>OY979651.1:7047268-8512055 GCA_963855885.1 Coenonympha glycerion | reverse complement strand
CATACATACATGTACATACATACATGAACCCTAAAAACATTACACTCCTATAAATATGAGTGTGATCCACAGTATGTGATCATTGTTATATACTTTCTTAATTTCTCACTTATATTAATAAGTATCTAAATTATATTATTACTAGCTGACCTGGCAAACGTTGTTTTGCCCTTTGAGATTTAAACTATCCTATCTCTCAAGTTGGATCGAACTGCACATGGTGTGCGAATTTTATTATAATCGGTTAAGTGGTTTAGGAGTCCATTGAGGACAAACATTGTGACACGAGATTTATATATATTAGATTATATTTAGTATTTTTTTTCGCGAATTACAAAAAAACTCCAATTGAATTAAGTGGCAATAAAATCTTTATAATAAAGCCATAAAGCAACACGTCGGAGAGTCATTCCGCGCCATCTTAGTTTGATGGTCGTCGTAAAACGCGTCTGCCAAAGATCGTAAACATGGGCCCGAGAGGCGATAATACTTCAGTGATAGGAAACTCTTAAGTAGGTAGTAATGTACTCGTACTAACTCCATTACTCGCCCATTCGCAGAAATTAGAACGTGTTTCATTTATTCCCATATAATATTTAAAACTTCAGTTAAGTAGCTCTAGCTACTTACCTTCCTAAATTAAATGTACTGCCGGAATTGCTTTCTATATTATGTCAAATCAATAACATAAATATATTATTTATTTCATATAGGCCTAAATTACAAGCTCTTCTTATAATAGTCAGTAAAATACGAAATATACTTATTTTTATTATTAGTGATTTAAACTATTTTCGAGTTAAAATACTGTTGAAACTTTATAAAAAGTATATGGTATTCATAATAAATGAAATATATTTAACGAAGCTACCCTAGGATTGCCAGTTTACCACAAATATTTGCCAAACATCACCAACGCGCCAACTAGGTCACTGGCCAACGCCAACGCTATCGTCACCGAAATACCCAGTTTTATTAACAAAGCTAAAATAACCCATTGACGCGAAAGTAAAAGTGTCTACGTGTACAGACGTAAAAGAATTAATATGTAATCATTATTCTTGAAACAGTGCGCGTAATTTGACCTAAAATACATTCAATGTGACGTAGAGCCCTTGGATGCGTGCCGAACTAAAAGCGACACCAACGAGCGACACCCCTCTTATAAAGGGAGATGATATTCATAAAGTTTTTTTAGGGTTCTGTACCTCAAAAGAAAAAAAGGAACCCTTACAAGATCATTTGGTGTTTCAAGACCCTTTATTTCAGTAACTATTAAAGATATTGACATGAATTTTGCGTCGTCGTATGTCGATTTCGTTAGTTTTTTCAGAACTTTATTTATTATTGAATATTGTATTGTTTTAAAAATGAATTAAATAAATCAATATAAGAGTGATCTATTTTCTATGGATCGCTGACTGTCATGAGTGTCAACTTAAAAATAAAGACACTTGATTTTCGCCATTTTGGCGCTGATTGTTGCGTAACCTGGCGTGAGCGTCCTTGGAACTAAAATAAAATGACATTCAAAACGACGGTCACTAGCAACAAATGTCAATTTAGTACCGCGGACGTTCGGGGATGGCGCTTCAAATCGGCACAAAAAGGAACTTTCTGATGTAATAGAATGATTAATGGATAGAATAGAGAGCAGGGCAATATTATGATTTACAGTAAAATACCCTATTTCTAGCGATTGGTTGAGTGGTTAGCGTGCCGGTGTTCAAGGCGCTGCCATCTCTGGGGTTCCGGGTTCGATCCCCGGTCGGGGCTACGTAGAAAAATAAGTTTTCTACATTGTCTCGGGTCTGGGTGTTGTGGTACCTTCGTTGTTTCTGATTTCCTTAACATAAGTGCATAAGCTACTTACTAAGGGATCGGATTAATGTACCTATGTGATGTTGTCCACTATTTATTTATTTATTTATTCTGTGGAAAGCGCAAACATATTTTACATAGTCTGTGTCCACTCTCGCATCAATTCATCGGAGTGGTAAACACGCTCAGCGGCGGGCGAGGCATCATGGAGGCATCGTTTAGTGCGAAGTGTATTTATTGGGCAGGGTTGCCAGTTCCGGGACATCTCTCTTTGCAAAACCGCCCTGAGTACGGGAGTATCGTATTTATACGTCGAGTTTTTACAAAACACCCACAAAAAAGTGGAACTAACAGAAAGCTTTTAAAATATTGTTTAATAAAACTTTAAAATATTTTTTTTATTTAACTTTACCTAAATATTTTTTTTAATATTGTATTCTATGTTTTAGTATTCATTAGTATAGCAGCAGAAACACATCATCAGTGAAAATTTCAAGTCTGTAGCTATCATGGTTCAAGAGATACAGCCTGGTGACAGTCGGACGGACAGCGAAGACTAATATAGTAATAGGGTCCCATTTTTACCATAACGTACCCTACGGTACGGAACCCTAAAAAGACGGTGAGAGTAACAGTTGAAAACAGTTATTTTTATAAGTACCTACTTATTTCATCTCAACCGCTCCGAAAAGAGATCTTTAATTTCCAAGAAATCTAAAGCACTGGGCTATCACTGCATAAAAAAACATTCATGTAGTCTTGACAGTTCCATTTTTGAACATTTGTGTTGTCTTGACAATTCCATTTTTGTTAAAAAATAAAAACCCGTAAATACCGGTTTCGGGTACCAAAAAACCCGGGTCTTAAAATACTAGTAGGTAATAATATCCTAGTAGGTACCAAATACTAACTAGTAATCAATTGGATTTAATACTAACCGCGCAAAGTGGAAACAATTAAGCAGGAAAGCTGACCCTGGCATATGCCGGGATGAAGGCTAAGAAGAAGAAGAAGATTGTTTTTATAGCATCTTTGATTTAACGATTTTCCTCGCTGTGGTGAGATGAAAATTGTCCGTATAGCCCCAATTTTTTGCATCTCGTGTCTTTGAATGGCTCGCTACGCTCACGATTCATACAAGACCTTCGGCCCAAAAACTTACATTGTCGCTTTGCATAACAAAATATTTAATAATCGCACGAGCAGGCCATGATCACTGTGACTTGTCACGTGATCAAGAGCGCCACAGGTAGCCGTTAAAACGTACTGATTTCAGACGGCTGCCGCGCGCGGGCTGGGTTGCACGCGTACATCTATTGTACGGTCTATTTCACGCGCTGCGTGCGCCCGATTACGAGGTAGCCCTAGTACGTCGAAAGAGATAAAGTTATGCGATAGAAAGAGACCACAACTTCAGGTGCTTAGCGGAGGTGGTGCCAGGCGCTATTGCGAACTGAATTGTGTCAGCGCTAATGTCGCTATTTAGGGGATTTATTGAATTTATTTTTGCACTCTCACGGATACGTTGATGGGCATGCAGCGTCGCGAAAGAATATAGCAGAAAAACGACCTTTTCTTAATTTCTCTTTAAACTAAGCCAGTTATCAAAAATCTGTTTCTCAACGTATTTAGATATAATTATTACCGACACATCCATTGTAGTTTCGGAAAAAAAGAAGAAAAACTGAAATTTTGGAGCAACTTTCGGGAGAACTTTCTATCGAGAAAATTTTATCCAATCGTGTTTCTGCTTCTCAACGATTTTAGATTAAAGACCCAAAAAAACATGACATATAAATTTAAAAGTAATTGTCTTTATGGTTTTTAAACTAAAAATCACTAAAGATCGCTTAAATACGGCTTCTACGCCGTTAAAGCATCTTGCGGAGTGAACCTTCCATATAGCGATAGGTACTTATTGTATTCCCTGGCACGGGTGGCAACTGGCAACCCTAATGAAGGTCACGGGACTAATGTATCGTATGGTCACGCGATGGGCGCAGCTTTATTTGTGATTAGGGACTAAGTCGTGAGTGGATTAAACGTTTCACTTAAGCGAATATTCCAAGTAAATCTAAATCTATAAATAACAAGACAATTTCATTCCTTAGGTACAACCAAAGACTTCTATGTATAATGTAGGGTATAACGAAAGAAATTAAGTACAGTGCGACAAGGCTTTTGTGGCGCTTGAATGACATTGTCACGAGGGCGCCAGCGTAAGACAAACGCAGCCAGCAAATAAATTTTCCTCAATTTTAGGGAGTAAGTATATTAAAAATGTCAGTGCTGAAAAAATCGAGTGAGTTTTATCTTATTTTAACGGATTGAGTACTATATTCTGACTGAATTCTAGTATCAGGAAAGTAGGTGTATGGAAAGGCTGTAATTAAAAAAAATGAAATTCAGATTATTTTATTATAATCATGGTCACTGCAAATTTATAGACAATAATTATACTCAAACTACACAAGGCTTATTTATTATTTTATTAGGAATTTACTTTACTATTCTTTAAGCATATGAATATTTTACAAAGCCCCATTTACAATTGCTGATCAAGTGGGTGAGTATCAAAATTTCCTCCATCATCGTCTTTACTACTACCATCATTAATGTCACTTCTTTCTTCTTCTGAACATACTTCTATGATGTTTTATCCAAATATCCATCTTTTAAACGGTACACAGCAACTGTGCCACTCATCTGTAGAAATGGCCTTGAATTATTTTAATTATTTTATGGTGTTCATCATCAATCATATTTGACTTTATATAGTTTCATGAATAAACTCAAAACAAGTTACGAGTGCAAATAACAATCGCCCGCCATGCAGATATAATATTATCATTTCTTTCCGTTAGAATCTCTCTGTTACATTTCTAAATCGAAAACCAATCTTTTTAATATGCTGTCTAAGAATTTCTCGTCTACCTAAAACCGACATAAAACACCGGTATCAAAAGCATCCATCATAAGTTTGTTATTTCTTGTTTTTCTCTTCTTCTATCTATTTTAACGCCTGATGTTTTTTGAAAGTTTCCTTCATTTTAAATTCTTACTACATTGCGTAAAGAAACGCCTGAAGAACTAAGAAACATTATATTGCACATTCTAGAAATAGGTAACGTATTTAGTCCGATCGGGTGGGACTTTTCGATTCCCGAGTATGGTAACATTTACCTGTGGCAGCGGCAACTCGATCATTTACTATTTTGAATGGAATTATTGGGGCCCTTAGCTCTTTCTCCTACATAAAAAATCTCTTTAACTTTTAGCACTATTTCTCTAACACCACACCACCTTTAAGTGCTTTTGGCATGTTTTTGAATAAATAATAAGCAAAAACAACACAATATTTTGTGTTGTTATGACAGCGATATGTTGACAGAGCGAACTATCAAACTTAAGATGACATTAAAGTTTCCGATTTTTGCCGCGCGCCTCAATAGCCTTGTCGCACTGTATGTATTACTTTGTTAACGAGCTGCAAAACTGAATTTGTTTGTCGAGGTTTATTACTAAAAACAAATAAATTGATGCCCATATTGTAGAAGTGCACGAAAAAATAAAAATATAGTTACGTGTAGTCTGCGAAAGGGCACAAATTTGACTACGTTTTTCGCTAATAGGCTTTGTTAGAAGTTATGTAACTAACAATAACTAACAGTACTTCTGTAATCTATTTGAAACAGTAACTACAATGTTGCACTCAAATCTATTGAATACAAAACTCAACAAGTGCCTTTCAATTCCCCCCTATTGTACTCTTATTTGATGTACAGAAATAGCATCTCTATTTATTTACCTTAAAGGTCGAAGTTTGTTTACAGCAGATCCGTTTTTAAGCTGTTTCGAATGGTACGGATTGCTCCCAATTCTCCAATTTTCCATATCCAAAATGATGTAGTTGAATAACACCTTTGTGTTACTGTACTGAAGGTCGATGTTTGTGTGAAGCAGTTTTGTTTGTAAGTCGTTTTGGAGGTTAGGTTTTAGATAAACAATGAAAATGATGTCATCCGAATAATAATTGAACCCAGTGAATGCCGGTTTGTACGGTTCGCGTTTACTTTGTTGCTCAGTGGTCAGTTACGAATTTATCCTGTCTCGCGGTTTTTTTTTTAAGGTTGATGGGTACCATCCGAGCGCGAAAATTCAAATTTTATTTAGTTTTTCGCTAATATTATAGTAGGGGATCCCAAGTAAGGTCGACCTTCACCGAGCTGCTTATTGGATGAAAACTATTTTATATCCAATTAAATATGTCAATAAATATATCGCAAGTGGGTTGCCTAAAAAATTTCAGTCCAGGGTATGATTAATTGGGTAAATGACCTCCGGCCTCCATGAGTTGCCGGCCTGCGAGTGACGGGCGTTAGGGGCCGTCCGTCGCCCAAAACATAGACAGGCCAGGAGGTGAGGTGAGACCAGACAGGGGCACCTTTAAGGAGGTTTCGGCAGCGGCCAGGCTGCCGACGATGATGTGACTCGCTGCTGCGGTGGCTGGTCGAGACCTGGCGGAAGCGCGGTGAATACGACAGTGAATCCCGCACTTCCGCCGGTGGGTCCGTCGTGGAAACAGACAGTTTTTAGTGGGTGCAAGCCTCACATAATCCTTCCGTTTCCCCTGACGGATGGGTATGCGATAGGCATTTTCTGTCTATAAAAAAAAAAAAAAAAAAGGGTATGATTAATTAAGAATTTAAAAAAAATCCATTGTAACATGAACTCCGCTTTGTTAGAGTTCCGTTGACCTCTTAGTTCAAATTAGATTGGATGAGCGATTCAGGTCGCAATTTGCAATTGTGCTTATTTACCTACGATTTTATTATCCGTTAACTTTCTTTTGCCAAAAAATATAGAGCAGAAATACTTTCCCCAGCCAGGAAATTATTTCTGGCAAAAAGCATAATTTATAACATCCAATCTAATTTGAACTACGATGTCAACTAAACTGTCACAAATAGGAGTCCATGTTACAATGATTTTTTTTTAATTCTTAATTAATCATACCCTGGACTGAAATTTTTTAGTATACTTGCGATATATTTATTGACATATTTAATTGGATATAAAATAGTTTTCATCCAATAAGCAGCTCGGTGAAGGTCGTTGTATGGCGGGATCTTAGACCATTAGTTTTGTGGGCACAACATTTATGCATCTACAGTCCGACAAGGCTCTCTTGGCACTTGAATGACATTGTCAGGAGGGCGTTGTTATAGAACAAAGACAGAGAGAAAATAAAATCTCCTCAATTTTACGTCAATTTTAGTTTAGAAAAGTCAATAGTAACAACAACGTACAATAGCGATATACCGACAGAGCGAACTATCAAACAGTAACACAAAATAGAGGCGTTAGTACCGATTTCAGCCACGCGCCAAGATAGTCTTGTCGCACTGTACATGTTTTTAATAAAAATTCTGCTCAACAATACTCATTTAATACATATTGGTTCCTTAGCTCCAAATCGAGGAATGTGTAAAAAAAAAACTGTCGAGAAGCAATATGAGGTGAATGAGAATTTTCGAGCAAAGTTTTTATTAAAACCATGTAGATGCATAAATATTAAGCTCGCAAAACTCATTACCATAATATATGTATTATAATATACGTTAGTTAATTAACAAAATCCCGATTTCAACTCTGATCAAACTATACACCCTTTGACCTTTCCGACTTATAAGGTTTTCCCATGCATACCATTTTCAGAACGACTAAATTTAAATGGGACCGCACGGGAAGCGTCAGCTTTCTAATAAAAAAAGAATCATCAAAATCAATTCAACCTCTCAGAAGTTATGAGGTAACAAACTTAAAAAAAATACCTACAGTCGAGAACCTCCTTTTTTAAAGTCGGTTGAAAACGGATAGTCTAATATTTGCGAGAAACTAAATACAATTTAAATTTCGCGGGCCGAAACACCTTAATCAATTTACTGTATAGTTGTCAATAACAATTTCCATATTACTACCCATCACTTAGCATCGATTCGAGCCGCAATATCTTAGTATGGGGTGTTCATTGGAAGCTGTTAGACATGACGAATCTATAAAGGTTCCGTTTTTTTTAACTAGTCTAAATATTTGCGAGAAACTAAATACAATTTAAATTTCGCGGGCTGGTAGTGCCGAAACACCTTAATCAATTTACTGTATAGTTGTCAATAACAATTTCCATATTACTACCCATCACTTAGCATCGATTTGAGCCGCAATATCTTAGTATGGGGTGTTCATTGCAAGCTGTTAGCTTTATTATCGAGTGTGAGTCATAGCCGGCGCCAAATCAGCAGACTCAGCCATTAGCAGGGTCCACTTATCACTTGATCGAATAAACTACAGGTAGCCGTCTCGACGTACCTACTGTAGGTACTCCGACTTTTAATTCGATTCGTAAAATGACGTTTCTAAATGCCATTTAGATACTTAAATAAGCAAAACAAAATATATAATCCAAGTATTTTTATATAAAATAACTTTGTTTAGAAAGCCTCGTGTCTCATTGTGAAATAAAGCGATTTATTGGAGTTTAGAAAAATACGAAACGTCATTTTACGAATCGAATTAAAAGTCCGAGTATAATTTCAGACGGCCTCCGCGCGCCAGCTACTTTACTTGCGTTAGTACTTGTACCGTCTATATCACGCGCTGCGCGCGCCCGATCGCGAGGCAACCTTAGTACGTACGTCAAATGAGATAAAGTTACGCGATAGAAAAGGACCACAACTTTGCGTTTGTTGCGTGTGGAGTGCGGAGACGTAGCCCGGCGCCATTTCGAACTGAATTGCACTTTTTGTGTCAGCGCTATACAGTCGGTATTTCTTTTAATCATCTCGCGAAGTGAGCCTTCTGTACAGTTAGGTACTATTATGTATTCCGTGCCATTAGACTTAGCAACGAACAACATAGAAACCAGAAAGAAATAATTAACCGACTTCAAAAAAAGGAGGAGGTTCTCAATTCGTCGGAATCTTTTTTTTTTTTTTTATCTATGTATGTTCACCGATTACTCGAAGACGCGTGGACCGATTTGAAAAATTATTTTTTTGTTTAAGAGGGTTTTGTTTCCAGGTGGTCCCATTTTAATCAGTTCAGGATGTGATGATGGGATCCTGGAGAAATCGAGGGAACTCTTCAAATTTTATATGGACACATGAAACTATTTGAGTATTATTAGAAAGAGTAATATTTTCCAAGTTGTCCTATGGTCATCAGGTCAGGATCTGATCATGGGATCATGGTGAAATCGAGGGAACTCTTCAAATTTTGCTAGTATACTTGAAGCGAGTTGGGTATTTTTTATAGTTACTGGTGCATATGCTAGCAGATACTGATTTGATGACTAAAATCATCAAGTCAGGGTCTGATGATGGGATCTTGGTGAAATCGAGGGAACTCTTGAAATTTTGCTAGTATACTTGAAGCGAGTTGGGTATTTTTTATAATTACTGGTGCATTTGCTAGCAGATACTGATTTGATGACTAAAGTCATCAAGTCAGGGTCTGATGATGGGATCTTGGTGAATTTAAGGTATCTTTTCAGAGTTTATGAACACACCTCAAGCGATTTGGGTATTTTTACAATGCCTTGTGCATTCAATTGTTTTCCACTAAAAAGTATAAAATAAAAATGGGAAATGCTTTCCAAAAAACCAACTTCAAATGCCACTACAAAGAGTGAAATAATTTTTATTTAAATTTTAGGTACCTACACCAATTCGAAGTCGGGCGATTGCCTATGACTTCGTCATTTCTTCGCACATCAAGTAAGTTAGGGATTGTATGAAACATTGCCCGACTTCGAATTGGTGTAGGTACCTAAAATTTAAATAAAAATTATTTCACTCTTTGTAGTGGCATTTGAAGTTGGTTTTTTGGAAAGCATTTCCCATTTTTATTTACGACATGGAATCGGCGGTGTTAGCGGTCATTTTAAGCAATTTTAGTGCCGTTTGCCTAATATTTAAAAAACATAAAAAACCTACTGCAGCTCTCGTCAAACTACTCTTGAAGTACATAGGTACTTTCCAATAAAAATAAAAAAAAATCAGTTCAACCAGTCGAAATCTCTGAGATAAGAAACATTTAAAAAATACAGTCGAAAATAAAACTTCATTTTTTGAAGTCGATCCAAGAGGGATTAATACTCTGGGGCAATACCTATGAAGCAGGACAAAGGGACAATGAAACTGTGGAAGCTATGGCGGAGTTATTACATTGTTGATGGTGTTTTGTTCGATTCCTCGAACACCATGGAGGCTTTTACTGTCAAGGAATGCATTTATTGCCTATTGTGGTGGCTGGTTAGTATTTTAGGTGTACTAGTTGAAGCCATACGAAAGAAAATCAAACTGAAACTGATTGGGGTTTTAAAGCTAAAGACACATACTGTACTTCAAAGGTATAAGTATAAATCTTTTCTATAAAATTTTCATGACACAGTGTTTGTAACAACTCCCACGAAACAGTTTTATCGACGATTGTGAAATTTATTGTGTGCCTCTACGATTTCGCATTGTGAAGTCAACAACTCCTGAGGATGTCCAAGAATCGAGACGAAACGTGCGTCGAAGAAATTGTTGTAAGTTTTTTTGTGTGATGTTTCCTGCATACAGCTTCTTATGAAGTAGTATTATAATAGCAAAACAAATGAATCTGTCCTGCTGGATTGAAATATCTATATACTCGTACATAAAAATACCAAATCGCTCTCGGCATGTAGTTGTTTACACTAACAACTTGTGTTCTACGACTTTTCAAAATTCAGTATTAATTTATTTCACACAGAAAAATGTTATTTCTGTAAAGTGACATTACACTGTTGCGGTTTCGCGCCGCGAGTTCGCGCGCCGTTGCCTCTTGCCGATGTTACATTACAGACTAGGAACAAGTAGAGTAGCTCTGTAAAATATTGAATATTTGATATTCCTCAAAATATCGAGTGAAAAAAAGTCGTACCTATATCAACTAGTATCGATGACAGAAGTCATTGCGGGCATATTCACACCGTTCACAAAAGTTTACTACGATAGAAGTACACTTCGCACGGTTTTTTGCCCATATCTCAGCCACTGACCATCCAAATTTCACCAAAAACTATACAGCTCCTCGGGTTAGTACTACCAATCGATAGAAAAAAAAACCCGAATTCGATAGGTTGTTTCCGACTAACTTGCTTGCTAGCTTACTTGTCGACAGACTCAAGTTTTTTTAGGTTTCCTCGTGACTGAAAGCACCGATTTTGATGCGGTTTTCGCCAGTAGACGTGAAATTCCAAGCACAAACTGCTATCAGCGATACTTATGGGTCATTAATTTTGCCAGGTCAAAAAAAACTGTTTTCGAAATTCAACAAAGCAATATATTCACTCCGGAACGGTGTGACTATGAAAGTTGTACACAAATACAGGCCGAGAGCAACGTCTGGCAGGTCCGCCAGTAATACGATATTTTATTATGTAGTGATTGGCGGAATCAATGTGACACGGAGTCAGACGCCATTTTGTTTATTAAGCTTATCATCTGTATTCTGGGGTTGCTATAGGTACATTATACATGTACATGTTTTCTGTTGATTTGGGTATGTTTGGCAACCGACCAGATGAGTACAATAGCCGATAATAAAGCAGACTCCAGTCTAGACTCGAGGCTACCTATCCAGATAGCCTAGACGGTTTTTAGGGTTCCGTATCCAAAGCCAAAGGGTAAAAACTGAGGCTTCGCCGTCCGGCTTACTACTGTTGTCTTACGCGGTTGGTGTCAAAACAAACATTTTTGACACAAATAAACTGGCGACATTTTTTGCGCGGTTCGCCGGGTCTTGTGTATGTGTCTATTGATGGTCTATTGGCAAAATCAACGTTTGTCAGATAAGCCAGTAATACAATATGTTAGGTAGTGATTGGCGGAATCAGTGTGACACCGAGTCGGACGCCATTTTGTTTATCCAGCTTATTATCGGTATTCTGGGGTTGCTGTGTGCATGTAGATTTGCGTCTGTTTGGCAACGTACCAGATGAGTAAGTACAACCGATAATAAAGCAGACTCCAGTCTAGACTCTAGGCTACCTATACAGATAGCCTAGACGGTTTTTAGGGTTCCGTACTCAAAGGGTAAAAACGGGACCCTATTACTGAAAGTTTGCCGTCCGTCTGTATGTCACCAGGCTGCATCTCTTGAACCGTGACACATTGAGTTAATAATTTAATATGATGGATAGCCAGCTGATTTTCACAGGCGTTGTATTTTTGTTGCAGCTATAATAACAAATACTAAAAACATAGATTAATAAACGTCGCCGCTGGCGCTCCATTAAAAAATAGAATGAAATTTAATATTTAAAGGTGCCCTGTCATACAAAAAACGTGGTTTTTTGTTCGTTTTTGCTCGATATTGACGCATTAGGTAGACACTTGACATATTCACAGAATATATGATATTTCCACTTTAAAAAATACTACATACGAAAAATAAAATAAGGTTCTTAGTTTGGTGAAGAGGGACTGTTTTGCTCTTGCTGGGGATAACGGGTCAGACAGCCTGAAAGCGGGACAATCTCGCACAAAGCGGGACGGATGGTCACGGTTTCCATGGCACATGCCGCGTGCAGCCCACACAACGCTATTTAGGTCCAGCCACGGTGTCACGACTCACGAGAGATTAAGACACGTGACGCGGCGTTCCATGAGGGCTTTAGGTTTGCCCGCGAAATTCTAATCATTAATTAATGATAACCCTAACTATAGGGTTTCATACCAAAATGGTAAAAATGGAGCCCTAATGGTGAGACTTTCTCCGTCCGTCTGTCACACTCGATTATTTCAGTAACTATCGAAACTATCGACTTGAAATTTGGAATAGATTTAGGTAATAATAACTAGTGACCAAACGGCATAGCAATCATAAAAATTTGAAAATCATTTTTATTTTTATTTAAAAGTCTACCGGGTTGTTGAAATTTCAAAATGAGAAAACAATATTAATTAGTGGGGTATCATATGAAAAGGCGTTACTTGTGTATTCTTAAACCGATTTTTATTTTATTTTTATGTCCAATAGTTTTTGATTTATTGCGCAAACTGTCGAAAAAAATACCGTCCCCCTCCCCCTTATCTCCGCAGCTGTGCTATTCTACAAAATGAAATAGCTGCCAGACAGCTGCCAACCCGAATATGGCATGCAAAATTGTACTCTATTACAACTGACAAATTCATAGATGCATAGATGTACGCTCGTCGCTGTTTTGCAGAATAGCACGGCAGTTTATCGATCTAAAAATCTGAAATAATTATGATCAATAGACATTAGCGTATATTTTACAGGAAAAATAAAATCAACTCTCTAACTTTTATACTTTTTTGATATCAAGAATAACCCCCTGAAAACAAAGTTAGGTTTGCCAAAGATTATTGCGGTTCGCCAACAAATGTACCTACTTGAAAATGATACTCGTAAATTCCATGAACAAGTGATTCTTTTTCCATTTACTTCTTTTATAGGAACTCTCAGTGCGCAAGTCCGACTCGCACTTGGCCGTTTCTTTTTTTATTTATTTCATATCTGGGTGACCAAGCTTAGCTCGGTATTTTTCTTGGTAAGTAAACATTTGAAGATGATTCTTCTATTCCCGAAACTTTACTGTCGCAAGCCTACAATGTGTTATTAACTTACAAATTAGCGAAAAACCCAATAAAATTTGGATTTCGCGGGCCAATACCACCCTACCAGCAAAGACCAGCCAATTTAGAAATTATAAAATTCCAAAGTGACCCGTGGCGGGAATCAAACCCGCGACCTCCCACTCGAATCCGAGCGTGCGTCCCCTGCGCCACGGAGGTCGTCATCACAATATGTAACTATGCGCATTCTTCAATACCAAACTACATTTTTTTTTAATTTCGTTCTACTTCTCTTAAAAACTAGACCGCTTTCGATAAAATTTACAGTATGACACACAGTGAGAATCAAAACTTTGGTATTAAATGTATTTTAAGTAGATCAACAAAATAATCATGAAAATGAAAATCAGTTCATTTGAGACGGACAGTTTACCTACATAAATACTTAGTGGTTCTGTCCCTGACTGTCCCTGACTAATCGACTGTGACAGATTGACAGATGAGGTGCGATTTCACAGAATTTTTTCACAGATTCAAAAGGCAACATTACCAACATAACTTGCTGGGTCGAATTTTTTCACAGATTCAAAAGGTAACATTACCAACATAACTTGCTGGTCCAAAATTTTTCGCAGATTCAAAAGGCAACATTACCAACATAACTTGCTGGTTCAAACTAAGTATTTGTATTTCACAGATTCAAGGCAGCTGACGTATAACAACTACTTACTCGTTCGCAGGTTTGCCGGTGACTTCCCCGCCCACTTCATACGACCGCCACCCGGGCTAACCTGTTATCAGACGAGCACGGGTTGCGGTCGTATGAAGTGGGAGGGTAGGTCACCGGCAAAGCTTCTGCGAACGGGTTAAGTATATTATGCAGAACACTCAGTAGGTACACTACATTAAATAACGGAACATGGTTCAATATTATCACAGATTCAACAGGCAGCATTACAAACAGAACTTGGCGGAGTTACTAACCTTCCGTGTATGACGTCACCGTCCTCCAAAAACACATCCTGCGGTATCCACCCACTGTCGTCACTTTTAGCACAGAAATACAATCTACTCGCGCGATCCACTCGCACGACCACTGGCGCGCCGGTCGACTCCGCTCGCCCGGCGCGCTCGCACGCAGGCGAAGAGGTTAGCGCCCACGACTGGTATTTACCGCTCACTAGCACGCTCAGCTCACACGTTTCGCTATCACACGCGCTATTCAACACTTTCACGTCAAATATCCACGGCGGGGTGGCCGCCAACGTGGCTTTTATCACTAACAACACGATAAATGAACCGCTAGTCCGAGCACACGCGGCCATGTTCCACGCTCACCCGCGAACGAATGCAAATTAAAAAGTTAAGCGCGAGAATGAGTCAGTCGATGACTGGAGGTGAAATAACGCCGGTCCAATTCATGATTCGAATGAAGTGGGCCTCGAGATAATGTTGCCGTGCTTCGAGGGAGAGATTTCCCTATTAATTTTTATTAAATTTTTTGAGTGAATTCTTCTTAGGCGTGTTGAGCATTTTTGAGATGGGTAAAAATCATTGAAGTCGTTAGTCGTTACCGCGAGGTAACCGTCATATAAAAAATACCAAATCGCACCCGGCTTGTAGTTTTTTACATTAACAACTTTTGTTCTACAAATTTTCAAAATTCAGTATTAATTTATTTCATACAAAAATATTAATAAATCATGTTATTTCTGTAAAGTGACATTACACTGTGAAAGCAATCGCCGCGAGTTCGCACGGTGCCGCCTCTTGCCACATTGCCGATGTTACATTACAGAGTAGTAACAATTAGAGTATCTCTGTGATCTGTTAAAAATTGAATATATGTACATAATATATTTGACATAACCCAAAATATAGAGTTAAAAAAGTCGTGGAACAAAAGTTGTTAGTGTAAACAACTAGAGGCCGAGAGTGATATGGTATTATTTATATAACCCGGTAATGGTTCTTACTTTTTCGAAACGAAGTTTCTTTTCGGATAGATTGTTATTTGTTACTTTATCAATTTCACTACTTTCTTAAAAAAATATTTATTTATTGAACAATTTTCAAAAATTCATTCATTTGGAGTAAAATGATTTGAGGCTTATTGCGAATCGTGGATTTCCCATTTTCGTTGCCACTCCCTTTCCCATTCTTAAACCTTGCTACTTTCAATGCTACTACTTTAAGGCTTTACTACAAGGCTTTACTTGCTATATCAGGCTAAATGTAGCTATACGTACGTATAGAATTCTATAATAAATTTTTGTTTGTTTGAAATCCTTGTGCTTAATCATTCGGTTAACAAACATACAACGTTAATACATAATACAAATAAATAATTACATTTGGATTTTTTTATTATCAAGCAATTCTACCAACACACTGATAGTCAATTTAGAAAGTAATAAATCCCGCTAATTTTTACGCTTTCGTATCGCTTGCTCTTACAGAATTACCCATAAAACAGGGAAAATTTCGTTAGCTAGCAACCCTCCACCTACATAGAGATAGTGTCTAGTGATGTACCACAAGCCGCTCTTAATCATTTATTGATGTAGGTAAACGGGAAAGGCACACAGAAGTCGGTAGATAAAATTAGTAATGATCGTTGAAAACACGTGGAAGTCCACTGTCGTATAAAAATGTAACATCTACATTATTATCTAGCATGGGCAAGAAACATAAATCATTTTCGAGGCGTGTCACATTGATATTATATACTCGTAGCGGCAAAGATACACATTCTCACATTATTTTATCAAATATATAGGGTTTTCCCGCGACTTCAAGTGCGCGATTTTCCGTTTTTCACGTACCTATCTTGCGGGAATCTGAGATTTTTCCGGTATAAAAATAGCTTTTTCTCAAACATGCATGGAAATTTGAGCATTACTTTGACAAATTCTTCGATATAAATCGAGCTTGCTGTACCGGCCAATCAGCGGCCTATTCATTGAATAACCATAGTATCTCAATGGGCCTATTAGTTATTATCTACCCGACGCGGGGCGACCTTCTGAAATCAGTTAATCGAAAACTCGAGACATCACTATCTGTAGCTTGGTGGATCACGTGATAAGTGAATATGGCCTATGTGCACTAATAAAGTGGCGTGCACAGGCCTCAGGTCAGGGATAGGTAAGGCAGTAATGATCCAAAAACACACACCAACATTTCGGTAGTCTTAATTTGCAAAATAGATTGAAAACCATTTTCGATCGCTTACATTGCGAACGCTGGCTTAACCGTATGAGATACATCAAAATAAAGTACTACGGAATTGCATATCATAAAAAGGCCTACAAAAAAGTCCGCGATAGCATATATATCTATCTCCTAAGGTTAACCCACAGTAACCACTTTTATCTGTTAGTAATTAATATAAAACTAGTTACTTTATTTTGTAAGGCTAATTTCTCCCAATTAGTATTAATCCTTATCCAAATAAGTATATTAGTTACATTGGCTATTTAATGTAGATCAAAATTGTTCCAGATCTTAATGAATACTTTAAAAGTTTTATCACATACTAGCAGTGCCCGCGGACTCCGTTCCGCGTTAGAAATATTTGTGTCCCGTAGAAGTACAAGAATTTTAACAGTAAAATCAGTTATTGTGAGATACCCGTAGAAGATGGGCATTTGCTACCACGGACTTTTTTACAGATTTTGATACGTTCTTTAATATTGTAGAACATTGTTGTGTTCTATTCTCAATAGTTTCCGCGGCGTACGAGATGAAAGCAATTTTTTTACGACTTTAATTACAATATTCAAGTTTAAGTAAAGCTGCGTAATTAATTTTGGAAATTGTTATAGCCTATGACACTCCATAATAACGTAGCTTTCTATTGGTGAAAGAATTTTGAAAATCGGTTCAGTAGATCCAGAGATTACCCCTTACAACGTCACAAACTCACAAACATCGTTACGCTACCTCTTTATAATATTAGTATAGATTAGTATAGATTTAAACCAAACGCGACCAAAAAAGCACTGCCTTTCCCTCGACTGTTTTCCTTAGCGAAGTGACTCCCGCATATCGGTTCTGTGCACAGTGCACGCGCGCACGCGGGCGGGCGAAACACGCCCATAAGAGTTTCTTTCTTGGTTCATTGGATTCATTTGTTAGGGCAGGCACTGCCTTTATGCCTACTTATATGGAGTGCACGCCACTGTCAGACCAATAAGAAACAACAGTAGCGCTATCTGTCAAAATTCTGTAGGTGGCTACTGAGTGAACTACAGCGCTTAGTGTTGGTGGCAAAACAAGCATTTTTGGCACCGATAAACTGGCGACCGTCCGCCCTGTCTATGTCTATTGAGATAGGTATGTGATTATTTTATTTGCATTGTATCCAAACAAATTATTGGACGTTGTAGATTTAATCTTATCTATCTAAATAAGTGTGTACATAGGGTCAGTGGGGTGATTGGTGGGATGTATATCAATGGCACAAGGACAGAAGATAAGATTATGAGAGTTATGCAGATAAAAGATATAAATAACTTATCTTTGTAAACACGTATCTACCTACTATAATATCTAATTACGTAACCCTATAATCTTTTATAATATTTTAAAATACTAGCTGACACGGCAAACGTTGCTTTGTCGTTTAAGTTATTTCTCAGGCGTATGAAAAATATCTTTTTTGCCAAAGATACGATTTAAATCTTTGGTTTTCGCTGCGTGACTTCTTCACTACGGAGGATTTAGATTTAGTGTCAAATCGCTTTTTGAAAGTTTCCGTAATGGCGGCACCACACTTCGTTATTTGTTATTCGGTTTGCGCCTTATTCGGCCGCATACGACCAAGTGTGGGCGGTTCATTCGTCTATATTTGCTTTGTTTGCACGAATAACGCATAAGCGCGAATAGCAAATATGCGTATCCCTCCTCTTGTCGGTTTTTAGCACACTTCAAAGGATACGTATTGGCAATATTTGGCACATAGCACCAAGTGTGGATAGCATGTTTGTTATTTGCTGACATAAACACATATTTGGATAAATACAGCGTAGCCGCATAACGAATAACAAATAAATAACGCAGTCTGGTTCCGGCATTAGAAAAAAAAAACGGAACTTCTCTCTGTGTGCCACGACCTTTGAGCCACGACCCTTTATTTGAGTATAACTACATATTATTAAGGCGAACTCAACAGGTCTGCCCGCGAAATTCAAAATTTTCTTGTTTTTTTTTTGCAATTTGTACGCTAATTACACATAATAGGCAGTCATTTTGCGAGAATGGCAGTTACTTCTTTACATGTTTATATCAAAATTTTTGCATAAAAATGTCTATTCTAGGAAATTACTCCAAGTAAAGAGTTTTAAGTGAGCAACTCGCAAATCTCGGATTAATTTCTTTAACTCGACACTTTCAAGCAGAGATTTTTATATGAATTTTCATATGAATAATGATTTTTATTATTACGTGAAGATGGTCTTGGGATTATCGCAATTTGACTGTCATAAGCCTATTACGTCTTATCAGCTTAAAAATCGCGAAAAACCACAAAAAGTTTGAATTTCGCGGGCACACCTGTGGTGTGCTCCTTAAAGATATCGACATATGAAATTTGAAATAATTGTAATTACCGTTCTCCCCCTTCGAAGTTTACCAATCGAAAATTCCGAAATACTTAATTATGGTTATAATAGGGATCAATGTACATTTTACGGGAAAATTAAAATTAACTGTGTATCTATTATATTTTTTTGATATTAGCAATTAAAATCATAAAACAAAGTTCAGTTTGCGGTTCCGTAAAAAAAGCGATTCTTATGATTTAACTGTTTCTAATATAGTAGGTATTAGTACGGAAGCCTCGGTACGCGAGTCCGACTCACACTTGGCCGATTTTATTTCTACTGGTCTTGCCTTGATGGATTGCAGTGCATTGCCTGTATCCCTATAGTGTTTTATGTCTATGCCTGTGTGCATTGCAATCAAAGATATAAGTAAATAGTCATTTATGTCTATGCCTGTGTGCATTGCAATCAAAGATATTAGTAAATAGTCAAGATAGGCCCATCCGAACATTTTACGTAAACGTTCTTCATACAAGAAAATGTAGCGCCATCTGTCGAAACTCCTGCGAAATACATGTTTATATTTTTATATTTTTTTTAATCTATGTGTCTGTGGTCACCTTGCCTGCAATATTATTATTAATTCAAAAAAAAATAGATCTTCACCTATCTACCTATACTGACAACTGCCGGGGGGGTGCAAAATAGTCATTCTTCCTCCCTTAAACTGGCGACATTTTTTCGCGGTGTTCGCCCTGTCTTTAGTATTAACAAGTCTGTGATTGCAATGCAAAACTATGGGACGCACTGAATCCGACATGGGGTAACGTTTGGTTCATCCCATCATTCTTTAGTAAAAAATGACTTAAGTAAATACAATGAAATTATTTTATCACACTCATCTACTATCATTACCTACCTAAGCCTAATTTATACGACAGCCGATAAAAAATTAATAAGAAAAGTTAATTACGCGCCGCAGCTGTATCTAAGACACAGATAAATAAATTGATAACAGACTATCTGTAAATCACGACCTTAATTACAATACTTATTGTTTTA
Organism: Coenonympha glycerion; assembly: GCA_963855885.1. NCBI lineage: Eukaryota > Metazoa > Arthropoda > Insecta > Lepidoptera > Nymphalidae > Coenonympha > Coenonympha glycerion. Next base: position 8,491,999 of record OY979651.1, on the reverse strand, counting down.
TTTAACTCATCAATTATTATTTATTATTATTATCATCCGTCGCGTGGTCTTCTCCACGGGGACTAGTCCCCATGGGGGTACGGTACGGGCCTCGAGGCATGCCTCCTTACCCGGGCGATGTGTCGCAGGGAAGCCTTGCTCCCCCGGTGTTGCTCTTTTAGCCCCGGTAAGGGACTAAGGCCTCGCCTCTTGGCTGAAGGCCCGTTATTGCATTCACCTCTTAAATGATAATATAATATTGGCATCTGATGATCTAACGATTTGTTTTTAAATATTTTTCGTAAAAGCAAACCATAGCGCATCCATCCACCAAATAACCATCACTCAAAATTCTATAGGTGGCTGCTGAGTGAACTACGTGGCCTGGTAGTGGTAGTGAAAAAGCAAGAATTTTTGGCACCGTTATGCTGGCGACATTTTTTCGCACCGTCTGCCTTGTCCAGAGTAGGTTGGTTTACGTCTACAGTCTATTGCCAACGAATATATAATATTGCTATTGCCTCCGGTGTACAAAATATTTGAATTTCGCGGGATAATTTGGACAAACCACCGCACAATCACAGGCGGGGCAGTCATATCTCACATTATTATCTACTGATTCAGCGCCATCTAGGTTGTATGTTAAAAATTAATTAACTGGTAACAGATGGCGCCACTCAGTTTCTTAAATCCCAAATATCAACATCTTCAGTGAGGTTGGTACGAGCCAGGTAGCCAGAAAATAAAACACACTGTAAAAGATATTTAATTTTACAGATCACAGCTGGTGTTGCGCGGTTAGGGGATGTTCACCAGCCATGAGGTAGTCCTTGACGTGCGCGGTTCTCATATCTACTGATTTAGCGCCATCTAGATTGTGTATTAACAAATTAATAAACTGATTAGTGATAACAGATGGCGCTACTCGATTACTTAGCTTAGCAGCACTTTTGAAATATCAACAAGGTAGATAAAAGATTATATCCGGGTGACCGAGCTTCAAAGAGTATATAATCACTACGTTTTACCGAGCTTCGCTCGGTAGTTTACCTACTGGCCAAAAGATGGCGGCAGGAGTCATAGTTTTATTTTTTTTGGTAAATTCGACATTTTCTAAAAATGAATCCTAGCTAGACCGATTTATCGCCCCCAAAACCCCCTGTATACTAAATTTCATGAAAATCGTTCGAGCCGTTTCCGAGATCCAGATTATATAGAAATATATATAAATAGGATTTCGATCGAAGACTCTAATGATCGAGGATGACGCGCCAGAGTATAATATGTGTTCTGTGGACGCGCCCCACTCTGTCAAACTCTCGAATGAAGCCATTTTGAGTGTGGGGCATGTGTGGGGCTTTATCACTAATCTCCATACAGGCTTCATGGATTGAAATGTCAATGTTTTGTGAGGTTGATACGAGCCAGGCAGACAGAAAATAAAACACACACAGTAAAAAGATAGCTTGTTTTAATTCGAAAGACGCACATTAAATACACAATCACAGGAGGACAGTTAGGGGATGTTCGCGAGGTAGTCCCGGACGTGCGCGGGCTCGAGGCGCCGGAAGCCGGCCGCGTCGCAGATGCCCACCTCGATGTTGTCGGCCGTCATGGCGCCCTCGAAGCCTTCCTTGAGCGTCAGGATCGCCGTGTGCACCGCGTCGTCCAGCTCCAGTTCCTCCGTGTACCTGCCCACACAGATCATCACACGATCATAGTAGGGGATCCCAAGTAAGGTCGACCTTCACCGAGCTGTTGATTGGATTGGAAAACTATCCGTTGACATCTTTGTTCAAATTAGATTGGATGAGCAATTCAGGTCGTAAATTGCAATTGTGCTTATTTACCTACGATTTTATTATCCGTTAACATTCTTTTGCCAAAAAATATAGAGCAAAAATACTTTCCTCAGCCAGGAAAGTATTTCTGGCAAAAAGCACTATTTACAGCATCCAATCTAATTTAAACTACAATGTCAACTAAACTGTAACAAATAGGAGTCCATGTTACAATGGTTTTCTTTTTAATTTTTATTTAATTTTTTTAGGCAACCCACTTGCGATATATTTATAGACATATTAGATTGGATGTAAAATAGTTTTCATCCAATAAACAGCTCGGTGAAGGTCGTTGTATAGCGGGATCCTAGACTACACTATTTAGTTTGGTTTCCCCGTCACCTTTCTAACTTTCACCCCTACCACTGATCTCTATTCTATGGATTAATCATTCTATACATCTGTCAGTTCCTTTTTTGTGCCGATTTGAAGCGCCACCCTCGAACGTTCACGGTACTAAATTGACATTTGTAAGTAGTGACCGTCGTTTTGAATTTTATTTTATTTCCATGGACGCTCACGTCAGGTTACGCAACAATCAGCGCCAAAATGGCAAAGGTGTGTAAAGGATTTGTTGTTGAACAAGCGATGAAAGCTTCTCAGTTATCTTGAAGTTATGTTTTAACATATTTCTAAAAGAAGTTTCTAGCATCACATAGGGCGTCAATCTTCCCTCTATTAGAAAGTCCATGGGTCCATGTCTCAGCTGCATATAAAAATATCGGAAAAGCAAAGTATCCCATGAGACTATCGACTTATTCACCCAGTGCGTACAGTGCGAAGAGTAAATCACTAACCTCTTCTCCAGGAAAGTCTTGCCGTTGTTGAAGTTCTTGCCCATGGCGGTGGCCTTCCACGCGAAGTACGCGCCGGACGGGTCGCACTGGAACAGGTACGGCCGCCCGCCGTCCCAGCCGCAGATCAGCAGCGACACGCCGAACGGTACACGTAAACAACTAACCTCTTCTCCAGGAAAGTCTTGCCGTTGTTGAAGTTCTTGCCCATGGCGGTGGCCTTCCACGCGAAGTACGCGCCGGACGGGTCGCACTGGAACAGGTACGGCCGCCCGCCGTCCCAGCCGCAGATCAGCAGCGACACGCCGAACGGTACACGTAAACAACTAACCTCTTCTCCAGGAAAGTCTTGCCGTTGTTGAAGTTCTTGCCCATGGCGGTGGCCTTCCACGCGAAGTACGCGCCGGACGGGTCGCACTGGAACAGGTACGGCCGCCCGCCGTCCCAGCCGCAGATCAGCAGCGACACGCCGAACGGTACACGTAAACAACTAACCTCTTCTCCAGGAAAGTCTTGCCGTTGTTGAAGTTCTTGCCCATGGCGGTGGCCTTTCACGCGAAGTACGCGCCGGACGGGTCGCACTGGAACAGGTACGGCCGCCCGCCGTCCCAGCCGCAGATCAGCAGCGACACGCCGAACGGTACACGTAAACAACTAACCTCTTCTCCAGGAAAGTCTTGCCGTTGTTGAAGTTCTTGCCCATGGCGGTGGCCTTCCACGCGAAGTACGCGCCGGACGGGTCGCACTGGAACAGGTACGGCCGCCCGCCGTCCCAGCCGCAGATCAGCAGCGACACGCCGAACGGTACACGTAAACAACTAACCTCTTCTCCAGGAAAGTCTTGCCGTTGTTGAAGTTCTTGCCCATGGCGGTGGCCTTCCACGCGAAGTACGCGCCGGACGGGTCGCACTGGAACAGGTACGGCCGCCCGCCGTCCCAGCCGCAGATCAGCAGCGACACGCCGAACGGCCGGACGCCTCTGTCGCGATACAACATACTCTTTCAATTAAATAATCGTATCAATCATAGATAGATAGAGTATAAGTAACATAACTCATGTGAACATTTTTGTGAATCTTTTGAGTATATTTACAAACAGCATTAGATTATAATTTAACTTGCGAGATTGTAAACTGTCGAAAGGTTGTGATCTAGATATCAATCTCAGTGTGAGGGCATTATGCCATTTTACAATTATACAGCTTTAAATCGATATACGATTTGCCTTTTACATTAAAGCATCTTCTGTTTATAATGCAAAATGTAATGTAGAAATACCCGCTTTTTTGTTATTTGCAGACTTCAAAATGACTTCAATGTTCATTGTTAGGTTGAAATAATTACAGAGCTGGAATGCCTAACCCGCAGTCTTGTTTGTCCTAGTGTTTTTTTAGGACTCAGCACAGGACGACCTCCTGCCTTCTGGACCAACAACCTCGAAAAGATAGCTGGTAGCAGGTGGATGAGGAAGGCAGAGGACCATGTGTGGTGGTGCGCTATCGGAAAGGCCATGTCCAGGCAGTGGATGCCCATAGGCTGATTAAGTGTAAACTCAGTATGTTGCAGTTCACAATCTTTTCTGGGTATAATCTAACTCATCATTATTATTCATCTAAAAATAGAAACTATACCATTATAAGAAGAAGAACCATTATAATACCCCTAATTGAGAAATATGTATTTTATATGACAAAACATTGCGGGATTGGTCTGGAGGAGCTACTGAGGACTTCTCACCCGGATTGTGTGTACTCCTGCATCACAGTGGCGACCCGCTGCACCAGCTGGGCGGTGGGTATGGGCTCGTGGTACATCTGGAAGTACTGCTGCGCCATCTTCCTCGCCTGCGTCACCAGCAGACGGTAGTCTGGGCCCATGCCCGAGTATACCATGCCTGAAATGGTAGCAAAGATGTAATTAGCAGGACAGATTAAGGGTGAGGCTTTGAATCGAGTCGCTTTCTTTCGAAGCCGAGCTTTTAACACTTTGCCTGCGGCGCTAACACTGCCGCCATTTTTTAGGTCCCATGCCTGAGTATACCATGCCTGAAATGGTAGCAAAGATGTAATTAGCAGGACAGATTAAGGGTGAGGCTTTGAATCGAGTCGCTTTCTTTCGAAGCCGAGCTTTTAACACTTTGCCTGCGGCGCTAACACTGCCGCCATTTTTTAGGTCCCATGCCTGAGTATACCATGGCTGAAATGGTAGCAAAGATGTAATTAGCAGGACAGATTAAGGGTGAGGCTTTGAATCGAGTCGCTTTCTTTCGAAGCCGAGCTTTTAACACTTTGCCTGCGGCGCTAACACTGCCGCCATTTTTTAGGTCCCATGCCTGAGTATACCATGCCTGAAATGGTAGCAAAGATGTAATTAGCAGGACAGATTAAGGGTGAGGCTTTGAATTGAGTCGCTTTCTTTCGAAGCCGAGCTTTTAACACTTTGCCTGCGGCGCTAACACTGCCGCCATTTTTTACTATTTAATAAAATGCGGCTCGCTACACGTCCGTGTATTTGCGACACGCCATGCGTGAGTTAACAGCATAAAGAGGAAATTTGAAAACACAAAGAGGGTTAAAAAGAAGAGTGAACACTAAAGAGTCAACCGCAAGCTATCACAAGGCTGAGGGCCTTATACCCGTTCACTAGTCTTTTGTCATGAATAACTTAGAATACAAGAATGAACGAAGCGAGTTCGGGACTTGAGGGCACCCAGACTCTGATAATTTAGGTGATGAAGGATCGCAAATCCCTTACCCAGATTTATTTGTTTTGGTATAAGTCACTACTTGAAAAGATTCTGTATGGTACAATATGCAGGAACACTGCCCACATCAAACACCACACAATTTTCCAACGCTTTCTTCGCCACACGTTTTGTTTTGCATTGCAGGAAAACAAATAAATTTGTCGTGCTAATTATGGATTTTCGCAAAATAACACCATTTCCATTCAATTAAGATTAAGGCTAATTATATATCGTGGGCTGGGTTATTAAGGAGTTTTGTGATCATAATGTTGTATAAATGTACATGATTTTCATAAAAAGTATGACCAAGAATATCATTTACTTCATATCGGTTCTCAAAGATAGCTAAAAGTTGGAAAATTGTAGAAAATAATCTTTCAGGAACCAGTATAAGGTGAATGGGAAATAGCTATATAGCTATTGCACCATGTTTGGTTTTTTACCATCCCAGTAAAGAAAACATACTTGATAAGCTGCCTACAGACTCACGTTGAGAACCCCATGAACACCTGAGAAACATGAATATGAAGAGATTCTCAGTCTCGTTTTCGTACTCGCCTGTTCTTCAATCGGCGTTGGTATTTTGGCCCTAGACAAACGTTTTGTCTGATCACAAGTGAGAAAATTGAGTGTGGAAATTTATTTGTTTTTCGGGAAGTCTCCGCTAAAACTTCTCACCAAACTTTCTCTCAGTGAGTCTGTAGAGTGTAGGGGATAATACATAAAAAAAAAATCATACCAATGTGTCCAGTGATCATTTCCACTTTGTTCACGCTGTGTTCATCGTAGAGGAAGCTTTTGTGCTTGTTTTCAGTCGCTATCACTACTCCATTTGAAGCTGGAATAATTAAACAATAATATTCACATTAAGTCCACAATATTTAAATACTAACGTAGCTGTTCCTTAGCTACATAGATCAACGGACAAACCAACAAATATTTACATATTTTTATATAAAACTAGGTATGAGTTTATGCATAGACGATGACTAGACATTAACCTAAAAAGAACAACAACAAAAGAAATTACCTTTAATACCCACGGACGTTCCGCCGGCTGCTACAGCGGCTAGAGCATATTCGATTTGCACCAATTTACCTGACGGGCTGCAATAAAATAACAGGAATATAAAGTTTTTACCGAAAAAACACTTTCGATGTCCGAAGTTGGGAAACACCGGTTTTCACTAGTTTTATAAAGAATTTATGTAAAGACTTAAATAGCATTAATAGTCAAGTAGCAAACACGTTAATATTGAAAATAAGTCCTTTAGAAATATATAGAAAATACCTAAAAGTTGTAAGAGAAAAACTGTAACGCTCGGACGCCATGATTACAAAGCAAATTGTCAAATGTTGTCAAATCAAATGTCAAATTTGAAAATTGACTTATTAGCGCCATAGAACATTGCATAGGCCATAGAGCGCGGAATAAAAATCACCATGAAGCATGCTGTGTCCTTACAGATAATAAAAAACCGAATAATTTCGTTAATACCGGTTTTGCTTTGATTGGATATTCAGTTGACCAATAGGCACAGAGTAAATTATTACACCAATAGCAATCAAGAGCAAACGATCAATAATGCGCACGCACGAATTTTAAAATGTCAATTGTAGCACTGAGTTTCAACTAGCTATTTATAGACTTTCCATGTTTCCGTGAGCTATTTCGTATTTACGAATAATAAAATGATGTCGAACATTCGCGGCGTCTCGCCCCTATCCGAAGCCATGTCTGACACGTTGGAAAGAAATAGAGGAGAGAAAGCTCTGCTCACGAAAACTCCATCGCAGAGTCAAGTGTTGTTGCATAAAACTAGCAATGCGAAGAATTATTCTGATAAAAATGGGAACGATGTTTCGAAGAATATCCATAAAGGAAGGAGAACGTTCGCATTTTGGACGCTCGTCTGCTTATTGTTTGTGTTGGCTATCGGAAACTTGGTGTTGACTTTTACTGTTCTCGCAGTTTTGAGGCTTGGCCAAGGTAAGAATCATAGATTTATCAGGTCGTCGCTCGTAAGGATTTCATTGTCTCCATTTGGCTCTTACTCATGTATCAGACATGTAGTGATGTATTTATAGGTATACTTATTATTTGAAAACATGTAATTTCTTTTTTTAACCGACTTTAAAAAAGGAGGAGGTTCTCAATTCGACTGTATTTTTTTATGTACACAAATATGTCCATCTTTATTTTCATGTTTTATGCAAATAAATTATACTTTAGGTACCATTACTTTACTTCACATCATCATTTTGTGCTTATGTTATGCATGATACTTACTTAGTTCTTATTTTATTTTTCTCGTTCCTGTACCTACTTCGCTTATCTTGTTTTAATTCCTTCCACATCCAGGGGATCTGGAAGAGATCCTCATCTGTAGCGATAAGATGTCCTTGTGCATGGCATTTCTGTTTGTCTCTATGTATTACTAACTATATTATATACCTACTCGTGATCACCTCTCCTGAACAATTTTGTATGAAAATATTTTTGTCAATGACCATTTCGTATACAAGGGAAAAATTCATTCAGGGTGAAGAGCACAGCCAAGGGTATCTATATATGTATAAGGGTAAGATAGGTGAGGGGTGCTCGACAAAATGTCATCCAATTGGCAGTGAGCTGAAAAAAAATTCAAAATGGCGGATTCAAAATGGCCGCCATATGAATTTCGTCGGTATCTCGGAAAGTATAATACTCGTAGACGAAAAAATGGTTTTTTGACAAGAAGTGATCAGGATAAAATGGTCTATTTGATGACTGGAAAAAAATCAAAATGGCGGATTTTTTTTACCATCAGGTCTAGAGAGCATGGAGTTCCTCCCGGAGCACAACGCGATGAAGTTCTTCGGCGCCACGGAGCTGGAGCACGTGTACAAGCGGGACGGGCTGCTGGAGAGCTTCCGCGACGCGCCCATGAGCCTCACCAGCGACAACGGCTCCGTGCTCTTCACCTTGCAGACCAGGTAACAGCTGGAAGCTCACTGGCGGTAGGACTCTTTGTGACCCGGTTGTAGAAGCTCTGCCGGTAACTTCTCCCACTTCATGCTACAGTTACCCGCGCTTATGTCTATTTAACTAGGCGATGGTCTGTAAAAGTGCAGCAGACGCTGATCGCTCGCGTCCGGCGTCTACTGACGCTGGACGCGGCTCCCGGCGTCAACTGCGACGGTCACTTCGAAACGTTTCTCACATGCGATCAGTGTGAACGTCCGTGAGTGATAAATATCGACGAACGTACTATTTTAAGAGTTCTCGAAGAGGAGGAGAAAGATGAACTCACTATACAATTTTTATTAAAACAGTAGAGAATAAAAAGGAGGAATCGCCTCTGTAGGCGTAAAGTCTTTGTTAAGAGGGAGAGTAAGGGTGTTTTATGGTATTTATCGCTGGAATTAAGTAAAATTTAACCAGTTCTACAAGTAATTTGCACTTTTCTTTACTAAATTTTACCATCTCGATGAAAAGAGCGCCGCGTCATGCGTGTCAGGAAGACCACATTAGTACATTTCCAAAGTAAGCATTCATATAGGCCGCTTACGTCAGAAGCGACCTAACGAGTCTGTTACAGACCACCGCCATAGACCAGCGCGGCTCTACTTGTATTAATAATAGTAGTAATAAAATAATTGAGAGTTCTGACTTCTGCATCATCATCTCGCTACGTTTACGCAGAAAACGGTACGGAACTCGAGACTCGCACTTAGTCCGTTACATTGATAGCTCTTTTTTCGTAGGTTATCACGCGCTGAAACGAAGCTGGTGGTGAACGCGTCGGGCGTGTTCGTGCGCGGCGTGAGCGCGCTAGAACTGAGCGACCCCGACTCCGGCGAGCGCGTGTTCAGCACCAACAGCGCCGCGCTCAGCCTCGTCGACACGCTGAACAACCTCAACGCCAAGGTAAACATAAAACATCCTCCGTAAAGAGAAAACACCGATCTCACTCTTTGAAGGTCACTTGATTTTCGCCAATTTGGCGCTGATTGTTAGCTGTATAAATATAACAGACGCGTAAGGTCGCGTCCGACGTGACGCTGTACGCGGCCTATGAATGCTTACTATGGTAATGTAACTAGTGTAGTCTCTCTGACACGCCTGACGCAGCGCATGAAGGACGTGCGCAGCGTCCGTAGGTTGTACGTCGCCTTACGTAGTCGTTTCGGAGCATTCCGGCGTCTCGGACGCCGCAACTTTTCATCGAGATGGTAAAATTTAGTAAAGAACTGGGTGAATTACGTAGGAATAGAATTGTTTAAATTTAACAAAATTTTTTTTGATCAATACAAACGCCCTCGCGCGTTACAACTATAGTGATTTGTGGCGTATAGAATTTATACTAATAACTACAGACGCAATAGTTTCCGTAATTTCCCAAAGATCACCACCTATATTGCTTTTACGTGTAGAACCTTAAATCATGCTGAATCTAATTATTCAACCACGGAAAGAGAATTGCTGGCTATCGTTTGAAATAAAAACACTTTAAGACCTTATCTTTATGGAAGAAAATTTAAAATTTACACAGATCACAAACCTTAAACTGACGAAATTTTTTTAGGCGGTTCGCCGGGTTTGTATATATATGTCTATTCCTATTTCAAACTGTCTTTGTCTTCACAGCAAGTGTCGACCAAGCGCATCTCGTCGCCAGTGGACGAGGATCTGAGCTTCCGCTCGGAGTCATCAGCTCACCTGCGCGGCGCGGAGGGCGCGCACATGGAGTCTAAGGAGCTGTTCTGGAAGGCGGACCAGGACATCTACCTTAAGTCCGTCAACGGTTCAGTCGTGCTCAGCGGCAAGGAGGGCGTCTTCATTGACGTGAGGTGAGGAGGAACACCGTGCATTTTACTCGTAAGTTCTGTCCTATGAAAAGTAACCTACTGCGAGATGAATTCACTAATTATTTCTTTGTTCGGAGACATAAACCGATAAAACTGCCGATATTTCAAGTCAGTTGCATTGGTCGTGGTCACGGGCTACGGCGGGATTGCAGCGATGTGCAAAGTCGGCTAGTTAGCAGTAGCCAAAATCGTTCTACACCTTACATATATTCCGTATTTTATCGTGCTCGTATCCTAAAGTTGTGTTCCAGAGAATGCTTTGTTCCCAGGTACCTCCCGATCGCTCTGCCCCTCAACAAGACGGTCCAGTTCCACGGCACGGGGCAGTTCAAGGTGTGCGTGTGCATGCCCCAGGGCAAGCTGTTCCGCGTGGCCGCGCCGCACGGACAGCGCGTCACGTGCTCGCACGTCAACATGACAGACGAGCTGAACCCCTGCGCCTAACGTGTACAGCTCTGCCCTCAACGAGTCAGTGCAGCTCCACGGCACGGGGCAGTTCAAGGTGTGCGTGTGCATGCCCCAGGGCAAGCTGTTCCGCGTGGCCGCGCCGCACGGACAGCGCGTCACGTGCTCGCACGTCAACATGACAGACGAGCTGAACCCCTGCGCCTAACGTGTACAGCTCTGCCCTCAACGAGTCAGTGCAGCTCCACGGCACAGGGCAGTTCAAGGTGTGCGTGTGCATGCCCCAGGGCAAGCTGTTCCGCGTGGCCGCGCCGCACGGACAGCGCGTCACGTGCTCGCACGTCAACATGACAGACGAGCTGAACCCCTGCGCCTAACGTGTACGCACAGCTCTGCCCTCAACGAGTCAGTGCAGCTCCACGGCACGGGGCAGTTCAAGGTGTGCGTGTGCATGCCCCAGGGCAAGCTGTTCCGCGTGGCCGCGCCGCACGGACAGCGCGTCACGTGCTCGCACGTCAACATGACAGACGAGCTGAACCCCTGCGCCTAACGTGTACGCACAGCTCTGCCCTCAACGAGTCAGTGCAGCTCCACGGCACGGGGCAGTTCAAGGTGTGCGTGTGCATGCCCCAGGGCAAGCTGTTCCGCGTGGCCGCGCCGCACGGACAGCGCGTCACGTGCTCGCACGTCAACATGACAGACGAGCTGAACCCCTGCGCCTAACGTGTACGCACAGCTCTGCCCTCAACGAGTCAGTGCAGCTCCACGGCACGGGGCAGTTTAAGGTGTGCGTGTGCATGCCCCAGGGCAAGCTGTTCCGCGTGGCCGCGCCGCACGGACAGCGCGTCACGTGCTCGCACGTCAACATGACAGACGAGCTGAACCCCTGCGCCTAACGTGTACAGCTCTGCCCTCAACGAGTCTAACGTCTAACATTTGTACCGCCGCGCCTGTGTTACTTTAAAATTATAATAATAAAAACGACGAATTGATTAAATTATAGTTCTGTTATAAGTAATTACTGTACTTGTAGATTAATTATATAAGTAGGTACAATTAATATTGATCGAACAAATAATAATCACTGCCAATCCACTCGTATTACACTATAGTTGTGCAAACGTTTTTACAAGGTTTTTACTTTTTTTTAAGTCCAGCTGTGCGAATCATAGACAACACATTTTTGCTTTGGCAGTATGTAATAGTAGGCACCTTATCTATGGTATTCTAGTCATTGAAGGTATTTGTGTATCAGATTGTAAACATAGCTATAATAAATTTTTGTTACCATAAACTAGTTTTATTTCGTACTTACCTTGTTACTTCTTACTCATGACTTCTACGTATTCTTTTAGGTATTATTGAAAGTTATGGCATAACCCCCATTGATTTAATAGATACTAGATAACCCCACAGAGTACTTTGCATAACCCGCCCAATGAAAGCTATTGGGCTCCCGTATCTATGGATCGTTAAACATGCTGCTTAGTAGCAATTTAATACGTATTTATGGCAGGTAAAAAAATTTTCAAATGTTTCCTACTAATCACCCGCCCATTTAAGAATCAATCAATACGTTCAGAATAAGAAGAGATCAGCAGGGCCGATCGGCTTAAAATGTATCAATCATTAAAGAACTATATCAATGTTAAAACGTTATTTTCAAGCGTTGTGATTGGTCAGTAAACACTCATGCTTTGACATTGATACAGTTATTTAAAGATTTTTAGCCGATCGCCTTGCAATTCTTATCCAAAAACGATGGTATAAGAGGATATTGTGTCCAAATAAAACAAAATATTTACAAAGTAAGTTCTTTATATCTCGTACCGATGTAACAATAATTTACTTCATATAAGACAACTAAAATAATAATGTTAAAATAGTAAAATTAACATTAAAAATGGCTACGGTATTGTTTTAAAACTAATAATTAAAATGAAATAAAAACCTTACTACTGCTTTCAATACTGCGGTAATCTCTGAGAAAAAAACCAGCTGAAATTAAAAAAAAAAAACAACAAAAAAATGCAAGTTCACAATTTTGCAGATTCTGACTATTGCAATTGTAATTCCTATTCTATACTCCAATCTCCATAGAGTATCGACATTATAAGAACTTTCGGACTCTCCGTTTGATCAATTTGATCAATACCAAATTATGAATGGTTCCTCTATATTTTCAAAAGGATGTAGCTGTGTTATTAATCTTTGACTTTAAACAAGTATCAGCCTAGAACTCAGTCCGTCAAAGCCATTAAAATTAAAAAAAAAAACTCTTTTGTAACACAAGCCTTTTTGTAATGTTATTTTGTTACTTACATAAACTTGTATTACACTAACATAGGTGACACAGGACGCCTTAAGAATTTAAATTGAGCAGTTATTTTTCAGAATTTGTTTTTTACCTACACCTAGTATAAAAATAAGACACATTACTTTAAAATATTTCAAAGTTGTACAATGGACAAACACATTTGCCCCCTGCATCACCTATAGGACAGATTCTAATTTCTTCGAGCGAATAGTGTCTAAATTTTTGTACATGAAACATATCTGAGTAAGCGTATTAAGGTGATATGGACATTAAACAACTTTACTGGAAAATTTAAAACATTTCTATAATAATTATGTGTAAATATATCCAGTGAAGAAAATGACTCTCAGTTAAAATCTTGTATTTTTTTTTAAATGGACCTCATTTGAATTTTTGTCGGCAAAGTGTCTTTGGTTTTTGATTTGGAAATCAAATATCTACAAGTGCTTTTTATGAATGGAACACGGATAAAATTAAAATAGCCATTTTTATTTCTAAAAAACAAATCTATAGACAAAGTGGTTAGTATTTTTTATACAATAAAACCTACTGTGGTCGTGGTGAAATATCAAAAGAACGCACCTCTTACCACATACTCGTACATACAAGTCTTTTATAAATTAAGTAGGCACATTAATAATAATTATTAAAAAAATACACAAATACTGTACATGACAAAACATTTTTTTTTCTCCTATATCTACATGTCAGTCGGTGATCTATTAAAACTGACTATTAAGTTCACTCCTTCTTAACTGTACAAAATATACAATATGTATTTATTTCCTTTTATTTATTAAGTTTATACGATCTCTAATCGTCAACCGTGTGACGCACAAACTAACTTATAATCTTGTGTAACTATAGATATCTAGTACCTACGCTGGGCGCCATATTGATTTTTGCCAAGTATAAGTATAAAATGGCGAATTTAGTTGACGATACTGTCAGAGATAACGCGGGCGCTATTACTTCTGCACAATATTGCAGCTATTGGTCGCAGTTGAGTTTTAATTAATACTTCTGTCCAATAGACAATTAGGGCATAGACTAGGTAGTAGAAACAGAGATCTACACTATAAATTAATATGATTCTATGAATGTAATGAGACAGTTGGATATTATAGGTATCGAAATTATCATCTCGGAAAGTTTGTTCACGTAGCTCAATGGCAGAGCACCCAGCCGCAATAACTGGAGGGCGCGGGTTCAAATCCCGCTGAGAGAAACTTTTTTGATACGTATTCACTTCAATAAATTATAGACAATAGAAAGTTCTACAATATTTTTTTATAACCAATTTATTTCTTTAACATTAATACCTTTTTGTTAATGGACTAGCAGCTAGAGAAAATAATTTCAGCACTATACTTGATGCATTAAATTTTATCTTTCATTCCAACACACATCAATACTAACACACACAAAACCGTGCACAAATATTGCTTTATTCCAAAATGACTAAATAAATATATAACTTTATTGCCAAAAAAATACTTAGCGATTGTTTTCGTTGAGAAAGAAGTTTTTGTAATTTTTAGCAGATTTTGTATGAGTGGCACTATTTTTTTGTGGAGACATTATTGTAGTTACTTACGTGTGTAAAAAATACTATAAACAGAGATGGACAAAACGTAATGGTGTAAAATGATAAACGATTGGGATTGCAAGTATAATTCCCAATCATTAAAATAATCATTGCGATAATTGTAACGATTAAATTGATTCCGCCCACCTACAATCGTGATTGACAGCAATCTCAATCATTAATCACGACTTTTTGCCCACTGTGATCACAGCAAAGCATTAACATGACGACAGACTTAACTTTTTTCGCTATCTATATACTTACTACGGTCCTTTAATCATTAAATCCTTTTTAAAGCACGACTTAATAGAATATATTCAGTGAACGTGGAGTTTTTTTCTCTAATTTGTGACGCATCTCGCCCATAAACGTTTAGATGATCGTCATTTGTTGATGCAACCGGTTTTAAAAGCTAAATAAAACAATCGCTCTGAATTTGTCTTAGTTGGCTTTATCAACTCTCTTAGAATGTAGTTTAGGCCACATATTTATGGCAAAGTTGGAGCCAAACCTTCGATGCCTGTGAGCTGAACTCTCTGTAATATTGACAGCGGTATTTACAAATCTTTCCCTCTTATTCAAAAACGTAAAATAGCAATGGAATAGTTATTTTCTGTCTTGTCTTTGTTTGTCATTTGATTTTTGAAGGAGAGAGACAAAACGGAGAATAAATATTCCACCGCTATCTCACGTTTATGAATAAGGGGATAAATCTTTAAGTATTTAAGAAAATGATGTTTTTCTCATTTGGTTGTGTTTAGAGAGTGATATAACGACAAATAGGCAATGGCTCATGTAGGTAATTACTAATTATAATGTCTCCAGCTTTACTATAACTTTGCGATTAAGGCATAAGCTATTATCAACCTATCACGAACCTATTCGTCTCTAGACTATTCAAAGCACCGTCCTAATGTACAAAAATACAAGCAAGCAGTCTCCAAATTGCACCGCGTTTCAAGCTATTACTATCAATTCCTTTTTTTACCTAACTATTCGATCATTATCGATTCAGTCAGAAATTGCCCAAGATTGGATTTCTCAATTTTCTTTTGTACCTATTTTATCACGTCAGATTTGCCAATGATTTGCCATTGAATATTACGATTAAGGCAATAAGTAATAATAATCATTAATCATCATCACTTCTTTCTGAAATCGCGATCGTTAAGTAATCATGATTACATGTTACCCATTCCTGACTAAAGTACCACCAATTTATTTATGAGGTTGATAAAAGAGGTATAATACTTTATACAATATTTAAAAATTTCAACGCATAATTTAAATACAGCATACCTAATGATATGCAGTAGATATTCCAATTGTCGTAATTTATAGCCTGCCAATACCTTGAATTTTTTACAAAAATAGCTGTCACTTGAAATTGTAAAATATAAGCACAAAAAATGACTGTTGTACTTATGTGTTACATTTTAATTTCTCACAGAATATAAATTGGTGATACTGACACTGACAAAAGTAACGTAACAACGACAGCCCAATCTTTTAAAACATCAATTCAGAACTGGAATTTCTTTAATTATTTATTATTTAAACACTTTCACCAGCGGTCATATTACACGCCGTTCTTACGTGACCGCTATTCTACCTCGCATAGTAATTGTATGAGACCATCACGCGATATCGCGTTATTAGCAACGGGTCACGCGACATTGCTTCATTGAAAATTAAGTGTCAAAAACCCGGCAATTCTACCTCGCATAGTAATTGCATGAGGCCATCACGCGATGTCGCGTGATTAGTAACGGGTCACGCGACATTGCACCAAGTGTCAAAAACCAGATAGATGTTTTACACATCTCGTGAGATTCCCTCCTTATCAATAAATTAAGTAGTCCAACAAATTAATCTGTCCTGCTAATTATGGATTTCCGCAAAATAGCTCCTGCTTCCATTCAATAATTAAGTAGTCGTTTACTGGTCAATGTTAACGTAATAAGTATTAAATGCTCGTAAAATTGGCACTTTAAATAAGTTACTTAACACTTTTAATATCTGATAAAATATTAAAATTAGAAAGCTACCTCCTTACCGCTACATAGGCCGTTAGTTTATTATGTTTGTTGCTTTTAAATACAATTCTTTAATATTTAGGCCATGTTTATTGTTTAACGATATAGGCTGAACTTCATTTGGCTCGTCTTGGCAAGGGCGCTACCATGCCCCCTATAAAAACGTAGTAAAATACAATATTATAGTAGGTACATAATAAATTACAAATCGCATGCTTCCGGCATGACTCTCACATTTAATTTCATATATTTTAGTCTATTTTTTAAGCATTATAATCCAACTAGTACCTCCTGAGTAAATTCAAAACAAGTTTTTTTTTATTCATTAATTAATACTATAGTATATCTTTCATACTTTGACGGTATTTTCATCGTTAATAAATTCACTGACACTGAAAAGGTCACCATCTAGAGCAAATTCAGTGAAAAAAAATGAAGTTCAATATATTTGTCTATGACTTCCGCTCTTTGGCGGTAATCGAGACATATCATTTTTTTTAATTTATCTATGGCCTGGAATCAAGTCCTTGTGGCCTTGACGTTTCAAGTTTAGTTATTAATTTCAACTGTAAAGCCGTTTGTTGCAGGCTAAACTTTAGCCCTCTTATTAAACGTGGATTAGAGATGGAGTATCTGTTTTGTCTTTTTTCTTCGAATATCGAATGATTGATGACATATCTATTCGACCGATATTCCACGTATATTTGTAAAGGCTCGCGTCCACTAGGCTCGCCGAGCCGAGTCGAATCGAATCGCAAAAAGTCGCCTTCTATATATTTACTATGAAACTGCGTTCAGCGACGAGCCGCGGCGCGCCGAATCGAATCGACCTCGCGACTTGCTCGGCAGGCGAATTTCTTCGCCGATGCGACTCGATTCGGCTCGGCGCGCCTCAGTCGACGCGGAGAAGCGAATCCGCGCCAACGTATTTTATTGTCTATCAGTCAGTTTTGTTTTCGTTTTATTTTTATTTTTGTGCAAGCCGTTTCCTTTTCTTATTCTCCTCTTCTTCATCAAAAAGTATTTGAAATAAAAACATCTCTTCATCCGAGCTATCCATGATGCAAAAACGACCTAACTTGTTGCAAAGTTGCGATGAATGAATAATTCGATTCGATTCTACAGAGATGGACGCACTAGGAATAAATGCGACTCGATTCGATTCGACGCGTTTCTGCTGTAGTCGACGCCAGGCTTTAGGCGGTAGTTGTTTATACAAACCATAATCATTTTGATTTAGAAATAGCTATAGTTAATCGTAATGGCTAGAAGCCAGGCTGGTCCTGGACGAGTGAAGCGCGGAGCTGTGCTGCGGCATGCTGGTGGTGGGGGGAGGGAGACGGTTGTTCGCCGCCTGTCTCTCTTGCTCCTCCAGTTGCGCTGTGAACTCCTCTTCCAATGCCTGAGGGTTGAACATTGCTTATGAAGCTAAGAGGCGTAGAAAAAATATGTGCGAAAAAAATATTAAGATTTTAAAAATTGTCTATGTTCGATTTTCAAATAAAAAGGTTGAGTTAGCATGCCACGGTTTTGCCCGCGAAATTAAATTTTTTTGTGGTCTTTCACGATTTTTAAGCTAATATAGGCTTATGGCAGTCGAATTGCGGGAATCCCAGTATCGTTTTCACGTGTTTACATAAAAATCTCTGCTTGAAAGTGTCGAGTAAAAGAAATGAGATTAGCGAGTTACTCCACTAAAACTCGATACTTGGACTAATTTCCTAGGATAGACATTTTTATGCAAAGATTTTGATATAAACATGTAAAGATGATACTACCATTCCCGCAAATTAACTGCCATAAACCTATTATGTGTAATTAGTGTACAAATAGCAAAAAAACACGATAATTTTGAATTTCGCGGGCAGACTCGTTGATTTCGCCTTATGCCAAAGGCACGGAACAGAAACGTTTGTGGCACTTTTTTTTATTTGAGCTATATATATTAGTAACTTGGGCAAATGTCGGTTGAGACTGTGTATTTAGAACAGAGCATCACAAATTCGGAATTAAAAAGATAGAAGAACTGAGATAAATCAGCACCTACTGTAGATACTTTTGAATTTTATCAATCTTTATATAAAAACAAGCTACACTAGATATTATAATATAATTCATGCAGATTCATTATTATTGGAAAATTATTAAATAAGCTACCTACCATGCGAGATCCTTGCGTGAGATGCGGTCCGGCCACCCGATGCGAGGTTAGATCACCATAAACCTTACTCATTAATCATTAATACCATGCTTATAAAATAAAAGAAAATCTCCATCCAAACATATTTTATTTCAAAATTTTATATTATGTAGAAAAATCTATATGTCTCAAGTGTCAACTCAACTCAAAATATCTTTATTTCACAGAGGCCTAACATAAAGGCTCTTGCAAAACGTCGGACAAAAGTGTCAAAAGTAACATAAACGTTTGGACGGAGTATATCTACTATAGTTCAGCCACCCGAAGATTACTGATTTGACAGTTGTCATAAAATGTAGGTCATGCCATCATGCCGATGTAATTACATTTTTTTTTAAATATATAAATAATAGAAATTACTCATTAGACTTAAAATAAAATATGTTTCTGGTTGAATGTGCTACTCTTCGGAATTTTGTAAAAGCTGAACCGATTTTGAAAGGATTTTTGCTGGCTAGTAGAGATTGATACAGGACCTCATGGAATGTTCTTTATCTTAGTAAAGTAAGGAATAGCAGGCGGAATATCAAAACCTAAAGTATATAAAACTTTCAGATCAACAGTAATTTCTTTTACTTTCTTATCTTTCAAATAGTAATGTAAAATAGTTTTAGTGTTTAAAAATTAGGGGTTTTTACGGGAATAAAAAAACCTGAATCCTTGCCGGCGTTACAAGTAGTGTATGAAATAAAGCCAACAATAGGAATTAACATAACATATTTTATTTACATCAATAACATAATGTTCTTATTGTTAAACACACTATACGCCTGTACCTTACAAGCTGGATATAGCATATCTAGGCTTCAGCCCACCAATAACAGTAAAAGTTAATTGCATTATATTTAATTTTACTGGTTAAATATTAATTAAGAAGCATTATTATACAGCAGCGGACAAGTAACATGCATCTTTGATGAGGCCCTGGTTTGTGGAATCAAAAATAAATAAATGACAATAGCTTTATTGATTCAATGAACAAAATATACAAATACTTATTGACACAGAAATTAAATAAGTTCAAATTATTCGTTTACATCTTAGCATTTGTGACATTTTACAAGAAAAAAAATAAATAAATTATATTCGGTACATTTTCGAACCAGTCATGGTAAAGTACTTAAGTAAGTAAAACCATCAAGAGAGGTCCGATTTGACAGTTGAGTTAAAAACAGGCTGATGAGGGAGAACCTTACATCGACCGATATGAATGGATACTAGCCAGACACTAGATTTCTACACGTTCTAAGGGAAAATAATAACTTATTATATCACGTAATAAATTATTATTAATACTTAATTTGAAAAGATGTCTACGAACTGTCAAATCGACATCATCTCTCGGTACATCTGGCTCTATAATTTTTTTGATGATTTGAAGAAAAAGTACAAAGCTATAGCTAGACCGCTATAAACTTGACCCTCCCATGGTCTGCGGGACGCGGGGCGGGAGCTACCCAACCACTGATCTCTATTCTATGGATTAAACATTCTATACAATTCAGGCTAGGTTCACTGTGGATCCATAGAATAGGGATCAGTGCACTCAACTAATCAGCTGTCAGAGACTGACGTGAATTACTATACACGCGATAATATTAATCTTGCGACGTGGATAATGATACATACTCAAGAAAATACCATAGGCGAATTCTCAAGATGCGAGTCATTACATCGTATCGTGTATAGCCAATCGCACACCCACCCCGCGTCCCGCAGACCATGGGAGGGCCAAGTTTATAGCGGTCAAGCTATAATTAATGGAATTTCACGTGCTACTTTATTTTATTTTATAGTGACAGTAATGTTATTTTTTACTTAAAAATAATTAAATTAATATCTATAATGGGCTATTTAATGAATATTCATTAATTAATAACAACAATAATATTAATTTGAACAATATTGATATAATCATTTCATCAACCTTATAGTAAAATATATCAACTTATAGAGCGGTCACAGAGAGATTGCGTTTTTGACAGTTCAAAGAATAATGACCATATGGATGTATGGATGTATGGAATCCAATGAAGAAGACGCTACGCTAAGAGGACTGGAAAGATGTGACGTATGTTGAAACAAAAAAAATCTCAAATATGGCGTCGCGCTTCATATATTTCGGTACCGCTAATAGCACATACCGCTTGCGGTCGCATACATTAGCGCCATTTTACAGTTTAGACAAATTAGGGTGAAATGTTCGTAACACAATCTCTAATCGACCGATCTTTTAACAAATAACGCCTTTTGAATTTAATCAGAAAGAATTTTACTCAGGAATGTATTTGTTCAACATATTTCATGTTTTAGGGTGCCATACCTCAAAACAAAAAAAAACGGAACCCTTACAAGATCCGTCCGTCTGTCTGTGTGTCACGACCCTTTATTTCAGTAACTATTGAAGATATCGACATGAAATTTGGAACATTTGTAGGTAATATGGCCCGCCGTCATTGCGGTCATAAAAATTTTAAAATCCTTTTTAAATAAAAAAAAAATAAAAAGGGGTGAAAACCGGGTCGTCACCGGAATCGTCAACCGAAATTTCAAAATGGGATAACAATATTGAGTGGGGTATCATAAGAAAGTTAAATCAGTTAATCAATATCCAAGGAAAAATTCTTTCTGACCAAGACGCGTGATATCCTTTAAAACACTATATTTTACGCTATAAATGCTTAACACACTGATAAAGCTAGTTTTAGGCACATTTGAATTTAAGTCTAATAGAAACATTTGGTAGACGCATAGTTATCAAGTAATACCTCATGGGATTTTAAAAATGGAATGATTTCGGTATTGACTAAAATTTAATATTTTTAGGAATATTTTGCTATGAGCTTCGTATAAGTATAACAACATTTTTGGTTAGGAAGGGCCGCCATCTGAGATTTTTAACCAAAATATAGCTGTCTATTAGTTTAAAGTGTAAAATTTAATGTATTTCAGCACACAACCCTTGAAACTGTAACACAAATTTTGCAAAAATTCAAGATGGCACCTGCCGAAAAATTCAAGATGGCGTCAGTCGCCATAGGTTAGATACTTATATTCAAACCCCTTTTACTAGTCATATTAGAAACATTTCTCATGAAAAAATATGGTGTCATTGTTTAATTCCTACATGGAAATACATTTATATGACAGATATAAGCTGTTGGTGTATCTCGAATGTTCTTCACATCATAAAGATTGTTAAAAATGTTAAATGAATAATAATTTACTTATAAATGTAAATAGTATAATGGAACGTCGCCGTGAGCAAATACGTTAATACTAAATTCTTAGTACTGGAATGTCAATTTTACTAACATCTTAGCACGGAAGTTTACATCAAAGTTTATACAGAATCTAAGTTCTTAAGTTCGATGGGTATCATCCGGGCGAGAAAATTCAAAATCTATTTAGATTTTCGCAAATAGTGGACTAAACATACATCGTATGCTTATGGCAATGAGTTTTGTGAGAATAATGTTTATTTATCTACATGTTTTTCATAAAAACTTTGATCATATTGGTTCCGGATAGCTCCAAAATCTGGGAAAATGCAGAAAATAATCTCTCGGGAACCAATATGGGGTAAAAGAGTATTTATGAGCAAAGTTTTTACTAAAAACATGTAGACGCATAAACTTTATAATGGCAAAACTCATTGCTATAACCCTATGATGTAGAATTAGTGTACTATAAATTTTGAATTTCCCGAGTTACTTCGGCCGATAGCCTTTAAACCACAGAGTCCCGTATATCTTTCTTATCAGCTATGGCCTTTAAATTCAGAGTGGATAATTGACTGACGGGCACATCCGGGGCGTTGGAGTAGCTATTTGAGCCCCTGAACGCCCCCCATCGGCTAAAATAGCCCTCCCCTTCGCTGGACTGAGTGCTGGTACTAGCCACACTCTTGTACGTGTCATATTTGCTGTCAATCTGAGATGTGTCTAGAGATGGCATGTCGATAACCACAGCCTCCATCGCGATATCCTGTTTCAAACTCTGCTGGGAGATGCTCCTTTTTAAAACAGACACGTCGTTAACTTGTTTGAACATCTGATCGCTCAGGCTCTGTCTGTTGTACTTCTTCGTTTTGGGATCGACCGGTTTCGAACGTTCGATCCTCCGCGGTTCCTCCTCAATCTTTTCGGGGTTCTCCTCAAAAGCCATAATCGGCTCGCGACGAATTTCCCCGGAGTTATTGAAGACGGAGAAGCCGGATATTTTCTCCGAGACCAATTTCAAATTGGACGTGGACCCGTATCGCTGGGCTTTGGTGAGTTTGCCGCGTTTGGTCGTGTTGGTTGCACTGGACATGGCGGATTTGGTTTGCCTGATTGAGTTAGGGCTGACGCTTCTGCGTCTGTCCATGTTTGGTGTGTTTGCGGTGGTTATGAGGTGGAGGCTGGTACGGGATCGTGACAAGGAGCCTATAAAGGAGTTCCTCTGGTGGTAAGCTGTTAGTACATGCTGCAGCACATTCTTGGGCCACGGTACGTCGAGGAAGACGCTCCTGTCTGGTATTTTGATGCCGTATTTCTTCTCGTGATCGTCTAGATGCTTCTCGAAGGTCTTAATGAGGTTCTGTTGGGAAAGGCGTCGTGTTTAGCGCGGCGCTGGCGGTGGGACGGCACAAACATTTATAACCTTTCATCCTCTGTTCTACCTAGCACCTCGCTATTTGTGGTAATTAGGTAAGTATCGTCCAATCAGAAAACGAACGTCCCGCCACGTGTTTGCGCTTACACGTTGCAAGAGTAACGAAGTGGAGAGGTGTTCATTTTAATGCACGTGGCATGTGCCTCATGGAAATGTCAAATTTCATACACAGGGTATAAGGGTAATTTGATCATTAAATCTAAGAACAATCGAAAACTAGAAACTAAAAAATACTGGAAACCCTGATATTGTACAAAAATACGAAACCTTTTTTCGCGTTTTTAGGGTTCCTTAGGGCTTGTGATATTTTGTCAGTGATAGGCAATACTATAATTTATTTTCAAGAGCAGTTGTCTTACACCCTGTCTATACGACTTTACATAACCCTTAAGGCACGCACCCTTGTAAATAAATCATTATATTGTGTATTCGAGAAATAGCTGAAAGTGAACAACTAACATTTCGTTCCCATCACCAATTGTGTTATTTTCATTATTATAGCTCATCCCACATGCATACCAACATACTGTCATGCCGTTTTACATAATATATTTACAATTTACATATTATACAACTCGTGCGCGATAAGTTGAGACCTGAGTCAGGCCAGGTTCACTTATCACGTGATCGAGAAACTACAGGTAGCTGTCTCGCCGTACTAATTTTAGACGGCCGCCGCGCACCAGCTACTTTGCTCGCGTTAGGTTTATTTCACGCGCTGCGTGCGCCCGATTGCGAGGCAATCTTAGTACGTCGAATGAGATAAAGTTACGCGATAGATAGAGACTAAAACTTTGCGATTGTTGCATGTTGTTTGCGGAGGCGGGGCCAGGCGCTGTTGCGAACTGAATTGCACTTTTGATGCTGATGACAGCGCTAGAGTCGCTATTCCTTTAAATCATCTTGCGCAGTGCCTTCTTTACCGTTCGGTACTATTATGTATCCTACCCCGATGGCGCCCGCATAGTAACACGCCACTGTGACGTCACCCACTTAGACGTCAACTTATCGCGCATGAGTTGTACCGTAAAACGGGGATAATAGGAATGGCGGGGTAAATAGGAATAAATTTCTGACTTTCTAAACTGTCCTGTTATTTGTCATCCTAAGCATGAGAGATCAATTGTTTTTTATTTTTGAACGAGCTTATTATTTTTGCTACTGGCAAGACTAACCACTTTTAAACTAGCCAATCAGTTTATATTAAAAAATCGCGTTCAAAGTGAGGTCGTCGTGGACACGTGAAATTTGTTGTTTTTAACTTTAAGTTTTCGATGTGTTCTAATGAGGAAGTGGTGAAATTGATTTGATTATTATAATAATAGTGGATTGAAATTTGAAGGAACAATAAGAGGTAAGCAAATAATTGCGTAATTTCATCGTAAACCTTAATTTTAGATGAATGCTCGTTTTAGGGTTATTTTGGGGATAAAAGGAACGCGAAGGGGGGAAATAGGCACAGGAACAGGTATAAATGGAACAGCAAGGGGGTTATTTGGTTCGCACAAGAGGTAAATAGGAATCATGAAATAGGGTTGTCAAAAACCAAAGTTTAATTACTATAATACTTAATTAAAGTTAATTTTACTTCTAAACTTATTAAAGTTAAAAACGATTACTATTAAACTTATTAAAGTTAAAAACTATTACTATTAAACTTTTTAAAGTTAAAAACTTTTGGCCGTAAACCATTATTTACATTATACACAATAATAAAAATGAATATTTAAGTAAATGTCGCCAGTTTATGGGTGCCAAAAATGCTTGATTTGCCACCAACAGTCAGGCCACCGTTCGCTCAGCAGCCACCTATTGAATAATGAATTGAATCTATTATGAATAATGATTGATATAATCTAAATTATTTATTTTACTCTTCATTGAGTGAAGCATTGTATTCAAATAGTACAACTATTTTCTTGAAAAACATTTTAATGTCTTAATGTTTTTTTTTCAGAATGCCTCGTAACTACACACCCAAGCCAGGCTGTTATGTTTTGTTGATTTGAATGAAAAAGTATTTTTGTTTATTATTTTTTTTGCTAACTTCTTCATTTTTTTATTTAAGTAACTTGTAAGCTAAACATTTAATAGTAATTTTGTATAAGCTATTCTAAAAGGCCATAAATAAATAAGGAATAGACTGATTATAATACTGTTTTTCTAGCTCAATGCCATATTTTTGTTACTTGTATATGTACCCTAGCTACAATAAAAACTTGATTTCAAAAAGTTTTTATTTTTACTATACCTACCTACAGTCTACACACATAAAATAAGTTAAGCAGCATGATTAGATTAAATAAACTGAAACTTTTTTTAAATTAGGTAGGTAGGCACTTACTTTGGATAAATATTGGATTTGGATAGACAGCCCTGAGTAAAATTCCTATTAACCCCTCTCCTGAACCTATTATCCCCATCGGGGGTAAATTGGAATCCAGCATAGTTTTTGGTAAATATTTTAAAATCTGGCAATATTTTGAGAATCCAAAGCTACTCAACATCTAAAACAGCTTGCCATCCACCCTAGACAGTATCTTAACATACCCAATGTGTTGCGGAATAAGGTTTAAATTCGAGTTGAAGTTGGAAATCGTACCAATTTACCCCGTTTTACGGTACATTTCATGCACCAATCGAGATCAAAATATAAAATGCAGAGTTTTTAGAATCATTCATCTTTACACACGACAAAGTCATGCAGACTCATTCATCTGACAATTTGAAATGACAATTAATTAACACAAACGAAAAAACAAAGATATACAGCAACTTTTTGATCTTGATAGAATTAATTGTTGTAATTGTTGTAATTTTATTGTAGCTACTAAAAGTACGCCATATTTAAATATTGAAAAAGGTCGTGTGATACACGATACATAACTCTTCGGCTCGGGCTTGTTAATAACAGCTCCATTGTAACTTTACACCCTTGTATCATAACGTATGCGTTCAGCTGTATATCTGTGTTTTTGTCGTACAGCCGGTGCCACTCACCGCCTTCCTGTCGGCGAGCGTGGCGCGCCACTCCTTGAGCTCGTGCGCGTACCGCTCCTCGATGGCCTTCATCTTGCTGCCCTCGTGGTTCATCAGCGCCTTGCGCTTCTCGTTCTGGTACTGCTCCAGCTCGCGCAGCAGCGCCTGGGGGGAGCCATATGTTACATCTTATTTTTATTTATTTATTTTTATTATTAATGCACCATACATACATTTAACGAAACATAACAAGATACATAATGTGCAAAGGATAGCTTATCCCTATAAAACAAAAGAGATCTCTTCCAGCTACCCTGATGTGAGTTTCATTTCATTTCTTTATTTGCCATTTCACATACATACAATGATTACACAATATACAATAAAAATATTAATAATGTGAAGTCAATTTGTAATGTGAATGCCCAGGATGGTCGTAGCAATTCCTTATACTGGGATAGGGGGACCGATTTTATTCGTTTCGTCCTTAAAATAGTCATCAATCGTATAGAACGCCTTTGAGATGAGGTAATCTTTTAATAATTTATTAAATTTTATTTCTTTTTCTTCATTTCGGATGTAATTGGGAAGGTGGTTATATATTTTTATTGACTACATCTTGATTACATCTACCGAGTAGTGGCGATACAGTGAACTCGGACCCTGTTCCACTTACTATGCCGAGTACCCACCCCTCCGCTATTCCGCACTGTCGCGTTTCATTATACAAGAAAACTGGACAAGTGCGAGTCGGGCTCACGCACTGTGGGTTCCGTACTATTAAAACCAATTCTAAACACCCCTACCCACCAAATTAAAAAACGAGACATTTGTTTTAACTTTTAAAGAGTATATTGATTCATAATTTCACACAAGATATCATAGACATGATGGCTCCGTGGCGCACCGCTTTGCCTGTTATACCGTGCATCTGAGTTCGAACCTCACTATGCTTTCGTTCTTTATTTTTTTTAACTTAACTTTTTTTTAATTTTTAACTATTTATTTTTAAAGTAATTAGGTATAAAAATAATTATTCTGTGAACACTTGAAGCGTCTACCTTGTTACGTTATTAATTTGGAGCAAAAACAAGACGTTTGTTTTATGGAAGCCCCCTTAAATATTTATTTTATTCTACTTCTTAGTCTTTCGTTGTTATAGCGGCAACAGAAATGCATCATCTGTGAAAATTTCAAGTCTGTAGCTGTCACGATTCAAGAGATACAGCCTGATGACAGGCGGACGGACGGACAGCGAAGTCTCAGTAATAGGGTTCCTTTTTTACCTTTCGGGAATCCCAAAAAAAAAGTAGCGCCATTATTAAAAATTTCTGGTAAAACGCCACAAAAATCTCTACAAAAACTCGCGTACGGACTAAAATAACTTATACTTATAGATGTTTGGCGTGGACCGCGGTCCATCGACAATTCTGCAGTCGGAATACAACTGACGCGGTTGGTGTCAAAACAAACATTTTTGACACCAGTAAACTGATTATCCATTATTGATTTCGGAGATACTTTTTCGCCGGATCCTGTGTATTACGTCTTACCTCTCCCTGGGCCTTGAGCTCCTCCCTCGCCTTGGCGTGCTTGGTGGCCAGCCGCTGCTGCTCCGCTCGGTAGCGACGCTTCTCGTTCTCCTGGAACTGAACACAAAGACGCTTGGACCACAACCAAAAATTCACATTTGTACAAATAGTTAACGCCATAATTTCAATCAAAGGATATGGCCGAAACTTGTATGGAGCTGTGCCCTGGAAAAAAAATATTCATGGCCATCGACAAACAGTACGTCATATTAAAGCTTATAATTATGTCTTTACAATCGTTTAAGTTTTATGATCTGAAAATAGGCGAGAGACATAATATCAGCATTACAACTTGCAACTAAATGCGGCTAAATATTTTTAATAGCAATGATTTTTTATTAAAAAATGATGCATATTGGTTATGAACTCATTATTTTTCATATTAAAAAGCTTAGAAAATGCGAGTAAACATTTTGAACAGCATTTATTTAATAAAAAAATCATTGCTATTAAATTATTTAGGCGCATTTTTAATATGACGTACTGTTTGTCAATGGCCATGAATATTTTTTTTCGAGGGCAGAATCCGGCCATGTCATTTGTGACCTAGGCCTGGCGCAAACGAAACATATCTCAGTTTTTATTGTAAGTTCAAATGTTTATTATCAATAATTTGGTTTTCATTTTCAGTTGGTAACTTAGTTTTGGGCTATGGCTAAAGATGCAGTCTTTATTTAATTAAAAACTTGAATACAAAATGTTGAACAGTACAGTATGAGAACCAAATACATCTCCAAACGGACTTAACTGCGGTACTCTAAAAGCGAAGGAGGTTCCGTACCTTCTTGAGCCTCTCGCGGTCGTCCTCGGCGGAGGCGGGCGCGGCGCCGATGCGCAGCGACTCGCGGAACATCATCTCGCGCGCCTTCTGCTCCGCGCGGATGCGCTTCGGCAGCGAGCGCTTCTCCAGCGCTTGGCACTTGGCTAGCTCCTCTTCTTTTCTACTGTTCTTCCTGAAAAACAAAATATTGACATTTTAAAATGAGCTGCATTACTAAAATCGTAAATTTATTTTTAAATTTATTAAATAAAAATGATATACATTGGTCATACTCGATATGCTACATAAAAAAACAATGTTTATAATGATTTTATTATTGTTGTCATGAAATTAGACTTGCCTCCCAAATATCACCAAAATGTGGCGAATACGCCGGAATATTATGGAATTTGACTTTTGAGCTTTAATCAAAGAAGCTATAGAATATTTTATAAAGAAAATTCAGATTCTACAAAACCGAAAATAGATTTCAGCTCTTATAATAATAATTGCTCATAGTGAACACAGACCTAGGAAACAATATGGACTGACCCCGTCTAAAAAATTAGCGTGACTATTTTTAAACTGTCAAGTGGCATATAAAATGGCGTCACCTGGGGTAATACATAAATTTTTGACAACAAATCTTAGCGTTCATCATGGCGCTTCAGGTCACTTCATAGTTTTGTTATCTCTGTGATATTGACTAGCTGAGTAGTTGGCTCACCGCTTGATCTGCTCCAACTCCTTGTCGTGCCGCACCAGCATCTGGTGCCGCCGCAGCAGGAACTCGTCCTTCAGCTGCCGCTTGGCGAGCTGGTGCCTCTCGTGGATCTGCTTCTCCTCCAGCTCCCACAGAGCCGCCTCTCGCGTTCGCATTATCTGAAGAAATACATAATTGCTGTTAACAGTACATTAAGGTTCTAATGGAGAAGACCAGCAGCTGTACCTGCTGCTAGAAACAAGCTAGATTGAAGAAAGAAAGAAATTTATTAGTTTTTAAGCATACAAAATTACATAACTTAATCTAAGTATTAACTTAATATAGGTACAACGTTAGACTAAATGCTTATGAAAACAGCAAAAACAATCATGTTGTGTCCCCTGCTCCCCAAACTAGTGTTAACTGTATCTTGAGAAGCAGGGTCTTCCCTTAAATGTACTACAACACCTTCGGCCAACCAACCAATCAATGACCAATGTACGGTCTAACATCTTCAGCTGCATTCATTGCAGAACAATTGAAACAAAGTATGGGTATATAGAAAATTGCGCAAACTCATAATTGTGTGTGTGTGTGTGTGTGTGTGTGTGCGCGTGTGTTCGTATAGTGTAATGTGTGTCCGTGTGCGAGCGTGTTGTGTGTGATACGTATAACATACATATAGCCTGTCAATAAAGTTCGCCTCTTTACACAGTACACACCTGATGCCTCTGCTGCAGGTACTGCCGATCGGC
The DNA here is from genome assembly GCA_963855885.1 of Coenonympha glycerion. Taxonomy (NCBI): domain Eukaryota; kingdom Metazoa; phylum Arthropoda; class Insecta; order Lepidoptera; family Nymphalidae; genus Coenonympha; species Coenonympha glycerion. The sequence goes on along the minus strand of OY979651.1, from coordinate 8,461,797 downwards.
GAGCGCCTGCCTCTCTCTGTGCTTGTCGTGCACGCGACGCAGGATCGCGTCGCCGGCGTCCGCGAGCGACGCGACGAACGCGCGCTCGCGGCTCGCGTGCTCGGCGTCGAGTCGCTGCCGCCGCTGTCTGTACGCCTCTTTACACAGTACACACCTGATGCCTCTGCTGCAGGTACTGCCGATCGGCGAGCGCCTGCCTCTCTCTGTGCTTGTCGTGCACGCGACGCAGGATCGCGTCGCCGGCGTCCGCGAGCGACGCGACGAACGCGCGCTCGCGGCTCGCGTGCTCGGCGTCGAGTCGCTGCCGCCGCTGTCTGTACGCCTCTTTACACACCTGATGCCTCTGCTGCAGGTACTGCCGATCGGCGAGCGCCTGCCTCTCTCTGTGCTTGTCGTGCACGCGACGCAGGATCGCGTCGCCGGCGTCCGCGAGCGACGCGACGAACGCGCGCTCGCGGCTCGCGTGCTCGGCGTCGAGTCGCTGCCGCCGCTGTCTGTACGCCTCTTTACACACCTGATGCCTCTGCTGCAGGTACTGCCGATCGGCGAGCGCCTGCCTCTCTCTGTGCTTGTCGTGCACGCGACGCAGGATCGCGTCGCCGGCGTCCGCGAGCGACGCGACGAACGCGCGCTCGCGGCTCGCGTGCTCGGCGTCGAGTCGCTGCCGCCGCTGTCTGTACGCCTCTTTACACACCTGATGCCTCTGCTGCAGGTACTGCCGATCGGCGAGCGCCTGCCTCTCTCTGTGCTTGTCGTGCACGCGACGCAGGATCGCGTCGCCGGCGTCCGCGAGCGACGCGACGAACGCGCGCTCGCGGCTCGCGTGCTCGGCGTCGAGTCGCTGCCGCCGCTGTCTGTACGCCTCTTTACACAGTACACACCTGATGCCTCTGCTGCAGGTACTGCCGATCGGCGAGCGCCTGCCTCTCTCTGTGCTTGTCGTGCACGCGACGCAGGATCGCGTCGCCGGCGTCCGCGAGCGACGCGACGAACGCGCGCTCGCGGCTCGCGTGCTCGGCGTCGAGTCGCTGCCGCCGCTGTCTGTACGCCTCTTTACACACCTGATGCCTCTGCTGCAGGTACTGCCGATCGGCGAGCGCCTGCCTCTCTCTGTGCTTGTCGTGCACGCGACGCAGGATCGCGTCGCCGGCGTCCGCGAGCGACGCGACGAACGCGCGCTCGCGGCTCGCGTGCTCGGCGTCGAGTCGCTGCCGCCGCTGTCTGTACGCCTCTTTACACACCTGATGCCTCTGCTGCAGGTACTGCCGATCGGCGAGCGCCTGCCTCTCTCTGTGCTTGTCGTGCACGCGACGCAGGATCGCGTCGCCGGCGTCCGCGAGCGACGCGACGAACGCGCGCTCGCGGCTCGCGTGCTCGGCGTCGAGTCGCTGCCGCCGCTGTCTGTACGCCTCTTTACACAGTACACACCTGATGCCTCTGCTGCAGGTACTGCCGATCGGCGAGCGCCTGCCTCTCTCTGTGCTTGTCGTGCACGCGACGCAGGATCGCGTCGCCGGCGTCCGCGAGCGACGCGACGAACGCGCGCTCGCGGCTCGCGTGCTCGGCGTCGAGTCGCTGCCGCCGCTGTCTGTACGCCTCTTTACACAGTACACACCTGATGCCTCTGCTGCAGGTACTGCCGATCGGCGAGCGCCTGCCTCTCTCTGTGCTTGTCGTGCACGCGACGCAGGATCGCGTCGCCGGCGTCCGCGAGCGACGCGACGAACGCGCGCTCGCGGCTCGCGTGCTCGGCGTCGAGTCGCTGCCGCCGCTGTCTGTACGCCTCTTTACACACCTGATGCCTCTGCTGCAGGTACTGCCGATCGGCGAGCGCCTGCCTCTCTCTGTGCTTGTCGTGCACGCGACGCAGGATCGCGTCGCCGGCGTCCGCGAGCGACGCGACGAACGCGCGCTCGCGGCTCGCGTGCTCGGCGTCGAGTCGCTGCCGCCGCTGTCTGTACGCCTCTTTACACAGTACACACCTGATGCCTCTGCTGCAGGTACTGCCGATCGGCGAGCGCCTGCCTCTCTCTGTGCTTGTCGTGCACGCGACGCAGGATCGCGTCGCCGGCGTCCGCGAGCGACGCGACGAACGCGCGCTCGCGGCTCGCGTGCTCGGCGTCGAGTCGCTGCCGCCGCTGTCTGTACGCCTCTTTACACACCTGATGCCTCTGCTGCAGGTACTGCCGATCGGCGAGCGCCTGCCTCTCTCTGTGCTTGTCGTGCACGCGACGCAGGATCGCGTCGCCGGCGTCCGCGAGCGACGCGACGAACGCGCGCTCGCGGCTCGCGTGCTCGGCGTCGAGTCGCTGCCGCCGCTGTCTGTACGCCTCTTTACACAGTACACACCTGATGCCTCTGCTGCAGGTACTGCCGATCGGCGAGCGCCTGCCTCTCTCTGTGCTTGTCGTGCACGCGACGCAGGATCGCGTCGCCGGCGTCCGCGAGCGACGCGACGAACGCGCGCTCGCGGCTCGCGTGCTCGGCGTCGAGTCGCTGCCGCCGCTGTCTGTACGCCTCTTTACACACCTGATGCCTCTGCTGCAGGTACTGCCGATCGGCGAGCGCCTGCCTCTCTCTGTGCTTGTCGTGCACGCGACGCAGGATCGCGTCGCCGGCGTCCGCGAGCGACGCGACGAACGCGCGCTCGCGGCTCGCGTGCTCGGCGTCGAGTCGCTGCCGCCGCTGTCTGTACGCCTCTTTACACACCTGATGCCTCTGCTGCAGGTACTGCCGATCGGCGAGCGCCTGCCTCTCTCTGTGCTTGTCGTGCACGCGACGCAGGATCGCGTCGCCGGCGTCCGCGAGCGACGCGACGAACGCGCGCTCGCGGCTCGCGTGCTCGGCGTCGAGTCGCTGCCGCCGCTGTCTGTACGCCTCTTTACACACCTGATGCCTCTGCTGCAGGTACTGCCGATCGGCGAGCGCCTGCCTCTCTCTGTGCTTGTCGTGCACGCGACGCAGGATCGCGTCGCCGGCGTCCGCGAGCGACGCGACGAACGCGCGCTCGCGGCTCGCGTGCTCGGCGTCGAGTCGCTGCCGCCGCTGTCTGTACGCCTCTTTACACAGTACACACCTGATGCCTCTGCTGCAGGTACTGCCGATCGGCGAGCGCCTGCCTCTCTCTGTGCTTGTCGTGCACGCGACGCAGGATCGCGTCGCCGGCGTCCGCGAGCGACGCGACGAACGCGCGCTCGCGGCTCGCGTGCTCGGCGTCGAGTCGCTGCCGCCGCTGTCTGTACGCCTCTTTACACACCTGATGCCTCTGCTGCAGGTACTGCCGATCGGCGAGCGCCTGCCTCTCTCTGTGCTTGTCGTGCACGCGACGCAGGATCGCGTCGCCGGCGTCCGCGAGCGACGCGACGAACGCGCGCTCGCGGCTCGCGTGCTCGGCGTCGAGTCGCTGCCGCCGCTGTCTGTACGCCTCTTTACACACCTGATGCCTCTGCTGCAGGTACTGCCGATCGGCGAGCGCCTGCCTCTCTCTGTGCTTGTCGTGCACGCGACGCAGGATCGCGTCGCCGGCGTCCGCGAGCGACGCGACGAACGCGCGCTCGCGGCTCGCGTGCTCGGCGTCGAGTCGCTGCCGCCGCTGTCTGTACGCCTCTTTACACAGTACACACCTGATGCCTCTGCTGCAGGTACTGCCGATCGGCGAGCGCCTGCCTCTCTCTGTGCTTGTCGTGCACGCGACGCAGGATCGCGTCGCCGGCGTCCGCGAGCGACGCGACGAACGCGCGCTCGCGGCTCGCGTGCTCGGCGTCGAGTCGCTGCCGCCGCTGTCTGTACGCCTCTTTACACACCTGATGCCTCTGCTGCAGGTACTGCCGATCGGCGAGCGCCTGCCTCTCTCTGTGCTTGTCGTGCACGCGACGCAGGATCGCGTCGCCGGCGTCCGCGAGCGACGCGACGAACGCGCGCTCGCGGCTCGCGTGCTCGGCGTCGAGTCGCTGCCGCCGCTGTCTGTACGCCTCTTTACACAGTACACACCTGATGCCTCTGCTGCAGGTACTGCCGATCGGCGAGCGCCTGCCTCTCTCTGTGCTTGTCGTGCACGCGACGCAGGATCGCGTCGCCGGCGTCCGCGAGCGACGCGACGAACGCGCGCTCGCGGCTCGCGTGCTCGGCGTCGAGTCGCTGCCGCCGCTGTCTGTACGCCTCTTTCCGACGCTCTTTGGCCACTAGCTCCACCTCCTGAAATGATTGACAGTGTTTGTAAATACTAAGCCGCAACCACGAGTAAATCGAGTCACATAGCACCGAAGACGTTCTAGCTGTTATATGTTAGAATAGAGTGATGTCGAGTTTATGGTGTCTATGGCCAGTTTATGGCGGAGTGTGTCCCGGAAGTGCCTGAGGTCTCGCTCGTGCTCGGTGCGCAGTCGCTCGGCGTGCTGCCGCAGCTCGGTCCCGAGTCGCCGCTGTGCGCGAGTGTCGCAGTACTCGCCTGTTTGAGCAGCCGCAGCTCCTGCTTGAGCGTGTCCCGGAAGTGCCTGAGGTCTCGCTCGTGCTCGGTGCGCAGTCGCTCGGCGTGCTGCCGCAGCTCGGTCTCGAGTCGCCGCTGTGCGCGAGTGTCGCAGTACTCGCCTGTTTGAGCAGCCGCAGCTCCTGCTTGAGCGTGTCCCGGAAGTGCCTGAGGTCTCGCTCGTGCTCGGTGCGCAGTCGCTTGGCGTGCTGCCGCAGCTCGGTCCCGAGTCGCCGCTGTGCGCGAGTGTCGCCGTACTCGCCTGTTTGAGCAGCCGCAGCTCCTGCTTGAGCGTGTCCCGGAAGTGCCTGAGGTCTCGCTCGTGCTCGGTGCGCAGTCGCTTGGCGTGCTGCCGCAGCTCGGTCTCGAGTCGCCGCTGTGCGCGAGTGTCGCCGTACTCGCCTGTTTGAGCAGCCGCAGCTCCTGCTTGAGCGTGTCCCGGAAGTGCCTGAGGTCTCGCTCGTGCTCGGTGCGCAGTCGCTTGGCGTGCTGCCGCAGCTCGGTCCCGAGTCGCCGCTGTGCGCGAGTGTCGCCGTACTCGCCTGTTTGAGCAGCCGCAGCTCCTGCTTGAGCGTGTCCCGGAAGTGCCTGAGGTCTCGCTCGTGCTCGGTGCGCAGTCGCTTGGCGTGCTGCCGCAGCTCGGTCCCGAGTCGCCGCTGTGCGCGAGTGTCGCCGTACTCGCCTGTTTGAGCAGCCGCAGCTCCTGCTTGAGCGTGTCCCGGAAGTGCCTGAGGTCTCGCTCGTGCTCGGTGCGCAGTCGCTTGGCGTGCTGCCGCAGCTCGGTCTCGAGTCGCCGCTGTGCGCGAGTGTCGCCGTACTCGCCTGTTTGAGCAGCCGCAGCTCCTGCTTGAGCGTGTCCCGGAAGTGCCTGAGGTCTCGCTCGTGCTCGGTGCGCAGTCGCTTGGCGTGCTGCCGCAGCTCGGTCTCGAGTTGCTGCTCGGCTCGCTCGGCGGCCGCTCGCTGGGCTCGTGCAAGCGTATCAAGGTCGGCCTCGTGCGCTCGCGCGAGCGACGCTAGCTCGGCTTCGAACCTGAGCAAAAATAATATAATGTGTCAATTGTGGTATAACTGGAAAGTTTTTTGTTATTTGATCAATTTAGTGTTTTTTTCAAGCTCGTGTGCACCTCTTGTCCTGCTGGTCGCGCAGCTGGTGCTCCTTGGCATTGAGGTCCTGGAACTGCTTCTGCTCCTGCTTCTGCAGCATCTTGATCTCGCGCAGCTCCTGCTTGCGCAGCGCGTGGTCGTCCCACGTGCGCCCGCTCTCCTCGTCGCCCCAGATCACCTGCGCACACCAACAGATTTTTAAGCTATTGCATAGCTTCTTATTCTAACCTACTACACTATCTACACTATCTTATTGTAACCTACATTTTTATGAATAAATGAATTATTATTATTATTATTATTCTATCGCGGGCCTTGAGCGTGAAGACCGAATCCAGAAATTCCGTAACGAAAATAACCTAACACCCCACACTCCAACCGGCCCGCTCTATCGCGGGCCTTGAGCGTGGAGACCGAATCCAGAAATTCCGTAACGATAATAACCTAACACCCCACACTCCAACCGGCCCGCTCTATCGCGGGCCTTGAGCGTGGAGACCGAATCCAGAAATTCCGTAACGAAAATAACCTAACACCCCCCACTCCGACCGGCCCGCTCTATCGGGGGCCTTGAGCGTGGAGACCGAATCCAGAAATTTCGTAAAAATAACCTAACACATCCCACGGAGTGGGGGGTGTTAGAAGTTGATAAAAAATGCTATGTAATAGCTTTACCGCGGCAGTCTCCGAGTGCCACACGTCTTTTTTTTATTAGTGTGGGTTAATTCGTATAGGCCCGGCTACATGGCGGCTCAGAACATTATGTCAATGAAGAAGAATTTAACGAATGTATGTAACATTAACCAACGGATTGAAATAACCGGCCCAATAGTGTGCCCGCAGCTAACCTTTTAACTTGAACCTAGAAACACATTAACGTGATACGAAAACCTAATTATTTTATTTTATTTTCAATACAAAAAAATATTATTTCACTTATAAAAATAAAATTTAGCAACCCTCACTGTGATATCGACAAACCTCATATCATTTTCATTATTCCCAGTTCATTGAAACCAGCTGTTTAGAGGGATATCACTAAAAATTTATGGTACATTTTTTAACTCCCTATAGGTCCCTCAGGATATGAGCTACACTTCTTGTGACAATATTTCATGCATTTAAACATCTTTTAATTAATCTACATGTTGTATATATTATACTAGCGCTTGACGACAATCGTGCCTGATGCAAAGCAATGAGGAGGTCTAGGTTGGAGCGCAGACAGAGCCTATTCACTCTTCTCTTGAAGGCACCCAGATTGTACTTGACTGAAAACAAGAATGTTACGATACATTTGTATCGAAATGTATTATTAGGGCGCCTTCAAATTGAAAAAAGTGAAAGTGAAAAAAGTTAAGCGCGGCGGAAGCACGTCTGCAGCGCTGCAGCCGCGCTACTTTGTAAATCTATGTAAATAAACAACGCGCGGCCGCAGCGCTGCAGACGCGCTACCGACGCGCGTCTGCAGCGCTGCGGCTTATAGCGTTGCCTGTATGAAGACCTCCGGTGCAAGATGTTGGATGGGATAGTGCGCTCGGAGACGGGTCCGGTGTACTACCGGGACCTCGTTTTGTCGGGGGCGAACTTCCACGTACTACGGGAGTTCGCGCACGCGTGGCACAGGAGGCGGAGCGGCTCGGATGTGCGGCAACGAAGACCGCAGAGACGAGAGGCCGAGGAGGAGCTCACAACGAGCACTAATAGCAGCAGCCTTGAAGACAGTTCGTCGTGAGAGGAGGAGGCTGGGAGCGGCGGCGGAAGGAAAATCTATGTAGAGTCTGCCCCAGAAAGGGGAGAAAGACAGAAGAGACAAGGAACAGAGTTAAATAACTTGTAGGGAGCTCAAGAAGGCACCCGAGCTGGGAAAAGCGCCGAGAGCAAGTATCGTTCGGGTGTCCTCCCGCGTTTCGGCCCAAGAGTCCGAGAGGGCGGTGGGGCCATGGGAAGCTACCGCCGCGCGTCATTTCATCGATCGACTAGTGCTGCCCGCATGTATTTTTTTTGTACAAATCGAGCAGTGTTTTTCGTCAGAGTCCATCGTGAAACTATGTACAACACTACTGCTCGTTTTTACTAACACTTTAAGGTGTTGCGGCCCTACGAGCCCGCGAAATTCAAATTTTATTTAGTTTTTCGCAAATATTAGACTAACTAAACATTTTAGATTTATGGCAATGCATTTTGCGGGCCTACTTTTTATGCATCTACATGTTTTTAATAGAAACTTTGCTCGAAAGTTCCCACTCATCTCATATTGCTTCCCGAAAGAAATTTTTTTGCAGTTTCCCAGATTTCGAGCTATAGGGAACTAATATGAAGTAAATAAGTATTGTTGAGCAGAGTTTTTATTAAAAACATGTAGATGCATAAATTCTGTGCCCGCAAAAGACATTGCCATTAACCTTCGATGTATAATTAGCCCACTATGAGCAAAAAACTAAATAAAATTTAAATTTTCGCGCCCGGATGTTACCCATTGCCCTTAAGAAATGCCTAAGCCGATAGGTGACAGTTTTCACTTGTCACCTAAGGGCTTAGGTGTCTCTTAAAATTTTGATGAAAAAGAGTATGAAATTCTCAAAACTAGTAACTTCACACTTTCACTTTGCGGCTAATTCTCAGACTTGTATACTAAAGGGCGAACAGCGCGAAGAAATGTCGCCAGTTTATGGGTGTCATTAGTACCAACAGTATAAGGCCACGCGGTAGTTCGGTCAGCGGCGGCGGCGGGTATTTTGACAGATGACGCTCCTGTTTGCTTGTATGAAGAAGGTTTACGTAAACTGTTCGGACCGGCCTATCTTTACTATTTTTATCTATGGGCTAATTTGAAGGCGCCCTTATAGTCGCAGGAGTCTCACCTTGGAGGTGGTGGTGGTGACGATTACTCCATCGATCTCGAACTTCCTCGTCCGTTTCCGCGTCTTCTTCTTGAGGTTCGCCATGTGGATGTCTTCTTTGGACCTGCGGGAACAACTCGGGGTTAAGGTGTTTCGGCCCTACCAGCCAGCGAAATTCAAATTTTATTTAGTTTTTCGCAAATATTAGACTACTAGCAGTGCCCGCGGACTCCGTTCCGCGTTAGAAATATTTTTGTCCCGGCCCGTTTGTCCCGCGCGAATACCCGTGTGGGTATTATCCACTTATACTTACTCGTAGGTACTTACGTATCGCCTATAAATTCTATCGCGTATAAATTCTGAGTTTGATTTAAAATTTCATTGAAATACTGTTTTTTGTTAGTTTTTTTTTAATCGCGTATCTTTCTGGAGTTGATGACTGAATTATGCCTGACTTAGCCCCAACGGAGATTGTCAGGGCACTCGAAATGCGAAGAAATGGTCAAACCTACAGAGTGATATCCAGAGATCTTCGTCGACCAGTTTCAACGATCCATCGCAGTATCCAACGGTTCAGGGAGACCGGTACTTATGTGAGAAGAGCAGGACAAGGCAGAAAAAGACGCACTTCGAGTAGGGATGATCGTTTCATTCGGCTTCGTGTACGTAGGAACCCCCGTTTGACGGCCGTCCAAGCCCGACATGAGTTAGAAGCAGTGCGGGGTGTAACCGTAAGTGAGCGTACGGTACGAAGAAGGCTCGAAGAAGCTGGTTTGGGTTCATTTGTGCCCGCCAAGGCTCCAAGGCTCGAGGTAAATCATCGTAGAAACAGGTTAACTTTTGCTCAGGAACATCGACTTTGGAACGCGGACCAATGGAGTAAGGTATTGTTTAGTGATGAGTGCAGAATTCTCTTAAATCAAATTGACGGCAGGCAAAGAATATACAGACGCAAAGGAGAACGATACATTCAGACAAATTTTGAAACTACAGTTGCATACGGTGGTGGATCAATAATGGTTTGGGCGGGCATTTGTTTGGGAGCTCGCACAGACTTGGTAGTGATTGACAGAGGGAGTCTGACTGCAGACCGCTATATCAGAGAAGTTTTAGAAGAAAATGTCGTACCGTTTGCCCCATATATCGGTGACGATTTTGTTTTCATGCAGGATAATGCTCTGCCGCATACCGCTCGGGTAACTCAAGCTTATCTTAATGATATGAATATCACTGTTATGGAGTGGCCGGCGAGATCACCGGATAGATCACCCAATAGAGCACGTTTGGGCTTGCTGAAAAGAAAAGTTAAGTCCAGAATTCCAGCTCCTGCCAACGTGGGAGAACTGCGAATCGCCGTAGTTGAGGAATGGCGGAGACTATCCCAGGAGACCATCGATAACATCATTCTCAGTATGCCTAGACGGGTAGAAACTTTAATAAGAGCACGTGGAGGAAATACGCGATATTAATCACCATTTTTCTAATTTAATTAATTGTAATTTTAATATTAAATTTCATTTTTCCAGGTTACATGAAAAGTTCAAAAATGTACCATTTTTCACAAATAGCCTTTACTCGCAAAATCTGTTCTTAATGTGATCTCATTTTAAGTAAAAACAAATGAAACTTTAAATAACAAAAGAAGTGTAGTAAGTAGATTTTAAAATAAAACCATATTTTTTTTAATTATGGACCTTTTTTTATATTCCGCTAAATATGCCGGCGAGTTTATTTATGCATCTACATGTTTCTAATAAAAACTTTGCTCGAAAGTTCCCACTCACCTCATATTGGTGCCCGAAAGGTAAAATTTTTCGCAGTTTACCAGATTTCGAGCTATCGGAACACAATATGAAGTAAATGAGTATTGTCGAGCAGAGTTTTTTATTAAAAATATGTAGATGCATAAATGTTGTACCCGCAAAACTCATTGTCATGAGCCAACGATGTATAATTTAGCCAACAGTTAGCGAAAAACTAAATAAAATTTGAATTTTCGCGCTCGGATGATACCCATCCCCCTTAACACGATTTCACAACAATCCAAAGAAACAATTCAAAATTTTACAATTAAATACAGATAGTAATTAGTTCTTTTGAGGCCTCATAAGAAGGCTCAGAGTCACTCAGCGGGCGATGGATAAAGCTATGCTCGAAGTTTATCTACGTGATCAAATCAGAAATGAGGAGATCCGTAGACGAACCAGAGTCGCCGACATAGCTCAACGTATCGTGAAGCTGAAGTGGCAATGGGCACATAACATAGCTCGTAGGACCGACGGACGTTGGAGACCCAAAGTGCTGGAATGGCGACCCCGCACGGGAAAGCGCAGTATTGGCAGACCTCCGACCAGATGGACTGACGACATTAAAGTCGCAGGAAGGCGCTGGAAACAAGTGGCGCAGGACCGTGCGGGCTGGAAATCATTGCAGGAGGCCTTTTTAAGGAGCTAACAACAATAATTAGTTAGTACTGCGTAGTTACCAACCTCTGCATTCTATTGGGCTGTCCATCTTGAGGTTTCCTTCTTAGCACCACCTCTTCCGTGTCTAGAGCTTGGTTCTCTGAGTTCACCCTGACAAAAAAAAAACAAAATTGATGACTGAATTCGACTAAAAATAAAAATTGGCTGAAATCATTTTTTTATTATTGCAATTTTTTGTCTGACGCGACAGACCCGCTGTCCGACTGCGACCGACCACTGGAGCCTTCAAAGATGACGGCGAAGAGGCAGTTACCTCGCAGCGCCGTTCAGCAGATGGTGGGAGTCGTGCGAGGCGCTGGTGGCCGTAGTGGCCAGAGAGTCGGCGTCGCCGCGACGAGACCTCTCCGACGCGACAGACCCGCTGTCCGACTGCGACCCACCACTGGAGCCTTCAAAGATGACGGCGAAGAGGCAGTTACCTCGCAGCGCCGTTCAGCAGATGGTGGGAGTCGTGCGAGGCGCTGGTGGCCGTAGTGGCCAGAGAGTCGGCGTCGCCGCGACGAGACCTCTCCGACGCGACAGACCCGCTGTCCGACTGCGACCGACCACTGGAGCCTTCAAAGATGACGGCGAAGAGGCAGTTACCTCGCAGCGCCGTTCAGCAGATGGTGGGAGTCGTGCGAGGCGCTGGTGGCTGTAGTGGCCAGAGAGTCGGTGTCGCCGCGACGAGACCTCTCCGACGCGACAGACCCGCTGTCCGACTGCGACCCACCACTGGAGCCTTCAAAGATGACGGCGAAGAGGCAGTTACCTCGCAGCGCCGTTCAGCAGATGGTGGGAGTCGTGCGAGGCGCTGGTGGCCGTAGTGGCCAGAGAGTCGGCGTCGCCGCGACGAGACCTCTCCGACGCGACAGACCCGCTGTCCGACTGCGACCCACCACTGGAGCCTTCAAAGATGACGGCGAAGAGGCAGTTACCTCGCAGCGCCGTTCAGCAGATGGTGGGAGTCGTGCGAGGCGCTGGTGGCCGTAGTGGCCAGAGAGTCGGCGTCGCCGCGACGAGACCTCTCCGACGCGACAGACCCGCTGTCCGACTGCGACCCACCACTGGAGCCTTCAAAGATGACGGCGAAGAGGCAGTTACCTCGCAGCGCCGTTCAGCAGATGGTGGGAGTCGTGCGAGGCGCTGGTGGCCGTAGTGGCCAGAGAGTCGGCGTCGCCGCGACGAGACCTCTCCGACGCGACAGACCCGCTGTCCGACTGCGACCGACCACTGAAACAATATTATTCAATGTTAGTATTGTTGCCTAAACACATATTTCTTCGAGCTGCATCCGGCATGGCATACACCTCCCCTTATACCTCGCCTTGGAATACATAATAGTACCTAACGGTACAGAAGGCTCACTCCGTAAGATGATTTAAAGAAATAGCGACTCTAGCGCTGACACAATAAGTGCAATTTAGTTCACGATAGCGCCTGGCCTCGCCTCCGGAAAGAACAAGCAACAAACGCAAAGCTGTGATCTCTTTCTATTGCGTAACTTTATCTCATTCGACGTACTAAGATTGCTTCGCACGCAGCGCGTAAAATAGACCGTACAAGAACAAACGCGAGCAAAGTATTCGGCGCGAGGCAGCCGTCTGAAATTAGTACGTCGGCCTGACGTACGACGGCCATTATTATTTTATTTATATGATTAGACGGCTACCTGTAATTTCTCGATCACGTAAAAAGTCAAACCTGGCCTGCCCTCGCCGAATTGAAAGTGAAAGTTTTACTATAATATAGGCAATGTCTTCTTAACATTATTATCAATGGCGAATTCATTAAACACCTATTAAATAATAGTAGTTTATGAAACGGATGCATAATGGGGGGTATTAAAACATGAGTGAGTTTAAAAAACGAGCCGCAGGCGAGTTTTTTAATAGTATCACACGAGTGTTTTAATACCTAATTATGTAGACTTTCATACACTACTTTATCTACGCTCAAATTATCATAAATCCAAACCATAAAATCTTGCTAACGTTTGTCGTAAATCCTTCACTTTTTTGGTAAAAGATTGTGGGTCATTTTTGTTGCAATTACTAAAATGTCAGGTGGAGTTAAATTTACTTTAGTAGGTTTCACTGCTAGACAGTTTTCCCCGCTAAGTTTTGACTAAGTAACAAAAATAACACATTGAAATTTTAAAAGTTAGGTATGGCGCCAAAATTCAGTTGTAAACTGCGTATAGTCTGTTAAAAAAGTCATGAAACAAAAAAGAGTAGAAAAATATTTATACAAGTCAGATAAAGTATATTTTTAGTGGATAATTAAATAATCAAAAAATATACATTAGTAGTTTATGAAACGGATGCATAATGGGGGTATTAAAACATGAGTGTGAGTTTAAAAACGAGCCGCAGGCGAGTTTTTTAATAGTATCACACGAGTGTTTTAATACCTAAGTATGTAGAGTTTCATACACTACTTTATCTACGCTGAAATTATCATAAATCCAAACCATAAAATCTTGCTAACGTTTGTCGTAAATCCTTCACTTTGTTGGTAAAAGATTGTGGGTAATTTTTATTGCAATTACTAAAATGTCAGGTGGAGTTAAATTTTCTTTAGAACGTTTTACTGCTAGACATTTTTCCGCGCTAAGTTTTGAACTTTTGACTAAGTAACAAAAATAACACATTGAAATGTTAAAAGTTAGGTATGGCGCCAAAATTCAGTTGCAAACTTCGTATAGTCTGTTAAAAAAGTCATGAAACAAAAAAGAGTAGAAAAATATTTATACAAGTCAGATTAACTATATTTTTAGTGGATAATTAAATAATCAAAAATTATACATAATTCTTTTCAATATTCTGTATGAACACACTTTTTAATCAGTCATATAAGGCAGGGAAAAATTATTGTTTCCGTGAATTAATTGTTGTCTATGGTCGATCATGACTACCAACTAAATGTTGTCTGTGGACTCCTTATATAAAAAAAAAACAAAATTGAGGATTGGCTCTACACTCTCTTTTGGCTATGACGACCACAGAGAAAAGAAAGTTATTCCCTAGTCTGTGATGACGACACCCAAAAATACAGGAACCCAGAGCCGCGTATCGTAATAGAAATTATTCAACTATCTAGAGATATTTCCATAGTACAGCGATGTTATAATGAATAACTTTTTAATAATTATAGAAGTCTGTGAATAAAGTAGGTCAATATGTGACACATTTTGATTTCATAATTCGAACTTTAAGCAATGAGCGTAGATAATAGTAGTTTATGAAACGGATGCATAGTGGGGGGTATTAAAACATGAGTGTGAGTTTAAAAACGAGCCGCAGGCGAGTTTTTTAATAGTATCACACGAGTGTTTTAATACCTAATTATGTAGAGTTTCATACACTACTTTATCTACGCTCAAATTATCATAAATCCAAACCATAAAATCTTGCTAACGTTTGTCGTAAATTCTTCACTTTGTTGGTAAAAGATTGTGGGTCATTTTTGTTCAATTACTAAAATGTCAGGTGGAATTAAATTTTCTTTAGTACGTTTCACTGCTAGACATTTTTCCGCGCTAAGTTTTGACTAAGTAACAAAAATAACACATTGAAATGTTAAAAGTTAGGTATGGCGCCAAAATTCAGTTGCAAACTGCGTATAGTCTGTTAAAAAAGTCATGAAACAAAAAAGAGTAGAAAAATATTTATACAAGTCAGATAGACTATATTTTTAGTGGATAATTAAATAATCAAAAATTATACATAATTCTTTTTAATATTCTGTATGAACACACTTTTTAATCAGTCATATAAGGCAGGGAAAAATTATTGTTTCCGTGAATTAATTGTTGTCTATGGTCGATCATGACTACCAACTAAATGTTGTCTGTGGACTCCTTATATATAAAAAAAAACAAAATTGAGGATTGGCTCTACACTCTCTTTTGGCTATGACGACCACAGAGAAAAGAAAGTTATTCCCTGGTCTGTGATGACGACACACAAAAATACAGGAACCCAGAGCCGCGTATCGTAATAGAAATTATTCAACAATCTAGAGATATTTCCATAGTACAGCTTGGTACAGCTATGTTATAATGAATAACTTTTTAATAATTATAGAAGTCTGTGCATAAAGTAGGTCAATATGTGACACATTTTGATTTCATAATTCGAACTTTAAGCAATGAGCGTAGATAAAATTCTTTTCAATATTCTGTATGAACACACTTTTTAGTCAGTCATATAAGGCAGGGAAAAATTATTGTTTCCGTGAATTAATTGTTGTCTATGGTCGATGATGGCCCATCCCGTGACTACCAACTAAATGTTGTCTGTGGACTCCATATATAAAAACACAAAATTGAGGATTGGCTCTACACTCTCTTTTGGCTATGACGACCACAGAGAAAAGAAAGTTATTCCCTGGTCTGTGATGACGACACATAAAAATACAGGAACCCAGAGCCGAGTATCGTAATGGAAATTATTCAACTATCTAGAGATATTTCCATAGAACAGCGATGTTATAATGAATAACTTTTTAATAATTATAGAAGTCTGTGAATAAAGTAGGTCAATATGTGACACTCATTTTGATTTCATAATTCGAACTTTAAGCAATGAGCGTAGATAACTAATTTATAGGTAACCTCTATTTTTTGCTAAATATTAATAATCAGCAATCACAGATAACTCTTTCCCAAACAAACTAATAAATGGGAAAACCAAATACAGAAAGCGTTGTCATTGTAATAAGTAATAACTCTTTGAAATTTTTATTATATTTTCCTTATTATGAATAGCTCCTAACTTCGGATAGGGGTATAGAGGTCACAGACCACAAGCAAAATTATACATATTGACAAAAACAACCCTCCTCTCTGACGCAGTGGCATACGCTCGGATGTGAGTGGACACGGGTTCGATTCCCGTCACGGGACATTTTATAACTTCATAATTTCTAACGGCCGTTCCCGATATCCTATCTATCCATGGTTTCCCTTACTAGAGATAGACAATTTGACATAACTTGTATGGAGCTTATGTCACATTGATAACCTATCCAACTTCTATTTGCCTAACTAGAGATATCTCTAGTAGGGCAAATAGAAGATAGTTATTGATTTCGGCCGTAAAAAACCTAAGCCAATTAGGCTTAGGTTTTTTCCTATAGATAGGCTTGTGCTTGACTACAATCATATCTTTCTCTACAGAAATGGTGAGGTCTAAAACTGGATCCTATTACTGAGACTTCGCCGTCCGTCCGTCTGTCACCAGGCTGTATCTCTTGAATCGTGACAGTTTGTTACATACACACTTGCACAGATGACGTATTTTCGTTGCTTGAAGGCGAAATCAACGACTCTGTCCGCGACATTTAAAATTTTCGTGGATTTTTGCAATTTGCACGCTAATTACACATCAGAGGTTTATGGTAGTTAATTTGCGGGAAAGGCACTCATCTTTAAATGATTATATCAAAATCTTTGCATAAAAATGTGTATCCTAGGAAATTAGTCCGAGTATCTAGTTTTATGTGAGTAACTCGCAAATCTCGGGTAATTTCTTTAACTCGACACTTTCGAGCAGAGATTTTTATATAAACACGTGAAGATGATATTGCGATTATCGCAATTTGACGGCCATAAGCCTATTATGTCTTATTAGCTTAAAAATCGCGAAAAACCACGAAAAATTTGAATTTAGCGGGCACACCCGTGGTGTGCTCCTTAATAGGGTGCCGTTTTACCCTTTGTGTACGGAACCCTAGAAATGATGAAAAAATCTCGTTTTGGGGTCAACTATCAAGTTACTATTATCATGCTCCCAAACCACTGACCTCTATTATACTAGAACGCTGGAATAACCATTCTATACAACTGTTACTTTCGTTTTTCGGAGGTCCACGGTACTAAAATTGACATTTACCGTAATTTTGAATGCCATTTAATTTGAGTTCCATGGATGCTCACGCCAGCTTACGCAACGATCATAGCTAAAGTGCCAGTGTGATGATGCAGCCAAAGAAATTAAAGTGTCTTCATTTTTGTGTTGACAGTCTGAGCTCCAGCGTATTTGTATAATAGAGGTTAGTGTCCCGAGCCCACTGATCTCTATTCTCTGGATCGCTGACTGTCAACGTGAATGAAGACACTCGATTTTCGCCATTTTGGCGCTGATTATTGCGTAACCTGGCGTGAGCGTACATGGAACTAAAATAAAATGACATTCAAAACGACGGTCACTAGCAACAACTGTCAATTTAGTACCGTGGACGTTCGAGGGTGGCGCTTCAAATCGGCACAAAAAAGGAATGCCAGATGTACAGAATGATTAATCCATAGAATAGAGATCAGTGGGTCCAGCGTACTTGTAATAATAGAGGTCAGTGCCCAAAGTCCTATATAAAAACCGTCTAAACGGTCGTTCTCCATTCTAACTCCACGCTTCGTACCACACAGACGTTATTTCCTTCTCTATAAACATGAAGCTGGTTATAATAGCAGTGTTGTGTTTGACGTTAGCTGTCACCGCGGTGCCTCAGCTGGGCTCCATCTTGTGGAACGGTAAAAGCGCTAATACGGCGATAACTACATCGGCTGGCGTTGGAGGCGGTGTCTTGGCTAACGCCTGTACGGAAGAGGAGACGCCACTGTCGTTTAGGGACGAGAGCGAGTGCCTCAGCAGATGTCCAGGTATGTAAAACAAGCGACTTACGATGGTCCCCAATATTCATCTATCCATGGTTTCCCTTACTAGAGATAGAATTTGACATAACTTGTATGGAGCTTATGTTACAATATCTGGGTGACCGAGCTTCGCTATATATATATATATATATAATTGGATCTCGGCAACGGCTACAACGATTTTCATGAAATTAAGTATACAGGGGGTTTTGGGGGCGATAAATCGATCTAGCTAGGATTCATTTTTAGAAAATGTCGCATTTACCAAAATAAAAATATGACTTCTGCTGCCATCTATTAGCCAGTAGTTAAACTACCGAGTGAAGCTCGGTCACCCAGATATTAACACCTTAACATCTATATTTCCAGGCCACTGTACAAAATTCGCCAACTGCCACGCTACTTGCGTGCAGGGCAACCGGTGTATTTGCAGCGAACATCGAAAAAGAATGCCATGTTGGCGATCGATTGTTACGGTTTGACCGCTCCCGAACCACACTGATTAACGTAGTTAAGCTTCTTAAAAAATTAATTATTACTTATGTAATCACAAACGTTTGTATAAATAAAGAATTGATCATTTAAAAAATGTTTTATTAACCTCATCCGGTATGGGGGTGCAACAACCAATTTCCTCCCAAATGGTACTAAGAATTTCCTGATAGAAACATCCAGGAACAATATTCTACCACCGATATCATCATCAATGAGCTCATCTGGGGCCGTACCACCATCTCTTATAGCAGTATTATTGTAATATTGTTTAGACATTTTTTTTTGGTAGGCGGGTCACCTGATGGTTAGCGATCACCGCCGCCCATGGACATTGGCAGCACCAGAGAAACTAAAAATGCGTTGCCGGCTCTTAAGGAATTCGTTAACCGCCCCTTGAATAACCCCATGTTATACGTAGCTTTGAGGGAACGCTGTTGCTGGTAGGTTGTTCCGGGAGTTTGCAAGTGCGTAGATAGAAGATCTGGCCACAGATTTTAGATCTGGCATATCGGGCGGTCGTGGATTGCCAGCCATTCAGATGGAATGGATGGAACACGTTTCTACGTCGAAGTGTATGCACAGACAATGTGGAAGGAGGAATCACTTCAAACATCTCTTCAAAGCACTCCCCATTGAACAACCGATAGAACACACACAGAGAGCTGACGACTCTACGGCGTTCTAAAGGTTCCAGCTTAATACAGAGACTGGGGTCGTCAACAAGACAAACTGCCCGTCTTTGGATCCGTTCAAATGGAAGTATTTTTTTTTATTATAGATAGGCTTGCGCTTGACTACAATCATATCTGATGGGCAGAAATGATGAGGTCTAGGATGGAGCGCGCTTGCCTAGAAAATGCCTATTCACTCTTCTCTTGAAGGCACCCAGGTTGTACTTGGCTGGGAACACAGAAGCTGGAAGGGTGTTCCACACCTTAGCGGTACGTATCAGAAACGTGGAAGAAAATCGTTTCGTTCGAGCTTGCTGGACATCAACCACATAAGGATGCCACTTCTCCCGGCGTCTTGCGGTTCTATGGTAAGTAGTCGGTAACCAGGTGCTCCAGCCCAAAGGTGTGAACAGTACTCAATATGGGGCCGTACTTGCGCTTATAAAGTTGAAGTCTGTGTTTTGGCGTGAAATAGCGCTTTGATCTGTTGAGCACTCCGAGTTTCTTAGAAGCTAGCATAGCTTTGTCTCCCAAATGACGACGGAATAGGGTATCGTTCGAACCGATAATTCTAGGCGTCACTAGAGGGTACGGGAGGAGAGTCAGTAGGTACCAGGTAGAGAGTAGTAGGATCCATAGTTTGCCTTACTAGAGATAGAAATTTGACAGAACTTGTATGGAGCTTAATGTCACATTGATATCTCTAGTATGGCAAATGGGAGATAGATAGAACATTAGGAACCGGCATTAGCAAACTTCTTTGCAAGTAGGTATAAAGGTCGGAATAGGGAGCTGACACATAAAAGTACAATTCAGTTCGCAAAAGCACATGGCCCCGCCTCCGCAAACAACACGCAACAAACGCAAATTTGTGGTCTCTTTCTATCGCGTAACTTTATCCCATTCGATTAAGAATAAGATGATTGCCTCGTAATCAGGCGCACGCAGCGCGTGAAATAGACCGTACAAGAACTAACGCGAGCATATTAGCAGTCGCGCGGCGGCCGTCTGAAATTAGTACGTCGAGACAGCTACATGTAGTTTTTTCGATCACGTGATAAGTGAACCTGGCCTGCCCTCGCCGAATAGAAAGTGAAAGTTTTACTATATGTATAGGCAATGAATGCTTATCATTATCAATGGCGCAATCATTAAATTAATAAAACCTAATTTATAGGTACCCTAGATTTTTTGCTAAATATTAATAAACAGCTATCACAGATAACTCTTTCCCAAACAAACCACTAAATGGGAAAACCAAATACAGAAAGCGTTGTCATTGTAATAAGTTATAACTCTTTGAAATTAATATTATGTTTTCCTTATTATGCTCGTAACTTCGGGTAGGGGTATAGAGGTCACAGACCACAAACAATAATGTACATAAATTGACGAAAACAACCTAGTTTTGACTTTGGCGACCTCTCTGGCGCAGTGTCTAATGCTCGGATTTGAGTGGACATGGGTTCGCTTCCCGCCACGGGACATTTTATAACATCATAATTTCTAACGGCCGTTCCCGATATCATAACTATCCATGGTTTCCCTTACTAGAGGTAGAAAATTTGACATAACTTGTCATGTCATGTAAAAATTTGACATGCAGCTTATGTCACATTGATAACCTATCCATCTTCTATTTTCCCAAGTAGAGATATGTCTAGTAGGGAAAATAATACTATAGGTCATTAATTTCGGCCATAAAAAACTGAAGCCAATTAGGCTTAGGTATTTTTCCTATAGATAGGCTTGTGCTTGAATACAATCATGTCTTTCTCTGCAAAAATGATGAGGTCTAAAACTGGATCCTACTGTGACGGGCATAAAACTGGGCGAATAACCTTTCTAAAGTCTTCCCGGCTAATAGATAAATAAATGAGTTTTATTCCCGTCGCAACGAATTTATATTACTATACGTGGAATCAGAGTGGAATGAAACACAGAAAAAAGTTATATCATTATAATAGGTATCCAAAAAAAATCAATACACATACGATACGACTATTACCTCTATATCTTAAATTAATTAACTACCTATGTTATATTGGAAACATTTATAATAGAAAGTTACATACGCTCAGTCGGCTGGAGCCGTAAGGTTCGCTTAGTTATAGTTATAGGTTATTCTAAGTATATATCGTACATTTAAGCTAAGGTATCTAACGTTTAGTTCCTTGACTGTACCAGTATCAAAATCTTTTAAGAGCTTCCTAAATGATTAATTAAAGAAATGAGGTACCTCGAGCCATGGTTACCCTATGGGGAACACTCCCGGAGAACTCGCGAAGAACACCAACAAGGAGGCGCGAAGACCGCCGCGGTAGCCAGCAGCCGTCGCGGCCACGCGCAAGCCGCCGTCGCCGCTCCCGGCCGACGTGGACGCTGGAAGGGTCTCCCGTAGGACCAAGACCTTGCTAGGCCTCGAGGTTAGCCTTCTTTCGAAAGGCTGTCGAAGGTCGATCGATAGGATCCAACCCGATCAAAATAATAATTCTTCTTTCTTTTATCTCTTTTAAACAACACCCGGCCTGGAATTCGGGAGAAATACGACAAATAAAACCCGTACATAACGTTAGCTACGTCAGGGGCCAGATACAATAAAAAAATGTCGATAACTTACCAAATTACTTGGCTCTCCCTTCCCTCACCGGAATAATCGGCACCGCCGGCCACGTATATCGCGTGTGCAGGCTTACTGGGACCTAGCTCCCATTCTTCCAGAATTATCTGGATCAAGAAATTCAGAGCGAGCGCTCTCTTCGAAGTGAGGTTGTAAAGTGAAGTCGAAGGATCTGACGCTCCTACTTATACTCGCTATTCACAAAAGCCCTGCTATACAGATGTCAAGGCCGAACTGTGTTAGCAGGCAAGGTTCCGTAGAAAAGGAAGAAACTAAATTTTCTCGAACCCAGGTCTGGAACAAGGAATTTCAAATACCAACGAAGAGTTAGGACTATTACACTAACATGGAGCTTCCAAACGACAATCATTTCCCTTCTATTTTCTCCAAAAAATTAAATATTTCTATGGACCCTCAAATCTTGAACAGCCCCTATTTATAACTCATATAAACATAAAATCCTAATCCAAAAGAATATTTTATTTATAAGGTAAAAAATTAAATCTAATCCAACCATAAAAATCGGTTTACCATCCGCTCTTGCGGAACCCTGGTCAGCGATAAGGAATCGAGATAAGGGCCATCGACATAAACCAAAGACAGGACCGCTTGCTTTTACGCAATCGTTCTACAGTATTTTACGCCGCAACTATGCCGAGATTTTCACCTTTAAACCAGCCCATTGCACCTATGCCTTCGCAGGAACATTTTCCTACCCGTAAAAGACAATTCCGTAGGAACGATTTAAAGTTATGCAATTTCTTACCTGAAGTATGACCCGCGCAAAATATGTCCATCGCGCATATCCTTTCGTTTACGTCTAACTTGTTTACGTTCGTTTTCCTGGAACTCGGTCGACGGCTGAAGTTTTACGACCTAAAATTCTTTTGTCCTATTGTTATAGTTTTCCCTACGAATACAATGGTGTTGGTTGACTTAATTTATTACCTGTCTAGATTGGAATTTTGAGAGATAACCATGTTTACCAGAATCTATACAAAAAAAATGGGTTTTATGGTTTCGTATCGTAGTTATCTTATCGGAGTGAATTTTCTTTCTGGAGATAACAGTGTTTACCAAAACCTATAGAGTAAAAAATAGGTTCTACTGTGTGAGTGAGAATGTCCTGTTACAATACCCTCTCCTCGGGGAAAAGGTTCAGCCAGGATGAACCGTTTTTCGTTGTCCTCAACGTTGCATCCTAACGAAGAAATAGTATTCCAATTCCTGTAACGATTAAAGAAACCGAACAAATAGAAACAGAAGTACTTATAAGACCATCTATATATCTCCTTACTAATCTGTATACAATATGAGTTTAAAGAAAAATTTAAATAATGCATCCTAGTCGCTGCACAAATCCTTGGTGGCTTGGTTTATAAAACACTGTGCGTATTTGCCATAATAGACCCTGTCCAGGGAACAAATTTGCAACAGTAAAAAAAAATCTAGGCTACTACGAACCTAAAAAAAATGTTGGCAACACCTACCAAACATAAAATATACTCGTCCTCGTCCGCCATATAGCATCGACCGAAAGTACGAAATGTATATAAAAAATGTATCCGAGCCTCACCTAACCAAGTAAATTGTTGAACCGAAGTACTAAATCCGCAAAACTAACCTACCTAATTTTCTTTGAATCAATTCTATCGAATTCTTACTTAGTTCATTCTTCTCCTTTCATTCATCCGCATTTAATCTTAAAGGTAGGACACTATCTATTTGTCTACCGCTTCCTTACATTTTTGTGTTTGACATACTTTTGCATTGTATTCAACACTTTTCAGAATTGACTATAATTATTGGACAGTTGTTATGCTTTTAAATCCTTGATGTGCCAAGATCCAATGTTTTGGCCATCTTTAATTCTTTGAAGTTCATACACTAATGGGGATAATACCCTGATTACTTTGCACTTTTCGTATTTAGGCGCTAATTTCGCCATTTTAAATTTCTGTGCATCACTTTGTGTGTATGTAGATTTCCATACGATATCTCCTGTGTTAAATTTTGCATCTCTACGTCGAGCATTATAATTATGTGCGTTTTTAGCATGTGCATTTAGGAGGTGTTCCCTAACTTTATCAAAAATTTGTTGCAATGTCCCGAATTCGCCAGCATATTCCTCACGCGGAAAACCAATTTGGTAGTCTGCGTTTGGATCTTTGTAAAAATTTCCATTTATGACTGGCTCTCTAGCATTTACTAAAAAAAATGGGGAAAACCCAGTAGATTCATTTACTGCACTATTTATTGCAAATTGTATTTTATAAATATTTTCATCCCATGAACGATGATTTTCTTCAACGTAGGAAGCTATTGCTGTCATTATGGTTTTGTTATACCGTTCTACCAAGTTAACTTGGGGTGTATATTTTGGACAGTAATATAATTTCGGAATGTTATATTTTTTTATTAATTGGCGAAATTCTGATCCCACCATTTGTGGTCCCTGGTCCAGAATTACGCATTCTGGAACACCATAAGCTAAAATCACATGGTTCTCAAAATGTTTTGCTACGGAAGCTGAAGTTGCTCGACGTAAGGGAAATAACAATGTGTATTTTGAAAAACAACAGGTAACTACTAAGAGGAACGTAAACCCCGATTTAGAACGTGGCAATGATCCTACTAGATCCATAGACACTACTTGAAACGGTTTAGAACATTTCTTAGGTTTTCCCATAAGTCCAGGCGTTGCCTGTGTTGAATGTTTGTAAGCTTTACAAGTATCACAATTTTTTACAAAGTTTTGTACATCTTTAAACATTTCAGGCCAAAAATATCTAAGACACAATCGTCTATGCGTTTTAAATACACCAAAATGTGCTGCAGTTGGTTCACAATGATTTTCCTTAATAATTTCATTCCTATACTCTTTAGGGATTACCTCTTTCCAATCAAATTCACTAATTAGATTATATTTACTTTTACTATATCTGTATAATGTATTATTTGTTACTATGTAATTTGGAAAATTTTTTGGATGTGATTGGCAGCCATTAAATACTCTTTCATACCATTCATCTTTTGTTACAGTTGTTTTGTTTGTATTGATTTGGTCAACCTTTATTAGTCGAGATAACGCGTCTGGCACTACATTGTCAGTTCCCTTACGATGTTCTATTTCAAAATTGAATTGAGATAGTCTACAACCCCACCTTGCTAAACGTCCTGATGGGTTTTCCAAATTCAAAAACCATTTTAATGAAGAATGATCCGTGACTATTTTAAAGGTGCGAGACCCTAAATACGCTTGAAATTTTTCGACGGAGAATATAACAGCTAACATTTCTCTTTCTGTCACGGAGTAATTTTTTTCATTTTTGTGTAAAGATCTGCTGACGTAGGCTATAGGATGATCAAAATCATTGAAATTCTGAGAAAGCATTCCACCAATTGCGTAGCTGGAACTGTCACAGTGGACCGTGAACGGCTTTTCAAAATCTGGTACTGCCAGGATCGGTGCTGAAACGAGTGCATTTTTAAGAGTATTGAATGATTTCTCGGCAGCTTCACTCCACTGGAATTTCGGTGCATCCTTCTTGTTGCTCGTTAATTTATTCAACGGTGTAGCAATATCTGAAAAATTTCTAATGAAACGACGATACCACGAACACATTCCTAGGAAGACCTTTACTTCTCTAGCAGTCGATGGTGTTGGGAAGTTCAAAATGGCGGAAATTTTTTCTGGATCTGTTCTTAACCCATGTTCATCTACAACGTAGCCTAAATATTTTATCGAATTTCTAAAAAATTTGCATTTTTCAAATGAAACTGTAAGGTTTGCTGACTTTAGTTTTTCCAAAACGCGGTTTAATAATAATAGATGTGTGGAAAAATCTGATGTGCAAATAACAATATCATCTATATAGCAGAATACGTAGCCGTTTTCAACGTCACTACAAAAATTTTGATTTATTAACATGTCCATTAATCTTTGTTGTCTTGCAGGAGCACTGCACAATCCGAAAGGCATAACTTTGAATTTAAATAACCCTCTACCCGGAACCGTAAAGCTTGTTTTTTCCTGTGAAGATGCTGATAATGGAATTTGCCAGAAAGATGAAGATAAATCTATGGTTGACAAAAATTTTGCTTCTTTTAAGCTATCTAATATTTGTGGTATATATGGAATTGAGTAAGAATCACCTTTTGTTATCCCATTTAATTTTCTACAATCTAAACAAAATCTCCAGTCACCGTTTGTTTTTTTACTAGTAGTGCTGGGTTATTCCATGGGCTTTCACTTGGTGTAACCACATCTAAAGATAACATTCTATCTAATTCTTTGTGTAGAGCTAACTTCTTTTCTGGTGATAGAGGATATTGTTTTACTCTAATTGGTGGAGAGTCGCCCGTGTCAATAACGTGTTCAATTAGTGTAGTTCTACCTAAACCTTTTTTTTCGAATGAAATATCTTTAAATTTATCAATTATACTGTTGGCTAACTCTTGTTGTTCCGAATTTAATGAATTAAATGGGGTTATTGTATGAATATTATTGTTATTTACTGAGTTGCAAAAATTACAAAATGCCGTTGGCTTACTACAGTAAGTTATATTTTTGAAAATCTCTGGGGCTAAGTCAAAATTTTTCCAAAAATCGCAGCCTAAAATTATATTGGATGTTACGTCTGGAATAACAAAAAACTTAATAATGCTTGTTTTATTTTTGAATGTAATTGGGATAAATATGTATCCTATTGTTTCCAATATTATGCCGTTTGCTACGCTACATGATTTGTCTATCTGATTGTTGAATGTATATCCTAAATTTATAAAATGTTTATGGGAATTATTTCCCAAAATCGACACTGTTGATCCGCTGTCTAATAGGGCTAATATTTCGAAGTTATTTATGTTTATTTTTAAGTAAGGCCTAATGTCATCTTTTTGAGTTTGGAACCGAACTGTAGCTAAAGAATCGAATTTTAAAAATTTTTGTTGCTCTAAGTAATTTTTATTGTTTGAAATCCTACAGTTCGGAAGTTTTAGTTTTTTGATTCTACTGCTGTAATGTTTTGTGTATTTCTATTGCACTTTGGGCAAGTTATTTTAGTAAAACCTATGGTTCCGCACCTAAAACATTTAAATTCTTTATTTATTTTATAATTGCGACAAAATCTGAAATTATGGTTTGGAAGACCACACTTATAGCAAAGAGGCCTGTTTATGTTTTGTGTGTTATGTTGTAAGTTGTTATGTTGTGAATGTGATCTGTTATAATATGTCGATGTGTTGTTAAAGTTTGAATGTGGTTTGTTATAATTTAAATGTTGGTTGTTATTGTAAGAATGTTGTTTATTATTGTAGTAATTTTTGTTATTGTTATAATTTTTGTTATTGTTATAATTTTGTCTGTTTGTTTGTTGATTAGTTTTAATAAAATTTTGATTATTTGAATTATTTTTGTTTGTTTCTAACTGTTTTTCTGTTTGAATTGTAGCAATTGTAGGTTTTGCTTTAGGTTTATATAAGAATTCTGATGTTAGAATGTGTGTAGATGTTTTTGTAGGTTCTGCAAATAAATTTGCACGGTTAGATGCCGTTTCTAATTTTTTACATTTTTCTTTTAATTCAGAAATTGTAGTAATGTCTAATAATGCCAATTGCTGTGAATAATTCGGGCGGATATTATGTAAAAGTATTTCCAACTTTGTTTCTTCAGTTAATGGTGTTTTAAATCTATTAAACAAGCACGTCATGATTGAGAAGTATACATGAACGGGTTCTTCTGGCCCTTGTGTCCTATTCCGAACTTCACCCAACAACCTATAATCGTAGTCGACAGGATCAAATTCTACAAGAATTAAAGTCTTCAATTCCTTCCATGTGGAAACCTGGTCACGAATACCTCTGTACCAAAGCAAACCCTGATCTGAAAACAACTGAGCTGCCGAATTAAACAATTTTTCTTCTGTAACGCCAAAACAGCTGCGGAGCTCCTCAACCCTTTCGATGAAGGAGCGCGGGTCGGTTGTACCATTAAATTTTAAATTCCACTTGGTTATATTCCTATCCCCTACACACTCGATAACAGCTGGAGTGGCTGGTTCAGCTGGAACATCCTGAATGACGCTACCCGAAGTCGAAGCTGTTGGACCATCAAGTACTATCAGACACCTTTCTAACTTCTTATTTAATTCTAATTTACTAAATTTTAATGTGGATTCCGTAGGCTGAACTCTGGATAACCTGTAATATAAATGATTTGCCAATGCCTTTGCCCTTTGTAATGGAAAACGATCTTTGGATTTTTCTAATTTTTCTAAAGTAAGTGTTAATTCATTTAATTTCTCCGAAATTGTTTGTAGTTCCTCACTGTCTGGAAAGTCTGTTTCAATTATTGCCTCCGAGGGGCATTCTAACATTAACTTCCTTAATTGTTTTCGTAAACCCTCCAATGTTGTGGCTGGAGTTTCCGAACGGATCGATACCTCATAAGTAAGTTCATCTTTATGTAATGAATGAAATTGAATAGTACGTTGTTCCATGTTGGTTAATTAATTGGTACAGTCAAAGATTTATAAATTTGTTATAACTAAATATTTATGTTTTATTTAGTATATCTATATTCCATATATCATTGGTTTCCAAAGGAAAATGTAGTATTTCTATTTTTAATATATCATTGGTTATCAACAGAAAAAAATAAAATGTAATATTTCTTGATTTAGTATATCAATGGTTCTTACAGTTAAAAAAAATATGTAATATCTTTATATTTGGTATATCAATGGTTCTCAAATTTAGAAAATGTATGTCTATATTTTGTATATCAATGGTTATCAAAAGTTGAAAAAGTAGTATATCTATATTTAGTATATCAATGTTTCTTCAAAAATAGAAAATTTAGTATATCTATATCAAGTATAGTTTAAGCAAGTATATCAATGTTTGGAAAATATCTCTTAAGTACTTAAACTTATAATTGTTTATACAAAAAAAATCTAGGTTTAATTGGTGCCTAATTAATTTAATTTAACGCACTGTCTATTTAATCATTAACGACTAGTTAAAGTAACAACTAACTATATTAACATAAGCGAAATACAAAATACAAAGTAATATTTCGTACTTATAGCTATTATCTACTATTTATGCTCTTAAGTTTTGATTACAGGAATTATTATTAACAAGAATAGTTCTCAGATACTGGTACAGTGAATTGTTTTCATAATAAATTGAATCTATCTCTAATTCCACGTTTTTATTTTATGAATGAGTTATATCTATGGGTTATTAATATATTAAGAGTTGAAATTATTAAATATTTTTCAAGTATAAGCAGAATTAAGTAAATAGGGGTTAATCCCGTGGGCGCCACGTGTGACGGGCATAAAACTGGGCGAATAACCTTTCTAAAGTCTTCCCGGCTAATAGATAAATAAATGAGTTTTATTCCCGTCGCAACGAATTTATATTACTATACGTGGAATCAGAGTGGAATGAAACACAGAAAAAAGTTATATCATTATAATAGGTATCCAAAAAAAATCAATACACATACGATACGACTATTACCTCTATATCTTAAATTAATTAACTACCTATGTTATATTGGAAACATTTATAATAGAAAGTTACATACGCTCAGTCGGCTGGAGCCGTAAGGTTCGCTTAGTTATAGTTATAGGTTATTCTAAGTATATATCGTACATTTAAGCTAAGGTATCTAACGTTTAGTTCCTTGACTGTACCAGTATCAAAATCTTTTAAGAGCTTCCTAAATGATTAATTAAAGAAATGAGGTACCTCGAGCCATGGTTACCCTATGGGGAACACTCCCGGAGAACTCGCGAAGAACACCAACAAGGAGGCGCGAAGACCGCCGCGGTAGCCAGCAGCCGTCGCGGCCACGCGCAAGCCGCCGTCGCCGCTCCCGGCCGACGTGGACGCTGGAAGGGTCTCCCGTAGGACCAAGACCTTGCTAGGCCTCGAGGTTAGCCTTCTTTCGAAAGGCTGTCGAAGGTCGATCGATAGGATCCAACCCGATCAAAATAATAATTCTTCTTTCTTTTATCTCTTTTAAACAACACCCGGCCTGGAATTTGGGAGAAATACGACAAATAAAACCCGTACATAACGTTAGCTACGTCAGGGGCCAGATACAATAAAAAAATGTCGATAACTTACCAAATTACTTGGCTCTCCCTTCCCTCACCGGAATAATCGGCACCGCCGGCCACGTATATCGCGTGTGCAGGCTTACTGGGACCTAGCTCCCATTCTTCCAGAATTATCTGGATCAAGAAATTCAGAGCGAGCGCTCTCTTCGAAGTGAGGTTGTAAAGTGAAGTCGAAGGATCTGACGCTCCTACTTATACTCGCTATTCACAAAAGCCCTGCTATACAGATGTCAAGGCCGAACTGTGTTAGCAGGCAAGGTTCCGTAGAAAAGGAAGAAACTAAATTTTCTCGAACCCAGGTCTGGAACAAGGAATTTCAAATACCAACGAAGAGTTAGGACTATTACACTAACATGGAGCTTCCAAACGACAATCATTTCCCTTCTATTTTCTCCAAAAAATTAAATATTTCTATGGACCCTCAAATCTTGAACAGCCCCTATTTATAACTCATATAAACATAAAATCCTAATCCAAAAGAATATTTTATTTATAAGGTAAAAAATTAAATCTAATCCAACCATAAAAATCGGTTTACCATCCGCTCTTGCGGAACCCTGGTCAGCGATAAGGAATCGAGATAAGGGCCATCGACATAAACCAAAGACAGGACCGCTTGCTTTTACGCAATCGTTCTACAGTATTTTACGCCGCAACTATGCCGAGATTTTCACCTTTAAACCAGCCCATTGCACCTATGCCTTCGCAGGAACATTTTCCTACCCGTAAAAGACAATTCCGTAGGAACGATTTAAAGTTATGCAATTTCTTACCTGAAGTATGACCCGCGCAAAATATGTCCATCGCGCATATCCTTTCGTTTACGTCTAACTTGTTTACGTTCGTTTTCCTGGAACTCGGTCGACGGCTGAAGTTTTACGACCTAAAATTCTTTTGTCCTATTGTTATAGTTTTCCCTACGAATACAATGGTGTTGGTTGACTTAATTTATTACCTGTCTAGATTGGAATTTTGAGAGATAACCATGTTTACCAGAATCTATACAAAAAAAATGGGTTTTATGGTTTCGTATCGTAGTTATCTTATCGGAGTGAATTTTCTTTCTGGAGATAACAGTGTTTACCAAAACCTATAGAGTAAAAAATAGGTTCTACTGTGTGAGTGAGAATGTCCTGTTACACTACGAGTATTCGCCTGAGACTTCGCCGTCCGCCCATTTGTCACCGCTGTATCTCTTGAATCGTGATAGTTACAGACACACTTGAAATGTTTACAGATGATGTATTTTCGTTGCCGCTTTAACAGTAAATAAGTGCTGATTAATAGCTAAAAACCGGCCAAGTGCGAGTCGGGCTCGCGCACCGAGGGTTCCATACCATAAAAGAAGTAAAACATTGAAAGAATCACTTTTGTTCATGAATTTACGACTATAATTTACATGTAGGTACTTTTGTTGGCAAACCGCAAACGTAGCTTTGTTTTTGGCGGATTATTGTTATTATCAAAAAAAGTATATTAGTCAGTGAGTTGATTTTATTTTTCCTGTAAAATATACGTTAAGTTCTATTGATCATATTTATTTCAGATTTTTCGAATGGTAAACTTCGGAGATAAGGGGGGGGGGACCCGATTTTCCCCCCTTAAATAAAAATAAAATCAACTTTCAATTTTTATGATTGCACT
Source organism: Coenonympha glycerion (assembly GCA_963855885.1). NCBI lineage: Eukaryota > Metazoa > Arthropoda > Insecta > Lepidoptera > Nymphalidae > Coenonympha > Coenonympha glycerion. The sequence continues at coordinate 8,430,697 of OY979651.1, read as the reverse complement.
GACATGACGAATCTATAAGGGTTCCGTTTTTTGCCACTTGGCTACGGAACCCTAAAAAAGAGGAGGTTCTCAAAGAAAAAAAACGGAACCCTTATAAGATCACTTTGTTGTCCGTCTGTTTGTGTGTCTGTCTGTCTGTCTGTGTGTCACAACCCTTTATTTCAGTTTCCCGGCGATTGTCTATAACTTTTTCGTTTCTTCGCACTTCAAATAAGTAAGAAGGACTATTTGATTGTACGAAAAATTGCCCGACTTCGAATTAGTGTACATTAAAAATTATTTCACTCTTTGTAGTGGCATTCGAAGTTGGTTTTTTGGAAAGCATTTCCCATTTTTTTACGTCAGTGATCCATAGGATGGAGATCAGTGGGAAGGAAGAAGAAGAAATCTGAGGTCCAGCGTACTTGTACAGTCCGACAAGGCCCTCTTGTCACTTGAATGACATTGTCAGGAGGGCGTTTCTATAGAACAAAAGCAACCAGAAAATAAAATCTCCTCAATTTTACTTCAATTTTAGTTAATATTACGCAAAAACAACACAACATACAATAGAGTTATACCGACAGAGCGAACTATCAAACAGTATCACAAGTTCGCGGCGTTAGTTCCAATTTTTGCCACGTGCCAAGATAGCCTGGCCGCATTGTATAATAGAGGTCAGTGCCCAAAGCCCTATATAAACAACGTCCAAACAATCGTTCACCATTTTAACTCCACGCTTCGTACCACACAGAAGTGTTTATTTCCTTCTCTATAAACATGAAGCTGCTTATATTGACAGTGTTGTGTTTGACGTTAGCTGTCACCGCTGTGCCTCAGCTGGGCTCGCTCTTGTGGTACGGTAAAAGCGCTAACACAGCGATATCTATACACCGGCTAGCGATCAACGCGGTGTCATGGCTAACATCCTGCACGGAAGATAAGACGCCGAATACTCAATCGTTTACGGATGAGAGTGAATGCGTCAACAGATGTCCAGGTATGCCATATGAATTTATCTGTTTTTAGGGTTCCATACCAATTTGGTAAAAATGGAACCCTTAAGGTGAGACTTTCTCCGTCCGTCCGTCTGTCACACTCGATTATTTCAGTAACTATCGAAGCTATCGACTTGAAATTTAGAATAGTTTTAGGTAATAGCGACCCAACGCCATTGCAATCATAAAACATTGAAAATTGTTTTTATTTTTATTTAAAAAGGGGGGGAAAACCGCGGCTTTGAATTTTCAAAATGAAATAACAATATTGAGTGGGGTATCATATGAAAGGGCGTTACTTGTGTATTCTAAAACCAATTTTTATTTATTTTTATGCCTGATAGTTTTTAATTTATTGGGCAAACTGTCGAAAAAAATACCGTTCCCCCCCCTTATCTCCGAAGTTTATCAATAGAAAAATCTGAAATAATTATGATCAATAGACATTAATGTATATTTTACAGGAAAAATATAATCAACTCCCTAACTATTATACTTTTTTTGATAATAACAATAAACCACCAAAAACAAAGTTACGTTTGCGGTTCGCAAACAAAAGTACCTACATGGGCGAGGGGGCGCCCCCAAATAATGGGGGATTTTTTGCTTATACTGAGCTATAGAAAACTTCCTTAAATTATCGCTAGTTTGATCCCGGACACACTGTATTTTTTTTGGAAAATATTGTTTTACCACAGGGCAGTCGTGTTTTTAGGGATCCGTACCTCAAAGAAAAAAAAAACGGAACCCTTATAAGATCACTTTGTTGTCCGTCTGTCTGTCTGTCTGTCTGTGTGTCACATTCCTTTATTTCAGTAACTATTAAAGATATCGACAAACGACATGAAATTTGGAATAGGTGTAGATAATGGTGGCCCGCCGTCAGTGCGGCAATCATAAAAAATTGAAAATCTTTTTTATTTTTATTTACAAAGGGGGATAAACCTGGTCGTCGGAAAGTGATATTTAGGCTCGGTTTCCACCAAAGCAGAGCAGAGCGGAGCTGTGTTTGAGTAACTAATCAGATTTCGTCATTTTGACATCTCCGAAACCGGGCCTTATGGTTTAACTTTTTCTAATATAGTACGGAACCCTCAGTGCGCGAACCCGACTCGCACCTGACCAATTATTTAATTTTTAAATGATTTACTTGTTCCAGGCTATTGCTCGGGCTTCGCCAATTGCAACGCAACCGCTGCGTGTGCGGCCAATCTCAATATTGCCTATATAACTTAAACAAGACGAACGCCGACGGTACTTTCGAGCGGGATTGTTACGATTTGACCGCTCCCGAATTACAGAGACACTAATTAGCGAACTAAACGCTTCTTGAAAAAATATTTATGTAAGTACATACGTTTGTATAAAAGTTTGGATAAATAAAGAAATTATGATCAAAAAAATCGTTTTATTCGCCTTATTCGGCACAAATTTCCAAAATCCGGACGGGCGCTAAGAATTTCCTGATCAAAACAATCTACAAATATCATAAATGTGAATGTAAGTTTGTCTAGTACGCTTACAAGTTAAGTTTGTCTTCTAAACCACTGATCCAATTTTGATGAAATTTGGCAGAGATTTGGGACAGAAGTTTGGGACAGGAAAAGTCCACAGTTCCCGTAGGATATTTAAAAAAAAAACATAATTTTCTACAGTAATCTATAGCGGTAGCTAAAGATTGTTTTATGGCGGTTCCATTTTTCATCTATCCATGGTTTGCCTTACTAGAGATAGAAATTTGACAATACTTGTATGGAGCTTATGTCACATTGATATCTCTAGTAGGGCAAATGGAAGATAGAAAACTTCCTTGAAAGTTGGTATGAAGGTCGGAAAAGGGAGCGGGAGCGGGAAAATAACTATTCCACCTGGGTTTGTGGAGACCAGAAAAGAGAGTAACCAAAGGTGGTATCAAGTTTTCGCATGAACCAAGACCAAAATAGTCTAGGAAAATAAAATAGGGTTTTTAAAACTATTGGCACTAAGAATTTGTTTTTCATATCCGGAATTTAATTTTCCATACAAAAAGTCACTTTCTTTTCAATGCACATTTTGTGTCACACGTTTGTTTGACTATAACTTTAGAATCCGAATATTAATTAAAAAGGTAATACTTAATTGTAGGAGTTAATGTGGAGACCGTAGTCTATAAAAAATAAAGTTTGGGTTTGATTCAGCTTGATACGGGAATCCATACACTCTGTTCAAATAGATTTGACTTAAAAGGTAAACAAATATGGCGGATCTGATTACGTCACTTTATTTTGACATAGCCCTAGTGATGTGACTATTGCTGAACCATATCAGGAATGAACTATTGAACATTCATCCTCAATGCAAAGATTAATGAATTTGTATTTTAAATAAGGGAAACGGTACAGATACTAATACTGAGTTAGTGACCGTAATCATCGAATTACCTATGTAATTCGTTCAGAATCGAAAACATAATCGATTTGACTAAATCACGCTATTTTATTTTATTATATTTTCTCAAACATGCTTGGAAATTTGAGCATTATTTTAACAACATTCTACGGGATATTAAATCGGAATTGCTGTACCGGCCAATCGGCAGTTGCCAAAAGTTGTATGAAAAATGAAAATCCATCACTGTCGTGGTTTAGCTTTCGCATTAATTACATCCTAAACTCCTAAACTCACATGTGTTGTGTAATTTAAACATGTGACGTTCTTTTAATCTGACACGTGACAACCAAGGAGATAACAAAGGTTTCATTTAAAAATCGAACTGGCTTTCAAAAAGAAAGCTGTTTAGTGAAAAAAAAAAGAACATTTTACTCGGAAAACAATATTGTGTTCGTGATTGGTTTTGGAAATGTCTGTCTATGATAACTTAGATATGATTACCTTGATTATTATTAATGTATTACTTACTTTAAATTTCCACGTATTGCTTGAAAAAAGTATAATACAAGCCTTGGCCACAACTTGGCACTGATCTAAGACTGATCGTCATTTACACATTCATCCATCAATGCCTCTTTTGCTGGCCGCTTCAGTAATTTACTATACTCTCACGAATATTTTTATTTGAATATATTCTCGTCCATTAATAAAGAAAATCAAAGTGCTGCTTTTATAGAAAAATGTTATATGTGTTTTTATATAACTAGGCACAGTTAAATTGTCGAATATTAAATTTTTTACTCATATCTACTCGTTATTTTAATTTTGTTGGACAGTTACAGTGATTAAAGATCATAAAGTTATAAAAGGTATAACTAACGTCTAATACCTGTACTGCTTCCCCTATTATATCGTATCATCTCGATACCCAAATATTAAGTTAAAAAAAAAAGAATTTAAAAAACGTTCCTGTAAAAAGTTTATAGCAATATTGTTGTTATTTATTACGTCAGAATTTACGACCCAATAGAATGATTTTTAAATACACGTAGACAAGTAATAATCAAATAACGATAGTGATATCGATTCTGAACGAATTAATCGATGTAACTATGGTCACAGTATGAATCGTTCGTTTTTTGTTTGTGGTTGCAATTGCCTCTCTGCGCAACACTAATGTCAAGGATAAAAATCCAATGTCAAAACTAAAATTTTAGTTTAATCTGTCAAACTTTACTTGTGTTATGATTTAGTTTTCAATATAAATATTACTAAAATAGTGGATAAATTAGTGGAAATGTTACACGTAAGGTAACTTCAGATGTTGTTTGTGGACAGCAAGCAGTTTGTGTGACTTTTTAATTGCTTGAACATGAAAAATGGTCACGAAAGGAAGTGAACGCCAAAAGGTTTGTTTGTTTACCTTTCAACTCAATTCAATAGGGTATTTGACTCCAATTTTTTTATTACTTTATTATAAAGTAGAATTAAAATAATGACGTGCACTGAAAGAACTAATTAAATCGATCAAATAACAAAAAAAGTTATAAGCATTTAAAGATTTGTGATTAGACAGAGATAGCAACAGAGACATTGTGACGTCACACCGTACCAATGCCATAGTAGCTTCGTGCGGCTTCATACAAATTTTCGTTTTGCGAGAAAGGGATAGAAGATTCCCCCACTCCAAAGTTTAAACGCCTGTAACTTTGTAAATCTTCGTTGGATTTTAATATTTCTTTCACTGCACGTTATTATTTTTATCCTAGTTTATAATAAAGTAATATTTTTTATCAAATTCAAAAGTAGTGTAAGACCCCATTTTGAATAAACTTTACATCCACGGTTATTGTCCTTTCACACGCGCAAAAACTAATTAATCTATATTTTATACCTCTCGAAGCTGTCGGGGCTGAGGCGCGCGGGGCGCTGCGCGTGCGGCGCGGGCGCGGACGAGTCGCGCACTTTGACTTGCTCGCCCACCGTCACCACCGACACGTGCGATGTGTCTAACATGCTCACCTCTCGAAGCTGTCGGGGCTGAGGCGCGCGGGGCGCTGCGCGTGCGGCGCGGGCGCGGACGAGTCGCGCACTTTGACTTGCTCGCCCACCGTCACCACCGACACGTGCGATGTGTCTAACATGCTCACCTCTCGAAGCTGTCGGGGCTGAGGCGCGCGGGGCGCTGCGCGTGCGGCGCGGGCGCGGACGAGTCGCGCACTTTGACTTGCTCGCCCACCGTCACCACCGACACGTGCGATGTGTCTAACATGCTCACCTCTCGAAGCTGTCGGGGCTGAGGCGCGCGGGGCGCTGCGCGTGCGGCGCGGGCGCGGACGAGTCGCGCACTTTGACTTGCTCGCCCACCGTCACCACCGACACGTGCGATGTGTCTAACATGCTCACCTCTCGAAGCTGTCGGGGCTGAGGCGCGCGGGGCGCTGCGCGTGCGGCGCGGGCGCGGACGAGTCGCGCACTTTGACTTGCTCGCCCACCGTCACCACCGACACGTGCGATGTGTCTAACATGCTCACCTCTCGAAGCTGTCGGGGCTGAGGCGCGCGGGGCGCTGCGCGTGCGGCGCGGGCGCGGACGAGTCGCGCACTTTGACTTGCTCGCCCACCGTCACCACCGACACGTGCGATGTGTCTAACATGCTCACCTCTCGAAGCTGTCGGGGCTGAGGCGCGCGGGGCGCTGCGCGTGCGGCGCGGGCGCGGACGAGTCGCGCACTTTGACTTGCTCGCCCACCGTCACCACCGACACGTGCGATGTGTCTAACATGCTCACCTCTCGAAGCTGTCGGGGCTGAGGCGCGCGGGGCGCTGCGCGTGCGGCGCGGGCGCGGACGAGTCGCGCACTTTGACTTGCTCGCCCACCGTCACCACCGACACGTGCGATGTGTCTAACATGCTCACCTCTCGAAGCTGTCGGGGCTGAGGCGCGCGGGGCGCTGCGCGTGCGGCGCGGGCGCGGACGAGTCGCGCACTTTGACTTCCTCGCCCACCGTCACCACCGACACGTGCGAAGTGTCCTGCGGCCAAAGAAATTACAATTATTAGTCAAAATCCTCAGTCAAATACACTTACCCCCTTAAAATAAACGTAAAATAGTTATCATGTACTCTGTTGTCATTTGCACTTGAGCCTGCCACGACACTCACCAAGTTGAGGTGGCTGTGCGCGCTGTCGTCGAAGAGGCCCGAGTCGCCGGCGCCGTGGCTCAGGATCAGAACCTCGCTGCTGTCCAGCCGCCGGCCGCGGCTCTTCTCTGTAACAAACGCCGCCGTACGCTGTTACAACACGTCCCACTATGAGTCCTAAGGGAGTTGTGAATCTCCAGAATTTTCCCAACAAGAAATTGCGTGCTTATGAGAAGGCCTATGTCCAACAATGCATTAAAGAAGGCTTCAGAAGACACCTGTGTAACACGCGGTGCAGTCCAGCGAGTCGAGCGAGGAGGGCGCAAAGGCGTCGTCGTCCGAGGAGGAGCCGGCGCGCACCACCACCACCTCGTCCATGGGCGGCGTGGTGGAGATGGTGCGGCGCGACAGATACCTGTGTAACACGCGGTGCAGTCCAGCGAGTCGAGCGAGGAGGGCGCGAAGGCGTCGTCGTCCGAGGAGGAGCCGGCGCGCACCACCACCACCTCGTCCATGGGCGGCGTGGTGGAGATGGTGCGGCGCGACAGATACCTGTGTAACACGCGGTGCAGTCCAGCGAGTCGAGCGAGGAGGGCGCGAAGGCGTCGTCGTCCGAGGAGGAGCCGGCGCGCACCACCACCACCTCGTCCATGGGCGGCGTGGTGGAGATGGTGCGGCGCGACAGATACCTGTGTAACACGCGGTGCAGTCCAGCGAGTCGAGCGAGGAGGGCGCGAAGGCGTCGTCGTCCGAGGAGGAGCCGGCGCGCACCACCACCACCTCGTCCATGGGCGGCGTGGTGGAGATGGTGCGGCGCGACAGATACCTGTGTAACACGCGGTGCAGTCCAGCGAGTCGAGCGAGGAGGGCGCGAAGGCGTCGTCGTCCGAGGAGGAGCCGGCGCGCACCACCACCACCTCGTCCATGGGCGGCGTGGTGGAGATGGTGCGGCGCGACAGATACCTGTGTAACACGCGGTGCAGTCCAGCGAGTCGAGCGAGGAGGGCGCGAAGGCGTCGTCGTCCGAGGAGGAGCCGGCGCGCACCACCACCACCTCGTCCATGGGCGGCGTGGTGGAGATGGTGACGGCGTTGTGCGGCAGCGGCGCGGCGGTGCTGAGCACGGGCGGGTGCGTGGTGGTGACGGTCACCAGCCCGACGGGCGCGGCGGCCAGCGAGTTGGGCTCCGCGCTCACCGCCACCACCGTCACCGCCTGGACCGTGGGCGCGCGCGACGTGGGCGGCGTGCGCGACGTGGGCGGCTGTGGAGGCACAGGTTTACTGGTCACACGTTGGCTAATTTAAAGCTAATGACGAACGATCGAAATTGGCTTATAATGTGAAACGAACTCGCGGCAATGCGCTAGGGGGAAGTGTCAATAAAAATTGGTCAAGTGCGAGTCGGACTCACGTATTGATGGTTCCATACCTACTGTCAAGATCAATTCTAGTCAAAACACCTCTACCCACCAAATTCAAAAAGAGCAAAAAATTGAGTTTGTTGTATGGGAGCCCCCTTTAAATATTTTTTTATTTTAATTGAACTATTTTAAAGTAAATATTTAACTAAATTTTCTGTGAATATTTTAAGCATCTACATGTTGCCATTATCAATATCGAGCAAAAACAAGCAAAAAAAATCAAGTTTGTTGTATGGGAGCCCCCCTTAAGGCTTAAATATTGATTTTATTCTATTTTTATGTATTTGTTGTTATATCGGCAACAAAAATACATCATTTGTGAAAATTTCAAGTCTGTAGTTATCACGGTTCAAGAGATACAACCTGGTGACAGACGGACAGACAGCGAAGTCTTAGTAATAGGGTCGCATTTTTACCATTTTGGTATGGAACCCTAAAAAAACTACGACTCACCGTGACAGAACGAATCTCCACCGCACTGGGCGCTGTCTCCTTCTCGTCACTCTCCACTTCTTCTATCGACCCGGAGCTTGAGTAGTCCTTGCTCCGTCTCACTTCCACACTATACCTGTCCTTGTCGTCCATAGAGCGGGACCTAGACTCGATCTTGCTCACCTCGGCACTAACCCGCTTAGTGTCTATCTCAGTTGAGCTCGATCTAGAACGTTCCTTCTTGTCCGCTTTAATCAAATCCGTGATAGCCCTAATTTCCGCTCTAACCTCAGTCTTATTTATCTCAACGCTAGATTTGCTAATTTCGTTCCGACTTATATCGGATCGCCTGTTGATATCCTTTCTGTTCTCCAGTCGGATATCGTCTGCGCTTTTCCTCACTTCAACTTTGGATTTGCTGTCGTGTTTCTCGGGTGTTTTGCGCGAGTCTGTACCCGGTTTGACGTCCGATTTAATTCTGACGTCTGCGCTAACTTTGACGTTTTCAGGACTAGTTTTGTTTGACTTGTTGACGTCTATTTTCTTGTTCTCCGGACTTGGTTTGACGTCGTTGGTTTCTATGCTGGATCGTTTGATGGCAGCGACTTTTTTGATGTCGGAGTTTATTTTGTCGGTTTTCGGACTACTTTTATCTGTTGTCGGAGTTGTTTTGTCGGATTGCGGACTGGTTTTGTCGACCTCGTTTGGTTTGAGGTCTGCAAGCCCGTTGAGTCTCTCCGGAGAGTGCGGGGGAGAGTCGGGGGTTGCTATTCTATCTGGCTTTGGTTTCGCGTCTATATCGTTGTGTTCTTTCTTGTCTGTTTGCTTGTCCGATTTCTCTTCTACCGCTTTCTCTGCTTCTCGGCAAACCTGAAACGAAAATTGCACATGAATCATATCCTTGGGAGTGATAGTGAATTGCTGTAGTTAAACTAGCCCAACTAGTATTCATAGCCATTGTTAAATGATTATAACGAGAAAAAACCTAGCTGTGTATTTTGTTGGCTTCTTCTCAGTGCAGGACACGTTGGCATCCTCGTGAACTTAGTTTTAGTACGGAATACATAATAGTACCTAACGGTACAGAGGGTTCACTCTGCAAGACGATTTAAAGAAATAGCGACTCTAACGCTGACAGAAAAAGTGCAATTGAGTTCGCAATAGCACCTGGCTCCGCCTCCGCTATGCATCTACAGCAATAGAGAGAGATGGTATTTTTCTATCGTATAACTATCTCTTTCGACGTACTGAGATTGCCGTACTAAAATAGATCTTACAAGAACTAACGCCTGTAACCTAGCCGGCGCGCGGCGGCCGTCTGAAATCAGTCCGTCGTTACGGCTACCAGTAGCTTCCTCGATCACGAGACAAGTGAACATGGCCTGGTTTTAGGTCGATAGTTAGGAAGTTCTCTCACCTGCTCCACAATGTGTCCTGCGATGGCGGACGGCGGCGTAGTCGGCGTGGGCGCGGTTGTGGGCGTCGTGGACGCGGTGATTGGCGGCGTGGGAGCGGTGGTGGGCGTCGTGGGCGCAGTGGTGGGCGTCGCGGGCACGGCCGGCGGCGGCGGCGCGGGCTGCTTGCGGGCGGGGCGCGCGGTTTGCGACGCCTGCCCGGGGGAGGGCGGCGCGACGGGGGACGCGGCGGGGGTGGCAGGGGGAGGGGGTGCGGGACCTTTCTCCTTCTTTGGTGCCTGCGGTAAACAAATCGATATTAAATACGCTGGTTACTAAGCAAATATAATTGAAATTGCAACGTTTTTTGAGACGAGATAAAAAATGGCTAAGGAACGTAATATTGTGTTCTAAAATGGGTATTTTCAGACACAAAAATGTTTTTTTTTAGTTATAAATACATAGATCTAAAATTTTTAGCAAGTTTATGTGTAGTTAAATGTTTTAAATAGGTACTACACGCGTAATATTTTCTTTGTTTCCGGACATCTCACATGAACTGTTTAAGTTCCCACCTCTGTCGGCTGTGCCGGAGTGCCACGACTTTTATTAACCGACTTAAAAAAAGGAGGTTCAGTATTCGACCCGTATATTTGTATGTATAAAAAAAAATACAATATCTGTGGCCCTGGCTCGATGACGTCACATCGTGTCAGCGCTCTGATATGGTGCGCAAAACAATCAAGCCGGGGCGAGTGCGGGGAGGTGAAAGGAAATCGGGAAGGGGGTACGCATTCCAGCGAGGTGCACAGATATTGTAACCGAGTTGTATGTATGGTTGTGAGTCGGGGATATGTCTCACCGGGGGTCTCCTGTCAGCGGGCGGCGCGTCGTCGGGCAGCGCGCGCTTGGCGGGCGCGTGCGGCGCGGGCGCGGCGGGCGCGGGGGACGCGGCGCGCGGGGAGGGCGGCGACGCGGCGGCGGCGCGCGGCACAGGCGTCGCGCCCGCGCTCGGCTCCGCCTCCGACACTGGATGATAACAATAAATTCACTATACTTTGTCCATTCTTTTATTAAGGAGCACACCACGGATGTGCCCGCGAAATTCAAATTTTTTGTGGTTTTTCGCGATTTTTAAGCTAATAAGACATAATAGGCTTATGGCAGTCAAATTGCGATAATTCCAATATTTTCTTCACGTGTTTATATAAAAACCTCTGCTCGAAACTGTCGAGTTAAAGAAATTAGTCCGAGATTTGCGAGTTCCTCACATAAAACTCGATACTCGGACTAATTTCCTAGGATACATATTTTTATGCAAAGATTTTGATATACCTAATCATGTAAAGATGATACTGCCATTCTCGCCAATTGACTGCCATAAACCTCTGATGTGTAATTAGCTAACAAATTGTATAAAACCATGAAAATTTTGAATTTCGCGGGCAGAGTCGTTGATTTCGCCTTAAAGTGAAACTTATAGCATCGTCTCATACTTTTTCGTCTGTGTTGCATGTCGCGTGACGGTCGGCCGCGGAGTAGGGATAAAGTGAATGGCGCTCGTCAGAGCAGCCAAGGCCACAAGTTTCACTTTTAGCGTGGTTTCATAAACCACACAATCCTTTTGTTTATTTTCTTTTTGACACATGAAATAGATATAAGATATCGAGGGCCCAGAGAGAGAGAAATTAAAAGTGGTCTCTTTATGGTTCCTAGTTATTGCTATAGCTGTCTATTATAGTTATATGAACTGAATTAGACTGAAGTATGGCATTAATACCTCAAAATCAAAAAAAAAAAGCGGGCAACCAACTGATGACTTTACCAAACTCTTAGAGAAATCATGTACGAGAGTAGCCCAGTAAGATTCTTTTATTCTATATAGGTTTACGCTTGACCACAATCTCACCTGACGGAAAGTGCCGATGTGGTCGAAGATGGAGCGCGCTTACCTGGAAGATGCCTATTCACTTTTTTTTTTAAGTACCCAGGTCGGAATTTACGTGCATATACGGAGGCTTATGAGGCGTCGGTATTTTGGCCCGAGACAAAGGATTTCTCTGATCAAAGGTAACAAAATTGAGAAAGACTATTATTTGCTCTTCCGAGAAGTCTCGGCGAAACCTCACGCCGAACTTTCTCGCCGTGGGTCTGTAGGGAATATTAACGTGAAATAAACGGGTCTGCCCGCGAAATTCAAAATTTTCGTGGTTTTTTGCAATTTGTACGCTAATTAGACATGACAGATAGGCTTATGGCAATCAATTTGCGAGAATGGCAGTATCATCTTTACATGATTATATCAAAATCTTAGCATAAAGGCACATTATTCCGATCTTCTTGCTTCTTTTAACGACGTACAGCTAGATGCTATACTTGTATCCGAATCCTGGTTAAAACCTTCCCTTCCTTCGTCCCTTTATACTCTCCCAGGCTTTACTCTGATCAGGAATGATCGCACCTGTAAACGAGGTGGGGGAGTTTGTTTTTATTTGAGGGATAATTTAAGTTTTAAGATAGTTGAACAGTCTCCTAATAATTACTCTGGTAACTTTGAATATTTATTCTTAGAAGTTTTCCATCGGCACTCCAAAGTTCTCCTGGGGGTGGTCTACAGTCCTTCAAGTACCATAAATTACTTTAATGATTTCGATGGCCTCTTAAACAAGTTGTGCCCTTCATATGAACACGTCATCATCATGGGAGACCTAAACACTTGTTTATTAAAGAAGGACCATAGATCTAATCAATTAAATTCCCTTACTTTGTCTTTCAACCTAAACATCCTTCCTCTCTCTGCTACACATTTCTCTCCAAACTCCAACCCTTCCCTTTTGGACCTCATTATTGTCTCGAAACCTGAGAAGGTGCGTGTTCATGGTCAATTAACGGCTCCTTTCTCCTATCATGACCTCCTATTCCTTAGCTATAACTTATCTGTTCCCAAACGTAAGGGAAAGGTTATTCTGCGTCGTAATTTCAAGGATATGGATTTGGTCTCGTTGACTGATGATGCTGCAAAAATCGATTGGTCTCCTTTACTTTCAGCATCTACTGTGAATGACAAGGTTGCCTTTTTAAATCAGACCCTTATAGATTTATATGATTCACATGCGCCTATTAGACCTATAAGAGTCAAGCATTTGCCTGCGCCTTGGATTACTCCCACAATTAAAAAAATCATGGCCAAACGAAACAAAGCCAAGGGTCTCTGTAAAAAACATCCCTGTGATGACAATGTGGCCACCTATAAGCGATTACGAAATATCTGCAACAGAATGTGTAGGGACGCTAAACGTCGCTATATTTTATCTTGTGTTGATAGCTTCTCATCTTCACAATCTTGGAGACTTTTTAAGTCTCTAGGTATAGGAAAAGTGTCGGAAGTTTCTAAACCCTCTGTTGATTTGAACTCTTTAAATAGGCACTTCTCTACACCTCCCGTAATTATACCTGATACAACAAAACAAAACACCCTTCTGAATCTAGCCTCAGCTGCTAGTCCAGACTGTGAGCCCTTTGTTTTCCAGGAAATCACGGTCGGTGAGGTTAAAAAAAGTATTCGGAACATTTCTTCCAAAGCCGTTGGCAGTGACGAGATCAGTCGTGATATGCTTACTCCCATCATTAACATAATAGCTCCCGTCATTACCCATATTCTCAACTTTTCTTTAGCTTCAAAATCATTTCCGTCTGCGTGGAAGTCAGCGCATGTTATCCCTCTTCCCAAAATACGTAACCCATCTAGCTTTTCTCATTATCGCCCCATTTCTATATTACCTTTTATTTCTAAAATTCTTGAAAATGCTGTCTCTAAACAACTCTCAGCTTTCCTTCTACGTTTTCTACTCCTTAGTCCATACCAATCTGGTTTTCGACCTTTGCACAGCACTACTACTGCGCTGCTTAAGGTCACTGAGGATATTCGCCAAGCTATGGATAGCAAGAATCTCACCGTGCTTATTTTACTTGATTTTAGCAATGCGTTTAACTCAGTTGACTTTGAGGTGCTGCTCGGCATCCTCCGATCCCTTAATCTTTCACCCTCGGTAGTTGAATGGTTCGATTCCTACCTTCGGGATCGTCGTCAAAGAATACATGCTGATGAGGTGTCCTCAGATTGGGCCGATATCTCAGTAGGCGTACCTCAAGGTGGTGTACTATCTCCTCTGTTATTTTCTGTTTTCATAAATGAGATCACTAAAGTTATTTCTTCTTCCTATCATCTCTATGCTGACGACTTGCAGATTTATAGGCATGCTTCAGTCACTGATATTGCGGATGCAGTGAATGAAATCAACAATGATCTGGCCAGGATTAAAAACTGGGCTGCCGAACATGGTCTCCTAGTCAATCCTACCAAATCACAAGCCATGATTATAGGCAGCAGACCATTACGCGCAAGGACAGATTTAAATAAACTGCCAGACATAACTTATGATGGTGTTACGATTCATCTGAAAGACAAAGTCAAAAACCTGGGAGTGATTCTTGACTGCCACTTAACTTGGGGAAGTCATATTAATGAGTTAAGTAAGCGCATGCATTACTCACTCCATTCCTTGAAACGCTTGCAGAATTTTCTTCCCATGCGAACCAAAATCTTACTTGCGCAGTCACTTCTCCAGCCCATCCTTGACTACGCTGACGTCACGTATTTAGATGCGACTGAGGAGCTGCTCGATAAACTTGATCGCCTTCAAAATTTGTGCATCCGTTTCATCTTCGGACTGCGCAAATACGACCACGTTTCCTATTTTCGTAACAAGTTGAAGTGGCTCCCTATCCGCCTTCGCCGGAATATTCACATTCTCTCTCTACTTTATCGTATTCTTAATACTTCTTCTCCTTCCTACTTGCGTGAGCGTTTTCAGGAGGCTCGTCCTCGCGCAAGACCTTTCCGTTCATGTGTCAAATTAAAATCTCTTCAAGTTCCTTCGTACAATACAATTTATTATGCCAAATCATTCACTATACATGCAGCGCGTTTGTGGAACAACTTACCCGACAGTATTCTTCAGGACAACCCCTCGATCGAAACATTCAAAATAAGACTAAAACAATACTATCTATCCTGTCTGTCATAATATATTATGTGTGTATTTTATTATTTACCTATTGTATATTTTCATATATATGTATTTGTATTAAATTAGTATGTATGTATTTTATTTTTATTTCTACTTATTTTATGTATTATTGTTACTATTTTATTAACATAATATTTCAATTTGAGTATTTAAGCTTATTTTTTTTTGTAATGTTATATTTTAATAATATTTATCGTTCAATCATAGTTACAACTTACAGTACCTATTCTCCTTTTCCCTGTTACCTCTCCCACTAGCTGGGGTCACTGGCAGAGATCTCTTATAGAGATAAGTGCATCCATGTACACAACCATCCTTCTTATTCTTTAAGTAACATATATAATTATTGTGGTACTAAATAAATAAATAAATAAATAAATAAATAAAAATGTGTATCCTAAGAAATTAGTCCGAGTATCGAATTTTATGTAAGTAACTCGCAAATCTCGGACTAATTTCTTTAACTCGACACTTTCAAGCAGAGATTTTTATATAAACACGTGAAGAAGATACTGGGATTATCGCAATGTGACGGCCATAAGCCTATTATGTCTTATTAGCTTTAAAATAGCGAAAACCCACGAAAAATTTGAATTTCGCGGGCACACCCGTGGTGTGCTCCTTAAGTAGTTCCTTTTTTCCTCATTTGAGGTACGCAACCCTAACAAAAACAAAGCGGAGAGGCAACTCACTCTTGATGTCCGGCGTGTCGCCCGACCTCACGGACGTGGAGTCATCTTCCATGTCCACATGCATCTGAGAGCTGCGGTGTTCCTGCGCACAGACATACTAGGTCAACAAACATGCACCCCGAGCGAACACTCGCCGCCCGCGGTGTAATAAAACGCGGACAAAGGACGGTAAGTTCGACAGAGATAGCAACCACTTCCCCTTTTTACACGACTGCCCAAAAAAGGAGTGTAATTGTTTAGGGTTCACGTACAGTAGGTACCCGCCTATAAATATTGCACATCGACCTTTGGAAAGAGACAATCGGTTAATTTCGTCTTCGTAGAGCGTTATCACTGTCGCACACTACGTATATGACTGACAATACGTCACCGTCATAGATACCGGACTGTTTGTATTTCGTGCGACAGAGATAACGCTCTACGAAGCCGAAATTAGCCGATTGTATCTTTCCAAAGATCGATGTGCAATATTTATCGCCGGGTACTGTATGTATGCATGAGTTTCTTTACTCCACCATAACTTCCGGACGGCTGAATAGATTTGGACGTTTCGTTAGAATCCTTACATCATCCCAAGTAACACAGGTTATATTTTTTTGGAATAATTAGCTTTACCAGCAGTCGTTTTTTTTAATTTTTAAAAATATTACTTGTTTACCGGTTCCCGGGCGGCGACTGTTTGCTACAATGGGGTCTTACACTACTTTTGAATTTGATAAAAAATATTACTTTATTATAAACTAGGATAAAAATAATAACGTGCAGTGAAAGAAATATTAAAATCCAACGAAGATTTACAAAGTTACAGGCGTTTAAACTTTGGAGTGGGGGGATCTTCTATCCCTTTCTCGCAAAACGAAAATTTGTATGAAGCTACTATGGCATTGGTACGGTGTGACGTCACAATGTCATGTTGCTATCTCTGTCTAATCACAAATCTTTAAATGCTTATAACTTTTTTGTTATTTGATCGATTTAATTAGTTCTTTCAGTGCACGTCATTATTTTAATTCTACTTTATAATAAAATAATAAAAAAATTGGAGTCAAATACCCTATTATATTGCAATGGTACGCAGTTGTATGTTATATCTAATATTCATACAGACTACAGCAAAATATAAAGAAAGAAAAAACATAAATTGTCTAGCGACGGGTTAATACCATTGATTAAACATTAAAGGAGCAGCACTTACTGACGTCACGTATACATATTTAGGATATGATAAATAAAAAGACGTGTGGCACTCGGAGACTGCCGCGGTAAAGCTATTGCATAGAATTTAAAGTTATTTTTAGTTTTGCCATAAACTTTTTAATTTTTAAAAGTTCTGCTGTTTTTTGATAGATGGCAAACTAAAAACTAAAAAGTTGTGGAGTTGCGCTCCCTGCTTTCATGCTAGCCTAGTACCAAAAGCTCTACTTTAGGAGTGCCAGGTTATTTTTGTTACGGAATTTCTGGATTAGGTCTGCACCGTCAAAGCCCGCGATAGAAGCTATGCAATAGCTTTATAATATACAAATTAAATAAAAAATAAATAAAGTTGATTTAGAGACGCCTTAAACTTAGAGTCTCTAAAATC
Organism: Coenonympha glycerion; assembly: GCA_963855885.1. Classification (NCBI taxonomy): domain Eukaryota; kingdom Metazoa; phylum Arthropoda; class Insecta; order Lepidoptera; family Nymphalidae; genus Coenonympha; species Coenonympha glycerion. The sequence continues at coordinate 8,413,598 of OY979651.1, read as the reverse complement.
TGATAGCTTTGAATGCTGATAAAGGCTTTCTAGCTCATTATGCTCTGTCCATTCTTTTTGACACATGAAACAAATATAGCAACAGCGAAGGCCCAGAGAGAGTACACTTGACTTGAGTCTTTCAATAGATAAAAATAGTAAAGATAGGCCGATCCGAACATTTTACGAAAACTTTCTTCATACAAGCAAACAGTAGCGTCATCTGTCAAAATACCCGCCGCCGCCGCTGACCGTACTACCGCGTGGCCTTATACTGTTGGTACTAATGACATCCATAAACTGGCGAAATTTCTTCGCGCTGTTCGCCCTGTCTTTAGTATACAAGTCTGTGGGTCTTTCGCTATTTCGGTATCTATATCAAGTGTCAAAATGAAAGAATGGACAGACTTAAGCGCATAATGCTAGTATCACACTAAATAAGTGGCGCGGTACCTTCGTCGAGGGCGGAGGCTCTGGCGGCTGGGCGTTCGATTCGCATGCAATGTACACACAAAACACGTAACATTAACGTATTGTTACGTGAAACACACACAATACTAAGCGTTTAACAGTCTGTGTCCTTCGAAACAAAACATTAGTCTGTGTCCAACAACAATGCAAACATAAAAGTCAACATTAGTCTGTGTCCAATAAAAATGCAAACATAAAAGTCAACATTAGTCTGTGTCCAATAAAAATGCAAACATAAAAGTCAACATTAGTCTGTGTCCAATAAAAATGCAAACATAAAAGTCAACATTAGTCTCTGTCCAATAAAAATGCAAACATAAAAGTCAACATTAGTCTGTGTCCAATAAAAATGCAAACATAAAAGTCAACATTAGTCTGTGTCCAATAAAAATGCAAACATAAAAGTCAACATTAGTCTCTGTCCAATAAAAATGCAAACATAAAAGTCAACATTAGTCTGTGTCCAATAAAAATGCAAACATAAAAGTCAACATTAGTCTGTGTCCAATAAAAATGCAAACATAAAAGTCAACATTAGTCTCTGTCCAATAAAAATGCTAAAATAACAGTCTCTGTCTAACACTGTAAACTCAGGCAGGGATTGTCTAATGTAAGCTGAAATGATTCGCGCTACTATTTATTTAGTTGATTTATGCCGGTTCCCAATATTCTATCTATCTTCTATTTGCCCTACTAGAGATTTTAATGTGACATAAGCTATGTCAAACTATGTCTAACTATGACAAGTTATGTCAAATTTCTATCTATTAACGGCCGTTCCGAATATCCTATCTATTCATGGTTTCCCTTACTAAAGATAGAAATTTGACATAACTTGTATGGAGCTTATGTCAAATTGATATCTCTAGTAGGGCAAATAGAAGAAGAAGAAGAAGAAGAAGAAACACTTTATTGCATCCAAACACAAAACATAGAAAACGAAACGAACGAATAGAAGATACTCGTAGATAGGTTATTAATTTCGGCCTTAAGGCAAACCATGCCAGTTCTTGCCAGTTCTCGGTGCAAACCTGCTTTCCGAACCTGGCGGTAGAGTTTTGACTTTTCATGGGTGCCTATTAGGCCTATGTGAAAAATAAAGAAATTCATTTTTTTATCATTTTCATAGATAGATTAGAATATTGGGAACCGCCTTAATGGCGCACCACACTTCGTTATTTGTTATTCGTTATGCGCCTTATTCGGCCGCATCCGACCAAGTGTGGGCGGTTCATTCGTCAATATTTGCTTGATTTACACGAATAACGCATAAGCACGAATAGCAAATATGCGTATCTGTCCTCTTGTCGGTTTTAAGCACACTTCAAAGGAACACGTATTGGCAATATTTGGCACATAGCACCAAGTGTGGATGTGCATGTTTGTTATTTGCTCACATAAACACATATTTGGACAAATACAGCGTAGCCGCATAACGAATAACAAATAACGCAGTCTGGTCCCGGCATTGAATGTGTGAGTGCAAATAATTAACCACAATTAATCTTTGTAGGAGCGTCCCTCGACAAAACAAAAACATTAGTCTGTGTCCAATAAAAATGCAAAAATAACAGTATCTGTCTAACATTTTAAACTAAGTTAGAGCTTATAAAAGCTCATACTGTCGTATTTTGAATAGAAAGCATGATTCTCAATGTACCACCGGAGCTCGTCAAAATTCAGTATTGAATGGTTATTTGAGTGGACCATGACGTCACAGAAATTTCGCCAAGATGGCGGCTTTTCTATCACCTGATTTTGATGGTAGTTTAAAATTATGTATTTCTTATTTTTCTAGATTTTTTTTGGTAATGATGCCAATTCTGTTGTTGTTGTGTAAGATGCGTCAAAGTCATAGTCAAAGTAGTAAGAATTCCTTATCTTTTGTAGCAATAAATATAGGCTTTGTTACTCAGGCTGAATGTAGTTTTGTAATGTTGAAAAAATTCTGAAATCAGCACAGTAGTTTTTGAGTAAACTCATTACAAACATACACACGCAAAAATATAAATCCTTCCTCTTTATAATATTAGTGTAGATTAGCTTGAAAATTGCGAAAAACCACAAAAAAAAATTGAATTTCGCTGTCAAACCTGTCCCTAAACAACTGCCCATAACAATTTCGTACAGTCGGTATGTTCAGGCCATACTTATCGTCTGATCGAGAAAATACAGGAAGGCGTCGCGACGTACTAATTTCAGACTCGCGTTAGTTCGGGTCGGTCTATTTCACGCGCTGCGTGCGCCCGATGACGAGGCAGCCCTAGCACGTCGAATGCGATAAAGTTATGCAATAAAAAGAGAGGTTCATTTCGGAGGCGTGGCCAGGCGCTATTGCGAACTGAATTGCACTTTTTATGTCAGCGCTAGAGTCACTATTTTTCAAAATCATCTTGTCGAGTGAGCCTTCGTACTAGTACTACGAGTATTAGGCTCGGTTGCTTGACTTGACTTTAACCGAAACGTTATAGTTAAATATGGCGGCCTGACTCTTATTTCGATAGACATAAGAGTCAGACCGCCATATTTAACTATAACGTTTCGGTTAAAGTCAAGTCAAGCAACCGAGCCTTAGGTATTCTATGAGTCAGTCAAGTCGAGGATCTGTCAGTCAGGTCAGTCATGTCGTCAGCGGTAGATACTAACCAACTCTCTGGTACTGCTCCTTGGCGGCGCGCAGGCGACCGCGGCGCGCGCGCGACTGTCCGTTAGTAAGCGTGCGTACAAACACCACGCGTGGATTTGTTAGTATATACAGGGTGAAATAAAAAATACCATAACGCTTACGGCCTGTAGTTCCATTCATTAAAACCTACAACTTTTCAAAATTAATTATTAAGTTTTATAAATTTAAAATAATTGGAAATAAATAAGAAAGTCATAGAACAAAAGTTGTTAGTTTTTATGTTAGGAATTGTGGTCCGTGAGGTTTATGGTATTATTTATTTTACCCTGCGTAATGTATGTACATATATACTAAGCTTATAATAATAATATACAAACTAATTTGAACTTAGTGTCTTTATCGACGCCAAAACTATTATACTACATACGAAATAGTCGTAACACCATGATTTAGACTTTCGACGGTTTTAATAGATAGCCTACCAAACTGGCGAATATACCTTTGGATATAATTCCGTAGTCGTAGCCACATGTGATCGCTAGGTGTCGCTGATCGCGAGACTTACAGAAGTTATAGATCGATCGATAAGTCTCGTGATCAATTTGTCGAAAGGATATGTCATTCTCATACATTTTTTTTATTTCGTTCCAAATTGCAAATACAAGCAATTGTAAAAATAGAATAGATAAGTCATATCTTTATATAAATGGTCCGTGGCATTAGTTATTGATACAACTATCCCACTCGAACAGAAGTTTGAACAATCCCTTCATTCATGGACCCGAGCTGAAGGCAAGGGTTTTGATAAGCACCAAAACAATAAAAATACCTCTGAGTCATCATCCAGAAGCTCTTCCTCCACGACTTCTGCTCGGTACTCCAGCAGGAGGTCCCGCAGGGGTTTGGAGTCCAGGTCTCCGGAGACAAACTCGTGCTTGAGGAGGTCCGTTGCAGTGGGCCTTTTCTCCGGGTCCTGGGTATAGTAGGGTTACTTTATTAATGATACAAGGAAACCTAAGTGGCCTTGGCTGCTCTGACGAGCGCCTTTCACTTTATCCCTACTCCGCGGTCGACCGTCACGCGACAAACAACACACAGACGAAAAAGTTTGAGACGATGTAATAAGTTTCACTTTAAAAAATCTCGACTGCCCTGTCGTTTTACCGACTTTTTCGATAAAGAGCACAGTGCAGAGATTTGTATATCATTACAATAAAAAGTCCTGGGCTCGTACCAACATCTCTTAAAGCATAAATATATTGAAACAGTACTGCAGCATTACTGCTTTAAGAGATGGTGGTATGGCCCCTCGGACACACTGCATATTCTGACATGTGCAGGCAGACTTATCACTTAATGTCAGGTGTACCGTGTACTCACTCGTGGTTGGGGGGCTCGATCTGCGCGAACTCGATGAGCGTTATACCCAGCGACCAGATGTACTCACCTTGACCAGCGCCTTGGCCACGAAGTCGTTGAAGGCCTTGCTCCACTTGGAGGGCTGCTCCAGGCTGGGCGGGTCGCTCTTCTGGATCTTGAGCAGCACCCTCATGGGCGTCGTCTCGTGGTTGGGGGGCTCGATCTGCGCGAACTCGATGAGCGTTATACCCAGCGACCAGACGTACTCACCTTGACCAGCGCCTTGGCCACGAAGTCGTTGAAGGCCTTGCTCCACTTGGAGGGCTGCTCCAGGCTGGGCGGGTCGCTCTTCTGGATCTTGAGCAGCACCCTCATGGGCGTCATCTCGTGGTTGGGGGGCTCGATCTGCGCGAACTCGATGAGCGTTATACCCAGCGACCAGATGTACTCACCTTGACCAGCGCCTTGGCCACGAAGTCGTTGAAGGCCTTGCTCCACTTGGAGGGCTGCTCCAGGCTGGGCGGGTCGCTCTTCTGGATCTTGAGCAGCACCCGCATGGGCGTCATCTCGTGGTTGGGGGGCTCGATCTGCGCGAACTCGATGAGCGTTATACCCAGCGACCAGATATCCACCTGGAACCGAAAAGGTTTGTATTTGAATAAAATAAGTTATCAACGTTTTTATATCCTATACCTTTAAACGAGCAATTCTTGTATATATGTATATTTCTATATAATCTGGATCTCGGAAACGGCTGGAACAATTTTCATGAAATTTAGTATACAGGGGGTTTTGGGGGCGATAAATCGATCTAGCTAGGATTCATTTTTATTAAATGTCGAATTTACCAAAAAAATAAAATTATGACTACTGCTGCCATCTATTGGCCACCGAGCGAAGCTCGGTCACCCAGATATTGTAAAATTACCTTAGCAAATCCTTGCATATTTGATACCCATATCGTAGGAGTGCATTAAAAAAATGAAAGTAGACCGCCATCTTGGGCGTTTCGCCATTTTGGGCGTTCGGCCATGTTGGATTTAGAGTTGCATCACACAGCTAATCATGGGTTGTATGGTAAGGGCTGTCACCTGTCATCGTGCCATCGGTCGTATCGCGGCTACGTATAGCTCGACTTTTCTCAACCCTATGACTGCTGACCAATAACGAAATACGCTTCTAAGAGGACATGAAAGATGTGAGTTGTGACGTATGTTGATGCCAAAAAATACAGAAATATGGCGTCGCGCTTCATATATTTCGGTAACGCTGTCAGCGCAAACGACCTTATTTCGGTAACGCTGTATGCGACCGACAGCGGTATCGCTGTCGGTCGCATGAATTATTAGCGCAATTTTACTGTTTTGACAAATAAAATTCAAAATTCAAAATATCTTTATTTCACATAGGCCTAATATACAGGCTCTTGTAATAGGTCAATATGATATTTGTCACATTTGAATGGCGAAAACTCCAAGTCGACTAAAAACTAAGTTTACGAGGGTTCCAACGCGCCCTGCACTGAGAAGAAGCCCACAACAAACTCAGCCGGGTTTTGTGTTCTGTTATCACCACTTCACAAAGGCTCTTAAAACTAATTGAACTAGTATAATAACAGCAGTTCATTCATCCCCAAGGATTTGATTCATGTTAGTAATCCTTAATACTATAGTAAGCTTTACTTTTTTATAAAAAGAGGTTTCAGGGCGGAGTCTAAAAATATATGCGTGACGTCACTAATGGCTGATCCTTTATGTTACATCCATGTTACTGACACATACAAATAGTACGCGGATAGCTCCAGTAGTAGTGTAGGTAGTTAAATCATGTTATATATGTACTGACTGAGGGGTGTGCTAGAAGTGACAGTGAGTCAGCCCCTTCGCACACGGCTCGTAATCGTAAGCGTAGCGTAATCCTCGCGTAAGACGAAAGCAGTACGAGCGCGAACATTTCCAAACATATCATCATAATATCATCATTACAGCGAATAGTAGGAGGCGTAATTGGGTATTTGACTCCAATTTTTTTATCACTTTATTATAAACTAGGATAAAAATAATGACGAACACTGAAAAACCTTATTAAATCGATCAACTAACAAAAAAGTTATAAGCATTTAAATATTTCTGATTAGACAGAGATAGCGATATTAAATTGTGACGTCACACCTTCCGATTGCCATAGTAACTTCGTGCAGCTTCATACAAATTTTCGTTTTGCGAGAAAGGGATAAAAGACCCTCCCACTCGAAAATTAAAATGCCCGTATCTTTGTAAATATTTGTTGGATTTTAATATTTTTTTCAGCTTACGTCATTATTTTTGTCCTACTTTCTAATAAAGTAATAATATTAATTAAATTCAAGAGTAGGAAACTGCCCAATTGTCATATTGTTATGCGTAGCGTCATAACGGTACGCTTACGCTTACGACCGGTGTGCGAAGGGCACTGATATGTATCTCTGGATTCATGATTCCATACGTTTCACAGTTCATTTTTTGGACGATTTGAAGCGCCTCCCGCGAGCGTCCACGGTATTTTTTCGTTTTGAATGTTATTTGAATTTTAGTTCCATAGACGCTCACCCTAGATTAAGCAACAATCAGCGCCAAAATGGCGAAAATCAAGTGTCTTCATTTTTACGTTGACAGTCAGCTATCCAGAGTATATTCCATATACTCTATGGAGATCAGTGGCGAAGGGCCTTAGACGAGTACCTTGAAGTCGTAGGGATTGTCCCTGAAGGTCTCGCAGAGCACCACCTCCGGCGCCATCCAGTACGGCGTCCCGATGAACGTGTCGTGCTTCTGCAGAGTCGACTTGTTCTTTGCAGACACGCCGAAGTCGGCTGCAAACAGAGAACACCACAGTTATTACCTTACAGTAATAGACATATACAATGGACAGGGCGTTCAGCGCGAAAAAATGTCGCCAGTTTACTGGTGCCAAAAATATCTGTTTTAACACCAGCGGTAGTAAGCCGACCCCAGCATTGTCTATGGACCGCGGTCCACGCCACAGCTCACTAAATACTTGTTATTAGTCCAATCGCGCGTTGTAACGGTAAGCTTTCTCCATACTGTGGCGTATTAGCGGGAATTTTGACATATGGTGCTACTTTTTTCTTGTATGAAGAAAGTTTACGTAAATTGTTCAGATGGGCTCATGCTTCTTTTGATGCTTACGATACAGATCATTCACTCCGAAAAATGATGTAAACAAATAGCGACTCTAGCAGTCACACAATAAAGTGCAATTCAGTTACCACTTTAATTCTAATGCTTCTGAATTGAACGCACCTTCTTCAGTTGCCACTTCAATTCTTATGCTTCTGAATCGAAGCACTTTTAAATGACTGCCCAAAAAAAGGAGTGTAATGTTTTTAGGGTTCATGTAGTTCCTTTATTCCACCATAACTTCTGAATTACTGAAGAGATTTGGACATAGGTATGAGCTATCGTTAGAATCCTTACATCATTCCGAGTAACATGGGTTATATTTTTTGGAAAAAGTAGTTTTACGACAGGGTAGTCGTGTTTTTTAATTTTTTACTTGTTTCAGTTATCACTTCAATTCGAATGCTTCTGAATTGAAGCACCTTTTTCAGTTATCACATCAATTGCTTCTGATTTAAGGCAGCTTCTCCAATTACCACTTCAAATCTAATGCTTTTGACTTGAAGTAGCTTCTCCAGTTACCACTTCAATTCTTACGCTTCTGATTTAAATCACCTTCTTCAGTTTCCCCTTCAATTCTTACGCTTCTGACTTGACGCTTCTCCAATCTCCACTTAAGTACCCTAAGGAGACAGTGAACGTACATACATACTCCCGGTGAACTGAGGCAGCTTCTTAAGTTACCACTTGAATTCTAATGCTTCTGACTCGAGGCAGCTTCTCCATTTACCACTTTAATTCTTATGCTTTTTATTTGAAGTAGCTTCTCCAGTTATCACTTCAATTCTTACGCTTCTGACTTGACGCTTCTCCAATCACCACTTCAGTACCCTAAGGAGACAGTGAACATACGGAAGATACCATCACTCACCCAGCTTGACTCCCCCGGTCATGGTGGCGAGCACGTTCCCGGCCTTCAGGTCGCGGTGTATGACCTTCCGCGAGTGCAGGAACTCCAGGCCGCGGCACATCTCCCGGCACACGTACGCGATCTGTGATTCGTTAAGGCCTTTCTCCAGCTCCGACATGACTGAGTCCAGGGCGCCGCCGTCGCAGTACTCCAGAAGCATCTGGAAATCAACATTATTGAAGTGAAAATTTTTGCATGAGAAAAAAATTAAACTCTGTTACCGCACTGTACATTTTGAATACTCAAACTTTTAATAGATGTCGATTCTAGCGCTGAGACAATAAAGTGCAATTCAGTTCGCAGCAGCGCTTCATACATACATCGTTATTAACCGAATAGTTGCGCTCTCGAAGTACAGATTAAAACAAAATCTTCACTTCTATTCTTATGCTTCTGGCTTCTTCAGTTGCCACTTCAATTTTAATGCTTCTGGCGTGAAGCAGCTTATTTGGTCACCACTTTAAATCTTAAGCTTCTGGCTCGAAGCATGAAGCAACTACGGACAAGAAGTTGGGTCGGTCGATCTCCACGGTGAAGTCCGCGAGGTCGTCCTCGTCGCCCAGCACGCACATCTCGCCGTGCAGCCACGCAATGCACACTCACCCACAGCTTGTTGTCGATGAAGTACGCCTCGTGCAGCTCGACGACGTTGGGGTGGCGGCACTCGCTGAGGATGTCGATCTCCACGGTGAAGTCCGCGAGGTCGTCCTCGTCGTCCAGCACGCACATCTCGCCGTGCAGCCACGCAATGCACACTCACCCACAGCTTGTTGTCGATGAAGTACGCCTCGTGCAGCTCGACGACGTTAGGGTGGCGGCACTCGCTGAGGATGTCGATCTCCACGGTGAAGTCCGCGAGGTCGTCCTCGTCGTCCAGCACGCACATCTCGCCGTGCAGCCACGCAATGCACACTCACCCACAGCTTGTTGTCGATGAAGTACGCCTCGTGCAGCTCGACGACGTTGGGGTGGCGGCACTCGCTGAGGATGTCGATCTCCACGGTGAAGTCCGCGAGGTCGTCCTCGTCGTCCAGCACGCACATCTCGCCGTGCAGCCACGCAATGCACACTCACCCACAGCTTGTTGTCGATGAAGTACGCCTCGTGCAGCTCGACGACGTTGGGGTGGCGGCACTCGCTGAGGATGTCGATCTCCACGGTGAAGTCCGCGAGGTCGTCCTCGTCGTCCAGCACGCACATCTCGCCGTGCAGCCACGCAATGCACACTCACCCACAGCTTGTTGTCGATGAAGTACGCCTCGTGCAGCTCGACAACGTTGGGGTGGCGGCACTCGCTGAGGATGTCGATCTCCACGGTGAAGTCCGCGAGGTCGTCCTCGTCGTCCAGCACGCACATCTCGCCGTGCAGCCACGCAATGCACACTCACCCACAGCTTGTTGTCGATGAAGTACGCCTCGTGCAGCTCGACGACGTTGGGGTGGCGGCACTCGCTGAGGATGTCGATCTCCACGGTGAAGTCCGCGAGGTCGTCCTTGTCGTCCAGCACGCACATCTCGCCGTGCAGCCACGCAATGCACACTCACCCACAGCTTGTTGTCGATGAAGTACGCCTCGTGCAGCTCGACGACGTTGGGGTGGCGGCACTCGCTGAGGATGTCGATCTCCACGGTGAAGTCCGCGAGGTCGTCCTCGTCGTCCAGCACGCACATCTCGCCGTGCAGCCACGCAATGCACACTCACCCACAGCTTGTTGTCGATGAAGTACGCCTCGTGCAGCTCGACGACGTTGGGGTGGCGGCACTCGCTGAGGATGTCGATCTCCACGGTGAAGTCCGCGAGGTCGTCCTCGTCGTCCAGCACGCACATCTCGCCGTGCAGCCACGCAATGCACACTCACCCACAGCTTGTTGTCGATGAAGTACGCCTCGTGCAGCTCGACGACGTTGGGGTGGCGGCACTCGCTGAGGATGTCGATCTCCACGGTGAAGTCCGCGAGGTCGTCCTCGTCGTCCAGCACGCACATCTCGCCGTGCAGCCACGCAATGCACACTCACCCACAGCTTGTTGTCGATGAAGTACGCCTCGTGCAGCTCGACGACGTTGGGGTGGCGGCACTCGCTGAGGATGTCGATCTCCACGGTGAAGTCCGCGAGGTCGTCCTCGTCGTCCAGCACGCACATCTCGCCGTGCAGCCACGCAATGCACACTCACCCACAGCTTGTTGTCGATGAAGTACGCCTCGTGCAGCTCGACGACGTTGGGGTGGCGGCACTCGCTGAGGATGTCGATCTCCACGGTGAAGTCCGCGAGGTCGTCCTCGTCGTCCAGCACGCACATCTCGCCGTGCAGCCACGCAATGCACACTCACCCACAGCTTGTTGTCGATGAAGTACGCCTCGTGCAGCTCGACGACGTTGGGGTGGCGGCACTCGCTGAGGATGTCGATCTCCACGGTGAAGTCCGCGAGGTCGTCCTCGTCGTCCAGCACGCACATCTCGCCGTGCAGCCACGCAATGCACACTCACCCACAGCTTGTTGTCGATGAAGTACGCCTCGTGCAGCTCGACGACGTTGGGGTGGCGGCACTCGCTGAGGATGTCGATCTCCACGGTGAAGTCCGCGAGGTCGTCCTCGTCGTCCAGCACGCACATCTCGCCGTGCAGCCACGCAATGCACACTCACCCACAGCTTGTTGTCGATGAAGTACGCCTCGTGCAGCTCGACGACGTTGGGGTGGCGGCACTCGCTGAGGATGTCGATCTCCACGGTGAAGTCCGCGAGGTCGTCCTCGTCGTCCAGCACGCACATCTCGCCGTGCAGCCACGCAATGCACACTCACCCACAGCTTGTTGTCGATGAAGTACGCCTCGTGCAGCTCGACGACGTTGGGGTGGCGGCACTCGCTGAGGATGTCGATCTCCACGGTGAAGTCCGCGAGGTCGTCCTCGTCGTCCAGCACGCACATCTCGCCGTGCAGCCACGCAATGCACACTCACCCACAGCTTGTTGTCGATGAAGTACGCCTCGTGCAGCTCGACGACGTTGGGGTGGCGGCACTCGCTGAGGATGTCGATCTCCACGGTGAAGTCCGCGAGGTCGTCCTCGTCGTCCAGCACGCACATCTCGCCGTGCAGCCACGCAATGCACACTCACCCACAGCTTGTTGTCGATGAAGTACGCCTCGTGCAGCTCGACGACGTTGGGGTGGCGGCACTCGCTGAGGATGTCGATCTCCACGGTGAAGTCCGCGAGGTCGTCCTCGTTGTCCAGCACGCACATCTTGGCGGCGGCCAGCTGCCCGGTGGTCTTGTGTTGCGCTTTGTAAACCTGTGGGTTAACAATATCTTTAAGCTATTGTCTTTATCGCCGGTGATGGAAGCAATAGGGAAATTTCATACTGCCCAAAATGGAACCACCTATCAGATTAAACTGGCAGTTCTGTCAATCCACAGATTTCTTTTGCCAAGCTTGAAAGATTGGTAAAACTACTGAAAGAATAATTCCAAGATGTTGTTGGGCAAAACAATAATCGAGCTGAAGAGGAACCGTCTGGAGAGAAATCGTCAATCAGTTTGCAAACATGTCAGTCCAAAGATCTCTTGTGCAAGGCTTGGGCGAATTTCTGGGGTCAATTTACACCGCCGCCGCGGAATGGAATGGAAGTGTCGATTTCGCTTTATGACGCGAGAATTCGCTGGAATGCTCGAGTGTTCCGGCGAATTGCTTCGTGAATACTTGGTGCCGCATTGCTCCGACCGACCCAACCAACAATTGCGAAGCTTGGGCGATTTTCTGTAGTTGTCTCTTGGAACTGAGGACGAGCTAAGAGAATTAGGAGCGTACTAGAGGTCACGTTATCACCGTACCTTGCCAAACGCGCCATCGCCGAGCTCGCCGATCATGTCCCAGTTGTCGGCGGGGTCGCAGTTGTCGCGGATGTTGCTGAACACCTTCTTCTTCTTGGCGTCATGGCCGCCGCCGAGGTGCAGCACCTGTGGATTTCAATAAATCACTCGGTGAGAATGACCAGCTTATAGTTTCGCGTCACAAATCTATCGAGAAAGTCTATGATTGTACTCGAAAAAAGGTTTTTGGCATTGGTCACATTCTTGGAAGACAATCTTGAAGATATTATTATGATATCCCTTTGTGTTGGGAAGACGGGCTAATTAGCAGACGATACATTTAAGAGTAGACATTAAGGGTCAAATGACGATTTAATATATTTTTTTATTAACTCAGATTTACTCTGGTATAGGAGGGTTCTGCAACGATGCTTGGAGAGGGGAGAAAGAGAGGTGTGGCCAATAGTGCACCCTTAAAACTGGCGAGCAACGAGGCGTGCTCGCCAGTTTTAAGGCCCGCTCGCCCGTTTCCTAACGCTACCTGGACGTACCGGATACGGATACCCACGGCCTCAGGGGCGAACGGACTAGCATGTGTCCAACCGACGCATACAATTGATTAAACATATTAATTGATCAAACATATTAAAGGATCAGCACTTACTGACCTTATGCATACATTTTTAGGCTCCGCCCTGAAGCCGGATTTTTAATTTGACAAAAATTGTAAAATGGCGCTATTATATGCGACCGAAATGTACGACGCGCGACGCCACATTTGAAAAAATTTTGGCTTCAACATTCGTCACATCTTTCCCGTCCTCTTAGCGTAGCGTATTCCGTCATTGACCCATACCCATACGTCCAACGTCACAGGAGACGCTCTTAGGAAGAGGTTACCCCCGATCTTCTCGAGAAACTACTAGGGCTCTGTCTGTTTCATGCCCGCCCAAACCACCGTTGACACTGTTACCGACGGCCGATACACACATTCCGCACTAGTGAGGCGTGCCTGCATTATCATGTATCGGAGGCAAAGATTTGATCGCAAGATGCGCCCTGACCCCTGAGTATAAATTGCGCACATCGAAAACGTCCACAAACATGCTGAGTGAGTGCTCTCAGCATGCTGTAGTGTGCGATTGTGTGACAGAGAACGCAAGTGCAAATTACGTTTAAGAGTAAATGAGTCACTCGCTATATCACCATTTCTTATTTCGCTGTGTGTGTAAGATGACAACGTGTCGCACACAAAACAAAAACGTGGACGTTATCGGAGGTTTAGGGCTCATCTAGCGATTTAAATCTTTGAGTTAAAAAATATAATTTTAAGTGCTATGTGAAGCATTTATTAGCGCTTATTAATAATAATACAAACTGTCCGTACCTACTACTTATTTTATATTATAGTGTTTTTTACACACTTAGGAAATTATTCCTATAAATTTAAATATGCATCAAAATTTCACTCGCGGCTCAGTTTCACTCAGTTGGATGAGCTCCCAGCCGCGATAGCTGGGGGACGTGGGTTCGAGTCCCGCCGCGAGTGAAATTTTGATGCATATTTAAATTTATAGGAATAATTTCCTATGTGTGTAAAAAACACTATAATATAAAATAAGAAGTAAGTAACGGCAAGGCGTCATTACTCGTTCGAAGTTAGCTCCATTGGTATTAATGGGACTTCGGCATATTTGAAAAACTGAAAAGTTTTCAAATAGATGGCGTTAGTTCTGCCTAAGAACGAAAAACAATATGCATCCGAATTTCGTCGTGGTGAGACAGTCTCGCGTAGCTCAGTTGGATGAGCTGAGAGCTCCCAGCCGCGATAGCTGGGGGACGTGGGTTCGAGTTCCGCCGCGAGTGAAATTTTGATGCATATTTAAATTTATAGGAATAATGTCCGTACCTTTTTGAGATTGTTAAAAAACGACATGTTTGTGGGGTTGCGCGCGCCGTCATCGACGCGCCGCCGTCTCAACCGTCTTTACACATCGCGACGGCCCTCCGCTGTCAGCTCTGCAACAACAGAAAATAAAATAAATCATCGTTCAAAACATAAACAAAACTACTTAGTTTAGAACACCGACGCAAGGTTGCCTGTTTAGCGGTTTTTTACAGGATATACTTTGGAGAGTGTGCTCAAGAACTCCACAATCTAATACCTCCTTCACCTTTCTACCACAGAACCGCAAGACGTCGAGAAAAGTGGCATCCTTATGTGGTTGATGTCCAGCGTACTCGAACGAAACGTTTTTCTTCCACGTCTCTGATACGAACCGCTAAGGTGTGGAATACCCTTCCAGCTTCCGTGTTCCCAGCCAAGTACAATCTGGATGCCTTAAGACTGAATAAGCATTTTCTAGGAAAGCGCGCTCCATCCTAGACCTCATAATTTCTGCCCATCGGACATGATTGTGGTCAAGCGCAAGCCTACCAATTGTAAAAAAAAAACAAATAATATTATTAAAAATATTTATATTAGATACTATATTATAGTCAGATACCAAATTTTACACATCATCGTCACGGCGAGACTTAAGAGTGATGGGTACCATCCGGGCCGTTTTTTGTTTTTGTTCAAATGAACATGTATTAACACCCGTTCTGATAATATCCGAAAATAAAACGAGGACGAATCAGAAGTTCATGTCTAGGACTAGGTCTAGGCCTCTAGAGATCTTCCCGCAAATATCTCTATAGAGACTTGCACCGGACCTTGTCTCTCCGATAAGAAAACGCGCTATGGTAAATTTGCAGTTTGCGCGGGTAATTCAAATGACCAAGTATTAACGACATTTCCGATAAAATCCGAAAACAAAAAGAAGACAAATCGCTAGCTAATGTCTTGGACTGTGTCTAGGCTCTTAGGGGTCTTTCCGCAAATATCTCTACAGCCTTGCACCCGACCTTGTATCTCCGATACGAGGATGGGCGATGGTACTGGTTAATTTGCAGTCTAAATGACCAAGTATTAACGGCTTTTCTGATAAAATCCGAAAATAAAACAAGGACAAATCACTAGGTCATGCCTCGGACTGGGTCTAGGCCTCTGGGGTCTTCCCGCACATATCTCTACAGCCTTGCACCCGACCTTGTCTCTCCGATACAAAGACGCGCGATGGTATTGGTCAATTTGCAGTCTTTTGCGCGGGTAAATCAAATGACCAAGTTTTAACGACCTTCCTGATAAAATCCGAAAATAAAACAAGGACAAATCACTAGGTCATGTCTAGGACTGGGTCTAGGCCCCTAGAGGTCTTCCCGCAAATATCTCTAGCCTTGCACCCGACTTTGTCTCTCCGATACGAAGACGCGCGGTGGTATTGGTCAATATGCAGACTACATTTGCGCGGGTAAATCAAGTGACCAAGTTTTAACGACCTTCCTGATAAAATCCGAAAATAAAACAAGGACAAATCGCTAGGTCATGTCTGGGACTGAGTCTAGGCCCCTAGGGGTCTTCCCGCAAATATCTCTACAGCCTTGCACCCGACCTTGTCTCTCCGATACGAAGACGCGCGGTGGTATTGGTCAATATGCAGACTACATTTGCGCGGGTAAATCAAGTGACCAAGTTTTAACGACCTTCCTGATAAAATCCGAAAATAAAACAAGGACAAATCGCTAGGTCATGTCTGGGACTGAGTCTAGGCCCCTAGGGGTCTTCCCGCAAATATCTCTACAGCCTTGCACCCGACCTTGTCTCTCCGATACGAAGACGCGCGGTGGTATTGGTCAATATGCAGACTACATTTGCGCGGGTAAATCAAGTGACCAAGTTTTAGCGACCTTCCTGATAAAATCCGAAAATAAAACAAGGACAAATCGCTAGGTCATGTCTGGGACTGGGTCTAGGCCCCTAGGGGTCTTCCCGCAAATATCTCTAGCCTTGCACCCGACCTTGTCTCTCCGATACGAAGACGCGCGGTGGTATTGGTCAATATGCAGACTACATTTGCGCGGGTAAATCAAGTGACCAAGTTTTAACGACCTTCCTGATAAAATCCGAAAATAAAACAAGGACAAATCGCTAGGTCATGTCTGGGACTGAGTCTAGGCCCCTAGGGGTCTTCCCGCAAATATCTCTACAGCCTTGCACCCGACCTTGTCTCTCCGATACGAAGACGCGCGGTGGTATTGGTCAATATGCAGACTACATTTGCGCGGGTAAATCAAGTGACCAAGTTTTAACGACCTTCCTGATAAAATCCGAAAATAAAACAAGGACAAATCGCTAGGTCATGTTTGGGACTGGGTCTAGGCCCCTAGGGGTCTTGGCGTAAATATCTCTACAGCCTTGCACCCGACCTTGTCTCTCCGATACGAAGACGCGACGGTATTGGTGAATTCGCTCTTATTGCAAAAGTAACAAGAGATAAGAGCACAGAGGAAACTCATTGCAAGTACATAATGGGCTGTGGTATAAATTACAGGAGAGTGGAGACTTTTTGCGCTTCTATCTTTATAAATATGGGGAGTTCTGTCATTCATATTTTTTTTTTGTTAAGCATGACAGATTAATTTGTCTCTGTCTCAATGCGAAATCTTGCATTGAGACAGAGACAAATTAATTGCTTGCGAGTCTACGAGAGCTTTACTGCACTTTGTTGCAGACCACCGCCTTTATGTTTTCTTAGGCGGTGGTCTGCAGCAGACGCTGACGCTTCTGTATATGTGTTTCTCGCATGCGCTCAGTGTGAACGGACGTGAATGATAAAGATCAATGAAGGTACAATTTCAAGAGTTCTTCTCGGAGGAGACGGTCTCACCATACAATTTTTATTAAAACGGAATAGAAGAAAAAGGCCTCTTCCTCCGAAGCTCCTAAATTTTTTTTGAAGAGAGAGATTGAGGGTGTTTTTATGGTATTTATCGCTAGCTTCAAATAATATGTTAAGTTTAACCATTTCTATAAGTAATTCGTCCTGTTCTTTAATAAATTTTTCCGTCTCCATGAAATGACGCGTCTGCCGAGACGCCGGAGTGCTCCGAAATGACTGCGTAGGCACGACCTACGGACGCTGCGCACGTCGTTCGTGAGACCATACTAGTACATTTCTATAGTAAGCATTCATAGGCCGCGTACAGCGTAACATCGGACGCGACCTAACGCGTCTGTTATGCTGCGTACAGACCGGCCAAACGAACGCCAACGAACGGGTTTCGTTGACCTTCGTTGCTGCAATCTGGACGGCTTAGCGAATGCTAACGATCGCTCGTTGGCGTGTGCCGGCGATCCGAAGCGTGGCGGTAACATCAAAGAAATTGAGCTATTTGATCGAACTCTGTTTGGACGGTCGCCGAAGGCCAACGAACGAACGCTCAGTTGAAGCAAGAGAGCGTAGCGTGTAGACGTCCAATTTGATAATTACTTGGATATTTCCCGCTATTTAGATCATGGAGAAAAACAAAGAATGGAGTAACGACGATATGTTTTTAATTAATGTATATAAAACTAGCAATTATAATGATGTCGTCGTCCATGATTAAATTGCGAATGAAAGAGAAAAGAACCGGAATCAAGTGCCAACGAACGTTCGTTCAAGCACTAAATGTATTTGAATGTATTAACGAACTCCAACGAGCGTGCGGAAGCCAACGCTAGCGAACGATATCCATCGTTGGGCCTTCGTTGGACCGCGGTCTGTACGCACCTTTACAGACCACCGCATTACTGTACTATACATTCACAGCATGAATCTCATGACTTGCACCGCCCGGTATCGTCATGACAGGGTGAGTCATTTGTCACCGCTGGTCATTTTATTATCAGCGCAGCGGCCGGGCGCTGCCGAGTTTCCGTCAATGTGATAAAGCGAGTAAGTATAGTTTGTTCGACACTATAAATAAATAAATAGTGGACAACATCACATACATTGACCCGATCCCATAGTAAGTAGCTTACGCACTTGTGTTATGGAAATCAGAAACAACGAAGGTACCACAGCACCCAGACCCGAGACAATGTAGAAAACTTATTTTTATTTTTCTACATTGCCCCGACCGGGGATCGAACTCGGAACCTCAGAGATGGCGGCGCCTTGAAAACCGGCACGCTAACCACTCAACCACGGAGGTCGTCAAACTACACACTACTTTGCGCTAATTATATATTATAATACTACCTGACCCGACAAACGTTGTTTTGTCACTAGGGATATAAAAAAACCTTACGACCTACTCTCAGACCTACCGAACATACACAGAGAGTTTTTTTACACTATACAAGTTAGTACTTGACTGCGATCACACCTGATGGTAAGTGATGATGCAGGCGAAGATGTTATCGTACTAACTTGGAAGGGGTAAGTGAACTCACCCCTAACGGGTTCTACACAGCATCGCACCAGAACGCTAAATCGCTTGGCGGTGCGTCTTTGCTGGTAGGGTGGTAACTAGCCACGGCTGAAGCCTCCCACCAGACCAGACCTGAGCCAATTTAGAAATTATGACATTCCAAAGTGGACTTTGTGGCGGGAATCGAACCCGCGACCACTCACTCGAATTCGACCGCGCGCCAGGAGGTCGTCAATCATACATCGAAGTCAATTCTATAATTTTTCCTTATAGTTCTTTCGCAAGCATGCACCCATACTAGGGGGATAAACAAAAAGCATGGAAGAGGATAAAATTTAGTCCTTTTCCCCGAGTACAAAACAGTCCCCTGCCCATGCCAGTATTGCAGTAGATAGTGAGTGTAACGGTGGCGACATAGAAAGGTATGTTAACGGCTCGTCACAGCTGATCGGGTAGTCCGGCCGTATACCTGCTGCTATACGATGACCACCGGTCCCGCCGCAAGACACTTGTGCGATTGCGAATTACCACACTTCACAACACAAGTATACACAAGAACACCGACGCAAGGTTGAGTGTGCTCAAGAACTCCACAATCTAGTACCTCCTTCACGTTTCTACCACAGAACCGCAAGACGCCGGGAGAAGTGGCATCCTTATGTGGTTGATGTCCACCAAGCTCGAACGAAACGATTTTCTTCCACGTTTCTGATACGCACCGCTAAGGTGTGGAACACCCTTCCAGCTTCTGTGTTCCCAGCCAAGTACAACTTGGGTGCCTTCAAGAGAAGAGTGAATAGGCATTTTCTAGGCAAGCGCGCTCCATCCTAGACCTCATCATTTCTGTCCATCAGATATGATTGTAGTCAAGCGCAAGCCTATCCATAATAAAAAAGTGACAAAGCTATACTAATACACAAGTTAAACAACATAAAACAATAAACTAATACACAAGTTAAATAACATAAAACAAAAATTATAGAGGTCCAAGAGGGAGCCCTCGACTTCAATAGT
Source organism: Coenonympha glycerion (assembly GCA_963855885.1). NCBI lineage: Eukaryota > Metazoa > Arthropoda > Insecta > Lepidoptera > Nymphalidae > Coenonympha > Coenonympha glycerion. The sequence goes on along the minus strand of OY979651.1, from coordinate 8,393,953 downwards.
GCGGCAATAAATACTTAGTCTAAGTTGGCAAATCCGAGCCGTCGCTACACAATTTTTCACGCACACTTGCATCAGTTCATCCAACAAATTTCTAATTGACACACTCACACTACAAGAAAAAGTTGCCGCACTCACGGAGCTGTCGTTGTTACGAAGGGCTCTATATAGTCGGAGTGCGAGCGATTATAAATCTATGACAAACATATTTTTTTCTCAAATATGCTTTTATATTCTAAGCATCATTTAGACGACCTTCTTCGGGATAAATCGAAATTCATGTATTGGCCAAGCAGCGGTTTTTTTACGCTATACAAGTTAGTACTTGACTGCGATCTCACCTGATGGTAAGTGATGATGCAGTCGAAGATGTTGGCGTACTAACTTGGAAGGGGTAAGTTAAGTCACCCCAACGGTTTCTACACAGCATCGTACCGGAACGCTAAATCGCTTGGCGGTACGTCTTTGCTGGTAGGGTGGTAACTAGCCACGGCCAAAGCCTCCCACCAGACCAGACCTGAGCCAATTTAGAAATTATAAAATTCCAAAGTGGCCCGTGGCGGGAATCGAACCCGCGACCTCCCACTCGAATCCGAGCGTGCGTCCCCTGCGCCATGGAGGTCGTCATAAAAAAAAGCGGTTGGCAAAAGTTGTATGAAAATCCATTTCTGTCGTGGTTTAGCGGTCATATGCATTACAATTTACATACCTACCATAACATAACTCGCTTGTAATTTACAATTGATGCATTTTCGATGCCTTGCAGTTCTATTGTAAAAAGGTGACGGGGGAACAAAATTAAATAGTTCTTTGCTAGTGTCTACTTGTTGTGGTGATAATGATGATGATGATGATGAAGGTCTGTAGAGACACATTCACACATGACCTTCCCCCGTTCGAAAACTGCACAGACTTAACCTACTGAGTATTGACTAATACAGGAAAACTGACATCCTTTATTTCAGTAGGTACTAGCGTACTAGGTACATGCAATTATAATGACTCAAATTAACAACGTAATGTATAGATATGTAAACTGGATAGGACGGACGGCGAGAAAAAATATCGCCAGTTTATCGGTGCCAAAAATGCTTGTTTTGCCAGCAAAGTAAGGCCACGCTGTAGTTCGCTCAGCAGCTACTGAAAAAATATTTTATAAATTAGTATAAAACTTCAATTGATCATAATTATTTCAGATTTTTCGATTGGTAAACTTCGGAGATAGGGGGGGGGACGGTATTTTTTTCGACAGTTTGCCCAATAAATCGAAAACTATCAGGCATAAAAATAAATAAATGATACCCTACTCAATATTCTTATCTCATTTTGAAATTTTGACGGCCCGGTTTTCTCCCCTTTTTAAATAAAAAAAAAATATTTTCATTTTTTTATGATTGTAATAATGTCGCGCCGCTAGCCCCGCCCCTCTACTTTTCCTTAAACGACTAGACGTTCGATGGAGACATTGTCACGTGACCAAAGAAAAACAATTCGAACCTGCACGATGGAAGATAGACGCCATTTTGTAGTTTTTCAAAAATCCTGGAAGATTCGCCAAGGATCTATGAAAAACCGAAATCAATGAAACCTGATTAATACTCTGCGAATTTGAAGGCCTTCATTATGTCACTGCGATATCTCGGTATAGTATTATTACTCATACGCGATCAAACATACATAATTAAGATATATTATGTGACGTGGACAGAGATGATGTCATAGTCTTATAATATAGATAGACGTGGCGTAAGTCAATAGCGTATAGAGTGTGAGGCTAGTTCCGGCTAGATCCGTCATTTGTAACTTTAGCGCGATGATTGCAATGACGAAAATATACGCTACCCTATAAGAGGACGGGAAACATTTGACGTATGTTGAAGCCAAAAATTTCTCAAGTATGGCGTCGCGCGTTGTACATTTCGGTACCGCTGACAGCATGTATACCGCTGCCGGTCACATACATTAGCGCCATTTTACAGTTTTTACAAATAAAAAATCCGGCTACAGGGCGGAGCCTAAAAATGTATGTGTGACGTCAGTAAGTGCTGATCCTTAAATATGTTTAATCGATGTTTGATTGTCTAACATGTCGTTTTCAGATTTTGCCACTGCACCGGTTGCATATTTCTATACGTTATTTGGAAAGTCCATCCGCATGAGTACCACAGTCACATACCACTACCAACTAACACCGCAGTGTCAGATAGTAGCCGGCGAAATTACACGGCATAATAAGAACTAACTTATCGGACTAAAAGCGTACTGCAGTGCGTTGTATGATATTGCAAAATAATCACAAAATAGTCTTGTAAATTCTTTAAGGGGCCTGTGAACTACAATGTCTCCATTCGTTCAAAATACCAAATCATTAGTAATTCGTGCATATTTCGATCATGTTGTGGTGTTATTCGGATTGATATAGTAATAATCTATGCTCCTGGCCATATTTTGTTTGGAAATACTTCTTTAAAACGAAATAATAATCAATTTTGATCAAAATTTTTATAACTTTGGTCGACTTCCGTAATACCAAAAATTATGAATGAAAACTTGTAACTTTCTTTATTAACTGGTGTTTTTCTTTATCTGGACAATAAATGCTGTGCTCCTGAACTAATGCGACGTGGGATAGTGTTGTTTTTATTACAAAACAAATAAGCCGAAAACATGTCCTCTTTGACATAAAAATAAGCAAAACTAAATTCGTTTACAATTTCGTTCAACAATAGTATTTCGGAACCAGATATAGCCAGGAGCATAGATTTTTACCATATGAACCCGAATAACACCACAAAATGATCGAGCACGAATTACAAATGATTTTGGTATTACGTTTGTATGGGAGACATCGTGGGTCAGTAGACTCTTAATGAAAAACCTTGGGCGTAATTTTAAGGGGTGGCAGTTGGCACTTGTCAAGCAGCCCGCTCCGCTCGTGTTTTAGGCCGCATGTCAAAACAATCGAGGCGCGAGCCGAATATGAGAGGTATAGCGGCATGATAGCGGCTAATTGGTTTATACATCTCACCAGTTAGCACTCAAGTACTCGCGCCGCAAATAAAACGTTACTGATATACAAACTCGACTTGAGTGTACCCACTACAGTAGGCCCCGAACAATTACCCCGGGACCCTTAGGGGTCCGCGTGGATGACCTGGAGTGGTCCACTACAGTCAATCGAGAAACACAGACAAGGAGATTTACAGACAAGCAGCTAGGTCATGTCAGAGCAAAACATACTCTCTAAGTTAAGGCGAAATCAAAAAGTCTGCCCGCGAAATTCAAAATTTTCGTGACTCGCAAATCTCGGACTAATTTCTTTAACTCTACACTTTCAAGCACAGATTAGTATATAAACACGTGAAGACGATACTGAAATTCCCGCAATTTGACTGCAATAATAAGCCCATTATGTCTTATTAACTTAAAAATCGCGAAAAACCACAGAAAATTTGAATTTCCCGTGGCATTGCTCCTTAGGGAGATGGGTACCATCCAGGGGCAAAAATTCAAATTTTATTTTGTTTTTCGCTGATAATGGGCGTAATCGTAGGCTTATGGCAATGAGTTTTGCGGGCACCCACATGTTTTTAATAAAAACTCGAATCAACAATACTCATTTATGTATACTTCATATTGGTTCCTGATAGCTCGAAATCTGGAAGACTGCAAAGAATTTCCGCTTGTTTCTAACCTAAAGTAGGTACGGTATATGACAGTTGCGTCAATAGTCAATAGGTACTCAATAGACAGCAAACAATTCACATAACTTTGAAAGTTTCAACAGCACATTATTTACCCTGTTCTCATCTCAAATCGTTCGGAGCCATTGATTCATAAACTAAGGATTTTGGGTCAGCGCTAAGTGTCCCAATCAAATGAAATCCAAAACGCGCAAAGAGTTCCAATCGCACTTAAGGAGCACACCGCGGGTGTGCCCGCGAAATTCAAATTTTTGTGGTTTTTCGCCATTTTTAAGTAAATAGGACATAATAGGCTTATGGCAGTCAAATTGCGGGAATCCCAATATCATCTTCACGTGTTTGTATAAAAATCTCTGCTTGAAAGTCTCTCTGAGTTAAAGAAATTAGTCCGAATGGACATGGCCGAAACTTGTATGGAGCTGTGGCCTGGAAAAAAAATATTCATGGCCATCGACAAACAGTACGTCATATTAAAGCTTATAATTATGTCTTTACAATCGTTTAGTTTTTATGATCAGAAAACTAGCGAGAGACATTATATCAGCATAACAACTTGCAACAAAATTCGCATATATATTTTTAATAGCAATGATTTTTTATTTGATTAATATAATGATTGATATAATCATGTAAAGATGATACTGCCATTCCCGCAAATTGACTGCCATAAACCTCCTGATGTGTAATTAGCGTACAAATTGCAAAAAACCATGAAAATTTTGAATTTCGTGGGCAGAGTCGTTGATTTCGCCTTAAGCAAAATTAGGCTGTATAACACATATATACACAATGTAGACATAAATTACAATGTTTTGGTTTGTTTATAAAAATACATATGTTTATATATAGGTTTTCTCGGGACACTTTTTTCGTGAAATCTACGTACCTATTACATACAACCGCGGTCCATAGATTTATATGAAAATGTTCAGAGCTGCTAAATTGCATCACCGCGACAAAGTTATGAGGTAGAAGCGCGCATACAAACAAAATAAAATAATAATAAAGCGATCATAAATCGAGTTATTTTCAGCAGCGGGCGCGCAAAAACTAAAATCCGCGGATATTTTATCGCGTTCGTCTCACAATATACTCGGTACTTACGAGTTTAGCGACTGAGAACAAGATTTTAAACGAAATTAAAGCTTCTATTAGATATATAAAATTTGTTAAAACATGTTGAACAAACACTGTTATTATGACAGTACAAGGTGACCTGGCAAACGTTGTTTTGGCATAAAAATTACTAGCTATTGGTAGAAAAATCGGAATTATTCATTCAATCTGAATCCAAGCTATAGGAGTAATGTTCCACTAAAAAATAAAAATTATTTTCAAAAACACCAACTTCAAATGCCACAACAATGAGTAGCTAAAATAATTTTTTTTTATGTAGGTACATAAATTTGAAGTCGGCCAATGTTTGTGAATTAGTGTAGTAGTAGTAGTAGTGCCGGTCGGAGTGGGGGGTATTAGGTCATTTTCGTTACGGAATTTCTGGATTCTGTCTCCACGCTCAAGGCCCGCGATAGAAGCTATGCAACAGCTTTTACTTGTAGTCGCATTTGAGGTCAGTTTTTTTTGAAAATAATTTTTACTGATGTTCTCAAGATGAATTCTAGAAGATCTAGGTGTGACGGCAAACGCAGCCGGTTTGCTTTTCTCCAAACAAGAGAGAATCTCTCGTGAATAAATCAATGACGCATTATCGGTTCCGTAGTATAGTTAAGTACCTGCCTAACTGCTAAAGGGAATTCCTCGGCGTTTAGAATGGAAAGCGTGTCAGCGATGTATGCGCTCACGCATAAAATACATAGGCTTTTAAGAGGACCGTGTATAGCTGTAAGCTGTACCTAAGCTTTCATACAAGGAGCGTTTTCGTACCTGTAAATATAAAGTCCGATTTTGGTAATTTTTATGGCCCCGTACCCAAAGGGTAAAACGGGACCCTATTACTAAGACTTCGCTGTCCGTCCGTCTGTCATCTATGTATATCTTAATCCGTGATAGCTACTACAGTCTTGAAATTTTCAGAGACGATGTATTTCTTTGTGCTGTTACAATAACAAATACTAAAAATATAATAAATTAAACATTTAAGAGGATTGTCTAGCTGTAAGCTTTCATACAAAAAGCGATAACGTTTTCCTACCCGTAAATAAAGTCCGATTTTCGTGATTTTTAGGGTTCCGTATCCAAAGGGTACGGACCCTATTTGCTATTACTAAGACTTCGCTATCCGTCCGTCTGTCATCTATGTATCTTAAGATCACGATCTTGCTACAGAGTTGAAATTTTCACAAACGATGGTAAACGATTTGGGGGTAGGCAAGCGCGTTTCAACCTAGACATCCAAAGATTTAAATCGCTAGATGGGCCCTAAACCGCCAATAACGTCCACGTTTTTTTCTTGTGTGACATGGTGTCACTCTCTTTGGCACATTAGTGAAACTATAGCATGTTGAGAGCACTAACTCAACATATTTGTGGACGTTTTTGATGTGCGCAATGTAGGCTTAGGGCCCATCTAGCTATTCAAATCTTTGTAGACATCATCATCGCTTTCCATCGTGATTGTCGCCAAGCGCAAGCCTATGTACAGTAAAAAAAAAAATACCCAACCTGTGCCAGTACTGTACTGTATATACCTCACACGTCACAAATGCGCTACACATCCAACAATGGATAAATAATTACATCACATTCTTCGCCGATTCGCCATAACTTATGGTGCGTTATGTGTAGGACACGTGCGTTCAATGTTCTACTTCCTGGTTGCTAGCAAGTATGCTAGCAAGTAGCAAGAGCAACATAAAGGTGCAGATACACATGCTCTCTAAAATTAAATCAACTCTCTACCTATAAATATATATAATCAAAGGATATTCCACACATCACATTCTAGCCCCAAAGTGAGCGACAGCTTATGTTATGGGTAGTGAATAACTGATAAATATGCATACATATTTAATATAATAAATTGAAAAACATCCAGATACTAGAAAACATTAATTATGCTCATCACACAAACATTTACCAATAGTAGGAATCGAACCCACGACCCACGACCTCCGAGTTCCGAGTTCCGAAACAGACAGCAGGTTGTGGGTTCGATTCGCCAATCGGTGGTCAAACTAATCTAATTATACTATTTTTTATATAATAATATATTGACAAACCTCAAATAACAAAGTTAGGTTTGTGGTTCGCTCTCAAAAGTACTTGTACATTATAGTTCAATGAGCAATAGTGATTATTTTAAAGTTCACTTCTTTTGTAGTATGAAACCCACAGCGCGCAAGTTTGACTCGCACTTGGCCGGTTATTTATTTTACCATGGCAATAATAATTGTACGAATAACAGTATCACATACGGTCTCATTAAAAACTTTACTCCTTAATAATAGAAAATCAGCATCCATCTCATAATGGTTCCCAAACCATCAAGTTACCCAGATTTCAAGCTATTGATGAGATCAAATAGTTTAAATTATACAAGATGTCGTTTAACTTGCATAGTGTGCCCACAGCTAACCTTTTAACTTGATTCTTCAAACAAATTAACCTGATAAGAAGGCCCAATCATTTTATTTTATTTTCAATACAATAAATATTATTTCATTAAGAAAAACAAAATTTAGCAACCCTAACTGACATCAACAAATCTCATATCATTTTCGTTATTCCGAGTTCATTGAACCAGCTGTTTTTAGGGATGTCACTTAAAATTTATGGTACATTTTTTAACTTTCTACAGTTCTCTCAGGATACGAGCTACAATTCTTGTGATATTTTTTCATACATCTATACATCATTTCCTACTTTAGGCTCTTGGCTAATTAGGGCACTTAATCTACATGTTGTATATACTTATTTTTTTTATTCAGCATTCTCTTGTGATGTCACTTTATGCCGTTATACAGTCCATTACTCTATACTATATTAGGTGCATACCTTTCATGTATAATACACACTTTCATGTATAAATAGATAGTCACTTCTGTGATAGCAGTTTTCCTCCGATGTGTTATCTCATGGAGTTTGTTAGATAAACAGATGGAGATAACTTGATAAGGTTGTCTTTCCACTATCGTAGCACACTATCTGTGTTAGGATACCTAGAGCATAAATAGCATTCACATAATAATAATGCTATAGGCCTTAAGGTGGGCCTACGCTAGGCCAACCGAGCACAAGCGGAACACAATTTGTGTAGAGTGGACCGACTTATAAGCCTCGAACGAGCGCGCTCCGAGCATTTCGTTCTTGCTCGGATGTTCCACCTGTTATTAGTTTTGTGACGAACATTGGATGACAGTGATCACACTTGACGCCGCGAATGAAGAAGTGGAATTGCTCTGCTTGTGTTTTGCTCATGCTTGGCTCATCTAGTGTAGACCCAACCTCAACCTTTACACTTGACTCCTTTACAGAGCATTCTTATTAAACAACAAACACTCTTGAAAGTAAACAATGTTATGCTTATGTCCACCTGCTCACAATATCCTACTAATATTATAAACACAAAGTTTTGTAAGTATGGATGGATGGATGGGTCTTTCTTACTCTTTCACACCACAACTTCTGAAGTGATTAAGCTGAAATTTGGAATATAGATAACTTATAACCCGGATTAACACATACTTTTTATCCTAGAAAAATACATTGTTCCCACGGGACTAGCGAAAAACCGAATTTCATGCAGGAGGAGCCGCAGGCAACAGCTAGTAAAATACAAATTTGTCAAACAATGTTTGCAAAAATGGATGAATAAGTAACAATTTTAGAAATAATAACAATACATAGAAAATATCATAAACCTATCAATCTGTTTCGGAGGAGTTTGATAACAAAAACTGACTCATTGATGAGAATTGTATATAATATATTAGAAGTAGAAGATGGAGATACGCATGAAATACAATGTATATTTATGGGTACCCATAACACAATCTATTGCTCACTTTGGGGCTAGGTGACAATGTGTGTAATGTACTGGTATATTTATTTATATCCTATACCTTTAAACGAGCAATTCTTGTATATATATATATTTCTATATTATCTGGATCTCGGCAACGGCTTCAACGATTTTCATGAAATTTAGTATACAGGGGGTTTTGGGGGCGATAAATCGATCTAGCTAGGATTCATTTTTTGAAAATGTCGAATTTACCAAAAAAAAAAATATATGACTTCTGCTGCCATCTATTAGCCAGTAGTTAAACTACCGAGCGAAGCACTTCTGCTGCCATCTATTATCCAGTAGTTAAACTACCGAGCGAAGCTCGGTCAACCAGATATTTTATGGGTACCCATAACACAATCTATTGCTCACTTTGGGGCTAGGTGACAATGTGTGTAATGTACTGGTATATTTATTTATTAACATTTTGCTGAGTATAGAAAAATTATATGAGTAGTTCTAATGCCAAATCTACAAATGAACTCAAGAGTCTCGACAAAACAAATTAGCATGGAATGTCACCTAACTGGTATTAAATGTGTGCTGAATTGTCTAATTACACTCACTGACACACTAATATACGATTATTCTAATTTCACTCAAAACCATAGTGTTCGTCCTTGTTTTACACATTAAACCTGTTAAATTAGTAACAATACTACAATTTTCAGATAAAATATGCATGTTATCTGAAAGTATATATAATTTATAATGTAGTTCATGTAAAAAAGTGAAAATTTTTACGTAAACATTGCTGTAGAGCATCCTAGAAAATGTGCCAGACTAATCTAATTAATGGAACATACAAAAACGACGTCGTCAAGTACAGATGTACAACTTCTCGTAATGTTTGAACGTAATGAATGATATTAAAAGTGAATATAAGATACAACCTCGCCTTCTGGTCGCGTCCTTTACAAAAAAAAACCTGTCCAAACTGACTCACCAGTCTCACCTACTGATCTAAAGAACGCAGTTTCCGGAGCGCAAACAAAATAATGCGAACCTAAGAACACATCAAGACACATCCCAATTGTGACGAATTAACAGCTTTTTAATTAAATCTTCACATTTAAATTAATGTTGGGTGAAAGGGGACATACCTTGCGGAATTTTTAGTAGCGAAGAAATGTTATCCAAAATATCACTTGGCATGTAAATAATCACAAAAACACGGTAAACCAGTTCACGAAATGTTTTTGCACAAACAATAGGTCAATGCGCGATATTTTCCAAAGAAACCCGTGTGCGGCGGATAAATGCACTATCCCGTGAAAGACGCCATTTTGATTTCGTCAACTAACGTCATTATCAAATAATCACAGACCATTAATTAGGTACAGGTCATTTATGCTTTTCTGTGTAAAATTCATAGACAAAAAAATACACAGTTGTACAATTCGAACTAAAACACAAAATTAAAAATACAAAAATTAGAATGGAGAGCTAATAAAACTAAAATAAAGGAACTATATGTAAATATTATATTTAAAAAAGTTAGTTATGTAAAAACTTTATTCTTTGTTAATAAAAATTTGTTATCTGTTATAGAGTTGCTAGAACACAAAACTACCCGAAATTGTGGCATAAATTTTGGCGGTACATAGGATCTCTGAACTCTATAATTTGGATCAAGCTATATTAACCAGCGGAAGCCACTGCTCCACCCATACCTATGAATTTCGGTTTTCACAAATTCTGCGGAAACCGTGGAATTTTTGGGACAAAATCTAAATTTTTGTAGCCTATGTTTTATAATAATTATTATTATCAGCCCTATATGATATGAGTTGTAGTATGGCATAACTACAACTCGTCCCATTTTCATAAAGGCCTCCCCTAGTCTCTTCCAGGTTTTGATATTGTCGGTATTTCTGTGCCACAAAGGGCGTGCAAACTCTACAATGTCGTCTCTCCTCCTGTAGACTGGTCTTCCTCTCTTTCTGATATTGTAGTTCGGGCACCAAGTGGTTATTTCTGTGGTCCATCTGTTGTCTTTTCTTCTCATAACAAGACTAGCCCAGTCCCGTTTGTTGGTCATGGCCATCGTTACTGCATCTTTTGTATGGAGATTTTGTTTTATTTCTTGTTTTGAGTATTTGTCAATCAAACGTATGTTCAGAATTTATCGTTCCATTTTCCTTTGCGCGATTTTTTACTCTAAGTGCAGCTTTCTTTGTTAATGCCCAAGTTTTATAATGCATGATATAATGTAGCACCATTCCAAATTTCACTCAAATCATAGATTTCACAATGGCTTACAAATAAATGTTCATCGAAAATTAATTTTTGAATTTTCAGAAAAATAAAAATTTTAATACTTTTCACCGTACTTTCGACAACTGTGAGTTAAGGCTGGAAATATATTAAATTGTTCTCTATGAGACTGCCAACTTAATTAAATATAAAAACCGGCCAAGTGCGAGTCGGACTCGCGCACCAAGGGTTCCATACCATAAAGTAAGTAAAACATTGAAAGAATCACTTTTGTTCATGAATTTACGAGTATAATTTACACGTAGGTACTTTTGTTGGCGAACCGCAAACCTAACTTTGTTTTTGGCGGGTTATTGTTATTATCAAGAAAAGTATAATAGTTAGAGAGTTGATTTTATTTTTCCTGTAAAATATACGTTAATTCCTATTGACCATAATTATTTCAGTTGTTTCGAACTATAAACTTCGGAGATAATGGGGGGAACGGTATTTTTTTCGACAGTTTGCCCAATAAATCCAAAACTATCGGGCACAAAAATAAATAAAAATCAGTTTTAGAACAAGTAACGCCTTTTCATATGATACCCCACTCAATATTGTTATCTCATTTTGAAATTTCAACAACCCGGTATACCCCCCTTTTAATAAAAATAAAAATGATTTTCAAAATTTTACGATTGCAATGACGTTGGGTCACTATTACCCAACACTATTCCAAATTTCAAGTCGATATATTCGATAGTTACTGAAATAATCGAGTGCGACAGACGGACGGACGGACGGAGAAAGTCTCACCATAAGGGTTACATTTTTACCACTTTGGTATGGTACCCTAATAATTATTAATGTTAATTCAATTTATATTCATTTCCCACAAGATTTTAAGAAATACAATATGTCACTGAAAATAAATGAAACTCTCCCTCTTCCTAGATTTAAAAAAGATAAAAAACTTTCATTATCACATCACACAAATATTATAAAGGTGATATTTTGTATTTGTGTGTGTGAGTGTGTATGCCGGAACTGCTGAAGTGATAGAGCTGAAATTTGGAATAGTGATAGAATATACCCTGAAATGCAATAAAAGGACTACTTTTACTAACTTATACTATATCAGTACTTTCCATGTGGAAATCCGAAATTTACGTGGCTGGAGTCGCGAGCAACTGCTAGTACTGAATAAATCTCTAAACGTGATGGTCTAACAATAATTAGTCTAAATTATTAGAGTTCAGCTGCGTCAATGCGAGGTAGCAGGACTGTTATCAAAAGGTTAGAGAGAATATCATGGACCGACTGCAGCTAAACATGTTAGTTATCTAGAGTATAAAAGTGCGTTGATGAAGGTGATAGTAATAAAACACTGACACCACTACAAATTGATTGATAATTTAATTTAATTAATAATTTCAGTTTACGAAACCCAGTAAAACAACATAGAATTATTTATAAATCGCACTAAATAAATGTACATGTAACATGGTGGAAATTCAAAATCATGGATATGGCAACATCACATAAAACTGTCAAACCGAACCAAAGCAAAGCAGCTGTACGTGTTTTGGAGTTTTCGTCCAATATTTTTATATTGAAATCTAACATGATTGTGTGATGATCGAGTGGTGATAAATGCGTTAAAACGACGATGTCGAGCCGCCGTTCGATGCTCGGTTCGGCGCTGGACTCCCTCCCGGCGCCTTCTGATCCCCTTCGGGAGTTGTTCGAGGCTTGCAAAATCGGGGATGTCGCGCGTGCTAAAAAGCTCATTACACCTCAAACTGTTAACGCCAGGGACACCGCTGGACGTAAATCCACACCTCTACACTTCGCTGCAGGTATTTTACCCATGTTTACATAAAATACATCGCGATTTCTCATGATATTGGAGACAAAAAAACGCAAAGAGAAAGGTTGCATTGTACCTGTGTTTTGGCCATTGCATAATTATATTGGTCACGGTAGTTGGTTGCGCCGAATGTCGCTATTAATCTCCTATACAGTTTGTTTCCGAGTTGTTTTCGATTGTGTGAGAGTTCTTTTGATGATAATGGACATACCCAGTTGTGTTATCTAATGTTGATATTATTGTTCTTTCTCTTTCATTGCAATTTCTGTAATGATTGCATTTTGATATAATGTACACCAATTTATATAATAGTTACGAGGTTGTTATCTTTTTATACTGAGTAATTTAGGAATTAGGCAGCCCTAACTTTCAGGCAATTATGAAATGTAACATTTTTTTAACAGACTTTTGTGTTTATTAATCTTAGAGGCGGATCAACCCTGACCTGCTTTACATCATTAACATTATGATACTGATTCCAACTTAAAAATAATTCTCTCAAGCTATTAGTACAAGTTATTGTATTAATTGAATAAGACTATAGTTCTAGTTACACCATAGAAAAATGATCAAAGCTGATATCAAGTTTATTCTAAACCAAATCCAAAATCGTCTAGGAAAATAAAATAGTTTACTTTTTAGTTATAGTTCTTCACACACTAGGTATAATAATAAATTAAAAGTGTATCAAAATTATCGCTGCCAGTGGGATTCGAACCCGTGACCACAACCTGTTGCGAGTGGCCGCTTTTCCAACTGAGCTATGGTAGTGAATACCGCTGACACGATAATTTCGATACACATTGTTTTCCAATCATAGGCTGACCGCGGAGCCATCTATTGGAAAACTACTTTTTCACCAACTCAAAGGCCCATATTACAAATGGAGCAAACTTTGAACGAGAGATGACTACCTTGCCCTTTTTACAATTTACTTTTTAGTTATATTGCATCACACACTAGGTAAATAATTATAAATTAAAAGTTTGAACAGGTTCGAATCCCATTGGCAGCGCTAATTTTGATACACTTTTAATTTTATAAAATAAAATAAAATAGTGTTTTTAAGAACCATTGATAAGCTTGATATGCGATTCCATACATCCATGGTCATTATCCTTTAAATGCTTATGGCTTAGTGTTTAGGGTAAGCAGCTGTTTGTTAGTATGTGATCAGTAACCATTCTCTAAATGGTATATAGGTGAAAATGGGAAGTTTTTGTTTTCCTTCCGTGCCTCCACAGCTGAATTTTGCTTTTCAGAAACCTTGTGGGAACCATGGATATTTCTGGGATAAAAATTAACCGTTGTGTTAATCCAGGCTATCTAGTATCTATACTCCAAATTTTAGCCAAATTAGCCTAGTAGTTTTAGAGTGAAAGAGTAACAAACATCTGTACATCCACACAAACTTTTTTGTTTACAGTATTAATAAGGAAAAACAATGCTTTTGTTAAAGAAAGACACCTCCCTGGCGCAGGGGACGCGCGCTCGGATTCGAGTGGGAGGTCGTGGGTTCGATTCCCGCCACGGGCCACTTTGGAATTATATAATTTCTAAATTGGCTCAGGTCTGGTCTGGTCGGAGGATTCGGCTGTGGCTACTTACCACCCTACCAGCAAAGACGTGCCACCAAGAGACTTATCGCTCCGGTGTGATGCTGTGTAGAAACCATTGGGGTGACTTTACTTACCCTTTCCAAGTTAGTATGTTAACATCTTTGGCTGCATCATCACTTACCATCAGGTGAGATCGCAGTCAAGTACTTACTTGTATAGTGTAAAAAAAAAGACTAGGCTATAAGGAAAGTGATGATGATGTTCCAGGTTACGGTCGCAGGGAAGTGGTGGAGCTGCTGATCGCGGGCGGCGCGGCGCTGCAGGCGCGCGACGAGGGCGGCCTGCAGCCGCTGCACAACGCGTGCTCGTTCGGGCACGCGGACGTGGTGCGCGCGCTGCTCGCCGCCGGCGCGCCGCCCGCCGCGCGCGACAACTGGGGGTACACGCCGCTGCACGAGGCCGCCGCCAAGGGGAAGGTGGACGTCTGTATCGGTGAGTGTATCAGTAGCATCGCGCCCCGCACGACGCGTGCTCGTTCGGGCACGCGGACGTGGTGCGCGCGCTGCTCGCCGCCGGCGCGCCGCCCGCCGCGCGCGACAACTGGGGGTACACGCCGCTGCACGAGGCCGCCGCCAAGGGGAAGGTGGACGTCTGTATCGGTGAGTGTATCAGTAGCATCGCGCCCCGCACGACGCGTGCTCGTTCGGGCACGCGGACGTGGTGCGCGCGCTGCTCGCCGCCGGCGCGCCGCCCGCCGCGCGCGACAACTGGGGGTACACGCCGCTGCACGAGGCCGCCGCCAAGGGGAAGGTGGACGTCTGTATCGGTGAGTGTATCAGTAGCATCGCGCCCCGCACGACGCGTGCTCGTTCGGGCACGCGGACGTGGTGCGCGCGCTGCTCGCCGCCGGCGCGCCGCCCGCCGCGCGCGACAACTGGGGGTACACGCCGCTGCACGAGGCCGCCGCCAAGGGGAAGGTGGACGTCTGTATCGGTGAGTGTATCAGTAGCATCGCGCCCCGCACGACGCGTGCTCGTTCGGGCACGCGGACGTGGTGCGCGCGCTGCTCGCCGCCGGCGCGCCGCCCGCCGCGCGCGACAACTGGGGGTACACGCCGCTGCACGAGGCCGCCGCCAAGGGGAAGGTGGACGTCTGTATCGGTGAGTGTATCAGTAGCATCGCGCCCCGCACGACGCGTGCTCGTTCGGGCACGCGGACGTGGTGCGCGCGCTGCTCGCCGCCGGCGCGCCGCCCGCCGCGCGCGACAACTGGGGGTACACGCCGCTGCACGAGGCCGCCGCCAAGGGGAAGGTGGACGTCTGTATCGGTGAGTGTATCAGTAGCATCGCGCCCCGCACGACGCGTGCTCGTTCGGGCACGCGGACGTGGTGCGCGCGCTGCTCGCCGCCGGCGCGCCGCCCGCCGCGCGCGACAACTGGGGGTACACGCCGCTGCACGAGGCCGCCGCCAAGGGGAAGGTGGACGTCTGTATCGGTGAGTGTATCAGTAGCATCGCGCCCCGCACGACGCGTGCTCGTTCGGGCACGCGGACGTGGTGCGCGCGCTGCTCGCCGCCGGCGCGCCGCCCGCCGCGGACGTGGTGCGCGCGCTGCTCGCCGCCGGCGCGCCGCCCGCCGCGCGCGACAACTGGGGGTACACGCCGCTGCACGAGGCCGCCGCCAAGGGGAAGGTGGACGTCTGTATCGGTGAGTGTATCAGTAGCATCGCGCCCCGCACGACGCGTGCTCGTTCGGGCACGCGGACGTGGTGCGCGCGCTGCTCCCCGCCGGCGCGCCGCCCGCCGCGCGCGACAACTGGGGGTACACGCCGCTGCACGAGGCCGCCGCCAAGGGGAAGGTGGACGTCTGTATCGGTGAGTGTATCAGTAGCATCGCGCCCCGCACGACGCGTGCTCGTTCGGGCACGCGGACGTGGTGCGCGCGCTGCTCGCCGCCGGCGCGCCGCCCGCCGCGCGCGACAACTGGGGGTACACGCCGCTGCACGAGGCCGCCGCCAAGGGGAAGGTGGACGTCTGTATCGGTGGGTATATTAATTACTCAGGACAACTGGGGGTACATGGGTAACCCAGTTTACCCTCCAGCTTTACCCCTTTAATTATGTTACCCAGCACTGCAATTCATTCCCTAGCATTTCAAAGTGTGAGCACATTTAAAACATGGAGATAAGAGAACTAAGAAGGCACCCCATTCATTCAATCTAGGCTAGCTATGCATGACATGCAGGTCTATATTGAGTGCCAAGATTTGCTGTCAAATGTTTGCGTACTGAGTTTACTACCATAGGTGACGCCATCTTATGCGCGACTTTACAGATTAAAAATAGTCACAGTTATTTTGTAGATGGGGCCCATCCATATTGTTTCTAGGTCTGTGTTGTATATGAATATATATTGTGTTGGACAACCTTAGGAGTTGACCCTAGCAAATCTCTATCAGAGATATGTCTTGTACCAGTTTGCTGTTGGCGCCTAATGGAGATCATATTCTGTTTCAGCGCTCCTCCAGCACGGCGCTGAACCGAACATCAGAAACACGGAGGGCAAGACCCCTCTCGACCTGGCCGACTCCGCTACCAGGCCTGTCCTCACAGGTATACCAATCTAAATGTGCAGTCTGGGTCAAAAATGCATACATAGCTTAAAGGCTAAATCAGTATACAAGTAACCACATGTTACCGTTAACACACTATCAACCTTAAGACAACAACATTAGGTCCAAAGTAATGTAATATTACTAGATGTATACTGTCTGGCGGTGTGCATTCAAGGGATTTGTTTGCAAATTTTATAGGCAGTTTTGACCCTGACTATACATGCCCAATCCAGAAAGTACTGGTTGTAGGGTACGCATACCACTTCAGTGACTTGTTCTAATGTGAAACAGTCGTGTATTATTGTGTTTCAGTTTATAGAGCTAAAGCAGGGTTTACATTGCGAAATTAGTGGCATAAAATTACGTCCACGACACTTGTTTCATCAACAGTTTCACGTGTAAACTTCAAATTTTACTATTCATGCATTAATTTCATAACACTAATTTAGTTTTGTGCCGTGCGCATTTTTGGTAAAACTAATGTCATGCAAGTAATTTCAAAACATAAATGAGACTGAGAAACTAGTGTTGCGAAAATAGTTTTCATAGCTTTCAGGATGTTTATCAGTCAATCCCGAGATTAACTGCGTTGCTCCTAGCTGTTTTCTTGATATCTTCTCTCGAATCCACATTAGTCGTTTCTTTCGGGAAAGCCTTATCTTTATTTTGTATAAAATAATGTGTTTAACAACATTATGCATTGCGGAAACGCTTCGATGCCGATGGTACCATGGTTACAGTGATACTGAAGTTTTCGCGACACTACGAAACCAGTTTCACAAGTCCTACAACTAGTTTCACGAAATTAAAAAATTTATCTTGCATGTTACTAATTTCGCAATGTAATTTCGGCTGAGCACTGTAATCAATAACATTAATTTATTTCACAACTACTGCTTCATGATGGAACATCTGACACTATGGTGTTACCCATCTGGATGACTCTACAAGAAGAGCTTTTACCAATAAAACAGCCAATTTCGGTAAATTTTAATACAGTTTGTTTGATTTGACAGGTGAATACTGCGCAGCGGATGTATTAGAGGCGGCTCGGTCGGGCGCTGACGACCGGCTCGCGTCTCTTCTCACACCTCTCAATGTGAACGTGCACGCAAGTGACGGCAGACGCTCCACGGCGCTGCATCTAGCCGCGGGGTACAACAGGGCGCGCGCCGTCAGGCTGTTGCTGCAGCGAGGGGCAGATGTGCACGCCAAGGATAAAGGGTAAACTGAACTATTACCCTCTTAGATTTGTCTCAGGTTACCCCTTGAGGTTTGTCACAGGTTACCCCCTTAGATTGGCCCCAGGTTACCCATTTAGGTTAGTCTCAGGTTATCCCCTTATATTAGCACTCAATGAGAAAACTACGCAAGAAACTGTGATTGGTGGGTACTAGGACTTCATAAATGTCTAACGACCGTTTTCACCAACACTTTAAGAAACGCCTAAGCCGATAGGTGACAGTTTTCACATACAACAACTGTCACCTAAGGGCTTAGGTGACTCTTAAAATGTTAGTGAAAACGACCATAAGTGCAGAAGCAAGAAAGGCTAGTGTTCCTCCTCTGTTCCTTGAACATTAACATGCACGTCGCTTAGATTAACTCCATGTCCCTTTGATCCCTTTAGGTTTGTCCCAGGTTACCCCCAGCCTCTAACCCTTGAGGTTGGTCCTAGATTACTCCTCCTTTGGAAATTAATAAAACTAAAAATGCTATGTTTCAATTGACCAGGCACACAATAAGAAAAAAACAGGCAATTGTGATTGGTGTACTAGGATCTCAGAAATATATAAAAGAAGAAGAATGAAAGGCTAGTATGACAGCGGCGCTCCTTGTCAGCTAGTACCATCTAGCGTGTACACACCACCTCACTACACTAAAAAATTATAGAGTTGGCAGTGCAATTTGTTGCATACGAAGCATGAATAGGTACTTTGCACGTATCGATTGGCATTTCTTTTTTTTTTTACGCTGTACAAGTTAGAACTTGGCTGCGATCTCACCTGATGGTAAGTGATGATGCAGTCGAAGATGTTAGCGTACTAACTTGGAAGGGGTAAGTTATGTCAACCCAACGGTTTTTACACAGCATCGTACCGGAACGCTAAATCGCTTGGCGGTACGTCTTCGCTGGTAGGGTGGTAACTATCCACGGCCAAAGCCTCCCACCAGACCAGACCTGAGCCATATTAGAAATTATAAAATTCCAAAGTGGCCCGTGGCGGGAATCGAACCCGCGAACTCCCACTCGAATCCGAGCGTGCGTCCCCTGCGCCACGGAGGTCGTCAACGGGGTCGTCATGTACCAGGGTGCCATAAGTGAGTGAGAGAGATAGTAATGCGTTGTTGCAGGGGTCTGGTTGGCAGGTACCAGGGTGCCATGAGTGAGCGAGAGAGATAGTAATGCGTTGTTGCAGGGGTCTGGTTGGCAGGTACCAGGGTGCCATGAGTGAGTGAGAGAGATAGTAATGCGTTGTTGCAGGGGTCTGGTTGGCAGGTACCAGGGTGCCATGAGTGAGCGAGAGAGATAGTAATGCGTTGTTGCAGGGGTCTGGTTGGCAGGTACCAGGGTGCCATGAGTGAGTGAGAGAGATAGTAATGCGTTGTTGCAGGGGTCTGGTTGGCAGGTACCAGGGTGCCATAAGTGAGTGAGAGAGATAGTAATGCGTTGTTGCAGGGGTCTGGTGCCGCTGCACAACGCGTGCTCGTACGGGCACTACGAGGTGACGGAGCTGCTGGTGCGCGCCGGCGCGGACGTCAACGCCACCGACCTGTGGGCGTTCACGCCGCTGCACGAGGCGGCCAGCAAGGCGCGCCTGGAGGTGAGCAGTCTGAACCTCTAGTCATATGCAGGGGTCTGGTGCCGCTGCACAACGCGTGCTCGTACGGGCACTACGAGGTGACGGAGCTGCTGGTGCGCGCCGGCGCGGACGTCAACGCCACCGACCTGTGGGCGTTCACGCCGCTGCACGAGGCGGCCAGCAAGGCGCGCCTGGAGGTGAGCAGTCTGTAAATGACATGGCCGGATTCTGCCCTCGAAAAAAAATATTCATGGCCAGTGACAAACAGTACGTCATATTAAAGCTTATAATTATGTCTTTACAATCGTTTAGTTTTTATGATCAGAAAACTTGCGAGAGACATAATATCAGCATAACAACTTGCAACAAAATGCGCCTGAATAATTTTAATAGCAATGATGTTTTTACTAATGTTGTTATGCTGATATTATGTCTCTCGCAAGTTTTCTGATCATAAAAATTAAACGATTGTAAAGACATAATTATAAGCTTTAATATGACATACTGTTTGTCGATGGCCATGAATATTTTTTTTTCAGGGCACAACTCTATACAAGTTTCGACCATGTCCTTATTTTTCCCCTCACCAGCTCAAAAAGGAAAAAAAATGACCACAATCACAATAACCTCATAAATAAGCATAAGTATGTGTTAAATAGCACAAGATTGCATGCAAGCAGTATAAGATTTTATAACAAGTTGCCACAATGTTTATATGAAATGTTAGTAATTAAATTAAAGGAAGTTGTCAAGCCTAAACTAATTCATAAGGCGTACCGATTGTTCGATTATTTGTATGTATTTTCGTCCGTAGGTTTGCTCGCTGCTGCTGAGCGAGGGCGCGGACCCCACCCTTCTCAACTGCCACGGCAAGTCCGCGTTGGACGTGGCGCCCACCAGGGAGCTGAGGGAACGACTCGCGTGTGAGTATACTCCCTAAGGCCCGGTTACGTAGGTGTGCTCGCTTCTGCTGAGCGAGGGCGCGGACCCCACCCTTCTCAACTGCCACGGCAAGTCCGCGTTGGACGTGGCGCCCACCAGGGAGCTGAGGGAACGACTCGCGTGTGAGTACACTCCCTAAGGCCCGGTTGCGTAGGTGTGCTCGCTGCTGCTGAGCGAGGGCGCGGACCCCACCCTTCTCAACTGCCACGGCAAGTCCGCGTTGGACGTGGCGCCCACCAGGGAGCTGAGGGAACGACTCGCGTGTGAGTACACTCCCTAAGGCCCGGTTGCGTAGGTGTGCTCGCTGCTGCTGAGCGAGGGCGCGGACCCCACCCTTCTCAACTGCCACGGCAAGTCCGCGTTGGACGTGGCGCCCACCAGGGAGCTGAGGGAACGACTCGCGTGTGAGTACACTCCCTAAGGCCCGGTTGCGTAGGTGTGCTCGCTGCTGCTGAGCGAGGGCGCGGACCCCACCCTTCTCAACTGCCACGGCAAGTCCGCGTTGGACGTGGCGCCCACCAGGGAGCTGAGGGAACGACTCGCGTGTGAGTATACTCCCTAAGGCCCGGTTGCGTAGGTGTGCTCGCTGCTGCTGAGCGAGGGCGCGGACCCCACCCTTCTCAACTGCCACGGCAAGTCCGCGTTGGACGTGGCGCCCACCAGGGAGCTGAGGGAACGACTCGCGTGTGAGTATACTCCCTAAGGCCCGGTTACGTAGGTGTGCTCGCTTCTGCTGAGCGAGGGCGCGGACCCCACCCTTCTCAACTGCCACGGCAAGTCCGCGTTGGACGTGGCGCCCACCAGGGAGCTGAGGGAACGACTCGCGTGTGAGTACACTCCCTAAGGCCCGGTTGCGTAGGTGTGCTCGCTGCTGCTGAGCGAGGGCGCGGACCCCACCCTTCTCAACTGCCACGGCAAGTCCGCGTTGGACGTGGCGCCCACCAGGGAGCTGAGGGAACGACTCGCGTGT
The DNA here is from genome assembly GCA_963855885.1 of Coenonympha glycerion. NCBI lineage: Eukaryota > Metazoa > Arthropoda > Insecta > Lepidoptera > Nymphalidae > Coenonympha > Coenonympha glycerion. Next base: position 8,372,333 of record OY979651.1, on the reverse strand, counting down.
GAGTACACTCCCTAAGGCCCGGTTGCGTAGGTGTGCTCGCTGCTGCTGAGCGAGGGCGCGGACCCCACCCTTCTCAACTGCCACGGCAAGTCCGCGTTGGACGTGGCGCCCACCAGGGAGCTGAGGGAACGACTCGCGTGTGAGTACACTCCCTAAGGCCCGGTTGCGTAGGTGTGCTCGCTGCTGCTGAGCGAGGGCGCGGACCCCACCCTTCTCAACTGCCACGGCAAGTCCGCGTTGGACGTGGCGCCCACCAGGGAGCTGAGGGAACGACTCGCGTGTGAGTATACTCCCTAAGGCCCGGTTGCGTAGGTGTGCTCGCTGCTGCTGAGCGAGGGCGCGGACCCCACCCTTCTCAACTGCCACGGCAAGTCCGCGTTGGACGTGGCGCCCACCAGGGAGCTGAGGGAACGACTCGCGTGTGAGTATACTCCCTAAGGCCCGGTTGCGTAGGTGTGCTCGCTGCTGCTGAGCGAGGGCGCGGACCCCACCCTTCTCAACTGCCACGGCAAGTCCGCGTTGGACGTGGCGCCCACCAGGGAGCTGAGGGAACGACTCGCGTGTGAGTACACTCCCTAAGGCGCGGTTGCGTAGGTGTGCTCGCTGCTGCTGAGCGAGGGCGCGGACCCCACCCTTCTCAACTGCCACGGCAAGTCCGCGTTGGACGTGGCGCCCACCAGGGAGCTGAGGGAACGACTCGCGTGTGAGTACACTCCCTAAGGCGCGGTTGCGTAGGTGTGCTCGCTGCTGCTGAGCGAGGGCGCGGACCCCACCCTTCTCAACTGCCACGGCAAGTCCGCGTTGGACGTGGCGCCCACCAGGGAGCTGAGGGAACGACTCGCGTGTGAGTACACTCCCTAAGGCGCGGTTGCGTAGGTGTGCTCGCTGCTGCTGAGCGAGGGCGCGGACCCCACCCTTCTCAACTGCCACGGCAAGTCCGCGTTGGACGTGGCGCCCACCAGGGAGCTGAGGGAACGACTCGCGTGTGAGTACACTCCCTAAGGCGCGGTTGCGTAGGTGTGCTCGCTGCTGCTGAGCGAGGGCGCGGACCCCACCCTTCTCAACTGCCACGGCAAGTCCGCGTTGGACGTGGCGCCCACCAGGGAGCTGAGGGAACGACTCGCGTGTGAGTATACTCCCTAAGGCCCGGTTGCGTAGGTGTGCTCGCTGCTGCTGAGCGAGGGCGCGGACCCCACCCTTCTCAACTGCCACGGCAAGTCCGCGTTGGACGTGGCGCCCACCAGGGAGCTGAGGGAACGACTCGCGTGTGAGTACACTCCCTAAGGCGCGGTTGCGTAGGTGTGCTCGCTGCTGCTGAGCGAGGGCGCGGACCCCACCCTTCTCAACTGCCACGGCAAGTCCGCGTTGGACGTGGCGCCCACGAGGGAGCTGAGGGAACGACTCGCGCGTGAGTATACTCCCTAACGCCCGGTTGCTGGAACTAACTTTATCGGAAACTTTATAGTTGTATAGCTAGACCGCTATAAACTTGGCCCTCTCATGGTCTATAGATAGAATCAGAAATGAGAGAAATGAATAGAATCAGAAATGAGGAGATCCGCAGGAAAACCAAGGTCACCGACATAGCCAAAACCATTAGCAAGCTGAAGTGGTAGTGGGCAGGTCACGCTTGCCGTAGGGGCGATGGCCGTTGGAGCCGGAAAGTCCTGGAGTGGAGACCGCGTACAAGTAAGCGTAGTGTGGGGCGACCTCCAGCTCGCTGGACCGACGATATCAAGCGGGTGGCGGGAAGCGGCTGGATGAGGAAGGCTGAGGACAGGGTGTGGTGGCGTGCGCTTGGGAAGGCCTATGTCCAGGAGTGGACGTCCGCAGGCTGAAATGATGATGATGATGATGATCTCATGGTCTGCGGGACACGGGGCGGGAGCTACTCAACCACTGATCTCTATAGTCTATTCTATGGATTAAACATTCTATACACTTCAGGCTAGGTTCACTGTGGATCCATAGAATAGGGATCAGTGCGCTCAACTTATCAGCTGTCAGTGAATGACGTGAATTACGCTACACACGATGATATTGATCTTGCGACGTGGATAATGATACATACTCAAGAAAATACCATAGGCGAATTCTCAAGATGCGAGTTACATCGTATCGTGTATAGCCAATCGTACACCCGCCCCGCGTACCGCAGACCATGGGACGGCCAAGTTTATAGTGGTCAAGCTGTAGTGTCATAAACTTACCAGCAGGCTGTACATTACCCCCCTCGAAAAAAAAATATTCATGGCCATTGACAAACAGTACGTCATATTAAAGCTTATAATTATGTCTTTACGATCGTTTAATTTTTATGATCAGAAAACTTGCCAGAGACATAATATCAGCATAACAACTTGCAACAAAGTGCGCCTAAATAATTTTAATAGCAATGATTATTAAATAAATGCTGTTCAAAATGTTTACTCGCATTTTCTAAGCTTTTTAATATGAAAAAGTTCATAACCAATACGCATCATTATTTAATAAAAAATGGTGTGGTGGGTGTGGTGGCGTGCGCTTGGGAAGGCCTATGTCCAGCAGTGGACGTCCGCAGGCTGAAATGATGATGATGATGATGATGATGATTTAATAAAAAAATCATTGCTATTAAAAATAATAAGGCGCATTTTGTTGAAAGTTGTTATGCTGATATTATGTCTCTCGCATGTTTTCTGATCATAAAACTTAAACGATTGTAAAGACATAATTATAAGCTTTAATATGACGTACTATTTATCGATGGCCATGAATTTTTTTCCGGGGCACAGCTCCATACAAGTTTCGGCCATGTCCAATTTAGGTTTTTGCGGTTTGTGAGGAACTAACTAGATTTCCCTTTTGTTGGTTGCAGTGGAGTACCGCGGCCACTGCGTACTGGAGGCGTGTCGGCTGGCGGAACCCGCGCGCCTCAAGAAGCAGCTCTCCACGCTGGGACAACAGGTAATAGTTTTAGGGTTCCGTTCCTCAAAAGAAAAAAAAAAACAGAAACCTTATAAGATCACTTGGCTGTCTGTCTGTCACGACCCTTTATTTCAGTAACTATTCAAGATATCGACATGAATTTTGGAATAGTTGTAGGTGATATTGGCCAGACGGCATTGCAATTATAAAACACCAGCAGTACCCGCGGACTCCGTTCCGCGATAGAAATATTTTTGTGCCGGCCCGTTTGTCCCGTGTAATACTTTAGCAGCACCGCGCGTTTTTATTTTGCTAATATCTATGGAGATTTTTTTTAAACTGTATAGAGTAAAGGGCACAAATATTCTACATGAAATTTCCATTCTAAAAAACATATTTACAAATATATAAATTAAAACCATATGTGCTAAATAAGCTTCACAAAAAATATTTATTTTTAATCGACAATTTAAACAGTAAAAGCAGTTATTGTGAGTTATCCGTAGAACATTGTTTTGCTCTATCTTCAATAGTTTCTGCAGCGTACGCGATGAAAGCAATTTTTTACGACTTGGATTACATTATTCAAGTTTAAGTAACGATGCGTAATTAATTTTGGAAATTATTATAGCCTATGACACTCCACACTAACGTAGCTTTCTATTGGTGAAAGAATTTTGAAAATCGGTTCAGTAGATCCAGAAATTACCCCTTACAACGTCACTAACTCACAAACATCGTTACGCTACCTCTTTATAATATTATATATAGTATAGATTGAAAATGTCGCTATTTCTTTGAATCATCTTGCGAAGCGAACCTTCCGTACCGTTAGGTCATTGATAATAATAGTCAAGATAGGCCCACCCGAACATTTTACGTAAACCTTCTTCATACAAGAAAATGTAGCGCCATGTGTCGAAACTCCTGCGAAATACTGCTTACAGCTTACTACTGACGCCGGAGGGGGTTTTGCTGCCATAAACTGGCGACATTTTTTCGCGCGGTCCGCCCCGTCTAGAGTATAAGTCAATGCGTTAGGTACTATTATTGTATTCCGTGGTAGAGTTACCAGTCGTTGGTATTGGACCTATCAAGTCAAGTATACTTTTTGTCCAGGACGCATCGCCGCACTGCGCACAGCAAGCTCCGCTCCCGGTGCCGAGCGAGCGCGTCGCGGAGCTCGTCAACTTCCAGCACCTGGGCACCGGCGACCGCCCGCTGCACTGCGCCGCCGCCAGCGTCTACCCCAAGAGAAAACAGGTGCTAAAAAGTAGACATTTATGCTCCAAAAAAAAGTTGTGAATATTGTTTATGAAACATTTCAGGTTAACACATTGTTTTATTTAAGGCGAAATCAACGACTCTGCCCGCGAAATTCAAAATTTTCATGGTTTTTTGCAATTTGTTCGCTAATTACACATCAGAGATTTTTGGCAGTCAATTCGCGAGAATGGCAGTAACATTTCACTTTCAAGCAAAGATTTTTACATACACGTGAAGATGATATTGGGATTCTCGCAATTTGACTGTCATAAGCCTATTATGTCTTATTAGCTTAAAAATCGCGCAAAACCGCAAAAATTTTGAATTTCGTGGACACACCCGTGGTGTGCTCCTTAAATATTTAAATTTAAACAAGTAAATAATTTAAAAATTAAAAAACACGACTACCCTGTAGTAAAACTTCTTTTTCCAAAAAAAAAATATAGCCCGTATTACTCGGACTGATGCTAGGATTCTAACGATACCCCATATGTTCAAATCTATTCAGACGTTCAGAAGTTATGGTGGAACTAGCAGTGCCCGCGGACTCCGTTCCGCGTTAGAAATATTTTTGTCCCGGCCCGTCTGTCCCGCGTAAGGTCCGGTTTCCACCAAATCGGAGCGAAGCGGAGCTGTTTGGATAACCAACCAGATTTCATCATTTAGACATCCCTCAGTTTCGGAGATATCAAAATGACGAAATCTGATTTGTTACTCAAATACAGCTCCGCTCCGCTTCGCTGTGGTGGAAACCGGGCCTTATACCCACAGCCCACAGCGCTGGACGCAAGGCATTAGGATAGATAAATGCCTATACTTATAAAACCTATCGCCATTCCCTAGCAACGGCCGAAGCGGAGGCGGCGCGCAACCGCTTACCGCACGTTTTTGTTTTGCTAATATCTTTGAAGATATTTGTTTAAACTGTATAGAGTAAAGAGCACAAATATTCTACATTAAATTTCCGTTCTAAAAAACATATTTACAAAGATATAAATTAATACCATATGGGCTAAATAAGCTTCACAAAAATTATTCATTTTTAACCCACAATTTTAAAAGTAAAAGCAGTTATTGCGAGTTACTTGTAGGAGATAGGCATATGCTATCGCGGACTTTTTTGCAGATTTTGATACGTTCTTTAATATTGTAGAACATTGTTTTGTTCTATCCTCAATAGTTTCCGCAGCGTACGCGATGAAAGAAATTTTTTTTTCGTCTTGGATTACATTATTCAAGTTTTAGTAAAGATGCTTAGTTAATTTTGGAAATTATTATAGCCTATGACACTCCACGATAATGTAGCTTTCTATTGGTGAAAGAATTTTGAAAATCGGTTCAGTAGATCCAGAGATTACCCCTTACAACGTCACAAACTCACAAACTCACAAACATCGTTACGCTACCTCTTTATAATATTAGTATAGATAAAGAAACTTACGTACATAAATATAATATACATACATATACGAACTCTAAAAACATTACACTCCTTTTTTTGTACAGTCGTGTAGTAAAAAAATACTCGAGCAAGTTTGTAGGTCAAAATGTGGTTATTTAGACTAATAACTTTTAACATAAGCTATATTTCTCAAAAAGTAAAACGTTTGAGCATAGTGCTTCATTGGATCTGCAACATTTCTAATAATTATGAAAATTGGACTACATTTTCGGGTGGTAAAACATTATCGAATTTTGTATGAAAGCTTACAGCTAGACGATCCTCTATGACAGTGAATAAAATTGCAATTTTTTTGTTACAGGTGATGGAGATATTAATACGAAAAGGAGCCCGCGTGAACGAAAAGAACAAAGACGGACAGACGCCTCTGCACGTCGCCACGGAGAACGCCCATCTGGACGCCATGGACCTCCTCCTGAGGCACGGTGGGTATAGTTTAACAACTTCGTGCGCGACCCTCCTGCGGGGTGACAGACGGTGGGGGAGGCAAGGAACTTAGATGGCAGCGGTTAGCGGGGAAGGGGACACTTCTCTGCATGTATGCAATACCGCGTCCCCCGGCCGTCTGTCACCCCACAGGAGGGCCCCGCACGAAGTTGCCAAACTATAGTTACAAGCTTTCTCACTTCTCATGCTCGTTGATGGTTTTGCAGCGTGGAGGCTGCACAAAAATGCATCGGCAAGAATAGAATAGAATAGAAAAATTCTTTATTTCATATAGGCCTAGCAAGATTTACGTAAACCTTGTTCGAATACAAGCAAACAGTAGCATCTATAAAAAAATTGGCCTGCTAAGTGAACTACATCATGGCCATAATGCTGGTGACAAGCTTTTCAAACGAATCGAATGCCTCCATACATTTGCAGCCAGCGCCATCTATTGATAGCCGCATGTCAGTGACTGTCCATAGATGGCGCTGGCTGTAAATGTATGGAGGGATTCGATTCGATTGTTCGATGCGAGTCGCCTCGCAATTCGTAAAAAAATCCTGTAGGTACTACTTACCCTACTGATGACTAAATCAGGATGTCAAATACTGATGACTAAATCAGGATGTCATTTATGGCATTTTGATACGAAGTGCAGCTTAAACATTGGCAGACATCAGTTAAAATGTGTAGGTGTTTCTAGCCAAGTACAATCTGGGTGCCTTTAAGGCGGTGGTTTGTAACAGACGCGTTACATAGCGTCCGATGTGACGCTGTACGCGGCCTACGAATGCTTACTATGGAAATGTACTAGCGTGGTCTCGTCGTTCGCGCGCCGCGTCAAGCGTTTCAGAGTGACCACACTAGTACATTTCCATAGTAAGCATTCATAGGCCGCGTACAGCGTCACATCGGACGCGACTTAAGGCCTAAAGGTCTGTAACAGACGCGTTAGGCGTCCGATGTTACGCTGTACGCGGCCTACGAATGCCTGGAAATGTACTACAGTACTAGCGTGGTCTCGTCGTTCGTGCGCCGCATCAGGCGTTCCAGAGAGACCACACTAGCACATTTCCATAGTAAGCATTCATAGGCCGCGTACAGCGTCACATCGGACGCGACTTAAGGCCTAAAGGTCTGTAACAGACGCGTTAGGCGTCCGATTTTACGTTGTACGCGGCCTACGAATGCCTGGAAATGTACTACAGTACTAGGCGTGGTCTCGTCGTTCGTGCGCCGCGTCAAGCGTTTCACAGAGACCACACTAGTACATTCACGTCGGACGCGACCTAACGCCTAAGGGAAAAGTGTGTGTCGACTTCTTTTTGTGTCTCACTGCTGCTACGGGTCTCCCCTCAGAGTGAAGGGGGCTTGAGCTAAACTCTCCACGCCTCTCTAGGGTCAGGGTGGAGGGCTACGCATACCTTTGAGGACATGATCGTCTGCTCGTCCGGGCCCCAAGTCTGCTAATTTAACATTTTTTGGCAATCCAACTGAGATACAATTATAATGCAAAAAACTTCACTTGTCATTCATCGTTCAAAGTGACAGAATAATAGTGGGGGCCCACGATGCTAAATCGGTAGCTACTCGAGCCATTATCATGCCAACGGTATTCGCTATCATAGCCCAGTGGAAGAGCGGTCACTCGCGACAGGTGGTGGTCACGGGTTCGAATCCCGTTGGTAGCGTTAATTTTGATACAGTTTTCGTTTATAACATTATTGGAGCAATTGAGATGCAATTGTCATAGCAGACTTGAGGCCCGGGCCCCAAGTCTGCTAATTTAACATAATCTACGATAAAACTATCATGCAATTGTAATAGTTCCGAAATGACCTAGTCTGCAAATTTTTAAATTGGATCTCAGTGTAATTAATTGATAACTTAATTGAACAATACTTGGATTGTAATCGGTATTGCCATTACCATAAAATGCGTTTCCCGAAATAAAATTTTACGTCCAACTTATGACAAGTTGGCACAACTAACGTCAAATAAGCGTCAAATAAACTATATTTCATCTGTAACATTTTACTTTGTCTTTGGAATTTTGACATTTCTAGTATTAAAATTATAAAATAAACCACAGAAATAAACAAACTGCAACAGAAAGTTTGTGCTGGCGAATAATTCTATTTTGTGGATGGAATTAAAGAAGAGACCTTCCAAACAATTTTTAGTTACGATGGGCTTCTCGTTAGAGAGCTATGTGTTCTGTATTCTTGAGGAAGCTGGGCTGGCTAGAGTGATCTGAGTGTAAAATCAAATAACACTGGATAAAAGAGATTTGTAAACAAAGCCAGTGTATGGAGAAGGATTTAATTAGCTCGGTACGCAATAAAAGCAAAGGGTTGCAACAGTCACGAACATCACATCCACATCTGAAGCATCAAGTACCTACATGTCGCTAACAGAAGCAAAAAAGAAGCCTGACATCTAAAACAATTGTATTATGAAGAACCTAGCAAACCGCAGACATAATTTAAGTACAATGTTAATTTGGCTGTACAAAAGTCAGCAAACCTAAAAGAGGTCTAAAAATATAAGTATAAAGAACAATCATCAGGGAATTCTAACACTCAAGAGTTAAGAATATTATTTAATACTTAAGGAGTTTAGAATATTATTAAAACACAAGGAGGCAGACCTCCTTAGTCCTAACAGAAGCTTTCTTCCGAGATTATTAATATTGCGGAAGATGAGATTGGATACTGCTCCATCTTTGGACGAATCCCAAGGTGAATAGTGAAGGGGAGTGATACAGATGATTAAATTAAAATCGCACTTTATTGATAGGTTGTATGTAATTGGTTGCTACAACAACTTGTAAGAAAAATAAAGGGCAGGATAAAAGTGAAACTTTGTTTTAATTATTTACTGCATATAGGTTGCACAGGTGTACTTGTGTGTCCTCTGTATCCATCTATTAGATATATTCTAACAACTCAATAATACCAACCCAGATCACAGCCTGTCTGTCAACATAATGGTTTGATAACAACTGGACAGACCATCCAGTTTGCCCGGACATTTAGAGGAAAAGGCAAGACACCCTATATTATTAAGGATTTTGTGCCAGCCATTATTACCTTAGGTTGGTAGGTAATTAAGGCAGGTAAGAAGTGATAGCTCAGTGGTTCTGACCTCTGCCTCTCATAAGGTGGTCCTGGGTTCGAAGCATGGGCACGCACCTCTGACTTTTCTAAAACTAAATGCTTAACGGTGAAGGAAAACATTGTGAGGAAACCTGCATGCCTGAGAGTTAACATAAATGTTCTTGAATGTGTGTGAAGCCCGCAAACCCACACTTGGCCAGTGTGGTGGGCTATGGCCAAACCCCTCTCAGCCTGAGAGGAGACTCGTGCCTACCAGTGGGACATAAAAAGGGGTTCAGAGAATAATAGGTATGGCAAAAAAAATGTATGTTAAGTCAAGCTTTTTTTATTAGTATCATTAATATTGTTAAATCCTAATGAAATATAATTAAAATCAGTCTAAAAACGTAGTTACTCTATAAATTAATCAATCAAAATTAGAATTCAGATAACCATTTATCAATATTTTATACAAAATACAAAAACAGTAGTTGTTAATATAGTCTAATATTGTTATTAATACATAATTAGGAAAAATTATACTAGATTTGAGGTAGACTGTATATTTTATGAAGTCAAAATAAATAAAATAAATAAATAAGCCCTTTACTACTGAAACACCTTTTAAATTTTAACTTATATTATTACTTATTGCTATAAAAACTACAAAAATACAGATAAATATAGTAGGTACTGTATCTATTTTATAATTTTATTTGATAAGTTTGTATGTAATATTTTTTAATATAATTTCTTATCAAGATCTACAAAATAGGTATGTTTTATAGGTATTTTACCAATGTTTGCATTAACTTTAATAAATCTATTCCATATCCATTCAAGTTATAGTTTCACCCTATACCTTACCTATTGAAATTTATAATTCTTTGCTATAAGTAGGTCCTATGTAAGAAGTACAATGATAGCTTAGTGAGTTCCAGAAACATTGTTAATTGATTAATTTACAGTAATATTGATTTTTTACATGGAAATAGCCAAATAAGTTCTCTTTTCAGTTCTATATACTACCATGTTTACAAATTTATGGCTAAAATTTTAAGTATGAAGTTTTTCTTTGCTAATAGAATGCCTATTACACTAAAAATTATTTTAATTTTACAGATAGTTTCATATATTTATTTTCATAAATTCAATTGAAAGACTTTCAATACTCACTAACATACAATAGAATATAGCTTATTTCAACTACTTACTACAACTGATAATACCAAAATAACAGGAGAATTGATTATGCATAGGTATAAACCATGATTTTTTTTACAGGATTTTTTATGCAAGATACCATAGTTACCTAGTTGTTTAATGTTACAAAACAATACCTACTATTAATTACAAAAAAGATTGGTGTTCAGTCCGCCTTATGGAGTACAGGCCTCTTTCAGTTGCTTGTCATTTCAGATTTAAATACTTTTAAATGAGGTTAATAACTGAAAACTGAAAGGTTTTGGTCATGACCCCCTTGCAGTGACCAACTGGACTGAGGGGGGAGAGGCTATACTATATTATTTACATTAAGATGAATGTATGACATTTCATGCAACCAAAGCTGTATAATACAAAACTTTTCTAATGAAATTAGTATATTAAAAGAGTAACAATTATATATGAAGTTGGGTACTAATATACTATTCATTCATTTTCATGCATTTTTCCAGAGCCTATGGAGTAGAGACTCCTGCAGTGTTCTATTTTGAAGCAGACTTTGTTTCACTTGAAGACTTTGTAATAATGTAATTCCAGAGCATTTTCCAACTCTGCCCACGAAGTGTGTTCTTCACATCCTGAATTTGCAAACAAAACAAAATTTATGTATAACTTTTAAAAATTAAATAAATCAATGTATCCAAATGTTGCATTCTATTTAAATATGACCCATCTATACATGCATTTTCTAAAAGAATTAATAAACAAAAGGCTTTCTATGGTGTCAGTGGAGGGACAAGTGCATTTGCTAGGGTTCCGTACCCAAAGGGTTTAAGAGGACCCTACTATTAAAACTTCGCTGTGTATCTGTTTGTCACTGAATAGGCTGTATCTCATGAACTATGATAGACAGTTGTAATTTACACAGATATAATATAATGTTGCTGCAATAACAATACTCTACTAACAAAACGAATAATAGAATATAAAAAATATTGGGAGCTCCCATGCAACAGATGTGATTTTTTGCAGTTTTTTTAGGTAATGGTATGAAACTTTGTAAGTTTTACTTGCACTTGGCTGGCTTTCTTATATGCTTTAAATAAAAAAATAAAAAATAAATGCTTTGTTAAAATACAAAAGACAACATCCATCAAAAATATTGTTTGCAGTGACAGGATTGTAGGATTGACTATTGCCACTAAAACTACTATAGGTACCTATACGTATTAGATCAGATTAACAGGATTTTGTTTACTTTGCCTGAAAACTCCTATACAATGTTCAACTGTATTCAGTTCAGTTGTGTGCTTCAAATAAAACACAAGCTGCAGCGTCTCCGTTGTGGTGTTAACAATTGAGGTCATCGTTCTCCAAAGAAGATAGCCACTGTCTTCTGAAAATCCATATATACTGAATTGAACCCATGGCAGTGTATGGACATTAAGTGTTAAATTGCTTTCATTAAATTATAATTGCAATACTTACCTAATAAAAACCCATGTTCTCCACCGCATGCCTCGCAGCTCTTGACACAGTCCTCAGTGTACCTAATTGTAGTTTGGTAAGATCCTGATAAGTAGAATGCTAACGCTATCAGAATCTGCAACAGAAATGATGGCATTAGGCACATCAAACCATCATCATGAATTATTAATACTTTAGTAGGTACCTAATACTTAGACAAGAGTTTACCTTCATCTCCGCTGATATTCCGTCACTCCGACACAGTCTGGGAATTAACAGAGCTCCTCAACTAGACCCCTAATAGTTTCCTTCCCGAGGCGAAATGTTTTAACAAATTCAGCCTCGGAAATATCCTTAACGGCGGCGACGGCGGTTTCTATTCTCCAAACGCACAGAATTTATCCAAATGCTTGTTCCGTTCAATATTAACCCCGTTAGCTAGCTGGAGAATGTTCCACCTTGCTCTAATCATCAATAGATTAGAAAAAAAACACTAATAATCCACATGCAATGATAGAAATTCACTGATTTAGCTATTACTGCTTAATTATCTAAAATTGCAGGTCGATTGCCATTTCGAACTGTCAAAAAATTAGCAGACTAGGATATATTCGACAATTGAGATGTGATTGTGTTAACAGACTAGCAAAAGTTCATTGAGATGTATATTGTAGGTGAGTCGTGTAATTTTTACACAATTAGTAAACGATCGACCTAGCAGACTACCAAAATCGCAAAAATCGGTAATAATTGTGTAATTATTGGACGATCGAGATAAAATTGTCATAGCAGACTTGGGGCCCCGGTGGTCAATGGTGCACACGTGACTCCTCGCACGAATCACGATGCCACCGAGAGATCCCTCCGAGATTCCTCCGAGATTCCTCGGTAATCTCCGACGAATTTAAATTCATAAGCCCCGACCCGGGCCCCAAGTCTGCTAATTTAACATAATCTACGATAAAACTATCATGCAATTGTAATAGTTCCGAAATGACCTAGTCTGCAAACTTTTAAATTGGATCTCAATTTAATTAATTGATAACTTAATTGAACAATACTTGGATTGTAATCGGTATTGCCATTACCATAAAATGCGTTTCCCGAAATAAAATTTTACGTCCAACTTATGACAAGTTGGCACAACTAACGTCAAATAAGCGTCAAATAAACTATATTTCATCTGTAACATTTTACTTTGTCTTTGGAATTTTGACATTTCTACATATAAATTATAAAATAAACCACAGAAATAAACAAACTGCAACAGAAAGTTTGTGCTGGCGAATAATTCTATTTTGTGGATGGAATTAAAGAAGAGACCTTCCAAACAATTTTTAGTTACGATGGGCTTCTCGTTAGAGAGCTATGTGTTCTGTATTCTTGAGGAAGCTGGGCTGGCTAGAGTGATCTGAGTGTAAAATCAAATAACACTGGATAAAAGAGATTTGTAAACAAAGCCAGTGTATGGAGAAGGATTTAATTAGCTCGGTACGCAATAAAAGCAAAGGGTTGCAACAGTCACAAACATCACATCCACATCTGAAGCATCAAGTACCTACATGTCGCTAACAGAAGCAAAAAAGAAGCCTGACATCTAAAACAATTGTATTATGAAGAACCTAGCAAACCGCAGACATAATTTAAGTACAATGTTAATTTGGCTGTACAAAAGTCAGCAAACCTAAAAGAGGTCTAAAAATATAAGTATAAAGAACATCTCATCAGGGAATTCTAACACTCAAGAGTTAAGAATATTATTTAATACTTAAGGAGTTTAGAATATTATTAAAACACAAGGAGGCAGACCTCCTTAGTCCTAACAGAAGCTTTCTTCCGAGATTATTAATATTGCGGAAGATGAGATTGGATACTGCTCCATCTTTGGACGAATCCCAAGGTGAATAGTGATGGGGAGTGATACAGATGATTAAATTAAAATCGCACTTTATTGATAGGTTGTATGTAATTGGTTGCTACAACAACTTGTAAGAAAAATAAAGGGCAGGATAAAAGTGAAACTTTGTTTTAATTATTTACTGCATATTGGTTGCACAGGTGTACTTGTGTGTCCTCTGTATCCATCTATTAGATATATTCTAACAACTCAATAATACCAACACAGCCTGTCTGTCAACATAATGGTTTGATAACAACTGGACAGACCATCCAGTTTGCCCGGACATTTAGAGGAAAAGGCAAGACACCCTATATTATTAAGGATTTTGTGCCAGCCATTATTACCTTAGGTTGGTAGGTAATTAAGGCAGGTAAGAAGTGATAGCTCAGTGGTTCTGACCTCTGCCTCTCATAAGGAGGTCCTGGGTTCGAAGCATGGGCACGCACCTCTGACTTTTCTAAAACTAAATGCTTAACGGTGAAGGAAAACATTGTGAGGAAACTTGCATGCCTGAGAGTTAACATAAATGTTCTTGAATGTGTGTGAAGCCCGCAAACCCACACTTGGCCAGTGTGGTGGGCTATGGCCAAACCCCTCTCAGCCTGAGAGGAGACTCGTGCCTACCAGTGGGACATAAAAAGGGGTTCAGAGAATAATAGGTATGGCAAAAAAAATGTATGTTAAATCAAGCTTTTTTTATTAGTATCATTAATATTGTTAAATCCTAATGAAATATAATTAAAATCAGTCTAAAAACGTAGTTACTCTATAAATTAATCAATCAAAATTAGAATTCAGATAACCATTTATCAATATTTTATACAAAATACAAAAACAGTAGTTGTTAATATAGTCTAATATTGTTATTAATACATAATTAGGAAAAATTATACTAGATTTGAGGTAGACTGTATATTTTATGAAGTCAAAATAAATAAAATAAATAAATAAGCCCTTTACTACTGAAACACCTTTTAAATTTTAACTTATATTATTACTTATTGCTATAAAAACTACAAAAATACAGATAAATATAGTAGGTACTGTATCTATTTTATAATTTTATTTGATAAGTTTGTATGTAATATTTTTTAATATAATTTCTTATCAAGATCTACAAAATAGGTATGTTTTATAGGTATTTTACCAATGTTTGCATTAACTTTAATAAATCTATTCCATATCCATTCAAGTTATAGTTTCACCCTATACCTTACCTATTGAAATTTATAATTCTTTGCTATAAGTAGGTCCTATGTAAGAAGTACAATGATAGCTTAGTGAGTTCCAGAAACATTGTTAATTGATTAATTTACAGTAATATTGATTTTTTACATGGAAATAGCCAAATAAGTTCTCTTTTCAGTTCTATATACTACCATGTTTACAAATTTATGGCTAAAATTTTAAGTATGAAGTTTTTCTTTGCTAATAGAATGCCTATTACACTAAAAATTATTTTAATTTTACAGATAGTTTCATATATTTATTTTCATAAATTCAATTGAAAGACTTTCAATACTCACTAACATACAATAGAATATAGCTTATTTCAACTACTTACTACAACTGATAATACCAAAATAACAGGAGAATTGATTATGCATAGGTATAAACCATGATTTTTTTTACAGGATTTTTTATGCAAGATACCATAGTTACCTAGTTGTTTAATGTTACAAAACAATACCTACTATTAATTACAAAAAAGATTGGTGTTCAGTCCGCCTTATGGAGTACAGGCCTCTTTCAGTTGCTTGTCATTTCAGATTTAAATACTTTTAAATGAGGTTAATAACTGAAAACTGAAAGGTTTTGGTCATGACCCCCTTGCAGTGACCAACTGGACTGAGGGGGAGAGGCTATACTATATTATTTACATTAAGATGAATGTATGACATTTCATGCAACCAAAGCTGTATAATACAAAACTTTTCTAATGAAATTAGTATATTAAAAGAGTAACAATTATATATGAAGTTGGGTACTAATATACTATTCATTCATTTTCATGCATTTTTCCAGAGCCTATGGAGTAGAGACTCCTGCAGTGTTCTATTTTGAAGCAGACTTTGTTTCACTTGAAGACTTTGTAATAATGTAATTCCAGAGCATTTTCCAACTCTGCCCACGAAGTGTGTTCTTCACATCCTGAATTTGCAAACAAAACAAAATTTATGTATAACTTTTAAAAATTAAATAAATCAATGTATCCAAATGTTGCATTCTATTTAAATATGACCCATCTATACATGCATTTTCTAAAAGAATTAATAAACAAAAGGCTTTCTATGGTGTCAGTGGAGGGACAAGTGCATTTGCTAGGGTTCCGTACCCAAAGGGTTTAAGAGGACCCTACTATTAAAACTTCGCTGTGTATCTGTTTGTCACTGAATAGGCTGTATCTCATGAACTATGATAGACAGTTGTAATTTACACAGATATAATATAATGTTGCTGCAATAACAATACTCTACTAACAAAACGAATAATAGAAAATAAAAAATATTGGGAGCTCCCATGCAACAGATGTGATTTTTTGCAGTTTTTTTAGGTAATGGTATGAAACTTTGTAAGTTTTACTTGTACTTGGCTGGCTTTCTTATATGCTTTAAATAAATAAATAAAAAATAAATGCTTTGTTAAAATACAAAAGACAACATCCATCAAAAATATTGTTTGCAGTGACAGGATTGTATAGGATTGACTATTTCCACTAAAACTACTATAGGTACCTATACGTATTAGATCAGATTAACAGGATTTTGTTTACTTTGCCTGAAAACTCCTATACAATGTTCAACTGTATTCAGTTCAGTTGTGTGCTTCAAATAAAACACGAGCTGCAGCGTCTCCGTTGTGGTGTTAACAATTGAGGTCATCGTTCTCCAAAGAAGATAGCCACTGTCTTCTGAAAATCCATATACTGAATTGAACCCATGGCAGTGTATGGACATTAAGTGTTAAATTGCTTTCATTAAATAATAATTGCAATACTTACCTAATAAAAACCCATGTTCTCCACCGCATGCCTCGCAGCTCTTGACACAGTCCTCAGTGTACCTAATTGTAGTTTGGTAAGATCCTGATAAGTAGAATGATAACGCTATCAGAATCTGCAACAGAAATGATGGCATTAGGCACATCAAACCATCATCATGAATTATTAATACTTTAGTAGGTACCTAATACTTAGACAAGAGTTTACCTTCATCTCCGCTGATATTCCGTCACTCCGACACAGTCTGGGAATTAACAGAGCTCCTCAACTAGACCCCTAATAGTTTCCTTCCCGAGGCGAAATGTTTTAACAAATTCAGCCTCGGAAATATTCTTAACGGCGGCGACGGCGGTTTCTATTCTCCAAACGCACAGAATTTATCCAAATGCTTGTTCCGTTCAATATTAACCCCGTTAGCTAGCTGGAGAATGTTCCACCTTGCTCTAATCATCAATAGATTAGAAAAAAAACACTAATAATCCACATGCAATGATAGAAATTCACTGATTTAGCTATTACTGCTTAATTATCTAAAATTGCAGGTCGATTGCCATTTCGAACTGTCAAAAAATTAGCAGACTAGGATATATTCGACAATTGAGATGTGATTGTGTTAACAGACTAGCAAAAGTTCATTGAGATGTATATTGTAGGTGAGTCGTGTAATTTTTACACAATTAGTAAACGATCGACCTAGCAGACTACCAAAATCGCAAAAATCGGTAATAATTGTGTAATTATTGGACGATCGAGATAAAATTGTCATAGCAGACTTGGGGCCCCGGTCACTCGTTGCTATAAACTACTGTTCGCGTAGGCGCCAAGGTGAACGCGTGCGACGGACGCGGCGAGTCGGCGCTGTCGCTGGCGGCGCGCCGGGACTCGGCCGCCGCGTGCCGCCTGCTGCTGGCCTGCGGGGCGCACGCCCCCGACACGCGGCCCGACTCCGACGGTGAGTACCTAGTCTATAAACTTTTACAAAAAAAAGACGTGTGGCACTCGCAGACTGCCGCGGTAAAGCTATTGTTAGCATTTTTTATCGTCACGTCTTTAAAGTTTATTATGGTATGTAAAAAGTCGCTTCAGTTCCATTCCGCCGCGGTGTAAATTTACCCTAAGTCTACAATAAATAAAAACAACACTATAAGTTAAAAATTATTTATTAAATAAATTAAATATTGCTGTGCCCTGACAGGGTCTAATGTGCACGCATTTGCTTTGTACTATATAAGCATTTACGTGTAAAACATGATTGCAATAAATAAATATATAACAACTAATTAATTATCTAGTCCTTGTGCCCCCACATGTCGCTCCCATCCCCCGTCCGAGCCATCCGCCTTTGTACCACATCGTGCTTCACAGTCTTGAGATCGTACGCCCATCCGAGCCACGCGAAGAAGTCAATGAACAGCGTGCTCATGTTCAGTCTATTGTTGCCCAACTCAGCGGCTTTGTAGTCCCACGGATACGTGTGGTGGTAGTTGTGGAAGCCCTCCCCGAACGCGACCAGCGACACAAACAGATTCTGCGTCGGCTGGATGCTCTTGTCGTAGGGCCGATTGCCCCACAAGTGTGCGGCGCTGTTGATGAAGAAGGACATGTGCAGGTTGCACACGTAGCGCAGCAGCGTGACGTGCCACGCCACGCTGAGCGTCTCCCCGAAGCAGAGCACCGGCACCACGGTCGGGAAGATATAGCACATGAACCCTATGAATGGGATCGCGTACCTGTAAAGAGAATCTTATTGAATGATCGCAGAAAATACAGAACGCGTGTTAATTTGGCCCATAACCTAATGTTTCAGAAACAGTTAAAGAATCGATTGTTAAAGTCGAATCGGAATGCAAAATTCGAGTCTATTAACTCGATGAACCCGCGCATCCTATCAGATTTGGGTAGGTTACAACAGTTTCAAACTCTTTAGATTTTAGTCGATGCGTCCTGACACACAAGAAAGTCACCCACAAATATGGGTAGTTTGAACAATCTCAAATACCCTGGGATACGCGACAATCCATGACCAAATTATCGGGATGTCCTGGGAGCATCATTTAGTTTTTTAATATAACCTCATAGATTAGAAACAGTAAAAAAATCTATTTTTAAAGTAAAATCGAAGTGCAAAATTGGAGTGCAAAAAGAATTGGGAAGTTTTAACAGCCTGAAATCTCCGCGACAATACACGATCAAATTTTGGTAACATTGTGGTATTTTATCTCAATGAACTTACGCATTCTATCAGATTTAGGTAGTTTAAAATCGACGCCCTGGGGCTTTGAGTATCAATGATGTTTCAGAAACAGTAAAATAATCGATTGTTAAAGTCAAATCGAAGTGCAAAATTGGAGACTAAATTCAATAACTCAATGTGAAAACCCCGGGAAAGGCCAAAATCAACAACCAAATTCTCGGGACCTCCTGGGACTTTTGAGTATAAGGTATCCTGGTCCTCACCTCTTCTGGAACATGAGCACGGGGTTCTCGTACAGGTCAGTGAGGTCCACCAGTTTCTCGCGTAGTTTCACGTCAGGGTGCCTCTTCACTAGCAGCCAGCCGATGTGCGAGAAGAAAAACCCGCGCGCCGCGTTGTGAGGGTCCGCGTCCGTGTCGCTGTATCTGTAACACCACGTTTGCGCTTAGCCAAGAATACCCTCTCAACCTTCAAGAAATACCTAGAATAACTTCCCGCGGTCTTTAGACTATGGGCGTATTCACGTACAAAGCAGGTGGCCTGCGCCGAACTACCAGCGTTTATCGGTAACGGCCTAGGCAGGTAGTCGCCATACTTGAGTCAAGCCAGCGCCGATAATATGTTCCGACTTGCTCCGATTAGATGGAGACTCCCTGCGCTGACTACATGGGAGGGCCGGTACAGATAGCGCTGGTAGCTCGGCGCAGGCAACCTGCTTTGTACGTCAATACGCCCAAACGACGACGACCTCCGTGGCGCAGGGGATGCACGCTCGGATTCGAGTGGGAGGTCGCGGGTTCGATTCCAGCCACGGGCCACTTTGGAATTTTATAATTTCTAAATTGGCTCAGGTCTGGTCTGATGGGAGGCTTTGGCCGTGGCTAGTTACCACCCTACCAGCAAAGACGTACCGCCAAGCGATTTAGCGTTCCGGTATGATGCTGTGTAGAATCCGTTGGGGTGACTTAACTTACCCCTTCGAAGTTAATACGCTAACATCATCGACTGCATCATCACTTACCATCAGGTGAGATCGCAGTCAAGTACTAACTAGTATAGCATAAAAAAAACACTGGGGAAACACTGGTTAAACCAAGATGTCCTAATAAAGGTTTTCAACAAGAATGCCGTTATGTAATTGATAGTGCTTATTGCCTTTCCGCGAGAGAACTCCTTAACTTTTTATAGCTCAGTTGAGAAACTTGGTTTATTTAATTCGCCACTCGTGCTGTCACCATTGCCGTCACTCAAATGTTGGGTTTTTAATGAAATTCATAGAAATGCCACTTGACTAAAGGGGTGAGGAAGTTTTCGGTCGTTATTTAATAAGTTTATCCTTCCGTACTCTTTCTCCATATAGATCCTAAAGTCTTCCAACCATGGTCAAAGTCTCACTCCTATGCTGAATGGCGCAGTTTACTTAAAAGGTTCCAGCCTGGCAATACTTACATATTGTAAAGTATTGCCAGTGCAAAGTAAAGTAAAACTGGCCATACTTAAATAAGAATTTAATAATTTAAAATATCTTAGACGTAAAGAACGAGGCAGCAATTTACGTAAATTAGCTAGCTATAAGAAGTTTATTGTACCTAATACTAATAATGCATATGGCAAAAGAAATTATAAATACATGCTTCCTAAAATCATTGAAAATTTTTCATTGCCTTGCAAACTATTAATGATAAAAAACATATAGCTATATCCGGAAATGAAAAAAATATTAATTAAGTAATTTATGATACTTATATTTACATAGATTTGTCATATTATATATATTGTATGAATTAGTTTTTATAACTTTTTGTAAGTTTATCTAGCGAACTCGCCATCCTCAAAATAAAGGACAAGTTTCCTGAGGATGGCATATATATAATGTAAATTTTATAAATTGCGATTTCATATTTTGACCAATAAATTAAATAAAAAAAGCCATTGATTAAACATATAAAAGGATCAGCATTTACTGACGTCACGGATACATTTTTAGGCTCCGCCCTGAAGGCGGATTTTTAAGTTGTCAAAACCGTAAAATGGCGCTAATGTATGCGACCGACAGCGGTATGGCTTCAACATACGTCACATTTTTCCCGTCCACTTAGCGTAGCGTATTTCGACATTGGTTCCAGTACAAGTGTTCACTTCAAATCCTATATCTTTAAACGAGCAATTCTTGTATATATAATCTGGATATCGGAAACGGCTCGAACGATTTTCATGAAATTTAGTATACAAGGGGTTTTGGGGGCGATAAATCGATCTAGCTAGGATTCATTTTAAGAAAATGTCGAATTTACCAAATAAAAATAAAAATATGACTCCTGCTGCCATCTATTGGCCAGTAGTTAAACTACCGAGCGAAGCTCGGGCACCCAGATACATAGGTATATAAAATGGATGAGGGGTTTAATACAAAATTCACGAAAAAAGTGTCCCGAGAAAACCTATATAAACGAGGGTACATGAGTATTTTTATAAACAAACTAAAACATTGTAATTTATGTCTTTAAACTATTACTATACGGCCTAATTTTCAAACACGAGACTGAAGTGTGATTGTATGTCTTTTAGCGTTTTGTATGTCATTTACTTCGGACACTTTTTAGCGCTGACCCTAACTCCTTAGTTTATAACTCAATGCCCAGATATTATAGATTACGCGCGTGGTTACCTGTGGTGCTGCCGGTGCTTCTTGGCCCAGTCGAAGGCGGTGTTCTGGTAGGCCATGGAGTTGATGACCATGATCAGGACCTGCAGCTTGGTGTTGGCCTTGAACGCGCGGTGCGACCACAGCCGGTGCGAGCCCGCCGTCACGCCGATGCCCGCCAGCACGTACACTATGTAGTCTGGAAGAAAGGGGGAAATCAATAGATCATCTCTCTATTGAACCTTTGTCGGTTGTCAGGGCAAAAGGGAAATAGGGTATTTGACTCCAATTTTTTATTACTTTATTATAAAGTAGAATTAAAATAATGACGTGCACTGAAAGAACTAATTAAATCGATCAAATAACAAAAAAGTTATAAGCATTTAAAGATTTGTGATTAGACAGAGATAGCAACATGAAATTGTGACGTCACACCTTACCAATGCCATAGTAGCTTCGTGCGGCTTCATACAAATTTTCGTTTTGCGAGAAAGGGATAGAAGATCCCCCCACTCCAAAGTTTAAACGCCTGTAACTTTGTAAATCTTCGTTGGATTTTAATATTTCTTTCACTGCACGTTATTATTTTTATCCTAGTTTATAATAAAGTAATATTTTTTATGAAATTCAAAAGTAGTGTAAGACCCCATTCCCCTTCAGGCAGGTGTTATGCCTGGGGATCGCTTGTGATCTGAGCGTGTGACGTCAGAACTTCTATTTATAGAACACTCGTCAAAAGCTCTGTCAGCGTGTGCTATTGCACTGGTTGGTGGACCGCTACAAACCCATACAACTCATTAACCTTTTCAGATCCATGTGGTGCATGACCATTCAAAATTCAAAAATTTTATTCTTTCACATAGGCCTAACTTACAGGCTCTTGCGAAACGTTAAGACTCTACCGCCTTGCTCGGAAAGTAGCACTGCACCGAGAAGAACGGGCAAGAAACTCTCCACTTGCTTTTTTTAAAAATAATAATTTTTTACAATTTTGTTTTAAACAATATATCACATTATAATAAGCATCTTGTGAGCAGACGGAATATATACTTAGATCTAAGGGTCTTGTCATTTAAAAATTCATTTATTGTTTACCCTTACTTAGAAGATGATTTTTGACAGTTTGTTTGAACCTGTATAGGTAGGTCCAAAACTGCCTTCAGGATCACGTTATAAAAGCGTATACTCAACCCCGCAAAGGATTTTTGTACTCTGCGCAAGCGGTGTGATAATTCAACCAGTTTATGCAACCATTGGTGAAGGATTCGTTGTTAGTGGCATCCTTATGTGGTTGATGTCCAACCAACCGTTTTTCTTCCACGTTTCTGATACGAACCGCTAAGGTGTGGAATACCCTAACAGCTTACGTGTTCTCAGCCAAATATAATATGGGTGCCTTCAAGAGAAAAGTGAATAGGCATTGTCAAGCCTTAAAAATAAAAAAAAATTTGGTGATGGCCCATTTGGTCCCTGATGAGTAAAAAATGGATACTCATTACTCACTAAATATCAGGGTCTTCCACAAAGCGGCGCTGCAGGCTAGATAGAGCCCGTAGAGCGCTGCGAGGTGGCCATATATGAAGATGACCACAGTGGGCCACAGGATCTGGTACTTGCGCGGTGCTGCCTGCGGGGCCACCAGCTTGGGGTAGGGGTCCAGGCGAGGGGCCTCCTCCACCACCGTGGTTTCCGTGTACGTTTGGAAGGGAGGCATCTGCGAAGATAAACCATCTTTAGGATACTGTTCCAGCTGAAAGCACAAGCTTGATTTCCATTTAAGGTGTTTCGACCCTACCAGCCATCGAAATTCCAGGTTGGCTCTGGTCTGGTCTGGTGGTAGGCTTCGGCGGTTGCTAGTTACCACCCTACCAGCAAAGACGGACCGCCAAGCGATTTAGCGTTCCAGTGCGATGTATGTAGAAACCGTTGGGGTGAGTTTACTTACCCCTTCCAAGTTAGTACGATAACATCTTCTACTGCATTATGACTTACCATCAGGTGAGATTAGAAGTATTTACTTGTATACCTAGTGTAAAAAAATCTAATTTTATTCAGTTTTTCGCAAATATTAGACTAGTACTACACATTGTAGGTTTATGGTAATTAGCCCACTATAAGCGAAAAATTAAATGAAAAGACAAATGACCATGGATGTATGGATTCCCGTATCAAGCTGAATCTTCTAAACTTTATTTTTTATAGACTACGATCTCCACATAAACTTCTACAATTATTACTTTTTTAATATCCGGATTCTAAAGTTATAGGCAAACATACTAGTTGTACTTCTTAGTAAAATCAGTATGACACAAAATGTGCATCGAAAAGAAAGTAACTTTTTGAATGAAAAATTAAATTCCGGATATGAAAAGAATTTTTTTAGTGCCAATGGTTCCTAAAAAAACCCTATTTTATCTTCCTAGACTATTTTGGTTTTGGTTCATGAGAAAACTTGATACCACCTTTGGTCATTCTCTTTTGAATTTTCGCGCCCGGATGGTACCTATCACCCTTAATAATTACCTACTGAAATAATCAAGTGTGACAGTTGACAGACGGACGAAAGGAGTAAGTAAACACCATTTCGGTAGGGAACCCTAGAAACTGGACCTGCGTACCTATTCTGTAACTCGGTGCCTATCAAACAATGATAGCCACTAGCAAATGTTTTTCATCCATTGAAGTTTTGCTACGGAAATGCTTTTTTTATTTCATAGCAAACGTTCAATGGACAAAAAACATATGCCAGTGGCTATCATTCTGTGATAGGCACTGAGATACAGAATACGGGCACAGTAGGCAGTGTCGGAAGAGATTTGACGACCTTCCTAGTACTTATTATTTACTAATTACTATGCACCACTGCTTAAACTTAATGAGTTCAAACTTCACATTAGAAGTATCTGTTCCATATTCAAATAGTAATTTGATACTCTTATTATTCGACTATTATTGTAATTCGACCAAAAAAATATTATTATTCAATTCAAAAGGGCTTTTATTCAATTTCCGTCCTTCCGTACAGTTTTTTTATACAGGTATGCAAATGTTACAATTAAATCATCACTTAATGATATTATTAAAGCCTATTAATTATTATTCATTATTATATTAAATTACAATGTCAAACAGTATATCAGCTATCGTTGCTCTCTATACTCTAAGAACTCCTTACATAATAAAATCGGCCAAGTGCGAGTCGGGCTCGCGAGGGTTCCGTACCATCAAGACCCATTCTCTATGGTATTAAAGTAAACCAAATATACCTGCCTACTAAATCAAAAACGTGCATAAAAATCACTTTAATTGTATGGAGCCCCCCTTAATTTTTCATTTTAATTTAACTATTTATATTAAGTATGCATATAACTAAATATTCTGTGAAAATTTTAAGCGTCTAGTCTACCTGTTACCGTTATCAATATCGAGCTAAAACAAGCAAATAAATCGCGTTTGTTGTATGGGAGTCCCCTTAAATATTTATTTAATTAAATTTTTAAGTATCCGTTGTTATAGCGGCAACAGAAATACATCATCTGTCAAAATTGCAAGTCTTTAGCTATCACGGTTCCAGAGATGCAGCCTGTGAAGTCCTATTTTTACTAGAGTTGCCACGAATAGTGATTTAGCCGAATACCGAATACCGAATATTCTGCAACGCTATCGGCCGAAGCGCCGAATATTCGGCCGCCGAACATTCGGCACTAAGTACATGCTTGTCGACCGCAAAATCGTGTCGCAACCTGTCTCACTCGAGCGCGGGCGGCGCGGCCGCGCGGGTTTAGATGATGAGATTTTTATTTGAAAACTACTCGCCTAGAAAGGAAAGCTGATCCTTTCAAGTGGTGGTCAGCAAATGAAAAGCAACACCCAAACCTTTCAAAATTTGCTAAAGTTTATCTTTCTTCTCCCGGGAGCAGCGTGTATAGTGAGAGGTTGTTTTCTGAAGCTGGTATCATTTACGATGAGAAGCGTAATCGTTTGCTACCATCAAATGCTGAAAAGCTTTGTTTTTATCCATCACAACTTACCACTGATTAATTTTACTTATTAAAATATTGTTATTTGGTAATAAATACAAATCTTGAGTAATATGATGTGTCTTTTTTGTCCACGATTTGGTATTCGGTATTCGGCCGAATAATAAGTACTATTCGGCCGAATACCGAATACCAAATAAAGTGGCCGAATAGGCCGAATACCGAATAGTAGCCAGATATTCGTGGCATCTCTAATTTTTACCCTTTGGGTACGAAACACTTAAAACCATGAGAATCACTTTTCTTACCGAACCGCAAACTTAACATTGTTTTTTGAGGTTAATATTTAATACCAAAAAAGTATAATATATTATACTGAGTTAATTTTATTTTTCCTGTAAAAATATACTCGTATTATACATTAATCTTTATTAATCATAGTTTTTTTTAGATTTTTCAGCTGGTACACTATAACGCGGGAGGACAATAAAGTATAAGGGTTCCGTTTTTTTTCTTTTGAGGCACGGAATTCTAAAAGTCATGTAATTTACTTTCATATAATCTAAGAAAAATTGTAAATGTACTCGTAAATCTGCTTTGCTAAGTTAGCAGTAGAGTTTGGAATTTTTATAAGTAAGTTAGGCCTATGTGAAAAATAATGATTTTATTTTCATTTGCAATCCCGAAAACCACAGCTAATAATAATCTAATAATAATTGTGGATATCACCATTCCACAAGATGAGAATCTCATGAAAGCGGAGAAGGAAAAATTATCTAAGTACTTAGACCTTGCTCATGAGATTACCGCCATGTGGAGTGTGAACTCGACGATTATTGTTCCGATAGTCGTTTCAGTTAACGGTCTTATAGCGAGATATATATTTTAAGAAGCTTTCGCTCAACTGTTGGATCAAGTGCCGTATACAGAAAGCAGTGGTCCTGGAAACGGCACGCATTGTGAGGAGGTTCCTCACTCTTGAACCCTGACCACCGGTAGCTTGGGCCGTTAAGGCTCCGCGACCAGTGGTGGACTCAATTTTTTAATATTTTTAAACGTGTTTTTTTATTTTTTTTATTTTTAGGGACATTGTTAAAAATATTATTAAATTGTAATAAAAATAAATGATTGTTAAAAATCTAATAAATTCTTACTTACCGCGTTATCTTTTAAGTGAAAACGTAATTCACTGCACCCCTTCTCCGCCGCAGTTGCCTCTGGATCACCTGTTTAGTTTGACATCCGCCCACCGAATAACGCATAGATCGAATTACCCTTGTATTTATGTGTTATTATATTACATAGAAATTAATTAAACGGCGATAGAACTGGTCGACGCACGGAGGTCGTGTAGGAAGAGATTTTCGTTTTAGGCCCAGAAAATGTATTAGTAGCCATTTCCGATAATGAAGCGTCGCGACGCGCATAATTTGGGTCCCATTAGGGAATAACCACAATTAGGGTTCCATACCAAAATGGTAAAAATTGAACCCTTATGGTGAGACTTTCTCCGTCCGTCCGTCCGTCTGTCACACTTGATTATTTCAGTAACTATCAAAGCTATCGACTTGAAATTTGGAATAGTTTTAGGTAATAGTGACCCAACGCCATTGCAATCATAAAACATTGAAAATTTTTTTTATTTTTATTTAAAAAGGGGGGAAAACCGGGGCTTCGAATTTTCAAAATGAGATAACAATATTGAGTGGGGGTATCATATGGAAGGGCGTTACTTGTGTATTCTAAAACCAATTTTGATTTATTTTTATGCCCGATAGTTTTTGATTAATTGAGCAAGCTGTCGAAAAATACCGTCTCTGAAATAATTATGATCAATAGACATTAATGTATATTTTACCGGAAAAATGAAGCACCTCCCTAACTTTTATATTTTTTTGATAATAACAATAAACCACCAAAAACAAAGTTAGGTTTGCGGTTCGCCAACAAAAGTACCTACATGTAAATTATACTCGTATATTCAACGGACAAAAGTTATTCTTACGTTTTACTTCTTTGATAGTATGGAACCCTCGGTGCGCGAGTCCGACTCGCACTAGGCCGGTTTTTTTTTTAACATTATACTATCTGGTTGTGTACATCGTAATTGAAAAAATATTTATTTATATTGCTCATGAAACATTGTTATTAATAATTATAAAAACCGGCCAAGTGCGAGTCGGACTCGCGCACCGAGGGTTCCATACTATAAAAGAAGTAAATGGAAAAATTATAACTTTTGTTCATTGAATTTACGAATATAATTTTCAAGTAGGTACATTTGTTGGCGAACCGCAAACCTAACTTTTTTTTCAGAGGTTTATTGTTGATATCAAAAAAAGTATACTAGCTAGAGAGTAGATTTTATTTTTCCTGAAAAGTATACGTTAATGTCTATTAATCATAATTATTTCAGATTTTTCGATCGATAAACATCGGAGACAAGGGAGGAACGGTATTTTTTTCGACAGTTTGAACAATAAATCAAAAACTATCAGGCATAAAAATAAATAAAAATCGGTATTAGAATACATAAGCAACGCCCTTTCATATGATACCCCACTCAATATTGTTATCTCATTTAGAAATTTCAACAACCCAGCTTAGCCCCCCTTTTAAATAAAAATAAAATTGATTTTCAAAATTTTATGATCGCAATGACGTTCGGTCACTATTACCTAAAACTATTCCAAATTTCAAGTCGATAGCTTCGATAGTTGCTGAAATAATCGAGTGTGACAGACGGACGGCGGAGATAGTCTCACCATAAGGGTTCCATTTTTACCATTTTGGTATGGAACCGTAAAACTGCCATGTTATTTGACTTGTTGACTGAATAGCCCCTCCGCTACGTAATTCAGGCGATTCAAACGATCTATTAGGTCTGGTTGCCAGTGGAAAGGAAAACACCAATTTAAACATTGGGTTTTTATTCGGTTTTCGGTGACAGGGAAGCACACTTGGATTATCTATATACACCATAGGTTCCTGGAGAAGGGATTTTATAGAGCCGGAGCTGCTCCTTGAGGCTACATTGCTGATGATGAGGCCGGCAGGCTTAAAACCGGGTCCGTCGCCTCAAGGTTGTCAGCAAATAGCCCAAAAATGCGAACTGGTTTTAGATGAAAAGTTTCTGTATATATAGTAAAAAAAACTGATTACTATGTGCTGATCAAAAATTGATGTCGCTATACAGCAAAAATTTAGTCTGGTCCGGACTTTCTACGACATGGGGCCGTATTTGGGTTATTGCAGATCGAACGAACGATCATGTCACAAACTCAATTCAATGATTCAGCCAATCAGCTCGAACTGAAAACTCTATATCTTAAACATGGTCTTTGAATTATTGACTGATGACATTCATTAAACACTCAGCCTCAGCACTTACTGACGTCACGCATACAATTTTAGGCTCCGCCCAGTGGGCTGATTCTGTAACGTTCAGTTAGTTAGTTGGTAACCCTAACTGGGTTATTAACTAAGAAAACGCAGACAAAAATCCTATTTTTGCACAAATTACCAACCTAGGTCGGTATGGTATCATGTTAATATACCATGCTAGTTGCTATCTTGTACAAAAAGAATACAAAAATGGGATTTTTGCCTCCGTTTTCTTTGTTAATAACCCAGTGCGGGTTATTAACTAACTAACTGAACGATACAGAATCAGCACACTGAAGCCGAGTTACCGGAACCGGCGGTACCGAAATGTAAGACGCGCGACGCCATATTTGAGAAGTTTTTGCTTCAACATACTTTCCAGTCGTCTAAGCGTAGCGTATTACGTCATTGGCTGATGAGCGCTGGCTGGCTGGACTGTGACGTCACGACCGGTGACGTTTTGTTTTGTTTTTAACGTTTGAATTTTCTTGGGATTAATTTTCACTTTTTATTAATAATAATTTTCTTCAATATTGAGTGATTTATGGCCGAAAATATCGCAAGATTTATGGCCCAATCGCAAACGGTTTTTGACGACCGAATGGCGTAGCGGTAACGAACCTGCCGTCTGTGTCGGAGGTCGTGGGTTCGATTCTCACTACTGGTAAATGTTCGTGTGATGAGCATGAATGTTTTCCAGTGTCTGGGTGTTTTTTTTAATTACGCATCTTTACTTAAACAGGAATAATGTAATCCAAGTCGTAAAAAATGCTTTCATCGCGTGCCCTGCGGAAAATATTGAGGATAGAACATAACAATGTTCTACAATATTAAAGAACGTATAAAAATCTGTAAAAAAGTCCGCGAAAGCATAATATGCCTATCTCCTACGGATAACTCACAATAACTGCTTTTACTGTTAAAATTGTGGATTAAAAATTAATAATTTTTGTGAAGCTTATTTAGCCTAGATGGTATTAATTTATATCTTTGTAAGTTTTTTAGAACGGTGGAATATTTGTGCCCTTTACTACAAATATCTTCAAAGATATTAGCAAAATAAAAACGTGCGGCGCTGCTGAAGTATTACGCGGGACAAACGGGTTACGGGGCGGCACAAAAATATTTCTAACGCGGAACGGAGTCCGCGGGCACTGCTAGTTAGGGTTCCATACCAAAATGGTAAAAATGGAACCCTTATGAAACTTTCTCCGTCCGTCCGTCCGTCCGTCTGTCACACTCGATTATTTCAGTAACTCTATCGATCTGAAATTTAAAATAGTTGTAGGTAATTGCCGCGCCGTCACAGCAATCATAAAAAATTGAAAAACTTTTATTTTTATTTAAAAAGGGGCGAAAACCGGGTCGTCGAAATTTCTAAATAAGATAACAATATTGAGTTTGGTATCATATGAAAGGGCGTTACTTGTGTATTCTGAAACCGATTTTCATTAATTTTTATGTCTCATAGTTTTTGATTTCTTGGGCAAACTGTCGAAAAAAATACCGTTCCCCCCCTTATCTCCGAAGTTTGCCAATCGAAAAATCTGAAATAATTATGATCGATAGAAGTTAACGTATATTTTACAGGAAAAATAAAATCAACTCTCTAACTATTATACTTTTTTTGATAATAATAATAAACCGCCAAAACCAAAGTTACGTTTACGGTTCGCCAACAAAAGTACCTATATGTAAATTATACTCGTAAATTCATGAACAAAAGTGATTATTTTAATGTTTTACTTCTTTTATAGTATGGAACCCTCGGTGCGCGAGTCCGACTCGCACTTGTTTTTGTATAAAGATAATGGAGATGATCCTTGTCATTCACGTATTTTTCCTAACATCATTTTAATGTGCCTAATTAGCTTACAAATTGCGAAAAATTTGAATTTAACGGGCGTTAAGTATCAAGGACCTAACAGACGATTTTTAATGCAAAAGTAAAAACTATAAACACAATTACTTTCCAATTTGAACGTATACGATTCGAAACGTACGAAAAAATTTTTTCGACAGAAAGTTCTCCCAAAATTTGCTCCATTTTTCTAATTTTTATCGGATACTAGTACAATGGATCTATAAATAGTAATTGTAATTTTTATTTTATGCCAGTGGTAGGGGGCGAAGATAGTTAGGTAGAAATTAGAATGAGTACTATAGTACGTTCGAACGCACGAACGGACTATAACATAGGTTTAAGTGCATGTGTGTACTAACCATAGAGTTTAGTTTTTAGCATTGGGAACTAACATAGGTTTAAGATTACTGTTACTAACAAAGTTCTATGGAGTTTTTATACCGTTAAAAAAATAATTTATTTATTTAATCGTTTTTTTTTTCTGAAATCGTCAGCTTATAGTAGGGGAGCCCACGATGCTACTCGAGCATCGTGAGGACCTATTGCATTGTAAAGTTTAGGTACTAAAATGAAAAAGAGGTCCATCTTTTTTTTTTTATTAAAATGTTACAATAAAACTTATTATTAGCTTATTCTAATTACTATACAAATCTTGCCCGCGTGGAATGGTGCCAAGAATACTGGCTGCATTTCCGCGTTGAACAGCTGCGCTGATACGTTGCGCAAAAAAGAGGTTATATGAAGTTTGCTATTTCAGTGGTGGGGGAAGCTAATACAGGTTTAAAAAAAAATTGTCCATGAAAGTATACTCGAGCGCGTCAGATTTTTATACAGACGCTTCATCTTAATGTGCTTGTCGTTTCCTTAATCTACCGGGTTAAAAATAAAATTTTGAAACTGGCAGATTAAGAAAACTCCTTGACATAATTGTCAGATTATGGGGTCAGGACGACAAGAACATCAAGATGAAGCATCTGTATAAACTAGGGATGCCTCGATACGCCTTTTTGCCGATACGATACCGATACGCTTATTGAATTTAAAAAGGAATGTAAATTAAATAAAACACAATTAATTAACAGTTTTAGTAATCAAAATTAACATTTATAAATTTTTTATTTAAAGAACAAAGTAGGTATTCCAAAATTGTACTCCTAAGTTTGTTTGTATTTAATTTATATCTTTCTTTTTTGTATTTTTATTCTGTGGTGTGC
This sequence comes from Coenonympha glycerion, assembly GCA_963855885.1. Lineage (NCBI taxonomy): Eukaryota > Metazoa > Arthropoda > Insecta > Lepidoptera > Nymphalidae > Coenonympha > Coenonympha glycerion. The sequence goes on along the minus strand of OY979651.1, from coordinate 8,340,359 downwards.
AATGTGTTTATCTATCTATCTATCTATCTATCTATCTATCTATCTATCTATCTATTCTTAAGTTTTGCGAGCAAAGGAGATTTCGCAAGTCTGAATAAGACTTGTTGTGGAAAATAGTCTCTTGGATGCGATAGAACTCATTTTTTACCTCGTTTGCAACGAAATAGATGGGACAACACGCGCGTTTACATTACATTTTTAAAGCGCGAAATTTGAAAAGTATCATTGAAGCTGCCATAAAAATATCGCCGATACCGATATATCGGCAAACCCGAAGTATCGCCGATATATCGGTATCGGTATCGGATGCATCCCTAGTGTAAACATCTGACGCGCTCGAGAGAAAATTTGCAAAGTCACTATTATTATTTCACCCCCCCACCTCATAAATAGCATACCTACATCATACAACCTCATTTATTTTAGCATCTAATATTTAAAATCTAATACGTCCGACGCTCGAGTAACTACCAAAATCCCCTCTTGGGCTCTCCTACTATTATTCTGTTTAGGAGTCAAAACTGCCACAAATGGTCACACTGCCGATGGTTTTCAGGAGTGTCGAGAAGTGGCGCAGGGGACGCACGCTCGGATTCGAGTAGGAGGTCGCGGGTTCGATTCCCGCCACGGGCCACTTTGGAATTTTATAATTTCTAAATTGGCTCAGGTCTGGTCTGGTGGGAGGCTTTGGCCGTGGCTAGTTACCACCCTACCAGCAAAGACGTACCGCCAAGCGATTTAGCGTTCCGGTACGATGCTGTGTAGAAACCGTTGTGGTGACATAACTTACCCCTTCCAAGTTAGTACGCTAAGATCATCGGCTGCATCATCACTTACCATCAGGTGAGATCGCAGTCAAGTACTAACTTGTATAGCGTAAAAAAAGTGTTTATTTTGTAGTGTGGTTAACCTGAGTCAGTGGGAAATCTTGAGCTTTGAGTCGACTAGCAGGAATTGTGGAGCGTCAGAGCATGGTTTTATAACCGCAAATGCTTTTTTTCACACTATCGATAGTGGACATGCCAGTTCGCGCATTTACCAAGAACTGTTTGTGTATTTTTCCCCGTCTGCGCAATTGGGTTTTTGTCTCCAATTTTTTTAATTACTTTATTAGAATAAACTAGGCTAAAAATAATGACATAACACTGAAAATTGGTCAAATAACAAAAAGGTTATAAGCATTTAACTGTTTCTGATTAGACAGAAAGCGGTATTAAATTGTGACGTCACACCTTACTAATGCTATAGTAGCTTCGTGCGGCACTATACAAATTTTCGAAATGAGATGACAAATGAGAAAGAGACAGAAGACCCTTCCACCTGTATGTCATTATTTTATGTGGCGTCATAGCCAAGAGTAGTGTAGGGCCCCCTTAATTCTGTCTTCTTCATAGTTCATACATAATATATGGAGCCCACAGACAACATATAGTTGGCAGTCATTGCCGAGAGTATGGATGGTCCATGATTGACCATAGGCAATGTCTTGTATCTATGGTACGCAGTGTGCAGTTCACAACTGACTTTTAGCGCTATACCTACTTATTTATAACATTTTAAGGCGAAGTCGTCTTTACATGTTATTATCAAAATCTTTGCTTAAAAATGTCTGTCCTAGGATTTTTTTTTTAAATAATTTTTTTTTTTAATTAAATATTATAGTGGACAACATCACATACATTGTTCCGATCCCTTAGTAAGTAGCTTATGCACTTGTGTTAAGGAAATCAGAGACAACGAAGGTACCACAACACCCAGACCCGAGACAATGTAGAAAACTTATTTTTCTACATTGCCCCGACCGGTGATCGAACCCGGAACCTCAGAGATGGCGGCGCCTAAAAACCGGCACGCTAACCACTCAACCACGGAGGTCGTCAAAATTAGCTAGAACATCGAGTTTTCAGTCAGAACTCGTGTATCTTGGACTAATTACTTTAACTCGACACTTTCAAGCAAGGATTTTTATATAAACACGTGAAGACGATACTGGAATTCTTGCAAGTTGACTGCCATAAGACTATTATGTCTTATAAGCTTAAAAATCGCGAAAAACCACAAAAAATTGAATTTCGCGGCACACCCGTGGCATGCTCCATAATGTTAAACTTTTGTGACTTAGTCAAAAGTTTGTGCGGAAAAATGTCTATTAGTGATACCTACTAAAGAAAATTTAGCTCCACCTGACATTTTAGTAATTGCAACAAAAAAGACCCAGAATCATTTACCAACAATGTGAAGGATTTACTACGAAGATTCTGTGGTTTGGATTTACGACAATATGAGCGTAGATAAAGTAGTGTATGTTTTAATACCCCCCATTATGCATCCGTTTTATAAAGTACTATTTATGAATAAAATTAATATATTAACATGATACCTTGAAATTGTAATATTTTTGTAGGATAATTGATAACTCCCTTTTGTGACATTTTACCTAATAAGTATAGGAAGTTCAAACTTCACATTTCAAATGTGCTGTTTATGTTAATACGTTTTTACAATATTATTATATCTGTTTTTAGGTTTCCATAGCAGAATTTAGTTCAGGGCGCGTTGGAACTCTCGTAAACTTAGTTTTTAAGTCGTTAAATAGTTATCACTATTAATAAGCATATGTACTTAATTATTTTAACTGACATTTCATAAGAGCTAACAAGTAACAAATAATGGCCTATATGAAATAAATGATTTAAATCTTTGAATGATAAAAATGGAAACCTTTATGAGTTTGCAACAAATTGATTTTTTGATACTCGTTTTTGATTCAGTGGACAGGGGTGTTTAGTTTACTTTAATACTACAGGGTCTTGATGGTACGGAACCCTCTATGCGCGAGTCCGACCCGCACTTGACAAAATTTTTATGAATGCTGTGCACAGTTGTAATTAACTTACCACACTGCCCGGTGCCTTTAATATAAATAAATAATTTAAATTTAGAATATACTTGTAAGAAAAAATAAACTTATTCTTAATAACATCTTTATATGACAGGAAATGTGCATTGAAATGAAAGTAACTTTTTTTACAAAAAAATATTTTCCGGATATGAAAAACAAATTCCTAGCGCCAGTGGCTATCAAAAAATACATTTTATTTTCCTAGAATATTTTAGTTTTGGTTCATGAGACAACTTAATACCACCTTCGGTCAATGTCCTTTTATCCGACTCGCCGCACTTGAACAATTTTTTATGAATGTGCCTTTGCCGTTTTGTATGGTATGGTCGACATCGTCTTCGCTTATACGAGTATTTTGAAAGTAGGTACTATCTATTTTGAGTACTGTATGGAAGCAGACGTTATTTTGCGGAAATCCATAATTAGAGGGACAGGTTAAATTGTTTTGCCATAATCGCTATAATATATAGTTATATTACACATAAATAATCCATACATATCGCATAGCGCTAGCCTATATTATATAGTTAAAAATAAAGTGTCGTGACACACAGACAGACAGACGGACAACAAAGTGATCTTATAAGGGTTCCGTTTTTTTTTTCTTTTGAGGTGCGGATCTCTAAAAAACCGCTACTTGAAAAGAATCTGTATTGATCTAATATGCAGGAGCACCGCCCATATGAAACACCACACAACAATTTCTTCTTACAATTTCTTCGACGTAAACACGAGTTGATTTTATTTTTTCTGTAAAATATATACGTTAATTCCTATTGATAGCAATGATAGCTCAGTGGTTCTGACCTCTGCCTCCCATAAGGAGGTCGCGGGTTCGAATCCTGGGCACGCACCTCTGACTTTTCCGAGTTATGTGCGTTTTTGGGAAACTAAATATCACTTGCTTAGCGGTGAAGGAAAACATCGCGAGGAAACCTTCAATGCCTGAGAGTTCACAAAAATGTTCTCGAAGGTGTGTGGAGACCGCCAATCCGCACTTAGCCAGCGTGGTGGGCTATGGCCAAATCCCTCTCAGTCTGAGAGGAGACCCGTGCCCACCAGTGGGACATAAAAAGGGGTTAAAATTATGATGATGATGATGATGAATCCTTATTGATGATAAAATTGATCACTAATATATACCATTACCTAGCACAATTTCAAATTGTATGACTATAGCTTAAATACTTTTACTGTTACTGAAATTATGGAGTGTCACGGACGGACGGACGTAGAAAGTCTTACCATAAGGGTTCCATTTTTACTATTTTCGTATTATTTGATAAATTTTCTGTGCATAGGTAAGGCCGAATTTGGAAACACTAACACTATTGAATAAGAGCTTATTGTAATTAACTGAAATTCGCAAATAAAGACATTGATTGATTGATAGGTCTGAGAGTAGGTCTTAAGCTATTTTTTATGTCCCCAATGGCAACACCGATTTCCGGGTCAACTAGTATTAGTATAGATTCATTTCAGACCTTTGTATTTTATCGCCCCACGTTTAAGCAGCGTGCGTTATATGTACTGAATAATTATAATAATAATTAACAGCTAAACTGTAATATTATAAAGAGGAAAGATTTGTATTTTTGTGTGTTTGTGTGTATGTTTTTAATGAATTAACTCAAAAACTATTGTGTGTGTAACAATAATTTTTCACTATTAGAAACCCGCATACGAGTACCCCCTGAGTAACATAGTAGTATTAGTATAGATTCATAATTATTCATTAATTTATTTGTAGTTAATGATTACTATTAGTTATTACTATTTATTTTAACCGGACAAACTGTTAATGCTGTGTATACCTGTAATGGTTACTGTACTCGGACTAGACAAATATTATGTAAATTTATTAATGACTATACAGTATATCGCTGGTGTATCTATTAAATAAATAAATAAATAAATAAACATAGGCCATATTTATTGCTAGAATGATAGAGAATTCTTACTAAAATACGTTAGTAATATTATATATTAAGAGTCATCTGACCCACGGTGTCTCCCATACAAACGTAATACCAAAATCATTTGTAATTCGTGCAATTTTCGATCATGTTGTCGTGTTATTCGGGTTCATATAGTAATAATCTATGCTCCTGGCTATGTTTGGTTCCGAAATACTTTTGTTTAACGAAATTGTAAACGAATTTAGTTTTGCTTATTTTTATGTCAAAGAGGACATGTTTTCTGCTTATTTGTTTTGTAATAAAAACAACACTATCTCACGTCGCACTAGTTCAGGAGCACAGTTTTTATTGTCCAGCTAAAGAAAAACACCAGTTAATAAAGAAAGTTACAAGTTATCATTCATAATTTTTGGTATTACGGAACTCGACCAAAGTTATAAAAAATTTGGTCAAAATTGATTATTATTTCGTTTTAAAGAAGTATTTCCGAACCAAATATTGCCAGGAGCATAGATTATTACAATATGAATCCGAATAACACCACAACATGATCGAAATATGCACGAATTACTAATGACTTGTTATTTTGAATGAATGGAGACATTGTAGTTCACAAGCCTCTTAAATTCGGTGCTAAAACTTTAGTAACATAACCCAAGGTGTAATAAAATGCCATAAAAGTTAGTGTTCTACTTACAGTATTCAAGATCAATAACTCATAACTCCAAAAAATATACAATAAGCCCATTAATATCTGGGTGACCAAGCTTTGCTCGGTGCTTATTTTTTTTTTTTTAGTAAATATGATATTTTCTTAAAACGAATCCTAGCTAGATCGATTTATTGCCCCCGAAACCCGCTGTATACTAAACTTCATGAAAATCGGTGGAGCCGTTTCCGAGATTCAGTTTAATTTTAAGAATTGCTCGTTGAAAGGTATAAGATATTTACTATTCGCCAATAGATCATATCATGCAGTTTATGTTCGGACCTTTACTGTAATAGTTTTACTTTTCGCCAATAGATGTCAGGCAGAGTCATTTTTTTTTTTGTAAATACGACATTTTCTAATAATAAATCGATTTATCGTCCTCAAAACCCCCTGTACTAAATTTCATGAAATTCGTTCGAGCCGTTTCCGAGATTCAGATTATGTAAAAATAAATCCCACCAAAAACATTCTGTAAAAAACTAGCCAAAGTCAAAATGGAGCTGCTTGTTTATCTCTAAAAAGTACTGAAATATAGACAAAGTCGTGCCAAGTCTAAGGTTCCTTACTGCGATTTCTTTATTATTATAGTTAATGTTGCGTGACTTTGAAGGGTACACAAGGGTTCAAACCAGGTGCTCCATGACACCATTGCACCAATCTGTCGCCAGAATTCATCGTCAATGAGTAGCGGTTCTTGGTCTTCAACGGCCAAGTCACACAACATTAACTATAATTATAAAGAAATCGCAGTAAGGAACCTTAGACTTGGCACGACTTTGTCTAGATTTCAGTACTTTTTAGAGATAAACAAGCAGCTCCATTTTGACTTTGGCTAGTTTTTTACTGAATGTTTTTGGTGGGATTTCACTTCTTTTTGTAGAAACTTCAAAATATTACAAAATATTTCTGTCCGTTTTTCTAGATACATTAACTGCATAAATAACTTTGTAATCTCATATAATTTATATGGAATTACAAAGTTATTAATGCAGTGATCACCAGGTACTCCAGATCTTTGATTATCCTAGTTTTTATAGTTTTCCCTTTATGTGGCCATTAAACCCTAACTGTGTACCAAATTTCAGCTCTCTGAGTTTATGGGAAGTACTAGTTCTATTTTGATGATCATGAGTCAGTCAGTCAGTCAGTCAGTCAGTGTCGAAAATGCGAAACTTTGCTTTCGCATAACTTCGGAACTATATGACCTACAGACTTGAAATTTTGGGTTTTAAGTATGTGATTATAGCTTACTGGATAGCGAAAATTTCAGCGTTCTGGTCTTATCCAGAGGTTCTCAAATAGGAGCCCGAAAATGCGGCGAAATGGTTCCTGTAAAGATGGTACGGCAGTTTTGCTTCGCGCTTTGACTTTGGCGGGGGCACTGCCGTGCCCCCTGATAGCTTACTTTGGGGCTAGATTGCGATATGTATAATGTCCTGATATTTATTTATTTATTTATTTATATACTTATACAAGAATTGCTCGTTTAAAGGTATAGGATCAGTGAAAATCTAAATAAAATATAAATTTTCACATCCGGGTGGTATTTGGTACCCATCCCCCCTTAATCGCACGTCAAAACAACATGTGTTATTTGTACTGAATAGTTATAAACACGTGAATAATAATTAGGCCATGCTTTTCACTATTAATGAAAAGGAGAATGGGGAAAATTGGCCCAGCTCTAACAAAAATGACCCAGAGACCGTTCAGATTCTGGAATGATTTATTTTGGATTGCTATTTTTCGTAAGTAGGGAATCAAAAATAAAATACAATTAAAAAACCGGTCAAAAATTATTCACTTTGAAACAATGAAATATATCCGAACCTAACCTTACTTTTAACAATAATGTGAATATCTTCTTCCTCCCTACTTTATTTGATTGACTCTGTATGACAGTTTTGTAAATCAGGTTAAGTACTACAAGTATCAGAAGTTTCATAACTGAACGTGGATTGGAGTGGATTTTAGTCTGGGCCAGGAAATGTATGGGAGTTCGCCGGTCTCCTTTGCGTAAACAGGAAAGACGGAAGTCAACGGCCACTAGGAACAACTCTTAACTGGTTTGATCAAAAATAAGTAAAGTGACCCCATTAATGTGTTTCCAATACTTTTGTCAATGTCACACGTGTAAGGTTACTTATTAGTGTTTATTATTTTTATACACACCGCTGTCCGTCAAACGCTGTTTTACTAATTAGGTGCATTAGCAGCATATACTCTCAGACCTAATCACAAAAGGAGAATGGTGAAAGTTGGCCCAGCTCTAACAAAAATAACAGAGACCGTTCAGATTCTGGAATGATTTATTTTGGATTGCTATTTTTCATAGATTTTTTTGTGTAAATACCATATTTTTAGAAGTAGGGCATCAATAAAAAATGGGAAATGCTTTCCAAAAAACCAACTTCAAATGCCACTACAAAGAGTGAAATAAATTTTAATGTACACCAATTCGAAGTCGGGCGATTGTCTATAACTTTGTCGTTTCTTCGCACATCTAGTACCTAAGTAAGAAGGACTATTAGTGATTGTACGAAACATTACCCGACTTCGAATGTACATTAAAATTTATTTCACTCTTTGTAGTGGCATTTGAAGTTGGTTTTTTGGAAAGAATTTCCCATTTTTATTTTTTACTTTTTGGTGGAAAGAAACAAAATGCACAAGGCGTTGTAAAAATACCCGAATCGCTTGAGGTGTGTTTATAAAATCTAAAAAGTTCCCTCAATTTCACCAAGATCCCATCATCAGATCCTGACTTGATGACTATAGTCATCAAATCAGTATCTGCTAGCAAATGCACCAGTAACTATAAAAAATACCCAAATCGCTTCCAGTATACTAGCAAAATTTGAAGAGTTCTCTCGATTTCACCAAGATCCCATGGTCAGATCCTGACCTGATGACCATAGGACAACTTGGAAAATATTACTCTTTTAATTAATACCCAAATTGTTACATGTATCCATATAAAATTTGAAGAGTTCCCTCGATTTATCCAGGATCCCATCATCAGATCTTGACCTGATTAAAATGGGACCATCTGGAAACAAAACCTTTTAAATAAAAAAATAATTTTTAAAATCGGTCCACGCGTCTTCGAGTAATCGGTACATACATAGATAAAAAAAATAAAGATTCCGACGAATTGAGAACCTACTCCTTTTTTTGAAGTCGGTTAAAAATAAAATACTATTAAATAACTAGTCGAATGACAATATTTTTTAAATATGGCAACAAAAAGTCAACTTGTCACCGACCCACTGCTAGACGCGGGTCTTTCAGAATGAGAATGGATTTTTCTGGCTTATTCAGATAATCTGCAGTAAAATTATTCACTTGGAAACAATGAAATATATCTAAACCTAACCTCACTTTTAACAATAATGTGAACATCTTCTTTCTCCCTACTTTATTTGATTGACTTTGTATGACAGTTTTGTAAGTCAGGTTGAGTACTACAAGTATCAGAAGTTTTATAACTGAACGTGGATTGGAGTGGATTTTAGTCTGGGCCAGGAAATGTATGGGCGTTCGCCGATCTCCTTTCAACACATGTTTCATAACAATCGGTCGAGGCGTTTTGAAGGAGTTTGGTTACAAACACGAGACACTAAAATATGTATTAGAGCGATTAGACTAGCTGACCGGGCAAACGTTGTTCTGCAATTACTGGAAATTACAATCCTTTTTTTAATCTTAAATCTAGCGAATGTAGACAAAATAAATGATAGTAAAATCGGTAAAATTTACGTGGCTGAACTCTAAAATTACGCCGCGGTGGTACCTACCTGGACAAACTTCGGAAGAAGAGTCACTTCAAGTCATTGATTAAGGATCAGCATTTACTTGTATATCATGACATTTTTGAAAAGAGCAAGTGCCGAGTTTCTTGCCAGTTCTTCTCGGTGCAAACCTGCATTCCGAACTTGGCGGTAGAGTTTTTGACTTTTCATGGGCGCCTATTATTTAGGCCTATGTGAAAAATAAAGAATTTCATTTCATTTCACTGACGTCACGCATACATTTTTAGGCTCCGCCCTGAAGCCGGGTTTTTAAGTTGTCAAAACTGTAAAATGGCGTTATAAATGCATGCGACCGACAGCGGTATGTGCTGTCAGCGGTACCGAAATGTATGAAGCGCGACGCCATAAGTTTTTGGCTTCAACATACGTCACATATGTCCCGTCCTCTTAGCGTATAGCGTATTCCGTCATTGCTTCAAGTACGTATAAATAAAACACCACCAAATTAAGTTAAGTTTAGTTTATTTCCCGCTGACCGCCTGCCGCCCCCACAGCCCGCTGCCGTCCCCGGTGCGTGCCGCCCTCGCGCGCACCATGTCCTCCGGCACGGTCTTGAGGTCATACGCCCAGCCGATCCACGCGAAGAAGTCGATGAACAGCGTGCTGAAGTTCAGCAAGTTGTTACCCAGCTCCGCCGTGCGATAGTCCCACGGGAACGCGTGGTGGTAGTTGTGGAAACCTGGAAGCATCATCACCAACCGGTATTTATAATGAGCTTGGGAAGGCCTACAGGCCACGAGCCAGGACGGAGAGGTACTAACTACTAGCCCTTTACCGGGGCTAGAAGAGCGATAACAGGGGTGCGCTGTGCCTTCGCGACCTATCGCCCAGCCCCCAGGTAAGGAGCTTGCCTCGAGGCTCGTACTCCCGCAAGGACTCGCTCCCGCGGAGAAGATGAGGGAGATGGATGATAGTCCTAAAGTGGAGAACGCGAACTTGTAAGCGTAGAGAGGGGGGGCCCTTCAGCTCGTTGGACCGACGACATAAGGAGTGTAGCGAGAAGTGGCTGGATGAGAAAGGCTGAGCACATGTGGTGGAACGCGCTTGGGAAGGCCTATGTCCAACAATGGCCGTCCGCACGCTGATGTTATGATGATAAGTCCGTGCATACTTTCCCCGAAAGCGATGAAGGAGATGGGCAGGTTCTGCGCGGGCTTGATATTCACGTCGTACGGCCTACAGCCCCAGAGGTGCGCGGCGCTGTTCACCAGGAACGTGCTGTGCAGGTTGAGCACGTAGCGCGAGGGCGACGTCACATACCTTCCCCGAAGGTGATGAAGGAGACGGGCAGGTTCTGCGCGGGCTTGATGTTCACGTCGTACGGCCTGCAGCCCCAGAGGTGCGCGGCGCTGTTCACCAGGAACGTGCTGTGCAGGTTGAGCACGTAGCGCGAGGGCGACGTCACATACCTTCCCCGAAGGTGATGAAGGAGACGGGCAGGTTCTGCGCGGGCTTGATGTTCACGTCGTACGGCCTGCAGCCCCAGAGGTGCGCGGCGCTGTTCACCAGGAACGTGCTGTGCAGGTTGAGCACGTAGCGCGAGGGCGACGTCACATACCTTCCCCGAAGGTGATGAAGGAGACGGGCAGGTTCTGCGCGGGCTTGATGTTCACGTCGTACGGCCTGCAGCCCCAGAGGTGCGCGGCGCTGTTCACCAGGAACGTGCTGTGCAGGTTGAGCACGTAGCGCGAGGGCGACGTCACATACCTTCCCCGAAGGTGATGAAGGAGACGGGCAGGTTCTGCGCGGGCTTGATGTTTACGTCGTACGGCCTGCAGCCCCAGAGGTGCGCGGCGCTGTTCACCAGGAACGTGCTGTGCAGGTTAAGCACGTAGCGCGCGAGGGCGATGTGCCACGCCGTGCTCAGCGTCTCGCCGAAGTAGTACCAGGGGATGAGGGTCGGCAGGACGAAGCAGACCGTGCCTATCAAGGGGATCGCGTATCTGGAAGTTGGGAGTTCGAGATTAGAGATGCGCGCTATGATACGTGTGGGTTTATAACTGGCTTGCCAAGGAGTTTGGTATTAGTTTTCGGAAGAACTACCCAGGGGGCCCATTCACGTATCGCGCCCGCTACTTTTTGTAAAGTGAAATGTTTTAAAAGGTCCTGGCATTTCCGTATTTAGCAGAGGATATTGTAATCAAAATCTTTTTTTTTTGCTAACACTGAAAGACAAGAGCGTAAAATTAAATGTTGTTCAAAACGTAATATTGTCGACGATTGTGAATTTTTTGCTTACCGCGATAAGGTTGGAAGATTGTATTTCTAGCGCTTCACTTTGCGGCTAATTTGAAGGCGCCCTAATGCCGCTCGTGCGACAGGGTTTTAAAACCAATAAGGAGAATGCCTCAAAATGGGCTATATTGCGTCAATCTGCTCACTTTTTCTGGAAGCGCAGCACGGGGTTGGCGTAAATGTCGGCCATGTCCACGAACCGGCCGCGCCGCACAACCTCGGGGTGCTTGCGCACCAGCAGCCAGCCCATGTGCGAGTAGAAGAACCCGCGCGTCGCGTTGTGCGGGTCCGCGTCTGTGTCGCTGTAGCTGTAATAGTAGAAAAAGTTTTGTATACCAAAAACTCATGTATGGAAGGACATGGTTAAGAGCATAGCGAAGGAACTGCAGTCCGAACACGACCTTGAGTAATGAAGACGGAAGACCGAGGTGGACCAAAAACTCAGACCTACGATATTCGAAAGGACCTGTGAAACTATGCGGTGGAAGGAGGAAGGTGCAATGAACGGAGACCGATGGAGGACCTCTTTTGGAGCAGGTCTCCGCCCACAAAGGACTTTAGCACCGTTGATTGTGATGGTGAAAAACTCAAATAACCCACAGCAAGCTTGCCTCCTTATCCGGGTGATGTGTCGAGGGGAAGTCAGCGACTCACACTGTCAGCGACTTCGTTGCTGCCCTGCTCGAGTTTGTTGGAGTTCAGTTCTACGAACCTTCGTCTATCTAATCCATTGTATCAGTTCGATGTACCGCAAGAGTATTGTAAGAGGGTGGTAGCGACTCACCGATGGTGCATCCGATGCTCGCGCACCCAGTGGATCGCCGAGTTCTGGAAGGCGAGCGAGTTCATCAGCATCAGGATGATCTGCAGCGGCGGCTTCGCCTTGTGAGCGCGATGTATCGCAAGAGTATTGTGAGAGGGTGGTAGCGACTCACCGATGGTGCATCCGATGTTCGCGCACCCAGTGGATCGCCGAGTTCTGGAAGGCGAGCGAGTTCATCAGCATCAGGATGATCTGCAGCGGCGGCTTCGCCTTGTGAGCGCGATGTATCGCAAGAGTATTGTGAGAGGGTGGTAGCGACTCACCGATGGTGCATCCGATGCTCGCGCACCCAGTGGATCGCCGAGTTCTGGAAGGCGAGCGAGTTCATCAGCATCAGGATGATCTGCAGCGGCGGCTTCGCCTTGTGAGCGCGATGTATCGCAAGAGTATTGTGGGAGGGTGGTAGCGACTCACCGATGGTGCATCCGATGCTCGCGCACCCAGTGGATCGCCGAGTTCTGGAAGGCGAGCGAGTTCATCAGCATCAGGATGATCTGCAGCGGCGGCTTCGCCTTGTGAGCGCGATGTATCGCAAGAGTATTGTGGGAGGGTGGTAGCGACTCACCGATGGTGCATCCGATGCTCGCGCACCCAGTGGATCGCCGAGTTCTGGAAGGCGAGCGAGTTCATCAGCATCAGGATGATCTGCAGCGGCGGCTTCGCCTTGTGAGCGCGATGTATCGCAAGAGTATTGTGGGAGGGTGGTAGCGACTCACCGATGGTGCATCCGATGCTCGCGCACCCAGTGGATCGCCGAGTTCTGGAAGGCGAGCGAGTTCATCAGCATCAGGATGATCTGCAGCGGCGGCTTCGCCTTGTGAGCGCGATGTATCGCAAGAGTATTGTGGGAGGGTGGTAGCGACTCACCGATGGTGCATCCGATGCTCGCGCACCCAGTGGATCGCCGAGTTCTGGAAGGCGAGCGAGTTCATCAGCATCAGGATGATCTGCAGCGGCGGCTTCGCCTTGTGAGCGCGATGTATCGCAAGAGTATTGTGAGAGGGTGGTAGCGACTCACCGATGGTGCATCCGATGCTCGCGCACCCAGTGGATCGCCGAGTTCTGGAAGGCGAGCGAGTTCATCAGCATCAGGATGATCTGCAGCGGCGGCTTCGCCTTGTGAGCGCGATGTATCGCAAGAGTATTGTGGGAGGGTGGTAGCGACTCACCGATGGTGCATCCGATGCTCGCGCACCCAGTGGATCGCCGAGTTCTGGAAGGCGAGCGAGTTCATCAGCATCAGGATGATCTGCAGCGGCGGCTTCGCCTTGTGAGCGCGATGTATCGCAAGAGTATTGTGGGAGGGTGGTAGCGACTCACCGATGGTGCATCCGATGCTCGCGCACCCAGTGGATCGCCGAGTTCTGGAAGGCGAGCGAGTTCATCAGCATCAGGATGATCTGCAGCGGCGGCTTCGCCTTGTGAGCGCGATGTATCGCAAGAGTATTGTGGGAGGGTGGTAGCGACTCACCGATGGTGCATCCGATGCTCGCGCACCCAGTGGATCGCCGAGTTCTGGAAGGCGAGCGAGTTCATCAGCATCAGGATGATCTGCAGCGGCGGCTTCGCCTTGTGAGCGCGATGTATCGCAAGAGTATTGTGGGAGGGTGGTAGCGACTCACCGATGGTGCATCCGATGCTCGCGCACCCAGTGGATCGCCGAGTTCTGGAAGGCGAGCGAGTTCATCAGCATCAGGATGATCTGCAGCGGCGTCTTCGCCTTGTGAGCGCGATGTATCGCAAGAGTATTGTGAGAGGGTGGTAGCGACTCACCGATGGTGCATCCGATGCTCGCGCACCCAGTGGATGGCCGAGTTCTGGAAGGCGAGCGAGTTCATCAGCATCAGGATGATCTGCAGCGGCGTCTTCGCCTTGTAAGCGCGATGCGTCCACAGCCGATGCGCGCCCGCTGTAATGCCGATGGCCGCTAGCATGTATATTATGTTATCTGGAATGAAATAATTGACTTGTTGAAAAACAAAATATTTCAAACATCTTTGTATATGTCCTTGAAAATTGAATAACTTGTCATCTACCAAATAGAGCCATAATTTTTTGAACTGAAAACTTCCTCAGGCGCCTTGAGAATTGAGATGGGATGGCGCAATTTTTTTTGAGTTGGAACCTTTTAACTCGCGATACGTCATTCTTCAAGTTTTAGATACTGACTCCCGAAATATCACGTTATTTTTAAATAATATAGACCTACAACGTGAACATTTTTGGCTACATCTTCACTTACCTTCATGTAATCTTCAATGTGTAAATATTATATTGACGGTTTAGAAGAGCCTGTACGTTAGGCCTATGTGAAATCAAAATATTTTGAGTTTTGAGTTTTTTTTTAGTAAGATTGCTATCAAAGAATAACTTGTAATTAAAAATAAAAACCGGCCAAGTGCGAGTTGGACTCGCGCACCGAGGGTTCCATGTACCATAAAAGAAGTAAAACATTGAAAGAATCACTTTTGTTAATGAATTTACGAGTATAATTTACATGTAGGTACTTTTGTTGGCGAACCGCAAACGTAACTTTGTTTTTGGTGGTTTATTGTTATTATTAAAAAAAAGTATAATAGTTAGGGAGTTGATTTTATTTTTCCTGTAAAATATACATTAATGTCTATTGATCATAATTATTTCAGATTTTTAGATTGATAAACTTCGGAGATAAGGGGGGGGAACGGTATTTTTTTCGACAGTTTGCTCAATAATTCTAAAACTATCAGGCATAAAAATAAATAAAAATTAGTTTTAGATTACACAAGTAACGCCCTTTCATATGATACCCCACTCAATATTGTTATCTCATTTTGAAAATTCGAAGTCGCGGTTTTCCCCCCTTTTTAAATATAAATAAAAACAATTTTCAATATTTTATGAGTGCAATGGCGTTGGGTCACTATTACCTAAAACTATTCCAAATTTCAAGTCGATAGCTTTGATAGTTACTGAAATAATCGAGTGTGACAGACGGACGGACGGACGGACGGACGGACGGACGGACGGACGGACGGACGGACGGACGGACGGACGGAGAAAGTCTCACCATAAGAGCTCCATTTTTACCAAATTGGTATGGAACCCTAAAAACACGACTACCCTGTTATAAAACGAACTAAAAAGTAAGAAACAAGTTATTTTAGTTGAACAGATAAATTCATATGGCAGTCGGGGGGTTGTTCTGAGGGACACCTTCTATTCTAAGAGGTCCCCGATATGTCCAAATCTGTTCAGCCGTTCAGAAGTAATGGTGGATTAAAGAAACATCACATATATAATATATACATGAACCCTAAAAACATTACACTCCTTTTTTTGGGCAGTCGTGTAAAAAGTTACTTACGAAATATCAATGTCTTCCACGAAGCGACGGTACAGCCTAGATATATCCCGTAAAGAGCGGCCAAGTGCGCGTACGTGAATGTTAGCACGTTGAAGTAGACTATGTCGTATTTCCTGGGCGCTGCCTGTGGCGCCACCAGCTTGGGGAACGACTCCTCGCTCTCTGTGATCGTCTTCTCCAGTTGAGTTTCCGTGTGTGATGAGAAGGGAGCCATTTTTCTGTAGACGGAAAGGGCTTGTTATAGTTGTGTTATTTTGTCGATCCAGAGTTGGTCGTAAGTTATAATCGTAAAGACTAGGGATGTACTTTAGTTGCGCGCGCGCAAGGCTGTTATCGATATCAAACTGTTGAAAATTGGCAAAAATATGTGAAGCAAGCAGAATTGCTTCAACATGACGACTTGGGAAAAACACATTTATGCGAAGAGTCAGTCATGTGGATGGTGATGACGATTACAATGAGTCAATATAAGTTTTATATATTCGTCTTTTGTTTATATATTTAATAATATGCTATGTTGTAATTTTATTGGTAATAAAAAAAATCTAAAAAAAACGTGTTTTTATTTCTATCACTCATTTATAAAGATACAGAAAAAAAGCAATTATCGATATCACTCATCCACTGCACTAATCCACACTAATTCATAGGAAACAATAGAATGATTTACGACCGACTCTGCAGCGCCATAATACCACAACTATATATATAACTATATATACATTTTTCTTTTGAAAAATTTAAAAGTTTTCCAAATTCACTTCAAATTGCTACCTGAAATATTATATTTTTTTGCTTAATTTGTTTTTGATTATATTTGTTTCCCAGATTTTGGAGCTATAACCAATAATGAAGTTAATGATTATTTTTAACCAAAGCTTTTTTTATGAAAAAACGTGATGCAGGGCGCGTTCGAATCCTCGTAAATTGCAGTTATACATATTCGACAAATATCATATTGACGTTTTACAAGGCCTATGTGAAATAAATATATTTTGGTTTTGAATTTGGTGTTAAAAACTTCAGAGCAAATTTAATGAAAATACGATTTATTTCGCGAGTAATTTAAGCAATATTTTATTCAAGCACATTTGCTCGTGCTTAAAAAGGGCGCGTTTGTTTTAACCTCTAACGAACTTAATTATTAACTGGTCTTTCTAGCCCTGCATATATCGTCAAACCTTACTTATTTCACATAGGCTTAAATAGCAGTTACTTGTGAAATGTAAATAAAATCGATACAACGCTGGAAACGATTACTCTTTTCACTCTTAGCCACATTTCGTGTAAAATAAAATGTCCGCACTACACCGCTCGACTTATATACTTTTGCGCGAACACCGGGACATCCTCAGCAAATGTTGACTTTACAATGCGAAATTGTAACGACAACGATAATCATTATTGGCAGAACAGATTAAATTGTTTTGCTGTAATCCGCTGCTTGAAAAGAATCTGTATGGTCCAATATATTATGCAGGAACACCACACAAAATTTTTCGACGCATGTTTCGTCCCGACATCGGGATATCCTCAGGAGATATTGACTTTACAATGCGAAATCGTAGGCTCTATGATAATTTCTTTAAATCTGTCCTGCAAATGATGGATTTCCACAAAATAACCACTGCTCCCATTCAATCTTATCTTCTTAATATATATAAATCTCGTGTCACAATGTTTGTCCTCAATGGACTCCTAAACTACTGAACCGATTTAGTTCAAACTTCGTGAATATCTGTCATTTGGTCCAACTTAAAAGATAGAATAGTTTTTATCCCACGTGGATGGAGTCGCGGGCATCAGCTAGTAATAAATAAATATTGACGCGAACTGGGAATTGAACCCTAGACCTTGTGATCTGCAGACAAACATCCTCACCACTAGACCAACGGGGCAGTCGTAAAAAAATCATATTAAAAATAACGACCAAGTAATGGCTGACTCCGTCTCGAGGTCAAGGGTCGCTATTAATCCTTCTTTACTTTTAAGACATCCGTTGTGAATAACTTAATGTTTTTACTCATGTTTTTTCATCGTTAAGTAGTAAATCTTAATATATATAAATCTCGTGTCACAATGTTTGTCCGCGATGGACTCCTAAACTACTGAACCGATTTAGTTCAAACTTCGTGAATATCTGTCATTTGGTCCAACTTAAAAGATAGAATAGTTTTTATCCCACGTGGACGAAGTCGCGGGCATCAGCTAGTCAAATTATATATTTTTTATGTCTCGCCAATCTCTTTTTTTAATAAATGAATAGTGGACAACATTACATACATTGCTCCCATCCCATAGTAAGTAGATTATGCACTTGTGTTTAGGAAATCAGAAACAACGAAGGTGCCACAACACCCAGACCCGAGACAATGTGGAAAACTTATTTTTTCCACATTGCCCCGACCGGGGATCGAACCCGGAACCTCAGAGATGGCGGCGCCTTGAAAACTGGCACGCTAACCACTGAACCACGGAGGTCGTCGTTTGTTACCCAACTCCTCCGAAACGGCTCGGCCGATTGTTATGAAATTTTCAGTGTATGATCACTGGGGTCTGAGAGCAGGTTGTTATCTATTTTTCGTACCCCTAAACGGCAAAACAGCGTTTGCCCAGTCAGCTAGTAATTTATAAAATTCTCGAATCTCGATTGGCATGGGCGTAGCCAGGGGGGGGGGGGGGGGTTTATGGGGTTCAACCCCACCCCCCCCCCCATATGTACAGAATATATATTAGGTAAGTAAATACTAGCAGACTGGCAAACGTTGTATTATTAGGTAAATACTAGCAGACTGGTCCTACGGTCAGACCTACCGTAATTTTTCACATTTCATTAATATAATATTTTCTTCAAACATTTATGTACTTCCTTGAAACAACCCCCCCTTTCCTTCCTCGAAAAAAAATTGACTATCCAATGCAAAAATATTTTTTTCAATTCGGACCAGTAGTTCCTGAGATGAGCGTGTTCAAACATACAAACAAACAAACTTTTCATTTTTATAATATTAGTATAGATACCTATACATTTGTCACTATTTCTATACTATAGTTTACAATAAAATAACAAAACATCAAGTAAAATACCCTCCTATTCAATAATAAATAATTACTTACAAAAATTTCATATTGTTCGAACCTGTTTACGTGCGTATGTTAAGTCATTAATTGCAATCTGAGAATCTTGTAAGCAATTAACTTCTTTTAGGGTTCCGTACCCAAAGGGTAAAAAAGGAACCGAATTAGCGAGACTTCGCTGTCTGTCGGTCTGTCCATCCGTCCTTCCGTCCGTCTGTCACCAGGCTGTATCTCTAGAACCGTTATAGCTACAGACTTGAAATTTTCACAGGTGATGTATTTCTGTTGCCGCTATAACAACAAATACTAAAAATTGAATAAAATAAGTATTTAAGGGGGCTCCCATACAACAAATGTGATTTTTTTGCTTATTTTTGCTATATATTGATAACGGTCACAAGTAGACGCTTTAAATTTTCACAGGATAGGTATTTAGTTATATACTTAATGTAGAAATAAATAGTTAAATTAAAATAAAATAAAAAATTAAGGGGGGGGGAGCCCCCTTAATTACAATAAACTAAATTAAATAAACTTACAATAAACGTGATTTTTATGCTCGTTTTTGATTTAGTGGGCAGGGGTGTTAGTTTACTTAATACTATAGAGAGTGGGAATATTATACTCTTGATGGTAATTGGTACGGAACCCGCAGTGCGAGAGCCCGACTCGCACTTGACCAATTTTTTTTGATTATCATTGATAGGCTTGCGCTTGACTCACAGACTTGTAAACTAAAGACAGGACGAACAGCGCGAAAAAATGTCGCCAGTTTAAGGGAGCAAGAATGACTATTTTGCACCCTTCCCCGTCAGTAGTCACTATAGGTAGATAGGTAAAGACCCATTTCTTTTTTTTGAATTTGTAATAATATTGCAGGCAAGGTGACCACAGACACATAGATAGAATAAAATATAAAAAATAAACATGTATTTCGCAGGAGTTTCGACAGATGGCGCTACATTTTTTTGTATGAAGAACGTTTACATAAAATGTTCGGATAGGCCTATCTTGACTATTTTTATCTATTGCTTGACTACAATCATGCCTGACGGAAAGCAATGATGAGTTCTAGGATGGTGCACACAGGGCAATAAAACGCCGCGAAATATACATTTTTACAGTTCCGTAAAAAATGGCAAAACAGAAACCCTATTTTTTGAAACAAGGTTTCTTTTCTTTACTCCTTCCAAGTTAGTACGCTAACATCTTCGGCTGCATCATCACTTACCATCAGGTGAGATCGCAGTCAAGTACTTACTTAAGTACTTGTATAGCGTAAAAATATATTTAATTTGTAAGAAGTTGCACGTGATCGAAAATAACTAGTTATTTTTTGGGTTTTTAATCTATCGTCGAAACAACTTCAATACGGAACTAATTTAATAAAGATTCACATTTTAGGCTTAATATGATTAATGGGTTTATAGGATGTTTTAACTTTTAATCCGTGTGAGAAAAAAATTACTTTAATAACGAGTCCGGTTACTTACGAAGTCTCCATACCTTCGTAACACCAAAATCATTTTAATTCGTGCATATTTCGATCATGTTGTGGTAATATTCGGGTTCATATAGAAACAATCTATGCTCCTGGCCATATGTAGTTCGGAAATACTTATTTATTTTATAGTTTCGGTCGGAACTATTACTACTGGCCAATAAATGGCAGCAGGAGTCATATTTTTTTTTGTTCGTTCGTTCGTTTGAGCCGTTTCCGAGATTCAGATTTTGAATATCGGAAACGGCTCGAACGATTTTCATGAAATTTAGTATACAGGGGGTTTTGGGGGCGATAAATCGATCTAGCTAGGATTCATTTTTAGAAAGTATTGAATTTAGCAATTAGCTTAGAATACCGAGCAAAGCTTGGTCACCCAGATAAGGAATCCTTACTAAAACTTTAGTAACGTAACCCAAGGTGTAAAAATATCCTGTAAAACATATTACGTCGGACGCTGCGGCAACTATTGATGATACAACAAAAGTATGCTCTACAATAAACAGCCTACAATATAAGGAGCACACCACAGATGTGCCCGCGAAATTCAAATTTTTTGTGTTTTTTCGCGATTTTTAGGCTGATAAGACGTAATAGGCTTATGGCAGTCAAATTGCGATAATCCCAAGATCATCTTCACGTATTTATATAAAAATCTCTGCTTGAAAGTTAATCCGAGATTTGCGAGTTGCTCACTTAAAACTCTTTACTTGGACTTATCTCCTAGGATAGACATTTTTATGCAAAATTTTTGATATAAACGTGTAAAGAATTAACTGCCATTCTCGCAAAATGACTGCCATAAGCCTATAATGTGTAATTAGCGTACAAATTGCAAAAAACCACGAAAACTCTGAATTTCGCAGGCAGACCTGTTGAGTTCGCCTTATACAACTTATCAATCAATAACTACAAAACACTTCGCCATATTTATATTAAACCTAATGTTTATAATTTCTTTTTCGAAACTTCTTTTTAAGTATAGTGTGCAGTTATATTAGAGTTATAATTAGAGTTAAAACTCAGACCTTAACTGTATTACTTATAACTTGTTTTAATTGCCAAATAAATAAATAACACCCGTGTGCTGATTCTGTATCGTTCACTTAGTTAGTAACCCAAACTGGGTTATTAACTAAGAAAACGGAGGCAAAACGCCTATTTTTGTATTCTTTTTGTACAAGATAGCAACTAGCACGGTATACTGATATGATACCATACCGACCTAGGTTGGTAATTTGTGCAAAAATAGGATTTTTGCCTTTGTTTTCTTAGTTAATAACCCAGTTAGGGTTACTAACTAACTAAGTGTACGATACAGAATAAGGCCCCTGTGCGAAGCCGGGACGGGCCGCTAGTAGTAAATATATGACAGCTGCTTCGCTCTACCTTGGTGACGTCACAGTCCGGTTGCATTTTCAAGAATCGATTCACGGATGACCTACGTCATGACTCGTGGGGTTAATACAAGTTGTCGGAAAACTACCAAAGGTGGTATCAAGTTTTCTCATGAACCAAATCAAAATATTCTAGGAAAACAAGTAGGTAAATAATTTATAAATTAAAAAACACGAGTGCCCCGTGGTAAAACGACTTTTTCCAAAAAAAAAAAACAAATAAGCAGAAAACATGTCCTCTTTGATATAAAAATAATCAAAAACTAAATTCTTTTACAATTTCGTTTGACAAAAGTATTTCGGAACCTGGAGCATAGATTAATATTACTATATGAACCCGAATAACACCACAACATGATCGAAATTAGCACGAATTACAAATGATTTTGGTATTACGGATGTATGGGAGACATCGTGGGTAAGCGGACTCTTAACATACTCGTATTATTATGTACCTAAATCATTCAATTATATCTTATGTAGTGAATCCCGACTGTGATGTCAGAGCTGGTGTCTCGTAAACAAAGTAGTTACTAACTGCGTACCTACCCTGTATCTTATCCTGTATCTGTATCGGTGCTCATCAAAGAATGATAGCCACTAGCAAATGTTTTTCATCCATTGAAGTTTTGCTAAGGAAATGCTGCCACGGTCCGCTTTAGAATTTTATAATTTTTAAATAGGATAGTTGACTAAATCAAAATACTGATTTTGTTTTTCGTTTAGCAGGACAAAAGAGAATGACCAACGGTGATATCAAGTTTTCTCTTTTTTTTTTTATTATAGATAGGCTTGCGCTTGACTACAATCATATCTGATGAACAGAAATGATGAGGTCTAGGATGGAGCGCGCTTGCCTAGAAAATGCCTATTCACTCTTCTCTTGAATATCTATGCACACAAAATCAGGGCTGTTGCTTCACGTGTTCTCAAATCGCCTCATTTGACTGGCTACAATATTCTCCATCGCTGGATACTTAAAAATAATAATAATAAATAAATATCTTTATTCATCAAACAAAAGTACCTACATGTAAAATATAAAAGTAGCGGATTATAACAATTTAACAAATAAATTTGTCCTGTTCCATACCATAAAAGAAGTAAAACATTAAAAGAATCACTTTAGTTCATGATTTTACGAGTATAATTTACATATAGGTACTTTTGTTGGCAAACCGCAAACCTAACTTTGTTTTCGGCGGCGGAGCAAAAAAAGTACAATAGTTAGAGGGTTGATTTTGTTTTTCCTGTAAAATATACGTTAGCTTCTATTGATCATATTTATTTGAGATTTTTCGAATGGTAAACTTCGGATATAAGGGGGGGGGGGGGCGGTATTTTTTCGACAGTTTGCCCAATAAATCAAAAACTATCCGGCATAAAAATAAATAAAAATTGGTTTTAGAATATACAAGTAACGCCCTTTCATATGATACCAATATTGTTATCTCATTTTGAAATTTTGGCGACCCGGTTTTCCCCCCTTTTTTAATAAAAACAAAATCAATTTTCAAATTTTTACGATTGCTATAACGTCGCGTCACTATTATCTATAACTATTCTAAATTTCAGATCGATAGCTTGAATAGTTACTGAAATAATCGAGTGTGACAGACGGACGGACGGACGGAGAAAGTCTCACCATAAGGGTTCCATTTTTACCAAATTGGTATGGAACCCTAATTATAAAATTCAAAAGCGGACCGTGGCGGGAATCGAACCCACGACTAAATCCGAGCGATCACCACTGCGCCAGGGAAGTCAAACATCACTGCTCTTACTCGCTTTCACAGTACTTACTTTGTAATAAACACCAAGTGCCTCGTCCCAAATCCAAGATGGCTGTATATTATAACAAGTAACAACACACACTAATAACGCTCGTACGCGCCCTCCGAAGGGTACACTATTGACTGGTGGCAACTCAAACCGGCGTTGTTGATAAAACCTTATTTTCGCGTGCGCAGGAGCATTATTTATAAAACCACAGACAGCGGCAACGGACTAGAGTCTTCTCACAATAAAAAAACGCGAATTGTGCAAGATTCGGAGCCGAATTTCATGTGGCTATGCCTTTAACCTTACTTAAGGGCTGGATCCGCGCCTGTTTTCGGTACTTACTTTGTAATTAACACCAAGTGCCTCGTCCCAAATCCAAGATGGCTGTATACAAGTAACCACACACACACTAATAACGCTCGTACGCGCCCTCCGAAGGGTACACTATTGACTGGTGGCAACTCAAACCGGCGTTGTTTATAAAACCTTATTTTCGCGTGCGCAGGAGCATTATTTATTAAACCACAGACAGCGGCAACGGACTAGAGTCTTCTAACAACGCTAGGCGCTAGATTAGGCACCAAAAAAATAATGGAGTTTTTTTTTTAATTTAATGTTGTTTTGTCGCCGCTGTAGACATTAGGAGATAAATTTTGACTTTAATAAAAAAAACGCGAATTGTGCGTGATTCGGAGCCGATTTTCATGTGACTATGCCTAAAACCTTACTTAAGGGCTGGATCCGCGCCTGTTTTCAGTACTTACTTTGTAATAAACACCAAGTGCCTCGTCCCAAATCCAAGATGGCTGTATATTATAACAAGTAACCACACACACACTAATAACTCTCGTACGCGCCCTCCGAAGGGTACACTATTGACTGGTGGCAACTCAAACCGTCGTTGTTTTTAAAACATTATTTTCGCGTGCGCAGGAGCATTATCTATTAAGCCACAGACGTTGACGACGGACTAGACTCTAGAGTCTTCTAACAGCGCTAGACGCTAGATTACTGATTAGCTACTCGGATTTTGGCCACTGAAAAAAAGTAAATTTTTTAGTGCTCATGTTTTTTTTAGTGCTCATGTTGTTTTGCAGTCTGTAGTCATCACGAGGTCAATAGTTCAAGACATAGCGTCACTTCTATTAGTAGGGGATCCCAAGTAAGGTTGACCTTCACCGAGCTGTTTATTGGATGAAAACTATTTCATATCCAATTTAATATGTCAATAAATATATCGCAAGTGATTTGCCTAAAACAATTCAGTCAAGGATATGATTAATTAAGAATTAAAAAAAAAATCCATTGTAACATGAACTCCTAATTGTTAGAGTTCCGTTGACATCTTAGTTCAAATTAGATTGGATGAGCGATTCAGGTCGCAAATTGCAATTGTGCTTATTTACCTACGATTTATTTATCCTTTAACTTTCTTTTGCCAAAAAATATAGAGCAGAAATACTTTCCTCAGCCAGGAAAGTATTTCTGGCAAAAGCACTATTTATAACATCCAATCTAATTTGAACTACGATGTCAACTAAACTGTAACAAATAGGAGTCCATGTTACAATGGTTTTTTTTTTTAATTCTTAATTAATCATACCCTGGACTGAAAATTTTTAGGCAACCCACTTGCGATATATTTATTGACATACTAGCTGTTGCCCGCGGCTCCGCCCGCGTGCAGTTCGTTTTTTTTACAAAAATGTTTCCCGTGGAATTTCTTAATTTTTCCCAAGATTTCCCGTACAAAATGAGTGGTCCTTGGGTTCGATGGACCCGTAAAGGAGTCTTCTTCCAATCTCTCCTGTCAACGTGCTATCTTCTTTTACACAATTTACCTATATCTTCTTTGGTCTTCCTCTACTTATACACTCTGTCGAAATCGCTTATGTTACTCAATTCGCATGGAGTAAGATAGAGTGGGGCGTGTCATCGTGGATTGTAATATCTATACTAACCAAACTTATCTTATTCTGAAATGATACCAACGCCCAGATATTGTAATTAAGCATTCTGATGCGCTACTGTGTACGTAGCAACCCGTTCCTGCTACGTACGGGTTATCTTGTATAGTTATACCAAGTTGCACGATCAAAAGGACGATTTAAACTGTCGATATTTCGACCCCGTTTTGATTGTGCTACGGAGATAAGTAGCTATAGGTTTTTTTAAACATCCCACGGGTGCTCTCAAATTTTTCAGGATGAAAAGTATCTTCAATGTTGACCGGGCATATATATAAAGTAGGATCATAAAATTTCATTAAAATCCGTTACTTGAAAGACGCCTGCTAACTGTTTTTGTAATGTTTTCTTTCCCGCGGGAACTCGATTGGATTAATAAGTTTTACTATATATATATTTTGTTAAAAAGGCAACATAAGGTATCAGCATAACCAATTTTACTAAATTAAGTTCATTAGTTGTTGCTTACAAAGCTGTTAAATTAATTGCAGTTTTTTAACTATCCCACGGGAACTCTTTATTTTACCGGGATGAAAAGTATCCTATATGTTGACCAGGGACATAAGCTACCACCACACAAAATTTCATTGGAATCGGTCCAGCCGTTCCAAAGATTAGCCCGTACAAACAGACAGACAAACAGACAAACAACAGATTTATTATATTATATGTAAATATGTAATATGTAATATGTATATGTATATGTATTGATATTGATGATGATTAATTAAATTGGATATAAAATAGTTTTCATCCAATAAGCAGCTCGGTGAAGTTCGTTGTATAGCGGGATCCTAGACCATATGTAAATAAATTGGCGAACGACCGCGCGATCATGTGAAATCTTACTCCCCTTATAGCTTAGATCAATGAAGAAATTCGCTACGCTAATAGGACGGAGAAGATGTGACAAAAAATTCTCAAATATGGCGTCGCGCATCGTACATTTCAGTACCGCTGACAGCACATGCCACTGTCGGTCACTTACATTAGCGCCATTTTACAGTTTTGACAAATTGAAAATCCGGCTTCAGGGCGGAGCCTAAAAATACATATGCGACGTCACTGAGTGCTGTTCCTTTATATGTTTAATCATTGGGTTGGGTAGATTTTGTTTTAATCCCTCTCTTACGAACTCTTACGAATACATTGGTGCAGGGTGCGACAGGCAGCGTTGCGGAAGAATATCACATATCATCATATTAGAGTATTAGTGCATTGCCGTCCTAATGTGATAGGTGTGAAATGAAATGAAATAAATAACATGCACAGACAGAAAAACGACGTTTCACCCGATTACTATGAAAGAAAAAATCTGGGCGTATTTTATTGCATTTACTGACTCAAATTTAAAAAAAAACCGGCCAAGTGCGAGTCAGACTCGCGCACCGAGGGTTCCATACTATCAAAGAAGTAAAACGTTAAAGGAACCACCTTTGTCCCTTGAATTTACGAGTATAATTTATTTTTCCTGTAAAATATGCGTTAATTTCTACTGATAATAATTATTTCAGATTTTTCTATTGGTAACCTTCGGAGATAAGGGGGGGGGGGGGGGAACGGTATTTTTTCCGACAGTTTGCCCAATAAATCAAAAACTATCAGGCATAAAAATAAATAAAAATCGGTTTTAAAATACACAAGTGACGCCCTTTCATATGATACCCCACTCAATATTGTATTCTCATTTTGAAATTTTGACGACACGGTTTTTCCCCTTTTTAAATAAAAATAAAAAAGATTTTCAATTTTTAATGATTGCAATAGATAGATAGAAGTTTTATTTGTTCACGAAACATTACAATATTTCATGCTTACAGAAGTAAATGATTCTATTAGTAATTCAGCTATACGTGAATAAATAAGGCTCCTCACTCAGCACAAAGCCACAGCAAGCTGCAGCGCTGGTTTTCAGGAGGAACCTTAAAGTGTCCATAGACGTGATTCCGACCAATTATCCTCTTATCACTATGCTATATTATAACACTAATTACTTAATAACTACTATACTTAATTACTGTACTGACAGTGAGTAAATATTACTATTACCCGCCTTCTAATTAATCAAAATTATTAATAAAATATAAACTAAATAATATAAAATTTAATTGTGTAACTATATAACACATAAATAACTATATAATATGTTGCTATTTATTATATTATTATGACTTATTACTATAAAACCTGCACAACAAAGCAGTGCTCTTTGTCACCTCACTCAAATGTGGAACGTACTTGCAAGCAGGGAATGTTATACAAACCAATTAAAATGATATTTATGAAAGATAACATTGTAAAATGGCAAAAAATTCAGATAAATAACGTATAAGATAAAAATAAAAACAAGGTAATGAATAAAAATAAATATGCAACGCCGGCGCGCTGCAATTACCTACTTTGCTACAACTATTCCAAATTTCGTTTTATGTAACATTGGCGCTGTTTGTGAAAAAAGATTTTCCCGCTTTTCTGTTGAAATTTTTCCTGAATTTTCTTAGCTATAAACCTCACGGAGCCCGAGACCTTTCCAACGAATGCAAAACTGTGGAAATCGGTTCGTGCGTTCTGGAGTTATAGCGTCAGGAAGGAAAACCCGACTTAATTTTATATAGTAGATAGAGAGCCGCTTATTGGACGAGAATTTAAATTAAATACATTAGAGAAAGATAAGATATTCGTGCGCGAATCCGACTCGCACTTGGCCGGATTTTAGTTTAGTGCACGGTGTTTAGTTTAGTGTTTTCTGGGTTCCGTACCTGTAGGGTAAAAAAGGAACCCTATTAGCGAGACTTCGCTGTCCGTCCGTCCGTCCGTCGGTCACCAGGCTGTATCTATGGAACCGTGATAGCTACAGACTTGCAATTTTCACAGACGATGTATTTCTGTTGCCGCTAT
The DNA here is from genome assembly GCA_963855885.1 of Coenonympha glycerion. Classification (NCBI taxonomy): domain Eukaryota; kingdom Metazoa; phylum Arthropoda; class Insecta; order Lepidoptera; family Nymphalidae; genus Coenonympha; species Coenonympha glycerion. The sequence continues at coordinate 8,311,987 of OY979651.1, read as the reverse complement.
AACAACGAATACTAAAAAATAAAATAAAATAAATATTTTAGGGGGCTCCCATACAACAAACGTGATTTCTTTGCTTGTTTTTGCTCGATATTGATAGCGGTAACAGGTAGACGCTTAAAATTTTCACAGAATATTTAAGTAGTCATATACTTACTACTTATAGAAATAAATAGTTAAATTAAAATAAAATAAAAAATTAAGGGGGGCTCCCATACAATAAACATGATTTTTATGCACGGCTTTTGATTTATTGGCCAGGGGTATTCAGTTTACTTTAATACTGTAAAGAAAGGGAATATACTCGTGATGGTACGGAACCCTCAGTGCGCGATCCCGACTCGCACTTGACCAATTTTTAGTTTAGCAGGACTGATTAATTTGTTCGTAGACTCTACGATTTCGCATTGTGAAGTCAACATCTCCTGAGGATGTCCCGGTGTCGAGACGAAACGTGCGTCGAAGAAAGTGATAGAAAATTGTGTGTGGTGTTTCATGTGGGTAGTGTTCCTGCATATTGCACCATACAGAGTCCTTTCAAGTAGCGGATAATAGCAAAACAAATTAATCAGTCCTGCTAATTATGGATTTGACGACCTCCGTGGCGCAGAGGACGCACGCTCGGATTCGAGTGGGAGGTCGCGGGTTCGATTCCCGCCACGGGCCACTTAGGAATTTTATAATTTCTAATTTGGCTCAGGTCTGGTCTGGTGGGAGGCTTTGGCCGTGGCTAGTTACCACCCTACCAGCAAAGACGTACCGCCAAGCGATTTAGCGTTCCGGTACGATGCTGTGTAGAAACCGTTGGGGTGACATAACTTACCCCTTCCAAGTTAGTACGCTAACATCTTCGGCTGCATCTTCACTTACCATCAGGTGAGATCGCAGTCAAGTACTAACTTGTATAGCTTGAAAAAAAAAAAAACGCAAAATAACGCCTGCTTCCATTCAGAATTTTTAGTTTATTTTGCGACATGAAACGCCTTAACCCGTGTCGTGTCGCAATTACTGTTCGGTCGTTTAGGCTTAACGATTCAATTTAAAAGGCAATTGACGACATTAGGATAAGGAAAATCTACTTTAGAGGATCGCTTATCATATTTTTCTTATCCAATTACATTATTATTGTTATGTCCAACATTGTCAAGTTACCATCTTCATAACGACCTTATTAGATTTGATTTGACTGATGACCTCCCTAGCCCAGTGGCGTGAGCTGGGATTCGTGTGGAAGGCTGCCGGTTCGATTTCCCCCACGGGCTATTTTGGAAGTATGTATATTATGTATGACATTCTCGTTTCACATTTTATGTGTATATTCAGAATTAAGGTTAGAGAATAAGTCATAAGCTATCTTTTATTTATTCTCAAAAGAAATACAAAGTTTCACATATTGAAAAATTAAAAAATAATGAAAAATTTTATGAATTGTGTGAACGTATTAAAAACAATTCGCAAGCGCAAAGTGTCATCCGCATCATATACTTAGTAGTTCACTAAGTACATGACGCGGATGTGAACTTTACTCAGCTCGTATTGGTTCCCAAAAGAATACTTTCTGCAGTTTTCCAAATTTCGAGCTATCAGGAACCTGATAGCTCATTTATGAAATAAATGAGTATTTTTAACCAAATTGTTACTAAAAAAACATGTACGTTTATGCAACGTTATGCTCACAAAACTCGTTACCTAAGCCTTGCGTATAGTCCACTATTTGCGAAAAACTAAATATAAATAAAATTTTCGCACCCGGATGGTACACATCTACCTTTTAATTGATTAATGCTCGTTTTCACCAACATTTTAAGGTACACCTAAGCCCTTAGGTGATAGTTGTTGTAAGTGAAAACTGTCACCTATAACGGCTTAGACGTTTCTTAAGGGCGATGGGTACCATCCGGGCGCGAAAATTCAAATTTTATTTAGTTTTTCGCTCATAGTGGGCTAATTATAACTCGAAAGCTAATGGCAATGAGTTTTGCGGGCACAAAATTTATGCATCTACATGTTTTTAATAAAAACTCCGCTCAACAATACTCATTTACTTCATATTCGTTCCCGATAGCTCGAAATCTGGGAAACTGCAAAAAAATATCTTTCGGGCACCAATATGAGAAGAGTGGGAACTTTCGAGCAAAGTTTCTATTAAAAACGTGTAGATGCATACAAAGTAGGCCCACAAAATGCATTGCCATAAATCTACACTGTGTACGTTAGTCTAATATTTGCGAAAAACTAAATAAAATTGGAATTTCGCGGGCTGGTAGGGCCGCAACACCTTCGCACCCGGATGGTACTTATCTACCTTTTTATTGAATAAAGCTCGTTTTCACCAACACTTTAAGCGACACCTAAGCCCTTGTAAGTTGTAAGTGAAAACTGTTAACTAACGGCTTAGGCGTTTATTAAAGTGTTGCTGAAAACAAGCCTATTAGAGATACTACGTTGACTCTTCACTTTGAACTATCAATTAACTGTTACTGCTCGCATTACTAAAATAAGACTGCCATTACTAAAACAAGACTCGATCAAGACTAAAACAAGACTCCAACAAGTCTCGAAACAGACTCGAAACAGACTGAAACAACACTGCCTCGGTTCTCCCCGTTTCGCCCTTTTTATACATTCGTACTATCCTTTGTACAAGTAAATAAACGGAAGTGGCGCCACTGCGCGCAAGAGTGGCGCCGCCGCGCGCGTAAGTGGCGCCGCCGCGAGCGTAAGTGGCGCCGTTGGCCCAATGCTGCCATCTGCGTGACCGTAAACAAGGCACGCTAGTCATGGGCGACAACAAGCCTAAATTGTAAACCCCTAAGCCAAGAGTTAAGACTTATTTTGGTCGGTATTTTAAAGTTTTTTTAACTGCCTATTAATAATGGAAATATTTTGTACATAAGTAAGTGCCATTAGGCGGATCGTAAATTAGACGTTTTCCTTATTATTGTCAGATGTTAAACTGTTATGTCTTTATAGTAATTATAAAATTATACCTAAGTACATACTTAGTTAGATTTACTTTTTATTAAAGACTACAAGCTTATATCTACGACTTTGCTTGCTTCTTAATTCTTTCAATGCCTGATTTTTCAATCGCCAGATAAACTATATCTGCCCTATAACTATAACTAACTATAAGTATATAGATTGCCTAAGATTTTAACTCAAGGCGAAATCAACGACTCTGCCCGCGAAATTCAAAATTTTCATGGTTTTTTGCAATTTGTTCGCTAATTACACATCAGAGGTTTATGGCAGTCAATTTGCGAGAATGGCAGTATCATCTTTACATGATTATATCAAAATCTTTGCATAAAAATGTGTATCCTAGGTGTGTAACTCGCAAATCTCGGACTAATTTCTTTAACTCGACACTTTTGAGCAGAGATTTTTATATAAACACGTGAAGAAGATATTGGGATTATCGCAATTTGACTGCCATAAGCATATTATGTCTTATTAGCTTAAAAATCGCGAAAAGCCACAAACAATTTGAATTTCGCGGGAACACCTGTGGTGTGCTCCTTAAATCGCGGGGCAGAATTCGCTAGCGATTACGATAATGATGAATACGTTTTTTTTACGCAATCAGGCCCCGCGAGGAATTAATTTGAAACATATGCCATACAAAATCTGTTCAAACGTCATATTTATTCCTTAGTTTACTCAGATTATTTGGCGTTTTCATTAACTGAGTCAATATATCCTGAGGATGTTGCGGTGTCGGAGCGAATATAGTGTAGTGGGGGGAAAAATGACGTGACTGTTTGAGTTTTCAATCCGCGAATGCCGACGGAGTGAAAACTCATGAAGGTGCCGGTTACGGTAACAGTGTCGCGAGTTCAATGGCTTTTCCGCCATCTCAAACAGAGGTGTCGGTTACGGTAACACGCTTGAAGAAGTTCTCACTTGAAAGAGAATCTTTGAAGGAAGCTCCAATTTTTGAGCTAAAGACGTACAAACAGACAAACAAACGATTTTTAATCGCTCAGTGGCTATAGTCAAGTTAGAAACATAACATCGTATTTAATGGCGCAATGTCAAATGTCAAACTGAGGTGCAAAAACATGCTAATTTTATACCGAGACGATAATATACGCAGTTCTCAGGTGTTTACGGGCTTGCCGAGTTTTTTTGGCAGTTCTTCTCGGTGCAAACCTGCTCTGCAAAAGGATAATGACCTTGATGTATGGAACTTAGGGAATATGGGGGTGCACCTCCATCTTCGCACCCCAATCGACAACCTCACCTGCCCGTGGTATCCCTGCCGATTAGCGAACGAGGCAATGTCGACCGATGAATGGCGGTATAACCAAATTCCGAAAGACTAGACCTGAATAAGTGGACCGATGTCGGGCAGCAGCGACACCGCGTGACAGAAGGCCTAGTACTGCGATGACCAACCCGCCTGCCCGGCGTGGTCATTATGGGCAAATTCTCCCATATGAGTAGCGGCACAACACAAGCCATGGAGAGGGCTATGTTAGGAGTTTCCCTGAGGGACAGAATCCGAAATGAGGAGATCCGCAGGAGAACCAAGGTTACTGACATAGCCCAAACCATAAGCAAGCTGAAGTGGCACTGGGCACTGTCACGCGTGTCGTAGGAGCGATGGCCGGTGGAGCCGAAAAGTCTTAGAGTGGAGACCGCGTACAAGTAAACGTAGCGTGGGGCGCCCTCCAGCTCGTTGGTCCGACGACATTAAGCGGGTGGCGGGAAGCGGCTGGATGAGGAAGGCTGAGGACAGGGTGTGGTGGCGCTCGCTTGGGAAGGCCTATGTTCAACAGTGGACGTCCGCAGGCTGATGTGATGTATGGAACTCCGTACCACGCCGATTCAAATCCAAACTTTATTTTTTAGGGTTCCGTACTCGAAGCAAATGATCTTTGCCAGAAGGGTAAAAAAGGAACCCTATTAGCGAGACTTCGCGGTCCGTCCGTCCGTCTGTCACCAGGCTGTATCTCTGAAACCGTGATAGCTACAGACTTGAAATTATCACAGATGATGTATTTCTGTTGCCGCTAAAACAACAAATATTAAAACATAGAATAAGATAAATATATAATAGGGCTCCCATACAACAAACGTGATTTTTTATCGCGTTTTTTATTTAGTGGGCGGGGGTGCTTAGTTTACTTTAATACTATAACATCAGGGTGACCGAGCTTCGCTCGGTAGTTTAGCTGCTGGCTAATAGATGGCAGCAGAAGTCATATTTTTATTTTTTGGTAAATTTGACATTTTCTAAAAATGACTCCTACCTAGATCGATTTATTGCCCCCAAAACCCCATGTATACTAAATTTCATGAAAATCGTTCGAGCCGTTTCCGAGATCCAGATTATATAGAAATATATATATATATACAAGAATTGCTCGTTTAAAGGTATAGGATTATAGAGAAAGGGAATATACGTACTCTCGATGGTACGGAACCCTCAGTGCGCGAGCCCGAATCGCACTTGACCAATATTTTTAGACTTCGGTCTCCACATTAACTCCTACAGTTATTATTTTCTTTGTTAATATCCTGATTTCAAAGTTGTAGGCAAATAAACAAGTTGTACTTCTCAATAAAATCTGTATGACAGGAAAGTGTGCATTGAAAAGAAATTAATTTAATGTATGCAAAATTAAATTCCGGATATAAAAAACAATTTCCTATTGCCAATGGTACTCAAAAACACTATGGCAAAGGAGACGCGCGCAGTGCAGTCGCGTGCACATTCCAGCGCGATGCTGTGTAGAAACCGTTAGAGGGGTGAGTTTACTTTACTTACTCCTTCCAAATTAGTACGATAAAATCGTCGGCTGCATCATCACTCACCATCAGGTAAGATTGCCGTCAACTACTAACTTTATTTTATGCTATCAATAGCGTAAGCGTTACAAAAAATGATTGACTTGCTAACTTAAAGCTATGAACAAGACCAATTTAGATTACTAATTACAGGATACAATGATGAAAAATGACAAAAGTGTAACAATATAGCAAGAACAGAGAAGATACCAAAGACAAGTACAGTTATTGATTACAATGATTGAACACAAAAGTATAGGAAAAACCAAAACAACCAAATTAAATGAATGTAACATAAAAATAAAAAGATGGAACAAAATTTTACCAAAAAGTGTGTGTAAGTCTTCCTATGTGAGCCAATCGAGAAATATTTCTCGAATTCAAAATTCCAGTAGTTAAACTACCGAGCGAAGCTCGGTCACCTAGATATTTTTTATTATTGCCTAGTTACAAGTACAGCAGTGGCTCGGTAATATTTTGTCGCTGCACCAAACTGCTTTGATTGTGGCATTGGCAAATGTGGGTGTAGAAAGGCAATGCTGACGTGTTCAGCGGCGTGCCTCCACTGTCAAGGGAAATGCCTCAACAGTGTGAGTGTCGACGAGGATGATGACGAGGAGAACATAGAGCCCCTTGAGGATGAACTACCCCCCACTGAAGATGAGGCTTCCAACAATGAGGATGAGGATGCCATCAACCATGGAAAAGAGAATGAAAACGTAAATTGTCTAGATAAATTTTTAATTTTTTGTAATTTAAATTGATCTAAAATTAATGAATAGAAATATGATAAGTTTTTTTTGTAGTATTAACTTTTCCGGAGCGTGTGACTCGAAAACGGTTAGGAATACGGCAAAAGTGAATAAAACTAAAGTTTTAGATAATTTTATGAGCTTTAATTTAGTAAAAGAACTTTTTTTGCTATGACGCACCGTTTTTGAGATATTAGCCAAAAACCCAAAACCTTACCTTACCTTTACCTACCTTACCTTTCTCCCCCCTCCTCACTCCAGCTCACCTCTGAGACGTCAGGACTTTTAGTATGTTAACTTCCTAAGTACCCTGAACAAGTTTCAGAAGAAATCGCTTAGGTCCCCTCTCATGCATTCTACAACTCCTTTATTGATTGGACTAAGTATATAGATTGACACCTACGAGTACTTACGTAGTTTAGGTACCCTATCCTACTTCCTACTAATATTATAAACGCGAAAGTTTGTAATAATGTGTGGATGTATGTTTGTTACTCTTTCACGAAAAAACTACTGAATGGATTTTGATGAAACTTTACGACAATATAGCTTACACATCAGAATAACACATAGGCTATTATCTATAAAGATATAGTGTGAATTATCCAAAATATATAACGATAAGTGTCCCGTATATAGGAAAAAATTGCAATCTGCGACCTTTACTGACGTACGCCGCGAAAACCGTTGGAGTTACACGTATATAATGTATGATGGAAATGTTTATCTTAAATAGTTCTACAAAAAAGCCCGCGATAGCATATATCCAACTCTTATGTGTAAGCCATTATTGCCAAAATAGTGAACCCCGAGTGCCCGATACTAGGCGTCTCGGCGCGGCCGCGGGCGACTGCGGGCGGGATAGGGAAGAGGCATTTATGAGTGCGCAAAAAAAATACTACCATCATTATTACAATTTTCTAACACCATCATCATTTTTTGAAACCGCGGCGCGGAAATATAGCCTAAAGATAGATAGCTCTGATAACATATCATCCACTAAAAAGGATTTTTAAAGATCTCGAAATTCACGCGGGCGAAGCCGCGGGCAAAAGCTAGTATTATTATACACCACTTGTGACGGTACGTGACCACATATAGTCCGCGAGGCACATTTCTCGTCTCAAAATTTTCCTTTACCGGAAATGTTTATATGAGCACTATAGGTACGTTGTATATTCACCGCAAATTATTTATTGACGTTGTGGGTTTTTGTTGAGAATTTTTTCTAGATAATATGTTGTGATGGCGTGCGGCGGGATGGCACGTAATATAAGGAATTATCTATATTTCTATACTTATAATAATGATATTAAATATAGCTGAAGAGTTTGTTTGTTCGTTAGTTAGTTAGTTATTTCGTTCGTTCGTTCGTTCGTTCGTTCGTTTGTTTGTTTGTTTGTTTGTTTGTTTGCGCTAATCTCAGAAACTACTGGTCCGAAATTAAAAATTATTATTTTATTAGATAAACTATTTATCGAGAAAGGCTATTGTGGTTTATATAAATTATGTGACCAATAGGAGCGAAGCATCAATGAAAACCGGCTAAGTGCGAGTCGGACTCGCGCACCGAGGGTTCCATACTATAAAAGAAGTTGAACATTCAAAGAATAACTTTTGTTCATGAATTAACGAGTAAAATTTACATGTACCTTTTGTTGGCGAACCGCAAACCTAACTTTGTTTTTGGCGGTTTATTGTTATTATCAAAAAAAAAATATAATACCTAGTTAGAGAGTTGATTTTATTTTTCCTGTAAAATATACGTTTATTCCTATTGATTATAATTATTTCAGATTTTTCGAACAATAAACTTCGGAGATAAGGGCGGGAACGGAATTTTTTTCGACAGTTTGCCCAATAAATCAAAAACTATCGGGCACAAAAATAAATAAAAATCGGTTTTAGAATACACATGTAACGCCCTTTCATATGATACCCCACTCAATATTTTATATGTTATATTGATAGTGATTACGCACCGCGCCTGTGCACGATGAATCAGCGGGCAACTGCCGGGCCCATCAGAGCAGGCCAGCGGATTCCCACAGGCAGCGGCGGTGGCGGGTCGAAAAAGGCCCGCCAAAAAATTTTATAGGCGATTTGCACTGGGTTTTATCCCGCGGCACAGAGTGACTTACTACTAGGTACTTACCGGCGCAGGAGACAGCCAGCACGTGGAATCCGGGGAGTGTGTTCGTGTATGATGAATGTAGTGTGTGGTGTCTGCGGTGTTAAATGCGAAGGAACACACTCGCCCTCCTCTGAAGGGTCTTTCGCGGCGGCGGCACGAATTCGCGGGTAGCGAAGCGAGTCCGCGGCGGCGTGGTATCAAGATGGCGCGTGAGCACAAAAAACCGTGCTCCGGACAGTCAAATGGGCCCGCGGCGTTAGAAGGACGCGGCGGACAACACGACACACGAAGGAGCGCAATAAATAGGGCTCGTAAAAACTAAACGACACGGCGTGGCCGGCAAACTTCACGCGGGCAACGCGGCACAAAATGGTACGCGATAAATAGCTCCTCATAAATAATAAGACGGCACGATGCGGCGTGGCAGGCGACTTCACGCGGGCGACGCGGCACTAACAATCGACCGACTCCGTCGAGGTTTTACCAAGGACTCTTCAAGCGCGTCGCCGAAAACGGGGAGGCGCGATGCGCGGGGGCAGGCGATAGCCGGCCGTCGCGATACGGCCTAGCGTAAACCGGAGTGCTAGCGTAAAGCGCAAACACCCCCGCCAGTGGACCCATGAATTTGGAGTCCACTAACAATTGGGCAACCGGGATAAGGAAGAGACGGCTCGCTGCAAAACCGAATCTCCGACCATTACCTCGGCAACTCTGGGAACCCCATCGGATCCATATATCAATTTAAGAATGCGTCCACGACGCCAGCATAAAGGCAACAAATTAGACTCCTTAACTAGGACAAGATCACCAACCTTAGGTGGGTCGGTCTTGTCTGACCACTTAACGCGCTGCTGCAAAAGATGCAAATATTCTAAATACCAACGATGCCAGAAATTTTGGGTCATCTGCTGTAGCAATTCGAAGCGAGACAACCGTGAGACCTTCACGTCCCTGAAGGGGTACTCGGGCAGGGCGTTAAGGGGTTCACCAATTAGGAAATGACCGGGGGTTAACACTTCCAGGTCATTGGGATCGGATGATAAGGGGCAGAGTGGCCGAGAATTGAGGACAGCCTCAATCTTACAAAAAACGGTAGCGAGCTCTTCAAAAGTCAAAATGGTTTCACCTATCACGCGTCGGAGATGCGTCTTTGAGACCTTAACGACAGCTTCAAAGATCCCGCCCCAGTGGGGACAAGCTGGCGGGTCAAAGGTCCAAGTTATCCCCATCTTGGACATTGCCGTGCCGATGCCTACCTTATTTTCATTCAAAAATTGGGCGACTTCCTTCAAATACCTATCGGCACCCTTATAGTTGGTCCCACAATCCGATCGGATCAGGTGCGGATAACCTCGGCGTGAAACGAAGCGGCCTAGCGTGGCTACAAAGGCTTCGGTGCTGAGGGCGCTCACCAGTTCTAAGTGTACGGCCTTGGTAGCCAGGCAAACAAAAACGCAAAGGTAGGCCTTGAGGGAACGAGCATTGCGGAGGCTGGAGCTCTTGACGAAGAACGGCCCCGCAAAATCCGTCCCGACCGCCGAAAAAGGGCGCGAGGCCACGACACGGTCGGTGGGGAGGTCCCCCATAATGGGCTGCATGGTGCTGGCCTTCAGGCGGTAGCACGGAATGCACTTAAAAATGACGCTTCGGATGGAGCGTCGTCCCGATAAAATCCAAAATTCGCGCTGCAATATGGCCGAAAGGGCGTTGCAGCCAGCGTGGGCATTTTTGACGTGGTAATGCGTCACCAACAATTTTACAAAAGCGCTATTGTTCGGAAGCAGCAGGGGATGACGTGCCCCATAGGGTAAGTCAGAATTCCGGAGGCGTCCACCAACGCGTATCAATCCGGTGTCATCCAGGAAGAGGTTTAAGCGGGCGAGCGAGCCCTTCAAAGGTAAACCTCGCTTCAGTGTCTCAATAGCGGACTCAAAATGCTCCAGTTGAACCAAACGTATCCAAAAGGTCCGGGCCTCCTGTCTCTCCAGGGGCGACAAGACCGGGTTCGACATTTTGTCGCGTGGGTTCCGAGCGTTGTGGGTGAAGCGCTGAATCCAAGCCGTCACCCCAATCAATTTATCAAGGGAACTGTAGCGTTCCTGAAGATAGCTCAGCGAATTGGCTGGCTTATCCTCAACAACTCCGACTCGCAAGCCAGGTAACACATCGGGCTCGGAGAACCTACTCTGAGGCCAGGCGGACTCATTCCGAGTCAGCCAGTCAGGGCCCCACCAAAGAGAGTGGTTGACAAGGTCGGAAGCTTCACATCCGTGGGAAGCACAATCTGCAGGGTTCAGGTCCCCTGGCACATGTCTCCAGGTCAACGGGGTTTCCGAATTCTGGATTTGGGAAACCCGGTTGGCAACAAAGACTTCCAAGTTGTGGGGAGCGGCTCGCAACCAACAAAGGACAATTTCGCTGTCCGACCAGGCGTACACGTCCGTCAGGTCAACAATCGATAGGAGGGACGTACGCACATGGTTGAGAAGGCGCACCAAAAGAGCGGCTCCAGACAACTCCAATTTGGGTATCGTCAAGCGTGACCGAATTGGGGCCACTTTACTTTTCGCCAAGACAAGGTGGGTTGCGACCTCGCCGGTGTCACTGACAGTTCGCAAATAGACCACGGCTGCGTACCCTTTTTCGGACGCATCACAAAAGCCGTGGAGACTGGCGTGGCACCTTCCGGGCGGTAGGAAGCAACGAGGCATCGAAATCCGATTAACATTCGGAAGTGAGGCCACAAGGGAGAGCCACTCCTGTAATAACTTCCCTTGAAGGGGCTCGTCCCAGCTGACTTCAGCTAACCAGAGCTTCTGCAGGAAGCATTTGGCCAAAAATATTACGGGGGTGATCCACCCATTTGGATCAAAGGTACGTGCCACCGTGGACAAGACCGTACGTTTGGTCCAAGTCTTAGGGGGGATCCAGTTTGACCCGGTAAGTAAAAATGTCCTGCACGGGCTGGTATTGTATACCCAAGACTGTCAGCAAATTAGGATTTTCGGGATTTTCGAAAATGTGTGGATCCTGCTGATCTTCTCCCGGCAAGTCCCTTAAGACAAGCGGGGAGCTCGAGAGCCATTTACTCAGCTCGTATCCACCCGACTTCAGGATGGCAATCAACTCATCCCGCAAAATCAAGGCTTCCTCAACACTGGAAGCTCCCGTACAAATGTCGTCCATATAGACTGACGACTCCAAAATGGCTGAGGCGCGAGGATATTTCAGTCGTTCCCGGTCGGCCAACTCCAGTAATGACCGGATGGCAATGTAGGGGCTGGACCGAAGGCCATAGGTGGTCGTATTCAGCTCGAACACTCGTATGGGGTCACTCGGACTCTCGCGCCATAATATCAGCTGGTACCTCCGATCATCACGATGCACCACGGTTTGGCGGAACATCATGCGGATGTCGGCCACAAAGACCACCTGGTGCTGCCGAAACGTCGTGAGGATGTCGGAGATATCCTTGATCAACTTGGGACCGGAGTGTAGACACTGGTTGAGAGACACTCCGTTGGACGTTGGAACAGAGCCATCAAAAACTACACGGATTTTCCCATTCGGGTTTTTCAAAATGGCGTGGTGGCAAAGGAAGTAATGCTCGTTCGAACGCCAATCAAAGTTGGACGGCGACATGTGACCAAGGTCTTCATATTCCCGCATGAAGGCCACATACTTGCTACGGAAGGCCGGGTCCCGTTTCATGCGCCGTTCCATTGATAGGAGCCTCTTCTCAGCGAGGGCCCGCGATTGACCCAGGGGGGTCGTGCCGCCAGGAGTGGCAAACGGGTTACAAAGCGTCCGTCCGTACGGCGCCCCGTGTTATTCCTGTAAAAGGACTCACACTCCTGTTCAAGGGGGCTAACCCGAGCGGCCTGAGGCGGCTCTTCAACCTCCCAAAATCGCTGGACAACATCGGTCAGCGACAAGCCTGCGACCTGGATGGGGTCAGGCTCCGGGGAGGGGCTAGACCATAAAACCGGACCGAAGAAGCTATTGCCAAAAATAGTGGGCAAAGCGCAAAGGCCATTGGTCTGCAGGGCCCTAGCTCCCCCAGTTATGATAAGACCCAGCACGTCGGAACCCAAAAGAAGGTCCATAGGACCGGGTTCGGACCAGTGGGGGTCAGCAGGGGCTAAACCTGACGTACAGCGCACTGCGGCGTCGGTTACCCGAACTTGCGGAAGGGGACCTAAAATGTTATCCATGACGGTCACCATAATCAAAACCCGCATGTTTCCACGAATAGGACTAAACATTAACTCAGCCTCTCCCTTGTGCGATGCGGGCGTGGCGCCACCGACACCGATGACACGACACTCGCGCGGTCTCCAAGGGAGCCCTAGCCTTCCCACCAAGTAAGACGAAGCTATGGAGCGTTGGCTACCCAGGTCCAAAAGGCAACGAACGGTCATAGATTCACCATTAGGGTTATACACCTTCACTGAGGCCGTCGGCAAAAGTATGGTCTGACATACTGTCTGCTGTAGGTTCAGAGTCTCAGGGGAGGTGGCTACGGTGGGAGCTAGGGTGGCGGATACCTAGCGCGGCGAGGGTTCACCAGCGGGATCCCACTGACGGGGGTGCTCCGGCTGGGGCGGCGCTAGAGGGGTGGAGGGCATTCCGTACGGAGAGGTGACGAACATGCCGTACGGGGACCATGCACCCATCCGGGACCGCACCATGCGGCTAGCGTCCGGCACCCGGTAGGGATTGCCTCGACCTATGGTGGGTGGATGGCGCTCCAGTCGCGGCCACTCGTGTAGTGGCGGCGAGAACCGACGCGGGACGACGCTCAATGGGGCAGCCGCGATATCCCCGTCGTAATGACGCGAGGGGGATGTGACCGTGACGCGGGGGGTGAAACCCTCCTCCGGGGGGCGGAACCCCTACCTCCACTAGGAGGTTGGTGGTCCACCGGAGAACGCCTAACGGGGCTGGCCGGGTGGCCAGGACTAGCGCCCCCGCCCATGGGGGGGTGCGCGATCGAGCGCCCCCGCCCATGGGGGGTGCGCGACCCAACGTCCCGGCGACCGGAACCACTCCGGTTAGCGCACAAGAGGGCCGAATGGGCACCGCCGCAATGTGGGCAGGGCCGCTGGCGCGGGCAGTCTCTTACGAGATGCTGGCCCAGGCACGAGAAGCACCACTGGCGTGTCGACACATATTCTCTCCGGGCCGCAACCGGTTTGGCCAGGAAGTGCGGACACGAGGAGACCTGGTGGCCGGGGTGCCGACAATAGGCACAGGGGGGGAGCTTCGTTGCCACGGCCCCGCTGTACTGTGACACCCGGCGACCTTCTCTGGCGTCGGCTCCACGGCCTCGCCGGTTGGGGCCGGTCCCCGCCGAAGGGCCAGTCCTTGCCCCACCCCCTCGGACATGCTCGGACCTCCCAGGGGCCACTCGAGGGCCGGTAACTCCAGAGTTATCGGCCTGGAGGCACTCCTGCTCCAAAAACTTCAGGAGGTCGGAGAAAGGGGGCAGGTAGGTTGCACCGTCCCCTCCGAAGCGCTGCTCGAAGCGGAGCTTAAGCTCCGACGGCAGGCGGGAGAGCACTATGTGCAACAACAAGAAGGACCACTGGTCGACGGGGAGATCCAATCGACGGAGAGCATTGGTGGCCACAATGCAAGGGTTTAGCAAGGCCTCTCTGAGGCCGGCCACCCCGGTGACGGCGGGCAAGGCGAGTAGCTGGGCTACATGTGCGTCGGCCAACCGGCGCACATTTTCATAGCGCCTGGGCAGCAATTCCCGAGCCGTGTGGTAGCTCTCCTCCGAGAGGTCGAGGTGTCGCACCACGTCCAGGGCCTCGCCCTGTAGCGAGGACAGTAAGTATGTCAGCTTCTGGGTGGGGGACAGGTCCTTCCTGGCGTGGACCAGACTGTCGAATAACGCCAGGAAGCCCATCCACTCTTGAAGCTGCCCACCGAATTTGGGCAGCTCGATCGTGGGCAGTTTCCCGAGTAATGCCGGCTGTGTGGGCGGTCGGCTGGGGGAGTCTCTAAAAGCGCCACTTCGACGCCTTTCATCAGCGGCGGTCCGGATCCCATGGGCGGCCTCCACCACCGAGTCCATCAGTTCGAAGAACTGGTCGTAATCGGCCTGAGCCGTCCTCAGTACCTCCTGTTCGGGACCGAGGGTGAGCAGGTCTTGAAAGGCCTGCTCCACGGAGGCCTGCCGAGTCCGCACCTGGTCCGCTCGGTGTAATAGGGCGGCGGTTCTATCTTCGCGGCCTATCAAACCCGCGGCGGACGTCGCCCAGCGCAGCTCAGACTGTATCTGTACAGCTAGCTTTTTGATGTTCGCGGACATTCTAACAAATTAAATATAAACAAAATGTAAAAATAAAGTAATAATAAATTGAAAAGGCGGCCGGCAAGTCGGCGGGCGGCGTGAGTGCAAGCAATAATACAATTAAAGTAATAATAAACAAGTCGTATCGCGGTCGCGGTCGTTACGTAGTCGCAATGAACAAAGCGGCGCGACCGTAGTAGATACGCGTGTTAAATTACGGCGAGCGGGCGGTACCGGCACGCAAGCAAAACTTAAAATAAAAATTAAACTTATAATTATAATAAGCGGAACGCGGCCGAAACGCGGCGTTGACGCAGCGGAACTGGCGGCGATTGCGGAATTTCCGCTAACAGCGCGGCGAACGACACGGCGCGTGGCGGAAAGCGGGATTTATGCCAGCGGCGCAGAAAATGAACGGCGCGGCGGGCAAAACCAGCGCAAAACGCAAAGCGAGGTGTAGACAAACCGCGCTCACTGCTACCATTAATGATTACGCACCGCGCCTGTGCACGATGAATCAGCGGGCAACTGCCGGGCCCATCAGAGCAGGCCAACCCACCACCTTCCCATGGCCCCACCGCCCTCTCGGACTCTTGGGCCGAAACGCGGGAGGACACCCGAACGGTACTTGCTCTCGGCGCTTTTCCCAGCTCGGGTGCCTTCTTGAGCTCCCTACAAGTTATTTACTCTCTTCCTTGTCCCTTTTGTCTTTCTCCCCTTTCTGGGGCAGACTCTACATAGATGTTACTTCCGCCGCCTCTCCCAGCCTCCTCCTCTCACGACGAACTGTCTTCAAGACCGCTGCTGCCACTCGTCGTGAGCTCCTCCTCCTCGGCCTCTCGTCTCTGCGGTCTTCGTCCTCGTTGCCGCACATCCGAGCCGCTCCGCCTCCTGTGCCACGCGTGCGCGAACTCCCGTAGTACGTGGAAGTTTGCCTCCGACGAAACGAGGTCCCGGTAGTACACCGGACCCGCCTCCGAGCGCACTATCCCGTCCAACATCTTGCACCGGAGGTCATCATACAGGCAACACTCCCAAAGGACGTGGTGAGCGTCCTCCATCCCATCGCCACATTCACACTCACTGCTCTCACACAATCGGAACCGATGCAGCTGCCACCGAAAGCAACCGTGACCCGTGAGGATCTGCGACGTTTCGTAGTCCGGGGCGACCCAAGTTGCCTCGAGTCTCCCGTGCACCGTCGGGAAGAATCGTCTGAGATGACTGCCTCTTTCATCGCTCGCCCATCGCTCCTGCCACAAGTCTACCACTTCGGACCATATGCCGCGCCTACGACTGCTCAACTCCAGCCTGGTCGCGGTCTGCCGTGCTTGATCCAGCCTGCCAGCGCGGATCACCTCTAAGTCCGCGGGCAGGACGCCCGCAAGAACCGCGAGCGCAGAGCTGCTCGTGGTGCGGTAGGACTTGGTCAACAGCACCAACGGGCCCCTCTGCGCCTTGAGAAGCTGCGACCGAATGACGTGCAGCGACGCCCTCTCGGCCCAACACGCCGCCGCATACGTGATCGTCGCCACAAATGTGCCCTGGTATATAATGCGCAGGGCCGGATATCGAATGCCCCAGGAAGCGGTCGACACGCGCGACATCTTCCCGAAGCACTTGGCCCCTCGCTCACCGATCGACCTCGCATGCGGCGCGAATGAGCGACTTCCATCGATTGTGACGCCAAGAACGACAGCCTGATGCACGAACTTGATCGAGCTACCACCGAGTTTGATCACTGGTGGCCGCGACCCGAGCTTGCCCCTGAGTGAGACCATTTGGGACTTAGCAGGAGCAAACTCCAGCCGGTTTCGACCACCCCAGTCCTCAAACAGGCGCATGGTGGCCGCTCCCGCGTCCTCCAAGGCCCGTCGGCTGTTTCCTTCGATCAAGACCGTAACATCATCCGCGTACGCTACAACCCTAACCCCACCCGGTAGCGGCAACCGAAGTAAGTCGTCGAGTAGGACGTTCCACAACGTGGGACCCAGCACCGACCCCTGCGGACACCCCATCGTAGACGTCTTCCATCGCACCCGGTTACCGACAAAAAGTCCAACCCGCCTATTGACGAAGTAACTCGACAATAGGCGGTATAGGTTTTCAGGACAGCCTCGCTGTTTAACTTTAAGCAGAATCATTGGCCACCAGGCGTTATCGAAGGCGCCTGAGATGTCTAAAAATATAGCTAGAACGTATTTTGATGAAGATTCGGTTGCGGTGCTAAGCATCGTCTGCAGCGCCGATACAGTCGACCTTCCTGGGGTAAATCCGTGCTGGCATACTGAGATCTCCCTCGTTATCTGGGGAGCGCACGCTAACAATACTCGTTCCAAAATCTTACCCAGAATCGGGAGGAGCGTTATTGGTCGGTACGCCTTAGGATCCGTCAGTGGTTTGCCATTGGACTTAGGCAGAACAGCGAGTCGGCCGTCTTTCCATACATCCGGGAACACACCATCCGTCACGCACTTCGCGAACACCGTATGGAACTCCAACGATGCCGCGATCCACACTTGCTTCAACATCCGCGCAGTAATCCCGTCGAGCCCCGGCGCGGTGTTCGGCAGTTGCCTGACTATGTTTCGCAGATCCTCCAGACCTATAGGCGGCGCAGAGGGGGTCGACGGGATGAGCGCCGCCGCCACCCGGACCTGCATGTGATACGCCGTGTCCTTTGACTGGTCGTCGTCGGGACAGAGGGCGTACAACAGGCCGTCCGCAGCGTCGTCGACGCACTCCGCGTGACCCTCGAGATACCTTACGCCATTGAGTATGTTGGCAGGTGGACGGAATCTGCCACTGGCCGCTCTATATGCTTGACCCCAAGGGTCCTCATTACCGGACTCCGCATGGCGTAAGTTATACTCGGTCTGCGCCGCCTCTATCATTTTGCGGTACCTTCGGTACTCCGCACGGTGCGCGATCCTGGCATCCTCCTCACGTTGACCCCCTTCCCGACGCCTGCGCTGCCACTTGCAACGAAGATTGTTAACCTTTTTGCGCATGGCAGTCAGGCGTGGGTTCCACCACTCGTACCCAGTATCATTCTTTTTCTTCGCTAATCCCAAACATTCATACGCCGTTCTTTCAATCGCATTCGTAAAATCTCTCGCTAGCTCAGCTGCCGGTTTGGCCACATTCAGATTACCCATACGCTCACTGACAGTGTCCCGGAAGCGCGCCCAATCCACACCGGTTCCCCGGAACCTCGGAGGCTCCCTCCCAGCGGACTCGGCGCACTCTGCGGCTCGAGACGTACGGCTGCAGGCTGCGCTATACGTGATAAGCCTGTGATCACTGGAGCTGACCCCATCGTGGACCGTCCAGCCCTGGACGACAGCACTCCTCGTAGAAACGGTCACGTCAATGTTGGATTCACCATTTGGGCCAGAGAAGGTGAAAGGCTGGCCCTCTTCATTGTGTATTACAAGTTCGTTCCCATATATGAAGTCCTCCATAAGTTGCCTTCGTCGTTCTGCGTCTGCTCCCCGCCCCGTGTAGTGTCTGGCATGACTATGCCATAGCGGCGAGTGGGCGTTGCAGTCGGCTCCAATGATCACTCTCCTCCCGCGTAGTACCCCCAGGACACGTTCGAGGTGCAGCAGGTGCGGCTCAATGTCTTCCGAGTACTGGAAGTAGGCAGATACTAGGAGGACTCCCGCGTCCTCCCCGCTTCCAGTACTCACAGCTGCCACTGCACAGTGCGTCGATGATAGGTGATGTAGGGCCACCACCTGCAGGTCCCGCCGCGCCACGTAGATAGCCGCCTTGGGAGCCGCTCCAAACTGGAGAACTGGCCCCAGCTGCGCCTCGGAGTACTGTTCTTGTACAAGAAGAATATCGAGGCGCAGCTCTTGAGCCAGTGCGGGCAGCTCCCGTGTGGCGACCGACGATCCGCCGAGATTGATCTGTCCAATTTTTATGGGCCTATGATCCATAATTTGTGGCAGTGAGCTGCCTCTGCTCGGCGTACTGGCGCGCTGGACAATTCGCCGACGCCGTAGTGTGTGAGGTGGCCCCGCTCTTCCCAAACCTCTTGCAGGTTGCGCAGCACTCCGCTTCGGCCTTGCAGGCCTCTCTAGCGTGGCCGGAGGCGCCGCACCTACCGCAAAAATATTGCCGGTCCGCAGAGGACCGGCAATATTTTTCTGGGTGGCCATATTGGTGGCATTTTCTACAGCACGTCACCGAGAGGAAATCACAGACTTCAATGCTCTGCCACCCTAAGTACACACGCCGCTTATTTAGGAGCGCCTCTCGAAGCGATGGCGAGCACTCTAAAACCACCGTACTTGTGCCTCTTCCTCTTTTTTTGAAGGCAAGCTTGCTCTGCAGTCTGAGGCGCTCCTCGGTCCACTCCGTGTCCCGGAAGTTTTGTTCGTATAGCGCCGGGTATATCTCTTCCAGATTGCCGTCACCGTCAATGTGGCGCAGACTCACCAGCGGCTGCCGTTTCTTGGGCTCCGTTACTCGAAGCGTCACTGGCGTCGCCGCCTTCAGCTTCTCCGCCGCTTGTGCATTGGTGGTCTGCACCACCACGCCTGCGTTTCCGATTTTCCGGACTCGGTCCACCTGTACGCTCATGGTAGATGGGTTCATGGCCTTCTTGAGTGCCGCCTTGGTGTCTTCCGCTGATTTGAAGCTGCTCGCATGCTCAGGGGCCGGGTAGAAGGCTAGCACAGGCCCTTGCGCCAATGGAATGGGCACAGGTTCTGCGTTCTTTGATAGGCGCAAAGCTGCAGCGTAACTTCCCGCCGAGGAGGAGGGGGGTGCTGCCGTGACTCCTATTGGTGCTGCCGCTGATGCCTTCAGCATCTGACATTCCATTTTCGCCGCCTTGAGATTCGCCTCCTGCAGCCTCACCTCCATGTCCGCAAGACGAACCGCCAAGACAGCGACCGCCGCCTGTATCGACCGCGTACACGATCCGATGTTATTCGTCGCTTCCTTATTTAGTTTGGAGGTAGGCCCCGTAACTGCTGCCATTATGGCATCCACGTCTCGATGCACTCTGTTGATGAGGTCTATCTTCGACTCCTCCGTTAGGCCTTCTTGTGCAACCTCGCTGCCTTCGTCGCTGTCCGACTGCGACTCCAAGTCCTGCTGGGAAGCTGCCGGCGGTACTGGCTGCAAGGAATGCGGGCGCGGCGGCGGAGGCACCGTTGGTCGCGACGTCGTGACTTGGCTCGCCGTGACTGGGCCCGCTGCTGTCGGTGTCGCTGGGGTTGCCGAATCACGCGCCACAGGGCGACACATGGGCATCGCTCGGCCTCGTTCTTCCGGCGACGAAAGCGGCCTCTTCACGCCTGTGGACACCGCCGATGCAGCTGACGGCTTCTTTACGACGGCCGCAGTTCTAGGAGGCGCCGTAGGAGCTGCCGATGCTGCTGCCGCTGCCGATACCGCCCCAGATGGTCCTGCTGCATCCGAAAAACCGCTAGGCGGCGTTCGAGCCAGCGAGGACCGCGGGGTAAACACCCGCGACTCCTCCCGGCGTTCTGGGTCCATGTCGGCGACTTACGCCACCGACGTCACAATACCCGATATAGCGCCCTCTTTTTTTTAAGTTCGAGAAACTCTACACGCTCCCTCTATGCACTGGTCCGTGTATTAGTTCACTATGGCACTATTCAGGTTCCGCTACTCCCTAATAGATGGCGCTGTGTACAACCAAAAACACCACGTGCAAGCACGTGGGAAAAAGTTAGGTTATGTACACTAAACTATAAACTAAAACACTAGTACTAATGAAAAACGTCCTGCATGCAGGCGTGTACTTAGCTTAAAAGGGGTCCTGTCCCACGCGGCACCCGAACCGAGAAGCTCCCAGTCCGGGAAGCCCGTAAAAGAGTCACTGTCTCACTGCGCGGAAAAACACTGAAAAACTCGCGAAAAAGCGTCACTATCGCACAAATGTATAGCACAACGTATGCACGGCAACACGAGCAACGACGCGACGCAAAAAGATTCACGAAAATAGATGATAAATCTAATCTTCGGAATTTTTATCGCGGAGCTCTCGGAAACACGTCCGACCGCTAGGAGAGACGGCGCGGAAGCGGATCAGAGCAGGCCAGCGGATTCCCACAGGCAGCGGCGGTGGCGGGTCGAAAAAGGCCCGCCAAAAAATTTTATAGGCGATTTGCACTGGGTTTTATCCCGCGGCACAGAGTGACTTACTACTAGGTACTTACCGGCGCAGGAGACAGCCAGCACGTGGAATCCGGGGAGTGTGTTCGTGTATGATGAATGTAGTGTGTGGTGTCTGCGGTGTTAAATGCGAAGGAACACACTCGCCCTCCTCTGAAGGGTCTTTCGCGGCGGCGGCACGAATTCGCGGGTAGCGAAGCGAGTCCGCGGCGGCGTGGTATCAAGATGGCGCGTGAGCACAAAAAACCGTGCTCCGGACAGTCAAATGGGCCCGCGGCGTTAGAAGGACGCGGCGGACAACACGACACACGAAGGAGCGCAATAAATAGGGCTCGTAAAAACTAAACGACACGGCGTGGCCGGCAAACTTCACGCGGGCAACGCGGCACAAAATGGTACGCGATAAATAGCTCCTCATAAATAATAAGACGGCACGATGCGGCGTGGCAGGCGACTTCACGCGGGCGACGCGGCACTAACAATCGACCGACTCCGTCGAGGTTTTACCAAGGACTCTTCAAGCGCGTCGCCGAAAACGGGGAGGCGCGATGCGCGGGGGCAGGCGATAGCCGGCCGTCGCGATACGGCCTAGCGTAAACCGGAGTGCTAGCGTAAAGCGCAAACAGATAGAGTTAATTATAATTTAATTTACCTACTATATGAACCCGAATAAACCACAGCATGATCGAAATATGCACGAATACAAAATATGATTTTGGCATTACGAATGTATGGAGAACATCGTAGGTATGGGTATAAGGTTGGTATATATTCATATAGGTTTTTATATATCCCTTTGTAATGACAAACTGCGTGCGAAGCCTCACGCAATAGCTTGTATATGTACTAAAACAGGTTAGATGGCATGAAGTTATTGTGGGGTGATTTTTTTTTAGTAGAAGTTAACTGTTTTGACCGCCAAATTCGACCTATGATGAACCCTAGATAATATGGTAGTTTCTACAGAATTATCCTGCGAAATTCTTTTTTTATTTACTTTTTCGCAAGATAATACTTTATTATTATGTTAAAATAAATACATAATTGTAAGTTTATGATGTCAACCGCGTGAATAAAACTAACATCGCAACATATTTTTTAGAAAAACAATGCTCACAAATCCAAACTTACCTCAATAACATAATGGTTCCTCATAATTAAAGAAGTCAAAATCATTATTATTTCAGATTTTTAGATTCGTAATCTTTGGAGATAGGGGGGAATAGTATTATTTTTCAACAGTTTGCCCAATAAATCAAAAACTATCAGGCATAAAAATAAATAAAAATCTGTAGTTCCCAGTTCTTAGGTTTGGTGGCGGTGATAAATTCAAACGAAATAGGCATCGAATTGAAGAGCGTAAAAGAAGACTCGATCTGTAAAATTTTAATTAAATTGTCTAAAAAATATTAAAAATATAATTAACTATAATAAAAATTTGCAGTCATTACGTTTGAACTATTAAAAAAAACATTTGTTATAAATAAAACACCATCAAGTAACAATTATACAATTGGGTCTTACACTACTTTTGAATTTGATAAAAAATATTACTTTATTATAAACTAGGATAAAAATAATGACGTGCAGTGAAAGAAATATTAAAATCCAACGAAGATTTACAAAGTTACAGGCGTTTAAACTTTGGAGTGGGGGGATCTTCTATCCCTTTCTCGCAAAACGAAAATTTGTATGAAGCCGCACGAAGCTACTATGGCATTGGTAAGGTGTGACGTCACAATTTCATGTTGCTATCTCTGTCTAATCACAAATCTTTAAATGCTTATAACTTTTTTGTTATTTGATCGATTTAATTAGTTCTTTCAGTGCACGTCATTATTTTAATTCTACTTTATTATAAAGTAATAAAAAAATTGGAGTCAAATACCCTATTAAGCACCTGTAATAGTCATAGTTAATTTAATAGCAGTAGATATATTTTTTTTTTACATTCAAAATTAAAAAGTCGTGTATTAAGGGTCTAATATACCTATTACAATATAATCTGTTTTAAATATTCTTTATCCTATAAAAACATTTTTTAATAACCTATTCTTTAAATTTTCCTGTTATAATGTTGTGGCTCTATTTTTTTGTTTCGGTGGCTTTATCATTACATCAGTATGTAATTTATATTTAAATATAATTTCCACAAAACACAATTTACCAAAAAAACTGAGCAAAGCTCGGTCATCCAAGTACTGTGTTATTAATTTATAAAATGAGAAAAACCCAATAAAATTTTAATTCCGCGGGCAGACCATAAGCTATTTGAAAACTAGCTTACGACCTGTGGCCTTGCTAAATGTGCCAAAACTAAAAAAATGACACCAGTAAATTAGCTACATTTTGTCGAGTGACTTCTGTGTTATACATCTATTTGTACAATATGTTGAATTGTATCCGATTTGTCCGTAGACGCATGCTCGAACGCGGCAGCACTGAGGCTACTGGAGGCGGCGCGCACCGGCGACGCGGAGACGGCGCGCACCATCCTGGACGCGCGCCCGAGGCTGGTCAACTGCCGAGACGTGGACGGCAGGCACTCCACTCCCTTACACTTCGCTGCCGGGTGAGCACCGACCCACTGATCCTACTCTGAGGCTGCTGGAGGCGGCGCGCACCGGCGACGCGGAGACGGCGCGCACCATCCTGGACGCGCGCCCGAGGCTGGTCAACTGCCGAGACGTGGACGGCAGGCACTCCACTCCCTTACACTTCGCTGCCGGGTGAGCACCGACCCACTGATCCTACTCTGGGGCTGCTGGAGGCGGCGCGCACCGGCGACGCGGAGACGGCGCGCACCATCCTGGACGCGCGCCCGAGGCTGGTCAACTGCCGAGACGTGGACGGCAGGCACTCCACTCCCTTACACTTCGCTGCCGGGTGAGCACCGACCCACTGATCCTACTCTGGGGCTGCTGGAGGCGGCGCGCACCGGCGACGCGGAGACGGCGCGCACCATCCTGGACGCGCGCCCGAGGCTGGTCAACTGCCGAGACGTGGACGGCAGGCACTCCACTCCCTTACACTTCGCTGCCGGGTGAGCACCGACCCACTGATCCTACTCTGGGGCTGCTGGAGGCGGCGCGCACCGGCGACGCGGAGACGGCGCGCACCATCCTGGACGCGCGCCCGAGGCTGGTCAACTGCCGAGACGTGGACGGCAGGCACTCCACTCCCTTACACTTCGCTGCCGGGTGAGCACCGACCCACTGATCCTACTCTGAGACTGCTGGAGGCGGCGCGCACCGGCGACGCGGAGACGGCGCGCACCATCCTGGACGCGCGCCCGAGGCTGGTCAACTGCCGAGACGTGGACGGCAGGCACTCCACTCCCTTACACTTCGCTGCCGGGTGAGCACCGACCCACTGATCCTACTCTGGGGCTGCTGGAGGCGGCGCGCACCGGCGACGCGGAGACGGCGCGCACCATCCTGGACGCGCGCCCGAGGCTGGTCAACTGCCGAGACGTGGACGGCAGGCACTCCACTCCCTTACACTTCGCTGCCGGGTGAGCACCGACCCACTGATCCTACTCTGGGGCTGCTGGAGGCGGCGCGCACCGGCGACGCGGAGACGGCGCGCACCATCCTGGACGCGCGCCCGAGGCTGGTCAACTGCCGAGACGTGGACGGCAGGCACTCCACTCCCTTACACTTCGCTGCCGGGTGAGCACCGACCCACTGATCCTACTCTGAGGCTGCTGGAGGCGGCGCGCACCGGCGACGCGGAGACGGCGCGCACCATCCTGGACGCGCGCCCGAGGCTGGTCAACTGCCGAGACGTGGACGGCAGGCACTCCACTCCCTTACACTTCGCTGCCGGGTGAGCACCGACCCACTGATCCTACTCTGGGGCTGCTGGAGGCGGCGCGCACCGGCGACGCGGAGACGGCGCGCACCATCCTGGACGCGCGCCCGAGGCTGGTCAACTGCCGAGACGTGGACGGCAGGCACTCCACTCCCTTACACTTCGCTGCCGGGTGAGCACCGACCCACTGATCCTACTCTGAGGCTGCTGGAGGCGGCGCGCACCGGCGACGCGGAGACGGCGCGCACCATCCTGGACGCGCGCCCGAGGCTGGTCAACTGCCGAGACGTGGACGGCAGGCACTCCACTCCCTTACACTTCGCTGCCGGGTGAGCACCGACCCACTGATCCTACTCTGAGGCTGCTGGAGGCGGCGCGCACCGGCGACGCGGAGACGGCGCGCACCATCCTGGACGCGCGCCCGAGGCTGGTCAACTGCCGAGACGTGGACGGCAGGCACTCCACTCCCTTACACTTCGCTGCCGGGTGAGCACCGACCCACTGATCCTACTCTGAGGCTGCTGGAGGCGGCGCGCACCGGCGACGCAGAGACGGCGCGCACCATCCTGGACGCGCGCCCGAGGCTGGTCAACTGCCGAGACGTGGACGGCAGGCACTCCACTCCCTTACACTTCGCTGCCGGGTGAGCACCGACCCACTGATCCTACTCTGAGGCTGCTGGAGGCGGCGCGCACCGGCGACGCGGAGACGGCGCGCACCATCCTGGACGCGCGCCCGAGGCTGGTCAACTGCCGAGACGTGGACGGCAGGCACTCCACTCCCTTACACTTCGCTGCCGGGTGAGCACCGACCCACTGATCCTACTCTGAGGCTGCTGGAGGCGGCGCGCACCGGCGACGCGGAGACGGCGCGCACCATCCTGGACGCGCGCCCGAGGCTGGTCAACTGCCGAGACGTGGACGGCAGGCACTCCACTCCCTTACACTTCGCTGCCGGGTAAGCGATGACAGTGGCTTTTTACTTCATGGACGAGCTGACCTCCCGCTCGCAGACTAAGGCACTGTAGGCGGCCACCACCACCGCACCCGACATATTATAGTCCTGGCGAAGGGACCCCGACACGAGCCTAGTGGGTATTGCGTACAAGAGGCACAAATGTGTTTTTCGGAGCCTCTCAATATGCTTAGAGGTAAGCCCTCGAGCGGGTTCATATGGGTAAAAATCCCACATAACTCATGACTTCTTGACGCGAGATCCATCGCACGGAAAACTTTTTGAGGAAACTGTTGCTACTGATAAAACTATGGGAAAACGATGCTCAAAATTTAAACAAAAGTAACCGCCGCCATTTTGAACCTTTTTTGTTACCGGACTGAATTCTTTCAGGACCGATATCTGACCACTGCAGAAAGCATAGAGAAAATCTGTGGTCAAAATTTAGAAAAGTGGACGCCATTTTAAACTTTTTCGTTATTATTAAATTCAGCTGGTGGTTATAGCTTGGCAACTTCGTCCGGGACTCTCCTGCGGGGTGACAGACGGCCGGGGGACGCTGTAACGCGTACATGCAGATAAGTGTCTCCTTCCCCGCTACACCGCCCGCTAACCGCTGACATCTAAGTTCCTTGTCTCCCCACCGTCTGTCACCTAGCAGGAGGGTTCCGCACGAAGTTGGCAAGCTATAATCCTCAAACTTAGGTTTTATCAGGGTGTACGTGGCTCGAAATTTCCGTTCGAAGGAATGCATCACGAAATGTGATTCTCTTTGTCCGTAAGGACCGCTTTGTGCTAAGACTGCTAAGTATACTTTTTAGTATACTTAGCAAAAAGCGGTCTGAACTAAAATAAAATTATTCTTTGCAGGTATAACAGGCTTCCTCTAGCACAACTACTGCTGCAGAGAGGAGCCGACGTCCATGCTAAGGACAAGGGGTTTGTATTTCTAACAAAATAATTACGATGATTCCAAGTTTTAAACTTTTTTTGTGGACAATTTTGTCGAACAGAAAGCAAGATAGATCTCGATTGAAACGCGCTTGCCTAGAAAATGTAAATTTTCTCAAATATGCTTGAAAATTTTACCATCATTTTGACTACCTTCTTCGAGATAAATTGAAATTGCTATACTGTCAAAACAGCGGCCGGCAAAAGTTGTATGAAAATCCATATCTGACGTGGTTAAGCGGCCAAATTAATTACATACTAAACTCATATCTGTCGTATAATTTAAAAACGGAACCATCTTTTAGTCCGAAACGTGGCAACCAAAAAGAAACTATTTAACTGGCTTGCAAATACGAAGCTGTTAATTGAAAAAAAAAACCGGCCAAGTGCGAGTCGGACTCGCGCACCGAGGGTTCCATACCATAAAAGAAGTAAAACATTCAAAGAATCACTTTTTTTCATAAATTTACGAGTATATAATTTACATGTAGGTACTTTTGTTGGCAAACCGCAAACGTAACTTTGTTTTTGGCGGTTTATTGTTACTATCAAAAAAAGTATAATAGTTAGAGAGTTGATTTTATTTTTCCTGTAAAATATACGTTTATTCCTATTGATCATAATTATTTCAGATTTTTTGATTGGTAAACTTCGGAGATAATGGGGGGAACGGTATTTTTTTCGACAGTTTGCTCAATAACTCAAAAACTATTAAGCATAAAAATAAATAAAAATTGGTTTTAGAATACACAAGTAACGCCCTTTCATATGATACCCCATTAAATATTGTTATCTCATTTTGAAATTTTGACGACCCGGTTTTCCCCCCTTTTTAAATAAAAATAAAATAGATTTTCAATTTTTTATGATTGCAATGGCGGCGCGCCGCAATTACCTACAACTATTCCAAATTTCAGTTCGATAGCTTCGATAGTTACTGAAATAATCGAGTGTGACAGACGGACGGACGGACGGACGGACGGAGAAAGTCTCACCATAAGGGTTCCATTTTTACCATTTTGGTATGGAACCCTAAAAATAACTCTTATTGATGACACACTGTGTGAGTTTAATATGGGGTGTACCTTTTTTTTTGAGAGTACTATCCATGAACAAACTCTTTCATATATTGAATGAAAGCAGGTTTTATTTTGCGGAAATCTATATTAAATATCTGGGTGGCCGAGCTTCGCTCGGTAGTTTAACTACTGGCTAATAGATGGCACAGCAGGAGTGCTTCGGTAGTTTAACTACTGGCTAATAGATGGCAGCAGAAGTCATATTTTTATTATTTTTTTGGTAAATTCGACATTTTCTAAAAAGAATCCTAGCTAGATCGATTTATCGCCCCCAAAACTCCCTGTATACTAAATTTCATGAAAATCGTTGAAGCCGTTGCCGAGATCCAGATTATATAGAAATATATATACAAGAATTGCTCGTTTAAAGGTATAGGAATAGGATTAGCAGAACAGAATAATTTGTTTTGCTGTAATGCACTATTTTAAAAGAATTTGTGTGGTACAATACGCAGGAACACACACAATTCTTCCAACACTTTCTTCGACACACGTCTCGTCCCGACACCGGGACTATGCAAAATCGTAGTCTCCGTATCATCATCATCATCATCACCATCAATGGCGCTACAGCCCTTTGTGGGTCTGGGCCTGTTCAAGAAGATTTCGCCACCCATCTCTATCGCTAGCGCTCGTTTTCCAATTCCGTATGTCGATTCGTTTTGCTCCTGCTCATCACCATCCAGCCATCGAATCTTTGGCCGACCAACACTTCTGCGTCCATCTGGGTGTGGAACCATGGCCTGCATTCACCCATACGTTGCACTTGTCCAGCCCACTGCAATTTCGCGATCTTTATATGTTGGATTACGTTAGGCTCACCAAAGATGTTACTCGTGATACTGCACATACGAACTCATGGTTTTACCGAATGCGCCACATCTCGCCAGTCTCCTTTATATGAAGGGTCAAATCTTTTCCCAGCGGTCTCGTCCCCCTCCACAACGCGTGCTCGTACGGGCACTTCGAGGTAACCGAGCTGCTGGTGAGCGCCGGCGCCGGAGTGAACGCTGCGGACCTGTGGCGCTTCACCCCGCTGCACGAGGCGGCCGCCAAGGGCAAGGCAGACATCGTCAGGCTACTCCTTAAGGTCAGTGCCTGCTACATCCGCGAGATATCACCAATCTGCGATCTGTCCGAGGCTTTTGATCGTGTTCATCACAAGACATTGGTGGGAAAACTACAGCAATTATTGATTCTGCTCTAGATTTATACTGTCGTAATAGTGAGGGACCAGAGAGAAACCAAACGTAAATTGGGTTCTCTCTGGTCCCTTACTATTGCTATATTTGGCTCATGTCAAAGAAAATCAACGAATGGACAGAGAATAATAGCTTTCTATTTGAATAACAAGATACTAAAAGTAAACGTAAGTGGAAAATCAACGTGCGGGTAATTTTAATGAATAGGGTTCAGGGTCTGTCAGGGTTCCTTATTTGGACCGCTTTTCTTCCTCATTTACATTAATAAACTCTCTTTTCAGGACAATTGTTAGACCGATCTGATTGCTGATATTTAATTAAATCACTATAGTCCTGTCTAGAAAATAGATAAGATGCTGAACTTCATAATGTTTGGTCCAGCACGGCGCGGACCCGACGCGGCGGAATCGAGATGGTCTGACGCCCCTTCAGTTGGTCAGAGCGGGTGACAGCGATACCGCAGATGCATTAAGAGGCGACGCCGCTCTACTGGATGCTGCGAAGAGAGGAGATCTCGCTAGAGCTAAGTGAGGAACAATCTTTTATCCGAAAAAAAACCAAGATTTAGATTTCTGGCACAAATGAAACAATGTGCTACGTTCATGGCAAAGGTCCCGAAATTAGAAATATATCACAATTAACTAAGGTTTCGTTTTATGAATATGTTCAAGATGACCTGCATTTGATAAAGGAATACCTGAAAAGACAACAAGAAATAACTTGGTATCAGTGCAAGTTTTTTTTTAATCAGTTGTTACATTCATTTGTTCCAGGAAATTAATAACACCACAAAATGTCAACTGCAGAGACACGCACGGCAGGAATTCCACACCGCTGCACCTTGCTGGTAATACTAGACCTTTACTATAACGCTGGTCACCTCCTTTATGCAACCTTGTCTGTTTGAACCTTGTCTACTATAAGATTTTTTTTAAAGCTGGCTACAACAACCTGGAGGTGGCAGAGGCGTTGCTGGAGGCGGGCGCCGCGGTGTCCGCGCGCGACAAGGGGGGGTTGGTGCCCCTCCACAACGCGGCGTCGTACGGCCACGTGGAGCTGGCCGCGCTGCTGCTGCGCGCCGGCACGCCCCCCAACGCGGCCGACCGCTGGGGCTTCACCCCGCTGCACGAGGCCGCGCACAAGGCGAGGACGCAGCTCTGTGCGCTGCTGGTGAGTCGACCCTCAACAGACGAGGGCGGGCCGGTGCCGCTCCACGACGCGGCGTCGTAAGGTCACGTGGAGTCGCCCCCCT
The DNA here is from genome assembly GCA_963855885.1 of Coenonympha glycerion. NCBI lineage: Eukaryota > Metazoa > Arthropoda > Insecta > Lepidoptera > Nymphalidae > Coenonympha > Coenonympha glycerion. Next base: position 8,281,600 of record OY979651.1, on the reverse strand, counting down.
CCAAGTTAGTGCCTTAGTGCCGTAACACCTTCGACTGCATTGTTACTTTCCACTAGGTTCAGTCAAGTACTATCTTGTAGTGAATACGAAAATTCACCAGCAGTTACCCTGTCCGTGTTCGCAGCTGGCGCACGGAGCCGACCCGTTCCTCAAGAACCAGGAGGGGCAGACGGCGCTGGAGCTGGCCGGCGCCGACGACGTGCGCTCGCTGCTGCAGGACGCGATGACGGGCAGCGCGGTGGCGGGCTCGGAGCACGGCGTGGCGCCGCCCGCGCCCGCGCCGCTGCCGCCGCCGCACTGCCCCGTGCTGCTGCCCAGCGGGGACACCGTGCCGCTGCCGCTGCCCGTGAGTACCGCGCCCACGACGTGCGCTCGCTGCTGCAGGACGCGATGACGGGCAGCGCGGTGGCGGGCTCGGAGCACGGCGTGGCGCCGCCCGCGCCCGCGCCGCTGCCGCCGCCGCACTGCCCCGTGCTGCTGCCCAGCGGGGACACCGTGCCGCTGCCGCTGCCCGTGAGTACCGCGCCCACGACGTGCGCTCGCTGCTGCAGGACGCGATGACGGGCAGCGCGGTGGCGGGCTCGGAGCACGGCGTGGCGCCGCCCGCGCCCGCGCCGCTGCCGCCGCCGCACTGCCCTGTGCTGCTGCCCAGCGGGGACACCGTGCCGCTGCCGCTGCCCGTGAGTACCGCGCCCACGACGTGCGCTCGCTGCTGCAGGACGCGATGACGGGCAGCGCGGTGGCGGGCTCGGAGCACGGCGTGGCGCCGCCCGCGCCCGCGCCGCTGCCGCCGCCGCACTGCCCCGTGCTGCTGCCCAGCGGGGACACCGTGCCGCTGCCGCTGCCCGTGAGTACCGCGCCCACGACGTGCGCTCGCTGCTGCAGGACGCGATGACGGGCAGCGCGGTGGCGGGCTCGGAGCACGGCGTGGCGCCGCCCGCGCCCGCGCCGCTGCCGCCGCCGCACTGCCCCGTGCTGCTGCCCAGCGGGGACACCGTGCCGCTGCCGCTGCCCGTGAGTACCGCGCCCACGACGTGCGCTCGCTGCTGCAGGACGCGATGACGGGCAGCGCGGTGGCGGGCTCGGAGCACGGCGTGGCGCCGCCCGCGCCCGCGCCGCTGCCGCCGCCGCACTGCCCCGTGCTGCTGCCCAGCGGGGACACCGTGCCGCTGCCGCTGCCCGTGAGTACCGCGCCCACGACGTGCGCTCGCTGCTGCAGGACGCGATGACGGGCAGCGCGGTGGCGGGCTCGGAGCACGGCGTGGCGCCGCCCGCGCCCGCGCCGCTGCCGCCGCCGCACTGCCCCGTGCTGCTGCCCAGCGGGGACACCGTGCCGCTGCCGCTGCCCGTGAGTACCGCGCCCACGACGTGCGCTCGCCGCTGCAGCACGCGATGACGGGCAGCGCGGTGGCGGGCTCGGAGCACGGCGTGGCGCCGCCCGCGCCCGCGCCGCTGCCGCCGCCGCACTGCCCCGTGCTGCTGCCCAGCGGGGACACCGTGCCGCTGCCGCTGCCAGTGAGTACCGCGCCCACGACGTGCGCTCGCCGCTACAGCACGCGATGACGGGCAGCGCGGTGGCGGGCTCGGAGCACGGCGTGGCGCCGCCCGCGCCCGCGCCGCTGCCGCCGCCGCACTGCCCCGTGCTGCTGCCCAGCGGGGACACCGTGCCGCTGCCGCTGCCCGTGAGTACCGCGCCCACGACGTGCGCTCGCTGCTGCAGGACGCGATGACGGGCAGCGCGGTGGCGGGCTCGGAGCACGGCGTGGCGCCGCCCGCGCCCGCGCCGCTGCCGCCGCCGCACTGCCCCGTGCTGCTGCCCAGCGGGGACACCGTGCCGCTGCCGCTGCCCGTGAGTACCGCGCCCACGACGTGCGCTCGCTGCTGCAGGACGCGATGACGGGCAGCGCGGTGGCGGGCTCGGAGCACGGCGTGGCGCCGCCCGCGCCCGCGCCGCTGCCGCCGCCGCACTGCCCCGTGCTGCTGCCCAGCGGGGACACCGTGCCGCTGCCGCTGCCCGTGAGTACCGCGCCCACGACGTGCGCTCGCTGCTGCAGCACGCGATGACGTCTCCTCTCGAACTGAGAGGGGTTTGGCCATAACCCTTGCTGCCATTGGCCGGCGCTTCGCGTACCTTTTTTTTCGGCTTCCTCATCACGATTTCCCTCGCCGTTAAGCTAGTGATGCTCATCAAACTGTTTCCCTGTCGCAGGTGATCCCTACGAACTACTGGGCGGAAGGCTCGCGCGGCAGCCTGGAGGACGCGGCGGGCAGGCCGGCGTCAGCTCTCTCCACCTGGGAGTCTCTGCACACCTTCCTCACCAGGTCAGATGGTGTACTTTACACCTGCAGTGCTATTACGCCTCTTACTTCTTAGATTTTTTTCTTATGACCATAACTGATCCCCATGTTAAAGGAATTCATACCTTCCTTATATGTCTTAATCCAACGAAAATAGGATGTTCGCGTAGAGATAATTTTGCCTGCCTTCTTTTGTCGATCTCTTTTCTCTTTCTAATCAGTATAGACAGACAAAAAAAAGAGGTAGAAACAAGTAGGCAAAATTATCTCTACATGCACATGCTGGACTAACTAGCCAGGGCATAAGATGTCTACATTCGATATTGAACCTGAAGGAGTAACGAACCATCATATGTTTCGCCTTTATGATAAGTGTGATAATAGGCTAAACGTTTCAGTCGACGGACGTCCACTGTTGGACAAAGCCGTCCTGCAATGATTTCCAGTCCGAACGGTCCTGCGCCACTTGTATCCAGCGCCTTACCGCGACTCTCTTTATGTCGTCTGACTGACGATAATAGGCGAATAGCACTAACTTTTCTGTACTGTCGCAGCATCGGTTTGGAGCAGCTAGCACCAGTTCTGGAGCGGGAACAGATCACAGTGGACATCCTGTCAGAGATGTGCCACGAGGACCTGCGCGCGGTGGGCGTCGCCGCGTACGGGCACCGCCACCGCCTGCTCAAGGCGGCGCGCCACAGCTTGCAGACGCACTCGGGTGAGGCGCCACTAGCGACACATGTGCCCTTACATTCCTCCCCCTGAAATACTATATACGTATACATACCTCCCGCTTAGTATAACCGAAAGCATGCATGAAACTTTTATACTCAAGACTATCGTCGTAACGACAACAGTCTCGCGAGTTCAATGGTTTTTCCCATCTCAGAAATGCCCAACGCGCCTAAAGAGATGTCCATTTCCAAAAATTCTATTATTTTGATGTCGTCTATTGGTCAACAGAGTGGTACGGCGGCACGACGCTGGTGGACGTCACGCCCAGCACCGGCGAGTGCGGGGAGAGCGGGGAGAGCGAGTTCGCCGTGCTGGAGAGAGAGATGCAGGCCGGCGTGCGCATGCACCGCGACCACGCCGGCGGACACTTCACCAGATACAACATCGTCAGGGTAAGCGCGACCAGCACCGGCGAGTGCGGGGAGAGTAAGGCTTTAGAATAGGGTTCTATAGCCGCGTTCTCCATGCCACTGAGCAACAAGGAAAATTGTTTTATTATTGTTCATGTTTAAGTTCAAACAATTGCGAAGTCATAAAGAAACAATGCTCTAAGTGTTGTAAACTTGGACATAATAAAAAACAATGTTGCACACATGTCTTGTGTGAGATGTGTATGTTGATACACAAACTAATCCCACTATCAACATACACGAATCCAATTAAATAAAAGAAAGAGAAAATTTCATTGACAGACTCGTTTATAGCTAGTTTTATGGCCTACTGTCAATTTGCCGCCATGTTGTCGTCACAGATAAATAAAGCTGTTGAATACTTCGCCACAGATACAAAAGCTGGTGAACGGGCGGCTGTGGGAGCGCTACCAGCACCGGCGGCGCGCGTCACCAACGAGCGCATGCTGTTCCACGGCTCGCCCTTCATCAACGCCATCGTGCAGAAGGGCTTCGACGAGCGACACGCGTACATAGGTACACAGAGCTGGTGAAGGGCGGCTGTGGGAGCGCGACCAGCACCGGCGGCGCGCGTCACCAACGAGCGCATGCTGTTCCACGGCTCGCCCTTCATCAACGCCATCGTGCAGAAGGGCTTCGACGAGCGACACGCGTACATAGGTACACAGAGCTGGTGAAGGGCGGCTGTGGGAGCGCGACCAGCACCGGCGGCGCGCGTCACCAACGAGCGCATGCTGTTCCACGGCTCGCCCTTCATCAACGCCATCGTGCAGAAGGGCTTCGACGAGCGACACGCGTACATAGGTACACGGAGCTGGTGAAGGGCGGCTGTGGGAGCGCGACCAGCACCGGCGGCGCGCGTCACCAACGAGCGCATGCTGTTCCACGGCTCGCCCTTCATCAACGCCATCGTGCAGAAGGGCTTCGACGAGCGACACGCGTACATAGGTACACGGAGCTGGTGAAGGGCGGCTGTGGGAGCGCGACCAGCACCGGCGGCGCGCGTCACCAACGAGCGCATGCTGTTCCACGGCTCGCCCTTCATCAACGCCATCGTGCAGAAGGGCTTCGACGAGCGACACGCGTACATAGGTACACGGAGCTGGTGAAGGGCGGCTGTGGGAGCGCGACCAGCACCGGCGGCGCGCGTCACCAACGAGCGCATGCTGTTCCACGGCTCGCCCTTCATCAACGCCATCGTGCAGAAGGGCTTCGACGAGCGACACGCGTACATAGGTACACGGAGCTGGTGAAGGGCGGCTGTGGGAGCGCGACCAGCACCGGCGGCGCGCGTCACCAACGAGCGCATGCTGTTCCACGGCTCGCCCTTCATCAACGCCATCGTGCAGAAGGGCTTCGACGAGCGACACGCGTACATAGGTACACAGAGCTGGTGAAGGGCGGCTGTGGGAGCGCGACCAGCACCGGCGGCGCGCGTCACCAACGAGCGCATGCTGTTCCACGGCTCGCCCTTCATCAACGCCATCGTGCAGAAGGGCTTCGACGAGCGACACGCGTACATAGGTACACAGAGCTGGTGAAGGGCGGCTGTGGGAGCGCGACCAGCACCGGCGGCGCGCGTCACCAACGAGCGCATGCTGTTCCACGGCTCGCCCTTCATCAACGCCATCGTGCAGAAGGGCTTCGACGAGCGACACGCGTACATAGGTACACAGAGCTGGTGAAGGGCGGCTGTGGGAGCGCGACCAGCACCGGCGGCGCGCGTCACCAACGAGCGCATGCTGTTCCACGGCTCGCCCTTCATCAACGCTATCGTGCAGAAGGGCTTCGACGAGCGACACGCGTACATAGGTACACAGAGCTGGTGAAGGGCGGCTGTGGGAGCGCGACCAGCACCGGCGGCGCGCGTCACCAACGAGCGCATGCTGTTCCACGGCTCGCCCTTCATCAACGCCATCGTGCAGAAGGGCTTCGACGAGCGACACGCGTACATAGGTACACAGAGCTGGTGAAGGGCGGCTGTGGGAGCGCGATCAGCATTAATTTTTTTTTCTCACAAATGACATGAAAAATAGTGTATTGAACTCGAGTAATGTTCCCCAGGTGGCATGTTCGGCGCGGGGATCTACTTCGCGGAGCACTCGTCCAAGAGCAATCAGTACGTGTACGGCTTCGGCGGCGGCTCGGGCTGTCCGGCGCACAAGGACCGCTCCTGCTACCTGTGCCACAGGTGTTTGTTACATTACATTACATTACATTACACTACATTACATATCTACTCCACATTGACCTTATAATAATGACCCTATAATAAAATTGACCCTGTTTGCAGACAAATGCTACTCTGTCGGGTGACGCTGGGGCGCGCCTTCCAGCTAGCTAGTGCTATGAAGATGGCGCACGCGCCGCCTGGACACCACAGCGTGGCGGGCACGCCCTCGCACGGCGGGCTGTGCTTCCCAGAGTACGTGGTGTACAGAGGAGAGCAGGTACACATACATACATACATACATACATACATACATACGTACATACATACATACATATATACATACATACATACATACATACATACATACATACATACATACATACATACATACATACATACATACATACATACATACATACATACATGTAATGAAATGAGTGACATTTCATTCATTTGAATTTGCCGCGCTTCGCGTATCAGCTGTCTGGCGCGTATCTATGATATTGATCTGTGTCGATGATTTAAAATGGCGTGGGACGCGCAGATTGTTTTGTGCATTTCATTGTTATAAAAACTAATAGAAAGAATGTGATTGAGGACTCGAGATATAGTGAACTTTAAATGTCGTTTCTTTGTTATTTCAGGTGAGATAGAAGTGTAATTGTCGTAACTTGATAATAACTTGATAATTGTAGACTTGTTAAATAAAACAAAACTTTGTTATTTCAGAGAAACAATTTGTGTTTTATTTTGGAGATCCTCAATGTCTTATAAAACGACATTTTTGTGAACTAAAAGAAGATGGACCGGCTTCAATTTGAGTTTACAATAATAGCCTCAAATGATGGCAAATCAAATGTATTAGCTATAACCTCAATATCTACTGAAGAAGGAAAATGTTATGTTTTACCCGAGGAACTGAAGCCGGTGAGTCATCATACATATATTGTTAAAACGAACACTTTCACAAAAGTAAAAAATAGCATTAAAAAAAGACACCAGAGTAGAAAAGTATGGATAAAGTTGGATGAAAATCTAAAGAAGACATATGTAGATGAGGAAGGTAATATGCAATTTTTAGATCAATATTTAGATGAAGTGAGCACAACACAAGCAAAGGACAAAAATGACACTTTGCAACAAATCTTGGAACAATTAATAGAAACTACAACTAAGAAAGAAAGTCAACATAACTTAAAACATATCTCAGAAAAATTTATTATTGAAAAATTCACAAGCAAAAATCCTAATGCGATGCAATGGATAGAAATTTTTGAAAAAGAGTGTGCGCGCTTTAATATAACAAAAGATGAGACAAAAATAGATATTTTGAGGTTATTTTTAGATAAACCTTGTTTGGATTGGTATAGCTCGATGATCATAAAACTAACAATAAATTCTGAATGGAGTGAATGGAAAGACAAGTTTTTAGAAACTTTTAAAAACCAAGGATGGGACATAGTCACATATGCTCTCGCATTTAGGTATAAAGAAGGACAGTTAATTGATTATGCCATAAAAAAAGAACGGCTTTTATTAGATATAAACAAATCTATAGATTCCAAAACAATGATAGATCTTATTGCAACTGGTTTACCTGGATTTATCTTAAATAAGTTAAACAGGGATGAACTCAACAACACTACTGACTTGTTCAACAAGATAAGAAAATATGAAGGCACGATGTATCAGAAAAACTCAACTAACATAAAGAGCAGTACATTTTATAATAAAAATAAAACTTATGAGAAGAAGTCATGTAAGACTTGTGAGTCTTTGGACAAAGGAATTAGATATCATCCGGAGGAGTCATGTTGGTTCAAGAAAAATAAAAATGAACCTGAAAAAGTTCTTAAAACTAAAAATGTAAACAATAACTCCATAATTGAAGTAGACATAAATACTGAGAAAAAAACTAGTAAGCACACCATTAATCAAAATCAAGCTTTTATTAGAAAATAAACTAGAAGTGAGTGGTATTTATGATTCAGGCTCACAGATTTCTATAATAAATTCAAGATTAATAAAAGTAAAAGAAAAAAAAGATGATGTGAACATAGCATACATGAAAACGGTTAATGGTGTGAAGAAGATGGATGGCTTGATAACAATAAAAATTAAAATATTTGATTTAGAAGAAGAGGTGGATGTATACATAGTAGAAAATGAAGATTTTGATGATTTCATAATCGGATTAGATATGATAAAGAAATTCAGATTAACCCAAAATGAGAACTTGCAGATAGAACAAAAGAAAATAACAAATAAAATAGACAGGATGTCTAAAGATAACAGAAATGAAGATAATAATATAAAAAAATATACAGTAAATTTCAATGAACACATAGAAACAGAGGAATTTATAAGTATGACAGACCATTTAGATAATCAAAAGAAAATTGAGATAGAGAAAATTATAAAGGAATATAAAACAATATTTGCTAAGGACAAGTATGATATAGGTTCAGTTAAAGATTATGAAGCTCGCATAGATTTACAAGTAAATAAATATTGTAGTAAAAGACCATACAGATGTACAATACAAGATAGATTAGAAATTGAAGAGCAAATATCGATGTTACTAAAGAACAATTTAATAGAAGAATCATACAGTCCTTTCGCTGCTCCAGTGACATTGGCGTTTAAAAAAGGTGAAAATAGAAAATCCCGTTTATGTGTAGATTTCAGAGAGTTAAACAAAATAGTTATACCACAAGCTCAACCATTTCCTTTGATAGATGATCTAATTATTAAAACTAGAAATTGCAAGTATTTTACTACACTAGATATAAACTCAGCATTTTGGGCAATACCATTACGGGTGGAAGACAGAAGTAAAACAGGATTTGTCACACAAGATGGCCACTTCCAGTGGACCTGCCTCCCTTTTGGCTTGAAAACATCACCAGCAATTTTCCAGAGAATCTTAAGCAATATTCTAAGAAAACACAATCTCACAGGATACTCTGTTAACTATATCGATGATATTTTGATATACTCGTCTACCTTTGAAGAACATATAAGGCACATTAGAAATGTATTAGAGGCAATAATTAAAGAAGGCTTTAGACTGAAGTTTAAGAAATGTACCTTTGCTTCAGACTCGGTAAAATACCTCGGCCATATAATTCAGAACAATTCAGTAAGACCACTAAAAGACAATTTGATTTCAATAAGGAACTTTCCAACTCCTAAGACGCAAAAGAACATCAGACAATTTTTGGGAAAAATAAACTTCTACCATGACTATATACCAAGAAGTGCAATTATCTTAGATCCATTACACAATTTATTACGAAAAAACGAGAAATTTGTATGGTCAGAGAAATGTGAAGAAGCATTCAATCTGATAAAAAGATATTTATGTTCGCAACCGGTCTTGGAAATATTCGACAAAGACTTACCAATCAAAATCTTTACCGATGCATCTTTGGAGGGCATTGGAGCAATATTAAAACAGACACAACTAGATGGTAAAGACAAACCGGTGGCATATTTCTCAAAAAAATTGAATGAACATCAAAAACGGAAAAAGGCTATATATTTAGAATGTCTTGCTATGAAAGAAGCTGTTAAATATTGGCAGCACTGGCTCATCGGAAAACAATTCACCATTTACTCAGATCACAAACCTCTAGAGAACATGAACATTAAATGCAGGACAGATGAAGAATTGGGTGATCTCACATACTACCTATCTCAGTATGACTTTACCGTAAAATATATACCTGGTAAAGAAAATGTAGAAGCAGACTGTTTGAGCCGAAACCCTGTATTAGAACCAGAAGATAACAGAGAGGAAACATTGAGAATAGTTAATTTAATACAAATAAAAGATATAGTTGGAGACCAAGAGAAAAATGAAACAATAAGAGAAAAGAAACAAAATTTAATACTAAAAAATAATATCTATTATAAAAAAATAAAGAAACAGGAAAAGATTATCCTCTCAGAAGAATTTAGTAAAAAACTTATAAAAAAGGTGCATGAAGATTTATGCCATATTGGGATCAGACAACTGCAGAGTAAAATAAGTTAGTATATACGGCTATAAACCTAACAAAAAATATCATAAATATTTGTAAAACATGTGAAATATGCATAAAAAATAAATCAAGATGTCAAAAAAAAAATTGGATTAATGTCACAACTGGGACCAGCTACCAAACCATTTGAAATAATGTCAATGGATACTATTGGTGGATTTGGAGGTCTACAAAGAAATATCTACACCTTTTAGTAGATCACTACACAAGATATGCATTTATTGCGACTTCGAAAACCCAGAATGCATGTGACTTTATAAATTTAACAAAGAAAGTACTAGAGACAGATGAGATTGGAATTATCCTGACAGATCAATATCCGGGCATAAATTCAAGAGAATTTAAACAATTTTTGCAGGAAAATAATATTAAACTAATTTTTACAGCCGTGAATACACCATTCTCGAACGGCTTGAATGAAAGATTAAACCAAACAATAGTAAATAAAATAAGGTGTAAAATGAATGAGAAAAATAATAAGAGAACATGGACAACACTGGCAAGAGAATGTATACAAAAATATAATGAAACAGAACACTCCGTTACAGGTTTTGCACCAAAATATTTACTGGATGGTACAAATGTCAGTATTCTACCAAATGAATTCAAAACGATGGAAAAGGAAGACAAGTGGATTGCTGATAGAAGATTGGCATTAGAGAATACAATAAAATCTCATGAGTATAACAAGAAAATATTTGATAGAAATAGAAAAATGCAAGAATTTAATGTAGGAGACAGTGTATATGTAGAAAATGGAAATAGACTGAATAGAAAGAAATTAGACGAATTAAAAATAGGCCCTTTCAAAATAATAGAGAAAATATCGAATTCCATTTATAGGATTGATACAGGCAACAGAAAAACAGAATCAACATTATTTCATATAACAAAATTGCAACCTGTCATAACAGAGGCTGAAGAAGATGAAGGAGATGATAATGAATATGAAGATGACTTATAAGTACATTTTACAGATATATTGCTTAGAATTTTCGCTCTTAGGGGGGAGATGTAATGAAATGAGTGACATTTCATTCATTTGAATTTGCCGCGCTTCGCGTATCAGCTGTCTGGCGCGTATCTATGATATTGATCTGTGTCGATGATTTAAAATGGCGTGGGACGCGCAGATTGTTTTGTGCATTTCATTGTTATAAAAACTAATAGAAAGAATGTGATTGAGGACTCGAGATATAGTGAACTTTAAATGTCGTTTCTTTGTTATTTCAGGTGAGATAGAAGTGTAATTGTCGTAACTTGATAATAACTTGATAATTGTAGACTTGTTAAATAAAACAAAACTTTGTTATTTCAGAGAAACAATTTGTGTTTTATTTTGGAGATCCTCAATGTCTTATATACATACATACGTACGTACGTATAAAAATGATTCGCAAAATGTGTTGGTAAGCACATAACTCAACCAACCAACCGATTTGCCCTATTCTTTTCTTGTTCGTTGAAATTCAAGGATGGTTTTTACGTCGAGAAAAATTCGAATAATTGCCGGAAAACTCTAAAAAACAGCCCATTTCTTTTTCCCATACAATCGTTTTCTAACTAAAACCGGTGCTAAGACGTCGAGTCAATTTAAACTTTATTGCTATTGCATAAAATTCATATTAAATTACAAACTCGCTGTTGCATGTTGTCTAAGCAATGTAGGTGTATTCCTAACGTCGAAGAGACAATTTGCAAATTATCAAAACACCTATCAGCCGGGTGACGGTTCTTTTTAGGAGTTTTTTTTTGCGCCGACTATAAAATAGGTAGGAGCAAAAAACTACCACAATAAAAATCTTTTTGACAGGACGAAGTCTGTCGGGTCCGCTAGCAACTAAATAAATATTTTTGTGTTCCACAGGCGTATCCGGAATACCTGATCACTTACCAGATAGTGTGCGAAGAAAACGCGACCGGCAGCGTGTGAGTGTGTGAACGACGGACTATCATGTGCAGTATTATGAAAATAAATTAAATTATAACGGTCTTATTCATAAAAATACCTTATTATAGATTTATACAACGGTAATTAGTTAAAAATGGTCAATAGGCACTGATCCCTATTACTATTCGCTGGATCAGAGATTCTATACAATTGATAGTTCATTTTTTGTGCCGATTTGAAGCGCCCCCTTCGAAGTACTAAATTGACATTTGTTGGCAGTGATCGACGATCGTCGTCGTTTTGAATGCCATTTTTAGTTCCTTGGACACTCACGCCAGATTACGCAACGGTCAGCGCCAAAATGGAGAAAATCAAGTGTCTTCATTTTTAAATTGTCAGTCTGAGATCCATAAAATAGAGATCAGTTTTATAATTTTCTTTTCAACACACTTGCTCATAAAGTGGCTCTAATTAAGCACATAATGACACCTATAATCGCAAACCCTGACTTTTTCATTACTATTATTCACTAGTGAGACAGTTTTTTTTAATTTTATCAAGTATTATTTTATTCACAAGTGTGTTGAAAAACGTCGTATAATACACGTGAGTATTGATGATTACCGTCCTCGGCTATCTTAAGACCCTCACCTAACGGCTCGGGTCCCAATGGCGCCTCAGCGGTAATCACCAACTTTACTCACTTGTACCATAATGTACTATGAAAATTTTTTTATTAACAAGCTAATAAAGCTCCTATATTTTTTTTTAATGAATAAGACCGTAAATGTATAATAATAATTATTATACTGTTGAATGTAGCTAACTGTTGTAATGGGGACATATTTTGAATGAATTATAGAATATTAAATAGAATTGGAAAATTATTAACCCTCCTGATTTCCTAGTGTTAAAAAAAAATTTTTTTTAAGTAAAAACTTGTTAGAGCATGTCGAACATTTTTTGTGCTGGGAAGGAAATGTATAAATAAATTTATTGATTAAAAATTATCAATTAATTCAATGACTATGACTGTAATAATGAATTAATAATGATGATACGTTTGCGTCTGGTGTGTAGAAAAAGATTTTTTTAAAGTAAAAACTTTTTAGGGCATGTCGAACATTTTTGTCATGGGAAGGAAATGTAAAAAAATAATAATTAATAAATTAAAAATTATCAATTAATTGAATGATTATGACTGTAATAATGATTAAATTATGATAATACGTTTGCGTGGGGTGTGTCCTAGGCTCATTTTGGAAGTTAAGGTGGAAAGGCAACATCCGGGCGCGACTATTCGAATTTTATTTAGTTTTTCGTAAATATTAGGCTAATTATACTTACATTGTAGGCTTATGGCTATGGGTCTTGCGAGCATAACATTTATGCATCTACATGTTTTTAATAATAACTTTAATCAAAAATACTCACTTCATAATATTTGTACCCAACAATAGTAAGTCCAGATCTATAAAACTGCAAAAAATAAATAAAACCTTTCGAGAACCAATATGATGTGAATGGGAATTTTTGAATGTTTTTATGAAAAAAAAATGTAGATATATAAATGTTATGTTCGCGCCATAAGCCTACGATGTTATTATTATTAGTCTAATATTTACGAAAAACTAAATAAAATTTGAATTTCGCGGCCTAATTTGGCCGAACCACCTTAAAGATTTTTTACTATTTTAAGCTAGTTGTATTTGATTCTTGGTTAATTTATAATTGAATAAAAATATATTAAAACAGGTTATGAGTTTTATTTCCTTACCCATTTTATGAGCTATCGTAATTATTTATAGGTATTACATATGTTATTACTGATACATACTAATTACATATATAATTATGTTACTGTTGACCTGGCAAAAGATGTTTTGCGGTATAAATTATTTCACATTTTTAAGAGTATGTAAGATAATAATTTACGTCCTATTCTCAGCCTCTTCCCTTAAAAAATATATACCCCTTAAAATTAGTTTGTCCATTAGTTACCAAGGCGAATCTTATCGTTTTACTTTTTCTGTAGTAGGTACGGTACCCTAGGTTCGCGAGTCTATCTTGGACTTGACCAACCAGTCTTTGTTCATCGTGGTTTTTGTAGTTTGTACGTTTATTAGACCTAGTAGGCTTATGGCAGTTAATTTGCGGGAATGGCAATATATCATCTTTACATGTTTATATCAAAATCTTTGCTGAAAAAAATAGATAAAAATAGTCAAGATAGGCCCATCCGAACATTTTACGTAAACGTTCTTCATACAAGAAAATGTAGCACCATCTGTCGAAACTCCTGCGAAATACATGTTTATTTTTTATATTTTTTATCTGTGTCTGTGGTCACCTTGCCTGCTATATTATTATTAATTAAAAAAAAAAGAAATAGGTCTTTACCTATCTACCTTTACTGACTACTGACGGGGGGAGTCATTTTTGCTCCCATAAACTGGCGACATTTTTTCGCGCTGTTCGCCATGTCCTTAGTATACAAGTCTGTGCTGAAAAATGTCTTTCATAGGAAATTAGTCCGAGTATCGAGTTTTAAGTGTGTAACTCGCAAATCTTGGACTATGAGACTTTTATATAAATACGTGAAGACGATACTGGAATTCCCGCAATTTGACTGCCATAAGCCTTTGTCTTATTAGCTTAAGAATCGCGAAAAACCACAAAATTTTTGAATTTCGTGGGCACACTTGCACAGATTAAAGATATTGTAGACAATGGCGCGTGCGTTTGTTTTTCTACTCTTTTTTGCCAAACGTTTACATAATATTGAAAATTAATCTACCTCTATGGAACAATTGCATATTTGCTTCTGAGTTTCCAATCCATCAGATTTTTTGATTTATTTTTGACACATCTTAACTAGCAATTGGTTTCTAATAAAATTAAAGTAAATTTTTCTATAACCATAATACTTAAGACTTGATTGTTTCCGGGTTTCTATCATATTAAAATTTTTAAGAGCCTATAAGTACAGGTCTTTGTTACATTGTAAGTAAGTTCTATATAAATCAGTAATAAATCTTATTTGACGACCTCTCTGGCGCAGTGGCCCGCGCTCGGATGAAAGTAGGAGGTATCGCGGGTTCGGTTCCCGCCGCGGGCCTCTTTAGTATTTTTTACTTTCTAAATTAGCTCTGTTCTGGTTTGTTGGGAGGCTTCGGCCGTGGCTAGTTACCACCCTTCCAGAAAAGACGCACCGCCAAGCGGTTCAGCGTTCTGGCGCGATGCTGGGTAGTAGCCGTTAGGGATTAGTACATGTTACTATGAAACTATGTTTCGAACTATGGTCAACGATGGCGCGCGATCGGGAAGTTGTCGGTTTTTGGGGCACACTTCAAAGAAATCAGTCAGTGGTGTTCACACAATGGCCCATTGCTTGTTCGTAACCGACCGCTGATACGGATAGTGCACTCTTTTGGCGATATTTTTTTGCAAAATATAAGTATTCGAAATTATTAACTTTAACATTCTATAAATATTTAAAATAATCCCAACAAAGAATTATATTGAAAATAAATAGCCGCGGCCGTAACTACTACGTCCATCGCAAGTGCCTCACGAGGCAGCAATGAGCCATGCGGCATTGTGTGTACACCAAGTGATCGTGGCCTACAGTTGTGCGTTGCAAAGCATGGCCCATCACGAGTCATTGTGTAGAGGGAGCTTGACAATGTGTCCGCTTGGGGCGCGACTATAATATGGAGAATTCGGATCCGTTTATTCGAAGCGAGTTGACTCCAATGTTACTTTACCTACTCAGAATATTTTTAAAATGTGCTTCTGGTAAAATCGCTGTCTACACTTTACTTGTAGAGTGCAAAAAAATTTTTTTTTTGTCAAATTATGTAGTTATCGCATGACTCGTGTACTAAGATTAGCGATGGCGAAGCAGACGTTGGAAGCCGGCACTCTCACAGTGGACAATGACGTCATAAGTATGCGGGAGTCATACAAGAAGTGTGCACTGCTCAATGTCATACAACATATTGATATTTACGGTAGGTACACCTTTATTGTTTAGAATAAATGACCTAGGATTATATTTTTTGGGTTCCGTAGGTACCCAAAGGGACACTCCGCTGTCCGTCCTTCTTTCACAATCACCTATAACCCGGCCTGGCCGGTATAGGACCTGGCTCGATGACGTCACGTCGTGTCAGCGCTCTGATATGGTGCGCAAAACAATGCTCGCCGGGGCGAGCGCGGGGAGGTGAAAGGAGAACGGGAAGGGGGTACGCATTCCAGTGAGGTCCACAGATATTGTAACCGAGTTGTAGTAATCTTATGAACCGTGAATGTGATAGACATTTGTAATTTTCACAGATGTACCGCTATAACATAATAAAAAAGTAAACTACTCTGTGTGCTATAACAACAAAATTTTTGAAAAAAAAAATATATTTAATATATTAAAGGGCCTCCCATACATCAAACGTTACTTTATTATGCGTTTTGTAAAATAACCGCTACTTGGTAGGTAAAATGCGATCCAACTACACGGAGAACAGAAGGCGAGGCTTCCACGACTTGCCCGCCATATCCTCGGTGTCTTGCTGTTGTCCCAGGCTCGCGAGACATGCGGCGCCACCAGGTACCTACCACGTACTTACTGGTTAAATGCAGAGAACACCAAATCTAGGGACACACTGTAGTTTCCTCAGATCAAGTCGAGCTATACACAGTCGTACCGTACCATCCTTTTCTCGAAGACATTCTATAGAATTTACGATCATTTTTCATTAATTTTCGTACAAAAACATGTACTCTAACCAAAGACACCTAAACTCTAGACGGGGCGGACCGCGCGAAAAAATGTCGCCAGTTTATGGGAGCAAAACCCCCTCCGGCGTCAGTAGTAAGCTGTAAGCCTACGCAGTATTTCGCAGGAGTTTCGACACACGGCTGTACATTTTCTTGTATGAAGAAGGTTTACGTAAAATTCGGATGGGCTCATCTTGATGTTATATCATAGACTCTAACCCTATTAGTTAGTACAGGCTACCCTAGCTAGGGTTAGTGCAGGTTTTTGACTTTTTGTACGAGTTTTTAGTCGATTCGCATCGCACAAACGAATCGAATTCCTCCATACATTTACAGCCAGCGCCATCTATTGATAGTCGTCCAAAATACAAGAGAGGCCTAACAATCGGAAATAGCTGTCGCTAACCTTCTTTCTATTTCTTCTTCTATTAGAAAGAAGGTTAGCGACAGCTATTTCCGATTGTTAGGCCCGGTTTCCACCAAAGCGGAGCTGTGTTTGAGTAACCGATCAGGATTCTGTTAGTTCGACATCTCTCCCCTCAGTTTCGGAGATGTCGAAATGACGAAAACTGATTGGTTACTCAAACACAGCTCCGCTCCGCTCCGCTTTAGCCGAAACCGGGCATTATAACAGCCGTCTTCTTTAATTCAAAAGGAGTAGAAGAGAGGCTGAGCAAACTGTCGGTGACCACAAAAGTGTCGGGTCTTTACCCCGGAAATGAAATCCTGTCGAAGAAGAAGACTCGGCAACCACATCTCCAACAGATGAACGCTAGGACCAATGCGAATGTTGTGTTTGGCTCCGTTGTTATGCGGTTATTTTAAATACAAAATAAATATATATCGTACAGACTCACGGGGAGAAAGTTCAGCGAGAAGTTTCGCCGAGACTTCTCGGAAAAACAAACAAATTGTCCATACTCTCACTTTTGTCACTTGTGATCTGAGAAATCCTTTGTCTCGGGCCAAAATACCGACGCCGACCGGAGAATAGGCGAGCGCGAGAAAGAGACGGCGAGACATTTCTCTCATTCACGCTTCTCGGATGTTCTCGGGGGTTCTCGGCGTGAGTCTGTAGGCGGCTATAAAATCCACTGTCTTTATGAAAATATTAAAGGGTGGGACTAATGGCGGTTCCCAATATTCGATCTATCCACGGTTTGCCTTACTAGAGATAGAAATTTGACGTAACTTTTATGGACCTTATGTCAAATTTCTATCTCTAGTAAGGCGAACCACGGATAGATCGAATATTGGGAACCGCCATAAAACTTCTACTCAAATAATAAAATTGTACCATTAGTGTTATGATGTTTCTTTGTTTAGGTATTAAAATAATTTTTAGATGTGTCAATTACTTAGTTTTATTTTGCACATTCACCCACATAAAAGAGTCGGTTGGGCGGGAATTTTCTACAGTCCGACAAGGCTCTCTTGGCACTTCAAGCAGCCAGAAAATAAAATTGTTAAATTTTACATATATTTTCAAAGTTAATTTTAAGTAAAAACAACACAACATACGATAGCGATATGCCGACAGAGCGAACTATCAAACAGTATCACAAGATAGAGGCGTTAGTTCCGATTTTGGCCACGCGCCAAGATAGCCTTGTCGCACTGTATTTTTTTTTTAGTTCCGCACATTGGTTTTTGAAAAGTACTATACAAGCCTTGGCTACAATAAGGCATTGTTGGACTCACGTATGTGTGCCTCGGCTCTGCTTCGGCTTACATTTACACGTTCATTCCCTTTGCTAGCCGTTGCAGTAATAGACTATACCTACGCTATAGCTAGACCGCTATAAACTTGGCCCTCCCATGGTCTGCGGGACGCGGGGCGGGAGCTACTCAACCACTGATCTCTATTCTATGGATTAAACATTCTATACAATTCAGGCTTGGTTCATGTGGATCCATAGAATAGGGATCAGTGCGCTCAACTAATCAGCTGTCAGTGACTGACGCGAATTACGCTACACACGATAATATTCATCTTGCGACGTGGATAATGATACAAACTCAAGGAAATACCATAGGCGAATTCTCAAGATGCGAGTCATTACATCGTATCGTGTATAGCCAATCGCACACCCGCCAAGCGTCCCGCAGACCATGGGAGGGCCAAGTTTATAGCGGTCAAGCCATAACAAATAGGATTCAGCAGAAATAAAAATTAGTTTATTCTTATATTAAAGATATTTTATTGTTAGTGGATATACTGTTGTAGTTGGTCACTTATCACTAAGAGAACTATTTCTAGGCAGCCACGCCGTCCTGTACGCCTTCGTCATCTGAAAGTAAATAATAAACTAATGAATATTTTGCGAAAATATCAAGGAACAAAATTCTTACTTCTCTAGCGTGCACTTTATAAACAACATTTTCGTTTAGATAAGTATGGAATCCATAAAACATGAGATCGACTTTAAGTAATTGGATGTTTCATTTTTTGAGTAATTTATTTAGTAATTTATCAAAGCTAAAGATTTCAGTGAGAACATAATTTTTGACTAGAACGTACATTAAGTAGTATGTGTTCGAAACCATCGAAATTCCGAGCCCTGCGGAAGCGTGCAAACTGGAGGTGAGGTAGTTGTACGTATGTGTAGTTGAGAGATGTCCCGAGTGTGTTTTGGACGAACGCCTAAATCTCCGCGAAAAAGTCCCGAGCGTGTTCCATACGCACCGCGATCTCCGCGGAGATGCCCCGAGCGTGTTCCATACGCACTCCGCGATCTCCTTGAAAGTCCCTAGTGTGTTCCATACGCACTACGCCATTTCCGGGGAGATGTGCCGAGCATGTTCCATATTATGCACTCCGCGATTTCCGTGGAGATGTGCCGAGCGTATTTCATACGCATTCCGCGACCTCCGGGAAGATGTGCCGAGCGTGTTCCATACGCACTCCGCGACCTTCGGGGAGATGTGCTGAGCGTGTTCCATACGCACTCCGCAATTTCCGAGCATGTTCCATACGCACTCCCCTATCTCCACGGAGATGTGCCTAACGTGTTTCACACGCACGCCGCCATCTTCGGGGAGATGTGGCGAGCAAGTTCCGTACGCACTCCGCAATTTCCGAGCGTGTTCCATACGCACTCCGCAATTTCCGAGCGTGTTCCATACGCACTCCGCAATTTCCGAGCGTGTTCCATACGCACTTCGCGATCTCCGCGGAGATGTCCCGACCGTGTTCCATACGCACTCCGCGATCTCCGAGCGTGTTTCATACGCATTGCGCGATCTTCCTCATGTCTGCTATGAACTCACCCTTGTCGTCGGTGTCCATGGGCTCGGGCGTCTCGTGGTAGGCGGGCGCGAGCGGCGACACCACCACGCCGTCCCACACCGTGATCTCCGTGGAGATGTCCTTGCCGCCCTCGAACGCCTGCAGCCCCAGCACGTAGCGGTGCCCGCCGCGCGCCACCACGCGCAGCAGCCTGCAACACGCCGTCATTAGTTCCCGTCGGGGCGCAACAGCGATCACTCACTCACACTGAGGGCACTCACGTCTGCGCGGTGGCGGCGGCGTGGTCCTGCGCGGCGAGGTCGAGCGCGGTGTGCGCGCGCGAGTGCGCCGCCTCGCACGGGTCCGGCAGCCCCGCGCAGCCGGGCAGGAACAGCCCGCCCGCGAGCAGCGACAGCGCGCGTCTGCAACGAGATCACAAATGTAAATGAAACATATTTCAACAAACTACCCTCACAATACCATGGTCAGAAAGCTCACCTGAAGGCAGCGCCTGGCGCGCGGGGTTGTTCATGATGCAGTGGTGCGCCAGCAGGTCGATCATCCACGGCGTCAGCGGCTCCAGCCCCGAGTGGCGCGCGCACATGTCGCGCAGCAGGCGGATCAGCAGCTGGACGAGAGCGGGCGGCACGCGCTCACCTGAAGGCCACGTTGATGGGCAGCGCCTGGCGCGCGGGGTTGTTCATGATGCAGTGGTGCGCCAGCAGGTCGATCATCCACGGCGTCAGCGGCTCCAGCCCCGAGTGGCGCGCGCACATGTCGCGCAGCAGGCGGATCAGCAGCTGGACGAGAGCGGGCGGCACGCGCTCACCTGAAGGCCACGTTGATGGGCAGCGCCTGGCGCGCGGGGTTGTTCATGATGCAGTGGTGCGCCAGCAGGTCGATCATCCACGGCGTCAGCGGCTCCAGCCCCGAGTGGCGCGCGCACATGTCGCGCAGCAGGCGGATCAGCAGCTGGACGAGAGCGGGCGGCACGCGCTCACCTGAAGGCCACGTTGATGGGCAGCGCCTGGCGCGCGGGGTTGTTCATGATGCAGTGGTGCGCCAGCAGGTCGATCATCCACGGCGTCAGCGGCTCCAGCCCCGAGTGGCGCGCGCACATGTCGCGCAGCAGGCGGATCAGAACCTGGATGGGCGAATCAGCATTACATCGACTTATTACACAACTGCTTAATAAAGGAGTGTAATGTTTTCAGGGTTCATGTATGTATGTATGTATGCGAGTTTCTTTATTCCACCATAACTTCCCAATGGCTGAATAGATTTGGACAAATGGGGTATCATTGGAATCCTTACATCAATCCGAGTAACAAAGGCTATATTCTTTTTGGAAACATCGTATTACCACAGGGCAGTCGTGTTTTTTAATTTTTAAATTAACTATTAACATCTCTTGTCGATAGTCAACTTTACAATAGGCAATATGTTATTATAGTTTCGTGTGACGTTCTATACAGTGCAGTATATATTTCTCACCTTGATGGAGGAGTGGTGCGCGTTCTCCTCGAACCAGCGGCTGTGTCTGATGGCCGCCAGGTGGCTGTTGATCACCTTGTACTCCAGGTGTACCTGTCGCAGAAATTATACCACATTATACACCTTAAGGTTGGTTGTTAGTTCTCCATCAATGATTAAAGATGACATTATAGTCTGAACTTGATTACAATCATCTCCGATGAATAAATAGGATAGTTAACAAGGTTGGAGTAGATTTGGCTGGACACTCTATTAGCTGTTTCAATCAATTGTTTTATGCAAGTTGTTCGAGTGTCAGATAACACTGATTATCGTGTCTTGCTATTCAGCAGTGGACAGTAAAAGAAAGTGTCTTACAAAACCTTCCTTAGGCCTCCAGATTTCTCAAGTTCCAGTTCAACGTGGTTACAGCTGCTGCAGTGACACTGAGTGTCACTGTGCTTTTGGCACGGAATTGTGACATTGCCCAGAAATGCAAGACCCATCATTGCGAAGTGTGACACTGCCCAGAAATTCAAGATCCACCATTGCAAAGTGTGGCACTGACCAGAAATGCAAGACCCATCATTGCAAAGTGTGACACTGCCCAGAAATGCAAGACCCATCATTGCAAAGTGTGACACTGACCAGAAATGCAAGACCCATCATTGCAAAGTGTGACACTGACCAGAAATGCAAGACCCATCATTGCAAAGTGTGACACTGACCAGAAATGCAAGACCCATCATTGCGAAGTGTGACACTGACCAGAAATTAGAGTCAGATACTTCGTTGAGCTATTATGATGGAAACCTCACCTCTGGCTCTAGCTTCCTCAGGTTCTGGTGCAGCGTGGTGACGAGCACCCTGACGGCGGCGGCGGTGGCGCTGACGGTGAAGCCGCGCTCGTGGCAGGTGCTGGTCACGTTGCCCAGGCCTTCTGCGCGCATCAATTTATTCAGCTCCTCGTTAACCTAGAAAAAAGGGAAAGTGATGGCTTTGTTTCCATTTGGAAGCTGTGTACACGTGGCTTCCAAATAAAATAAAATAAAAATAGGTTCATCAGACTGTAGGAATTAAGATATTTAATATCACTATCAAATTTTTAGGGTCTTGTAATATTGTTTTGAGGTAGACCTACCTTGTTGGACAGCCCCTCCACTGCCTCCTTGGTGGGCAGGGTCTTCATGATCACAACAATGTCCGCCACGTTCTTGCCGGCCATCATGGTGCCCTTCTTGTATGAACCAACTTGCCGAACCTCTTCTAGTTGCTGGAAAGAAATAAACGTCTCTATGTGAACAGTCTCAGCTAATAATGTCCTATTCATAGATACATGATTTCCGTATAATACTTAACTAGCTATAAAATCTCATGAAAATTGGTCAAGTTGTTTCAGAGAGTTACAAACACAAGAATTTCTTTTAATGCATGGCACAAGGTGAACATGTACCTATAGTTTGCTCGCTTTCATTTTGTTGTGCGGCCGGTTGCAGTTGGTATCGTATTCTCAAAAGCTTTTCATTGTACTGTACTTACTTACTACTGTTACTGTTACTTGTACTATATTGTAGTCATTAAAGAAGTCAAATTGCGGGAATTTTAGTATAATTTTCACAAATACCAACTAATAGCATGTAAAAAAGCCTGTAAAAGTTTTACTCACGCAGGCAGCAAAGTCTCCGGGAGCCACCACCAAGTTGTCCAGAACTGTCTGCAGCTTGGTGACCAGGCTCAGTACCGCCGACTGCTCTGCTGGGGACGGACACAGCTCTGCATGTCTTTTGAGAAGAGCCTGCAAAAAATTATATTGGTGACTGCTGGTGAAGCTTCTAATTTTTTCTTTCACAAGAGAACAGATTTATCTCAACAAAATAATTTTTAAGACTACTCAAAACATAAAGAGTGTGTTGCATGCATAAACGTAGCATCATTCTGGGGAAGCACATACTAAACTCTAATGATGCTAAACTTCTTTCAGCCAAGAAGCTGCTGCTGTTCCTGGCGGCAAATACTATTGGCTGGGAGCTATAATTGGCGGCGTCACAATAGATCGAGGACGGTCAAAGTGACAACCACTACTACCGCCGAATTGGAAGATACAAGAAGATAAAGAGTGTGTTGAGGGTCAAGAATAAGACAAAACCTGTAATTCGAATGCATCAGTTTGCCTCGGAAACACAATAGAACATGTGCAAATGATTCCATTATTCTTTGAAATGTAGGTACCCTCAAGCTTCGTACTGTTTCACACATGCAAGCAGAGATTCCAGCAATCTGTTAGCAAGTAGATATCCCACAAGTTCACAATCCTGCATGCAATGAGAGTGGTATACAACTTCTACGATGAACTAAATCAAGAGTAGAAGCATTCAATCTTCAAGAGGGTTTTAGTTCTCAAAAAAATGCACACTTGACTCTTAAGGGGGCTAGAACCAAAGAAGTTTTGATGTTGCGAGGAAATATATACTTAATGGATGAAGTTCTTCAAGTTTAGATGCCCAACAGAGTGTAATCCCGTTAGATGGGCTACTGATTTGTAATTATGATTAGCGTGTTGTTAGATTTAGATGGGGTGGTTCAGCTTTCAAGCTTTCATACCTACTTAGGTTGGTGTTGTATATATATATGGACATTTTTGAGTTTTTGGTTCTCACTTCTGCACTTACTGAGGATTTGACGAGTGTGTCGCTTCAAGGATGATATTACCTGTGTTAAAGCAGAATCATCGGGCGCCGGCTTGCAGCGAGGGAACGCGGGCTCAGCCAAAATCAAGTCAAAAGGCGGCCGGAGCATCAACACGCGGGGTCTGTTGAACGGCGGGCGCCCCATGTTGCCTCTGCCGGGCATCCCGCGCCCGCCGCGCCCTGCGCCGCCTCCGCGGACCATTTCTATAAACTTTGTTTTCGAAAACTGCAACACTGACTAGCACTGTGGCAAAATGTTTGGCTTTTCAAGCTTTCTTACTATAACTCATACACACACACACACACACAGGCAAAGTCACAAAAAGATCGAGCAGCAAAATGTTACACTCAATATTTATGATTAGGTCATAAAAGTTGTTAAATTCACTTTATTTTATTTTGAAAAACACTTGGTAAATTCAAAATGGCTGAGACGCCGACGTTCATTGATCAAAAAATGAGGTTAGAACTTTGAAATTGAAAGTAGACCACAGATGACACTTATTACTAATCATAGACAAGAACAAGTTGTACCATGGACCATGGAATTGTACAACGAGGTACTTATTAATTCCATGCCATGGACCTGAATAATCACACTTTTTCATCAAATGTGTGATTTTTCATCCAAGATCTAAGCGCTCATGGTCCATGGACAAGAAGAATCAAAGACCAACCAAGAACCCAACCAAGAAGATAATGAACATAGAAAAAAAATCCATAAAAAGACATAGACAAAAATAAAAAACTAAAAGACAATGACATTGATTAATGATTTGACACATTGACACTTGACAGTTGCGAAATTCGCTAGCAAAAATGACGTGGTGTAAAAGGTTATGAATTTGTTTCCAATCGTATTTACAAATGTATTTAGCAATATAAACTATAAATACTTTAAAAAAAACGTGATATAAAACGGGCCTCAAGATGATAGAGATATCAGATACCCAGAGTAAGTATTTTATGAGTTATTGAACAAATTATATTTTGAAATGTTTTGGGCTGTGTTTGATTTGTTTAGTCTGTTTTATCAATGAACACAGCGTATTTAAGGACTCTTTGCATTAAATACTCTCTTATCGTGTTGTCAGTGTCTTTTTTATTGATAATTATTAAATTTCCTACTAAATAAGGCTGATTCGATTGAGCCTATGCCTTTGACGTTATTTTCATACTTAACACCACTAATACCTTTTAAATGGTTATTCAAAAGTTCTGGGCTGAATTTGCAGTTATGTTCTGGCGAAATCTAGCAGCAGTATATTGAAACAAAAGATGTCCTTCCTATCATGAATCTTTACAGAAGATGAGATGAATGCTTGACAAGTGCATCTTCTATTTTCCTGGTTCCCTACTCTCTTTAACACACACACACACACACATACACACACACATACACATACACAACCAAACACACACACATGCTTAGGGCCCTGATTTACTAAAAGTAGAAAAAATTATAATTATTGTTAATCGAAGACCAATTAGAGAACACAATATGTTAGTTCAAATTTGGTTCAAATTCAACCAAATCATTGGTTGGTGGTGTTTGAGTTGAATCAATAGTCTGTTGAGAGACAGCGAAGAGCGAACAAGCGGAGCAAGCGATCAAGAGCAAAGAGGAAGCGAACCACTTGGAAAACCAGGGACATTGGATACTGGAAGTGCAGAATAGTCTTCTCAAGAGTCACCATGTGTTTTTCTCCAGCACGTAACAATTGGTGCGAGTTGAGCTGTGTCTGTGACTAGTTGGTCTATGTATTGCCTCATTTCAGCGTAATTTATATTATTATACTATTATTGCAGCGTACTTTATATGAATTTCTTATGAATTCCAGAGATTGGTGTGGGCCTGGCTGGGTTTGGTATGACATTCCTGTTTCTTGGGGTGCTGCTGCTCTTTGATAAAGGGCTGTTGGCCATAGGAAATGTGAGTAAAGTTTAATTTTTTTCTTTTTAAGCTATTGCATAGCTTTTATCGCGGGCCTTGATTGTGGAGACCGAATCCAGAAATTCATTAACGAAAATAACCTAACAACCCCCATGGAGTGATAGTTAAGTTGATAAAAATAGGTTGATAAAAATGCTATGCAATAGCTTTACCGCGGCAGTCTCCGAGTGCCACACGTCTTTTGTATATTTTTTTTAAGCAATATAGGCTTATATCAGCCATGTTGAATTTTGAATTACATACAATTTTATGCTCTATGTCAATAGGCATAAAATAAGTTTTTCAGTGTGCACAAAAAATGTTTTAATTTCAATATTGTCTAGGGTGTTTACAAAATTACTGCCATCGTTTCGCGAGGTGATTGTGTCATACATAATATACACTTCTATAGTGAAGAAATCTCAGTCCCTGGGCTTAATAAAATACTTATTTCATTTTTAATTATAATTTTTTAAGACATCGCATCATGTTGCATAATGACGTCCATCAGAGCATACGTAAGTATTCAGTGTTGACCTTGACCATAGACCAAGAGCGTTGACCTTGGATTAAGTATTCAGTGTTGACCTTGACCATAGACCAAGAGCGTTGACCTTGGATTATTGTAAAATAAGCTTGACTGATGGACGTGCCTATGCAACATGATGCTGTGTTTATAAGTTTAATTAAAAAATAAAATATTTTATTGAGTTTGGGAACTGAAATTTCTTCACTATTGAAGTGTACTTGACTATTGAAGTGACACAATCACCTCGCGGAACGGTGGCAGTAATTTTGTAAACACCTTATATAATATGTAAATGCCATCACCTTTTTAAAATACATGACATGTAGAATAATCTAGCTGATGTGAAATATTTCTGGTTGTAGATCCTGTTCATAAGCGGGCTGGCGTGCGTGATCGGTCTGCAGCGGACGTTCTTCTTCTTCTTCCAGCGGCACAAGGTGAAGGCGTCGGCCGCCTTCTTCGGAGGCATCACGGTGGTGCTGCTCGGATGGCCCATGGTGGGCATGATCGCTGAGATATACGGGTTCCTGCTGTTGTTTAGGTATTACTGAACTCACAACTGGAAACCCCCCCCTCTCCCCCCTTCCCCCCACCTCTTGGGAGGGTAAAATCCCCTCAATGTCTGATGTTGCTGTGTGCCTGCCGTTAAAATTAGAATAGAACCGCAAGACGCCGGGAGAAGTGGCATCCTTATGTGGTTGATGTCCAGCAAGCTCGAACGAAACAATTTTCTTCCACGTTTCTGATACGTACCGCTAAGGTGTGGAACACCCTTTCAGCTTCTGTGTTCCCAGCCAAGTGCCAACCTGGGTGCCTTCAAGAGAAGAGTGAATAGGCATTTTCTAGGCAAGCGCGCTCCATTCTAGACCTCATCATTTCTGTCTATCAGATATGATTGTAGTGAAGCGCAAGCCTATCTATAATAAAAAAAAAAGAATGCAGTGTGTAATATACTGATTTGTAAATATGTTTCAGAGGGTTCCTGCCGTCTGCAATCAACTTCCTACGGATGGTGCCTGTTCTGGGCTCGCTTCTCAACCTGCCAATCATCAGAGGGGTGAGCACTGCTTGGACTTTGCTAAATATACTACAAAATATATACAAGCCCTTGGGAGTGATAGTGAATTGCTCTCAATTACCTAGCCTATTTAGTATTCATACTCAATTTGGTTAGATAGTGATAAAATAATCTCTGGCTGAGTTTGTTGTGGGCTTCTTCTTAGTAGTAAGGCGCGTTTGTGAATCCTCGTAAACTTAGTTAATAGTTTTAAGTCGTGAAATAGTTATCTCCATTATTAAGATATTGAAAAATGACTCGTCATAATTAATTGCCTGCGCCCTTCTAATATTGTAAAGCTGAAGAATTTGTATGTATGTATGTATGTATGTATGTATGTATGTTTGTTTGTTTGTTTGTTTGTTTGTTTGTTTGTTTGTTTGTTTGTTTGTTTGTTTGTTTGTTTGTTTGTTTGTTTGTTTGTTTGTTTGTTTGTTTGTTGAACGCGCTAATCTCAGGTACTATTCGCCAGCATAAAGTTCGGTTTATACATATCCCTATATAATGAGCCAACTTTAATAGACAGTCATGTGGATCATACATGATTTTTGCGTAACTTTACCCGTTTACGCAGTGTACGTAAAGAAAGCGCTCCAAAAGGAGCAATTTTTCCCGCATTTGCAACATTTTTAACCGACTTCAAAAAAAGGAGGAGGTTCTCAATTCGTCGGAATCTTTTTTTATTTTTATTTTTTTTATGTATGTTCACCGATTACTCGAAGACGCGTAAACCGAATCGGAAAACTCTTTTTTTGTTTGTAAGGGTATACTTCCCAGATGGTCCCAATTTTTTTTGGTCAGGATTGGATGGGATCCTGGAGAAGTCGAGGGAACTCTTCAAATTTTATATGGATACTTGAAACAATTTGGGTACTGTTTGAAAGAGTAATATTTTCCAGGTTTTCCTATGGTCCTCAGGTCAGGACCTGATCATGGGATCTTGGTGAAATCGAGGGATATCTTCAAATTTTGCTAATATACTTGAAGCGATTTGGGTATTTTTTATAGTTGCTAGTGCATTTCCTTGTAGATGCTGACTTAATGACTATAGTCATCAAGTCAGGTTCTGATGATAGGATCTCGGAAAAATTGAGGGAACTCTTCAGATGTTATAAGCACACTTCAAGCGATTTGGGCATTGTTTTCAATGTGCATTTGTTGTTTTCCACTAAAAAGTAAAAAATAAAACGGAAAATTCTTTCCAAAAAAACCGACTTCAAATGCCACTACAAAGAGTGAAATAATTTTTCAATGTAGGTACACCAATTCGAAGTCGGGCAATTCGTACAATCATAGTCCTTCGTATTAATCGCCCGACTTCGAATTGGTGTACCTACATTGAAAAATTATTTTTAATACAGTTGCTCAAAAAGTGGCGTATTGCAGGGACGTATAGCGTTCGGGATGTGGGCTATTACATACTCGTGCTTTTTTTTTACCATTCCCGAACTCGTGCGTTATCTTTCCCAACTGTCAAAATAATGTCTATTAAAAAGAAAAACCAACCATGAAGTTTTTACTAAAAAAATTCGTAGAAGTTTTTATGATTCATGCAAATACGTATATTTCTAAAAAGAAGCTACTAATTTGTTTCAATATCAGATTTGATTGAATGAGTTTGGTTAGGTTTTATTTCATCTCATTAAATTTCATTTTCATTTCATATCATTAAAAAAATTTCTACTGAGGACTTGGCTGTATGGGCATACCCTTTGCGTACCAGAATATTATTTAGTCTATGACCACATTTTTTTTTATTTTTTTTTAATCACCAGAATGGGTGAAGAAAAAAAAACTGCTTATATTCTACGGTTGGCGCCATTTTTCAGAAATTTTCTTTGCGGGTTTAATTGTTTGTTGCACAAAATGCTTCGGAGAACATTTTACCGGAAAAGTCAAAAAGTCGCTACATATCTACATACGACGAATTTATTGCATGGAGAGAAGAGAAAAAAGCAAATAGTTTTTCAGAAAATGTTAAGTTAGTTGAGTTTATTGTGTTTTTATTATTTTATTAAATTGCTTCATTTTTTCGCAACTGTATTAAAAATAATCGTTCAGTACACGTGCGGAACCGTCATTGCAACTTGTTCCGACTGTCAACCCTCGCTTTCGGCTGCGCCTCGGCTCGGGTAGACATTTGTCGGAACTCTTTGCAATAACAGCCTTTCCGCACTTGTAATGAAACATACTATTTTAATACAGTTGCTCAAAAAGTGGCGTATTGCAGGGACGTATAGCGTTCGGGATGTGGGCTATTACATACTCGTGCTTTTTTTTTACCTTTCCCGAACTCGTGCGTTATCTTTCCCAACTGTCAAAATAATGTCTATTATAAAGAAAAACCAATCATGAAGTTTTTACTAAAAAAATTCATAGAAGTTTTTATGATTCATGCAAATACGTATATTTCTAAAAAGAAGCTAAATTTGTTTCAATATCAGATTTGATTGAATGAGTTTGGTTAGGTTTCATTTCATCTCATTAAATTTCATTTTCATTTCATATCAATAAAAAAAATTCTACTAAAGACTTGGCTGTATGGGCATAGTTCCGTTTGCGTACCAGAATATTATTTAGTCTATGACATAATTTTTTTTTTATTTTTTTTTTAAATCACCAGAATGGTTGAAGAAAAAAAAACTGCTTATATTCTACGGTTGGCGCCATTTTTCAGAAATTTTCTTTGCGAGTTTAGTTGTTTGTTGCACAAAATGCTTCGGAGAACATTTTACCGGAAAAGTCAAAAAGTCGCTACATACCTACATACGACGAATTTATTGCGTGGAGAGAAGAGAAAAAAGCAAATAGTTTTTCAGAAAATGTTAAGTTAGTTGAGTTTATTGTGTTTTTATTATTTTATTAAATTGCTTCATTTTTTCGCAACTGTATTAAAAATAATCGTTCAGTACACGTGTGGAACCGTCATTGCAACTTGTTCCGACTGTCAACCCTCGCTTTCGGCTGCGCCTCGGCTCGGGTAGACATTTGTCGGAACTCTTTGCAATAACAGCCTTTCCGCACTTGTAATGAAACATACTATTCACTCTTTGTAGTGGCATTTGAAGTCGGTTTTTTTGGAAAGAATTTTTTTTACTGATACTCCGCTTCTTTTGGTCATAGCGAGTTGTACAAAAAAAAAAATACCAAATTGCTCTCGGCCTATGTGTAAATGTAATTAACACTAACAACAAATTTGTTCTACGAATTTTCAAAATTCAGTATTAATTTGTTTCATAAAAAAATGTTATTCTACATATTCTACACATTACAGAGTAGGAACAAGTAGAGTATCTCTGTAAAATATTGAATTTTTGATATTTCTCAAAATATCGAGTAAAAAAAGTCGCAGAACAAAAGTTGTTAGTTATAACTTATAATGTAAACAAATACAGTCAGAGAGCGATTTGGTATTTTTTAAATAACCCTGTATAGTCTATAGCCTTCCTCAATAAATGCAAAAATAATTTTTCAATTCGGACCAGTACTTTCAGAGATAAGCATGTTCAATCAAACAAACAAACAAACAAACTTTTCAGATTTATAATAATAATAATATCAGTATATAAATTCGTTGATTTATTTTTTTATTTAACTAGGACACAAAGAATATATAACATATTTAACAACGTATTTTTTTTTACTTTTTTTTAGTTGATGAAACTAATAATAAATTTTTTTCAGGTCGCCGACAGGATAGCTGGCGACAACGGTCGGAACATGGTATGATAAGTTGCCATACCAAAAAAAAACTCAGACCATAGACTATAAAAACTTTTAACTACAAGTGTACCGTTCTGTGGTAATCTGTGGTAGTGTGCCCGTCGTACTTGTGTGCGTGATTGTATTAAATTATGAAAAAAATAAAGGACTTGTCTATAGCTGATAAGTATTATTTTGTTGTTACAAATTTAATGATTAATAAAAATAATATAAGAAGTTTAAATAATTATTAATAATAATAAATGTAAATTTTTACTCTTACGATTTACCTTTTATTAACATTATATTTTTTATACCATTTCTTTTTTTTTCAACAAATTTTTTTTTCCTTGAACTTCGGACAAAATACATAATTATATTCTCTATGTTTAAAATTCAGTTTTGCATAGATATCCTCCTATCTGTATATTTTTCCTCGTTTTTACCTTACAAATGTATTGAAATATGTTGTTTTAAACTCTTATGAAAATTATAATATAAGAGTTACGTTTTTCTACAGGACCTTGCATGATACCTAGCAGATGGAGTTACAACTGACGCCTACATTCCACGGAAACCGTACCAAAATAGAGTCAGGCCCAGCGGACATTTTTGTAAGACTTTGATGAGTTTTGAGATTTAGGGAAATTTTATAATAATCATTTTTGATCAAAATTTTTATAACTTTGGTCGAGTTCCGTAATATCAAAAGTTATGAATGAGAACTTGTAACTTTCTTTATTAACTGATGTTTTTCTTTAGCTGGACAATAAAAACTGTGCTCCTGAACTAATGCTACGTGAGATAGTGTTGTTTTTATAACAAAACAAATAAGCAGAAAACAATATGTCCTCTTAAAAAAAGCAAAACTAAATTCGTTTACAATTTCGTTTAACAAAAGTATTTCGGAACCAGATATGGCCAGGAGCATAGATTATTACTATACGAACCCGAATAACACCACAACATGATCGAAATATGCACGAATTACAAATGATTTTGGTATTACGGATGTATGGGAGACATCGTGGGTAAGCGGACTCTTAAAGGTACACTTTGTCCATCTCTGGATTCAAATTGGTCTGTACTTTATAGTTTATATGTCCTCAGCAAGTCCTCCGACATTAGGTATCTAGGAAGATAGACAAAATTATGAGTTTACGAATTTCTTATTGGTATTTGATTTGTATTATTGCATTTATTTTCCGTTGTTATCTCTAAGCCTAAATAAACGAATTTATTTTTTGTTTTCATACTTGTATCCTTTTTTACACCACGTTTTTAACTTACTTAAATAAAATAAAAGTAATCGAAAGAGAAAGCACGTGAAAGTAGATTGCTGACATAAAGCTGTTCTACGGTGGTTGTTCAATGGCCGAAATTTGACCATAGAACTTTCCGCGCTCCTTCTCCATATAAACAGGTTAGTATAACAAATCTCACGCTATAGGTACAGTCCGACAAGGCTATCTTGGCGCGTGGCCAAAATCGGAACTAAGTACTAACGCCGCTATCTTGTGAAATTGTTTGATAGTTCGCTCTGTCGGTATATCGTTATTGTGTGTTGTGTTGTTTTTGCTTACTAACTATTTTAAACTAAAATTCAAGTAAAGTTGAGATTTTATTTTCTGGACGCCTTTGTTCTATAACAGCGCCCTCCTGTCAATGTCATTCAAGTGCCAAGAGAGGCTTGTCGGACTGTATACACCTACGCATACGGTGTTTTATATGAGTGTAGGAAAAATGAAAACAGACATCATCTACGACTACGACACTTAAAGATCTCATTATTATTAAAGCACTAGCTGCTTTAGCTGACGCAGCAAACGTTGTTTACCCATTAGACAAATCTCAGACCTACCAGGGCCATAGACAACAATCGGTCGAGCCATTCGTGAGGAGTTTGGTAACAAAATTTGGCACGAGAATTTTATAAATATTAGAGCTATGATATAAGAAGAGAAAAAGAGGTAGATCGGGTATACGCGGACCGAAAATGAAGCTTTAAAACTAAGACAATTGTCCAATACGAGCACAGTTGCATCTTTAGGCTTCAGCGTGTTCTAGGGCGGAGCGAACTATTAGTGATACAAATAGCTGTCCCTTTCACTCTTATGCTTTGCGTATTCCCTGTCGCACTTTCAGTGTGTGTTAAAGTGTGAGTTTTGTATACAATGAAAATAAATTTGCTTGTGGTGTCGCGGCATAAATATTTTGTGCATGCAGTATAAAGGTAACATATCAGCTATCATAATCTACGGGTAAGTATGTATTAGAGAAGATTAGTATTTATTTCTCTCATTTATTTTATCTATGGTACCTACCTAACCTCTTTGGCGCAGCGGCACTCGCTCGATTTCGAGTGGGAGGTCGCGGGTTCGATTCCCGCCACGGTCCACTTAAGAATTTTATATTTTCTAAATTGGTTCAGGTCTGGTCTGGAGCGGGTTCGGCTATTATTAGTTACCGTCGAAAGTGCCTTTATACTAACTAACTAACGTCATACCATAGCGTTAGCTAATTCCAATCCCATACAATATACATTTTGGACTTTTCTATTCGCAACATCGCTAATAATAATATACCTAATGTTACTTAGTGTTAATTTAAAAAAGAAAGTTAATGTATTAATTTTAAATGTGTAATTTATTGTAATGAGCAGCCCATTTATGGTTTTATGTACTTAATATGGGTCTGTACCCAAGTAACCTAAAGTAAAAGGATTATTATTATTATTATTTCCATATTTAATATCACTCTCACATCCGGAACATGATAAATATATATAAAATCCAAAGACGTATATAATAAACTTACTTAAATACGCAACAAAGTAAATAAACATACATAAACGTTACATCCATACATAATATATGTACCGGGCGGAGGACTACACCCCGGCAGGGGAGACCAAACGGCCGGGGGTCAGGGCGACAGGCTAAGAAACCGACGGACCATCCTAGCCGAGTTGAGCACCACCGCCCTCTGCATCTTGTCCGCAAGTGAACTGCATTATTAGTCTACGCTAATTTTGTAGACGGAGCCTATCCTTATTGTTTCTTAGGTGTGTGTGCACTGATATATGTATCTCTGGATTCATGATTCCATACGTTTGACAGTTCATTTTCTGTGCCGATTTGAAGCGCCTCCCCCGAGCGTCCACGGTACTAAATTGACATTTATTGGAAGTGAATCGTCGTTTTTAATGTCATTTGATTTTAATTCCATAGACGCTCACGCCAGGTTTCGCAACCAGCACCAAAATGGCGAAAATCAAGTGTCTTCGTTTTTACGTTGACAGTCAGCTATCCAGAATATATTCTATATACTCTATGGAGATCAGTGTCTGTGTCATCACCCTAGCGCTGATGACGCGGGCAGCGGCTGTGATTCGAACAGGTGCATCGTTGTGATTTATGGCCACAGACTTGTATACTAAAGACAGGGCGAACAGCGCGAAAAAATGTCGCCAGATTAAGGGAGCAAGAATGACTATTTTGCACCCTCCTCCGTCAGTAGTCAGTATAGGTAGATAGGTAAAGACCTATTTCTTTTTTTTTTATTTATAATAATATTACAGGCAAGGTGACCACAGACACATAGATAAAAAAATATATAAAAAAATAAACATGTATTTCGCAGGAGTTTCGACAGATGGCGCTACATTTTCTTGTATGAAGAACGTTTACGTAAAATGTTCGGATGGGCCTATCTTGACTATTTTTATCTATTGCCGCAAGTGAACTGCATTATTAGTCTACGCTAATTTTGTAGACGGGGCCTATCCTTATTGTTTCTTAGGTCTTTGTGGTTACCCTAGTGCTGATGACGCGAGCAGCGGCTGCGATCGGAACAGGTGCATCGTTGTGATTTATGACCTATGATAATAACATCAAGATGAGCCCATCCGAACATTTTACGTAAACCTTCTTCATACAAGAAAATGTAGCGACATCTGTCGAAACTCCTGCGAAATACTGCGTAGGCTTACAGCTTACTACTGACGCCGAAGGGGGGGGGTTTTGCTTCCATAAACTGGCGACATTTTTTCGCGCGGTCCGCCGGGTCTATAGTATAGTTGTCTTTGTTTATGACGCAGTTATTATGCACTGTAATCTAACACGTAGGTACGAGAAAGTAGCTATAATGCGGATCGAGCAGAACTCTTGATGTTATACTCAGACTTTAAGGATGCCTTGACTTACGTCTCCCATACATTCGTAATACCAAAATCATTTGTAATTCGTGCAAATTTCGACCATGTTGTGGTGTTATTCGGGTTCATATAGTAATAAACTATGCTCCTGGCTATATTTGGTTCGGAAATACTTTTGTTAAAACGAAATGGTAAACGAATTTAGTTTTGCTTATTTTTATGTCAAAGAGGACATGTTTTCTGCTTATTTGTTTTGTAATAAAAACAACACTATCTCACGTCGCATTAGTTCAGGAGCACAGTTTTTATTGTCCAGCTAAAGAAAAGTACCATTTAATAAAGAAAGTTATAAGTTTTCATTCATAATTTTTGGTATTACGGAACTCGACTGAAGTTACAACAATTTTCATTAAAATTGATTTATATTTCATTTTACAGAAGTATTTCCGAACCAACTATGGCCAGGAGCATTGATTATTACTATATGAACCCGAATAACACCACAACATGATCGAAATATACACGAATTACAAATGATTTGGTATTTCGAAGGGGACATTGTAGTTCATGGGACTCTTTACTCCGCCGCGGAATGGAATGGTGTTAACCTACCTGGCGGAAGCGCGGTGAATACGACAGTGAATCCCGCACTTCCGCCAGCGGGTCCGTCGTGGAAACAGACAGTTTTTAGTAGGTGCTTGCCTACATAACCCTTCTTTTCCTTTTTTTAAAAAAAGGTGTTAACCTGAACCAAGTTATAAATTATAAAGAATTTAAAAAACTCCATTCCAAATAATTCTAGTCCATTATTCAGAGGACACGTAGCAGATCTACGTTGCTCTACGAGCTACGAGAGCCTTGTGACTCTACGCGCTACGACAGAGCGAGGTAGCGGCTCTACGCAGACTACGACAGATGAGAGTGTAGAGCTTCTACGACTGAGTAGACGAAGGTGTTCGTACTAACTTGGACGGGATAAGTATTAAGGAACACACCACGGGTGTGCCCGCGAAATTAAATTTTTTTGTGGTTTATCGCGATTTTTCAGCTAATAAGACATAATAGGCTTATGGCGAGAATCCCATATCATCTTCACGTGTTTATATAAAAATCTCTGCTTGAAAGTGTCGAGTTCAAGAAATTAGTCCGAGATTTGCGAGTTACTCACATAAAACTCGATACTCGGACTAATTTCCTAGGATACACATTTTAATGCAAAGATTTTGATATAATCATGTAAAGGTGATAGTGCCGTTTTCGCGAATTGACTGTCATAAACCTCTGATGTGTAATTAGCGGACAAATTGCAAAAAGCCATGAAAATTTTGAATTTCGCGGGCAGAGTCGTTGATTTCGCCTTAAGCTAAGTCGATGACAGTGCGTCTTTGCTGGTAGGGCGGTAACTACGCGCTGCCGAAGGTCTCAAGTCTTAGTGCTGACGGATAAACTTTGTAGTCTCAAGAAAGGCGTCCCTTTGGTTAACCTGAACCAAGCTATAAATTATATAACGAATTTTAAAAACTCCATTCCAAATAATTCTATTCCATTATTCAGAGGCCACGTAGTAGCTCTACGTTGTTCTACGAGCTACGAGAGCTTTGTGACTCTACGGGCTAAATTAAATTAAATTACCTTGTGGAACTTAGCCCACAGACCAAGGAATGTTTAGCCCTTAGCCTGAGCCTTCATGCTGAGACGCCACCTTTTCAATTTTATAGGGTTTTATGTTTATTTTGTTTTCAAAAGTTCCTTAGCGAGAGAGCAAATAATAAACATATTTTAAACTAGCTGTTGCCCGCGGCTCCGCCTGCGTGAATTACGATTTTTTTTTACATATACCTACCGAAGAATTCCATGATGTTCGCGGGATTCTGGTGTGATGTTATACAGAAACCTGTTCTTACTTCGCACAGGTTATCTTGTGGTGATTTTGAAAACTCCTTTTTTTAATAAAAAAATATAAAGTTTCATTAATACGTAGTTAAAAGATCAAAAAGACGATTTTAACTGTCGATATTTCGACACATTGGTACAAGTCGTGGTCACGTAGTGACCACGTTCTTTTCATTGTGATTTTTATTCTGAAACCACAAAATATGTCAAAAATTATTAAATCATGTGAAAAGTTGTACTGGTGGTAGAAATCTTCTTTCAGAGTTCAGCCGGGTAGGTACCACTGGGATAAAATACTCTACTAACAATATTCCCCAGCCCAACATAAGAGTCTGTTAAAAATCTTTGCTTCATCTCAATACAATCCCAAGTATCAGAATGGGCAATGGCTATATATTTCTTTACGTATAAAAAGACCTATGACGGTCAATCGGTTAGGACCAGTTAAGACCTGAGAGTTAAAAATATTTGTGAACCATTATTTTACTCTTTCCATGTTGCGGATGATAAAAAAAGCCTTTGCACTTTGGGAATGTCCACAAAAGTGAAAACTTTAAGTCTCAACAGTGCCATCTTAATATAAAGTCAAGGAACAGTACATTACATTACATGACAATTAATTAAATTAACAAAAATTCGGTAGTACCTATCTCCAAGTTTTACATTCAAGTTCCACATAATTTGTAGAGATGGCGCGATAGGTACGGTATAACGTGGTGATAAATTCATGATTTTTGTACACCCTAAAGTGAAAAATCTTAAACCATTAAAAAACCTTCTGCTAAGCATATTTATTTACGGCTGTAAGGGTACTATAGTCTGACTTGAGCCCTTACGTCCTAGCCCTAGGTGCTTGTCCATTCCGACTTTCAAGTCACCTACTTGAACTGATCGATAAAGGTTCTGATGTCTATAATTTCTGAACTACAAAAGTGATGATGATAAAATTTATACGGAATAATCTTTAAAGAACCTCCTTTCTAACAAAAAAAGAATGAATGAAATCGGACAACGGGTTAATAAATTATAACTAAATACACATTTTGACTTTGATGCCGTTTTCCAGGGAAACCATGATGAATTCCGGTACAAAAAGTATCCTATGTCCTACCTCGGAGTATGAACTATAATCATGTCAAGTTTCATTTAAATCCATCCAGCGGATTAGCCGTGATGCGCGGTCGTGAAACAGACAGACAGACAGACAGACAGACAGACAGACAGACAAAAATGAAACAAATTACAGTTTTGGCTTCAGTATCGACTAAATAGTGTCCTCCAACAAAAATTTTCAAAATAGCTTCAATGTACAGAATTCGACCCTTTACAGTTTTATTATAAGTATATATAGATTTTGTTTGAAATTAGTTAATTGATTAATTTAGTTAACATTCTTGTGATTTTTTCTCATTACATACCTACTTTATTAATGCATTTGCACACTTATATGGCAAGATGTCGAAACTTTGCCTTATGTGTAATCTTTATCCAACACATGTATGCAAATTATTTGTTTGATTTGATAGTTATTGAAATAATCGACGAAGCTGCACCAAGGATTCCATTTCTACCATTTTGGTATGGAATCTTAGAAATTAGCAAAACAAAACTAACTACTAAATACCCATTAATCAAATGCATTAACCAATCTGTCAGTCGCGCATCGATATATTCTAGTTTCAGAGGGCAGCACCACAAGACTCATTATGTCAGGCCAGCAGTGTGACCGTTTGTGGCATATTTCTGCCATTTGGGCAGATTTGGGTCCTAAATTTTAACTTTGGCAGACAAGCTGACGATTTACGAAAGTGGCAGAATGTGGCAGATTTCATGAAAATCCTTATTATATTTGAAATAAAATGAAAAAAAAACTTTTGAATTTTATGTCTACCTATTTACTTATTATTGTATAGCTCAATTAGTAGGAAATGTTACTTACTAAGATATCCATTTTGTCTTGTGTCGATAGAACGGAGATTTTTTAACGTAGATACCACTAGTGACTAGGCTGTCACTGCTTGTACAATAATTTATTGTCCTTGTACAGTGCTTATACAGTTAAGAGGGCCTAGACAAAGTGATATTCTATTGGCGATATCGCTTTATTCAGCGATGTAAAATACAAAAAAATTTACGGGATTGACTTGAGCTTACGCTATGCCATAGCGTTAGCTAACGTCAATCCCATACATTTTGGACTTTTCTATTGGCAACATCGCTATTAGAATGCCACTTTGTCTACAGGCTCAAGAATCGAGTTGGCAGAATTCTTTGCTAGTGTTTGGCAGATTTGCCAATTTTGAAACGGTCACACTGGGCCAGTTTACGCCCGATCCCGGGCCGAGACGGAGGTGTCCGGGAGCGCGCCGTCCGTCCGAAAACGACGGATCGTGTCCAAAAAAGCGACGCGTCGAAACAAAAACGCCCCAAAACGACGCGCGATGAATAAAAAATGCATAAAAACAGCTGAAACAACCCCATAAATGGTACGCGGAGTGTTAAAATCCGTCGAGCCCCGGACCGTCCTTCCAGGACGAGAGAGAGATAGCTAGCGGGAGAAAGGATAGGCTGATACATAAAACGTTTGTGTAATAATTAAAATTTGTAATTGAAAATCTGTGCGGTGTGCCGCGTCGCGGAGCTCGCGTTCGATTTTCGAAATTCGTAATCCCATAGACAAAAGTGGTTTTGTGTTTAACTTTTTTTATTTTGTAGTGGCTTTAGATGACCGTGTTACGAGACGTAAGGTGCATTTATTGATGTGATTTATTTTCATGTAAGTATTGTTATTTAGTGTTGTTGTTAATAGCTACTTTTACATAGATACTACTCAACTATAGATACTTTACTCAACTATAACTTACTAGTTATTAAGACAGTTTTGTTATTTTCCTAACATAAGCAATGTTTTTCTTTATTTAGTTCCACTTTTAATTTTTTTTATGCATTTGCTTCAAAATCCTCTTGAAATTAATTAATTTTATTTTGAGTCGGATATTATTAATTACCTAAATACTACTATTAGGTACCTAACTAATAATAAATATACCTACTTACGCATATTTTGATTTGTTACCTAGAACCAAAGTTAGTTATAATTTCTTGGCTTTGTAATTTAATTTTTGCCCTTAATTTTTTTTTTGTTATTTAATTCTTATTAGCACATATATTGTATTAATTTTAGATTAGAATATAAACCTGGCTAACCTGCTCTAATGATTGTTTTTTATTTATTTCGCATAACAGCACTATTTGTATCATTTTTTGTGTTTATTTTGTGAATAAATTTTTATTTAAATAAAGCTTTTTTTTGTTTTTACACCTCTATTAATCTTGTTATAAGAACTACTTATATACTAAAGGAAAAACTATTTTTTTTTATTTTGTAAACTAGATGCTAGGTAATGACTTATACAGTAAAATCTGTGGTACCTAGTATGAAAATACACGTCCCAATTTGATCGACAAATTGCTCGAATCTTAAACCAAGTTCAAGTATCATCAAAGCATTAAGTTCATGGCTTTATATTATCAGAGAGGCCACTCCCAAGTCCCATGTATGTCTTGAGTTAAGGACATACTCGGTCTCACGTATGCAACAAATGCGATTCAACGTGGGTGTGCACTCTTATCCCATGTATGCAACGGAAACTGGCATCAGACAATAGACATATACAATGGACAGGGCTAACTTACGCTTGACGACAATCAAGCCTGATGGATAGATGAGGTCTATAGGTTGGAGCACGCTTGCCTATTCACTCTTCTCTTGAAGGCACACAGATTGTACTTGGCTGGAAACATGGAGGCTGGAAGGGCGTTCCACACCTTAGCGGTTCGTATCAGAAACGTGAAAGAAAAACGTTTCATGCGAGTCTGTTGGATGTCAACCATGTAAGGATGCCACCGATCTCGGTGTCTTGCAGTCCTATGGTAAAAAGGTGAAGGAGCAAAAAATGTTTGTCTTGTTACCAAATATAAGGCCATGATATACGTAGTTCTCTCAGCAGCTAACTATAGGATTTTGACAGATGGTGCTGTTGTATGCTTGTACGAAAAAGGTTTACGTAAATTATTCAGCTGCCCAGAGGTTTCTTATCGGTGATGTAATTTCTCAGAGGATGCACTAGTGAATCTGCAAGTCATGTACAGTCCGACAAGGCTCTCTTGGCACTTGAAGGAGGGCGCTGTTGCAAAACAAAGGCAGCCATAAAATAAAATCTCCTCAATTTTACCTCAATTTTAGTTTAAAATAGTTAATAGTAAGCAATAACAACATGACATAATCAGTGATACTGACAGTGCGAACTATCAAACAGTAGCACAAGATAGCGGTGTTAGTTCAGACTTTGGCCACACGCCAAAATAACCTTGTCGCACTGTATTTTGCGTCTGTTGACGAGTTTGAGATTGATTTATTAAGTTAACTATTGATGTTTATGTTTAAATTGGGAATAATTCACAAAAGTTACGAAGAGTAGAAGATATTTGGTTCATGAGATAAATAAATGAAGATACGTACTCCGCGTAAGCTTAGAAAAAAACTCGTCATGCGCATGGTACATCTATCTATAAGTATACTATACTAATATTATAAAGAGGAAGCGTAACTATGTTTGTGAGTTTGTGACGTTGTAAGGGGTAATCTCTGGATCCACCGAACCGATTTTCAAAATTCTTTCACCAATAGAAAGCTACGTTATTGTGGAGTGTCATAGGCTATAATAATTTCCAAAATTAATTACGTATCTTTACTTAAACTTGAATAATGTAATCCAAGTCGTAAAAAAAATTGCTTTCATCGCGTACGCTGCGGAAACTATTGAAGATAGAACAAAACAATGTTCTACAATATTAAAGAACATATCAAAATCTGTAAAAAAGTCCGCGATAGCATATGCCTATCTCCTACGGGTAACTCAAATTAACTGCTTTTACTGTTAAAATGGTGGATTAAAAATAAATAAATTTTGTGAAGGTTATTTAGCCCATATTATGATATTAATTTATATCTTTGTAAATATGTTTTTTAGAACGGAAATTTAATGTAGAATATTTGTGCCCCGTATTCTATACAGTTTAAACAAATATCTTCAAAGATATTAGCAAAATAAAAACGTATTGCGCGCCGCCGCGGCCGTCGCGTGGCGATAGGCACGTATATATATTATAGGTAGGCAGTATGGACCGTAGGTACAATATACGTCGGTGGCAGTATGATATTATTATTATCCAAATGCCTCGCGTCCTGTGGGCTGTGTGTATAAGGCCCGGTTTCCACCAAAGCGAAGCGGAGCGCAGTTGTATTAATTGAGTAACCATTCAGATTTGTCATTTTGACATCTCCGAAACTAAGGGAAGAGATGTCGAAATGATGAAATCTGGTTGATTATTCAAACAGCTCCGCTTTTGTGGAAACCGAGCCTTACGCGGGACAAACGGGCCGGGACAAAAATATTTCTAACGCGGAACGGAGTCCGCGGGCACTGCTAGTATCTAGCATATAAGCTCTTTACCTTCTCTATGCCAATCTGGATATCGCAGATTGAAGTTAAGTAGGAGACGTGTTTTTGCGTTGCATACGATAAGTGTGTTACTACTGCGTAGTTTTCATATAAAACTAAGATTCCAGATATCTGCGTTGCATACGTTGCGTATGTAAGCTCAGTCTATCTCTAGCTTTACTCACAAGCCAGTTAGACCAGACATTTTCGTAAGAAGCCCCGGAAATCCTTAAGGTGTTTCGGCCCTACCAGCCCGCGAAATTCAAGTTTTATATAGTTTTTTTTTTATATATTAGACTAACTACACATTGTTAATTTATGGCAATGCATTTTGTGGGCCTAATATTTATGCATCTACATGTTATTAATAGAAACTTTGCTCGAAAGTTCCTACTCATCTCATATTCGTTCCCGAAAGATATTTTTTTTTGTAATTTCCCAGATTTCGAGCTATCGGGAACCAATTTGAAGTAAATGAGTATTGTTGAGTAGTGTTTTTGTTAAAAAATCTAGATGCATAAATGCTATGCCCATAAAACTCATTGTCATTAGCTTTTGATGTATAATTAGCCCACTATGAGCAAAAAACAAAATAAAATTTGAATTTTCGCGCCCGGATGATACCCATCGCCCTTAACTTTTAAGGTTTAGCAGTAGTACCTACCTACAACTTTTTTTACGAGATGAGGCGATTGTAACTGAAACAAACTCATTTTTTAAGCGAAAATTTCTTTTGGAGAGTTGGAGATGGAAAAAACCATTGATCTCGCGCGATCTCATGGCTACCACTTCTTGTTTGACAACAGTGGGATTGTCAAATACAACCCGTGGCGCAGGGGACGCACGCTCGGATTCGAGTGGGAGGTCGCGGGTTCGATTCCCGCCACGGGCCACTTAGGAATTTTATAATTTCCAAATTTGCTCAGGTTTGGTCTGGTGGGAGGCTTTGGCCGTGGCTAGTTACCACCCCACCAGCAAAGACGTACCGCCAAGCGATTTAGCGTTCCGGTACGATGATGTGTAGAAACCGTTGGGGTGACATAACTTACCCCTTCCAAGTTAGTACGCTAACATCTTCGGCTGCGTCATCACTTACCATCAGATGAGATCGCAGTCAAGTACTAACTTGTATAGGGTAAAAAAAATAAAAATAAGCAGGAGAGATTAATTTGTTTTGCTATAATCCGCTACTTGAAAAAAATCTGTATGGTACAATATGCAGGAACACATGAAAAACCGCACACAAATCTTCCAATAATTTCTTTGACGCACGTTTCGTCTCGACACCGGGACATCCTCAGGAGATATTGACTTTACAATGCGAAATCGTAGACTCTACGATTTCTCATTGTGAAGTCAACATCTCCTGAGGATGATGTGTCCTGCTGATTATGGATTTCCGCAAAATAACACCTGTTTCCATTCAAATACAAATAACATAGCGTATTAATTAAAATTTATATTTAATTTTTTTTTATTAAAGTATTCGTATTCGTACCTTCTTGTAGATCATCAAAATTTTAAGAAGTACTTAAATTCTAATTTTAATGATGATACATAAAAATCGTAGAACGTCTAGGTCATTAAAAAGTATGGAACGAATTGATGACGTCATTAAACTAGACGGGGCCTTGGACCCCTAGAGCCTCGACTCAAATATAACTCTGAACAAGGTCTTGTTTTTTAGGGTTCCGTATCCAAAGACTTCATTGTTCGTCCGTACGTCCGTCTGCTTACCAGTTACCAGGCTGTATCTTTTGAACGGTAATAGGCCCCACAGACTCGTTTCACAGATGCTAAAAATAATATAAATATAGGAGCACACCACAGCACCCGCGAAATTCAAATTTTTTATGGTTTTTCGCGATTTTTAAGCTAATAAGACATAATAGGCGTATGTGTCGAGTTAAAGAAATTAGTCCGAGATTTGCGAGTTACTTACATAAAACTCGATATTCGGACTAATTTCCTAGGATAGACATTTTTATGCAAAGATTTTGATATATTCATGTAAAGATGATACTGCCATTCTCGCAAATTAACTGCCATAAACCTCTGATGTGTAATTAGCGTACAAATTGCAAAAAACAATGAAAATTTTGAATTTCGCGGGCAGAGGCGTTGATTTCGCCTTAAGGGGACTACCATACAACAAACGTGAGATTTTTTGCTCGTTTTTGAATTTGGTGGGCAGTGGTGTTTAGTTTACTTTAATACTATTGAGAATAGGTCTTGATAGTACGGAACCCTCAAAGCGAGCTCGACTCGCACTTGACAACTTTTATAGCAATAATGAT
Organism: Coenonympha glycerion; assembly: GCA_963855885.1. NCBI lineage: Eukaryota > Metazoa > Arthropoda > Insecta > Lepidoptera > Nymphalidae > Coenonympha > Coenonympha glycerion. The sequence continues at coordinate 8,236,811 of OY979651.1, read as the reverse complement.
TGCGAGAGAGTTTGTTATAATAGTTCAATTACTTTTTTATTATTGCTTATCATAATAGACATATACCCTGGACAGTGTGGACGGTGCAAAAAAATGTTGCGAGTTTATCGGTGTCAAAAATGCTTGTTTTGCCACCAACAGAAAGGCCACGCTGTAGTTTGCTCAGCAACAACCTATAGAAATTTGACAGATGGCGCTACTATTTGCTTGTACATTTTTGACACTGATGAATTCGCGACATTTTTTCGCGAGATCCGTCCTGTCCAGGTTATATTATGTCTATTTGAATAACTCACAATCTAAAAAACTGCAAAAAATGATCATTCGGCCAACGATGACATGATGACTATTTTGCGAAAAACTAAATAAAATAAGAATTTTCGCGGGCGGACGTTACCTACCCTACCTTAACCTTTTTGGAAAGTCAGTTAAAAACACGTGTAATTTGCTTTCGCGTCAACAACAATAAATAGCGCCGTAAATGTGGGCTGAAATATCGAGCGCCAAACAACCAATGACGAAATACGCTACGCTAAGAGGACAGGAAAGATGTGACGTACGTTGAAGCCAAAAATTTCCTAAATATGGCGTCGCGCGTCATACATTTCAGTACCGCTGTCGGTCGCATACATTAGCGCCATTTTACAGTTTTGGCAAATTAAAAATCCGGCTTCAGGGCAGAGCCTAAAAATGTATGCGTGACATCAGTATAGCTAGACCGCTATAAACTTGGCCCTCCCATGGTCTGCGGGACGCGGGGCGGGAGCTAATCAACCACTGATCTCTATTCTATGGATTAAACATTCTATACAATTCAGGCTACGTTCACTGTGAATCCATTGAATAGGGATCAGTGCGCTCAACTAATCAGCTGTCAGTGACTGACGTGAATTACGCTACACACGACAATATTAATGTTGGGACGTGGATAATGATACATACTCAAGAAAATACCATAGGCGAATTCTCAAGATGGGAGTCATTACATCGTATCGTGTATAGTCAATCGCACACCCGCCCCGCGTCCCGCAGACCATGGGAGGGTCAAGTTTATAGCGGTCAAGCTATAAGTGCTGATCATACACACACACACACACACACACACACACACACACACACACACGTACACACTCATCATCATCACACACACAACACCACAAGGACATATTTAATTTATGTTTAAGAATATCGTTACGCTTACGTAGTTGGGTGTGTAACTCACAGAACATTGGTGTAACTAACTAGAATAAAATTATTAATTTAAGTTTCGGAGGTGGGCGTGACGACTGGAACGCAGTTTTAACTTTTCCAGTCGTCATCGATCTTTTAAATTAAGAACGATTGAAAATCTGGATAAATAAATAAATAAATAAATAGATCCTTTATCGTATTTAATCAATGCAAACAACCGACCTGCCCAAAACCTTTGTGCGGCTTCACGCAAAGTCGTTCCAATATTACTCCGGGCGATAAACTGCTGACTCAGTGCGTTATTATAGCGTGGACACCGATTAGTGCCTGTATGTATTTATTTATGTGAGTTTCTTTATGCCACCTTAACATAACTTCTGAATTACTGAAGCGATTCGGATATACTCGTAATATGTGTTGTCGCCCATGACTTGCGTGCTTTGTTTACGGTTGCGCAGATGGCAGAATTGGGCCAGCAGCGCCACTTACGCGCGCGGCGGCGCCACTTACGCGCTCAGTGTCGCCGCTTTCGCGCGCAGTGGCGCCACTTCCGTTTATTTACTTGTACAAAGGATAGTAGGAATGTATAAAAAGGGCGAAACGGGGAGAACCGAGGCAGTGTTCTTTTAGTCTGTTTCGAGTCTTGTTTTAGTCTTGATCGAGTCTTGTTTTAGTAACGCGAGCAGTAACGGTTAAGTAAAAGTGCAAAGTGAAGAGTCAACATAGTATCTCGTAATATATGGGGTACTGATGTCGGTCGCTACCGAAATGTACGACGCGCGACGCCATATTTGAGAAATTTTTGGCTTCAACATACATCACGTTTTGGGGTTGAGTGTACGCTTCTACAATATGATCCCGAAGTCTGTTTTGGACTTACCTTTACACAGGTTTAAAGCCACTGTCAAGAAACATCTCATAAATCAGGGTCACTATACTATTGAAGAATTTTTCAATGACAAAGATTCTTGGAATGATAGGGATATATTTCCATCTCCTCATGAGATATCCTAAAAGCTATGTAATAACTTTTCATAATATATAAGAATAATTGTACTCGTATATCATGACATTTTTTAAAAAAGAGCAAGTGCCGAGTTTCTTGCCAGTTCTTCTCGGTGCAAACCTGCATTCCGAACTTGGCGGTAGAGTTTTTGACATTTCATGGGCGCCTATTATTTAGGCCTATGTGAAATAAAGAATTTCATTTCATTTCATTTCATTTCATTTCATTTCATTTCATTTCATTTCATTTCATTTCATTTCATTTCATTTCATTTCGTCACATTTTTGCCGCCCTCTTAACGTAGCGTATTTCGTCATTGATTCGTAAGAACGAGATAGACAATAATATACGTTATTAATTATCAAAAAAACCGACTTCAACTCTCATGAAACTACTGTTGAAAACATCCTTTCCAATTAAAAATTTAAGACTTATAAGGTTTTCTCATGGATACCATTATCAGAACTGGACTAAATTGAAATACACACGGAAAGCGTCAGCTTTCTAATAAAAAAAGATTTTTTTTTTACGCTATACAAGTTAGTACTTGACTGCGATCTCACCTGATGGTAAGTGATGATGCAGCCGAAGATGTTCGCGTACTAACTTGGAAGGGGAACACCCCAACGGTTTCTACACAGCATCGTACCGGAACGCTAAATCGCTTGGCGGTACGTCTTTGCTGGTGGGGTGGTAACTAGCCACGGCCAAAGCCTCCCACCAGACCAGACCTGAGCCAATTTAGAAATTATAAAATTCCAAAGTGGCCCGTGGCGGGAATCGAACCCGCGACCTCCCACTCGAATCTGAGCGTGCGTCCCCTGCGCCACGGAGGTCGTCAAAAATTATCAAAATCGATACACCCAGTCAAATGTTATAAGGTAACAAGCAAAAAAAAAAGAAATACAGTTGAATTGAGAACCTCCTCCTTTTTTGGAGTCGGTTGAAATCAATGACGAAATACGCCACGCTATAAGAGGACGGGAACTATGTTACGTACGTTGAAATCAAAAATGGTTGAAATAGATACGTCTTGGCTCTGAACCTCATATTATAAAACCAGTTTAAGATAACCTGCAAGTTTGTATAAGTTATGGCTGCTCAACCGCTATAATTTGCCTTTATGTGATCACTAACGACGTATTTTGGAAGAAAGCCATGGCAATACCGAGCTATGGTAAGTTATGACTCGGCAAGGCATTTAGGTCAAGTCTTCGAAATTGTTTGACCCACTTTTAAATAATAAGTTTTGTTATGTCAAACAATCTATGGACCCGCACTGAGGGTTTTGTACTATCAAGAGCGAAAAATCACGTTTGTTGTATGGGAGCCCCGAGCCCTCCTTAAATATTTATTTGAATTTAAATTCAATTATTTATTTTTATGAATCTAATATTACTGTGAATATTTTAAGCGTGTACCTGTTGCTGTTATTAAAATTGAGCAAAAATAAGCAAAATAATTACGTTTGTTGTATGGGAGTCCCTATAAATAGGTACATATTTATTTTACTATACATATTGCAACAGAAATATTATATTATCTGTGAAATTTTCAAGTGTCGGCCTATCACGCTTCGAGAGATATAGCCTGGTGACAGACGGACGGACGGACGGACAGCGAAGTCTTAGTAATAGGGTTCCGTTTTAACCCTTTGGGTACAGAGCCCTAAGATCCTGCTTATGGTGAAAATCCTCCTTATGGTGAAACTTTTCGATCTGTATGACAAAACTGCAGGAAATTTACTAGTCCATTGAAATGTAACATGAGCTTTGCATTTTATAGAGAACGCAATTTATTTTTTGGGACATGTTTTGGGGGTCTTTAGAAGCTTAACCTCAAATTTGTGGGGTCGCCACCCTTGTCCCACGGCCGCCATCTTGGAAAAAGGGGTGAAAACGCTCTTGTCGCGATATCTCGGAAACTAATGCGTCTTACAAAAATTGTGAATACATAATTTGTAGCAAATTGTTTTGCCTACAAATAATGTTTGCCCTAAATTAAAAATTAAAGAAGGTATAAGCAAAAAATTGCGTCCTCTAAAAATGCAATTTTAACATTTCAATGGACTACTCGTATACTGGATCTTTTTATTTTACTCCGCCAGGTTTATTGAAGTGGTTGTTTCAAGCAAAACAAGCGTCTTCCCGCAGCGTTTAGCTTTGGTCTATGGTCGTTTCCCGCCATCGCCAAGTGTGAAGTGTCCACTCCACTCCGCGTTCCCTGTAACGTCACTTGGCTGTTGCTTGGCTGTCAAAGCGACTCGCACTTCCCTTCACTTCAGTTTTAGCATCTTTATTTTCACTTTTCAGTTTCTTGTTAAAATATCTGTGGGAGCTGTCTGCAGTCGTAGCCAATGACGACGACCTCCGTGGCGCAGGGGACGCGCGCTCGGATTCGAGTGGGAGGTGGCGGGTTCGATTCCCGCCACGGGCCACTTTGGAATTTTATAATTTCTAAATTGGCTCAAGTGACAAGTCTGGTCTGGCCTCCCACTTTGGCCGTAGCTAGTTACCACCCTACCAGCAAAGACGTACCGCCAAGCGATTTAGCGTTCCGATACGATGCTGTGTAGAAACCGTTGGGGTGACATAACTTACCCCTTCCAAGTTAGTACGCTAACATCTTCGGCATGTATCATCACTTACCATCAGGTGAGATCGCAGTCAAGTACTAACTTGTATAGGGTAAAAAAAATACAAATAAGCAGGAGAGATTAATTTGTTTTGCTATAATCCGGTACTTGAAAAGAATCTGTATGGTCCAATGTGCAGGAACACCGCCCGCATGAAACACCACACACAATTTTCTAACACTTTCTTGGATGCACGTTTCGTCCCGACACCGGGACATCCTCAGGAGATGTTGACTTTACAATGCGAAATCGTAGACTCAACGATTTCGCATTGTGAAGTCAACATCTCCTGAGGATGATCTGTCCTGCTAATTATGGATTTCCGCAAAATAACACATGTTTCCATTCAAATACAAATAACGTAGCGTATTAATTAAAATTATATATTTTAAATTTTTTTTTATTGAAATATTCGTATTCGTACCTACTTGTAGATCATCAAAATTATAAGAAGTATACTTAAATTCTAATTTTAATGATCATACTAAAAAACCGTAGAACGTCTAGGTTATTAAAAAAGTATATGGAACGAATTGATGACGTCATTAAACTAGACGGGACCTTGGACCCCTAGAGCCCCGACTCAAACATAACTCAGAACAAGGTCTTGTTTTTAGGGTTCCGTATCCAAAGGGTAAAAATGGGACCCTATTACTAAGACTTCATTGTCCGTCCGTACGTCCGTCTGTTACTACTTATCAGGCTACGAGTATATTATTATCTCTCGAAATATAATAGCTACAGAATTGTTTTACAGATGCTAAAAAATAAAATAAATATATTAAAGGAGCAGACCACGGGTGTGCCCGCGAAATTCATATTTTTCGCGACTTTTGAGCTAATAAGACATAATAGGCGTATGGCAGTAAAATTGCGGGAATCACAATATCATCTTCACGTCTTTATATAAAAATCTCTGCTTGAAAGTGTCGAGTTAAAGACATTAGTCCGAGATTTGCGAGTTACTCACATAAAACTCGATATTCGGACTAATTTCCTAGGATAGACATTTTTATGCAAAGATTTTGATATATTCATGTAAAGATGATACTGCCATTCTCGCAAATTAACTGCCATAAACCTCTGATGTGTAATTAGCGTACAAATTGCAAAAAACAATGAAAATTTTGAATTTCGCGGGCAGAGGCGTTGATTTCGCCTTAAGGGGACTACCATACAACAAACGTGAGATTTTTTGCTCGTTTTTGAATTTGGTGGGCAGTGGTGTTTAGTTTACTTTAATACTATTGAGAATAGGTCTTGATAGTACGGAACCCTCAAAGCGAGCTCGACTCGCACTTAACAACTTTTATAGCAATAATGATTGCGAGAGAGTTTGTTATAATAGTTCCAATACTTTTTTTTATTATTGCTTATCATAATAGACATATGCCCTGGACAGGGTGGACGGTGCGAAAAAATGTTGCGAGTTTATCGGTGTCAAAAATGCTTGTTTTGCCACCAACAGAAAGGCCACGCTGTAGTTTGCTCAGCAGCAACCTTTAGAATTTTGACAGATGGCGCTACTATTTGCTTGTACATTTTTGACACCGATGAATTCGCGACATTTTTTCGTGAGATCCATCCTGTCCAGGTTATATTATGTCTATTTGAATAGAGATGGGCGTTTTTAAAAGAACGTTGTTGACCAACGATGTCACTATATGATGATGGCATCCGTTGCCAAAATGTAGAACAACGGATGAAACTCCCATCCGTTGGACACCGAAATTCAATGTGACAATAACCGACAACGACCGATGTCGTACTTACGTGGCAGCCGAACGTTGGCCGAACGTTATAGTTGTTTCAAATGTTTCAAAGTCACGTTTGTTTTGATTTTTTCATTACGAACACAAAGTTTATAGTTCGCGCTCGATCGTTTAAATTTTTAATGCATATTTTTTATCTAAATAAATAATTTCTCTTTATGTACATATTAAGTATAATTAAAATTATCTACAAAAAATATTTTGTCCATTTAGTTGCATCAACACTTTTATTATTATTTCCTTAAATATCTTCCATTACGTTGAAGTTCGATGGCATCGCATTTCAATATAACAACGTTTATGACAACGTCAACAGAACATGTACTTAATACTAATACGCTAGCTGGACGTCCAACACCGTTGTCAGAAACAACGATGTTAACAACGGGTGACGGTATCGAAACAACGTTGCGCAACGATGGTGAAAAATAACAAAAACGCCCATCTCTATATTTGAATAACTCACAATCTAAAAAACTGCAAAAAATGATCATTCGGCCAACGATGACATGATGACTATTTTGCGAAAAACTAAATAAAATAAGAATTTTCGCGGGCGGACGTTACCTACCCTACCTTAACCTTTTTGGAAAGTCGGTTAAAACACGTGTAATTTGCTTTCGCATCAACAACAATAAATAGCGCCGTAAATGTGGGCTGAAATATCGAACGCCAAACAACCAATGACGAAATACGCTACGCTAAGAGGACGGGAAAGATGTGACGTATGTTGAAGCGAAAAATTTCCCAAATATGACGTCGCGGTAACGCTGTCGGTCGCATACATTAGCGCCATTTTACAGTTTTGACAAATTAAAAATCCGGCATCAGGGCGGAGCCTAAAAATGTATCCGTGACGTCAGTATAGCTAGACCGCTATAAACTTGGCCCTCCCATGGTCTGCGGGACGCGGGGCGGGAGCTACTCAACCACTGATCTCTATTTTTAACCGACTTCAAAAAAAGGAGGAGGTTCTCAATTCGTCGGAATCTTTTTTTTTTTATGTATGTTCACCGATTACTCGAAGACGCGTAAACCGATTTGAAAAATTCTTTTTTTGTTTGAAAGGTTATACTTCCCAGATGGTCCCATTTTTTTTTGGTCAGGATCTGATGATGGGATCCTGGAGAAGTCGAGGGAACTCTTCAAATTTTATATGGATACTTGTAACGATTTGGGTACTGTTTGAAAGAGTAATATTTTTCAGGTTCTCTTATGGTCATCAGGTCAGGATCTGATCATGGGATCTTGGTGAAATCGAGGGAACTCTTCAAATTTTGCTAGTATACTTGAAGCGATTTGGGTATTTTTTTATAGTTACTAGTGCATTTGCTTGCAGATGCAGACTTAATGGCTATAGTCATCAAGTCAGGTTCTGATGATAGGATCTCGGAACAATTGAGGGAACTCTTCAGATTTTATAAGCACACTTCAAGCGATTTGGGCATTTTTTTCAATACCCTGTGCATTTGTTGTTTACCACTAAAAAGTAAAAAAATAAAATGGAAAATTCTTTTCAAAAAAACCGACTTCAAAAGCCACTACAAAGAGTGAAATAATTTTTCAATGTAGGTACACCAATTCGAAGTCGGGCAATTCGTACAATCATAGTCCTTCGTATTAATCGCCCGACTTCGAATTGGTGTACCTACATTGAAAAATTATTTCACTCTTTGTAGTGGCATTTGAAGTCGGTTTTTTGAAAAGAATTTTCCATTTTTATGGATTAAACATTCTATACAATTCAGGCTACGTTCACTGTGGATCCATAGAATAGGGATCAGTGCGCTCAACTGTCAGTGACTGACGTGAATTACGCTACACACGATAATATTAATCTTGCGACGTGGATAATGATACATACTCAAGAAAATACCATAGGCGAATTCTCAAGATGCGAGTCATTACATAGTATCGTGTATAGCCAATCGCACACCCGCCCCGCGTCCCGCAGACCATGGGAGGGCCAAGTTTATAGCGGTCAAGCTATAAGTGCTGATCATAAACACACACGCACTCACACACACACACACACACACACACACGTACACACTCATCATCATCACACACACAACACCACAAGGACATATTTAATTTATGTTTAAGAATATCGTTACGATTACGTAGTTAAGTGCGTAACTCACAGAACATTGGTGTAACTAGAATAAAATTATTAATTTAAGTTTTGGAGGTGGGCGTGACGACTGAAATGAAATCAAATGGAATGAAATGAAATGAAATGAAATGAAATGAATTTATTTGCATAAAAACACTGGAACGCAGTTTTTACTTTTCCAGTCGTCATCGAATTAAGAACGATTGTAAATCTGGATAAATTAATAAATAAATAGATCCTTTATCGTGTTTAATCAATGCAAACAACCGACCTGCCCAAAACCTTTGTGCGGCTTCACGCAAAGTCGTTCCAATATTACTCCGGGCGATAAACTGCTGACTCAGTGCGTTATTATCGCGTGGACGCCGATTAGTGCCTGTATGTATTTATTTATGTGAGTTTCTTTATGCCACCTTAACATAACTTCTGAATTACTGAAGCGATTCGGATATACTCGTAATATGTGTTGTCGCCCATGACTTGCGTGCTTTGTTTACGGTTGCGCAGATGGCAGAATTGGGCCAGCAGCGCCACTTACGCGCGCGGCGGCGCCACTTACGCGCTCAGTGTCGCCACTTTCGCGCGCAGTGGCGCCACTTCCGTTTATTTACTTGTACAAAGGATAGTAGGAATGTATAAAAAGGGCGAAACGGGGAGAACCGAGGCAGTGTTCTTTTAGTCTGTTTCGAGTCTTGTTTTAGTCTTGATCGAGTCTTGTTTTAGTAACGCGAGCAGTAACGGTTAAGTAAAAGTGCAAAGTGAAGAGTCAACATAGTATCTCGTAATATATGGGGTACTGATGTCGGTCGCTACCGAAATGTACGACGCGCGACGCCATATTTGAAAAATTTTTGGCTTCAACATACATCACGTTTTGGGGTTGAGTGTACGCTTCTACAATATGATCCCGAAGTCTGTTTTGGACTTACCTTTACACAGGTTTAAAGCCACTGTTAAGAAACATCTCATAAATCAGGGTTACTATACTATCGAAGAATTTTTCAATTACAAAGATTCTTGGAATGATAGCGATATATTTCCATCTCCTCATGAGATATCCTAAAAGCTATGTAATAACTTTTCATAATATATAAGAATAATTGTATATCATGACATTTTTTTTAAAAAGAGCAAGTGCCGAGTTTCTTGCCAGCTCTTCTCGGTGCAAACCTGCATTCCGAACTTGGCGGTAGAGTTTTTGACATTTCATGGGCGCCTATTATTTAGGCCTATGTGAAATAAAGAATTTCATTTCATTTCATTTCATTTCATTTCATTTCATTTCGTCACATTTTTGCCGCCCTCTTAACGTAGCGTATTTCGTCATTGATTCGTAAGAACGAGATAGACAATAGATATACGTTAGTAAATTATAAAAAAAAACCGACTTCAACTCTCATGAAACTACTGTTGAAAACATTCTTTACAATTAAAAATTTAAGACTTATATGGTTTTCTCATGGATACCATTATCAGAACTGGACAAAATTGAAATACACACGGAAAGCGTCAGCTTTCTAATAAAAAAAGATTTTTTTTTACGCTATACAAGTTAGTACTTGACTGCGATCTCACCTGATGGTAAGTGATGATGCAGCCGAAGATGTTAGCGTACTAACTTGGAAGGGGAACACCCCAACGGTTTCTACATAGCATCGTACCGGAACGCTAAATCGCTTGGCGGTACGTCTTTGCTGGTGGGGTGGTAACTAGCCACGGCCAAAGCCTCCCACCAGACCAGACCTGAGCCAATTTAGAAATTATAAAATTCCAAAGTGGCCCGTGGCGGGAATCGAACCCGCGACCTCCCACTCGAATCTGAGCGTGCGTCCCCTGCGCCACGGAGGTCGTCAAAAATTATCAAAATCGATACACCCAGTCAAATGTTATAAGGTAACAAGCAAAAAAAAAAGAAATACAGTTGAATTGAGAACCTCCTCCTTTTTTGGAGTCGGTTGAAATCAATGACGAAATACGCCACGCTATAAGAGGACGGGAACTATGTTACGTACGTTGAAATCAAAAATGGTTGAAATAGATACGTCTTGGCTCTGAACCTCATATTATAAAACCAGTTTAAGATAACCTGCAAGTTTGTATAAGTTATGGCTGCTCAACCGCTATAATTTGCCTTTATGTGATCACTAACGACGTATTTTGGAAGAAAGCCATGGCAATACCGAGCTATGGCAAGTTATGACTCGGCAAGGCATTTAGGTCAAGTCTTCGAAATTGTTTGACCCACTTTTAAATAATAAGTTTTGTTATGGCAAACAATCTATGGACCCGCATTGAGGGTTTTTGTACTATCAAGACCAATTCCAATCAAACTACCAAATTCATAACGAGCGAAAAATCACGTTTGTTGTATGGGAGCCCCCCCTTAAATATTTATTTGAATTTAAATTCAATTATTTATTTTTATGAATCCAATATTACTGTGAATATTTTAAGCGTGTACCTGTTGCCGTTATCAAAATTGAGCAATAATAAGCAAAATAATTACGTTTGTTGTATGGGAGCCTATCGTAAGCTATCACGCTTCGAGAGATATAGCCTGGTGACAGACGGACGGACGGACCGACAGCGAAGTCTTAGTAATAGGGTCCCGTTTTAACCCTTTGGGTAGTGGGTGCAGAGCCCTAAGATCCCTCTTATGGTGAAAATCGTCCTTATGGTGAAACTTTTCGATCGGTATGACAAAACTGCATGACTAGTCCATTGAAATGTAACATGAGCTTTGCATTTTTTAGAGAATGCAATTTACTTTTTGGGACATGTTTTGGGGGTCTTTAGAAGCTTAACCTCAAATTTGTGGGGTCACCACCCTAGTTCCCCGGCCGCCATCTTGAAAAAAGGGGGTGAAAACGCTCTTTTCGCTATATCTCGGAAACTACTGAGTCTTACAAAAAATTTGTGAAATCATAATTTGTAGCAAATTATTTTGCCTACAAATACATATGTTTATATATCTTTTTGCCCTAAATTAAAAATTAAAGAAGGTATAAGCAAAAAATTGCGTCCTCTAAAAAATGCAATATTCGGTCCTTAAATTGTAACATTTCAATGGACTATACTTGATCTTTTTATTTTACTCCACCAGGTTTATTGAAGTGGCTGTTTCAAGCAAAACAAGCGTCTTCCCGCAGCGTTTAGCTTTGATGGTCTGTGGTCGTTTCCCGCCATCGCCAAGTGTCAAGTGTCCACTCCACTCCGCGTTCCCTGTTACGTCACTTGGCTGTTGCTTGGCTGTCAAAACGACTCGCATACATCTCGCACTTCGCTTCACTTCAGTTTTAACTTTTAGCATCTTTATTTTCACTTTCTTGTTAAAGTACGCTACGCTAAGAGGACGGGATAGATGAGACGTGTGTTGAAGCCAATTTTTCTCAAATACGGCGAACATTTCGGTACCGCTGACAGCACATACCGCTGTCGGTCGCTTACATTAGCGCCAGTTTACAGTTTTGACAAATTAAAAATCCAGCTTCAAGGCGAAGCCTAAAAATACATGCGTGACGTCACTAAGCGCTGATCCTTTATATTATGTTTAATCAATAGTCGTAGCTGTAAGACTTCTTTTTCTACTATTGCTTTTGGTACATTCTTGTGGAACGAAATTTAAAATTGGTCAAGTGCGAGTGGGGCTCGCGCACTGAGGGTTCCGTATGATTAATATTACTTATATATTCGTTGGTACTACGAGTATTAAGACGAATTTTCCATAGTATTAAGATAAACTAAACACCCCTGCCCACCAAATTAAAAACGAGCAATAAATCACGTTTGTTGTATAGAAGTCCCCTTAAATATTTATTTTAGTCTATTTTTCAGTATTTGTTGTTATAGCTGCAACAGAAATACATCATCTGTGACAATTTCAAGTCTGTAGCTATCACGGTTCAAGAGATACAGCCTGATGACAGACGGACGGACGGACGCATGCTTTTTAAAAGCATTTTTAAATTATATATTAGTAGGTAGATACCTTTAGTTTGTAGGTATTATCTTTGTGGCAGAAAACCAGAACATCAATGTCTGCGGGGCCAGATATTTAATATTTAAAAACAAAATTGCACCAAATGCAATGAAACTGGCGCGCAGCATAAAACAATGTTTTTATAAGGTTTTACAGCAGAGGTTTCCAGGGTTGCCAACTTTATCTATTTATTTTTTGTCTTTGTCAAGAATAGACCCGGGACAGAGCGGAGCGCGAAAAAATGTCACCAGTTCATCGGTACGAAAAATGCTTGTTTTGCAACCAAGAGTGAGGCAAGGTAGTTCACTCAGCAGCCACCTATAGAATTTTGACAGATGGCGCTACTGTTTGCTTGTACGAAAAACCTTCCTACATACTGTGTCTAGCTAAATATTTTTTATGTTTTTAAAAATAATAAAATCTTTCTTTTTACATTACTAAATACTGTTCGTTCGATCAAAAGATCGTTTGTCCATTATATTCTTCCGCTACGCTGCATGTCGCGCCCACCAACTAATCTGTGAGAGTGAGGAAGACAAAAATAAATTCAATAAATCCTCTTAGTAGAAACAAGTAGGAAGGACAAAGACATTTTGAGACAAAATAGTTTTAATAAATAATGAAAACCTTATAAATACTGCTTGGACATCCTTGGCATTTTGGCAGCCCTAAGTATGGAAAGCGGGCTCGCCCATCCAAATGGGCCTAAGTTTAAATTAGCTGTTCCAAGTTCGGCGGCCGCCAAGCGATTTAGCGTACCGTACCATGTATACTTATGTAGGTACGTAGCTAAGTACGCAGTCTTGCTAAACAGTGCCATCCATTTAAGGGCGATGGGTACCACCCGGGCGCGAAAATTTTATTTAGTTTTTCGCTCATAGTGGGCTAATCATACATCGAAGGCTAATGGCAATGAGTTTTGCGAGCACAACATTTATGCATCTACATGTTTTTAATAAAAATTCTGCTCAACAATACTCATTTACTTCATATTAGTTCCCGATATCTCGAAATCTGGGAAACTGCAAAAAATTATCTTTCGGGAACCAATATGAGATGAGTGGGAACTTTCGAGCAAAGTTTCTATTAAAAACATGTAGATGCATAAAAAGTAGGCCCGCAAAATGCATTGCCATAAATTTACAGTGTGTAGTTAGTCTAATATTTGCGAAAAACGAAATAAAATTTGAATTTCGCGGGCTGGTAGGGCCGCAACACCTTAAGAATTGGTGTCTTTTAAAAGGATAGGTAGAGTAGATTACTGCAGCGGCCAGCAAAATAGGCAAATTTCGTCTGGTCTGGTGGGAGGCTTTGGCCGTGGCTAGTTACCTACCAGCAAAGACGTACCGCCAAGCGATTTAGCGTTCCGGTACGATGCTGTGTAGAAACCGTTGGGGTGACATAACTTACCCCCTCCAAGTTAGTACACTAACATCTTCGGCTGCATCATCACTTACCATCAGGTGAGATCGCAGTCAAGTACTAACTTGTATAGCGTAAAAAAATGACGAACGTGTAAATGTGGGCTGAGGCAAGGTCGAGGTTAACATATGTTTAAATTATACGAAAGATATGAGTTTAGTATGTAATTTATTCGACCGCTTAGCCACGACTGAAAGAGATTTTCATACAACTTTTGTCGACCCCACAGCAATTTCGATTTATCCCTAAGCAGGTTGTCCAAATAATGCTCAAACTAAGCATTTGAGAAAGGAATATTTATAAGGAAATATTTCGACAAAATCACATGACTCATCGAAAACAACTGTCACTCTCATACACTTTTGAATTTTATTCCATATTCATTCATCTACTATATAAAAATAAGTCGGGTTTTCCTTCCTGACGCTATAACTCCAGAACGCACGAACCGATTTCCACGGTTTTGCATTCGTTGGAAAGGTCTTGGGCTCCGTGAGGTTTATAGCAAAGAAAATTCAGGAAAAATTTCAACAGAAAAGCGGGAAATTCTTTTAGCGGGAAAGCCATTTGGTGGCGAAACGGAGTTCGCCGGGTTTGCTAGTTTCTTATAAATATGGCATTTCTTATACTTATTGCACCGGGGTGGTGTGAAACCAACCCTTTTCCGACGAGTCGCCACTCCGCGGTTGACCGTCACGCGACATGTAACACACAGACGAAAAAGTTTATGAGACGATGTAATAAAAGCTTCACTTTAAAAACTCATGGCTTTACTGCACCACGGAGGTCAGAAACCGACCCTTTTCCGACGAGTCGCCACTTGCCAACGGTTGACGGCGTAGCACACTCCACTTTTCACCACTCGACTATTCAAAGCGGCGGCGTCCTCCACTCAATCTCAATTTAGCGATTCGCACTTTGATGTTTTAACCCGCGGGCTTAATTAAAGCGCATGTGATTATAAACAGTAATCTCAACCCCTTTTTAGGGTTCCGTAGCCAAATGGCAATAAACGGAACCCTTGTGGATTTTTTTCCCAAAACTATAAGAACTACACTGTTGAAAAAGAGATGTATTCCGTGAACCGCATTAAGATTTTAATGTCAACCCTCAATTTACATGAACATTCCCAAATTATTATTAATGTCAACCCTTAATTTACATGAACCCAATTTTATTATCAACTTAATTTAAACATTAAATACAAAATTTATAAACTAAAATAGTGGATCCCCATCGACACCTGATGGAAGCGTACCCAAAAGACTGGCAGCATTGCCTCGCTGAATCGCAATGCTTATTTTTTGAGCAAAGTATGTGCCAGACTTTGGGTCCCGGGTCGTATCAAAAAGGCGCGAAGAAAGCTCTTTATATAAACGACGCGCTTGTAGGGCCCCATGGCCCCAAAGTCTCCACGCCAAACGGCGAAAATATGTAGCCCTCTCCCAGGCCTGCATATTTCAGCCGCTTGTTTCTATGTAACTAAAATCAAATCGAACATTTTCTTAAAATGCGCAGTCAGGTATAACTTTGTACTCTACTCACCGCTACTAAGCTGTAGAAAGATTTAACTAGAATTTAGTGGCTCCATACTATAACAAAACAAATGAGAATCATGTCTATTTTATTTCCATTTTTATTTAAAAACTTTTTTCATATTTTCTTTATAGTGTATAGTAAAAAAGAATCTGTGATTCGGATAAAAACTAGCCAGTAGACATTTCAATACACGATGACGCGCCCCACTCTGTCAAACTCCATGAGAATCGAATGAAACATAAGCGATTTTGACAGAGTGGGGCGCGTCTTCGTAGATTGAAATGTCTATAACAGTTCTGTCGGACACGAAGATGTTAAGTTTAGGCAGGCCAGGTCCACTTATCACGTGATCGAGAAAATACAGGTAGGCGTCTCGACGTACTAATTTCAGACGGCCGCCACGCGCCGAATACTTTGCTCGCGTTAGTTCGGGTACGGCCTATTTCACGCGCTGCGTGCGTCCGATGACGAGGTAGCCCTAGTACGTCGAATGCGATAAAGTTACGCGATAGAAAGAGAAGTTCTTTTTGGAGGCGTGGCCAGGCGCTATTGCGAACTGAATTGAACTTTTTCGTGTCAGCGCTAAGGTCACTATTTTTTAAAATCATCTTGCTGAGTGAGCCTTCTGTACCTTTAGTACTATTATGTACCGTGGTTTAGGTTTATCCTTAGCTTCGGGCTTAGTTCAGAACTCCACAGCATAGTTTACCAAGTATGGCCGACTCGCTGTTGCCATGTTAAATAAACACAATTTAAACCCGGTGCACTTGGAAATAGTTCAGTTATTAGTTATAACCTAAACAATGTAGCTACTATATAGTTACTATGTTGGATTACTTACGGGAAATAAGGTTAGGCAGAGGGATGGGCAATGGAAAAATAATATATCGATGTATTATCGTATGTATATTTTTACCCTATGGTTATGTTTATCGCGGAGATGTTTCAAATTTCTAGGTTTTGTACGTTATTTTAAAAATTAAGATTAAATCTATTGTTTACGGGAAAAATAAAATTATTAATAAAAACATTTAATTTCATTGTACAAAATTTTTTTTTTTTCATTATTTATATGATCGAATTTCAATATGGCGTCGCTGGCGTTGTACGATTTGACGTAAACCACAACACAATCTGTCAAAAATTGACATTTCAATTTCAAAGTCAAATGTACCTACCTAAATACAGAATAAAAGACATGTAAACGCCATGATCTTTGTTGAGTGTTGCAATTATAAGCAGAAATACTGGTTTTGTACACCGAAAAAGCCATTTTTAAGGAAAATATATAGGTGAAAACTGTTTATTTTGTCTGGGCTATACCCAAGTATACCGTACATAGACCTGGCTCAGGGCTCATATATTGATGAAACGTCTTCTATCTTTATATTACCTCGTAAGTCGTATCATTCAAATGGCTTTGTGGGTTTTGACAGTTACATACATCTATACGTACCTATTCAATGGGTGAAGTACTGAAATACATAAATGATAGTTAAAGTATTGTGTTTCATATTAGTGTTTTTTTCATAGGTACAGCTGATCTCTGAAATTATGAATTAGTCTGAATTGTCTAAATTCAAAAATCAGTATTTCTAGAGCAGTATTTCGAGATGGCAAAAAGGGCCATCTAATATTTAAATATTTTTTGACACTATCGATAATGTGATACATTATCGATAGGCACACAAGCCTAGTCAGGCATAATATTTTACGAGCGTTGAGGTTAGAAGTTGGTCGAACAATAAATTATGTCGAGTTTTTTTGCCATGACAATAATTAGTTAGACACGAAGTTTATTAAGATATATTATACCTACTGTAGAGGATAAAATAGTGGGGAAACGAGTTAAATAAAGACTAAGAATTTGTGAATAAACTATTCTTAGATAGGTATTTTCCGCGACTCCGCCCGCGTGAATTTAGTTTTCCTTACCAAGTTCCGAGGGTAAAAAAAAATCTGTTTAAAAATGTAGAAAACATGTACCTAATCTGAGGGCTGCAAAACTGCAACAAAGCAAACGTCTAGAAACAACAAAAGCTTAGATAAAGCGGGCTTTTGACTCGTTTTCCCATACTTTTTATTTCCTCGCCCGCTTTTGTGGTCGTGGCATGATGACAGCACACTGCACAAAAAGGTGAGGTAGCGTTCTGAAAAATATGAATTTTTTTATAAAGTATCATCATATTTGTAACAAAAGTCCACAGAAAAGGCTTGACCGATTTTTATGATATTTTTTGTCTACAAGGTCTGAGAATAGAGCGTAAGCTATTCACACTCTTATATGGCAAAACCACGTTTGCCGCGCCAACTATAGATAAATAACCCCCGTTTCCACGGGAGTTCCCCGAGGAGAGGGTATTGTAACAGGACATTCTCACTCACACAGTAGAACCTATTTTTTACTCTATAGGTTTTGGTAAACACTGTTATCTCCAGAAAGAAAATTCACTCCGATAAGATAACTACGATACGAAACCATAAAACCCATTTTTTTTGTATAGATTCTGGTAAACATGGTTATCTCTCAAAATTCCAATCTAGACAGGTAATAAATTAAGTCAACCAACACCATTGTATTCGTAGGGAAAACTCTAACAATAGGACAAAAGAATTTTAGGTCGTAAAACTTCAGCCGTCGACCGAGTTCCAGGAAAACGAACGTAAACAAGTTAGACGTAAACGAAAGGATATGCGCGATGGACATATTTTGCGCGGGTCATACTTCAGATAAGAAATTGCATAACTTTAAATCGTTCCTACGGAATTGTCTTTTACGGGTAGGAAAATGTTCCTGCGAAGGCATAGGTGCAATGGGCTGGTTTAAAGGTGAAAATCTCGGCATAGTTGCGGCGTAAAATACTGTAGAACGATTGCGTAAAAGCAAGCGGTCCTGTCTTTGGTTTACGTCGATGGCCCTTATCTCGATTCCTTATCGCTGACCAGGGTTCCGCAAAAGCGGATGGTAAACCGATTTTTATGGTTGGATTAGATTTAATTTTTTACCTTATAAATAAAATATTCTTTTGGATTAGGATTTTATGTTTATATGAGTTATAAATAGGGGCTGTTCAAGATTTGAGGGTCCATAGAAATATTTAATTTTTTGGAGAAAATAGAAGGGAAATGATTGTCGTTTGGAAGCTCCATGTTAGTGTAATAGTCCTAACTCTTCGTTGGTATTCGAAATTCCTTGTTCCAGACCTGGGTTCGAGAAAATTTAGTTTCTTCCTTTTCTACGGAACCTTGCCTGCTAACACAGTTCGGCCTTGACACCTGTATAGCAGGGCTTTTGTGAATAGCGAGTATAAGTAGGCGCGCACATCCTCCGACCATCACTGGTCGCTGCCGTCGTGCGCACACGTATTGCGCCGGCGTTCGGGCCCGTAAGTTTCGGTTCGGCGACTGCTTCTCCGAAACTTTTGCACCCACGGCTGGTGTTGGGAACAACACGTCGCCTTCGTCGACGTCCGGATACCGACTTGCCACCAGCGGCATCACCGGTACCCGGGCCCGGCGAGGCGTGGCGTGCCCACGCCGCCGCTAGGGCCACGCCAGAGGCAGCTCCGCCACGCGCATACGCCTTCCGCGACCCGAAGCCACGCCCGAGCGTGTGTCTGAAGCCGCGCACCGAGCGTGTGTACGAAGCCGCGCACCGAGCGCGTGTACGCGATCTCGCGCCCGTGCGCGTAACGCGAACCGCGCCCGTGCGCGTCAACGACGATGCCACGCCCACGACCACCCGCACAGACCTCTGCGGAGACGCAGCGCCGCGCGACTCGTCCGCGCCCGCTGCGACGCAAGGTCTTTGTGCAGTCGTCGGCACATTCCGGCCTGCTGGATGCGGTCCGGTCGCTCGCGGCCGACCGCGCCAACACATCGCCACGACCGGGACCATCCCAGGGAGCTGGGGAGGAGCGCTTCGTAGCGAGCCCCCCAGTCCTCTCCCCGGCGCCTTCGATGCCGTCCCTGGAGGCCGTCGGACAAGCACCGACGACCACAACCCCACCTGCGCCGCAGCTGGCGGCGGCCTCTGTGCCGCCCGCCGCCTCGGCCGCCTTGAGACCGACTGCGCCGCCGCCGGCCGCGTCGGTACCGACTGCGCTGGCGCCCGCCGCGCCGGTACCCCGACCGCGCTCGCCGCGCTACCCCGCGCCGCGCCCGCCGACACCTGCAATCCCTGTGGGACGTTTCCCCTCCCCGCCTAAGGGTCGAGTCGGAGTCCCACAGGCAATGCCAATAACCACGCCGCCTCCCAGCATGCCGCGTCTCTCGCCGGGCTCGCCGATGGAAACGTCGACGAGCCCGACGTACGCGGCCGCCGCCGCGACCACGAGCGCGGCCAAGAGGCCGGCGCCGCCGCGATCTCCGCCGGCGAGCGCCGCCTCCACCGCCGCCGCCGCTTCTACGTCGGCCGCTGCCTCCTCCTCGGCCGCGACCACGGCCACTGCCGCCGCCGCCGCCGCCACCGCGCCGAAGCCGTCCGCGCGCTACCCTCCGCTTGTCGTCGAGGTGCTGCCGGACTGGCCGACGCATTTCAGGGAGCTCAAGAAGCTCCTTGGACACGCTCTCAACGGACGCCCGTATGGCAGAGGCGTCCGGTTTATTCCCAAGTCGGACCACGAGTTCCGCGCCATCCAGCGCTATCTGACGCAGCTGGAAAGCGCAAGCGGAATCTCGTGGTTCTGCTACTCGCTCCCTGCCGAGAGGAGCGTGAAGGTGGCGATCCGCGGCCTGCCGGCGAACACCGAGCCGGCACTCGTCGAGGAGGAGCTGCGCGAGCTCGGGTACGTCCCGGAGCACGTGCGGACCATCCCCGCGCGCCCGGGTCGGCCGGGCTGCCTGATGTTCGCGCAGCTGCAGCGGACACCTGACGTCACGCCGGGTATATACGAGGTGCACGAGCTCCTATGTATGCCCGGCGTCACCATCGAAGCGTGGCGCGGCCGCAAGGGCCCCGCGCAGTGCCACCGGTGCCAACAGTTCCGGCACTCCTCCCACAACTGCCACCGGCCGGTGGCCTGTGTGTGTTGCGGGGAGGGGCACCCGGCCCGGGACTGTCCGCGCCCCCGGGAGGACCCGCCGACGTGCGCAAACTGCGGAGGCGCGCACACGGCCAACCACGCCGCCTGCCCGGTGTACCGCAGCGAGTCACGCAACCGCCGCGCGGGCACCGTTGCGCGCACCGCTGCAGCGAAGCGCAGCGGTACTGCCGAGGCCGACGCGCCCGGCTCGCTCATGGCTGCCGCCAACCAGCCACAGCAGCAGCCGGGCCGCAAGCGCCGCCGTCGCCGGCGTGGCAAGCGCGCGGGCTCGCGCGAAGGCGCGCCGCCCACAACCGCGCGAACCCCAGCCGTGCAGCCCACAGCCGCGCCGCCTGCAGTGGCGCCGCGTCCGACGCCGCAGCCTCCAGCGCCGCGGCCTATACTGAAACGCCCGACGACGGCCCCTCCGGCGCCGCCCGCACCGTCCAAGACCACCGTGGTCGCTGCCCCCGAGCCCCGGGGGACGAAGGCGAAGCGCGTGGCACTGCCGCAGCCGACACCTCAGCCGGCGCGCGGCACCTTGGACGCCAGAACGACCCGCATCATCGGCACCCTGCACCAGGTGTTGATGGCGATCCAGGAGCAGCGCGATCCGATCCCGCTGCTCGTGGCGTGCATCACGGAGCTTCTGCATGGGTGAAGAGCTCCGGATCGCCTTCTGGAACGCCGACGGGCTTTCTTCGCAGAAAGCCCGTCTTCTAAAGCACCTGCTCTCTCAGCGTCAAGTGGACATCGGCCTGATCAACGAGACTCACCTCAGACCAGTAGACAAGTTGAAGGTTTCCGGATACTATGTCTACCGGGAGGACCACACCTCGCCGATCGGGACTGCTTATCGGGGATTAGCAGGTTTGGTCCGTCGGAAAGTCATCCACCAAGTGCTGCCAGTACCACAGCTGCAGACGTCGTACGCCCTCGGCGTGGAGGTCTGCGTCGATCGCCAGCCCACCCGTATGTTCGCCTTCTACAAGCCCCCGACGAATCGACTCGCAGTGGCTGATGTCCGCACCCTGCTGGACTCGCCGCTGCCCACGATCATCGCCGGGGACTTCAACGCGAAGCACACGGCGTGGAACTCCAACTTCGTGTCACCGGATGGCAGACGCCTCCTGGACGATGCAGACCGCCACGGCTACGAGGTGCTAGGGCCAGAGGTCCCGACGCACTATCCGTACTGTGCAGCCCTCACACCAGACGTCATCGACATAGCCGTTACACGCGGCCTCGCCGCGACGCCGTCGATAGACGTCTTGGATGAACACCTCACTTCCGACCACCAACCTGTCCTCTTGACGCTGAAGAGCGTGCCGATGATGACGATGCCACCTTCTCCAAAACATCGCCAGGACTGGCGAGCCTTCGCCGACTACATGGCGGAGCACACGCCGTCCTTCCGAGTGGAGACCCCCGCAGACGTCGACCGCCTCGCGACGGACCTCAGCGCGACTCTGTCCACCGCGCTTCGAGAGTCCAAGCTCGACGCTGCTACCACTCGCAGGCCTCCACACCTCCCGGCCTTCATCCAGGCGATGATTGAGGAGAAGAGGAAACTGCGACGGCAATGGCAAGCCCGGCGGTGCCCGACCATGAAGACGCAGCTCAACGCTCTGGCCGCCAAGATCTCAGAAGCGCTGGAAACAGTAGCCGTAGAGTCTTGGCATCGCACCATCGAGCGAGCCGGCGACGACTGGTCCGGCCTCCACCGCCTCTGCCGCCACCTCTCCGGGAAGCCTACTCCGATTAGGCCTCTCCTGGCCAGTGACGGAACCCCACGTTACCGTGCCGAAGACCGAGCGGAGATTTTCGCCGACTTCCTGGAGACGCAGTTCACACCGAATCCGACCACTGATGTGCAGCACGTTGACACCATCGAGCGACACTTGGAGGCTTACTTCGAGACGCCGATAGCGCCGACGGAAGATCCCGTCGTGTTCTCCCCTGGGCAGGTCCACCGGATGATTCGGCGGACTAAACTACGAAAAGCGCCCGGTCCCGACCGCATCACTAATGAAGCTCTGCGCCATCTACCACAGCGATCCATCGCGGCGATGGCGCGGCTGTTCAACGGCATCCTCCGGACCGGGCACTTCCCGTGTTCGTGGAAGCTCGGCCGAGTCATCATGATACCGAAACAGGGGAAGAACATCCTGCTACCCGGGAGCTACCGTCCCATCACGCTGCTGTCGACGATATCGAAAGTCTTCGAGAAGTTGCTGCTGCTGCACATCACGCCCCACCTTCAGCCACGCGACGAGCAGTTCGGCTTCCGTGCCGAACACTCCACCACGCTCCAAGTCACGCGAGTACTGCACCACCTCGCTGCCGCTTATAATAAGCGGGAGCACTCTGTTGCAGTATTCCTGGACATGGAGAAGGCGTTTGATCGCGTCTGGCATGCCGGCCTCGTTTACAAGCTGTCCACGTCTACTACTCCCCGTCGAGTAGTCAAGACTGTGGCCACCTTCCTGCAAGATAGACGTTTTCAAGTGGCGGTTGAAAACGTGCTGTCTGCAGAACGATCCATCCGTGCCGGCGTGCCCCAGGGAAGCTGCCTGTCGCCCGTCTGCTACAGCAGATACACGGACGACATCCCAGTGGTCGGCGGCGCCATGCTGGCGCTCTACGCCGACGACGCTGCACTTGTTACCACCTCGTTGAACGCCCCACACGCAGCCATCAAGATGCAGCGTGCACTGGACGCACTTCCCACATGGCTGAAGGACTGGAGACTGAAGGTCAACGTGGCGAAGACTCAGGCGATCTCCATCGGGCGGGCTGTCACCCTGCCGCCCCGGGTGTCGCTTCTGGGAGAACCTGTCGAATGGACCCCGACGGCTAAATACCTCGGCGTGACCATCGACAAGAAGCTCTCGATGCGGCCCCACGTGAAGAACGTCGTCGCGCAGTCGCGCGCCATGCGAGGCCTCCTGCGCCCCGTGCTGGCGTCCCACCTGCCTCTCCGTGCGAAGCTGTGCCTGTATAAGGCATACGTCCGCACGCGACTCACCTACGCGGCCCCAGCCTGGTTCGCGCTGGCCAGCGAGCCGGGCCGCAAGTCGCTGCGGGCGCAGCAGTCGCTCGCGCTTCGCACCATCACCGGAGCGCCACGCTTCGTGCGGAACCAGGTCATCTCCAGAGACCTGCACATGGAGAGCCTCGACGACCACGTTCGCCGCCTGAGCACCTCGATGTTCGCGCGCGCCGACGGAGCGCGGTCCCAGCATCTGCGGGGCATCGCGCCATACCATCGGCGGCCGCCGGATATCAGGGGTCTGCCACGTGACCTGACGTCGGATTGAGACCACAGCGCTTCCTCGCCGCTGGCTGACGGGCGCCCACCGGGACACCACTGGCGGGCACGACCTCGCTGAGCGGCGGGTTGCAAGCTACAACCAGGATTTACCTTCACTCCGCTGCGCTCGCAGATCGCTCGCGACATCACGCGGGCTCGTATCGCAGCGCGGCGGAGTCACCGGACTGACACCAAGGACCAGCAATGGTCCCACCCAGCGCCCCGCCTGTAGTTGCAGGCGGCGTTGCTACTATTGGAAGGGGCCATCGCCCCGAACAATTACCCCGGGACCCTCAGGGGTCCGCGTGGACGACCCAGACGCGACCATCACTTTACGACTTCACTTCGAAGAGAGCACACGCTCTGAATTTCTTGATCCAGATAATTCTGGAAGAATGGGAGCTAGGTCCCAGTAAGCCTGCACACGCGATATACGTGGCCGGCGGTGCCGATTATTCCGGTGAGGGAAGGGAGAGCCAAGTAATTTGGTAAGTTATCGACACTTTTTTATTGTATCTGGCCCCTGACGTAGCTAACGTTATGTACGGGTTTTATTTGTCGTATTTCTCCCAAATTCCAGGCCGGGTATTTAAAAGATATAAAAGAAAGAAGAATTATTATTTGATCGGGTTGGATCCTATCGATCGACCTTCGACAGCCTTTCGAAAGAAGGCTAACCTCGAGGCCTAGCAAGGTCTTGGTCCTACGGGAGACCCTTCCAGCGTCCACGTCGGCCGGGAGCGGCGACGGCGGCTTGCGCGGGGCGGCGACGGCGGCTCGCGCGTGGCAGCGACGGCTGCTGGCTACCGCGGCGGTCTTCGCGCCTCCTTGTTGGTGTTCTTCGCGAGTTCTCCGGGAGTGTTCCCCATAGGGTAACCATGGCTCGAGGTACCTCATTTCCTTAATTAATCATTTAGGAAGCTCTTAAAAGATTTTGATACTGGTACAGTCAAGGAACTAAACGTTAGATACCTTAGCTTAAATGTACGATATATACTTAGAATAACCTATAACTATAACTAAGCGAACCTTACGGCTCCAGCCGACTGAGCGTATGTAACTTTCTATTATAAATGTTTCCAATATAATATAGGTAGTTAATTAATTTAAGATATAGAGGTAATAGTCGTATCGTATGTGTATTGTTTTATTTTGGTTTCCTATTATAATGATATAACTTTTTTCTGTGTTTCATTCCACTCTAATTCCACGTATAGTAATATAAATTCGTTGCGACGGGAATAAAACTCATTTATTTATTTATTAGCCGGGAAGACTTTAGAAAGGTTATTCGCCCAGTTTTATGCCCGTCACTCGCAAGCCGCCGTCGCCGCCCCACGTTGGGCGCCACGTGTGACGGGTATAAAACTGGGCGAATAACCTTTCTAAAGTCTTCCCGGCTAATAAATAAATAAATGAGTTTTATTCCCGTCGCAACGAATTTATATTACTATACGTGGAATCAGAGTGGAATGAAACACAGAAAAAAGTTATATCATTATAATAGGAAACCAAAATAAAACAATACACATACGATACGACTATTACCTCTATATCTTAAATTAATTAACTACCTATATTATATTGGAAACATTTATAATAGAAAGTTACATACGCTCAGTCGGCTGGAGCCGTAAGGTTCGCTTAGTTATAGTTATAGGTTATTCTAAGTATATATCGTACATTTAAGCTAAGGTATCTAACGTTTAGTTCCTTGACTGTACCAGTATCAAAATCTTTTAAGAGCTTCCTAAATGATTAATTAAGGAAATGAGGTACCTCGAGCCATGGTTACCCTATGGGGAACACTCCCGGAGAACTCGCGAAGAACACCAACAAGGAGGCGCGAAGACCGCCGCGGTAGCCAGCAGCCGTCGCTGCCACGCGCGAGCCGCCGTCGCCGCCCCGCGCAAGCCGCCGTCGCCGCTCCCGGCCGACGTGGACGCTGGAAGGGTCTCCCGTAGGACCAAGACCTTGCTAGGCCTCGAGGTTAGCCTTCTTTCGAAAGGCTGTCGAAGGTCGATCGATAGGATCCAACCCGATCAAATAATAATTCTTCTTTCTTTTATATCTTTTAAATACCCGGCCTGGAATTTGGGAGAAATACGACAAATAAAACCCGTACATAACGTTAGCTACGTTAGGGGCCAGATACAATAAAAAAGTGTCGATAACTTACCAAATTACTTGGCTCTCCCTTCCCTCACCGGAATAATCGGCACCGCCGGCCACGTATATCGCGTGTGCAGGTGTCAAAGACATAATAATATGTTCTGTAGCGTAGCCTCTGAACAAATCTACTCTGTATAAAATCTCTGTAGTTTCAGTACTCTGTAACATTTTTATGTCAAGTAGAATCAATTTGTCTATTCTTTCTCTTTTCATTTCCTTTCGCTAGTAAAAATGTCCTCCGGCCCTAGATAAATTAATATTAAAGGTAATTACATTTTAACAAAGGGTTTTTATTTATTTTTAGCCCTATAATGTGAAATTAAACATTGGTGCCGAAACACAGCTAAATTCTCCCAAACAAGTGTGCGTAAGTGTGAAAAATTCGTCCACGCCGCACGCGCCATTTTAACTACTAATCAAAATTAAATTACCAAAGTAAAGGGCCGGAGGACTCGAAATCATCATAAAAAAGGGGAGGAGGACAAAAATTAAAAGGCCAACCACTAATTTGCCGCCGCCAGGGAATCATCATGCCAATTGACGACATCAAACGACTGCGCAACGCACGAGGTCAGTGCAAAGGCGCCATAACAAGATTAGAAGCATACCTCAGCCAGGAAAGGAATTATGAAATAAGCGACATAGAGGTACGGGAACAAAACCTCAATAGCAACTTTCAACGCTTTCAACAAGTACAACTGGACATTCTTTGTCTGGGCGGCGGGGAGGAGGACGACGAGACTTCGCTTATCGAAGAGAGGTACTTAGCCTTGTGTTCTAAACTTCGAAAGCTGAAACGTGCAGTGCAACAGGAAGATCCGTGTCACAGTGCTTCATTGTGTAAACAGCGTGTTAATCTCCCACCTATAAATATAAAAGTGTTTGATGGCAAGGATGTTAGCACCTACAAACAGTTTATAGATTTATTCACGGCAGTCATAGATAAAGACACTAAGCTTTCAAATGTGGAAAAATTCTATTATTTAAAAAGTTTATTAGCATCTGAACCACTTCAACTCATTGAAGGTTTGCCGGTGTGCAATGATTCCTACAAATCGGCTATAGGTCTTCTTAACAAAAGGTATGATAATATCTCTTTACTGATTTACAGCCATATCAATACCTTGTTGGACTTGCCCAACATTCAACGGGGGACGGCCCCTATGCTAAGGGACATGGTGAGTCGCATTCGGCAACATACTTCGGCTTTACAAAACTTAAATCAACCTGTTGACCAATGGGGTTCGTTGCTAGTCTGCATCCTAATTAGAAAACTTGATCCATTGACAGTTAGATTATTTCACGCCGAGCATGACACAACACAGGTGGCTACATTGGATAGCTTACTAGAGTTTGTTTCCAAAAGGGCTGCTTCGATGGAGGCTACCTCCTCGCATAATGTTGACAAACCCAAGTCAAAATCAGTCAATTTAGCAAGCGTTGAACACCCAGTTAATCAGAGTAAACCATGCCAGTTATGCGGCAACAACCAGTTTCATAAATTGTTCAAATGCCCCAAATTTAACTTATTATCACTAGAAAAAAGGCTGGAACATGTCAATAATAACCAACTCTGCAGATTTTGTTTAAATAAACATAAAAACAGGTGTCGA
Source organism: Coenonympha glycerion (assembly GCA_963855885.1). Taxonomy (NCBI): domain Eukaryota; kingdom Metazoa; phylum Arthropoda; class Insecta; order Lepidoptera; family Nymphalidae; genus Coenonympha; species Coenonympha glycerion. The sequence goes on along the minus strand of OY979651.1, from coordinate 8,209,029 downwards.
TTATATATGCGTCTACACTGTAGGAGTTGCAAGGATTCAAAACACAGCTCTTTACTATGTAATAAAGATTCACAGATGAAGTCTTCAGAGATGAATAATGCTGGCTCTAGTCAGGAGGTAACTTTACATACACAAAAGCCGTTAGCTAATAAGGTACTACTGCCAACTGTCAGAGTGCTAGTAACTAACTCAAATGGAGATCTCATTGTTGCCCGTGGGATACTGGACTCTGGAAGCCAGAGCTCGTTCTGCACATCTGGTCTTGCTGACAGATTAGGTTTGCCACAGTTTGACCTACAAAATAATATAGCTACCATAGGCAACAACATTAATGTGACTCAAAAGGCTGTAAACTTAACACTTCACTCAATGACACAAAATTACACCTGCAGAGTAACTTGTTCCATAATAAATAAAATATCTCAACCTCTCCCCCAAAAACAATTTAATCTTAACAATCTTAACCTTCATTCTGTTCCTTTGGCCGATCCAAACTTTAACATTCCAGGTGATATCGACCTACTACTTGGAGTCAACATCTTCTTTCGCATTCTGCTAAATGGGAAAATAGAAGGAGCCCCTTCTGACCCCATACTGCTAAACACAAGGTTTGGATACGTCATCTCAGGTGACTCTTTTCCTTCTCTTTCTAACAACTTCAATGTCTCCTTGCATACTGTCAATGACTCTCATCTGGATTCTGTTGTGAAGCGATTCTGGGATACTGAAAAAGTGCCAGAAATATATCCTGAGAATTTACCAGAAAATGAGTATAGTGAGACTATTTTTAAAGAATCAGTAAAATTAGAAGAAAATATATTTTCTGTTAAATATCCCCTCAAGGTGAGTTTAAATGAAATAAATACTGCTGATTCATTTTCAATTGCATTGCAGCGATTTTACAACTTAGAGAAGCGTTTCCAAAAAGATCCATTATATTTCACTATGTACAAAGATTTTATTAATGAGTACATACGGTTAGGTCATGCCAAGGTAATACCTATTCATCTCCAAGATGATGCAGTCCAGCCTCTTTATTTTTTGTCTCATCATGGCATAGTGCGTAAGGATAAAATCCGTTGCGTTTTTGATGGAACTGCTAAGCTTCAAAATAAAAATAATAATAATGTAAACAGTCATAGCCTAAATGACATGTTATGCAATGGGCCTGTCGTCCAAAAACAATTATTTGACATATTGTTGCAGTTTCGCACTTACAACATTGTATTAATGTGTGATATACGCCATATGTACAGATGTATACTAATTTATCCAGAACATAGAGTACTGCAAAATATTATCTGGAGGGAAAACCCAAATCAACCTATCCAATGTTTACAACTACAAACCATAACATATGGCTTAAAAAGTTCTGCTTATCTAGCCACAAGGTGCTTAGTAGAACTAGCATTAAGATTTGAACATAAATTCCCACTTGCTAGTAAAGCTATATTGCAAAATTCCTATGTTGATGATATTCTGTGCGGGGCTTCCACCATGCAAGAAGCCCTTGAATTAAAAGGAGAGCTTATAGAACTTTTAAAATGTGGCAACTTTCAGTTACACAAATGGTGCTCTAACAGCTCAGATTTAATTTCAGATATACCTCAAGAAAAACTTGGTTTTTCACAGCGGGATCTAGATCAGGAGTCTTTGATAGTAAAAACGCTGGGTCTCTCATTTGACACTAGGGATGACGCATTCAAAGTCAGTGGAAGCACTGTCGATTCTCCTAAAATACCTACCAAAAGAAGTGTTTTAAGCTCCATTAGTAGATTCTTTGACCCGCTCGGATTTGCAGCTCCAATTGTAGTTAAGGCTAAATTGATATTGCAGCAAATTTGGCAGCGTAACTTAGCCTGGGATTCTCCTTTACCCAGTGATTTAGCTGAAATTTGGCAAGCATTTCAAACGGAACTATCAAACATGAAGGAGCTGTCAATTCCGCGCAATGTACAATTATCTGGATGTGAGGAATCTGAACTAATAGGTTATTGTGACTCGAGTACTGTTGCATTTGGTTGTTGCATCTATATTAAAGTCAAGGTCGATGGTCAATATCATATTTATTTGTTTTGTTCAAAGTCAAGAATAGCACCTTTGAATTCAAAATTAACCATTCCAAAACTTGAATTAAATGGAGCTCTGCTACTTAGTAGCTTGATGAATAAGGTTTCCTCTGTATTGCCAGATATTAAAAACATCAGTTTATTTACTGACTCCAATATTGTCTTAGGATGGTTAAATTCAGCTCCAATTAAACTTCCAGCCTATATTGGAAACAGAGTGAAAGAAATTAATAAGTTGACTTCTATCATGAAATGGTTTCACACACCTGGCTTATTAAATCCGGCAGATATCTTGTCAAGGGGTTCCGATGCTAATTCCATTCATGCAAACAAATTATGGTGGCATGGGCCAGATTATTTACAAAATAAGAGTCCTTATAATTTATATTTATCAATAATTGAAATTCCATTAAAGCAAAATTGTGAAAAGATTGATTTAAATATTTGCTCCAAAGTTGAAAACAGTGATGATAATATGTTACCTATCTATACTAATTACTCAAATTTGTACAAATTACAGCGCATAGTCTGTTATATGTTGAGATTCATCCACAAACTTAGAAAAATTTCGATAAATACAGGTCATGTCTCTGCAACTGAAATGAAGAATTCGTTAAATATTATTATCAAAGGTCTGCAACTCATTCACTTCCGTGATGAAATGATGAGTTTGCAAAAGGGGAAATGTGTAACTTCCAACATTAAGTCCTTACATCCGTTTTTAGACAAAGATGGTCTGTTGAGAGTAGGTGGAAGGTTACAAAATTCTTCACTTTCTTTTGCAAAGAAATTTCCTATAATATTACCTAGTAAAACTCATATAACAAGACTTATTATTAAAAATGAACACTTAACATTACTTCATGCTGGATTAAAATTGGTCTCTAGTAGTTTATCACAGAGATATCATTTAATTAATTCAACTAGAGAAATTAAAAGTGTCATCAACAAATGTGTTATTTGTCAAAGATATAAGGCTGAAGGTGCCAAACAATTAATGGGTTCATTACCCAAAGATAGAGTCACTCCTGGCAGAGTATTCCAAAATGTTGGATTAGATTATTGCGGTCCTTTTAGCATAAAAGTTTCAACTTTGCGGCGTGCCACCACCACAAAAGGTTATGTTGTTATGTTTGTTTGCATGGCCACAAAGGCTGTACACATGGAAGTAGTTTCGGATCTATCCACTGAAGCCTTCTTAGCGGCCTTCAAGCGATTCATATCGAGAAAATCTATTCCTTCAAATGTATACTGCGATAATGCTTCTACTCTGAAAGGAGCTAATAACCAATTGAAAGCTCTATATGATTTGCAAAATTCAAAAGATTTTCAAGACAAATTTCAAAATTATTTATCAATGAAGGGCATTAACTTTAAGTTTATACCTGCATATAGTCCAAACCACGGTGGTCTCTATGAAAGAGCTATAAAGTCAGCTAAACATCACCTAAAAAGGGTAGCTGGCTCTAGAAACTATACCTTTGAACAATTCAATACGATAATCTGTCAAATTGAGGCCATATTAAACTCAAGACCCTTAATGCCATTATCTCAAGATACTAGTGATTATTCATATTTAACACCAGGTCATTTTTTAGTAGGATGTCCATTAAATTCTTTCCCAGAAGAAAATCTTGAAAATATTCCTACAAACAGGCTTCGTTTATGGAGGTCATGTGAGCAAACACGACAGCATTTCTGGCGAGCTTGGTCTAGTGAATATTTATCAACCCTTAATAACCGAACTAAATGGATGAAAGAATTTCCTAATATTAAAGAAGGAATGATTGTATTATTAAGAGATCAAAATACTTCACCTTTGTATTGGCCTATGGGTAGAGTGTCTAAGGTATATATTGGCTCAGATTCCAAGGTAAGAGTGATCCAAGTCCGGACCTCCAATGGTAAGCTCCATGACAGAGCGATTTCCAAGGTGGTTGTATTGCCAATAGATGATACTACCACATGAATCAATATAAGTAGTAGCTTCTCGTAGGATTTCTTTGAAATGTAAGCCAGTCTTACGATACCAAGAGAGCTCAATATATTGTATACTTAGTCTAACAATAGATATAAGTTTTAATATATAAAAATATGTACTTAAAATATGAACATGTACCTTGTTTGTTATTAACTGCGAGACCTAGCATAGGTTTAGCATAAATAGTATACTTAGGTTTAATTAATAACTGTCTAACAAAAATGAATCTTTTATAAATAATATCATAAAAGTTCATCTTCAAATGGTACAATTTACTACATGCACTTGTTTAACAGCATGGCATAAATTGAAATATGTAGCAACTAAGTACATTGCAATTTAATGTAACTCAATACACATAAGCATAATATAACATTATGCACTTTGTAGTTCACCTTAGTCATTGAACTGCTTTATTAAATTACTTTTATTGTGTTCCGCAGGACATTTAATTATTGTAAAATTTTATGTAAAACTAGTTTTCAAAATTGAGTAAGTTTAAATTATGTAAAAGGTTAAAATGTCAATCAATTGTAATTAGATAGCTAGGCTTCTTTGCCCGCCGCAATTTATGTCAAAGACATAATAATATGTTCTGTAGCGTAGCCTCTGAACAAATCTACTCTGTATAAAATCTCTGTAGTTTCAGTACTCTGTAACATTTTTATGTCAAGTAGAATCAATTTGTCTATTCTTTCTCTTTTCATTTCCTTTCGCTAGTAAAAATGTCCTCCGGCCCTAGATAAATTAATATTAAAGGTAATTACATTTTAACAAAGGGTTTTTATTTATTTTTAGCCCTATAATGTGAAATTAAACAGCAGGCTTACTGGGACCTAGCTCCCATTCTTCCAGAATTATCTGGATCAAGAAATTCAGAGCGTGTGCTCTCTTCGAAGTGAAGTCGTAAAGTGATGGTCGGAGGATGTGCGCGCCTACTTATACTCGCTATTCACAAAAGCCCTGCTATACAGGTGTCAAGGCCGAACTGTGTTAGCAGGCAAGGTTCCGTAGAAAAGGAAGAAACTAAATTTTCTCGAACCCAGGTCTGGAACAAGGAATTTCGAATACCAACGAAGAGTTAGGACTATTACACTAACATGGAGCTTCCAAACGACAATCATTTCCCTTCTATTTTCTCCAAAAAATTAAATATTTCTATGGACCCTCAAATCTTGAACAGCCCCTATTTATAACTCATATAAACATAAAATCCTAATCCAAAAGAATATTTTATTTATAAGGTAAAAAATTAAATCTAATCCAACCATAAAAATCGGTTTACCATCCGCTTTTGCGGAACCCTGGTCAGCGATAAGGAATCGAGATAAGGGCCATCGACGTAAACCAAAGACAGGACCGCTTGCTTTTACGCAATCGTTCTACAGTATTTTACGCCGCAACTATGCCGAGATTTTCACCTTTAAACCAGCCCATTGCACCTATGCCTTCGCAGGAACATTTTCCTACCCGTAAAAGACAATTCCGTAGGAACGATTTAAAGTTATGCAATTTCTTACCTGAAGTATGACCCGCGCAAAATATGTCCATCGCGCATATCCTTTCGTTTACGTCTAACTTGTTTACGTTCGTTTTCCTGGAACTCGGTCGACGGCTGAAGTTTTACGACCTAAAATTCTTTTGTCCTATTGTTAGAGTTTTCCCTACGAATACAATGGTGTTGGTTGACTTAATTTATTACCTGTCTAGATTGGAATTTTGAGAGATAACCATGTTTACCAGAATCTATACAAAAAAAATGGGTTTTATGGTTTCGTATCGTAGTTATCTTATCGGAGTGAATTTTCTTTCTGGAGATAACAGTGTTTACCAAAACCTATAGAGTAAAAAATAGGTTCTACTGTGTGAGTGAGAATGTCCTGTTACAATAACAATCTTTGTTTAAATGTGTAATGTGTACACTTTAAGATATTCTTTCATGTATCGCCGGCAGGTTCGGAACGCAGTTTGCACCAAGAAGAACTGGTAAGAAACTCGGTAAAAAATCAAAAAAATTCAAAATTCAAAATTTCTTTATTTCTAATACACATAGGTCTAACGTAAAACGTCATTATGATATTTGCGTATGGTGATAACTACAAGTCGACTTAAAGTTAAGTTTACGACTTACGAAGTACTTGCTCTTTTCAAAAATGTCATAATAAGTATACAAAATTCAAAATTCAAAAATTGTAATCTTTCCATAGGCCTAATTTACAGGCACTTGCAAAACGTTAGACTCTACCGCCTCGTTCGGAATGTAGCACTGCACCGAGAAGAACGGGCAAGAAACTCGGCACTTGCTTTGCAAGTAGTACCTATATTATGACATTTTTGTAAAGATGATACTCATACAGGTCCAAGAGGGAGCCGGCAACTTCGAAAGTGCGGCAATAAATACTTAGTCTAAGTTGACAAACCCGAGCCGTCGCTACACAATTTTTCACGCACACTAGCATCGGCGCACCATACAAATTTCAAATTGACACACTCACACCACAAGAAGAAAACCGGCAAAGTGCGAGTCGGACTCGCGCACCGAGGGTTCCATACCATAAAAGAAGTAAAACATTAAAAGAATCACTTTTGTGCACGAATTTAGGAGTATAATTTACATGTAGGTATTTTGTTGGCGAACCGCAAAGGTAACTTTGTTTTTGGTGGTTTATTGTTATTATCAAAAAAAGTATAAAAGTTATAAAGTTGATTTTATTTTTCCTGTAAAATATACCTACATTAATGTCTATTGATCACAATTATTTCAGATTTTTCGATTGATAAACTTCGGAGGTAACGGTATTTTTTTTGACAGTTTGCTTAATAAATCAAAAACTATCGGGCATAAAAATAAATAAAAATCGGTTTTAGAATACACAAGTAACGCCCTTTCATATGATACCCCACTCAATATTGTTACCTATCTCCTTTTGAAAATTCAAAGCCCCGGTTTTCCCCCCTTTTTAAATAAAAATAAAAACAATTTTCAATTTTTTATGATGGCAATGCCGGCGCGCCGCAATTACCTACAACTATTCCAAATTTCAGGTAGATAGCTTTAGTAGTTACTGAAATAATCGAGTGTGACAGACGGACGGACGGAGAAAGTCTCACCATAAGGGTTCCATTTTTACCATTTTGGTATGGAACCCTAAAGCCGCACTCACGGAGCTGTCGTTGTTAGGTAGGGCTCTATCTAGTCGGAGCGCGAGCGACGACGTTTTATAAATCTATGATGATACTGCCAAATTGTCATTTCCTTTTAACTATTTCATAAGCCTACGTTGTTTTATTAGCTTACAAAATGGAAAAACCGAATAAAATTTCAATTTTCCGGTCAAATCCGTTTAGTTCGGTAAAAATAGTTAACATATTTTCAGCGCAGTTTTAGTGGAGTAGGCTCACACGCTTTTGAATAATCAAGCAAGCGGCGGAATGTAGCGATTTAGCATTTGGCTTTCACGCTGCTGGGTTTTTTTATCCAAGCTTAATTTTATCTTTTAGATAAATACTAGCTGACCTGGCAAACGTTGTTTTGCCCTTGGGGATTTAAAAAATAGTTGAATTGAGATTTAAACTATCCTATCTCTCAAGTTGGATCGAACTGCACATGGTGTGCGAATTTTATTATAATCGGTTAAGTGGTTTAGGAGTCCATTGAGGACAAACATTGTGACACGAGATTTATATATATTAAGATGTTTAGGTATCTAATTTGTTTATCCAGCGCCTTCCCGCGACTCTTTTAATGTCGTCAGTCCATCTGGTCGGAGGTCTGCCAACACTGCGCTTTCCCGTGCGGGGTCGTCATTTCAGCACTTTGGGTCCCCAACGTCCGTCTGTTCTATGAGCTATGTGCCCATTGCCACTTCAGCTTCGCGATATGTTGAGCTATGTCGATGACTCTGGTTCGTCTACGGATCTCCTCATTTCTGATTTTATCACGTAGAGAAACTCCGAGCATAGCTCTCTCCATCGCCCGCTGAGTGACTCTGAGCCTTCTTATGAGATCCATAGTAAAAGACCATGTCTCGGATCCGTAAGTCATCACTGGCAACACGCACTGTTCGAAGACCTTAGTCTTCAGGCACTGAGGGATATGGACGAGACGACATCACGAAGCTTCCCGAACGCTGCTCAACCGAGCTGTATTCGGCGGTTCACCTCTTTCTCGAAATTGGACCTACCTAACTAGACGTATGTCCCCGGTATAAATATGTTCAATTAACTAAATCAAATTTTAATTTGGCGGATTAATTTTACCCAACCACTTTAAAGTGGGTCATAATTATATTTAACCCATGGTTACACACCACAACTCTTGATATTCACCCATCAATGGGTGACCGCTGACCCCACTTGTACAACGAGGTTGAGTGAAGACTGCAGAGCCTCTTATGTTATCGTAAACGCTTTTCAGTTGAGCTTTTTCTTCAAGTTTTTTGGAATATAAATGTGGCATTAAAAATGGTTTGCGCGCTACGATGATATTATTGTTAAAAAAAAAACTAAATGTCTATTCTCTTTGAAGGATCACACGTCTTAGCGTACGTGTGTATTTTCGAGCGCCGCTATTTTAAAAAATAAATATTTGTAACTCCTTCGCATGTCCTTCCTGTTTTAACACAATCATATATAGGCCATTTTTGTCCCGGAAAAAATATGGTTTCTGAGATATTGGTGAAAAACGGTACGCAAGTGTATCCCGTACTCCTGCCAACAAGTTCTGTCGTGGCAAGCGACAGGTTTTAGTGGATGCAGACCCCACTTAACCCCTCCATTTCCCCTGACGGAGGGCATTTCCTATCATAGAAAAAGAAGGTATAATGATTTAAGTACAGTCCGAAAAGGCTCTCTTGGCACTTGAATGACATTCTCAGGAGGGCGTTGTTAGAGAATAAAGGCACCCAGAAAATAAAATCTCCTCAATTTTACTTTTATTTTTGTTAATTAATACAATACAACATACAATAGCAATAAGTATTACTCGTACCGACAGAGCGGACTAATAAACAGTATCACAAGCTAGAGGCATTAGTTCCGATTTTGGCCACGCGCCAAGATAGCCTTGTCTCAATGTAGGCATGTGATAAAGTAGCTTTGTGGCTACCAAGCTACAAAGACAGCAGCAAAGCTAGTAGGTACTAGGTATCTACATTATGTAGGAGTCACTGATATGTATCTCTGGATTCATGATTCCATACGTTTGACAGTTTCATTTTTTGTGCCGATTTGAAGCGCCTCCCCCGAGTGTCAACTTAGTTACTAAATTGACATTTGTGGGAAGTGGACCGTCGTTTTGAATGTCATTCGATTTTAGTTCCATACACGCTCACGCCAGGTTACGCAACAATCAGCGCCAAAATGGCGAAAATCAAATGTCTTCGTTTTTACTTTGAAAGTCAGCGATCCATAGTATATTCTATATACTCTATGGAGATCAGTGGTAGGAGTGAAAGAGCCACAGTCAATAAGGCAAGTCATTTGAGCGTTTAGCTTGGCAGCGCGCCAAGGAGACGGCTGTAAAACAGCGATGGGCCCTCGACGAGAGCCGATGGCCTTCCCCATCGGAGATATCACCAATTATCACTGCTTTACGAGCCAGTTGATTTTTATGACCGCCTCCCGTTGTTTGCCAATTTGTGAATGATGCGCAATTAAAGTGTCGGAACCCCGAGCTGTTGTTGAACAGTTGTTTTTTTTCGTACCATGTCAATGCGGATCTCGGCAGAGAACCTTGGCGTTTAGGAGCACACCACGGGTGTGCCCGCGAAATTCAATTTTTTGTGGTTTTTCGCGATTTTTAAGCTGAAAAGACATACTTAATACTTACTTAAAGACATACTTATACTTGGCTTAGGTCAGTCCAATTGCGATAATCCCAATATCATCTTCACGTGTTTATATAAAAATCCCTGCTTTAAAGTGTCGAGTTAAAGAAATTAGTCCGAGATTTGCGAGTTACTCACATAAAACTCGATACTAGGACTAATTTCATAGGACACACATTTTATGCAAAAAAATTGATATAATCATGTAAAGACGATGCTGCCAATATAGCAAATTGACTGCCATAAACCTCTGATGTGTAATTAGCGTACAAATTGCAAAAAACCATGAAAATTTTGAATTTTGCGGGCAGAGTCGTTGATTTCGCCTTAAAAAGTTAGCTTTTTTTCTGTAAATTCGAATACCAGCAATCAAAGCTCAAAGGTAGAGCATGCAACTCTTAACTTTGCAAAGTTATCGCGTTCGTAGAAACTAATATAATAAAGAGTCCACTAACCCACGATGTCTCCCATACATTCTTAATACCAAAATCATTTGTAATTCGTGTGGAAAGTTATTCATTTCCGCAATCAAACATAGAAATGTCTCTTTTTTTGAAAGCCAAAATCATTTGTAATTCGTGTGGAAAGTTATTCATTTCCGCAATCAAACATAGAAATGTCTACTGAGCGTTGAGTTTACGTCTTTCTGATTGTATCTGACCTATCGTCCCATAGGATTAAGAAAGTGAAGGAATAGAGAATACACCTACCTGTGTTTACGCACATACTTGTGCACTATAACATCTCGTGTTATGTATTTTTGACGACCTCCGTGGTTGAGTGGTTAGCGTGCCGGTTTTCAAGGCGCCGCCATCTCTGAGGTTCCGGGTTCGACCCCCGGTCGGGGCAATGTAGAAAAATAACTTTTCTACATTGTCTCGGGTCTGGGTGTTGTGGTACCTTCGTTGTTTCTGATTTCCATAACACAAGTGCTTAAGCTACTTACTTTGGGATCGGAGCAATGTATGTGATGTTGTCCTCTAATATATTTATACATATATCTCCCGTGTATTGTACAAATGACTGCCCTGTGCATAATCCTGTTAATTTAATTATTTTCTTAGCTTCACTGGCCGTTTTAAAGTTGTTTGTGAGTTTGGATAGCCAGCAATGAGCGCTAAGCTGTCCCCGGGGCGGCCATGTTGGAGGCGAGTTATAAGTTTGTTACGAGCTGTTGTGAGCCTCCGAGGAGAAATAGGCTGTCATGAATCTGTTATGCGTGTTTAGAGGTAGGGGAATAGACGTACAGTGCGACAAGGCTATTTTGGCGCGTGGCCAAAGTCTGAACTAACGCCGCTATCTTGTGCCACTGTTTGATAGTTCGCTCTGTCAGTGTATCACTATTGTATGTTATGTTGTTTTTGCTTACTATTAACTATTTTAAATTAAAATTGAAGTAAAATTGAGGAGATTTTATTTTATGGCTGCATTTGTTTTGCAACAGCGCCCTTCTTCAAGTGCCAAGAGAGCCTTGTCGGACTGTACCTATACCATAGGACCCGGCGGAACGCCCATGTGAAGTTGGTACCTGTATATTATGGCTGGAATAACAGATTTAACCCATATGGATTTAAACGAGTAACACATATTACTTTTTATCCCGGAAAATTCACGGTTTGCATGGAAAGTGTGAAAAATTTAATTTCCTGCTAGCAAAAGCAAGAACTTATACAATAACTAGTTGACCGGGCAAACGTTGCTTTGCCATTAAATGAATATCAAAAATAATTTACTTTCATACCTTCCGAATGTAGACATGAAATTTCATAAAAATCGGTCTAGCCGTTTCGGAGGATTCTGGTATCAAACAGAGTGATACGTGATTTTTTTATATTAGAGAAGATATATAACAATAATATTATAATATATCCGGGCAGATTCTACCGCTAAGTGCATTCACATAGTTAAAGGTAATTGGAGCGCGACTAAATGCATTGTTATATGTATATGTCTCACTATATATCATGCACTCCGCAATATTTTATGACATTATGCTCGCAGCGTAACAAATAGGTTCATACCATCGACATGAATCTGAGGATACGCCCATCGGAACATTTTACGTCAATCTTCTTTATACAAGAAACAAGAAGAAGAAGAAGACACACTTTATTGCATACAAACACAAAACAAAGAAAAAGAAACACAGAACAAAGAAAAAAGATAATAGTGATGTGATAATGTGATAATAGTGATAGGCGGCCTTATCGCTGCGAGCGATTTCTGCCAGGCAACCTTTTTGGCAATGGGAAATTAAGAGTACAACAACTCAATACAAGTACTCGTAAATAACAATATACAAGTACTCGTAAATAATTTAGAAATTAAGAAACACGACTGCCCTGTGGTAAAACGAATTTTCCCAAAAAATACCTAACCTATGTTATTCGGAATGATGTAAGGATTCTAAATTATGTCCAAATCTATTCAGCCGTTCAGAAGTTATGGTGGAATAAAAAACTCACATACATGCATACATACATGAACCCTAAAAACATTACACTCCTTTTTTTGGTCAGTCATGTGAAAAGTAGCGCCATTTGTAATTTCCAATATTACGCTGCAACATGGCGGAAATCGTCCCTGTGGAAACTCGCGTGCGGACTAACAACAAGTATAGTGATCTCAAGTATAGTGATCTAAGGCTCGGACCGCGGTCCATAGACAATACTGCGGTCGGCTTACAACTTACGCTGTTGGTGTCAAAACGAACGTTTTTGACACCAGTAAACTGACGACATTTTTTCGCGTGCTCCGCCGGGTCCTGTTCAAATACGTCTAATGTTCATACCTGTTTATAGCATCGACTTTGTCCATTATTACCTACAACGATTTCATTTCATGTCAATATCTTTTATAGTTACCTACTGAAATAATCGAGTGTGACAGCCGGATGGACGGAGAAAGTCTCACCATAAGACTTTAGTTTTTAGGGTTCCGTACCCAAAGGAACCCTATTACGGAGACTTCGCTGTCCGTCCGTCCGTCTGTCTGTCACCAGGCTGTATCTCTTGAACCGTGGTAGCTACGGACTTGAAATATTCACAGATGAAATATTTCTGTTGCCGCTATGACAATAAATACTAAAAACTAGAATGAAATAAATATATAAGTAAGGGGCCCCATAAGGGGTCTCCCATACAACAAACGTGATTTTTTTTTTGCTTTTTTGCTACATATTGATAACGGTAAAAGGCAGGCGCTTAAAATTTTAACATATACATTATATATTTACCGCAGAAATGAATAGTATAGTTAAAATAAAAAATTAAAGGGGGGCTCCCATACAACAAACGTAATTTTTTTGTTCGTATTTGAATTTGGTAGGCAGGGATGTTTACTTTACTTTAATACTATTGAGAATGGGGTTTGATGGTACGGAACCCTCAGTCGCGAGCCCGACTCGCACTTGACCGATTTTTACCATTTTGGTATGGAACTCTAAAAAAACATTTTTTAAACCGCTGCAAAGAGCTCTTTGACAACAAGTTGTAAAGCGATCTTTTCACCGGAGATCGCACAGCCGAGCGCCGCCATTATAGAGTGAGACCTTCCAAGCACGCAGAGATTAAAAAATAAAAAGTCAACGATATTTTTAGTTTAGAGATGGCAAATTTTTGCTATCTATTCAATCAACCCTGAAATTCAAAATTTGTTTATTTATGCATTATATAACACATTGTACCTAGGCTATATTTAGTCAACAAGTGCCTTTTTGGTCGTGTGTCACGACCCTTTATTTCAGTAACTATTACAGATATCGACATGAAATTTGGAATAGTTGTAGATAATAATGGCCTAAAGATAAAAGTTTTTTCTTTTTCTTTTAAAAGGGGGGAAAACCGGGTCCTCGAAATTTCAAAGAATTTTTTTCGACAGTTAACTTAAAAAGGAAACGACTGGCCAACATTGTTTAAGACTGTTTTTCAAATAAGGGATGCTGCATTAGTAGATGTTTAGCACATCCACAGGGCAATATGAGGGCAATATGACTGTAACTATATTTGGTCATGTATGCAAGGAAATAAATAAATAAATAAACCCAAAATGACTCTACATTATAGACTTCAAATCTGATTATGGTTAAAAGACTGATCTCAGATAGAGATAAAACTAAATAAAAAAAAACTATAGAGGCTTGCGCTTGACTACAATCATGTCCAGTCTGATGGACAGAAATGATGTGGTCTAGAATGGAGCGCGCTTGCTTAAAAATGCCCAACTCTTCTCTTGAATAATATGGGTTTATTCAAGACCCAGTAGTTTCCCCGACACTGCAAACGTCCACTAAGGCCCGTGAAAAAAAAAAACATTTTCAGTCATAAAAAAGCTGTTATTTTCCATTCTTAAAGAAAATCTCTATCGCGGCATAAAATCATTTTTAATATTGCCACTTTTGAGAAGCGTCTTACAAGCTCGAGATAAAAGACGGGTTAATCACGAAAAGTGGACGTTTCTGAACCTGACGTGGTTTTATAAAGAATTCTCTTTTTTTTGCGTGAAACATTTCGCGAATAAAAAAAGAAACCTGGATCTCGACAAATGCACTTTTATTTTTTAGCCCGCGTTTTCAAACAAAAGAATTATTAAAATTGTGTTGTTATTCTTCTTTAAGCCCATTTGCACCAACCCGTTTAGTGTGTTAACTCAGAGTTAACACACTAAACCAGAGTAAGTTGTGAAAATTGTCCAATGAGAGACTGACTCTAGGGTTAAAAATGTAAATATTTTATTCTCCTTCGCGCAACTGGACCTTAAGGCTAATCAAAACTACCAGATTTCACTTTTTAGGGTTCCGTAGACAAAGTGTAAAAACGGGACCCTATTTCAGACTTCGCTGTCCATCCGTCTGTCACCAGGCTGTATCTCTTGCACCAAAGTACGCTTGACACTTGAAATTTTCACAGATGATGTATTTCTGTTGCCGCTATAACAACAAATAAGTACTAAAAAATAGAATAACAATCTTAAATATTTATGAAGGCTCCCATTTCCATACAAAAAACGTGATTTTTTTGTTTGTTGATAACAGCAACAGGTAGATGCCAGAATATTTAGATCTATATACACTTTAATTTTTTTAATAATACAAAAAACTTTATTATTTAAAATCAGAATACCTATGTCCTAAATTAAAAATTAAAAACTAACTATAAAATTAAACTATATCTAAATTAAAATCTTCATACAAAACTAAAATGTTAAAGTAAATCTAGTATATACCGCTGTCAGAGGGTTTTTATTATTTATTATTTTAATTATTCCCAAAATGCCGGCCCCATTGCCTAATTACTAATTCTTTGGGCAAAGTAGAAACCAGCATTTTGATCAGACGCTGCATCGATCAAGCGTAAAGAAACTTTAAAAATTTTCTTTGCTCACAAAATTTGAATTCGAGTTGTATGGGCTTAAAAATAAATAGTTAAATCAAAATAAAATAAATATTTAAGGGGCTCCTATACAACAAACGTGATTTTTTGCTCGTTTCGAATTTTGTGGGCAGAGGTGTTTTGCAGAATTTGTCTTGTTGGTACGGAACCCTAGTGCGCGAGTCCGACTCGCACTTGGCCGGATTTTTATTCGACAGCATTTAGTATTGTACCCTCCTCCCTCTAGTCAAGGGTTTTCCATGGTCCTTCGAACCGGAGTCATCACTTTGTTGGTCACAACATCGCCGTTGCCGATCACTGAAGTTTACTTTTCTTAATAACAGATGGTGTTAATCCCATTTATATCGCGCTTACATTGTGTATTCCTAGCACTAGCATTAGGTACCAATATAAAAGGCTGTAATTTAAGACTGCAGATACCAGATACAGTCAGCTATAATATATATGAAATCTGGATCTGGATTTTTATTGGTCAGCATTTGGTATTGTACCCTCCTCTCCTACTTAAGGGTTTTACATGGTCCTTCGAGCCGGAGACATCATTTCCTAATAAGAATCATCACCAATTTTATCTCATCATCGATATCACCAATCAATTGATGATCAGTGTCCCGGGTCGATGGTGATTGGTCGGCCGGTATCGGGCCGGTACTCCAGGTCGAGTTGCCTCGATCGTACTATCTCCTTGTACACGTACGCGCTCACTCGCGGCGTTCTGGTACGTTGATTACAACATAGGTGTTGCCGAACGCTGAAGTTTACTTTTCTTAATAACAGATGGCGTTAATCGCTTTTATCTCGCGCTTGCATTGTGTATTCATAGCAGTACCTATATAAAGAGTTTTATTTTTTATGACACAAGTAAGTAGGCAGGTATAATAGTACCATCTGGATTATTTATATTTATTTAGACACCATTTAGTACAGGACGGGGGTCCTGTAGTCAAGGGTTTTCCATGGTCCTTCGAGCCGGAGTCACTATTTCCTAATTAGAATCATCACCAATTGCATGTTATCACCAATCAATTGGTCATCAGTGTCCCGGGTCGATGGTGATTGGTCGGCCGGTATCGGGCCGGTACTTCAGGTCGAGTTGCCTCGATCGCACTATCTCCTTGTACACGTACGCGCTCACTCGCGTCGTTCTGGTACGTTGATTACAACATAGCTGTTGCCGAACGCTGAATTCACTTTTCTTAATAACAGATGGCGGTAGACGCATTTATCTCGCGCTAGCATTGTGTATTCATAGCAGTACCTATATAAAGAGCTTTATTTTTTATGTCACAAGTAAGTAGATAGGTATAATATTAACATCTGGATTATTTATATTTATTTAAACAGAATTTAGTACAGGACGGGGGTCCTGTAGTCAAGGGTTTTCCATGGTCCTTCGAGCCGGAATCATTAATTCCTAATTAGAATCATCACCAATTGCATGATATCACCAATCAATTGGTCATCAGTGTCCCGGGTCGATGCTGATTGGTCGGCTGGTATCGGGCCTGTACTCCAGGTCGAGTTGCCTCGATCGTACTATCTCCTTGTACACGTACGCGCTCACACGCGGCGTTCTGGTACGTTGATCACTGTTAAAGTCCACCTCGTACAGTCCGTAGCACTCCCTGAAACAAGCCGAAAGTATATTAATACTAGCTAACCGGGCAAACGTTGTTTTGGCATTAGGGATATAAAAAAACAGCTCCTAACCTACCGATCATACGCAGAAAATTTCATAACAATCAGTTGAGCCGTTTCGAAGCAGTTTGGTAGCAAAAATTAGCATGAGGATTTCATATTTAAGAAGAAAGACTTGTTAAGAAATACTTTTGTGAAGAAATTTAATTTATACGGGTACAAAATTCCGAAAGCGTCCCGCTTTGTCACAAGACCAAAATGTTTACGTTAGGAACAACTGACACCGCGATGGTACCAACTGGACGCGCTCCACAAGAAGAGTCCTACCATAGAGTAGTATGAGTCCTACCAATAGACATGTACCCTGGACAGGGCGGATGGCGCGAAGAAATGCCGCCAATTTATCGGTGCCCAAAAAGCTTGTGTTGCCACCAAAAGTTACGTTAGGCCACGTTGTAGTTCGCTCAGCAGCCACCTATAGAATTTTGACAGATTTGATACTGTTTGCTTAAGTAAGAAAAAGGTTTACGACACAAAATATTGATGATGAGGTAATTAGTCACTAACGTGTATCCGAAAAGCCATTCGAAATTGTCCATAACACTGCAAGCAGTGCATCCCCTGATGTCGCTTCCGTTGTCCAGCGAGTCCAGAACCGCTCCCAGGTATCCCCTGTAGTACTTGAGACTGTCCAGGTCTTGCAGAACCCCTTACGAGGTGAAGCCTTCCTCTGCGAAGACCATCGGCGGGTTTTGATAGGTTTCCATGAACGGGGTTATTGGTTACTTACGTATATCCGAAAAGCCATTCGAAATTGTCCATAACACTCCAGGCGGTGTAACCCCTGATGTCGCAGCCGTTGTCCAGCGAGTCCAGAACCGCTGCCAGGTATTCCCTGTAGTATTTGAACCTGTCCAGGTCTTACAGACCCCCGTGGGATGTGAAACCACTCTCTGCGAAGAACACCAACGGATCTTTGGGTTTCCTTGATTGGGGTAGTGAGTTACTTACGTATATCCGAAAAGCCATTCGAAATTGTCCATAACACTCCAGGCAGTGTAACCCCTTATGTCGGAGCCGTTGTCCAGCGAGTCCAGAACCGCTCCCAGGTATCCCCTGTAGTACTTGAGACTGTCCAGGTCTTGCAGAACCCCTTACGAGGTGAAGCCTTCCTCTGCGAAGACCATCGGCGGGTTTTGATAGGTTTCCATGAACGGGGTTATTGGTTACTTACGTATATCCGAAAAGCCATTCGAAATTGTCCATAACACTCCAGGCAGTGTATCCCCTGATGTCGCAGCCGTTGTCCAGCGAGTCCAGAACCGCTCCCAGGTATCCCCTGTAGTACTTGACCCTGTCCAGGTCTTGCAGAACCTCTTACGAGGTGAAGCCTTCCTCTGCGAAGACCATCGGCGGGTTTTGATAGGTTTCCATGAACGGGGTTATTGGTTACTTACGTATATCCGAAAAGCCATTCGAAATTGTCCATAACACTCCAGGCGGTGTAACCCCTGATGTCGCAGCCGTTGTCCAGCGAGTCCAGAACCGCTGCCAGGTATTCCCTGTAGTATTTGAACCTGTCCAGGTCTTACAGACCCCCGTGGGATGTGAAACCACTCTCTGCGAAGAACACCAACGGATCTTTGGGTTTCCTTGATTGGGGTAGTGAGTTACTTACGTATATCCGAAAAGCCATTCGAAATTGTCCATAACACTCCAGGCAGTGTAACCCCTTATGTCGGAGCCGTTGTCCAGCGAGTCCAGAACCGCTGCCAGGTATCCCCTGTAGTATTTGACACTTTCCAGGTCTTGCAGAACCCCTTACGAGGTGAAGCCTTCCTCTGCGAAGACCATCGGCGGGTTTTGATAGGTTCCCATGAACGGGGTTATTGGTTACTTACGTATATCCATAAAGCCATTCGAAATTGTCCATAACACTCCAAGCAGGGTATCCCCTGATGTCGCTTCCGTTATTCAGCGAGTCTAGAACTGCTTCCAGGTATCCTCTGTAGTACTTGACACTGTCCAGGTCTTGCATAACCCCTGACTAGGTGAAGCCTTCCTCTGCGAAGACCATCGGCGGGTTTTGATAGGTTTCCACGAACGGGGTTATTGGTTACTTACGTATATCCGAAAAGCCATTCGAAATTGTCCATAACACTCCAGGCGGTGTAACCCCTGATGTCGCTTCCGTTATCCAGCGAGTCCAGAACTGCTTCCAGGTATACCCTGTAGTACTTGACACTGTCCAGGTCTTCTAGAACCCTTTACGAGGTGAAGCCTTCCTCTGCGAAGACCATCGGCGGGTTATGATAGGTTTCCATGAACGGGGTTATTGGTTACTTACGTATATCCGAAAAGCCATTCGAAATTGTCCATAACACTCCAGGCGGTGTAACCCCTGATGTCGGAGCCGTTGTCCAGCGAGTCCAGAACCGCTCCCAGGTATCCCCTGTAGTACTTGACCCTGTCCAGGTCTTGCAGAACCCCTTACGAGGTGAAGCCTTCCTCTGCGAGGCCATCGGCGGGTTTTGATAGGTTTCCATGAACGGGGTCATTGGTTACTTACGTATATCCGAAAAGCCATTCGAAATTGTCCATAACACTCCAGGCGGTGTAACCCCTGATGTCGGAGCCGTTGTCCAGCGAGTCCAGAACCGCTCCCAGGTATCCCCTGTAGTACTTGACCCTGTCCAGGTCTTGCAGAACCCCTTACGAGGTCAAGTCTTCCTCTGCGAAGACCATCGGCGGGTTTTGATAGGTTTCCATGAACGGGGTTATTGGTTACTTACGTATATCCGAAAAGTCATTCGAAATTGTCCATAACACTCCAGGCAGTGTATCCCCTGATGTCGCTTCCGTTATCCAGCGATTCCAGAACTGCTTCCAGGTATCCCCTGTAGTACTTGACACTGTCCAGGTCTTGAATAACCACTTACGAGGTCAAGCCGTCCTCTGCGAAGACCATCGGCGGGTTTTGATAGGTTTCCATGAACGGGGTTATTGGTTACTTACGTATATCCGAAAAGCCATTCGAAATTGTCCATAACACTCCAGGCAGTGTAACCCCTGATGTCGGAGCCGTTGTCCAGCGAGTCCAGTACTGCTTCCAGGTATCCCCTGTAGTACTTGACCCTGTCCAGATCTTGCAGAACCCCTTACGAGGTGAAACCTTCCTCTGCGTAGACCATCGGCGGGTTTTGATAGGTTTCCATGGACGGGGTTATTGGTTACTTACGTATATCCGAAAAGCCATTCGAAATTGTCCATAACACTCCAGGCAGTGTAACCCCTGATGTCGGAGCCGTTGTCCAGCGAGTCCAGTACTGCTTCCAGGTATCCCCTGTAGTACTTGACCCTGTCCAGATCTTGCAGAACCCCTTACGAGGTGAAACCTTCCTCTGCGTAGACCATCGGCGGGTTTTGATAGGTTTCCATGGACGGGGTTATTGGTTACTTACGTATATCCGAAAAGCCATTCGAAATTGTCCATAACACTCCAGGCGGTGTAACCCCTGATGTCGGAGCCGTTGTCCAGCGAGTCCAGAACCGCTGCCAGGTATACCCTGTAGTACTTGACACTGTCCAGGTCTTGCAGACCCCCGTGGGATGTGAAACCACTCTCTGCGAAGAACACCAACGGATCTTTGGGTTTCCTTGATTGGGGTAGTGAGTTACTTACGTATATCCGAAAAGCCATTCGAAATTGTCCATAACACTCCAGGCGGTGTAACCCCTGATGTCGGAGCCGTTGTCCAGCGAGTCCAGAACCGCTCCTAGGTATCCCCTGTAGTATTTGACCCTGTCCAGGTCTTGCAGACCCCCGTGGGATGTGAAACCGTTCTCTGTGATAAGCACCGGTGGGTTTTGGTAGGTTTCCTTGATGTAACGTAGGAGTTTGGAGAAGCCCCATGGTGCATACTGGAAGGTAATAGAAACAATATTTTTTAAAATATGGTGTTTACTAACATATAGTACTTGAGAGTACATACTGAGTTTATTTTTGTCCTTGTCACTCTTATAAATATCAGGGGGCACGGCAGTGCCCCCGCCAAAGTCAAAGCGCGAAGCAAAACTGCCGTACCATCTTTACAGGAACCATTTCGCCGCATTTTCGGGCTCCTTTTTGAGAACCTCTGGATAAGACCAGAACGCTGAAATTTTCTTTATCCAGTAAGCTATAATCACATCTTACTTAAAACCCAAAATTTCAAGTCTGTAGGTCATATAGTTCCGAAGTTATGCGAAAGCAAAGTTTCGCATTTTCGACACTGACTGACTGACTGACTGACTCATGATCATCAAAATAGAACTAGTACTTCCCATAAACTCAGAGAGCTGAAATTTGGTACAGAGTTAGGGTTTAATGGCCACATAAAGGGAAAACTATAAAAACTAGGATAATCGAGTACCTGGTGATCACTGCATTAATAACTTTGTAATTCCATATAAATTATATGAGATTACAAAGTTATTTATGCAGTTAATGTATCTAGAAAAACGGACAGAAATATTTTGTAATATTTTGAAGTTTCTACAAAAAGAAGTGAAATCCCACCAAAAACATTCTGTAAAAAACTAGCCAAAGTCAAAATGGAGCTGCTTGTTTATCTCTAAAAAGTACTGAAATCTAGACAAAGTTGTGCCAAGTCTAAGGTTCCTTACTGCGATTTCTTTATTATTATAGTTAATGTTGTGTGACTTGGCCGTTGAAGACCAAGAACCGCTATTCATTGACGATGAATTCTGGCGACAGATTGGTGCAATGGTGTCATGGAGCACCTGGTTTGAACCCTTGTGTACCCTTCAAGAATGAATGAATAGGGTTACTTTTGTACCCTTTGGGTAAGGAACCCTAAAAATGGAGATTTTTTACAGGAAAACACTTTCCTACAGACTGTTCGCCCCGCACACTTCGGGCGGACTCTTCTACTTCCCTACTCGTAGTTTATATATTTGAATATTTGACATTTATGTGGATTATTTAAGGGATGCAACGGATATCCGCTTGCCATCCGGTATTCGGCCTATATCTTACTATTCTGCCGAATACCGGATTGTTGCGCACTATGCGGCATACCGAATAGTGATTCTGTTTAGTATTTCACTTTGAAAAATGGTTAGTATACAAGAAAAAAAAAACACCAAATTATCAATCACTAGTTCTCGTACACTGGTCACTGACCTAATAAAACTCGTTTTCTTGCACAGAAAACGGTCCGCGCTAATTTCAAAATGTAACAGTTTAAAACCGCGCTCCCCGCCAAACTAAAATGCCATTGTTTGGCCAACCGAATATTCGGCGGCCGGATACCGGATATCCGGTATCCGGCACCCGGCCAAACAACTATCCGTTGCATCTCTAGCCGATGGTGTATTACCAGGGTGCCATTGGAGTCCCCGATCTTCCAACTCGAGGGTTGGTACTCCACAACATCCAGGTCTTCCTCAAACGACGGTATGGCATCATATTGTCTGGGGACGCTTTCATTCCTCGACACGTAATACGTGGTGTAGTGGTTCACGCCGAAGTAGTCTGACGTACCCTAAAAAAATACGTTAGTAAATTAACAAAACCGACTTCAACTCTCATCAAATCAAACTACTGATGAATAACATCTTCCTAATAAATAAAAACCGGCCAAGTGCGAGACGGACTCGCGCACCGAGGGTTCCATACCATAAAAGAAGTAAAACATTGAAAGAATCACTTTGGTTCATGAATTTACGATATAATATACATGTAGGTACTTTTGTTGGCAAACCGCAAACCTGAATTTGTTTTTGGTGGTTTATTGTTATTATCAAAAAAAGTATAAAAGTTAGGGAGTTGATTTTATTAATCCTGTAAAAAATACATTAATTCCTATTGACCATAATTATTTCAGACTAGCTTTTGCCCGCGGCTTCGCCCGCGTGAATTTCGGGGTTTTACAAATCCCGTGGGAGTCCTGGATTTTCTGGGGAAAAAACAGCATAAGTGTTAACCTAACTTCGGAAACACGATTGGATAAAAATTTATCGCCAAAAAGTTCTCCCAAAAATTGCTCCAAAATCTCCATTTTTCTAATTTCCATCGAAAACTACGATGGACATAATTGTAATTTTTATTTTAATGTATCGGTAAAAAATAATTCCCAAAAACGCTCAGAACGACATTTAAATAACTGGCTTAGTTTTTGAAGTAATTAGGTAAAACAACGTTTTTCTGTTATATTCTTCCGCAACGCTGCATACTAACCTAACTTTTTTTTTTTTTTTTTTTATTATCGTGGGGAATCCTCATGGATACCCAGTCGCCCGGGGGAGCGGCTGGGTTATGCCAGACTCTTACCGGCTAAACCCCACGGTGTTTCCTCCTCGCACCGTATGACGGGAACACGGGAACGCTTCCGCAAACCTCCGCGAACCCGCCGGTGCCCGGCCGCTTGCGCAGCCCCTCCACGAGGTGGAGCATGGAGCTCCCCTCCAACAGCAAGGCCGGCCAGAAACACCTAAGCCGGCCTTACCTCCTCGGCGCCCATCCGTAAGGCGACGGACCCCCCCGGGACCGCCACCCAGGGGCCGTGGGCACGGGTAAGCCGATACCTGCGAAGCTTGCTCCTGCACTTCGCAGGCATCGACCTCCCATACCCCGCGGCGGATCTGATCTTTGGCTCCGCCGCAAACCACCAAACGGCCGCAGAGGACAGGGAGAACGGCAACGACACACCGACACTCCTCTTCCCCTGCGGCCCCGCCGCCGACGCATCAAACGGTGCGCCACCGTTTGGTCGCGGGAGATAGGGCGAGCGGCAACGACACACCGACACGCCTCTCCTCCCGCGACCCCTCCTGGCTGCAGGAGACAGAAAACTCTGTCCCCCGCACCCCTCTTGGACGCATCCAGAGCGGGCCCATCTCCAGGCCCACTCCGAGCGTCCCCTCCTGGATTCCTTTTGGCTTCACCGTGCGGCCCAACCACGGCTACTGAGCCCCCCCATCGCGACAAGATTGGAATCCATCGGGGGGGATACTAACCTAACCTAACCTAACCCACCAACGTATTCAACAGAGTGAGAAGGACGAAAATAAAATCAACGTATCCGCTTAAGAGTGAAATAATTTCAGAACCTTTACCTTATAGGTATCCATTTTCGCATTTATAGCATAATTACTATCACATAATCTATTGCTCAACTAAAACACATATTTTTAATAGCGAAACAGTTCTAATATCAGAAACTATACAGGAACACCTTTTTAGCATTATTAACCTGTATCCCATTGCTTAACCAAAACACACATTATAAATAGCGAAACAATTGTACTTTCAGAACCTTTATGGGTAGGTACCCATTTCCACATTTATAGCATTACTAATTACTTTACCATATCCCATAGCTCAACTAAAACATACATTGTCAGTAACGAAACAGTATATCATATAGGTACCCACTACCCGTTTTTATAGTTATAATATTATTAAACTGTATCTCATTGCTCAACTAAAACACAAAATGCTAATAGCGAAACAGTTGTTATGTCGGAACCTATAATACGGGTACCCATTTTCACATTTATAGCATTATGCATTATTTATAGCATTATATCATTATTATTTATAGCATTATTATCCCTCCCCTTGTTCAACTAAAACACACTTGTTAAATGCGTACAGTGCTATGTTCAGAACCTACATAGTGGCCATTTTCACATTTACAGTGATAATAGATTCAGTTTTTGCCCGCGGCCCGGCCCCGTCAAATTCGCTTTTTCATGAATCCTAAGGGAAACGTCATTTTCCCGTTATCGTTCCCTATTCCAACCTTTAAACATGCTTTCAAGCAAGTTCGCTTGAACAATCTATCTATAGATGTAGCTATAGATTGCTCTAGAAAATTTGGTATTTTGAGTATCCCACGGGAACTACGGATTTTTCCGGGATAAAAAGTAGCCTATGTTTTAATCCGGGTTATAAGCTACCTATGTTCTAAATTTCAGCTAAATCGGTTCAGTAGTTGAGCCGTGAAGGAGTAACAAACACACACACAAACTTTCGCCTTTATAATATTATTAGGATTTTTCGAACCATAAACTTCGGAGATAAGGGGGGGGGGGGAGTGGAACGGTATTTTTTTCGACAGTTTGCCCAATAAATCACAAACTATCGGGCACAAATATAAAAAAAATCAGTTTTAGAATACACAAGCAACGCCCTTTCATATGATACCCTACTCAATCTTGTTATCTTATTTTGAAATTTTAACAACCCGGTTTACCCCCCCTTTTAAATAAAAATAAAAACAATTTTCAATGTTTTATGATTGCAATGGCGTAGGGTCACTATTACCTAAAACTATTCTAAATTTCAAGTCGATAGCTTCGATAGTTACTGAAATAATCGAGTGTGACAGACGGACGGACGGACGGACGGACGGACGGACGGAGAAAGTCTCACCATAAGGGTTCCATTTTTACCAAATTGGTATGGAACCCTAAAGAATCATCAAAATCGATTCACTCAGTCAAAAGTTATGAGGCAAACATAAAAAAAACATACATTCGAATTAAGAACCTCCTCCTTTTTTGAAGTCGGTTGAAAATTACGCGATTGTGGGGCTGGAATACCTTGACGTATTCTATCTCTTCTGGAGTGAATTCCGGGAGCCTGGATTTCGGGTAGCCCTGCTCCGCACTCTTAGCGGATATCCGTTTCTTCATGGCTTCAGGAAAGTCCCCGGTTTTGGAGAAAATCGGATGCGTGTATACTTCCCACTGAAAAAATAAGCGAAAATAAAGGGCTTCGGAGTCGGACCACGTAGCCCGCGAAATTCAAAAGGAGAATGCCACAAAATGGGCTAGATTTGCGTCACTCTGCGTCTCAAGCACGATTGCATGAAGAATCTTCTTTCAAATTTTAATATTGCATATATTTATGTTAGTGAAATGTGAAAAGGGGTTCAAAAGTATTATAAAAAAAGTAATTAAAGGTTTCGAAACATGTGGAACCGCCATGCCACTTATAAAACTTAGAAAATCAGATTATTACAATTTTCCTGTTAATATCTTCCTAATCTTTTTTTACACAATATTGAGAAAATTTCTAATGTTTTACCGATGGTTTGGTTAAGACGCAAGGTATAGCCCAATTTTCATACAAGAATCGGCATTCTTCAATGAAATTTATTCCGTTTTTCGCAAATAGTAGGCCATCGGCATCTTTATAGGCTGATGGCAATGAGTTCTAGGAGTAAGTATAATGTTTATGCACCTATACATGTTTTAAATAAAACTTTACTCATAAATTCCCGTTCCCCCATATTGGTTCCTAAATGATTATTTTCTGCAGTTTCCCAGATTTGGGGCTATCGGGCAGCAATATGAAGTAAATGAGTATTGTTGGCTCAAGAAAGTTTTACTCATTAGAAAAATAATATGGCGTTTCAAACTGAAACTTTTAAACAATTAGACTGTGAAGTGAGTGTAACAAATCCTATACCTTTAAACGAGCAATTCTTGTATTTCTATATTATTTGGATCTCGGAAACGGCTCGAACGATTTTCATGAAATTTAGTATACAGGGGGTTTTGGAGGCGATAAATCAATCTAGCTAGGATTCATTTTTACAAAATGTCGAATTTACAAAAAAAAAAAATGATTACTGCTGCCATCTATTGGCCACCAAGCGAAGCTCGGTCACCCAGATATTTGCTACTTATGAGCTATCCTGGATCCTCGCTTTTGATTTTGATTTAAAAATCGGGACGTCCCGCCTAAATCGGGACATCTGCCAACGCTGTTACCTACTTTTTTTTTTTTTTTTTTTTAATTTATTTAATGTTACAAAGCATACATATAGGTACAAAAATATATCTGCACTAACAAACCACTAGAGTTTACAGTAAGTGCACATAATCTGTCATCTGTTATTACAATTTTTTATAAAAAAGTCTTTAAGTTTTTTACTAATGTTTTTTGGAGTTAATCCATTCTTAAATTTGTAATCTAAATTATTTATTAAACGAGGAACCATGTAGGCAGTGGTGCGCATTCCATATTTATTTTTGGCAGGTATGGTCACTAGTAAACTTTGTGCTGCTCTCCGAGTAAATCTTTCATATTTAAGTGTCTTTTGAATATCTAAGTTAAAAAATTGCTCTTTTAATAGTTGGTAATTAACCTTATCATATATGTTTATTACTTTACAGTGTTTAAATAAAATATTTTCATCCTCTTTCGCTTTTAATTTAATATTTAAGGGAACAATAGCTTTAAGAATCCTTACTTGTAACTGATAAATGTAATGAAGATAAGTTTTATCGGTTCTTCCATAGCTGCTCACACCATAACTTATGATTGAATCAGCCAGGGCATTATACAGTATCAACCTAACTTTATAATTTATTTTTTTCTTACTTACGTTGAATTGTATGGCGTCCCTAGCAGCATCCACATCTGTGTCAGACTGAGAGGCCGGCTCGTACCACGGGATGCTGTTGACAATGAACACGCTCCCGCCCTGCGCCGCTCTGAACTCCTTGTCGTAGATGTGGTAAGCGCTCGCGTGCGCTAGCAGGGCGTTCTTGATGCACGAGTACACTGCTGTGCCTGGAGCGATGATGTGGTATGGTTAATGGTGCGTAGGCCGCAATGTACGACGTGACGTTTGACGAACTCAACTGCGCCAGTTGGCAGCGCACGGATTTGAGCAAGATTAGAGCTAAGCCTTTCTTTATGCTCGAGTACACTGCTGTGCCTGGAGCGATGATGTGGTATATTAATGGTGCGGAGGCCGCAATGTATGACGTGACGTTTGACGACCTCAACTGCGCCAGTTGGCAGCGCACGGATTTGAGCAAGATTAGAACTAAGCCTTTCTTTATGCACGAGTACACTGCTGTGCCTGGAGTGATGATGTGGTATATTAATCGTGCTGAGACCGCAATGTACGATGCGCCGTTTGACGACTTCAACTACGCCAGTTGGCAGCGCACGGATTTGAGCAAGATTAGAGCTAAGCCTTTCTTTATGCTCGAGTACACTGCTGTGCCTGGAGCGATGATGTGGTATATTAATGGTGCGGAGGCCGCAATGTATGACGTGACGTTTGACGACCTCAACTGCGCCAGTTGGCAGCGCACGGATTTGAGCAAGATTAGAACTAAGCCTTTCTTTATGCACGAGTACACTGCTGTGCCTGGAGCGATGATGTGGTATATTAATGGTGCGGAGGCCGCAATGTATGACGTGACGTTTGACGACCTCAACTGCGCCAGTTGGCAGCGCACGGATTTGAGCAAGATTAGAACTAAGCCTTTCTTTATGCACGAGTACACTGCTGTGCCTGGAGCGATGATGTGGTATATTAATGGTGCGGAGGCCGCAATGTATGACGTGACGTTTGACGACCTCAACTGCGCCAGTTGGCAGCGCACGGATTTGAGCACCGCCTTGTACAACCAGCACGAGTTGCGTTGCACACTCTATTTTTCATCACTCGCGAGACAGCCGAATCAAGAGTTATAAATAAGAAAAGCATCTA
This sequence comes from Coenonympha glycerion, assembly GCA_963855885.1. Lineage (NCBI taxonomy): Eukaryota > Metazoa > Arthropoda > Insecta > Lepidoptera > Nymphalidae > Coenonympha > Coenonympha glycerion. The sequence goes on along the minus strand of OY979651.1, from coordinate 8,180,598 downwards.
TTCTTATATGGCATATTATATGGTGTAGCGAGTGAAAGGGACGCTATTATTGGGTGAGGTTAAAGTAATAAATAAATAGGCTTTGTCAAGTGAAAAAATAAATAATAATCAACAGAAAATGTACATACCTCTGTCCAATCCGTAACTATACAGAGCGCAAGCGAACTTCGGTTCGTTAAGGGTTGAAAACAGCTTCACCCTGTCTCCGAACAAGCTGAAAACCACCCTTGCGTAGTTGGCGTACCACTCGACGATGTCTGGGTTTGTCCAGCCGCCCAGGTCTTGTAACCTCTGTGGTAAATCCCAGTGGAAGATGGTGATCACTGGTTTGATATTGTATGCAAGAAGTTCGTTGATCAAATTGTTGTAGTATCGCACGCCGGGCTCATTGATGTAGTCTGGGAAGCCTGGAACAAGAAATTTACTATTGATATTGTAGCGGTCTTCGATAGCTGACGATAGATGGCGTAACTAGCGCAATAGCACACGCTGACAGAGCATTCGATGAGCGTTCTATAAATACAACTTCTAACGTCACACGCTTGGATCACAAGCGGTCCCCAGGCACAACACCTGCCTGGAGGGAAATATCCCTATTGCCCTCTTCACCGCAAAAATATAAATGAATCTGTAGAAACACCAATCTGCAGAACCACTTCGGAGACTGCTGCGAGAATCTGTAGAAGCCTACCCCTCGATAACTATGTCCGTCTCTCTCGTAGAGGTAATAAAGGATCTGCTACGATACATCCGTTGGATCCATTGTTTATGTGCTACCTGTGGAACGGATCCGGTTCCATGACAGGGGGAACGTGTATAAGTCCACGCCCAGCACATCTCTCTTCGTAGGATTCTAATACGACATCTCCGTTGCATCTGCTGTTTATAAAGCTACCTGTGGAAAAGATCCAGGACCATGAGAGGGAAAATCTGCAGAAGTTCCACAAGTCTCTCAGCATCTACGCATTTCTCTCGTAAAGCTACTTAGGATACTGCTGCGATGTCTCCGTTGCAACCATTGTTTATGTGCTACCTGTGGAAAGGATTCGGTTGTATAACACAGAGACACTGAAGAAACCCAACATTTCATCGTCTCTATTGTAGAGGTAGTAGGTGTCGGCTGCGACGTCTCCGTTGAATCCGTTGTTTAAAATCCTGCTTGTGGGAAGGATCCTGTTCCATAGCAGGAAGAATCTTTAGAAATCCACTGCCAGTTCCCTCAACATTTCAACGTTTCTCTTGTAAAGATAGTCTCTCTTGTAGGAATCTGCTGTGACTATTCTCTGTTGGATTATTCGATCGTTGGCCGTGCTACCTGTAGGAAGAAGCGGGTCCATTCCAGGGAGAATTTGGAGATATCCTCGCACAGCTCCCTACATTACTGCACGTCTCTCTCGTAGACAGACTAATGCGACATCACCGTTGGATCCGTTGTTTATGTACTACCTGTGGGAAGGATCCGGTTCCATGACAGGGAGAATCTGTAGAAGTCCACTCCCAGCTCCCTCAACATTTCAACATCTCTCTTGTAAAGATAGTAGGAGTTAGCTGCGACGTCTCCGTTGGATCCATCGCTAATGGAAGATGGTAGAGAGTGTGTGATGCGGTCCCATACGCTTTCCGTTTTACCTGCAATTATAGTTGCAAATGTTAAATGCCATATAAATGTATGTATACATTTGTTATAGATACAAGTGCATAAACAGTATTGCAGCTAAACAAATATGCGAAATAATATTAAATGCAAATTAAAGGTTAATGACCATGGACATCATGGATGTATGGAACCATGCACCAAGGTGATTCTAATAGTTTACTTTTTATAGGCTACGGTCTATAGTCTATACATTAACTCCTACACTGCGACAAGGCTATTTTAGCGCGTGGCTAAAATCGGAACTAACGTCGCATCTTGTGATTGTTCGCTGTGTCGGTATATCGCTATTATGTGTTGTGTTGTTTTTACTTAATCTTAACTAAAATAAAACTAAAATTGAAGTAAAATTCAAGAGATTTTATTTTCTGGATTCCTTTGTTGTATGACTACGCCCTCCTGAAAATGTCATTCAAGTGCCAAGAGAGCCTTGTCGGACTGTTATTATTTTAATTAACATCCGAATTCCAAAGTTATAGGCAAATAAACAAGTTGTATTTCCCAAAAAATCTGTATGACAGGAAATGTGAATTGAAAAGAATAGTATGTTTCATTACAAGTGCGGGAAGGCTGTTATTGCAAAGAGTTCCGACAAAATATGTCTACCCGAGCCGAGGCGCAGCCGAAAGCGAGGGTTGACAGTCGGAACAAGTTGCAATGACGGTTCCGCACGTGTACTGAACGATTATTTTTAATACAGTTGCGAAAAAATGAAGCAATTTCATAAAATAATAAAAACACAATAAACTCAACTAACTTAACATTTTCTGAAAAACTATTTGCTTTTTTCTCTTCTCTCCACGCAATAAATTCGTCGTTTGTAGATATTATGTAGCGACTTTTTGACTTTTCCGGTAAAATGTTCTCAGAAGCATTTTGTGCAACAAACAACTAAACTCGCAAAGAAAATTTCTGAAAAATGGCGCCAACCGTAGAATATAAGCAGTTTTTTTTCTTCACCCATTCTGGTGATTTAAAAAAAAAATAAAAAAAAATTTGGTCATAGACTAAATAATATTCTGGTACGCAAGGGGAACTATGCCCATACAGCCAAGTCTTCAGTAGAATTTTTTTTATTGATATGTAATGAAAATGAAATTTAATGAGATGAAATGAAACCTAACCAAACTCATTCAATCAAATCTGATATTGAAACAAATTAGTAGCTTCTTTTTAGAAATACTTATACGTATTTGCATGAATCATAAAAACTTCTATGAATTTTTTTAGTAAAAACTTCATGGTTGGTTTTTTTTTTAATAGACATTTTGACAGTTGGGAAAGATAACGCACGAGTTCGGGAAAGGTAAAAAAAAAGCACGAGTATGTAATAGCCCACATCCCGAACGCTATACGTCCCTGCAATACGCCACTTTTTGAGCAACTGTATTAAAAAGTTACTTTTTGTATGCATATTTAAATTCCGGATACGATGGTTCTTCAAAATCACTATTTTATTTTCCTAGAATATTTTGGTTTTGGTTCATGAGAAAACTTGGCACCCAACTTTGGCCATTCTTATTTTTATAGTAGTTTATGGTACAAGTAAGTAAAGTTGGTGATAACTGCTGACACGCCATTGAGACCCGAGCTGTTAGGTGAGGGTCTTAAGATAGCCGAGGACGGTAATCATCAATACTCACGTGTATCATACGACGTTTTTCAACACACTTGTGAATAAAATAATACTAAAAATAAATTTATTTAGTAGATAAAATAAATTAAAAAAACTGTCTAACTCACTAGTGCATAATAGTAATGAAAAAGTCACAGTTTGCGATTATATGTAGATGTCATTATGTGCCTAATTGCGGTGAAATTAGAGCCACTTTATGAGAAAGCGTGTTGAAAAGTATATTCTGGCGTATTCAACATTTTGCTTATCCCTTCTGTGTTTGCCATATTAAAACTTTCGGAGCAAAGTACCTATAATAAAAAAATACCATCAACATTCCACGCCCCTTCGATCTGGTACGCGGAGGAGGCAACGCCAAAGATAAAACCCTCCGGAAACCGCCTGCTCTGTTGCGCACACGTCGCAAACGATGCGTAGAGGAGTACAGCCACTCTACAAGAAATTACACAGGGATGAGGAAATGACTGTAGCTTGGCAACTTCGTGCGGGACCCTCCAGCGGGACAGACAGCCAGGGGACGCGGTAACGCGTATGATGTCGCGTGTCATACATTTCGGTACCGCTGACAGCACATACAGGACAGATTAATTTGTTCTGCTATAATCCGCTACTTGAAAAGATACTTGAAGTATGGTACAATAAGCGGGAACACTACCCACATGAAACACCACACACAATTTTCGAACACTTGAAAAAAATCTGTATGGTACTATATGCAGGAATTTTCTAACAGTTTCTTCGACGCGCGTTTCGTCCCCACACCGGGACATCCTAAGGAAATGTTGACTTCACAATGCGAAATCGTAGAGACGATCTCTATGATCTTGTGTGTGGTGTTTCATGTGGGTAGTGTTTCTGCATATTGTACCATACAGAATCTTTTCAAGTGGCGGATTATAGCAAAACAAATTAATCTGTCCTGCTAATTATTATGGATTTCCGCAAAATAACGCCCGCTTCCATGCAATATATAAAAATATTTTATTTTTGTCCTTCTCACTCTTACAAACACTTAGGTGAGTGCGACATGCAGCGTTGCGGAAGAACATAACGAGAATTATTACGACGTTTTACTAATTACTTAAAAAAAACTAAGCCAGTTATAAAAAATCCGTTCGTGAGCGTTCTTGTATATTATTGTTACCGACACGTTAAAACAAAAATTACAATTACATTCACTGTAGTTTACGATAAAAAATTGAAAAATGGAAATTTCGGAGCAACTTTTGGGAGAACTTTCTATCGAGAAAATTGTATCCAATTGTGTTTCTGCTTAACAGCGAGACCGAACATTAAATTAGAAAATAATTGTCTTTATACTTTTTAAACTGCAGGTCACTAAAACGTCCGTTTACGCCGTTAAAATATATAAAGAATGACAATAAATAATATATAAATAAATACAATATAAAAATATATGTATAGTGGACAACATCACATACATTGCTCCGATCCCTTAGTAAGTAGCTTCTCAACCCCTTTTTATGCCCCACTGCTGGGCACGGGTCTCCTCTCAGACTGAGAGGGGTTTGGCCACAGCACACCACGCTGGCCAAGTGCGGGTTGGCGGGCTTCACACACCTTCGAGAACACTTGTGAACTCTCAGGCATGCAGGTTTCCTCACGATGTTTTCCTTCACCGCTAAGCAAGTGATATTTAGTTTCCTAAAAACGCACATAACTCGGAAAAGTCATAGGTGCGTGCCCAGGATTCGGACCCGCGACCTCCTTATGAAAGGCAGAGGTCAGAACCACTGAGCTATCACTGCTTTTTAAGTAGCTTAGTATGTAGCTTATGCACTAAAATCAGAAACAACGAAGGTACCACAACACCGAGACCCGAGACAATGTAGAAAACTTATTTTTCTACATTGCCCCGACCGGGGATCGAACCCGGAACCTCAGAGATGGCGGCGCCTTGAAAACCGGCACGATAATAAACGATATAAGTCTGTAAATATTTGTCACTTACACAACACCGAAAAACGCCATGAGGAAGTAGGAATTGATAGCAAACGGTAAAGTGTGAATATATTTATACTTATTATAATTATCTTATCATTAACTATAAGGAGCATTAAAACGAGACTTTTTTCTTTCTATTTTTACATATAGACGTTAAAGGTGATTGTCTGACCGATAGACCGATTACCCTTCTGGCAATGACACCGTAAAGCGCTTTAGTGTTCCGGTGCAATGCTGTGTAGGAACCGTTCTTGCTCCACTTAAGAGGAGCGGAGATTTTGTGCAATCCTATTGGTTAATATTTCCTCGTTCCGCTCCGGTGGATTGGCAGCCTCAGGAGCGGTTTCCACCAGAGCGGAGCGGAGCGGAGCTGTGTTTGAGTAACCAATCAGATTTCGTCATTTGGACATCTCCGAAATCCGATTTGTTACTGGAACACAGCTCCGCTCCGCTTTGCTGGAAACCGGGTCGTAGGGATAGGCCGAACTTCACTTCTCATATTTTAATTCAATTTGTTGACAATTCTCATAATTATTTTTAAATTTTGTTTTATTCTATTCCATGGATGGAATCGCAATATGTAGATATAGTGTATAGAATTTTATTATGTCTCCTATCAGCTATTTATATTTACCACTTTTTTATCAATATACATAATGAGTATATGTCTAGCTATAAAGCAATTGTTCCGGCACTAAATTTTCCGGTCCATTAGGTTTTTATTACATACTTAGTTTACATTAAAATATTCAAGTCTTCCATTAGGTTTATTTATTATAAGGTTTGGCCAGCACAACGACTGGTCACGTGCGGGTTGGCAGACCACACACACCCTTCAGAACAAAACCTGTTTATTAAAAAGCGGTACCTACCAACTTAAAAACAGACAATCCGACTTTTTACACTTGAGATGTATTATTCGGGATTATCCTTTATCTTGATGATTGACAGTTATTTTAACGTACTGTTAGACGCACATCAAAGTCAATAACGTGTTTTCATCAATGACGAAATACGCTACGCTAAGAGGACGGGAAAGATGTGACGTATGTTGAAGCCAAAAATTTCTCAGATATGGCATCGCGTGTCGTACATTTCGGTACCACTGACAGTACATACCGCTGTCAGCCGTTTACATTAGCGCCATTTTACAGTTTTGATAAATTAAAAAAACCGGCCAAGTGCGAGTCGGACTCGCGCACCGAGGGTTCCATACTATAAAAGAAGTAAAACATTGAAAGAATCACTTTTGTTCATGAATTTACGAGTATAATTTACATGAAGGTACTTTTGTTGGCGAACCGCAAACGTAACTTTGTTTTTGCCGGTTTATTGTTATTATCAAAAAAAGTATAATAGTTAGGGAGTTGATTTTTTTTTTCCTGTAAAATATACATTAATGTCTATTGATCATAATTATTTTAGACTAGCTGTTGCCCGCGTTGCGTTCGTTTTTTTTACAAAAATGTTTCCCGTGGAATTTATTAATTTTTCCCAAGGTAAATGAGTGGTCCCTGGGTTCGATGGACCCGTAAAGGAGTCTTCTTCCAATTTCTCCTGTCAACGTGCTATCTTCTTTCACACAATTTATCTATATCTTCTTTGGTCTTCCTCTACTTATAAACTCTATCGAAATCGCTTATGTTACTCAAATCGCATGGAGTAAGACAGAGTGGGGCGTGTCATCGTGGATTGTAATATCTATACTAACCAAACTTATCTTATTCTGAGATGATACCAACGCCCAGATATTGTAATTAAGCATTCTGATGCGCTGCTGTGTACGTAGCAACCCGTTCCTGCTACGTACGGGTTATCTTGTATAGTTATACCTAGTTGCACGATCAAAAGGACGATTTAAACTGTCGATATTTCGACCCCGTTTTGATTGTGCTACGTAGATAAGTAGCTATAGGTTTTTTTAATCATCCCACGGGTGCTCTCAAATTTTTCAGGATGAAAAGTATTTTAAATGTTGACCGGGCATATATATAAAGTAGGATCATAAAATTTCATTTAAATCCGTTACTTGAAAGACGCCTGCTAACTGTTTTTGTAATGTTTTCTTTCCCGCGGGAACTCGATTGGATTAATAAGTTTTACTATATTATATATTTTGTTAAAGAGGCAACATAAGGTATCAGCGTAACAAATTTTACTAAATTAAGTTCATTAGTTGTTGTTTACAAAGCTGTTAAATTAATTGCAGTTTTTTAACTATCCCACGGGAACTCTTTATTTTACCGGGATAAAAAGTATCCTATATGTTGACCAGGGACATAAGCTATCACCACACAAAATTTCATTGGAATTGGTCCAGCCGTTCCAAAGATTAGCCCGTACAAACAGACAGACAAACAGACAAACAGATAAACAGACAAACAGAGAAACAAAAAATTTGAAAAAAATTTAAGTTAGTTCTATTTCACTTCTTACATCCCCCTGACTCCGTTTTTAGCATTTTTTTTATTTGTACAGAAATTCGACCTCTACAGATTTATTATATGTATTGATTGATTGATTGATGATGATTTTTCGATTGATAAACTTCGGAGATAAGGGGGGGAACGGTATTTTTTTCGACAGTTTGCTCAATAAATCAAAAACTATCGAGCATAAAAATAAATAAAAATCGGTTTTAGAATACACAAGTAACGTCCTTTCATATGATACCCCACTCAATATTGTTATCTCATTTTAAAAATTTGAAGCCCCGGTTTTGCCCCCTTTTTAAATAAAAATAAAAACAATTTTCAATGTTTTATGATTGCAATGGCGTTGGGTCACTATTACCTATAACTATTCTAAATTTCAAGTCGATAGCTTCGATAGTTACTGAAATAATCGAGTGTGACAGACGGACGGACGTTAATATAAAATTCGAAAGTGTCTGTGAAAAATCTGTGAAAGTGAAAAATCGCGGACTAATTTCTTTAACTCGTAAAGAAATTAGTCCGCGATTTGCGAGTTACTCACATAAAACTCGATACTCGGACTAATTTTCTAGGATACATATTTTTATGCTAATTTGCATGTAAAGATGATTACTGCCATTCTCGCAAATTGACAACCATAAACCTCTGATGTGTAATTAGCGAAAAAATTGCAAAAAACCATGAAAATTTTGAATTTCGCGGGCAGAGTCGTTGAATCAATGGCGTGTATAGACTCAAACTGCAATCGGTCACTTTCTACGTGGGTAATATAAATCGGCCATTGGCGTGTATAGACTCAAACTGCAATCGGTCACTTTCTAAGTGGATAATATAAATCGGCCATTGGCGGGTATAGACTCAAACTGCAATCGGCCACTTTCTACGTGGGTAATATAAATCGGCCATTTTCAGCTGCAGCTCAGAGACTAATGCACGGCAATGGCAATTTATTAAACCTCAATCCTATGATACGAGTATTAGCTGGTTTGACACTGATATCTCATTACCAGCTATTGCCCGCGACTTCGCGCGCATGAATTTTGGTTTTTACATACATCCCGAGATGACCTAGACCTTCTTAGGCTAATGGCGGCAGCACACTTCGTTATTTGTTATTCACCTTATTCGGCCGCATGCGACCAAGTGTCGTCGGGTCGGGCGGGTTCATTCGTCTATATTTGCTTTATTTGCACAACGAATAACGCATAAGCGCGAATAGCAAAATATATGCTTATCCGTCCTCTTGTCGGTTTTGAGCACACTTCAAAGGACACGTATTGGCAATATTTGGCACATAGCACCAAGTGTGGATAGCATGTTTGTTATTTGCTCACATAAACACATATCTGGGTGACCGAGCTTTGCTCGGTATTTTCTCGGAGGAGTCATATTTTTTTGGTAAATTCGTCATTTTCTAAAAATAAATCCTAGCTAGATCGATTTATCGCCCCCGAAAACCCCAGTACACAAAATTTCATGAAAATCGTTCGAGCCGTTTCCGAGATTCAGATTATATAGAGTCTGTCTAATGATAGTAGAGACTCGGGTTTTTTCAAACTTTTTAAATGGCAACCCTGACACGTCAATCGGGAAAAGGAAGATGGCGGTTGTTGATATTTTTCTGTGATCTTATTTAGTCCGGATTTTCTGTGATCGGATGAAAAAATGAATAAAACGTTTAAAAGTGGAGTGCGGGAGTTACTGTTTTGTTTAATATCAAAATTCAAAGAAAAACAACAACTAAAACAGGCTGCGTTTACACAAAAACAAGATTGTTTACATGTTGTAGTCGATTTCTTGTGTAAGTAAAACAGTTCAGTTTGATGCTTGGTTTTAAATCCTCCCAAGTAATAATTAGTGCATTATGTCTTGTGATTATGGATTGGTGGGCTTCTTACACCTTTGAAAACATAGTGCTCAGGCATGTAGGTTACCTCATGATGTTTTCCTTCATAGCTACGCAAGTAATATTTAGTCCTAAGACGCTCATTACTCCAAACAGTTAAAAGGCGCGAACCCGGGACTCGAACCCCCAGCCCCCTGATGAGAGGTAGAAATAATAAATAGGTAAGCAATTTAATAAAGACTTGTGTGAAAACCGATATAATTAAGAATCAAACGAACTTACCTAGTGAAGTTTGATATCTAATTATACGAGCGTCTTGACCGAAGATGATTACATTATACGTGCAGCAGTACATGATGTTATGATGTCCAAGTCACACATTTAGAGACAAGCAATTGATAAAAAATTGCTTTTTTGATTAAATTTAATATAAAAAGAATTGCTTTTTTGATTAAATTCAGCAAAGGAAACGACACTTGATTACCTAGTATGCTACCTCCCCGCCCCCGCCGACGGCGCGGGCGCGCCCGACCGGGGTCCGACAATCATCGCCATTTTTCAGAGTCCTATTTTTTCGATAAATTTGGGAATTTGAAGAGATCGGGAAGGGTGGGTGTGTAATCATCTTCGGTCAAGACGCTCGTATAATTAGATATCAAACTTCACTAGGTAAGTTCGTTTGATTCTTAATTATACAGCGCATCTTTCCCGAAGATGATTACATTATACGTGCAGATGTTTAGAGTATCGAAAAAATAAGTAGGTACGTACAACATGTTAAAGCGATCATCTTTTTCATTAGTGTTTTTCAGTAACTATTATACATTAATATTCATAAAGTAAGTATAAATTCAATCTAACTAGATATGATTAATAATCAACGAAAATATAATTTTGTATCTATTGATGTACATATAAAATGAAATCTAAGAGGTAACAAATCACAATCACTTCATAATATAATTTTGAAGAATGGTAATTCTTTACAGAGGATTTAAGGTATTGTATACAACTTAATTATTTCGGGGATTATTATTTGTTAAATATTTTATTTGCAAAATCAGTCTGATCCGAGTTAAGAATGTCTTTATTGTAGTATTTTAAGAATACATTTGATGATTTGGACCAGCCTGCCGCTTTTCGAACCATTTCTAGGTTCACGCCTGCCCTATGCGCAGCTGATGTTGAGGCGTGTCGTGTACTATGGGTACCATACGATTTAATATCAATCCCACTTTTTTCTAAAATTGATTTGATCCAGTGAGATAAAGTTTGTGAACCAATCTTTTTGTGTGGTTTTTGATAACTAATAAAAAGAAAATCTTCTTGATGACGTAAGGAATCGGTTCTCTCTATATAATATGATTTAATGCAAAGCGCTGGGCACACTTTAGGGTTTTCTTTAATATATGGCAATACAATAAATGGTTGGAAAGCATTTGGCCGTGAAGTTTTTACTAAATCGTCTATTTTAATTTCAATTTTTTCTGATTTAAATGTAATATTTTTAATTTTAATTAAACTAAGTGTCTGCATTCTTTGTGCAGATGCTAGTGCCAACAGGGTAATTGTTTTTTGGGATAAGTCTTTTAATGAGATTGTATTATTGGGATAATAATTCTGTAAAAAATTTAGCACCGGGTTTGGGTCCCAAGTAGTGTCATATTTTGGTGTTGGGGGTTTTTTGCGGTAGACTCCTTTAAAAAATCTTTTAACTGTATCGTTACAAGTGATTTTTTGATCTAATAGAACTGATAATGCTGAGCGATAGCTATTTAGTGTGCTATAACCTGCACCTAAATTGAATTTTTCTGTTAAAAATTCAATCAACTGCGTAATATTGCAATCATAATAATTGTAACCTTTATTTTTGCAAATTAGCCACCATGATTTTAGATATGAATTATATTGATTCAGTGTATTGGAAGAAAAAGAGCACATTACTATGTCTAGTGATACGTTGGGGACTCCACGTCTCAGTAGCGACTGCCTGATGATCTCCCTGCCATCAGGGTCAGATTCATATGGAGAGGATGATACGTTCTGGAAGGACAGATTAATAATTGTTTATTAGGCTGAAAATATATTACTTCTGAAACAAGTAAGTTAGTCCATATTGGATACCAGGGTTGGCCAGTATGGCGCAACTACAATTCCCTCTGCATTTAATTTTTTGTAAGACTTTAGAAATCAAGCCAAATGGTGGAAAGGCGTAAAATTTAATGTTTTTCCATTTAAAAGTGAATGCATCAACGATTTCGGAATTTGGGTCTAGTTTCCATGAAGCATATCTTTGACATTTATGATTTTGATTACTAGCAAATAAATCAAATTCGGGAATACCCAAATAAACCACTATTTTACGAAAGGCGTAATCAGCTAATTCCCATTCGGTATCGCTATTAAAATTTTTACGAGATTCAAAATCTGCGATTACATTCATATTTGATTGAATGATGCGAAAATATGAAACCTGCGATTTTCACACCATTGCCATATATCTCGTGCAATGATTTTATATTATTTTTCTTGTCATCTGGTAATGTCAGGTACATTTTTGATGAATCGAAAATAAAACCTAGAAATAAACATCGTTTTTGTGGGTAAAGTTGACTTTTCTCTTCATTGATTAAAAAACCTAGTTGTACAAGTAATTTTTTGGTTATTTTAACATTATTAAAACATTTGTAAAATGAATTACCAATACATAAAAAGTCGTCGAGGTAATTCACTGATAAAATATGAATGACCTAATGAACGTAAATATTGGAGGATAGGTTTTAGTAATTTAGTATAAACGTATAGGGCAGTGCTCAGGCCAAATGGTAAAACATTAAATTTAAATGGTTCATCGTTCCATATAAAACGAAGGTATATTCTATCACTTTTAGCTATTGGTAATAAGAAATACGCATCTTTTAAATCTATTGTGGCCATAAAGCAGTCTTTTTCAATAAGTTTGATTGCGGTGCGATAGTCTTCCATTTTGAAGTGATTTACACACACAAATTTATTTAATTCTTTAAGATTTAAAATGAATCTATGTTTTCCATTAGGCTTAGGAACTGTAAAGATTGGTGAGATGAATTGATTTTCAGATTGAGAACATGTTGAAATATAACCTGATGATTATGTCTATTTCTTTCTGACAAAATGACCTATTTTTAGGGATGTTTGTTTGTTGTGGGTTGCTAATAAAAGGAATTTTATAACCTTTAATCCAACCCAAAATAGTTTTATCACTCGTAATTTTAAGCCATTCATCGAAATTCGAAAAAATACTGGAGCCTGCCGGCTATAGGTAAGTTGTGTGTGGTATTTACCTGTGCCGAAGTACTTAGCGTCGTCGTGTTTGCGCGTGGGACCTCGAGTGGTGGTAACGCCGATAATCGCGCCTCGCGGGCGATCTTGTCGGTGATAGCACCGAACGCCGAGATTGCTGGTTCGGGTACGCTCGCGGCTCGGCGGCTGATGCCCGCGGCGCCCCCCGAGCGTTTAAAGTCCTTGGTTGGCGAGCCGAGGTCGACGGTTGTGGATGCAACTGTTTTGGTTTAGCACTGTTAAGTTTTAGCTCTGCAGCGGATGTTGATATGGCTTTGGATGATTTTAGGTGTTCCGCAAGATTTGGGCCGAATAAGTAGTCATCTATCTTTGTATTTTTTATGACATCCCGATTTTGTTTGGATAAGCGATTCACAATCTCAAATCTTCGTGAAAGAGATTGTCTTAAATGAGTATCACAAAGTAGTCGGCCTGCATCACTCAGCAGTTTTACTATTTCTTGAGGAATATTATTTTTTTGAACAAAGCTTAGGCTTAACGCTTGTCCAACAGCTGAAATACAACTTGCCAATTGATTTTGCGTATATTCGCTATAACTATCCTTTTTAACACTGATTGCGGACAGTGCTGATGTTATTTCCGGGTTTATCTTTGGTGCTTTCATGTGAGTGCAGTTTTCAGCTGGTAAATATTTTTTTAATAGTTCCACTTTGTCTTCTCTTGATAGTTCATTAGTTAGAATATGTTTCCAGCGTACCGCCAAATATTTGTGTAGATTTTCACCAAATGATTTTTCTTGGGTTGGATCTGAGCCCAGTAGTTGTAAAATATCAGGATCCAAATCTTCTTCCAGCAACTGGCCTTCCGGGAGTTCCTTGGGTAGTGCGTCGTCTATAAAGACGTAAATACATTTAACCAGTTACTTTTACACTATACATTTAACCAGTTACTTTTATATCATACGTAAGACTTCACACACGCTTTGCGTCGGAGTAGTTACGTACTTATATTTTTGTAGTTAAGACTCACACACGCTTTGCGCCGGAGTAGTAACGTACATAACGCAGGTAAGACACACACACGCTTTTGCGCCGGAGTGGTTACATGCTTGTAGGTATAATAATTACATTCCATATCCAAATGCCGTATAGGTCGGGATATAGGTATATTCCACACACTTTTTACGACGGCATGTATTTAGTTGAAGGTAGGCTCCTAAGAATCTAAAAAATAAATAAAAATAACAAGTAACAAGTTTAAAACTAAACAATAAAGTGTCTTACCTTGAGTTTCATAGTTATGATTATTTATTAATTTATCAATTATACGTCGGTCGACCGCGATCTTTAATTACATCGCTAATTCAGCAAAATAATAACATAAGTGTTCTGTATCGAGTTCACATTAAATAATCTAACAAAACTAGTGCTATATTCTTCGCTAGAACCTTCTATTACGAAAGGGGATACTCCACCTCACTGGCAAACCCCTTCAGACTCTGGTCTTCGCGACACGTTGAGTTATGTAAATAATAAATAAATAAATAAATAAAGTTTATTTGCCAAATTTCTTAAAAATCTAATCACAGTATCATATATTTTTTTTTTAATTTTAACGTAACATTGAACAATAAGATTAGATTACAATATATAACATTCAATATTATGTTTAAGTACAGGAAGAGGATACATAATCATAATTTGAAACTATCACTAACTTTTATACTATACATTTAACCAGTTACTTTTATATCATACGTAAGACTTCACACACGCTTTGCGTCGGAGTAGTTACGTACTTATATTTTTGTAGTTAAGACTCACACACGCTTTGCGCCGGAGTAGTAACGTACATAACGCAGGTAAGACACACACACGCTTTTGCGCCGGAGTGGTTACATGCTTGTAGGTATAATAATTACATTCCATATCCAAATGCCGTATAGGTCGGGATATAGGTATATTCCACACACTTTTTACGACGGCATGTATTTAGTTGAAGGTAGGCTCCTAAGAATCTAAAAAATAAATAAAAATAACAAGTAACAAGTTTAAAACTAAACAATAAAGTGTCTTACCTTGAGTTTCATAGTTATGATTATTTATTAATTTATCAATTATATCACTGCTCGATCGCTTCCTTTTTCCCATTTTATTTTGATGTTGAACGTGGAGCGAAATAACGTGCGACTCGGACAACACAAAATCACGTAATGGCGATGATTGTCGGACCCCGGTCGGGCGCGCCCGCGCCGTCGGCGGGGGCGGGGAGGTAGCATACTAGGTAATCAAGTGTCGTTTCCTTTGCTGAATTTAATCAAAAAAGCAATTCTTTTTATATTAAATTTAATCAAAAAAGCAATTTTTTATCAATTGCTTGTCTCTAAATGTGTGACTTGGACATCATAACATCATGTACTGCTGCACGTATAATGTAATCATCTTCGGGAAAGATGCGCTGTATAAAAAGTAATTAAATTGCAAGTATCAAACTTAGTTATTCCAACATTTGCACTATAATTTTGAGGATGACATAACAAATTTTTTTTAAATTTGCCGGGCGATTTCAGTGTCTACTTTCAGTAGACAGACTCTAGAAATATATATACATATATACAAGAATTGCTCGTTTAAAGGTATAGGATTTGGACAAATACGGCGTAGCCGCATAACGAATAACAACAAGTCTGGTTCCGGGATAAAATAGGTAACGTTTGTCAGTGTCTATGTTTTAGCCACGGACCTCTATTGTACCTACGTAGGTACAATAGAGGTCGGTGGTTTTAGCGTCATATGTGAGGATAGAAATAGAAAGGTTGCACTGGTTGACTTTTGCCTTCAGACTTTTGCCTTCAGGCTTTGAGGACTTGACGAAGAGAACCTGATGTATAACGGAAAGCTGCTTGTCTTCTTCGCCATCTCATGACAGGCATTTCTAAATAAATCTCACCAAAGTAGGTATAGAAGTAGGTACTTCCTTGGTAGGTTTTAGGAAGCAAACGTCGATGTTGGTTACAAATTACAATAAAACATCAGTTAACGCTTTAAATTTTCATAATATATTTATTGAATATACTTAATCCGTTTTGATCTGCTTGAATCAGAAATAAGGAGATCAGTAGATCAGTCCAGAGTTGCCTGTCAGTGACTCTGTAGGCTACTCACAACCATAATTCAGCACACAAACACATACAGAACACAAAATCACATTCATACCAATAAACAAACATACACATTTACATAAACATTAAATTCACAAGCATACTCGGGTGAAACCCGTAGTATTAGCTCGCAACCGCGCCGCGAGGCGAGTGACCTGACAAATTCGCTGAGTGCGCGACATTGCACAACGCGCCAGTACACGGTACTCCAAGTCGCTACCTACACGTCGGTCAACCGCGATCTTTAATTACATCGCTAATTCAGCAAAATAATAACATAAGTGTTCTGTATCGAGTTCACATTAAATAATCTAACAAAACTAGTGCTATATTCTTCGCTAGAACCTTCTATTACGAAAGGGGATACTCCACCTCACTGGCAAACCCCTTCAGACTCTGGTCTTCGCGACACGTTGAGTTATGTAAATAATAAATAAATAAATAAATAAAGTTTATTTGCCAAATTTCTTAAAAATCTAATCACAGTATCATATATTTTTTTTTTAATTTTAACGTAACATTGAACAATAAGATTAGATTACAATATATAACATTCAATATTATGTTTAAGTACAGGAAGAGGATACATAATCATAATTTGAAACTATCATAATATTGGTACGTTAATGTTTAGTTCAACGTATCGCGAAGCTGAAGTGCGCCCAAAGTGCTGGAATGGTGACCCCGTACGGGAAAGCGCAGTGTTAGCAGACCTCCGATATGGACTGACAACATTAAAATAGTCGCGGGAAGGCGCTGGATAATAGTAGGGACCGTGTGGGCTAGAAAACATTGCAGGAGATCCTTGCTAAGAAATGCTTGTCCGTCAGCTGAAACGAACATGATCAGTGCCCCGGGTCGATGGCAAGCGGTTGCGTCATGTCGGGCTCGTAGTGCGGGTCGAGGCGGCGCGTGCGCAGCAGCTCCTTGTACACGTACGCGCTCTTGCGCGGTGTGCGCGTGCGGTAGATGCTGTTATAGTCCACCTCGTACAGGCCGTAGCGTTCCCTGAAACAAATAAACCAACTGAGTTTGTGTAACCTTAGTATGTCACTGTATAGTGCAGTCGCAAAATGGGGAGAGGAAACAACTTATAGAGGAGTCAAGAAGACGCCCAGGAAACACCAGAAGATTTTCGAATACATAATATAACTACCGCGATTTAGTTTACTCCCCCATAACTTCGCGATTTGAAGACCTTCGTGGTTGAGTGGTAAGCGTGCCGGTTTTCAAGGCGCCGCCATCTCTGAGGTTCCGGGTTCGATCCCCGGTCGGGGCAATGTAGAAAATAAGTTTTCTACATTGTCTCGGGTCTGGGTGTTGTGGTACCTTCGTTGTTTCGGATTTCCTTAACACAAGTGCATAAGCTACTTACTCCTACTAAGGGATCGGGGCAATATATGTGATGTTGTCCACTATTTATTAAAAAAAAAGATTAGGCCATGGGTGGTGAGGTAGCAATTTTTCATTTATGTCGACGACCGGGCAAAGGCCTCGATGATTTCTAACATGTACGGTCCTGCACCATTAGAATTCAGGGGCTTTCCGCAATCATCGTTTATCTCGTCAGATATCTACCAACACTCGTGCTCCGTGGGATCGCCGGCGTCCCATAAGCTATATGCTAAAGTTTAGGATTAGGTTGAGGGATGTCGGTTACTCTGGTTCGTCTAAGCATCTCCTTATTTCTAATTTAATCACGTAGAGATACTCCGAGCATAGCTCTGTCCATCTGCTGAGTGATTACGAGCCTTCTTATGTGGTCAATACCTGCGATACAAAGGTGTCATCTTACCAAATGCAATATCCGCAGTGACAGTTGGAATAGACTTGCGCTCCAGAGTGGCGCTCCTCAATCAAGAAGGCACTTTTCACTTTCGAGGAACTTCGTCTTGAAGATTTTGATAAAAAACGCTTGGCCAAAAGAACAAACCAAAGGCTTTCTATCATTATTACATAAATACAATGTATCCGTCCAGCTATATTATGCGCCATGCAACATCAGCCACTTCATGTCGGTTGTCAGCCACTATCGGTCTCAGGCCGTTGGCGGATACCTCGAGGAAAATATTTATGAGGCCCATAGTCAACTCTTGTTATGAATTTATTGAGAGGCAAGTCAAGATAATGACTTCTTCTAACCCACCCACAATGTCCAGACATTGTGGGTGGGTTAGAAGAAGTCATTCACTCACGTGTAACCAGCTCCCCACTCGAAGTTGTCCATCAGGCTCCAGGCGGTGTAGGCTCTGACGTCGCAGCCATCGCCCAGCGCGTCCAGCAGCGCGCCCAGGTACCCGCGGTAGTACTGCACGCGGTCCTCATCCACCAGCCCCCCGCGATTGGACAAACCGTTCTCAGTGACAAACACTGGTGGGTTCTTGTAGTCGTCTTTGATGCGGTTCAGGAGCTTCCTGAAGCCCCAAGGCACGTACTGGAAGAAGGACGTTTCATTTTAGGACAGCCTCTATAGAAACTCTTCTCGCTCGTGAGAGAGAACTGGAATGTGATGCTAGAGGTGCATGTTAAGCATTTCTTGGACAGCCAAGCACACAAATGCGGCCATTCTCTCTCAGCAAAATAGATAACACATACATTTCAATGTAAGTGCTGTTGGTCATTTCTTTACGAGTCCCGGTTTATTGACTCAAGCTGAAGGGTTGCTTAAAACAGACTTTTGATTGATGCAAGCATACCTTGGACTGGGGCGAGTCGCCGATGATCCACTCCGGCAGTGTAAAGCTTCCTACGCCCAGATCGTCATCATGTGATGGCACGGTGTACTGCGGGATGCTTTCATTTCTGTTGTTTTCATAAACAATGAATTAAAGTTTGTAATCAAAGATTTAAATCGCAAATGCGCCCTGAGCCTACATCGCGCACATCAAAAACCTCCACAAACATGCTGAGTGAGGGCTCTTAGCATGCTGTATTTGTAACAGAGAGAGTAACAACGAGACAAAACAACACAAGACAAAAAAGTGGACGTTTTTGGAGTTAAAAAGCCCATCTAGCGATTTAAATCTTTGCTTGTAATTGGGATAAGTAACGCCTTTAATGGTTGCGACGACGCCGACGCAGTATTTCATCGGAAAGCTTGGCGGTGCGTCTTTCTGTCATCAAGAATTGCTAGAGGTCGCTAGAAGTTAACTTTATGTGATTCGTCCGTTTCCGTCAAGATTTTTGGGATCCAACTGACAAGTAGACCGAAAATATCTTTCGAAAGTTCATACCTATGTATGTAATACGAAAAATAGTGGTTGAGCCCGAAGAAATCCGAGGTTCCCTTGATGAGCTCGATCTCCTCAGGGCTGAGCTCCGGCAGCCGGGACCTGGGGAAGCCCTGCTCCGCGCTCTTCGCTGCTATCCTCTTCTTCATCTCCGGAGGGAAGTCCCCGGTCTGCGAGTACACCGGCCAGGTGTATGCGGCCCACTGGAATCAAGCAGGAATTTTGTTTGTTCATTAAATCTCAAACCAAGGATTATGAGCTCAGCAAGTCGTTCCCGTTCCCATTCGGGTCGAAACTCCTCGTCGTAGATACGAAGAAGGAGATACTCACATTGAACTGATTGGCTTCATGCGCCGCTTCTATATCAGCCTCGCTGTCAGAGGCAGGCTCGTACCATTGCGCGCTGAACGACATAAATATGTTCCCGTTCTGAGCGGTTCGGAACTCCTCGTCGTAGATACGGTAGGCCTTCGCGTGCGCCAGGAGGACATTCTTCATACACATGTACTCGCCAATGCCCGTACTGTTCACTGCAGGAGCGTATACACCGTTTCCATACCCGAAGTTACATATCTAAAAAAATATGAATATTTTTCTACGTGACCAAATCAGAAATGAGGAGATCCGTAGACGAACTAAAGCGGTGACTTTTGTTCGTCTACGGATTTCCTCATAGCTCAACTTATCGCGAAGCTGAAGTGGCAGTGGGCGTGGCACATATAGCTAGTAGAACCGACGGATGTTGGGGACTCGAAGTGCTGGTTCGTGAAAGCGCTGTGTTGGCAGAGCTCCAACCAGATAGTCTGACGACAATTAGAGGGTCGCGGGAAGTTGCTGTATACAAGTGGTGCAGAACCGTGTCGGTTGGTAATCAATTCATGAGGCCTATGTGGATATCCATCGTCTGAAACGAATGATCAAAGCAGAGCCTCTTTACTCTATAGCTCATAAAATACTTACGAGATGCGGTTCATTAATAGTGATGAAATATTTGACTTTATCGCCGAATAGCTCGAAGATGACCCTAGCGTAGTCCGAGTACCACGTCACTATGTCTGGGTTGGCCCATCCGCCCAAATCCTGCAGTTTCTGAGGCAAATCCCAATGGTACAGTGTCATCATGGGTTGTATATTGTACTTCAGAAGCTCATTGATCAAGTTTTTATAGTATCTCACGCCGGCGTCATTGGCTTTGTCCGGGAAGCCTGATGGGAGGATTCTAGTCCAGGACACAGAGAACCTGTGGCAGACAAGAAAATTTTTTATTGCGTCTGTTTGCCACATATACTCATTGAAGTAGATCATGGAGTAGACTCTCCATTAGACTTAAGATTCTGATTCCCTTTATCTGGATGCATTTACCCAGTTGTCAGTCTTTAAGGATCTGATGACAATGTAAGAAAGAAATAAAATCATTTATTAAGACCTCATGATATTATTTTGAGTTTACGACAAAGAATCTAACATTATAAGAGGAACGTCTTTCTTGTACGACTATTGTCTCCTACCATCATTTTCTTGTAGGACTTAATAGAGATGGAGTAGAGATAGAGATACCTGTAGAAGTCGAGTCCTAATTCCCTCATCATCTGTACGTCTCTCTTGTACAAATAGTAGGAGTTGTCTGCGATGTCTCCGTTAGAGTGATCACGAATGAGGTCTGGTTTGGATTGAGTCAGATGGTCCCATATACTTTCTGATTTCCCTGTAACCATATTTTCAATCAATATCAATCAATCAATATCAATACATATAATAAATCTGTAGAGGTCGAATTTCTGTACAAATAAAAAAAATGCTAAAAACGGAGTCAGGGGGATGTAAGAAGTGAAATAGAACTAATTTAAATTTTTTTCAAATTTTTTGTTTCTCTGTTTGTCTGTTTGTCTGTTTGTCTGTTTGTCTGTCTGTTTGTACGGGCTAATCTTTGCAACGGCTGGACCGATTCCAATGAAATTTGGTGTGGTGGTAGCTTATGTCCCTGGTCAACATATAGGATACTTTTCATCCCGGTAAAATAAAGAGTTCCCGTGGGATAGTTGAAAAACTGCAATTAATTTAACAGCTTTGTAAACAACAACTAATGAACTTAATTTAGTAAAATTTGTTATGCTGATACCTTATGTTGCCTCTTTAACAAAATATATATATATAGTAAAACTTATTAATCCAATCGAGTTCCCGCGGGAAAGAAAACATTACAAAAACAGTTAGCAGGCGTCTTTCAAGTAACGGATTTAAATGAAATTTTATGATCCTATACTTCATATACATATATGCTCGGTCAACATTTAAGATACTTTTCATCCTGAAAAATTTGAGAGCACCCGTGGGATGTTTAAAAAAACCTATAGCTACGTACTTATCTACGTAGCACAATCAAAACGGGGTCGAAATATCGACAGATTAAATCGTCCTTTTGATCGTGCAACTAGGTATAACTATACAAGATAACTTGTACGTAGCAGGAACGGGTTGCTACGTACACAGCAGCGCATCAGAATGCTTAATTACAATATCTGGGCGTTGGTATCATCTCAGAATAAGATAAGTTTGGTTAGTATAGATATTACAATCCACGATGACACGCCCCACTTTGTCTTACTCCATGCGAATTGAGTGACATAAGCGATTTCGACAGAGTGTTATAAGTAGAGGAAGACCAAAGAAGATATAGGTAAATTGTGTGAAAGAAGATAGCACGTTGACAGGAGAGATTGGAAGGAGACTCCTTTACGGGTCCATCGAACCCAGGGACCACTCATTTATCTTGGGAAAAATTAAGAAATTCCACGGGAAACATTTTTGTAAAAAAAACGAACTGCACGCGGGCGGAGCCGCGGGCAACAGCTAGTCTTCAATATAAACCTGGCACACAACACCTTGCTGTCCAAACATCAGCAACTGTAGCGATATGGCTTTTGTGATACACCAAAACATAGAAATTGAATAAAATTCAATGAAAATGATCGCTACATTGGTAACGCGACATCTTATTCATTTTCTGAATTTCCGTATTTCGTGATTGATAATAAGTAATAACCCATGGACAGGACATATGGCTAGACCTTTTTTACTATAAGCCGGCATAGCAGAAGCTTACCATCTACATTCCAAGCGCCTTCGATCTGGTACGCCGCGGTGGCAGTTCCAAACATGAAGCCGTCGGGGAACTTGCGTGCCTCGTGCCGTGGCGCCGGTACGCCGCGTACCACCGCCACGCAGATACCCACCAGGAAACTGACACAACGATAAAGTAACTGATCTTGCTAGCACATGGCACTTTCAATCAGCAGGTGAAATTGTGGTCAACTCTATAATTACAATCTAGTCTTTATGAGACAATAACATATTTGTTCCGTTTGCCGTTGAGACCATGGAGTCATAGTGCCATATAATTCCTCCGAAATATTTCACCACGTCATCTGCTGATCTGCATTGGCAACGAAAAAGCCTAGCAAAAATGCATCTGGAGTTCTCACGCATCGAAAAAGTCATAGAATCACTATACGAATAAAATAAATTATAATCAAAGTTATGTATCAGCTGATCAACTTAAATATTGTATTCAATACTTACATAATACGATGGGCCGTCATAGCACGAATTCGTGGAAAACACTAAAAAACTATACTTATATCAGAATCCTATCTTCAGAATCTTATCTAGGTATGACTACGAGAAAATACAAAAGTAAGAGCACTAGAGATGCTGACAGGTGTGAATATATTGAACCAATAGGAATAAAAAAACCGGCCAAGTGCGAGTCGGGCTCGCGCACTGAGGGTTCCATACTATAAAAGAAGTAAAAGATTAAAAGAATCACTTTAGTTCATGAATTTATGAGTATAATTTACATTTAGGTACTTTTGTTGGCGAACCGCAAACCTTAGTATGTTTTTGGCGGTTTATTGTTATTATCAAAAAAAGTATAATAGTAAGAGAGTTGATTTTATTTTTCCTATAAAATATACGTTTACTCCTATTGATCATAATTATTTCAGATTTTTCGATTGGGAACTTCGGAGAAAAGGGGGGGGGGGGGGACGGTATTTTTTTCGACAGTTTGCCCAATAAATCAAAAACTATCAGGCATAAAAATAAATAAAAATCGGTTTTAGAATACACAACTAACGCCCTTTCATATAATACCCTACTCAATATTGTTATTTCTTTTTGAAATTTTGATTACCCGGTTTTCCCCCCCTTTTAAATAAAAAAAAAATATTTTCAATTTTTTATTATAGCAATAACGTCGCGCCGCAATTACCTACAACTATTCCAAATTTCAGGTCGATAGCTTTAATAGTTACTGAAATAATCGAGTGTGACAGACGGACGGACGGATGGATGGACGGACGGACGGACGGAGAAAGTCTCACCATAAGGGTTCCATTTTTACCATTTTGGTATGGAACCCTAATAATAAACATAATAAACATAAATATATATATATAGAGATCTCTTCCCGCTAAATGTTGATCATTCGCGACGTCACGCGAGTACTTTGTTGATCCGAAAACACATGTTGATCCGACGCCTTTTGTTGATCCAATATGCATCTCTGGTAACTAATGTGGCTCCAACCGGATCAACATCTACACTCATGGAACTTTATACTAGCGTTCGCAGAAGTTGATCCGATATACAAATCCACCTTGTGATGGTTACGGAAAGTGTTGATCCAATTCAAATGAGCCAATCAGAGCACGGCAAACGATCGGATTGGCTGAAAGCATCCGCGACGTTGCCGCTTCGTAGGTTTATACAAAGATCTTTCGGGAGTGGTATGCTTTAGGCATTTTCTGTCTATAAATAAAAAAACCGGCCAAGTGCGAGTCGGACTCGCGCACCGAGGGTTCCATACCATAAAATAAGTAAAACATTGAAAGAATCACTTTTGTTCATGAATTTACGAGTATAATTTACATGTAGGTACTTTTGTTGGCAAACCGCAAACGTAACTTTGTTTTTGGCGGTTTATTGTTTTTATCAAAAGAAGTATATAAGTCAGCGAGTTGATTTTATTTTTCCTGTAAAATATACGTTAACTATTTCTATCTATCATAATTATTTCAGACTTTTCTATTGGTACACTTCGGAGATAAGGGGGGGAACGGTATTTTTTTCGAAAGTTTGCCCAATAAATCATAAACTATCAGGCATAAAAATAAATAAAAATTAGTTTTAGTATACAAAAGTAACGTCCTTTCATAATATGATACTCATTTTGAAAATTTGTCGACCCAGTTTTCCCCCCTTTTTAAATAAAAATAAAAACAATTTTCAAATTTTTACGATTGTTATGATGTCGGGTCACTATTACCCATAATTATTCTAAATTTCAAGTCGATAGCTTGAATAGTTACTGAAATAATCGAGTGTGACAGACGGACGGATGGACGGACGGACGGACGGAGAAAGTCTCACCATAAGGGTTCCATTGTTACCATTTTGATATGGAACCCTAAAAAGTCCTATTGATATTTAAAACGCATAGTTAGTTAAAACTTATTTTCGTGCGAAGTTAAAAACTCGTAGCGAAGTAAGTCCTTGGTATCATAATATGAATACCCTATTTATTACCATACGTAGCCCTCACGGAAAAGGGAATACCGACGTTTCCACTTTCCACTGAAGCGGTCTACTCCGCCCGCTCCTCTTCATTTCATCCGGATTAAATCGTTAACATAATACCTACATAGTATTGAGTTTCTAAATAGATAATCAAGTATGGATTCTAGTAGATACCCGCGGCTTAATCGCGTAAATTTTAGATTTTCCTATTCTCACGGGAAGCCATGAATTTTCCTGGAATAAAACGTAGCCTTTGTGTTAATTTAGAACGAACCCTATCTCCATTCAGACTTTCAGCAAAAAATTTTCTTAGTTGCAGTTTGAAGGAATGTTTTTCCGCATGAATAACCATTTTTCACTATTTCCGCGGAAACCATTGATTTTCCCTGAAATAAAAAAATAATAAAAAAACTCATCAAAATACACGATATTTCAATTTCTTTTTAAAAAAGGGAACCGCCTTCAAAAAACCAACCCACTGAAAAGCACAAAATAATTTTCTAATAAATCTGGGTACACCTACTTAGTTTTTGAAGTCGGTGCCAAATCAAAATTCGCATATCATTTTAAGCATGCTGTTTACAAATTCTGCGAACGAAACTAAAATGGCCACAGATAATATAATACTATACTGTATGGCTAATAGCACCGACTTCAAACGTTTTTCATTATTATCATAGAAACCATGGATTTTCCCGGGATAAAAAGTAGCTCACATATTAATCCAGGATATAACCTATCTTCAAACTAAATTTCAGCCAAATTAGTTCAGTATTTTACGGCGTGAAGGAGTATTTCTCCCGCATGAATATCTGTTTTTTGCTATTATCATAGAAAACATGGATTTTCCCGAGAAAAGTAGTTGATTTATTATTCCAGGATATAATTATCGCTATTCCAAATTTCAGCCAAATCAGTTCAGTAATTACGGCATGGAGGAATATTTTTCCCGCGTGGATATCTGTTTTTCCCTATTATTATAAAAACCATGTAATTTCCCGGGATAAATAGTAGCCTATATATTAATCCAGGATAAAATCTATCTCCTTTCCGAATTTCGTCCATATCAGTTCGGTAATTACAGCGTGAAGTAGTATTTTTTTCGCGTGAATATTTATTTTTCACTTTTCCTGCAGAAAACATGGACTCTTCCGTGATAAAAGTAGTCTATGTATTTATTCAGGATATAATCTATCTCCATTCCAAATTTCAGCCAAATTGGTTTGTACTTGCGGCTGAAAATTTTTTTAAATAGTCCAAAATAGTCAATGAACAAATTTACACACACGGTAACAAACAAAAAACCTGCGCAAACGTTATCCCGCAATAAAATCTGTCAAACAAGCGAAGGCTTGCATTGTTGCTTTTGTAAACAAAGTTCGATTCACAAACGCAGTAGCTAACGCATCTTTCTTACCTTATTTCTCTAACGAAGTAGTCTAGTGGGATCTTTGTCACACGTAGAACGCGACGTTGCCGCTCTGTGTAAGATGCCTATTCGTCAGTTTTGGCTCCGGATCCACTTATTGTAAGGAAATGTCGCATATGAGTTTAATATATTCTGGATCTAAGAAAGCTTTTTCAGTATGATTTTTTCGGCCGTTTTTGGATCAACAAATATTGGTCAAATCGCTGACGAGTATGTCGAAAATCTGTTTGTGCAGATCCACTGACGTCACACGCGCATTAGGGGCGGATCAAAGTATATCACTTTACCCGAGGCAGAGCTGAGTAAACACGTGAAATAGGGGGATCAACATTTGTTCTAGCTTCTCACTGGAGCAACATTTACCGTGAACGGATCTATATATATATATATATATACGTTAATTAGCTAACAAAACCACAGACTTCAACTCTCATCAATCTATTGTTGAATACATCCTTTCCAATTAAAAATTTAAGACTTATATGGTTTTCTCATGGATACCATTATCAGAACTAGACTAAATTGAAATGGGACCACACTTAAGAAGATTTTTTTTAAATGTGGGCGGTGTTCCTGTATATATTGTACCACAAAGAATCTTTTTACGTAGCGGATTGTAGCAAAACAAATTATAATCTGTCCTGCAACTTTGAATTCTCACAAAAAGCTCCTTTGGGTTGATATTAAATTGTAATAAAATTGCGACTAAATAATCACTATTTATGGTACTCAGTGCGACTTTGGTAAATAAGTTACATTGTATACACCAAGTCATATTTTACACGTTCATTTAACCCGAAAAAGCTCCTTTGGGTTGATATTAAATTTTAATAAAATTGCGATCAAATAATCACTAATATTTATGGTACTCAGTGGGACTTTGGTAAATAAGTTACCTTGTATACACCAAGTCATATTTTACACGTTCATTTAACCCGAAAAAGCTCCTTTGGGTTGATATTAAATTGTAATAAAATTGCGACTAAATAATCACTAAAATTTATGGTACTCAGTACGACTTTGGTAAATAAGTTACCTTGTATACACCAAGTCATATTTTACACGTTCATTTAACCCGAAAAAGCTCCTTTGGGTTGATATTAAATTGTAATAAAATTGCGACTAAATAATCACTAAAATTTATGGTACTCAGTACGACTTTGGTAAATAAGTTACCTTGTATACACCAAGTCATATTTTACACGTTCATTTAACCCGAAATTGGATTGAATTAAAACAGATAAAAGAGATCATTTTAGAGCCAGCGAAACCGCTTGATTGCGGTGGTGGTTTAAGAAAGTAAGCGTCAACATCTGGCGCAGACATCTGCTGGGCTAGGATGTGCACTGTGCACGTAGAGATATTATGTCTCATAGAACCGCAAGACGCCGGGAGAAGTGGCATCCTTATGTGGTTGATGTCCAGCAAGCTCGAACGAAACGATTTGCTTCCACGTTTCTGATACGTACCGCTAAGGTGTGGAACACCCTTCCAGCTTCTGTGTTCCCAGCCAAGTACAACCTGGGTGCCTTCAAGAGAAGAGTGAATAGGCATCTTCTAGGCAAGCGCGCTCCATCCTAGACCTCATCATTTCTGTCTATCAGATATGATTGTAGTCAAGCACAAGCCTATCTATAATAAAAAAAAAAAAAAAAAAAAAAAAAAAAAAAAACTTTTGTCGCTCTCTTTTCTCTTTCCGATCCATATTGATAGAGTCCAGAGATTCTCAAACTTATTTCTTTACCGCCCCCTTTGAAAATCAATTATTTTTCAGCGCCCCCAATTTTTATACACTCTTAAAAAACTTAAAACCACAATTTCATTATTTCAATTTAGTTATGATGGTTTAATTAATTTAGGTCAATCAACCAGCCGATTGGTACCGAATTGTACCAAATGCGTTTTTTAACAAAAGCTTGTCACAAGTAGATGGCTATCCCACGAAAGTTATATTTTATTATTTTTAGATTTTATACCATCATACGTAAACTCATTATTCGATATTGAGTAGTAGTACCTAGATAGGTTTTAATTATTGTAAATTTTAAAATAAAAAGAAAGTATACTTACTAAGAAAGTATAGTATAGTATACCAATAGGTATCTAATAGAAATTACAAATCTACCACCATCGCTCCCCTAAACCCGTCCAATGCCCCCCATTTTTTCTGGGCCCTTTAACGCCCCCTTCTGGGTGTCCAACCACCTAGAAGGGGGCGTCTAGTGGTTATTGCCCACTTTGAGAAAGATTGTGATAGACAGAGTACAAAGATCATCAAAAGAAGAGAGAATTATCTCTTTATGCGCATGCTGCATAGGTTGGTTGCAATAAAACCTCAGCTAAACGTTTTAACTTTTTATTTGTTCATCGGAGTCAGTCAGTGCCCCGGGTCGATGGCGAGCGGCTGCGTCATGTCGGGCTCGTAGTGCGGGTCGAGGCGGCGCGTGCGCAGCAGCTCCTTGTACACATACGCGCTCTTGCGTGGCGTGCGCGTGCGGTAGATGCTGTTATAGTCCACCTCGTACAGACCCATGCGTTCCCTGGAACCAAATAAGGGCTGAGTTTCACATGCTTAGTAACATTACTGTGGATCGGTGGGTATGAGGATGACATTAAGTCTCCACGGTCCAGACCCAGTCCCAGAGTAGAGAGACAAGGAACGAGAGGAAACTACATATCGGGAGTCACATTCGTTTTTATAAAGTTCAAAGTTTAATATGGAAGGTCCATATATGCAGATGATAATGAACTGCTTTATTTCGACACAGGCTAGCTCAATTGTCCGTTCCACAGACAGATTCACTATGTCATTACGCTTCTTGCATTTTAAACAGAATTAACAAGCTACCGTGAATGGAATTAGGCGCTCCAGATCACACCAAGAGCAAGTACCGAATGGATGCCTTTCCAACCGCGAAGTTGATAGGGCCATGGGTGGTGGAGATTGTTCCTACTTCTAATTGACAAAACCTAATATATTCAGAGAAAAGTCCAGTACAATATAGATGGGATATTCGTTTACTCACGCGTGACCGGAAACCCACTCGAAGTTGTCCATCAGGCTCCAGGCAGTGTAGGCTCTGACATCGCAGCCGTCGTCCAACGCGTCCAGCAGTGCGCCCAGGTACCCGCGGTAGTACTTCACTCGATCCTCATCCACCAGCCCTCCACGGTTGGATAAACCGTTCTCTGTGACAAACACTGGCGGGTTTTTGTAGTCGTCTTTGATACGGTTCAGGATTTTCTTGAAGCCCCAGGGCACGTACTGGAAGAAGGACGACTTACTTTAGGATAGCCTCTAGAGACACTTTTTGAAGTGAAAAATAATTGGAAGGTGGTGTTGGAGGCTCGCCTGTGCTTCTATTTTGGCTACACTATACACGTGGACGTGACGTGGGAAAAGATAGACCAGTTGCCCTGCTCCAAGTCAAATATCTCACGATTGCAAGACTGGCCTCTGAAAGAATCCGGTGTAAGAAATGAGTCCCCAAGAGGTTGCAAAAAACGAGGATCGCAATCCCAGCAATGCATAAACGAACAGAGAACTAGTTATGATATGAAGAATCGTCAGGGTTCTAAGGCCAGGGTCAACGTTCAGGTGGTGTTCGCTAAGGCTGCTTTAAATTTAAACCTCATTCCAGCCTTCCTAAATCAATAAATAAATTGACACACTTTGTCAATTATGATGGTTATTGCCTAAAACAAAGTTCTGCTGTTAACGCAAGCACACCTTGGACATAAAGGAGTCGCTGAGCGACCACTCCGGTGGTGTGAAGCTACCTACGCCCAGATCGTCGCTATTCGATAGCACGACGTACTGCGGGATGCTTTCATTTCTGAAACAAACATTCTTTTGTAATTTACTAAAGTTTATAATTACTTATTGATCAATGCCTTGTCATTTTTATCGAGCAAAAGACCCTGAAGTGGTGCATTTACTATGGCTGAGTAAAGGGCCGTTTTACCGGTCCAGCCATCTTCATCTCATACGGAAATAATCCCTATCTCAGTGGCATCTCGTTGATAGCCACGGTAGACGAATGGCCTGAGACTGAAGGCCCATAGTATCTTCAGTCTGACAACCATCAGTAAAACTGTGGGTTACCCGATAGAGATTTTTAGAAGAATGGTTGGTGGGAACTAGGAATTCCTCTACATTAAAAAAAATAGCCAATATTCCGTAAGTACACACCTATGTATATAATACGTCAAATAGTGGTTCAACCCAAAGAAATCCGAGGTTCCTTTGATGAGCTCGATCTCGTCAGGGCTGAGCTCCGGCAGCCGGGACCTGGGGAAGCCCTGCTCCGCGCTCTTCGCTGCTATCCTCTTCTTCATCTCCGGAGGGAAGTCCCCGGTCTCCGAGTATACCGGCCAGGTGTATGCGGCCCACTGGAATGTATGTAATTGTTTTGTTCACTCATTCTCAAATCAAGGATGATGAGTTGAGTAAGTCATTCAGCTGATGTTAACTGATATCAGTCGCATCCTCGCACGCGTGCGCTAAATCGTATAAGTACATTCCAGCTCTGAGCGGGTCAGAACTCCTCATCGTAGATATAAATTAAGAGATACTAACATTGAACTGATTGGCCTCATGCGCCGCTTCTATATCAGCCTCGCTGTCAGAGGCAGGCTCGTACCAGTCCGCGCTGACCGATATAAATATGTTCCCGTTCTGAGCGGGTCGGAACTCCTCGTCGTAGATACGGTAGGCCTTAGCGTGCGCCAGGAGGACATTCTTTGTGCACATGTATTCACCAATGCCATGGCTGTTTATTGCCGGAGCGTACACCGGCATTCCATAACCAATTTGACATATCTGAAAAATAATATGAGAAAACTAATAATACCCCTTATAGTTCAATGTACCCGTTACCTCGTAGATGTACCTTTACTATACTTTAGCTATAATAATCAATTCATTATAATTTATTATATTATAGGTCTTGGTAGGTCCGATTTCGAGAAAGAGGTGAACCGCCGAATCCAGCTCGGTTGGGCAGCGTTCGGGAAGCTTCGTGATGTCTTCTCGTCCAATATCCCTCAGTGCCTGAAGACTAAGGTCTTCGAACAGTGCGTGTTGCCAGTGATGACTTACGGATCCGAGACATGGTCTTTTACTATGGGTCTCATAAGAAGGCTCAGAGTCACTCAGCGGGCGATGGAAAGAGCAATGCTCGGAGTTCCTCTACGTGATCAAATCGGAAATGAGGAGATTCGTAGACGAACCAGAGTCACCGACATAGCTCAACGTGTCGCGAAGCTGAAGTGGCAATGGGCGGGGCACAAAGCTCGTAGGACCGACGGACGTTGGGGACCCAAAGTGCTGGAATGGCGACCCCGCAGGGGAAAGCGCAGTGTTGGCAGACCTCCGACCAGATGGACTGACGACATTAAAAGAGTCGCGGGAAGGCGCTGGATACAAGTGGCGCAGGACCGTGCGGGCTGGAAATCATTGCAGGAGGCCTATGCCCAGCAGTGGACGTCCGTCGGCTGAAACGATTATATTATAACAAGGCAACGTTGACAGCAACTTGGGCATCGCTACGTTGACGTTGAGGAAGATTTTTAGTATAAGTTTTTTGTTATGTGTTTATGTATAAGAGGAGAACAAAAGGTATTCACGAATACGAATATTTTACGAGAAAAGTTATTACGAGTATTTGTGTGTCTGTAGCCCAATAAACACATAATTACAGCAAGATGTATCTAATATGATCCAATTGCACATTACTTCAAAATTAAGAATGTTTAAAGGCATATACGTAACGAAAATATAAGTCAGATACTTAACATAAATGAAGTTTCAAATAAATCTAATGGAAAAGTGCAAAATGTATGGAATTGACAATTAACATTAGCTTACGCTATAGCATAGCGTTAGCGAACGTCAATCTCGTATATTTTTAGCATTCTATTCGCAACTTCGCCATTGCAACTTCGCTAATAGATTGTCATTACTTTTTGTCTAATATTATACTGTACTGTATTATATTGGAGAGTCCTGTTTAACCATGAACCTAACATGGTATCTCCATGTGTTTAACTTCTGAATGATAAAACCGTCAAACGTGTCATTTCAAAGTAGCACATCATTTTGTAAGAAACTCACCTGATACGGCTCGTTTATAGTGATAAAATATTTGACTCTATCGCCAAATAGCTCAAATATGACCCTGGCGTAGTCCGAGTACCACGTCGCTATGTCTGGATTGGCCCATCCGCCCAATTCCTGCAGTTTCTGAGGCAAATCCCAATGGTACAGCGTCATCATGGGTTGTATATTGTACTTCAGAAGCTCATTGATCAAGTTGTTATAGTATCGCACGCCGGCCTCATTGACTTTGTCCGGGAAGCCTGATGGGAGGATTCTAGTCCAGGATACGGAGAACCTGCGGTGGACAGGAGAATTCTTCATTATGTTTCACTTTTGTACTCCACAAACCTTCACTAAATTAGAACATGGAGTGACTGATATAAAACTCTGTTTTGCTCTATCTGTTGTAACCTAAGACGTTGAAACTAACAAACGGCCTGATCCACAAAGACACCCAGCGTGCTATGGAGACGTTAGGTGATTCCCTGAAGGATAGAATAACAAATGAGGAGATCCGTAAGAAAACCAAAGTCACTGACATACCTTAAACCATTAGCAAGCTAAAATAGCAGTAGGTTGGTCAAGTTTGTCGTATGGACGATGGCTGTTTCAGACGGAAAGACCACGTACAAGTAAGTGTAATGTGGGCTGACCTTCAGCTAGTAAAGCAGCTGGATGAGGAAGGCGAAGGATAGGCTGTGGTTGTGGCTGTGGAAGGCATCTAAGGAAGGAAGGGTCTATCAGTGGACGTCAGCAGGCTTAGATACTGATGATAATGATAATTGCTCCATCTGGAAGCCAGTATGCAGTTGTAACTTAACACTTTAAGAAACTGATGATATTGATCATACAATCAATACAATAAGAAAATTTCAATATGGGGAAGATAAGGAACACGGAATGTAGTCTGAGATAAAGAAATCTAAAGTAGTTTGCCTTAGAACTGGGCTACGTTTGGAGAGTTTCGGACACTACGGTACTCGTGGAGAATTTGGAGACCGCGGTAGCTGGGAGACACGGGTTTTAATCGCGCTGAATGCGATAATTTTTATATTCATTAATTTATAGACATTAACAGAAATTGGGGGAAGGGACCTGGAGGTCCTTCGACACAGGGATAGAGTAACATAATGTTCTAGCAGTAATGGAGATGGAATAGAAGTTACCTGTAGAAATCGAGTCCCAGTTCCCTCATCATCTGCACGTCCCTCTTGTACAAGTAGTAGGAGTTGTCTGCGATGTCTCCGTTAGAACCGTCGAGGACGAAGTCTGGGTTAGAGTGAACCAGGTGGTCCCACATACTTTCTGATTTCCCTGTTACCAATATTTTAAATTCATTATTCCTTTGATATAAAATATATAAAGTAGGGATAAACCACTTCATCATCTGCATAGTTTACCATCGGCATTCCAACCACCTTCGATCTGGTACGCCGCGGTGGCAGTTCCAAACATGAAGCCGTCGGGGAACTTGCGTGCCTCGCGCCGTGGCGCCGGCACACCGCGTACCACCGCCACGCAGACACCCACCAGGAAACTGACACAACGATAAAGTAAATGATTTTGCTGGCATATGACACTCGAAAATTAAAATACAACATTATGTTCATTCTATGTTAGGATTTCTAAAGCCATAAGAAGTTAGCTGATAAACTAGTATTTTAAATATTCAATATTCATTATGCTTACATAATACGATGGGCCTTCATAGCGAACTCGTGAAAAAAAATAAAAATATCTATATTTATAACTTTCCTATCTTTAGAATCTTATCTTGGTAACATTCGTAGATACTTATAGTAAGAGCACTAGAGATGCCTGACAGATCAGTGAATATTGGACCAATAAGAGTTGTTAAACCTACTCGTACTATCATTTTCATCAATTTTTAGAGTTCCATACCAAAATGGTAAGAATGGAGGATCCCTTATGGTGAGACTTTCTCTGTCCGTCCATCTGAATAGTGACCCAATGTCATTGCAAAAAAGTGATTATTTTTACGTTTTAGTTCTTTTATAGTATGGAAACCTCGGGGCGCGAGTTCGAATCGCACTTGGTTTGTTTAAGATTTGCATCGCTTTCTAACGACATTCAAAAAAAGTATAAGAATGGGTCACATGACCAATTTAGCGATCATTTATCGATCACTCCACGGCCATTTTCATATATTTCTAAATTGCGTTTCAATCTATTCCACGCGTTGAATCGCAATATCTCATTATTGGTCAGACAGACCCTCGGTCACCTTTGAATTCTTCCGAAATGTTACTTTTATAATTAATATCCTACAAAGCTAGGCTGCAGTGTGTTTCGTGAAGAGGGCATCGACATAATAATTTAAATATCTGGGTGACCGAGCTTCGCTCGGTGGCCAATAGATGGCAGCAGGAGTCATATTTTTTTTTTGGTAAATTCGACATTTTATAAAAACGAATCCTAGCTAGATCGATTTATCGCCCCCAAAACCCCCTGTAAACTAAATTTCATGAAAATCGTTCCAGCCGTTTCCGAGATCCAGATTATATAGAAATATATATACAAGAATTGCTCGTTTTAAGGTACAGGATAAAAGTGCAGCTAAATATTTTAACTTTATATTTATTATTATGTTGTCAGAACATAATTTCTTAAATCTGCGGTAGTCCGTAGTACATCTTCAGTACATAAGTTAAATGACAAAGACATTTATCGTCTTGGTACCTTATGATAAGAACTTATTAACCCCCCTTATACTTGGATTGAATTAAAAGAGCAATCATTGTAGTGCCAGCTAAAGAATGTGACTGCAACGGTGGTTTCAGAGAACGAGCGTCAATAAAACCGCAGCTAAACGTTTTAACTTTTCATTTATTCATTAATCCAAGTCATTCAGTGCCCCGGGTCGATGGCGAGCGGCTGCGTCATGTCGGGCTCGTAGTGCGGGTCGAGGCGGCGCGTGCGCAGCAGCTCCTTGTACACGTACGCGCTCTTGCGCGGCGTGCGCGTGCGGTAGATGCTGTTGTAGTCCACCTCGTACAGGCCCATGCGTTCTCTTGAACAAAACAAACTGGTTAGTTACATTCGTTTTTCATAAAGTTCAAAGTCTGATAAGGGAGGTCTAAATACGCACATTAATGAACTGCTCTAATTCAAAACAGGCTAGCTCAATTGTTCGTTCCACAGACAGACCCACTATGTCATTACGATTTTTTCATTTTAAACAGAATAAGCGAGCCACTTAGTTTAATAAGTCTTGTCAGGAAGGCGCCCAACACGCCAAAAGCAAGTAACGAACGGGTGTCCTTTCACGATTTGACCCCGATAATCGCGAGGTTAATAGAGCCATGGGTGATGGAAATTATTCCTACTCCTAATTAACAAAACATAAGTTATTAAGAGAAATGTCCAGTACGATATGGGTGGGGCATTCATTTACTCACGTGTAACCAGAGGACCACTCGAAGTTGTCCATCAGGCTCCAGGCGGTGTAGGCTCTGACGTCGCAGCCGTCGTCCAGAGCATCCAGCAGCGCGCCCAGGTACCCGCGGTAGTACTGCACGCGGTCCTCATCCACCAGCCCCCCGCGGTTGGATAAACCGTTCTCAGTGACAAACACTGGCGGGTTGTTGTAGTCGTCCTTGATGCGGTTCAGGAGTTTCCTGAAGCCCCAAGGCACGTACTGAAAGAAGGACGACTAATTTTAGGATAGCCTCTGGCACTAAAAACTGAAAATTGCGTGAGAGAGAATTGGGATTTGGTGATAGAAGCGCATGTTAGGCATTCTTTGAGCAGCCGCTTGGTACACTTGCGTCTATCCTCTCACAACTGCCCCTCTTTTTCGGACACACTATACGACATGGGACCGACAGCTTTGAAAAGTCAAAGTGCAGCGAGTATAAAAGATCGTGAGGCCGCTCACCAACTAGATAGTCAGACCAGCTCAACTCAAGTGCAAATATCACACAATTATTGCAAGACTGGCTTCTGATAGAACCGAGTGAAAGAAATAAGTCCCCTTAAGGCTGTAAAAGTACCAGGATCGCCATTCTCAGCAATGCAGGAATGACGGGAGGGAGTGAGGTAGTTATGAAATGAGTGATGGACAGGTTTCCATTTACTAGTTAGGGAGGTTTCTATGTGGAAGATCAGATGGTGGTGGCTAAGGCTGCTCCATATCATTGCTTCAAATTCAAGCCCCATTACAGCCTGTCTAAATGCACCTGTTTTATCAATCAATATATTATATTATAATCTTAGTTTAAAACAGACTGCTGTCGACGCAAGCACACCTTGGACATAGGGGAGCCGCTGATCGACCACTCCGGCAATGTGAAGCTCCCTACACCCAAATCGTCACTGTATGATGGCACGTTGTACTGCGGGACGCTTGCATTTCTGAAAGAAATATTCTTTTGTAATTGACTTAGGTTTATGTCACAGGCCGTCATCGAGCAAAAGTTACTGGCCCCGAATTAGTGGTACTTACATTTACTATGGCTGAGTCAGAGGCCGTTTAACAGGTCCCGCCATCTTCATCTCATACAGAAATAATCCTGATTTCGGTGACAAACCCGTGACGGCTGCAGTGGTCAAACGCCCTGAGGCCGAAGGCTTATAATGTCTTCTGTCTGACAACTATCACTAGGTAGAGATCGTTAGAAGAATGATGATTGGTGCGAACTAGGAAATCATCTATATATATTTTTATTACAACACACACCTATATATATAATACGACAAATAGTGGTTCATCCCGAAGAAATCCGAGGTTCCCTTGATGAGCTGGATCTCCTCAGGGCTGAGCTCCGGCAGCCGGGACCTGAGGAAGCCCTGCTCCGCTCTCTTTGCTGCTATCCTCTTCTTCATCTCCGGAGGGAAGTCCCCGGTCTCCGAGTACACCGGCCAGGTATATGCAGCCCACTGGAATTTGTAATGACCTTGTTTTGATCACGCAATATCGAATAAAGAATGATGAGCTGAGCAAGTTCTTGCTCAGCTGATGTCAATTGATATTAACGGAACATAGTATTGCAATATCATACGACTGACTGAACTACGCTCGTCATCCAAATAAATAAGAAATCCTCGTCATAGATATGGATTAAGAGATACTCACATTGAAATGATTGGCCTCGTGCGCCACTTCTTTATCAGCTTCACTATAAGAGGCAGGCTCGTACCATTGCGCGCTAAACAAAATAAATATGTTTCCTTTCTGAGCGAGTCAGAACTCCTCGTCGTAGATATGGATTAATAAATACTCACATTGAACTGATTAGCCTCATGCGCCGCTTCTACATCAGCCTCGCTGTCAGTGGCAGGCTCGTACCATTGCGCGCTGAACGATATGAATATGTTCCCGTTCTGAGCGGGTCGGAACTCCTCGTCGTAGATACGGTAGGCCTTAGCGTGCG
Source organism: Coenonympha glycerion (assembly GCA_963855885.1). Taxonomy (NCBI): domain Eukaryota; kingdom Metazoa; phylum Arthropoda; class Insecta; order Lepidoptera; family Nymphalidae; genus Coenonympha; species Coenonympha glycerion. Next base: position 8,142,891 of record OY979651.1, on the reverse strand, counting down.
CCAGGAGGACATTCTTCGTGCACATGTATTCTCCGATTCCGTGGCTGTTTATTGCTGGAGCGTATCCAGGGACTCCATATCCAACATGACATATCTGAAAAAATTAAATATAGAGCAAACTAAATATGTTATTAAAATCAACGAGGCAACGCTAACAGAATTTTGGTTACTATGTTCGCTTCACGCATGTTATGGTTTTAAGCAGGCATTAGTTTGAGATTTTTTTTAATGTTCAAAGAGGGTCGATAGGATTTTATGTACATTTTAAAGGAAAATTAATTGCAATATATAAATTGCGGGTCACGTTGTTTGTGCGCGCTTCACTCCTAAACTACTTAACTGATATTAATGCACACAGTGTGCTCTTTTATCTAACTTAAAAGATACATTTTTCAATTTTTTATATCCCTAAGGGCAAACACCGTTTGCCAGATCAGCTAGAAGGCAATAATTGTCGCAAAATTTCTATCACGTTTATATAATAGGAAATTTTACTTTGCCAACAGCTGTGGCCCAACTTTACAACAATTTTTTTATTAGAATAAAATTTGAATTGTTGCAAACGCCAGATAAACTTACTGAGGAATTTTGAAACATGCCATCATCAAACATACAAAATCTGTAGCAAAGGGCCAATTTATTCCTTGGCGATTATCTTTTGCATAGATTTATAAAAGGTCTTCGCTCGCAGACTACATTGATTTTTTGCAATTTCAAGTACCAATTCTAAGAAATTATTAGAAACAATTCTAATAAAAACGTGTCATGTCAAAAAATGCACAAAACCACCTGTAAAAAACTTACTTGATACGGTTCGTTTATGGTGATAAAATATTTGACTCTATCACCATACAGCTCAAATGTAACCCTGGCGAAGTCCGAGAACCACGTCGCTATGTCTGGGTTGGCCCATCCGCCCAATTCCTGCAGTTTCTGAGGCAAATCCCAATGGTACAGTGTCATCATGGGTTGTATATTGTACTTCAGAAGCTCATTGATCAAGTTGTTATAGTATCGCACGCCGGCGTCATTGATTTTGTCCGGGAAGCCTGATGGGAAAATTCGGGTCCAGGATACGGAGAACCTGCGGTTGACAGGAGGATTCTTCTTTATATTACACTTCTCTGTTCCACATCATCATCATCATCCAGTGCCATCTTCAAATTGAAGTTTGGCGGTCAACACTCGAAAAGCCCCTCTATCTTTTGCTACCTCTTGCAATTGCAGGTAGCTTACTTAGACCCGGACCTCTGTTCAACAAACTTCACAAACTCTGCCTGTTCCACAAACCATCTCTAAAGAGGCTCACGGAGTGTCTGGTTTAAAACTATGTATTGCCTTACCGTACGTGGACACTAAAAAACGTCCTGATCCCGTATTTAAGTTCACCAAGCGTGCTATGTATGCAGTGTTAGGAGTTTCCCTGAAAGAGTAAAATACCTGTAAAAGTCGAGTCCCAATTCTCTCATCATCTGTACATCTCTCTTGTACAAGTAGTAGGAGTTGTCTGCGATGTCTGCGTTAGAACCGTCACCGATGAATTCTGGGTTGGAATGAGTGAGATGGTCCCATATACTTTCTGATTTTCCTGCAACCGATATTTTAAATCCAAACTCTCTGACTTCCTTTGATATAAACCCCCATTCACTACCTTGTAATCTGCATAGCTTACCGTCGGCATTCCAAGCGCCTTCGATTTGGTACGCCGCGGTGGCAGTTCCAAACATGAAGTCGTCGGGGAACTTGCGTGCCTCGTGCCGTGGCGCCGGTACGCCGCGTACCACCGCCACGCACACGCCCACCAGGAAACTGTAACCACGATTAAAATATACTCAATGGAATGTATGAGTAAAGTAACTGACTGGTTTTCGCTTGCATATCACTTTCGATAAAAGCTCCCCCTTTTATTTTTACAGAAAAATCAGTACGAGCAATAAAACCTTCGCAAGCAATAAAATTTTCGTACATAGGTACTCGTAGTTTCTGAAAGTAGTCAGAAATTAGAATAGTAATACAAAGTTATGTTGTTTCTTAAGAGTCCTGACGTGCACTACGATGTCTGCACACATTCGAAATATCAAATCATTTGTAATTCGTGCATATTTCGAACATGTTGTGGTGTTATTCGGATTCATATAGTAAAAAAATCTATGCTCCTGGTCATATTAGGTTCGGAAATACTTCTTTAAAACAAATTAATAATAATAATCAATTTTGATCAAAATTTTTGTAACTTTGGTCGAGTTCCGTAATACCTACCAAAAATTATGAATGAAAACTTGTAACTTTCTTTATTAACTGGTGTTTTTCTTTAGCTAGACATTAAAAACTGTGCTTCTGAACTTATGCGACGTGAGATAGTGTTGTTTTTATTTCAAAACAAATAAGCAGAAAACATGTCCTCTTTGACAAAAATAAGCAAAACTAAATTCATTTACAATTTCGTTTAACAAAAGTATTTCGGAACTTAAAAAAAAGATTTAAAAAACTAAATATGGCCAGAAGCATAGATTATTACTATATGAACCCGAATAACACCACAACATGATCGAAATTTGCACGAATTACAAATGATTTTGGTATTACGAATGTATGGGAGACATCGTGGGTAAGCGGAGTCTTAAGCGGTGAAGGTTAGCTGATCAATAAAATTATTAAGTTCAATACTTACCATATACGATGGGCCTTCATAGCAAGAATTCGTGAAAAACATTAAATAAAACTGATATTTATAAGTTCCTTATCTTTAGAATCTTAACGGAATCTTATCTATAAATGCTCACAAAGGGCCTAGAGATGACAGACGTATGACAGACTATTGAAAAAATAGAAATTGTTATCAATGACCTTTTATGACTGAGGGATAAAGAACCATGACTCTGTTTGGTAGACAGCCTACCAGACAGGGTCATGGTTCTTTATCCCTGAAGCTCCAAGGTCATACCTTGAAGCTTCACGTACCAGACCAGATGTGATCGCATTTACCGTAAGATAACATTGCTGAGATTATCCTGAGATTATCCTGAAAGCCATATGATTCATACTTCGATGTATAAGATTGATTGATATGTATAAGATACTAATGCAACGCTTTCGAACGAAATCCAAAAAGTCTTTGACTGACTGTGTTGGTACGATTTAAGCTTTTGCCGGTGATGGATGCAATAGTCAAATTTCCCTCCAGGCAGGTGTAATGGCTGGGGACCACTTGTGATCCGAGATTATGACCTCAGAAGTAGTATATTTTATAGAACGCTCGTTGAAAACTTCGTCATTGCTTACGTCATCTATGCATTACATGTCATTCAAAAAAAAACCGTCCAAGTGCGAGTCGGACTCGCGCACCGAGGGTTCCATACCATAAAAGAAGTAAAACATTGAAAGAATCACTTTTGTTCATGCATCTACGAGTATAATTTACATGTAGGTACTTTTGCTAGCGAACCGCAAACGTAACTTTGTTTTTGGTGGTTTATTGTTATTATCAAAAAAAGTATAATAGTAAGGGAGTTTATTTTATTTTTCCTGTAAAATATACATCAATGAAAGAAAGAAAGAAAGAAAGAAAAAACATTTATTTCCAAATTGTGCCACACATAACAAGCATACAGTATATACACCTATCACGCATGGCACAACCCGAAAAATGGTCCAGGTTCAGCATAATACTGTATATCCAGTGCAAGCACAAAAACATAGAGCGCTGATTTTCAGCCGGAACCGTTATTCAGGTGACGCCACGGAAACTACATGGATATAAACAGCTATAGGAAGCTTATATACTATGTCTATTGATTATAATTATTTCAGATTTTTCGATCGATAAACTTCGGAGATAAGAGGGGGGGGAACGGTATTTTTTTCGACAGTTTGCTCAATAAATCAAAACTATCAAGCATAAAAATAAATAAAAATCGGTTTTAAAATAAACAAGTAACGCCCTTTCATATGATACCCCACTCAATATTTTTATTTCATTTTGAAAATTCGAAGCCCCCGTTCTCCCCCCTTTTTAAATAAAAATAAAAACAATTTTCAAATTTTTACGATTGCTATGACGTCGGGTCACTAATACCTATAACTATTCTAAATTTCAAGTCGATAGCTTCGATAGTTACTGAAATAATCGAGTGTGACAGACGGACGGACGGACGGATGGACGGACGGACGGACGGACGAACGGACGGACGGACGGACGGACGGAGAAAGTCTCACCATAAGGGTTCCATTTTTACCAAATTGGTATGGAACCCTAAAAATGAGCGTTTAACAAGTGCCCATGACTATCGTAGATGAGCCTTACAGGTAAAGCCGATCCCCAACACAGATGGAGGATTCGGGCTAATAACAATCACCGACATATTATTACTCCCTTACTTCGGAGTTTCTAACAATCAGAGTAAATATTGAATTTATTAAATGGTCCTGCTAAAGCCATGTTAAGTTACGATGGTTCTATATTATAGATCAATGCGGTGGTTTGACATCCAGTTGCAATAAAACCTCAGCTAAACGTTTTAAATTTTCATTTATTCATTAATCAAAGTCAGTCAGTGCCCCGGGTCGATGGCGAGCGGCTGCGTCATGTCGGGCTCGTAATGCGGGTCGAGGCGGCGCGTGCGCAGCACCTCTTTGTACACGTACGCGCTCTTGCGCGGCGTGCGCGTGCGGTAGGTGCTATTGTAGTCCACCTCGTACAAGCCCATGCGTTCCCTGGAGACAAACGAACCAGCTGAGTGTGATAAGCTTAGTGACAGGCTCCAGCCTGTTAGTAAGCTTATTAAGGTATCTTCCTTAGGTTATCTTATAAGGTATCTAAGCAGCTGTGATAAAGTCGTCTTTCGAAGAGTTCCTGGGGCATGCAAGGCTCATGGGCAACAAGAAGGCTGAACTTGCAAAACTGGGAATGCATACTTTCCAGTCTAACTAAATGTAATCAACACTCATTCATATAATTTTAACTTAAATAGGAAAGTACATAGTAAGCCTAAAAATATTTATATCAATTTGGTGCAACAAAGTATCCAATCCTTTAAGGGAAAGGACCTAGAAGTGGAATTATATTTAAGGCTTTTAAAATTGACATTCTTTGTCTCACTGAACATTGGCTAAGACCACATGAGAACATGTTTAATTTTGTTGATCACCACGTTGGTAGTTCGTTCTACATAACTAATTCTATTCATGGAGGATCGTTTATCTTGTTAAATAAGAAATTAAAATTTAAAAATCGTCATGACATAGTGAGCCTTTCTGTGGAGCGGACAATCGAGCTAGCATGTACCGATCTTGAGCAGTCCATTATTGTCTGTGTATATAGACCTCCCTCGTCCGGCTTTGAACTACCTACTGCGGTCTGAAGACAAATATGTGATAGAGTAATCAGGGCATTCAGCAAAAATGTGGCCTTTGAGGCCGTAGCGTAGTAGGAAACTAGGAAAACTTAGGTACCTCAAGCTCACAAGAATTTGCGAGGCGGAGGAAACTTCTTTGCACATAGTGTGTTAGTGGCTATCCCTTCTCATAATTAACAAAAGATTTGAAGTTATTGAGAGGCATGTCCAGTACACTATGGGTGGGTTAGAGTTCATTTACTCACGTGTAACCAGATGCCCACTCGAAGTTGTCCATCAGGCTCCAGGCGGTGTAGGCTCTGACGTCGCAGCCGTCGTCCAGCGCGTCCAGCAGCGCGCCCAGGTACCCGCGGTAGTACTGCACGCGGTCCTCATCCACCAGCCCTCCGCGGTTGGATAAACCGTTCTCTGTGACGATCACTGGCGGGTTTTTGTAGTCGTCCTTGATGCGGTTCAGGAGTTTCCTGAAGCCCCAGGGCACGTACTAAAAGAATGACGACTTATTTTAGGATAGTCTCTGGAGACACTAAGAAATTACAAATGCATGAGAGAGAATTGGAATTGGCGCTAGAGGCGTTTCCTTGGACAGCCAATGCAAACGCATCTATCCTCTCAAAACGAACGGCAAAAAAACGACTTTTTGCAGCTGTAATTTGCCATCTGCTCTTCTATTTCGGACTCACTATACGACATGGGAAAGACAGTTTTGAAAAGCTTATTTTGACGGGCGACACAGTGCAAAAGATCGTGGGGCCGCTCACCAAGTGAGCTGCCGTGCCAAGATGGTAGGACCATCTGCCCTACTCAAAGTGAAAATTTCACACCATTCATTGCAAGATTTCCTCTGATGGAACTCGCTGTACTACGAAATAGATACATGCTTACATAGGATAGAGGAGAGTTGCTGATCGACCACTCCGGCGGTGTGAAGCTCCCTACGCCCAGATCGTCGCTATGTGACGGCACAGCGTACTGCGGGATGCTGCCGTTCCTGAAAGAAACAAATTCTTTTTCCATTTACTTAATCGAAACCTTGTCCTTATTAGAAGTTTAATGTCATCCATCTAGGTACCAGCCGTCTTCGAGAAAATTTGACGGCCCTGAAGTATTGGTTTTTTCATTTACTGTGGCCGAGTAAGATGTCGCCTGTCCACCGCGCGCCAGTCTCATTATCTTGATCTCATATCGATGGTGACATTCTGGTGACGGCTGCGGTAGACAAGCGGCCTCAAACGGAATGCCTTTAGTATCTTTTGTCTACCAACCTTCAGTAAAACTGTTAGTTATTTGGTAAAGGTCGTTACAAGTCTGATTGCTGGGAACTAGGAATTCATCAATTAATGTTGAAAATACGACTCCATAATTGCTTCTAAATGTAGTATGAACACACCTATGTATATAAAACGTGAAATAGTGGTTCAGCCCGAAGAAATCCGAGGTTCCCTTGATGAGCTCGATCTCGTCAGGGCTGAGCTCCGGCAGCCGGGACCTGGGGAAGCCCTGCTCCGCGCTCTTCGCTGCTATCCTCTTCTTCATCTCCGGAGGGAAGTCCCCGGTCTCCGAGTATACCGGCCAGGTGTATGCAGCCCACTGGAATCGAGCAGTGACTGAAACATGGACTCTGACAAACGATCCGATCCACATATTCAAAGTCGCCCAGTTTGCTTCGGAGAGCGCTAGTTAGGAGTTTCGCTGAAGGATAGAATCAGAAAGTCACCGATATTTAGCTGTTATAGGTTAAGCTGGAGTGACGTTGGTCAGGTCACACTTGTCATAGGGATGATGACCATTCGGGTCGAAGAGTTCTGGCATGGAGAGCGCGTACATGTAAGCGTAGTGTAGGGTTACCTCCAACTCGGAGGTAACCCTACACTACGTGATGTAACGGAAAGCGGCTGGACGAGGAAAGCTGAGGACAGGCTGTGTGTTGTTCACTCAGTCTCAAATCAAGGATCTTGAGCTAAGCATGTTAACCTAATGTAAATTGATATCAACCTTACTATCGGTGGTAGGTTCGTACCATTGCGTGCTGAACGATTAAGTATGTTCCCGTTCTAAGTGGGTAAGAACTCCTCATCGTAGATAAGAATAAAAGGGTCCTCACATGAGCCTCATGAGCCTCACTGTGAGCTTCACTGTCAGTAGCTAACTCGTACCATTGCGCGCTGGACAACATTAATACGTTCCCGTTTTAAACGGGTCGGAACTCCTCGTAATAGATACGTAGAAGGAGATACTCACATTGAACTGATTGGCCTCATGCGCCGCTTCTATATCAGTCTCACTGTCAGTGGCAGGCTCGTACCATTGCGCGCTGAACGATAAAAATATGTTCCCGTTCTGAGCGGGTCGGAACTCCTCGTTATAGATATGGTAGGCTTTAGCATGAGCTAGCAGGACATTCTTTGTGCACATGTATTCTCCGATACCCTGGCTGTCTATTGCTGGAGCGAATCCGGGGATTCCATACCCAATCTGACATATCTGAAAAAAAAAATAGAGAAAACTAAAATCCCCGTGAGTTTGGCGATTCAAACGAGGCAACACTGACAGGATCTTGGGTAATATTTCTCGCTGCGTTGCCCTTGAGAAGGATTTGTTTTTTTTTTTTTAATTTTTTTTTAAACGTAGGATGAGATTAATTGGAGTTTATAAAAACGTAGCGCTTTCTTATAAAAACATGTTCAGTCATGCACAAAACAGCTTGTATAAAACTTACTTGATACGGCTCATTTATAGTGATAAAATATTTGACTCTATCACCAAATAGCTTAAATATGACCCTGGCGTAGTCCGAGTACCACGTCACTATGTCTGGGTTGGCCCATCCACCCAGGTCCTGCAGTTTCTGAGGCAAATCCCAATGGTACAGTGTCATCATGGGTTGTATATTGTACTTCAGGAGCTCGTTAATCAAGTTCCTGTAGTATCGCACACCGGCTTCATTGACTTTGTCCGGGAATCCCGATGGGAGGATTCTGGGCCAGGATACGGAGAACCTGTGGTAAATGGGAGGATTTCTTCATTATGTGTCATGGTTGTATTCCACAAACCCTAACTAAAGCAGCTCATGGAGTGCCAGGCTTAAAACTCTGTAGTTTTTTTCTAATGACGTATAGAAATGGAACAAAATTAAAAAAGTGTAAGCGATTTGTCGTTCAGTGACGCTCAGCTCAGTTGGCTGATATTTTTTTTAATTTTGTACCATTTCTACAAGTCGTTACGTTTTATATTTTGTCACTTGGCTCAGGCAGCCGGACCCTGAGTCACGTTAACGTTACTTCGGTATTTAAATAGAACAAATTAAAAAAAAATGTATGCGATTTGACGTTCAGCTCCGCTCAGCTGAGCCTCACCAAGTGCACAAAATAGCTATGATTCGTACACTTTTTGAATTTTGTTCCATTTCCACAAGTCGTTACGTTTTATATTTTGTCACTTGGCTCAGGCAGCCGGACCCTGAGCCATGTTAAGGTTACTTCGATATTTAAATAGAACAAATTAAAAAAAATGTATGTGGTTTGACGTTCAGATCCGCTCAGCTGAGCCTCACCAAGTGCACAAAATAGCTATAATTCGTATACTTTGACGACCTCCGTGGTTGAGTGGTTAGCGTCCGGTTTTTCAAGGCGCCGCCATCTCTGAGGTTTCGGGTTCGATTCCCGGTCGAGGCAATGTAGAAAAATAAGTTTTCTACATTGTCTCGGGTCTGGGTGTTGTGGTACCTTCGTTGTTTCTGATTTCCTTAACACAAGCGCATAAGCTACTTACTAAGGGATCGGAGCAATGTATGTGATGTTGTCAACTATTTATTTATTTACTTTTTGAATTTTGTTCCATTTTTATACGTCGCTCGCGACGAGACGATATTTGTCACTTGGCTTAGCCTGCTGAACCCTGAGCCAAGCGACAAATGTTTGTGAACTATCGCTATTTTCCATCGCTAGGTCCTTTGATAAAGGGATTGAGATACCTTCAGAATTCAAGGACTTATCATCAGTCATCTGGCCATCTCTCTTGTACGAGCATTGTCTCCCACCATTATTTTCTTGCAATAATGGAGATAGAGTAGAATTAGAGTTACCTGTAGAAGTCTAGACCCAATTCCCTCATCATCTGCACGTCCCTCTTGTACAAGTAGTAGGAGTTGTCTGCGATGTCTCCGTTAGAACCGTCGCTGACGAAGTCTGGCTTGGAGTGAACCAGATGGTCCCACATACTTTCTGATTTCCCTGTAACCAATATTTATAATCAGCCTTTTATTTACTTATTCCTTTTTATACTTAATTCTAATATTTATAATATTGAAAAAAGGTGTAAAAAAGATAATTCCAATTAGGCATCGCAGTATTATTCCTCCAAATCCGTGTTAACGGCGTAAATAATTGTTTAAAGAGATTTTTAGTGATCATCAGTTTTTTTATACAATACTATCTTTTTAGGGTTCCATACCAATTTGGTAAAAATGGAACCCTTATGGTGAGACTTTCTCCGTCCGTCCGTCCGTCCGTCCGTCTGTCACACTCGATTATTCCAGTAACTATCGAAGCTATCGACTTGAAATTTTGAATAGTTTTAGGTAATAGTGACCCAACGCCATTGCAATCATAAAACATTGAAAATTGTTTTTATTTTTATTAAAAAAGGGGGGAAAACCGGGGCTTCGAATTTTCAAAATGAAATAACAATATTGAGTGGGGTATCATACGAAAGGGCGTTACTTGTGTATTCTAAAACCGATTTTTATTTATTTTTATGCCTGATAGTTTTGGATTTATTGAGCAAACTGTCGAAAAAAATACCGTTACCCCCTTATCTCCAAAGTTTATCAATCGAAAAATCTGAAATAATTATGATCAATAGACATTAATGTATATTTTACAGGAAAATAAAATCAACTCCCTAACTATTATACTTTTTTTGAAAATAACAATAAACCACCAAAAACAAAGTTACGTTTGCGGTTCGCCAACAAAATTACCTACATGTAAATTATACTCGTAAATTCATGAACAAAGATGATTCTTTCAATGTTTTACTTCTTATATGGTATGGAACCCTCGGTGCGCGAGTCCGACTCGCACTTGGCCGGTTTTTTTTATAGTTAAGAAACTTGTTAGAAACTATAAACACAAATACTTTCAAAGGAGAATGCCAGAAAATGGGCTAGATTTGCGTCACTCTGCGTCTCAAGCACACGTATTAAAAAACAATGTCACAATCTACAGCTATAGGTAGATTACTGTGACAAAGTTTCTTGGAAGTAGGTGTAATAGTAGTTTATGAAACGGATGCATAATGGGGGGTATTAAAACATGAGTGTGAGTTTAAAAAACGAGCCGCAGGCGAGTTTTTTAATAGTATCACACGAGTGTTTTAATACCTAATTATGTAGAGTTTCATACACTATTTTATCTACGCTCAAATTATCATAAATCCAAACCATAAAATCTTGCTAGCGTTTGTCGTAAATCCTTCACTTTGTCGGTAAAAGATTGTGGGTCATTTTTGTTGCAATTACTAAAATGTCAGGTGGAGTAAAATTTTCTTTAGTAGGTTTCACTGCTAGACATTTTTCCGCGCTATGTTTTGACTAAGTAACAAAAATAACACATTGAAATTTTAAAAGATGGCGCCAAAATTCAGTTGTAAACTGTGTATAGTCTGTTAAAAAAGTCATGAAACAAAAAAGAGTAGAAAAATATTTATATAAGTCAGATAAAGTATATTTTTAGTGGATAATTAAATAATCAAAAATTATACATAATTCTTTTCAATATTCTGTATGAACACGCATTTTAATCAGTCATATAAGGCAGGGAAAAATTATTGTTTCCGTGAATTAATTGTTGTCTATGGTCGATCGTGGCCCATCCCAGACTACCAACTAAATGTTGTCTGTGGACTCCATATATAAAAAAACAAAATTGAGGATTGGCTCTACACTCTCTTTTGGCTATGACGACCACAGAGAAAAGAAAGTTATTCCCTTATGGTCTGTGATGACGACACGTCATAAAAATACAGGAACCCAGAGCCGCGTATCGTAATAGAAATTATTCAACTTTCTAGAGATATTTCCATAGTACAGCGATGTTATAATGAATAACTTTTTAATAATTATAGAAGTCTGTGAATAAAGTAGGTCAATATGTGACACATTTTGATTTCATAATTCGAACTTTAAGCAATGAGCGTAGATAAAGGTCATTAAGGACATTCAAGTTTGTTCTCGGGATTTGTGAAAAATGGAATTAAACGCGGGCGGAGCTTCGGGCAAAAGCTAGTAATACTATAAGAGGCGGTGGTACGTACGGATATGAACCTGGCATGCGCCAATCACCACCTTATAGATAGATATCATTTATTTGCATTGAATACAGTTACATGCATCCAGCCATCTCTGGAGTACAAATTTAACCTTACAACTAACAAGTTATTAGAATTTCATTAATTTTACAAACTAAACAAAATCACTAAGTCTTATCTATTAACAAAAAAGTACATTAGCATTAGATATTATCTTTTCTGAGTAAGGAACTCTTTGACGGAGTAAAAGCCATGACTGAGGAGCCATTTTTGCAATGCAGGCTTAAACCGCTTAATTGGCATACATTGGAAGTCGGTAGGCAAATTATTAAATATTTTTATAGACATGGGATGACAAATCTTTAAATAAGTAGAAGTTCAAGGAAATTTGTCCAGAATCAACCTATTAGGGTTTCTCACTGTTCTCGGGTACTTATCAGATGCTTTTTTAAATAACTGCCAATTTTTTTTCACAAAAACCGATACTTGATATATATACATACATGGCAGGGACAGAACTTCTAGAGTTTTAAATAAGGGCCTGCAAGAGTCAGTCGAGGGAACGCCGAACATTGCTCGAATGCATTTTTTTTGTGCAATAAAAGCTCTTTCTATGTCACACGAATTTCCCCATATTATTAGGCCATACCTTAATATAGAATCTACGTGGCCATAGTACACCATAAATATAACAGATAGGGATGTTGTTCTCCTTAGTTTATTTAGCACAAATACGTATTTATTTAGTTTATTACAAACGCTATCTACATGCGCTTTCCAATTTAAATTTTTATCTATTTTTACCCCTAAAAATGTGACATCGGCGACTTGTTCGATTTGCTGATTGTTATGATTCAGATTAAGTTTTGTCTCTTTTTTATTATTATAGTTGCTAAATTGCATGAATTTTGCATAATATTATGCATAATTGCATTATAATCTGGATAGCTTACCGTCTACATTCCAAGCGCCTTCGATCTGGTACGCCGCGGTGGCAGTTCCAAACATGAAGCCGTCGGGGAACTTGCGTGCCTCGTGCCGTGGCGCCGGTACGCCGCGTACCACCGCCACGCATACACCCACCAGGAAACTGTAACCACGATTAAGTACAGCTGTGCTATTCTACAAAATGAAACAGCTGCCAGACAGCTGCCAACCCGAATATGGCATGCAAAATTGTACTCTATTACAACTGACAAATTCATAGATGCATAGATGTACGCTCGTCGCTGTTTTGCAGAATAGCAAGGCAAACTTCTTGAGTATATTGACCTCGAATGCACACAAGCGAATTTTAGATCCTTTTATGAATGTACTAGCTTTTGCCCGCGGCTTCGCCCGCGTGAATTTCGGGGTTTTACAAATCCCGTGGGAGTCCTGGATTTTCTGGGAAAAAAACAGCATATATGTGTTAACCTAAATTCAGAAACACGATTGGATAAAAATTTCTCGCCAAAAAGTTCTCCCAAAAATTGCTCCAAAATCTTCATTTTTCTAATTTCCATCGAAAACTACAATGGACATAATTGTAATTTTTGTTTTAATTTATCGGTAAAAAATAATTCCCAAAAACGCTCAGAACGACATTTAAATAACTGGCTTAGTATTTGAAGTTATTAGGTAAAACAACGTTTTTCTGTTATATTCTTCCGCAACGCTGCATACTAACCTAACCTATTAACCTAACCCACCAACGTAGGTATTCATAAGAGTGAGAAGGACGAAAATAAAATCAACGTATCCGCTAAAGAGTGAAATAATTTCAGAACCTTTACCTTATAGGTATCCATTTTCGCATTTATAGCATAATTACTATCACTCATATTCTATTGCTCAACTTAAACACATATTTTTAATAGCGAAACAGTTCTAATATCAGAAACTATACAGGAACACCTTTTTAGCATTATTAACCTGTATCCCATTGCTTAACCAAAACACACATTATAAATAGCGAAAAAATTGTACCTTCAGAACCTTTATGGGTAGGTAGGTACCAATTTCCACATTTATAGCATTACTAATTACAATACCATATCCCATAGCTCAACAAAAACATACATTGTCAGTAACGAAACAGATGTTAGTTCAAAACCTATATCATATAGGTACCCGTTTTCATAGTTATAATATTATTAACCTGTATCTCATTGCTCAACTAAAACACAAAATGCTAATAGCGAAACAGTTGTAATGTCGGAACCTATAATACAGGTACCCATTTTCACATTTATTGCATTATGCATTATTTATAGCATTATAGCATTATTATTTATAGCTTTCTTATCCCATATCCCCTTGTTCAACTAAAACACACTTGTTAAATGCATACAGTGCTATGTTCAGAACCTACATAGTGGCCATTTTCACATTTATAGTGATAATATCATCAGTTTTTGCCCGCGGCCCCGCCCGCGTTAAATTCGCTTTTTCATGAATCCTAAGGGAAACGTCATTTTCCCGTTATCGTTCCCTATTCCAACCTTTAAACATGCTTTCAAGCAAGTTCGCTTGAACAATCTATCTATAGATGTAGCTATAGATTGCTCTAGAAAAATTGGTATTTTGAGTATCCCACGGGAACTACGGATTTTTCCGGGATAAAAAGTAGCCTATGTTTTAATCCGGGTTATAAGCTACCTATGTTCCAAATTTCAGCTAAATCGGTTCAGTAGTTGAGCCGTGAAGGAGTAACAAACATACACACACAAACTTTCGCCTTTATAATATTATTAGGATTAGGATATCACTATTAATTCTAATCTTGTTTAAAATTAATTAGTAAAAAAACACACAGAAGAATACCGTTTTATTATTTAATAATTAATACATACCTTATATGATGGGCGTTCATAACACAAATTCGTAAAAAATATAAAAAAATCTATATTTATAACTTCTCTATCTTCAGCATGTTATCTATGATTACTCGTAAAGGGTTCTTGAGATGTCAGACTTGTGACTGTCGGATAAATATATACAGGACCCGGCAAATCGTCCAAAAAATTGTCGCCAATTTACTGGTGTCAAAAATGTTTGTTTTGACACCAACGTCAGCATTAAGCCGCCCGAAGTGTTTTTTATGGCGGTCCACGCCACAGATCACCTACTTGTTATTAGTCCGCACGCGAGTTTTTACAGGAACTGTTTCCGCCATATTGTGGCGTCTCTATGATCTCAATTCTCAACCCCTTTTTATGTCCCACTGCTAGGCACTGTCAGACTGAGAGGGGTTTGGCCATAGCTCACCACGCTGGCCTAGTGCGGGTTGGCAGGCTTCGCACACCTTCGAGAATATTTTTGGGAACTCTCAGGCATGCAGGTTTCCTCACGATTTTTTCCTTCACCGTTAAGCAAATGATAGTTAGTTTCCTAAAAATATTATGGCGTATTAGCTGAAAATTTGACGGCTCTATTTATTTGTATGAATAAAATTTACCTAAAATGTTCAGATAGGCTCATCCTAAGTTTCATATCAGTGGATAGTTGATAGACTATTGAACAAATAGGAGATGTTATCAATGATCTCGTGTTATGAATGGGATAAGGAACCAGCCTTGTATAATGAATAGTGCTCGAAGGTCCAAGGTGTGACGTGAATGCACTCATAAATTAATAATCATTGCCGAGGTTATCACTACATAGAGACTAGAGTGCCGTCTCCATTTGGAGGTTGGCAATCATGATAACGATTTGTATCTTTGATACTGCCGCTCTTATGCATACGAGTAATCCTGAGATGGGTTTCAGACCGCAAACTGCAGCGACACCATCGGTTTCTATGAATAGCATCGCACAAACGAATCGAAATCCTCTATATATACATTTACAGTCACTGACATCCTGTCAATAGATGGCGTTGGCTGTAAATGGTGGCATTCGTGTTGTGGTCGTCTCCATGGAGAACAAGTCCCCACGGGGGTACGGGCCTCGAGGCTTGCCTCCTTACCCGGGCGTTGTGTCGCAGGGGAGCTGCGCTCCCCCGGTGTTGTTCTTTTAGCCCCGGTAAGGGGCTAAGGCCTCGCCTTCTTGGCTTGTGGCCTGATGGTATGGTGGGTCTGGTGGCCACGCGCGGTCAGTGAACATCGTGTCACCGCCCAGTGCGGGGATGATGGGGCCCGACTGTGTAAATCCCGCGTCGCCGTCTTCGTCTCCGTCATCGCCCGCGCGCAAGCGCTCCGGAGTAGGAGACCGCAGGAGCTCACGGGGTAGCGGACGCCCCGTTGGTGGTCGATCTTGATGTGGTGCGATCCCGTGGAGGTGTTCGTATGGCCCGTTGTCCGCGCGAGCGAACAGGCTTCGCGCAAGGGCGCGGACAAACTCCTCCACGGTGGGCGTCCTGGTGTCCCGATGAATCACGTCATTTCTGACGTATCTCGGAGCTCCTACGATCAGGCGCAGGCACTTGTTTTGCTCGACCTGCAGCCGACGCCTCTGGGTGGCTGAACATAATGCGTACCAGGCAGGTGCCGCATACGTCAGGCGAGAACGGACGTACGCCCCGAAGATACGGAGCTTGGTCCTCGGTGTGAGACTGGAGGTCAGGACTTGGCGCAGCATCGATACGGCGGCCTTCGCCTGGTTCACGGCGTGATCCACCGTGAGTTCCATGGTCAGGCTCCGGTCGATGCGGCACCCCAAGTAGCGCACCGAGGTCTGCCACTGTAGGTCCTGTCCTCGGAGGCGTAACTGACGAAGCGGTTTCCACCTGCCGAACATGATGGCGGCCGTCTTGCCCACGTTGACGGCCATCCTCCACTTGTCCAGCCACTCCGGCAGCAGGTCCAGCACGCGCTGCATGCGGTTGACGGAGACGATTTGGTGATGCGACGACGCGAGGTACGCGCTGTCATCAGCATACAGTGACAACAGCACGTCGTTTTCACCCTCGCGCAGGTGGTCGGCGAGGGTGGGGATGTCATTGGTGTAGACGGCGTATAGGCATGCTGATAGGCAGCTGCCTTGAGGCACCCCGGCACGGATCGGGCGCGGCTGGGAATCGGTGCCCTCCACGGAGATGTAGAAGGACCGGCCTTCCAGGAAAGAAGCCACCAACCGCACCATCGCGGGTGGCAAGGTGGTAGATAGGAGTTTCGCCAGGAGACCGTCGTGCCACACACGGTCGAAGGCCTTCTCGATGTCGAGGAAGACCCCAACCGTGCAGTGGCCCTTATTCTTCTCACTGGCGATGTGATGAAGGCCTCTTGCCAGCTGGAGCGTCGTGGAGTGGCCGCTGCGAAACCCGAACTGCTCATTACGCAGTTGGATGTGGGAGGCGAGTCTTCGCAGCAGCAGACGCTCGAACAGCTTGGCGAGGTGCGGCAGGAGGGTGATGGGGCGATGGTTTCCGGGCAGACGGCGGTCCTTGCCTGGTTTGGGGAGGGTGATGACCTTCCCCTGTTTCCAGGCCTCCGGGAAGTGGCCCGTGCGGAGTATCCCGTTGAAGAGTCTCGTGAGTGCAACGAGGACTCTCCTTGGCAGCTGCTGGATTGCGGCGATCGTTATCCCGTCGGGACCTGGCGCCTTTCGTTTTGGGAGACGAAAGACAACCCTCCCTAGCTCGGACGGGGAGATGTAGTCCTCTCCCCGAAGCGGAGGAGTTGGGGCCGACAGGAAGTCCTCCACTTGTCGGAGGATCGCCGCGTGATGCCTGTACGTCGTCTCGTCGTTGGCCGGTGGATTAGGGGTGAACTGGTGTTCCATATACTCCGCCAGTATCTCCGATCGGTCTCTGGCGGAGTATCTTCGCCTACCCTCGCTGTCTAGCAGAGGGTAGACGGGTGGTGTCACAACGGTGAGTGTCTTGCACAGGTGGTACAGCGATGTTTCGTTCTCGGATGCCCCCTCGATGATACGTTCCCAGTCACGGTCATCGTGGGCACCGATAGCTTGCGACACTTCCTGTGCAAGACGGTTAAGGTCACGCTTGACTCTCGGACAGCGAGTCCGCGCCCAAAGTTTACGTAGGGTGCGTTTCTTCTCCAGCATGTCCCGGAGCGAGCTCGAGAGCAGGTCCCGTCGGCCAGCGTGCGGAAGTGTGGTCGTAGCTCTGGCTTTCGCCTGCTGGATGGCCGCTGTGATCTTGTTGGCGGTCATGTCAACTTCGGCAGGAGTGGAGATGGGACCTGCGAGCTCAAGCTCCGACAGCGCGACTGAGAACTTCTCCCAGTTAGTTCTCGTCCTGGGCGGAGATGGGATGGTGAAGTCGCGCCGGAGGTTCAGCGTGACGAGAATCGGCAAGTGTTCTGTGTCAAGGTCGTACATGACCTCGACACTGATCGGATTGTCGATCTTGTAGTGCAGCACGATGTCCAGCACGTCGGGTTGTTGGCTATGGTCACTCGGAATGTGGGTCGGCGCGGTCGGACCCAGGACTCCGAAACCGCTGCGCTCGCCGTCCTCGAGGAGGCACCTTCCAGCCGTGGTGCAAATCCGCGAGCCCCAAGCTTGGTGCTTCGCGTTTAGATCTCCCACGACTAGTGTAGGGCCTTGCCACTCGAGGAGAGTCCGGACATCGTTGCTGCAGTAGGTGGTGTTGGGCGGTCGGTAGGCAGCATAGATTTTGAGCTCCCGGTCCCCCGCCTGGACTCGCACTCCCTGCGTACGCAGAGATGTGAATGGTGCGTGATCCAGCTCTTCGTGCACTAGGTCCCGCCGCACCAGGGCGGCCGTACCTCTATAGGCGTAGCCCCGGGGCGAGACCTCGTCGCGCCGGTACACGAAGAAATTGGGGACTCGGAACTCCACATTTTCCCTGAGCTTGGTCTCGCCCAGGAGGATGACATGAACATCCTGCGACTGAGCGAGTTGTGCCAGCTGTCGAACATGACCTCTAATGCCGCCTGGGTTCCAATAAAGCACCCTCAGTATGTGAGGGCGCGTGCGAGCACTGCCATCCCGGCAGCGATCGCCGGTAATGCCCCCTGGCCCTGTAGGTATGCCGTCAGGCCGGCCATCACCGCCTCCAGCACCACCCGGACCAGGGCCATCGCGTCCGGGGTGCTCTGTTCTTCCCCCTGGTTGTTAGGGAAAAGAGCGGCGTTGATGGGCTGGACAGTTGGATGTGGTAGTTGTTGTTGCTGTTGGCGGTTCGGCGTGGCCTGGGTAGGCACCTGGGCGGACGCTGGGGCAGGCGCCTGGGCATAGGTCTGGGTTTCCTCGGTGGCGGGCAGGTTCGCAGGAAAAGAGCGGAGTATGCCTGCGGGCACCGGTGTTGCAGGTTGTAGTGGAGTGTGGGCAGGCGCTCCAGCTGTTTCTTGGGCGGGCGGTCGGTCCGCTCTATCCAGAGAGCGCGCGGAGTCTCGTGGATAAGGTGTAGAGGCTGCAGTAGGTTCGGCACGGAGCGGTCGGGGGGCTCTTCTATTTTTTCTCCTACTACCCGACCTCGGTGCCTGTCCGCGTTCAGTCGGCGGGTTTGCCGGTGGTGCAAGGGTCGCGACGGCCTGCGGCGCGGCCTCCGGTTGCGCTTGTACGACAGCACCTCTAGTGGCGGTGCGCTGGGCGTCGGCGCGTGAGCCGGCGGCAATTGGGGCGGCGACCTGCTGGGTAGTTTGTGGTGCTATAGCGCGCGATGCGGCTGTGCGTGGGGCGGTGGTATGCTGAGCGGTAGCGTGCGGCGTGTCGATTCGCGGGGCGGCGGCGCGAGAGGCGGCCGCGCGCGGTCCATCGGTGTGCGCGGCAGTATGCTGGGCAGTAACGTGCTGAGCGACAGCACGCGGGGCGGCGGTGCGGGGGCGGGGAGGCTGCACTTGAAGGCCCCGCTTCCTGGCCTCCCTCCTGAGGTAGGTGCACCGGTGGTCATTGGCAGCATGCGCCTGATTACAATTGGCGCACGTCGGTGCGTCAGTGCGGGGCCGGGTGCAGTCCTTGACCAAATGCTCCCCTGCGCACCTGATGCACCGCATTGGCCGGTGGCAGTTGGCCGACGAGTGCCCGACAAGCTGGCACCGGTGGCACTGCGGAGGCCGGCTTCCGCCGCGCCACGCCTCCACGGTTACCCCCGGCATGCACAGCAGCTCCGTCGTGGCGTAGAGGGCCGCCAACTGCTCCTGACTCATGTGGCACAGCTGCACAAAATAAGTACAGCCGTGCTTGCCCTTCGGTGGTGGTAGGGCACGCGCAGACTCCGCCGGAAACCCCAGTTGTTGAAGTGCGGCCACCACTTCTGTCACCGGGGTTTCGTAAGGCAGCCCGCGGATGGCCACCTTGGTAGGGCGCTCGGTGTCCGGGCTGTAGCAGTAGAAAGACACCGCACTGTCTCTTTCCGCTGCTTCGGTGAGGTGCCTCTGTACGACCCGGAACTCCTCTTCGGTAGATGGGAGGAAGCGAACCCCCTTCCCGAGTGGCCTAGCGTTCGGCGCGTGTCCCAGTTTTCGCCGTAGTATCTCAAAGTGCCCGGTCCAGTTGGGCAGGCACTCGACCACCAGCGGCGGGTACGCGGAGCGTGGGCGCGTCGCTGCGGCGACCGCAGCGGGGTGTGTGGTTGCAGCTGTGGCGGCCGGCGGCGCGGTCGACTGGCGAGTCGCACGCGGCACGGCTGCGGCTGCAGCGTACGATGTACTGGGCTGCGGGGACGTGGCTGACATATCCATCGGCAGCGGGGACCCCCTGCTACGCAGTGATGGTAGTCCTGCGTAGCTAGTGGAATCGATTCCCGACGCCGTCATAGGCGATGGCGGGGGTGAGGTGCGTGGCTCAGCCGGTGGGGGCGTCGACACACCAGAGCGAGACGGCGATGGCGATGTGTGTGGCTGTGGCGTTGCGCGAGACGTGAGTCCCGATGTGTGAGTAGCGAGCGAGGCGTGGGTGGCGGGCGAACTGGCCACGTGACTAGTGGCCGCGCGGGTGGCTGGTGATGAGGCCGCGCGTTCGTCGTGCGCAGGAGCGGCGCGGGAGGCGGGCGGGGAGGCCGCTCGTCCGTCGTGCGCGAGCGCTGCGCCTGGGGAGGTGAGAGGTGCGGTGCACGGCGCGTGCGCTAGCGCGGCAGCCGGCGACGCCGCGGTGCTCGCAGCTGGCTGCGACATCAAGGGAGATGGTGTTGGTTGTGGTGACGGTGGCGGCGGCGGCAGCGATTGCGTCTGCGGTACAGAAGACGGCATCAGCGACTGCGGCGGTTGCGATTTCGACACCGGTAACGGTTGCGATACCGGCGGCGGCATCGCGTATGGTGGTGGTCTAGGCGGTGGTGGCTGTTGCGGCGTCGACGACGGCGATAGCGGCGATGGCGGGGACGGAAGCGCCTGATACTTTGCTGCCGGACGCCTCTCGTCTCCTTGTGCCGGTGAGTCCGGCGAGGAGTCCTCGGGCCGAGGACGCTTCGATGCTTCTGCGCCAGGTGTAGACTCAGTTACACCTGCAGCTGCGAAGCCTGCGCCAGCGTCCTCCCGAGGATTGGTAATTTGCTCGGTGGGTTGCGCCAGTTGCTTGACGCGAACTCGCGATCGAGATCGAACCAGCTCGGTCCGCGGTAAGACCGGTACGTTTTCCCGGCGAGAGGTGGACAATGGAATCCCAGTCCGAGTAGTCTGTCTCCTTCGGCGTTGTTCTAAGGGAGGTTGTTTCCTTTCGTCGGACATATTGTGTCAATATCACTGCTTCCCTGGGTGTAGGTACGGGCTGAAGTCCCCTCGGCGCGTGCAACCACACCAGGCGAGACCCTGACGGGAGACCCAGCGAGGCGCCCGCGAGCGGGGACACAGATCCGTACCCACAGGTGTTAGTGAGGGCGTAGGCAGTAGTGTATAGAATATCCGCCGTTTTTTTCTACGAAAAACGTGAAGAAATTCCGCGTGGATTTCGGTCGGCGGGTAGCAGGCGCTCGCGCGCAACGCGTCGACCGGTTCCTCGAGCCACGGCGCGGGCCGCGGCGAGTACAACAGACGTCGACGGGGCGCGGGGAGCGGGGGACGCGGGGACCGACAGAAACTCCACGTATCCACGAGACACGACCGCACGTGACGGCGGCCGAGCGCGGATGATGTGATGTGGCATTCGATTCGTTTATTTACAGTCACTGACATCCTGTCAATAGATGGCGTTGGCTCTAAATGGGGACATTCGATTCGTTTATTTACAGTTACTGACATCCTGTCAATAGATGGCGTTGGCTGTAAATGGTGGCATTCGATTCGAAAAATTCGTACAAAATTCTACCTGTACTACTAACCACTCTGTATTAAATGGATTCTGAGCGCATCAATAGTAGCACAGTTTAAAAGTGCCGGTAGTCGCGAACGTCAGAACTTCCACACGTTAAAACCCCTAATAAATGGCGACTTTTGGTGAAGAGACATTATTGTCTATGTTCCTTCTTTGGTTCGACTTTTAAATAAACGATCAACTGTGTTTCTTTTTTTTGGCATATAGTGACAACAAGACATCCTCATCTTCCCTTTCCAGCAAAAGACATATATTATTATTTTTAAACTCTCGGTAGCGTCCATTGATTAAAGATACTCTTACTGACGTCACGCATACATTTTTAGGCTCCGCCCTGAAGCCGAATATTCAATTTGTCAAAACTGTAAAATGGCGCTAATGAGACCGACAGCGATATGTGCTGCCAGCGGTACCGAAACGCGCGACGCAATATTTGAGAAATTTTCGGCTTCAACATACGTCACACCTTTCCCGTCCTCTTAGCGTAGCGTATTTCACTGCATTACCTTCGTGCGAGACAGAAAGAGCCATGGTTCTTTGCACTTCCAATATTGACGCGTTTGCGCGATGCGCAGTCCATGGGACACCTAACATTCTACGTCAGCACCACATTTCAACCGCATCAATCCTGAAGAGGACGCGAAATTTAGGGTCCAAGTTTCGGAGGTGTACAAATATCTGTAGAGCCCACTAAAGCCGCTTAACTGCGGTTGCTTTAGCAAGCGATCGCCGACATGTGGTTGCAATAAAACCGCAGCTAAGCATATTAACTTCATTTTATTCACTATTCCAAGTCAGTCAGTGTCCCGGGTCGATGGCGAGCGGCTGCGTCATGTCGGGCTCGTAGTGCGGGTCGAGGCGGCGCGTGCGCAGCAGCTCCTTGTACACGTACGCGCTCTTGCGCGGCGTGCGCGTGCGGTGGATGCTGTTGTAGTCCACCTCGTACAGGCCCATACGTTCCCTGGAACCAAGTAAACGGCCTGAGTTTGATAAGCTTATTGAAATCTGGAAAGCAGTTGTGATAAGGGTCATCTTTCGAAGGGTTATTGGGACCTGCAGGGATCATGGGCAGCAAAAAGTCTGATGGACTTGCAAAGCTGGGAGCAAAGGAATGTATGAAAGAGCCATAACATACGCCTTCTGCGGCATACTTTTAAGTCCAATTAAACTCATCCTGTTTACCTACTGCGGTCTTAAGACAAATATGCGATAGATTAATCAAGTAATTCAGCAAAAATGCGGCCTCTGAGGCTGTTGTGCTGGGTACGAAGATACAAGAAACCTTGGCAAGGGCTCTGAAGTGGCATTGCGGCTTGGATACACTTGTACCTTACTCAACAACTACAAAATGCAGACTTTGTTATGAGGCAGAGGAAACTCTTTTGCGCATACTTTGTTGGTAGACATCGCTGCACTTTAAAGAAACCGACTGCTTGGCTGCCCTCAGAAGGGCACATATTATATCCGTGCCAAGAAGTTGCTGTTTTCCCTTGCCACAACCGAACTAGAAGAAGATATTAAGACGGCGAGAACAAGGGAATAACAGAGCCGCGTCCTCAAGAAGAGGTAGACAAGACCTTGTATCGGTGAAAAGCAAGTCATTCATTGTACAGTCCAGTCCCGAAACGGGAAGAGTTAGAAGAGAGTGGAGCGAGTGAAAACTACTTGTAAGAAGTCAAGAAGGTGCCCTAAGAACATGCTGAGAGCAAGTACCGAAGGGGTATGACCTCAAGATTCGGCCCTCTAGGTAACTGCGGAGTTGATTTGGCCATGGTGATGGACGGTGGAGATTATCACTTCTGGTAATCAACGAAAGCTTTGAAGTTATTTAGAGACATGTCTAGTACACTATAACTTAGTTCATTCACTCACGTGTAACCAGAAGACCACTCGAAGTTGTCCATCAGGCTCCAGGCGGTGTAGGCTCTGACGTCACAGCCGTCGTCCAGCGCGTCCAGCAGCGCGCCCAGGTACCCGCGGTAGTACTGCACGCGGTCCTCATCCACCAGCCCCTCGCCGTCAGGGAAACCGTTCTCCGTGATGATCACCGGCGGGTTTTTGTAGTCGTCCTTGATGCGGTTCAGGAGTTTCCTGAAGCCCCAGGGCATGTACTGAAAGAAGGACGACTTATTTTAAGATAAAGATATAGACCTGCAATGAGAAGGAGGAAACTCCATTGCGCGTACTGTGTAATTTGCCCAGCCCTGATTCATTCGCGTAGCCAGCCCTTGGAACGACACATTCTGCCCCCAGATGAAGTCAAATATACCCCTGCAAAGGACGTGCTGGTCTCCTGGCTACTGGACTTCACGGGGAAATCAGTAGATCCAAGACGGTCAACGTGCTACTAGAAGCGGAGAAGCCCTGAATAGCTGTGTCATCAAGAATATAAGAAGAAGATTTCCATCCCATTAGCTACAGCCTTTCTAAAGCATATACTTTCACATGCATTATAAGGTAATTGCTTAAAGCAGACTGCTGTTGACGCAAGCACACCTTGGACATAGGAGCGCCCATGATGGACCAGTCCGGTAGTGTGTAGCTCCCTACGCCAAGATCATCGCTCTGAGATGGCACAGGGAACTGCGGGATGCTGTCGTTCCTGAAACAAACAGACTACTTTGTAGCTCATTAGCCGTTACCGCGAAAAGCTGACGATCCCTATCCTGAAAATCAAAATAGGGGTACATCATAGACCTCTATAATACAAGTAGTATAGATTTATGGGTGATAGGTCGAACGTCGGAGCGCTAGCGACGACTATAGTTGACGTGAGTGCGGCAACTTTTTTTGTAGTGTGAGTGTTTCAATTTGAAATTTGAATGGTGCGCGGATGCCAATGTACGTGAAAAATTGTGTAGCGACGGCTCGGGTTTGTAATTATAAATATCCAAGTACCGTGGAGCTTTCTGAAAGTACACACCTGTGAATATAATGTGTCATATAGTGGTTCAGCCCGAAGAAATCGGAGGTTCCCTTGATGAGCTCGATCTCCTCAGGGCTGAGCTCCGGCAGCCGGGACCTGGGGAAGCCCTGCTCCGCGCTCTTCGCTGCTATCCTCTTCTTCATCTCCGGAGGGAAGTCCCCGGTCTCCGAGTACACCGGCCAGCTGTATGCGGCCCACTGGAATCAATCCACCCATCCTCAAACTAAGGATGATGAGCTGAGAAAGTAGTTCAACTGATATTTTTATTTTAATTACCACACCCAAGGATATAGTTTTGTTATATCATACGATTGATTGAACTGCATTCGTCATCCTAAGACATCAGGCTCATCCCAGTGTAATTAATCCATTTATTCTCAAACTAAGGATGATCAGCTGAGAAGAGTCCTACCACCAATACTTATTTATTGTAACTGAGGAATAGACCCATTGACAGATGCCAGGGTTTCTTTTTAAGGAACTTCCATTCTAAATTAATTCACAGACAATTGTGATCAGATCAATAGGTGTACCAGACTAGTGGTTGCCTGTCATCTTCTCTGAGACTAAGTGGTTCAGAACTTCTCTCTAGTGACACAAAGGTAACGGGTACCAGCATTTCGGATACCGTGACAAACGGTTCACCACAACAGATTGATCCAGATGTAAGTTTGTCAACCTGTTCTGTGCGGGACAGAACTCCTCATCGTAGATAACTCACTTTGAACTGATAAGCCTCGTGCGCCACTTCTATATCAGCTTCACTGACAGCGGCAGGCTCGTACCATAGCGCGCTGAACAACATAAATATGATCCCGTTCTGAGCGGGTCAGAACTCCTCGTCGTAGAAATGAATTAGGGGGTTCTCACTTTGAACTGAGTGGCCTCGTGCGCAGCTTCTATATCGCCCTCGCGGTCAGTGGCAGGCTCGTACCATTGCGCACTGAACGATATAAATATGTTCCCGTTTTGAGCAGGTCAGAACTCCTCATCGTAGATATGAATTAAGGTGTACTCACTTTGAACTGATTGGCCTCGTGCGCCACTTCTATATTAGCCTCTCTGTCAGTGGCAGGCTCGTACCATTGCGCGCTGAGCGACATAAATATGTTGCCGTTCTGAGCGGGTCAGAACTCCTCATCGTAGATATGAATTAAGGAGTTCTCACTTTGAACTGATTGGCCTCGTGCGCCGCTTCTATATCAGCCTCACTTGGCAGGCTCGTACCATTGCGCGCTGAACGATATAAATATGTTACCGTTCTGAATGGGTAGGAACTCCTCGGAGTAGATAGGTAGAAGGAGATACTCACTTTGAACTGATTGGCCTCGTGCGCCGCTTCTACATCAGCCTCACTGTCAGTGGCAGGCTCGTACCATTGCGCGCTGAACGATATAAATATGTTCCCGTTCTGAGCGGGTCGGAACTCCTCGTCATAGATATGGTAGGCTTTAGCATGAGCCAGTAGGACATTCTTCGCGCACATGTATTCTCCGATACCCTGGCTGTCTATTGCTGGAGCGAATCCGGGTATTCCATACCCAATCTGACATATCTGAAAAAATAAAACTTAGAGAAATCTAAATACCCAATTAGTTTAGCTATTTAACGAGGCAACGCTGACAGCATCTTGGGTATACCTCGCTGCGTTGACTATGAGAAGGATTTACTTTAAGTTTTTTTTTTATATATATAAAAATAGGAGGAGATCTATTGTAGTTTATGTATATTTTACAGGGAAGTATCAATGCATTTTCCAATAAAGACGTGTTGAGGAATTCACAAAACAGCTTGTAAAAAAACTCACTTGAAACGGTTCGTTTATAGTGATAAAATATTTGACTTTATCACCAAATAGCTTAAACATGACCCTGGCGTAGTCCGTGTACCACGTCACTATGTCTGGATTGGCCCATCCCCCCAAGTCCTGTAGTTTCTGAGGCAAGTCCCAATGGTACAGCGTCATCATGGGTTGTATATTGTACTTCAGGAGTTCGTCAATCAAGTTGTTATAGTATCGCACGCCCGCCTCATTGATTTTGTCCGGGAACCCTGATGGCAGGATTCTGGGCCAGGATACAGAGAACCTGTGGGAGACAGGAGAATTCTTCATTATGTTTCACAACTGTTTCCCACAAACCCTAACTATTAAGAGGCCTGTGAACTACGATGACTCCGTTAATGCAAAATACCAAATCATGTGTAATTCGTGAATATTTCGATCATGTTGTGGTGTTATTCGGATTCATATAGTAATAATCAATGCTCCTGGCCATATTTGGTTCGGAAATATTTTTTTAAATAAAATAATAATCAATTTTGATCAAAATTTTTATAACTTTGGTCGAGTTCCGTAATACCAAAAATTATGAATGAAAACTTGTAACTTTCTTTATTAACTGGTGTTTTTCTTTAGCTGGACAATAAAAACTGTGCTCCTGAACTAATGCGACGTGAGATAGTGTTGTTTTTATTACAAAAGAAATAAGCAGAAAACATGTCCTCCTTGACATAAAAATAAGCAAAACTAAATTCGTTTACAATTTCGTTCAACAACAGTATTTCGGAACCAGATATGGCCAGGAGCATAGATTATTACTATACGAACCCGAATAACACCACAACATGATCGAAATATACACGAATTACAAATGATTTTGGTATTACGTTTGTATGGGAGACATCGTAGTTCACAGGACTCTTAAGTAAGCTCTTGGAGTATCTGGCTTAAATTTTTTGCTCTATCTCATGTCTTTGCCAATGGTGCTAAAACGAGGATACTCACAAACTACTGACACCGACATATACCCAAACCATTAGTATTTATCAAATTTTGTTCCATTTTTATATGTGGCGACGTAACGCTATTTTTCACTTGACTCAGGATCCTGAGCCAAGTGACAAACAAGTAAAGAATTTAAACATTAAAAAACACGACTGCCCTGTGATAAAACGACTTTTTCCAAAAAAATGTAGACTATGTTACTCGGGATGATGTAAGGATTCTAACAATAACCCAAATGTCCAAATCTATTCAGCCGTTCAGAAGTTAT
The DNA here is from genome assembly GCA_963855885.1 of Coenonympha glycerion. Classification (NCBI taxonomy): domain Eukaryota; kingdom Metazoa; phylum Arthropoda; class Insecta; order Lepidoptera; family Nymphalidae; genus Coenonympha; species Coenonympha glycerion. The sequence continues at coordinate 8,115,091 of OY979651.1, read as the reverse complement.
GGTGGAATAAAGAAACTCACATACATACATGAACCCTAAAAACATAAGATTGACATTCACACATACATTCCTTTTTTGGGCAGTCGTGTAATAACGTTACTTCACGTGGTAAAGAAAATAAAAAAATTAATAAAAAAATGTATGCCAACTAATCGAAACTATCGCTACTTTGAGATCCTTCGATAGAGAGATCTCTCTAGTTATCTGCCCATCTTTCTTGTACGAGCATTGCCTCCATCCATAATATTCTTGCAGTAATGGAGATGGAGTAGATTAAGAGATACCTGTAGAAGTCGAGTCCCAATTCCCTCATCATCTGCACGTCTCTCTTGTACAAGTAGTAGGAGTTGTCTGCGATGTCTCCGTTAGACCCGTCGATAATGAAGTCTGGTTTAGAGTGAACCAGATGGTCCCACATACTTTCTGATTTTCCTGTAACCAATATTTGAAATCGACTTTTAGGCGTCGTAGTATTCCTCCGAGTCTGTATTAACGACGTAAACGATTGTTTATTGGCTTATTTTTTTTTAACTGTTTATTTATTTACGAGACTTTTAGTGACCTGCTTTTTTTGAATACTATACTATTTATTTATTTTTATAGTTGAGAAACTATAATTCCTTTCAAATTTTAACGTCATGTATTTTGGGTCTTTAATCTAAAATCGCTGTGAAGCAGGAACACGATTAGGTAGATAAAATTTTCTCGATATAAAATTCTCCCAAAAGTTGGCCCAAAATGTCCACTTTTCTAATTTTTATCAGACACTACATAATATCTCACCCTGATAAAAAATTCGCATTCACCACCTTATAATCTGGATAGCTTACCGTCTACATTCCAAGCGCCTTCGATCTGGTACGCCGCGGTCGCAGTTCCAAACATGAAGCCATCAGGGAACTTGCGTGCCTCGTGCCGTGGCGCCGGTACGCCGCGTACCACCGCTACGCACACACCCACCAGGAAACTATCACAACCATTCATTAAACATAGAAAAGATCAGCACTTAGTGACATAACTCATGCATTTTAGGCTCCGGACTGAAGCCGGATTTTTAATTTGTCAAAACTGTAAAATGGCGCTAATGAATGCGACCGACAGCGGTATGTGCTGTCAGCGGTACCGAAATGTACGACGCGCGACGCCATATTTGAGAAACTTTTGGCTTCAACATACGTCACATCTTTCCCGTCCTCTTAGCGTAACGTATTTCGTCATTGGTCAAACTCAACTTGAATCGCAATTTCTATGATACCTCTTTGGTATAATTTGTCATCAAGCAATCAAGTTGTGCGATGGCACCTATGAGGTAACAGTAGAGGGCACTTTTAAGGTAAAAATCTGAAGTATTTTGGGTGACGTATACGCAGAGGGCCTACAACGACCTACGAGTACAATATAACAATGGCTTCAGAGTGCTGATGGGGCTGCCGCGCTGGTGCAGTGCGTCACAGATGTTTGCAGAAGCTCACACTGATGACTTCCATGCCATAATGAGGAAAAGAGCTGCATCTGTGATGAGTAGATTGCGCGGCAGTTCCAATGGTATTCTGAGAACATTGATAGAGAAGTGGGAGAACCCCTTCTTGAGGCATTGGGTTGCTATGCATATGCGGAAGGGTCCAAGCCGCTTTTTGAACTGAACACAATTTTATTATGTATTTGACATTGGAAATTTTACTTTTGTGACATTAATTATTTCTATTTAAATTAATTACTAACATAGATTATAAGAAAACTTGTTACTAACAACTAATGGATTTAATGTCTGAAAAATAAATCATTATTATTATTATTATTTACAGCTTGGCACCTTCGTGCGGGACTCTCCTGCGGGGTGACAGACGGTGGGGGAAGCAAGGAACTTAAATGTCAGCGGTTAGCGGGGAAGGGGACACTTTTCTACATGCGTTACCGCGCCCCCCGGCCGTCTGTCACCCTGCAGGAAGGTTCCGAAGTTGCCAAGCTATAGTAACCAACAAAGATTTAAATCTTTGGTAACCAAGCGAAGCTCGGTCACCTAGGACCTAAAAAAATTAAAGATAAAACCGGCCAAGCGCGAGTCGGACTCGCACACCGAGCTCGCCGTATTATTATAAATCACTTTTCTTACCGAAACGCAAACTTAACTTGGTTGTTTGAAGTTAATTGTTAATACTGTGGAGGGCGGGTTGATAACCTAATCGAAATTAAGGATCTTGACAGACAGACAGACAAAAAGTAGGTAATATTGTAATGTCTCCGTTTTTTGTTCTTTTGTGGAACGGAATCCTAAAAAGCAGTTTTCGATGCATAGATATTATAGCGATACAAGTAGAACCACAGTTTCTAAGGCGGTACGAGTTAGCTGATCAATAAAGACTTTTATTCAAATCAAATTATTTATTAATTTGTAAAGCACTATTCAAAAATAACTGAATTTGGAAAAACATATGAAATCGAGCAAATAACGAAAACTGTTATAATCTAAGCAATTCAATATTTCTGTTTGGACAGAGATAGCTATATCGGATAGTGACGTCACTATCCGTAATGCCATAATGTAGCTCCATATAAATTTTCGTTTTGCGTTTTGTTTATCATCATTTACCTAGTTTAAAATAAATTTAAAAAGATTAGTAAAATTACACATTCAAAACTTACCTAATACGATGGGCGTTCATAGCACGAATTCGTGAAAAATATAAAAAAAATCTATATTTATAATTTCCTTATCTTCAGCATGTTATCTATGATTACTCGTAAAGGGCTCCTTGAGATGTCAGACGTGTGATTGTCGAATAGGCATATGCAGGACCCGGCAAACCGCGCAAAAGAAAATGTCGCACGTTTACTGGTGTCAAAATTGTTAGTTTTGACACCAACACCAGTAGTAAGCCAACCGAAGTATTTTTATGACCCGCGGTCCACGCCACAGATCACTATATTTGTTATTAGTCAGCACACGCGCGTTTTCACAGAAACTGTTGCCGCCATACTGTGGAGTATTAGCGGGAAATTTGACAGATGGCGCTACTTTTTTCTTGACGTAAAATGTTGAAATGGGCTCATCCTTAGGTTTATATCAGTGGAATAGTCGATAGACTTATTGAACAAAAAGGAGATGTTATCAATGATCTCGTGTTATGAATGAGATAAGGAACCAGCCTTGTATAGTTATAATGTATAGTGCTCGAAGGTCCAAGGTGTGACGCGAATGCACTCATAAAATAATCATTGCCGAGGTTATCACTACATAGAGACTAGAGTGCCGTCTCTATTGGAGGTTGGCAATCCTGATAACGAGTTGTATCTTGGATACTGCCGCCCTTGAGTTATAATTCTGAAATGGGCTGCAATCCATGTGACACTTATGCTCGTTTTCACCAACATTTTAAGGGACAACTACGCCCATAGGTGACGGTTGTTGTAAGTGAAAACTATCACCTATCGTATCGGCTTAGGCGTTTCTTAAAGTGTTGGTGAAAACGAGCCCTAGCATTCTACTTCAGCACCACAATTCAACCGCATCAAAGGAGAGGACGCGAAACTTAAGGGTCCAAGTTTCGGAGACGTATGAATATCCCTAGAACCCGTTAAAGCCTGCCTGCTAAACTTAATTGCGGTTCCTTTAGGAAGCTATCGCCGACATGTGGTTGCATTAAAACCGCAGCTAAGAATTTTAATTTCATTTTATTCACTATTCCAAGTCAGTCAGTGTCCCGGGTCGATGGCGAGCGGCTGCGTCATGTCGGGCTCGTAGTGCGGGTCGAGGCGGCGCGTGCGCAGCAGCTCCTTGTACACGTACGCGCTCTTGCGCGGCGTGCGCGTGCGGTGGATGCTGTTGTAGTCCACCTCGTACAGGCCGAAACGATCCCTGGAAACACATGAACCAGCTGACTTTCATGTAACCCTAGCAATTTGAGGGCCGATGAGTACGTCATTGTTTAGTCCAGTCGCAGAATGAAGAGAAAGAGCACATAAAAACAAGGTCAGAGGCAACCACTTGTTAAGAAGTTGGAGTAAAGAAGTCACGATCCTTTTAACCGCAAGGATGATTGAGCCAATTGGTAGTGAGGGATTCGGGACAACCCTCTACCACCCATGGCTTAATTATCCTCGCGGTTATGGGGGCTGAATCGCGGGAGGGCGCCCGTTTGGTAATTGCTCTTGGCGTGTTCCCGGGGCGCCTTCTTGACTCCCTACAAATTGTATCCTCTCGCTCTTTGTCCCTATGTGCTCACTCTCCCCATTCTGGGGGAGGACGATACAAAGACGGACTCGCCTCGCGCCTTCGCTGTCCGCAACAAAAAATTCTCTAAGTCATTCCAAGCCGCTCCGCCTCTTATGCCATGGAGTAATGAGGGATTGTCCATACATGTTATAATGTTGACATGTTCAATACATTGATTATACTACCACAGAAGTCCCTCTGTGCAGATCCTGCATGGAGGAAGAAGAGACGCCGATGCCCGTACTGCTCAAATGCAAGGACGCATCCGACAAAGGACAGAATTCGGTTCATTTCTTGAAGCCCTAGGCGACATGAGACCCCTTCGGCATCTGAGGGAGCTGAGCTGTGTTGCAGTCATACAGCAGTGAGCCGTATCAGGGCCCCACGCGCAACGAAAGAGGTATTCAGCGTGGAGAAGATCCAGAAATAGTGAAAGAAGAAAAAAAAAATTACTCACGTGTAACCGGAGGTCCACTCGAAATTGTCCATCAGGCTCCAGGCGGTGTAGGCTCTGACGTCGCAGCCGTCGTCCAGCGCGTCCAGCAGCGCGCCCAGGTACCCGCGGTAGTACTGCACGCGGTCCTCATCCACCAACCCTCCATAGGTGGCTATCCCATTCTCAGTGACGAACACTGGCGGGTTCTTGTAGTGGTCTTTGATGCGGTTTAGGAGTTTTCTGAAGCCCCAGGGCACGTACTAAAAGAATAGTTACAATTAAACATTTTTAAGGTAGACTTTTATCTGGTTGGGAAGGTCCCTCCAAGCCTGATGAACGCTGGTGGTCCAAGCGCATAACGTCAGGAGTTGTATTTACAGAACACTCGTCGAGATCTTGAGGGCTGATTACGCCATATATTGGAAACCGCTGTACTTAATAACAAAACCTTATGCAGGTTTGATCTTTGGTTAGTATAGTGTACCTTTGTCTTAGAGGACTCGCTGATCGTCCACTCTGGTATCTGGAAGCTCCCTACGCCCAAATCATCATTAAAGGATGGCTCATCGTACAGCGGTACACTTTCGTTCCTGAAACATATGAAAACGTTTTATTGAACTGTTTTCCATCAAAAAAAGATGACCAGAAAATGAAAACCAGTTGTCGCTATACATACCTGTGTATGTAATAAGTAGAATAGTGGTTCACCCCAAAGAAATCCGAGGTTCCCTTGATGAGCTCGATCTCCTCAGAGCTGAGCTCCGGCAGCCGGGACCTGGGGAAGCCCTGCTCCGCGCTCTTCGCTGCTATCCTCTTCTTCATCTCCGGAGGGAAGTCCCCGGTCTCCGAGTACACCGGCCAGGTGTATAAGGCCCACTGAAATTGAACAATAAATAACGGAAAAAGAAGATATTCTAGATTCGGATAATACTCATATTTATCTACTAAAATATGCTAGAAATTTCAGTATATACCTTACACATATCATCATACTAAAGAAACGCAATCTAAAATATCAATCTGGGCAATAAGTGGAGAATACCTGGTGGAATCACCAGACACTTCATGCAGCATGGCATTGTATCTCATAAGCTCAGTGATGAGCTGATGTCCTTTCTTTACATTCTATACTAGTGAACACTCACTGGCCGCGGCTCAATAAATAGGCAGAGTTCTGAGCGGGTCGGAACTCCTCGTAATGGATACGTAGAAGATACTCCCTATTAACCGATTGGCTTCATGCGCTACTTCTATATATCAGCCTTGCCGTCAGTGGCAGCCTGGTACCATTGCGCGCTGAACGATATAAATATGTTCCCGTTCTGAGCGGGTCGGAACTCCTCATCGTAGATACGTAGGGGGAGATACTCACATTGAACTGATTGGCCTCGTGCGCCGCTTCCACATCAGCCTCGCTGTCAGTGGCAGGCTCGTACCATTGCGCGCTGAACGATATAAATATGTTCCCGTTCTGAGCGGGTCGGAACTCCTCGTCGTAGATACGTAGGGGGAGATACTCACATTGAATTGATTTGCCTCTTACGCCGCTTCTATATCAGCCTCGCTGTCACTTGTCAGTGGCAGGCTCGTACCATTGCGCGCTGAACGATATAAATATGTTCCCATTCTGAGCGGGTTCGGAACTCCTCATCGTAGATACGTAGGGGGAGATACTCACATTGAATTGATTTGCCTCTTACGCCGCTTCTATATCAGCCTCGCTGTCACTTGTCAGTGGCAGGCTCGTACCATTGCGCGCTGAACGATATAAATATGTTCCCATTCTGAGCGGGTTCGGAACTCCTCATCGTAGATACGTAGGGGGAGATACTCACATTGAATTGATTTGCCTCGTACGCCGCTTCTATATCAGCCTCGCTGTCAGTGGCGGGCTCGTACCATTGCGCGCTGAACGATATAAATATGTTCCCGTTCTGAGCGGGTCGGAACTCCTCGTCGTAGATACGGTACGCCTTCGCATGCGCTAGGAGGACATTCTTCGCGCACATGTATTCACCAATACCTGGGCTATGCAATGCTGGAGCGAACGAACCACGTCCGTAACTGAAGTAACATATCTGAAGAAAATAAGATTTCAAGTTCATTTAAAATTATTATAGACAGATTTAAAATTACCAATACAAAATATGTTTTATTAAAACGCTGTTTGATTATTATTATTTATAATCAAACAGTGTTTAGCGCAACAGTTAATAAAAATATCCACCATCCAATAATAGAGTTCATATTTTTTACGATCTTCTTATAAAAATATTCGGTGGTAATAACAGTTGTAAGGAATTGACTCTCCTGGTAAGTTCAAAGTATACAGAACCTTCAAAAAACTCACTTGATGCGGTTCGTTTATGGTGATGAAGTATTTGACTCTATTGCCAAATAGCTCAAAGATGACCCTAGCGTAGTCCGAGTACCACGTCGCTATGTCTGGGTTGGCCCATCCGCCCAAGTCCTGCAGTTTCTGAGGCAAATCCCAATGGTACAGTGTCATCATGGGTTCTATATTGTACTTCAGAAGCTCGTCGATCAAGTTGTTGTAGTATTTCACGCCGGCGTCGTTGATTTTGTCAGGGAACCCTGAAGGGAGGATTCTGCTCCAGGACACGGAGAATCTGAGGAAGATGGTTCTGGATTATACACCGTTAGACGGCGTATTTAAGCGATTTTCGGGACTCTTAAAGGATAATGACCATGGTTGTATGGAATCCCGTACCAACCTGATTCAAAACCTAACTTTATGTTTGAAAGACTCCTCAACAGTAGCACGGTTTTTCTCATCTCAAAAACATCCAACACGCCTATAGAAGTTTCCAAATTAGAAACGAGTCGCGGAGAGTCTCTTGAGAGCGTATGACGTAGAGCGTTGTCTGCTTCAAAAGTAGAGGTGGAGAAGAGAGAAATACCTGTAGAAGTCGAGTCCTAATTCTCTCATCATCTGCACGTCTCTCTTGTACAGGTAGTAAGAGTTGTCTGCGATGTCTCCGTTCGAACGATCGCCGATGAGGTCTGGCCTGGAGTGAGTCATGTGATCCCATATGCTTTCTGATTTCCCTGTAATTGAGGTTTTTGTCGTATACTTTTCGTACTCAGAGAGTCTCAGAGTTACCTTAAGTCAGACTAATACATACATACATAATTATTATGATATATTTTGATGACATAACGGAATGGAATGAAATCAGTGGGTTTCACTTCAATAAATAAAAAGGATATAAGAATAAAAAGGGATTAGATAAATTATTAAAAGATTACCTCATCTCAAAGGCGTTCTATACGATTGATGACTATTTTAAGGACGAAACGAATAAAATCGGTCCCCCTATCCCAGTAAAAGGAATGGGGTCTTACACTACTTTTGAATTTGATAAAAAATATTACTTTATTATAAACTAGGATAAAAATTGGAGTCAAATACCCTATTGCTACGCCCATCCTGGGCATTCACATTACAAATTGACTTCACATTATTAATATTTTATTGTATATTGTGTAATCATTGTATGTATGTGAAATGGCAAATAAAGAAATGAAATGAAGGATACAATTATAGTAGTGATAGCTGAGTGGTTCTGACCCCTGCCTCTCATAAGGAGGTCGCGGGTTCGAATCCTGGGCACGCACCTCTGACTTTTCCGAGTTATGTGCGTTTTAGGAAACTAAATATCACTTGCTTATCGGTGAAGGAAAACATCGTGAGGAAACCTGCATGCCTGAGAGTTCACAAAAATGTTCTCGAAGGTGTGTGAAGCCCGCCAACCCGCACTTGGCCAGCGTGGTGGGCTATGGCCAACCTCCTCTCAGTCTGAGAGGAGACCCGTGCCCAGCAGTGGGACGTAAAAAAGGGTTGAGAGAGAAGGATACAAGTACATAGCGCGGGTTTCATTCAGAGTTACACTTTTAAAGCCTGGCTTTTTGGATACTCAGAGGTAAATTTAAGGTCTTGTTACTTACAGTTACACTTCAGCCGCTTAACAGATAAACGTGGAATATTAGGGGAAAAATAGTCGCCTTAGCAAGCCAGCCTTCTGGGCACTTTTCCAGTTGACACCGATTCGGTGGAATACAAATAAAATTCCTTCTTATTGTTATTAATTTTTTTGTCACTTCTTTTTTTAAATTAGATTATATTATATTAAGTAATTTAGATTTAATTTTAAAGGGGAAAGGGAGAAATTTGTCACTATTTCACAAGACAAACTCCCCTGAGACTAATTAAAGTGGAACCGGTTAAATTATTAAAAAAAAAGGCCAAGTGCGAGTCGGACTCGCGCACCGAGGGTTCTATTCCATTTTTCGATTGATAAACTTCGAAAATAAGGGGGGGGGGGGGGGTCAGCGGCGGTATTTTTTTCGGTTTGCTCAATAAATCAAAAACTATCGGGCATAAAAATAAATAAAAATCGGTTTTAAATACACAAGTAACGCCCTTCCATATGATACCCCACTCAATATTGTTATCTCATTTTGAAATTTCAACAACCCCGTTTACCCCTCCTTTTAAATAAAAATAAAAAAGATTTTCAAATTTTTACGATTCCTATGACGTCAAGTCACTATTACCTACAAATATTTCAAATTTCAAGTCGATAGCTTTAATAGTTACTGAAATAATCGAGTGTGACAGACGGACGGACGGACGGACGGAGAAAGTCTTTTTTTTTATGCTATACAAGTTAGTACTTGACTGCGATCTCACCTGATGGTAAGTGATGATGCAGCCGAAGATGTTAGCGTACTAACTTGGAAGGGGTAAATTAAGTCACCCCAACGGTTTCGGGTAAATCGCTTGGCGGTACATCTTTGCTGGTAGGGTGGTAACTAGCCACGGCCAAAGCCTCCCACCAGACCAGACCTGAGCCAATTTAGAAATTATAAAATTCCAAAGTGGCTCGTGGCGGGAATCGAACCCGCGACCTCCCACTCGAATCCGAGCGTGCGTCCCCTGCGCCACGGAGGTCGTCTCACCATAAGGGTTCCATTTTGGTATGGAACCCTAAAAATCCTCTATTAATTATATAAAAAGTAAAAGGCAAAAATTAAAGGCAAGGAAGTATTATCTCCACCGGGGACAAAATAGTCCCCTGTCCATGCGGGGGGTGAAGTGCCTTAGGGTTCGAACCTCCCCAATCAATGGTGAACTTACCATCGGCATTCCAACCGCCTTCGACCTGGTACGCCGCGGTGGCCGTTCCGAACATAAAGCCGTCGGGGAACTGGCGCACCTCGTGTCGTGCCGGTACGCTGCGTACCTCGTGTCGTGCCGGTACGCCGCGTACCACCGCCACGCAGACGCCCACCAGGAAGCTGTCACCACGATAGGATTAGAATAACACTAAATCGCTTGGCGTCGTTGCTTGTAAGGTGATAAGTAGCCATGGCCAAAGCCTCACACCAGATCAGATGCGTAAGAAAAACGTATTCATCGTTATCATAATCGTTTGAAAATTCTGCCCTCAATTAGCTGACGTATATTATCATCGTTTGCAAATTCTGCCCTGCTGCATTGGCTGACGTATATCAGGGAACCAATCATTTTTTTTTATTTTTGCCGAAATTGTAAACGATTACGATAGCGATGAATACGTTTTTCTTCTCATTTTCATACACAATCCAGGGGCTGGGGACGTACCACCGTCTCTTAGCAGGGTAAGCAGTAGGTATTATTGTAATATATTGTTTTGACATTTTCATACGTCACTATAATTTTTTTTTTACGCTGTACAAGTTAGTACTTGACTGCGAGCTCACCTGATGGTAAGTGATGATGCAGTCGAAGATGTTAGCGTACTAACTTGGAAGGGTAAGTGAAGTCACCCCAACGGTTTCTACACAGCATCGTACCGGAACGCTAAATCACTTGGCGGTACGTCTTTGCTGGTAGGGTGGTAACTAGCCACGGCCAAAGCCTCCCACCAGACAAAAGATAAAGAATAAGGCCTTTCCCATTGGCCTTTCAAACACACACACATTTTTTGCTAGTTTTTAGTCGATGATGCAGAAGACCCAATATTATATTCTATTCTATATTGACGTCACTATCACTCATAGTTACTTGCGAGAAAATGTTTTTCGAGGAAAAATTCGAATGCTTGTAACTTGGTATGATTTCCTCGTGGGATATAAATTTTATTTTCAATGTATGTCATTATTTCTAACTTAGTTTACAATAAATCAATAAAAAATGGAGTAAAATACCGTATTAATATCACACGAATACCACGTACGTCGAATTGAAAATCACATTTTTAAAGTCGGTTAAGCAAAACCAAAAAAAAAAAATTGATAAACACTTACATGATACGTTGGGCCGGCATAGCGCGAATTTGTAAAAAATAATAGACTAACTAATATTTATAACTTCCGCAGGCACTTATCTTAGAACTTTATCGTTATCTAAACGTATAGGAGTGGTCTTAAGATGATTGACGGATAAATCCCTGACCCCCTGGAAAGTGTGCGGAAACATGCGTGTTTCCTCGTGCATACGTGCTTTTTACTTGGGAAGAAAACGCACATTCACGCACGCAAGAAATAAGACGGAGTTCCATCGCGGCGCACGCTAAGCACGATCTCGTGTTTATAAACAAATAAGAGGTCATAATATGCAGGGCGTATATAACCCGCATCAGCGACTTCACGCGTGCAATGGACGAATTCGGCCATACACGGAAAAGTCCCAGGGACAGAAAGAAAGAAAATACAGGGGGTAAATGTATACATATAATAAATCTGTAGAGGTCGAATTTCTGTACAAATAAAAAAAATGCTAAAAACGGAGTCAGGGGGATGTAAGAAGTGAAATAGAACTAATTTAAATTTTTTTCAAATTTTTTGTTTCTCTGTTTGTCTGTTTATCTGTTTGTCTGTTTGTCTGTTTGTCTGTCTGTTTGTACGGGCTAATCTTTGGAACGGCTGGACCGATTCCAATGAAATTTTGTGTGGTGGTAGCTTATGTCCCTGGTCAAAATTTAAGATACTTTTCATCCTGAAAAATTTGAGAGCACCCGTGGGATGTTTAAAAAAACCTATAGCTACTTATCTACGTAGCACAATCAAAACGGGGTTGAAATATCGACAGTTTAAATCGTCCTTTTGATCGTGCAACTAGGTATAACTATACAAGATAACCCGTACGTAGCAGGAACTGGTTGCTACGTACACAGCAGCGCATCAGAATGCTTAATTACAATATCTGGGCGTTGGTATCATCTCAGAATAAGATAAGTTTGGTTAGTATAGATATTACAATCCACGATGACACGCCCCACTCTGTCTTACTCCATGCGAATTGAGTAACATAAGCGATTTCGACAGAGTATTATAAGTAGAGGAAGACCAAAGAAGATATTATAGGTAAATTGTGTGAAAGAAGATAGCACGTTGACAGGAGAGATTGGAAGAAGACTCCTTTACGGGTCCATCGAACCCATGGACCACTCATTTATCTTGGGAGAAATTAAGAAATTCCACGGGAAACATTTTTGTAAAAAAACGAACTGCACGCGGGCGGAGCCGCGGGCAACAGCTAGTGTATAAATAAAACCGGCCAAGTGCGAGTCGGACTCGCGCACCTAGGGTTCCGTACTACTCTAGGAAACGTCAAATCATAAGTATCAGGTTTCTTACCAAAAAGCAAACTTAACTTTGTTTTTTTTTTGAGGTTAATTGTTAATACCTAAAAAAGTATAATAGATACAGAAATGATTTTCTAATATAAAGGGTCATGCTCACCCACGGATAAGAAATCTCAGGATATGGCCATTCGAACGATTCACGTAAACCTTTTTCGTACAAGCAAACAGTACGTCATCTGTCAAAATTCCATAGGTGGCTGGCGGCTGCTGAGCGAGCCTTATTGTTGGTGGCCAAACAAGCATTTTTGGCACCGATAAACTGACGACATTTTTTCGCGCCGATCGCCCTGTCCAGGTTACATGTCTATTTGCTCATCACAAAAAAACATTATTACAGTTATTTTCGTATTTATTTCGTTATTCGTATGATAAAATTGGTAGAATGCCGTGCGCAGCAATTGAACAGCGCCTTTAAGTTCATATCCTTTGTAATCAACGAATTTGTGTATAATTATGGTTCTTATCATTTAATTTGTTAGGTAATTGTATTTTTGCAACTGCACATTGTTACATTTACCTTATTTTACTGACAACAAGTTTTTGATAGTAATCTCACTTGATGGTAGGTGGTGACTGAAGAGTGAAGATATCGTAAAAGGCTGTCCTACTTACAGGATTAACACAAAAAAAATGGTCAAGTGCGAGTCGGGCTTGCGCACTGAGGGTTCCGTACTATCAATACCAATCCTACTAATATTATAAACGTGAAAGTTTGTATAAGTATCCGAATGGATGGAAGTGGAGTAATCTTTGTTACTGTTTCACGCCGCAACTACTGAACCAATTTGGCTGCAGTTTAGAAATGAAAATAAAATCTAATCTTTATTTTTCACATAAGTTATAGGCTTAGATATAAGCTCTTAAGAAAAGTCAAAAACCTCCGAACCTGGCGGTCTACCGCCAGGTTCGGAGCGCAGGTTTGCACCGAGAAGAACTGGCAAGAAACTCGGTACTTGCTCTTTTCCAAAATGTCATGTAATATGTAACAAGTTTCACTATATACTCGTAGTATGAAACAATATTTTTAAGATATAGATATCTCGTGAGGAGATGGAAGCATATCACTATCGTTCTAAGAATCCTTGTTATTTAAAAATTCTTCAATACATTACCTTATAACCCGGAACATATAGATAGCTTATAACCCGGATTAACACAGGCTACATTTTATCCCGGAAAAATCCATCGTTCCCACGGGATTAGCTTAGAAAAACCGAAGTGAGAAGGACAAAAATTGATTTTGATCAACGAGTCTGCCCGCGAAATTCAAATTTTTTTATAGTTTTTTGCAATTTGTACGCTAATTACACGTCAGAGGTTTATGGCAGTCAATTTGCGGGAATGCGGCAGTATCATTTTTACATGATTATATCAAAATCATTGCATAAAAATGTGTATCCTAGGAAATTAGTCCGAGTATCGAGTTTTATGTGAGTAACTCGCAAATCTCGGACTAATTTCTTTAACTTGACACTTTCAAGCAGAGATTTTTATATGAACACGTGAAGACGATTCTGGAATTCCCGCAATTTGACTGCCTTAAGCCTATTATGTGTTATTAGCTTAAAAATCGCGAAAAACCACAAAAAAATTTGAATTTCGCGGGCACACCCCGTGGTGTGCTCCTTAAGAATCTAAGATAGTTTGAACTTCTTATGAGTGAAATATCTGAAAGTGGCAATGATAATATCCGTAGTGATGTAACACAAAAGGTAATCTTACACTTGAGAGGAAATACTATTATTATTTTAAATTTAGATAAACACAGTAAAAATATACCTACCTAGTGGTGAAAATATAAGAAACTTCATTACTATAAATATTCTTTAGTTTTTGCAAACAAAAAAAGACGTTTGGCACTCGGAGACTGCCGCGGTAAAGCTATTGCATAGCAATTTTTACCAACTTCTAACATTTAGGTTATTTTCGTTACGGAATTTTTGGATTCGGTCTCCACGCTCAAGGCCCGCGATAGAGCGGTCCGGTCGGAGTGAGGGGTGTTAGGTTATTTTCGTTACGGAATTTCTGGATTCGGTCTCCACGCTCAAGGCCCGCGATAGAAGCTATGCTATAGCTTAAAAAAATATTTCCATTCACGTAGGCCTAAGTTTACCATCGAGGTAAGTCGCTTTATGTAGGTGCGGCAAAAGTTATTGGTTTTGATAAGTATATATTATGTATTATCTATGGTTTTGATCATTGGCATATAAATGGACCCCAGGTGTAACGACAAATTCGTGCTCCATAGAGTAAATACTACTGTAATAATATACTCTATGGCGTGCTCTTTGTACAATCGTAATAAAAAGTCTGTCCCTACTTTATAGAAGGCCTCACGGCTTCACTACAGCAAAACCGTCCAATACATAGGCTTATAAATCTATGGACGACGGGTGTAATACAAAATTCACGAAAAAAGTGTCCCGAGAGAATCTTTATAAACGAGGGTACATAAGTATTTTTGTAAACAAACTAAACATTGTAATTTATATCTTAAACCATTACTATATAGCCTAATTTGCAAACATGAGTTTGAAGTGCGATTGTACGTCTTTTCGCGTTTTGTATGTCATTCGGTTCGGACACTTTTTAGTGCTTATCCCAAATCCTTATTTTATAAATCAATGGTCCAATAGTAAAGACCTAACAATGAAATAATTATAAGCAGATTCGAACTAAGGATCCGTCGCAGTAAGGAAAGTTAGGGAAACAACAGTAAGTACAATAGAGCACAGACTATAGTTTCAGTTACTCATGGTCATATTTATCACGTGTTATTCGTGTAGACGCATCATAGACAAGGTTCCTTTTTAGGGTTCCATACTAAAATGGTGGAACTTTTTCTGACCATCACAGTACTTATGAAGTTGTACATATATGTAAGTAATTGGAATTAAAAACGTTTATTTTATTTTAAAGCTAATTATTTAGCAATTTAGGTATATTTCACAGAATAAATAAAATCAAAAATAACTAGCAAAGATTTTTTTAATCTCTAAGATATTTTGGATCAACTTTTGGGGGAACTTTCTATCGAGAAAATTTTATCCAATCGCGCGCTAGTTCGTTCAGAGCGAATCTTATCTTATGTTTCTTTATCTTTATACCTATAAACGAGCAATTGGGTCTTACACTACTTTTCAATTTGATAAAAAATATTACTTTATTATAAACTAGGATAAAAGTAATAACGTGCAGCATCATTGATATAATATGTATTAAGCTCATTGACGTGCAGTGAAAGAAATATTAAAATCCAACGAAGATTTACAAATTTACAGGCGTTTAAACTTTGGAGTGGGGGATCTTCTATCCCTTTCTCGCAAAACGAAAATTTGTATGAAGCCGCACGAAGCTACTATGGCATTGGTAAGGTGTGACGTCACAATGTCATGTTGCTATCTCTGTCTAATCACAAATCTTTAAATGCTTATAACTTTTTTGTTATTTGATCGATTTAATTAGTTCTTTCAGTGCACGTCATTATTTTAATTCTACTTTATAATAAAGTAATAAAAAAATTGGAGTCAAATACCCAATTCTTGTATATAATCTTAATCTCGGTAACGGCTCCAACAATTTTCATGAAATTTAAAATACAGGGGGTTTCGGAGGCGATAAATCGATCTAGCTAGGGTTCATTTCTAGAAAATGTCATATTTACTAAAAAAAAACCGAGTCACACAGATATTTTAAATTAAAAGTCCAAAATACGTGACACAGATATTTTTTAGTAATTGTCTTTATAGTTTTTAAACTGCTTAAAGATATTCTAGTATACGGAACTCTCGGTGCGCGAGTCTGACACTTTTTTGACGGTTTTTCATTTGTTTACGTTCGCCGTATCTCTCATCTCTTTGATGAAAAATCGACGCCACTACAGTTTACATTTGCCGAGTTAAATCGCTTTTTATTACTTACTTTACAATCTACGAGTATCTGCATAAAATTTTTAACGCCGTACAACTAGCTCGCATTTTTTATACAAAAGAAAAACTCAAATAAAAAAATCTATATATGTACTTTTACTTAGGTACTAGCAGATCTAGCAATCGTGTAAAAGTTTACTTCATATTCTCAGATTTCCCGAATGTATAAATATATTAGTAGTTATATATATTATTATGTATAAATATATCATCATCAATACATATAATAAATCTGTAGAGGTCGAATTTCTGTACAAATAAAAAAAATGCTAAAAACGGAGTCAGGGGAATGTAAGAAGTGAAATAGAACTAATTTAAATTTTTTTCAAATTTTTTGTTTCTCTGTTTGTCTGTTGATCTGTTTGTCTGTTTGTCTGTTTGTCTGTCTAATTGTACGGGCTAATCTTTGGAACGGCTGGACCGATTCCAATGAAATTTTGTGTGGTGGTAGCTTATGTCCCTGGTCAACATATAGGATACTTTTCATCCCGGTAAAATAAAGAGTTCCCGTGGGATAGTTAAAAAACTGCAATTAATTTAACAGCTTTGTAAACAACAACTAATGAACTTAATTTAGTAAAATTTGTTATGCTGATACCTTATGTTGCCTCTTAAACAAAATATATCAATACATATAATAAATCTGTAAAGGTCGAATTTCTGTACAAATAAAAAAAATGCTAAAAAACCGAGTCAGGGGGATGTAAGAAGTGAAATAGAACTAAGTAATTTAAATTTTTTTCAAATTTTTTGTTTCTCTGTTTGTCTGTTTATCTGTTTGTCTGTTTGTCTGTTTGTCTGTCTGTTTGTACGGGCTAATCTTTGGAACGGCTGGACCGATTCCAATGAAATTTTGTGTGGTGGTAGCTTATGTCCCTGGTTAACAAATAGGACACTTTTGATCCCGGTAGAATAAAGAGTTCCCGCGGGATAGTTAAAAAACTGTAATTAATTTAACAGCTTTGTAAGCAACAACTAATGAACTTAATTTAGTAAAATTTGTTATGCTGATACCTTATGTTGCCTCTTAAACAAAATATATATATATAGTAAAACTTATTAATCCAATCGAGTTCCCGCGGGAAAGTAAAACATTACAAAAACAGTTAGCAGGCGTCTTTCAAGTAATAGATTTCAATGAAATTTTATGATCGTACTTTATATGCCCGGTCAACATTTAAGATACTTTTCATCCTGAAAAATTAAAGAGCTCCCATGGGATAGTTAAAAAACACCTATAGCTACTTATCTACGTGGAATCAAAATCAAAAGGACGGTTTAAAACGATATTTCGACCCAGTGGCACAGGTCCAGTGGCAGCAATGGATCGAAATATCGACAGTTTAAATAGTCCTTTTGATTGTGCAACTAGGTATAACTATACAAGATAACCCGTGCGAAGCAGGAACGGCTTGCTATACAGCAGCGCACCAGAATGCTTAATTACAATATCTGGGTGTTGGTATCCTCTCAGAATAAGATGAGTTTGGTTAGTATAGATATTTCAATCCACGGTGACACGCCCCACTCTGTCTAACTCCATCCGAATCGAATAACATAAGTGATTTTGACAGAGTGTATAAGTAAAGGAAGACCAAAGAAGATATAGGTGAATTGTGTGAAAGAAGATTGCACGTTGACAGGAGAGATTGGAAGAAGAGTAGAAGACTCCTTTTCGGGTCCATCGAACCCAGGGACCACTCATTTATCTTGGGAAAAATTACCAACCCGAATTCACTCATTTATCTTGGGAAAAAGTTAAGAAATTCCACGGGAAACACGAACGAACTGCACGCGGGCGGAGCCGCGGGCAACAGCTAGTAGTATAAATATTTGGAATAGTTATTACGTACCTACGTAATAACTATTCCAAATATTTATACTATACTTTAATAATAACTAAAATAATCGAGTGTGACCGACCGACAAATGGACAGACAGAAAGTCTCATCTCAGTACCTATAAGGATTCCATTTTACAAATTTGGTATGGAACCCTAAACAATAAGCATCAGCATAAGCAGAGTGAGCAATAAGCATCTCTCTCACAATTATTTATATTTTGTTACTCCCGGAGATCCCATTTTGTGTTGAAATTGCTTTTTTGCCGAACATTTCCGTACTTATAGGAGCCGGTAAACAAGTATGGCGACCTAGCTGTCAGTTTGACGGATGTCGCCGCTCAAATTGCGTTCCGCTCGGCGCGAAACGGTAACTCGATAAGCTGATTGGCTGTGGCGGTTGGGGTTAAAGTGGATACGTATAGATATTTCAATCTAAAATACGAACCTTGCGAATCGAATGAAACTTAAGGGCGATGGGCCAAGGTACCATCCGGGCGCGAAAATTCAAATTTTATTTAGTTTTTCGCTCATAGTGGGCTAATTATACATCGAAAGCTAATGGCAATGAGTTTTGCGGGCACAACATTTATGCATCTACATGTTTTTAATAAAAACTCTGGTCAACAATACTCATTTACTTCATATTGGTTCCCGATAGCTCGAAATCTGGGAAACTGCAAAAAATTATCTTTCGGGAACCAATATATGATCTTACGGGAGATGAATGAGAACTTTCGAGCAAAGTTTATATTAAAAAAATGTAGATGCATAAAAAGTAGGCCCGCAAAATGCATTGCCATAAATCTACAATGTGTAGTTAGTCTAATATTCGCAAAAAAACTAAATAAAATTTGAATTTCGCGGGCTGGTAGGGCCGCAACACCTTAACCCGTTAATCCCATGTTGAGTAATCTACTATATAAAAATAAGTCGGGTTTTCCTTCCTGACGCTATAACTCCAGTACGCACGAACCGATTTCATTTCCACGGTTTAGCATTCGTTGGAAAGGTCTCGGGCTCCGTGAGGTTTATAGCAAAGAAAATTCAGGAAAAATTTCAACAGAAAAGCGGGAAAATCTTTTTTTACATACAGCGCCATCTCTGATATATAGCATGTACTACAAACCAATATTTTAATTGCGTCGCGTTCAGGCGCTGTGAGGGAAGGGACACTGTGGGTGGGACAAAAATATTTCTAACGCGGAACGGAGTCCGCGGGCACTGCTAGTCTACTATAACTATGGATCTAACATAAAGGAACAGCACTAACAGCCGTTTTCACTAAACCTAGGAAACGCCTAAATCGAATGCTTAGCCGATAAGTGACAGTTTTCACCTACAACAACTGTCACCTTAGGGCTAAGCATTCGATTTAGGCGTTTCTTAGGTTTAGTGAAAACGGCTATAAGTGACGTCACGCATGTATTCTTAGGCTCCGCCCTGAAGCCGGATTTTTAATTTGTCAAATCTGTAAAATGGCGCTAATGTAAGCGACCGACAGCGGTATGTGCTGTCAGTGGTACCGAAATGTACGACGCGCGACACCATATTTGAGAAACTTTTGGCTTCAAAATACGTCACATCTTTCCCGTCCTCCTAGCGTAGCGTATTTCGTCATTTACTATAACTAGCGTACAATTAGACAGAACATTAAACCACGAGTGTGAATCCAAAACTCCGCTTGTTTGCGCTTTATGCTAGCACTCTCCGGTTTACGCTAGACCGTATCGCGTCGATCGGCTATCACTGCACGCCCCTCTCCCGCGAGCGGTTTGCGACCAGCGCCCGCGCGCGCCCCGGCGGCGTTCGCTCGCCCAGTCCGGTGCAAAATCCCGACGGAGTCGGTCGGTGTGTGTGCCGCGTTCGCCCGCGTGAAGTCGCCCGCCACGCCGCATCGCGCTGTCTTATTATTTGTGAGGAGCTATTTATCGCGTACCATTTTGTTCCGCGTCGCCCGCGTGTTGTTTGCCGGCCACGCCGCCACTCCGAGTCCGTTTCTACAAGCCGACTGAAAAAGTCCGCGTTGCCCGCGTGAAATTTGCCGGCCACGCCCGTGTCGTTTAGTTTTACGAGCTCCGATTTATTGAGTTCCTTCGTTTGCCGTGTTGGCCGCCGCGTCCTCCTAACGCTGCGGGCCCATTTTACTATCAGGAACACTGTTTTTTGTGCTCACGTGCCATCTGGAAACCACGCCGCCGCGGACTCGCTTCGCTACCCGCGAATTCGTACCGCCGCCGCGAAAGATTCCTCAAGGAGGGCGAGTGTGTTCCTATTTGCATTTAACACCGCAGACACTACACACCACATTCATCATACACTAACACACTCCCCGGATTCCACGTGCTGGCTGTCTCCATGCGCCGGTAAGTACCTAGTAGTAAGTCACTCTGTGCCGCGGGATTAAACCCAGTGCAAATCGCCTATAATATTTTTTGGCGGGCCTTTTTCGACCCGCCACCGCCGCTGCCTGTGAGAATCCGCTGGACTGCTCTGATGGGCCCGGCAGTTGCCCGCTGATTCATCGTGCACAGGCGCGGTGCGTAATCATTATTGGTAGCAACGAGCGCGGTTTGTCTACACCTCGCTTTGCGTTTTGCGCTGGTTTTGCCCGCCGCGCCGTTCATTTTCTGCGCCGCTGGCATAAATCCCGCTTTCCGCCACGCGCCGCGTCGTCCGCCGCGCTGTTAGCGGAAATTCCGCAATCGCCGCCAGTTCCGCTGCGTCAACGCCGCGTTTCGGCCGCGTTCCGATTATTATAATTATAAGTTTAATTTTTATTTTAAGTTTTGCTTGCGTGCCGGTACCGCCCGCTCGCCGTAATTTAACACGCGTATCTACTACGGTCGCGCCGCTTTGTTCATTGCGACTACGGTACGACCACGACCGCGATACGACTTGTTTACTATTGCTTTAATTTTATTATTGCTTGCACTCGCGCCGCCCGCCGACTTGCCGGCCGCCTTTTCAATTTATTGTTGCTTTATTTTTGCTTTTGTTTACATTTAATTTGTTAGAATGTCCGCGAACATAAAAAAGCTAGCTGTACAGATACAGTCTGAGCTTCGCTGGGCGACGTCCGCCGCGGGTTTGATAGGCCGCGAAGATAGAACCGCCGCCCTATTACACCGAGCGGACCAGGTGCGGACTCGGCAGGCCTCCGTGGAGCAGGCCTTTCAAGACCTGCTCACCCTCGGTCCCGAACAGGAGGTACTGAGGACGGCTCAGGCCGATTACGACCAGTTCTTCGAACTGATGGACTCGGTGGTGGAGGCCGCCCATGGGATCCGGACCGCCGCTGATGAAAGGCGTCGAAGTGGCGCTTTTCGAGACTCCCCCAGCCGACCGCCCACACAGCCGGCATTACTCGGGAAACTGCCCACGATCGAGCTGCCCAAATTCGGTGGGCAGCTTCAAGAGTGGATGGGCTTCCTGGCGTTATTCGACAGTCTTGTCCACGCCAGGAAGGACCTGTCCCCCACCCAGAAGCTGACATACTTACTGTCCTCGCTACAGGGCGAGGCCCTGGACGTGGTGCGGCACCTCGACCTCTCGGAGGAGAGCTACCACACGGCCCGGGAATTGCTGGCCAGGCGTTATGAAAATGTGCGCCGGTTGGCCGACGCACATGTAGCCCAGCTACTCGCCTTGCCCGCCGTCACCGGGGTGGCCGGCCTCAGAGAGGCCTTGCTAAACCCTTGCATTGTGGCCACCAATGCTCTCCGTCGATTGGATCTCCCCGTCGACCAGTGGTCCTTCTTGTTGTTGCACATAGTGCTCTCCCGCCTGCCGTCGGAGCTTAAGCTCCGCTTCGAGCAGCGCTTCGGAGGGGACGGTGCAACCTACCTGCCCCCTTTCTCCGACCTCCTGAAGTTTTTGGAGCAGGAGTGCCTCCAGGCCGATAACTCTGGAGTTACCGGCCCTCGAGTGGCCCCTGGGAGGTCCGAGCATGTCCGAGGGGGTGGGGCAAGGACTGGCCCTTCGGCGGGGACCGGCCCCAACCGGCGAGGCCGTGGAGCCGACGCCAGAGAAGGTCGCCGGGTGTCACAGTACAGCGGGGCCGTGGCAACGAAGCTCCCCCCCTGTGCCTATTGTCGGCACCCCGGCCACCAGGTCTCCTCGTGTCCGCACTTCCTGGCCAAACCGGTTGCGGCCCGGAGAGAATACGTGTCGACACGCCAGTGGTGCTTCTCGTGCCTGGGCCAGCATCTCGTAAGAGACTGCCCGCGCCAGCGGCCCTGCCCACATTGCGGCGGTGCCCATTCGGCCCTCTTGTGCGCTAACCGGAGTGGTTCCGGTCGCCGGGACGTTGGGTCGAGCACCCCCCCCATGGGCGGGGGCGCTCGATCGCGCACCCCCCCCATGGGCGGGGGCGCTAGTCCTGGCCACCCGGCCAGCCCCGTTAGGCGTTCTCAGGTGGACCACCAACCTCCTAGTTGGGGTAGGGGTTCCGCCCCCCGGAGGAGGGCTTCACCCCCCCGCGTCACGGTCACATCCCCCTCGCGTCATTACGACGGGGATATCGCGGCTGCCCCATTGAGCGTCGTCCCGCGTCGGTTCTCGCCGCCACTACACGAGTGGCCGCGACTGGAGCGCCATCCACCCACCATAGGTCGAGGCGATTCCTACCGGGTGCCGGACGTTAGCCGCATGGTGCGGCCCCAAATGGGTGAACGGTCCCCTGCTGATTACCAGCGCCCTAGGGGCGGTGGGGCTTCACCCCCCCAGGGGGGTCACACCCCCCGGGGGAGGGTCACACCCCCCTCGCATTTTTATGACGGGTGTCTGACGGCCGCTCAAATGAGCGTCGAACCGTCTAGGTTTTTGCCTCCCCTCCATGTGTGGACGCAACTGGAGCGCCATCCACCCGTGCTAGGTCGAGGCGCTCCCTACCACGCCCCGGATGCTAGCCGCATGGTGCGACCCCGGGTTGGTTATGCCGGATGGTCCCCACGTTGGGTACCCTCCCCCTCTCTAGCAGCGCCCCAGCCGGAGTACCCCCGTCAGTGGGCTCCCGCTGGTGAAGGCACGTCGCGCTAGGTGTCCGCCACCCTAGCTGCCACCTAGCCACCTCCCCTGAGACTTTGGATCTACAGCAGTCAGTATGCCAGACCATACTTTGTCGACTGCCTCAGGGAGGTTAGGGTCTCAGGCTACAGGAGTGGCTCTCCCTTGTGGCCTCACTTCCGAATGTTAATCGGATTTCGATGCCTCGTTGCTTCCTACCGCCCGGAAGGTGCCACGCCAGTCTCCACGGCTTTTGTGATGCGTCCGAAAAAGGGTACGCAGCCGTGGTCTATTTGCGAACTGTCAGTGACACCGGCGAGGTCGCAACCCACCTTGTCTTGGCGAAAAGTAAAGTGGCCCCAATTCGGTCACGCTTGACGATTCCCAAATTGGAGTTGTCTGGAGCCGCTCTTTTGGTGCGCCTTCTCAACCATGTGCGTACGTCCCTCCTATCGATTGTTGACCTGACGGACGTGTACGCCTGGTCGGACAGCGAAATTGTCCTTTGTTGGTTGCGAGCCGCTCCCCACAACTTGGAAGTCTTTGTTGCCAACCGGGTTTCCCAAATCCAGAATTCGGAAACCCCGTTGACCTGGAGACATGTGCCAGGGGACCTGAACCCTGCAGATTGTGCTTCCCGCGGATGTGAAGCTTCCGACCTTGTCAACCACTCTCTTTGGTGGGGCCCTGACTGGCTGACTCGGAATGAGTCCGCCTGGCCTCAGAGTAGGTTCTCCGAGCCCGATGTGTTACCTGGCTTGCGAGTCGGAGTTGTGGAAGATAAGCCAGCCAATTCGCTGAGCTATCTTCAGGAACGCTACAGTTCCCTTGATAAATTGATTGGGGTGACGGCTTGGATTCAGCGCTTCACCCACAACGCTCGGAACCCACGCGACAAAATGTCGAACCCGGTCTTGTCGCCCCTGGAGAGACAGGAGGCCCGGACCTTTTGGATACGTTTGGTTCAACTGGAGCATTTTGAGTCCGCTATTGAGACACTGAAGCGAGGTTTACCTTTGAAAGGCTCGCTCGCCCGCTTAAACCTCTTCCTGGATGACGCCGGATTGATACGCGTCGGTGGACGCCTCCGGAATTCTGATTTACCCTATGGGGCACGTCATCCCTTGTTGCTTCCGAACAATAGCGCTTTTGTAAAATTGTTGGTGACGCATTACCACGTCAAAAATGCCCACGCTGGCTGCAACGCCCTTTCGGCCATATTGCAGCGCGAATTTTGGATTTTATCGGGACGACGCTCCATCCGAAGCGTCATTTTTAAGTGCATTCCGTGCTACCGCCTGAAGGCCAGCACCATGCAGCCCATTATGGGGGACCTCCCCACCGACCGTGTCGTGGCCTCGCGCCCCTTTTCGGCGGTCGGGACGGATTTTGCGGGGCCGTTCTTCGTCAAGAGCTCCAGCCTCCGCAATGCTCGTTCCCTCAAGGCCTACCTTTGCGTTTTTGTTTGCCTGGCTACCAAGGCCGTACACTTAGAACTGGTGAGTGCCCTCAGCACCGAAGCCTTTGTAGCCACGCTAGGCCGCTTCGTTTCACGCCGAGGATATCCGCACCTGATCCGATCGGATTGTGGGACCAACTATAAGGGTGCCGATAGATATTTGAAGGAAGTCGTCCAATTTTTGAATGAAAATAAGATAGGCCTCGGCACGGCAATGTCCAAGATGGGGATAACTTGGACCTTTGACCCGCCAGCTTGTCCCCACTGGGGCGGGATCTTTGAAGCCGTCGTCAAGGTCTCAAAGACGCATCTCCGACGCGTGATAGGTGAAACCATTTTGACATTTGAAGAGCTCGCTACCGTTTTTTGTAAGATTGAGGCTGTCCTCAATTCTCGGCCACTCTGCCCCTTATCGTCCGATCCCAATGACCTGGAAGTTTTAACCCCCGGTCATTTCTTAATTGGTGAACCCCTTAACGCCCTGCCCGAGTACCCCTTCAGGGACGTGAAGGTCTCACGGTTGTCTCGTTTCGAATTGCTACAGCAGATGACCCAAAATTTCTGGCATCGTTGGTATTTAGAATATTTGCATCTCTTGCAGCAGCGCGTTAAGTGGTCCGACAAGACCGACCCACCTAAGGTTGGTGATCTTGTCCTAGTTAAGGAGTCTAATTTGTTGCCTTTGTGCTGGCGTCGTGGACGCATTCTTAAATTGATATATGGATCCGATGGGGTTCCCAGAGTTGCCGAGGTAATGGTCGGAGATTCGGTTTTGCAGCGAGCCGTCTCTTCCTTATCCCGCTTGCCCATTGGTTAGTGGACCCCAAATCCTTGGGTCCACTGGCGGGGGTGTTTGCGCTTTATGCTAGCACTCTCCGGTTTACGCTAGACCGTATCGCGTCGATCGGCTATCACTGCACGCCCCTCTCCCGCGAGCGGTTTGCGACCAGCGCCCGCGCGCGCCCCGGCGGCGTTCGCTCGCCCAGTCCGGTGCAAAATCCCGACGGAGTCGGTCGGTGTGTGTGCCGCGTTCGCCCGCGTGAAGTCGCCCGCCACGCCGCATCGCGCTGTCTTATTATTTGTGAGGAGCTATTTATCGCGTACCATTTTGTTCCGCGTCGCCCGCGTGTTGTTTGCCGGCCACGCCGCCACTCCGAGTCCGTTTCTACAAGCCGACTGAAAAAGTCCGCGTTGCCCGCGTGAAATTTGCCGGCCACGCCCGTGTCGTTTAGTTTTACGAGCTCCGATTTATTGAGTTCCTTCGTTTGCCGTGTTGGCCGCCGCGTCCTCCTAACGCTGCGGGCCCATTTTACTATCAGGAACACTGTTTTTTGTGCTCACGTGCCATCTGGAAACCACGCCGCCGCGGACTCGCTTCGCTACCCGCGAATTCGTACCGCCGCCGCGAAAGATTCCTCAAGGAGGGCGAGTGTGTTCCTATTTGCATTTAACACCGCAGACACTACACACCACATTCATCATACACTAACACACTCCCCGGATTCCACGTGCTGGCTGTCTCCATGCGCCGGTAAGTACCTAGTAGTAAGTCGTTCTCTGCACGCGGGATTAAACCCAGTGCAAATCGCCTATAAAATTTTTTGGCGGGCCTTTTTCGACCCGCCACCGCCGCTGCCTGTGGGAATCCGCTGGCCTGCTCTGATGGGCCCGGCAGTTGCCCGCTGATTCATCGTGCACAGGCGCGGTGCGTAATCACCGCTATATCAATATTTTTGACAGCTCTGCTTTCGGCGAGCTTTGGCTTCCCGCCAAAACCGCTCCAATGGCCGACCTAACGTAGCCAATTCAATTTATAGGGTCCCGTAACCAATGGAAAAATCCTTACATATTCATCATGTCTGTCCGTATGTCACAGCCGCTTTTTTCCGAAAGGATGATACTGTTGAAACTTTGTAAGTAGATATATCCTGTGAACCACTGGCGAAATCAAGGACTCTGCCCGTGAAATTCAAAATTTTCATGTTTTTTTTGCAATTTGTACGCTAATTACACATCAGAGGTTTATGGCAGTCAATTAGCGGGAATGGCAGTATCATCTTTACATGATTATATCAAAATTTTTGCATAAAATTGTGTATCCTCGGAAATTAGTCCGAGTATCGAGTTTTATGTGAGTAACTCGCAAATCTCGGACTAATTTCTTTAACTCGACACTTTCAAGCAGAGATTTTTATATAAACACGGGTAGATGATATTGGGATTATCGCAATGTGACTGCTATAAGCCCTAATATGTCTTATTAGCTTAAAAACCGCGAAAAACCACAAAAAAATTGAATTTCGCGGGCACACCCGTGGTGTGCTCCTTAAGGTGTTGCGGCCCTACCAGCCCGCGAAATTCAAATTTTATTTAGTTTTTCGCAAATATTAGACTAACTACACATTGTAGATTTATGGCAATGTATTTTGCGGGCCTACTTTTTATGCATCTACACGTTTTTAATAGAAACTTTGCTCGAAAGTTCCCACTAATCTCATATTGGTTCCCGAAAGATAATTTTTTGCAGTTTCCTAGATTTCGAGCTATCGGGAACCAATATGAAGTAAATTAGTATTGTTGAGCAAAGTTTTTGTTAAAAACATGTAGATGCATAAACGTTGCGCCCGCAAAACACATTGCCTTTAATCTTCGATGTATAATTAGCCCACTATGAGCGAAAAACTAAATAAAATTTGAATTTTCGTGCCCGGATGGTACCCATCGCCCTTAAGGTTTTTACACTAAAGTAGAAAAAATAATAATAAATTTTGGGGTTCCCCATACTTAGAAGTGAAACTCAAAATTTTTTTTCATCAAACCCATATACCAAACAGATTATCTGTGGATAGGTCTTCAAAAATGATATTGAGGTTTCTAATATTTTTTTTCTAAATTGAATAGTTTGCGTGAGAGATACTTCCAAATTGATAAAATGTGTCCCCTCTGTAACTTCTAAAATAAGAGATTGATAAAACTAAAAAAAATAGAATATTATGTACATTATTATCATGCAAACTTCCACCGAAAATCGGCTCGATCTATAATTATAGTAAGTAGTTTTTTTGGTATTCATAATTAACCTCAAAAACAAAGACACTCTATACTATAGACCTGGCGGACCGCACGAAAAAATGTCGCCAGTTTATGGGAGCAAGAATGACTATTTTCACCTCCCCTGGCGTCAGTAGTCAGTAGACCGCGGTCCCCGCCACAGATAATGACGCTAACAGCACGTTTCCATGGAGACGGTTTCCGCCATATTAGATTCTTAGTAGCGGGAAAATGGAATATAACTTAGTGGGAAATTTAAGTAAAAAACATCAAAATGCCTAATTGCATTGTAAAAGGCTGCAAAAATTGCAGTTTTAAATTTAAAAAGGAGCATGGGATAACGTATCATCGGTAAGTAACATCTAGTAATATTACATGAGTTTGTTGGAAATAAATTATTATGTACTTACCAATTGTAAATGGCAATCCAATAGCCACATAATAACCACTTAAATATTATAAGATCACACATATTGTATTGTTCTTGCATATTAATAATATAAATAGTTATTTTAAAAAAGTTATTTTGATATTCAATAATTAGTACCGAACTGCCATTTCCGAAGTGACTTTGTAAAGACGTCATTTTTATTTGTTTTATTTTTGTCTCAGGAACTTAGATTAATTTTATTAAGTATACTAAATATATCTGCATGATTATTTTTATAGGCGTGCTTTTTATTTATGTATTTATTAACAATCAGCTGTTGCTCGCTGTGAGGCTTTTTCAATGTTCCACGTTTTTCTTCAAAACAATATTAGTCGAAGAGAAGTAAGATTTAATATTAGACAAAATATAAAGTTAATAAGTCGTGGAACAAGCGCTATTAATTTTAACTAGTAGGGCGCGTGGGTGCGCGGGCCACATGTGGCCCGCGTGCAGTCTTCCCGCCCATAAAGGTATCGCCGTCATCTCCATCGCCCATTGGAATCCGATTGGCAGTGAGCTGAAAAAATTACCAAGGAGCACTGTCATGGTTTTAAAGATAGTTAAGGGCAGTTCGAAGAAAAAAATACGCTGAACCTCATCGGATGAGGTTCAGCGTATTTTTTGTTCGAACAGCCCTTAACTATCTTTAAAACCATGACGGTGCTCCTCAATCATCATCCAAATCCTAGATCATTGTCTCTTCTCATAGAATGTACATTTTCCATGGAAAGATAAATTCCGCCACAGTGAATTATTTTCCATGCATCCCGTAGAACTTGAGATCCTGATCACCTCTTGTTAAGAAACCACTCTCTTATCTTTTATACTTTCCGAGATAGAAAAACAGGAAATTTGTATGGCGGCCATCTTGAATCCGCAATTTTGAATTTTTTTTCAGCTAACTGCCAATTGGATGACGTTTCGAGTTACATTTGGTCGAGCACCCCCCACCTATCTCCGATACCCTGGCTGTGCTCTTCACCCGTCTCCGAAATCCTCAATCATCAGCTCTCTCCATATTTTTCTCTAGTAAATCTCCGAAAAACCGCATCACAACCTTGCATAATTACCAACTGTTAGTCTCTTCAACATTCCCCATACATTTTCAATGGAAAAATATACACCCCCCACCTATCTGCAATACCCTTCGCTGTGCTCTTCACCCGTCTTCGAAATCCTCAATCATCAGCTCTCTCCGTATTTTTCCTCCGAATGAATTTTTCTCTTATATACGAAGTGATCATTAAAAAAAAAATTTTTCATACAAAATTGTTCAGGAGAGGTGATCAATGAGTCAGTCAGTGAATCAGCACGAGTAGCTATATATATAGTATGACAGAAATACCCAACATTTTCCGTCCAAGAACATCTTGGTATTTTAGGTGCTTTTATAACTAAGAGATACAGGCAAACTCTATTAGGCTACATGGAACCGATTTTAAATGTAAAAATATTTTATAGTTTTTTTTAGTCAAGCTTGAGTTCTGCTCAAAAATCCATAGCATTTTTTTACTGTGAATCGACTAAGTTTTATATGTGCAAGCAACATACATTGAAAAAGAATCCTGCCAGTGGAAGTTGGTCAAATTTCATAAAGTATTATTTTTCATAATTACTAACAAGCTGAATTCAATATGTGTAGTACTTGCTCGTGGTCAAAAGTTAAATCATTCAGACAGTATTATTACAGATTTCCAAGAGATCCCATACGTGAAGAGATTTGGAGTCGCATTATCAGGACACAAGAAAATCAGCCTAATTTTAAGCCCACTAAAAACACAAGAGTATGCTCTGCTCATTTTAGTGACGAGGATTTTGTTATCTCAAAAGCTGGACTGCGAAAGCTAAAAGAATCAGCTGTACCGCAATTTCATAATACCTCTATACAGGTACTGACCTCATCTATACTAAAAATAAAATGTATTTTTAACATAAAAGTTTCTCATATTTTATTAAAGAAAATGTTTAGCGATCACTGATGAATTCTGAATTGTAAGTAAAAATACATTTAAATTATATCGGTATGCCACTAACTTTTTTACCACTAATTTATACGATTAAAACAGGAAGTACGTCCGATTCCCGAACAAGGTTACCTCTACAACCTGTGCAGCATTGCAGGCAAGGTGACCATAGACATAGATAAAAAAAAAAGTTTTTCGCTGGAGTTTCCACAGATGGCGCAACATTTTCTTGTATGAAGAAGGTTTACGTAAAATGTTCGGATGGGCGTATCTTGATATTTGTATCTATTCTCAAAAAACAAATTTTAGTTGGGTAAGAAAAGTTCTTTCTATGCATTACATTTTCTATAATAGTACAGAACCCTCAGTGCACGAGTCCGACTCGCACTTGGCCGATTTTTCTGTATGGACTATTTATTATTTGCCATTCCGCCGAAGTATTCTTGTTCCGAAATGTATTTTTGTTGTTATTACGTTCTACCTCGGCCGATATAGGTGAATTACTAACTCGCAAGTCGAACATAATATTTTTTTCAACACACTTGCTCATAAAGTGGCTCTAATTTCACTGCAATTAGGCACATAATTGACACCTATAATCGCAAACTGTGACATTTTCATTACTATTATTCACTAGTGCGTTAGACCGTTTTTTCAACACACTTGCTCATCACAAACTGTGACTTTTTCATTACTATTATTCACTAGTGAGTTAGAGAGTGTTTTTTAATTTTATCTACTAAATAAAATTATTTTTAGTATTATTTTATTCACAAGTGTGTTGAAAACCGTCGTATGATACAAGTGAGTATTGATGATTACCGTCCTCGGCTACCTAACCTAACCTAACCTAACGGCTTGGGTCTCAATGGCGCCTCAGCGGTTATCACCAACTTTACTCACTTGTACCATAAACTACTATTTAAAGAAAACTGTTTATACCAAAGTTTGTTCGGAATACATAATATACCTAATACACGCTTTGTCTAAGTGCAAAGACACGTCAGGCAGAAAGTACAGCGCCGATACTTGAAAAGAATCTGTATGGTCATTCACCATACAATTCTTCCAACACTTTCTTCGACGCACGTTTCGTCCCGACACCGGGACATCCTCCGAGATGTTGACTTTACAATGCGAAATCGTAGAGTAGAATCTCTACGATTTGTGTTACAACGAATTATGTTATAACGCCTGCTTCCAATCAATAATAAATATTATGCTTTGATAACAAAATTTAACAAAACTTTTCGTTTGTTTCAGATATCCAGTCCTCGTACCATCCAGTTTTTAATAAAAACCCAAAAAAATAATAAACTGTCAAACTATGAAAAGTGAAAACACTCCGTAAAAAAATAAAAAAAATGAATCAGAGACAAAGTAAAAAAATAGAATGAATAAATAAAAAAAAATAGAAAAACAATAAATTAAAAATAGGCTTCTTTTACGAAAAATATGTACTTACATTTTTTTAAATAAAATAGAGCTAAATAGAACCATGCGCGATGTGCTAGCCACAGATTAAAAATCAAAGTGACAGATGAGTGAGTGATAAAAAAAAAGTTATAATGGCCACGCCGCCGGATTCGCCCGTGGAAGAACATGCTTACGAATTGGAACCATCTAGAACCCCCAAGCCAATACCGGTAGCATTGGAGGAACTATGCAGGCAAACCAAATTCTCCAAGCAGGAAATCAGGGTCATGTACCGAGGATTCAAAACGGTGAGTGTATTTAACACTTATCTCTTGTGTTCATCTATCTATATCTACTTATAAAAAATGGAAAGTTATTTCCAAAAAACCAACTTCAAATGCCACTACAGAGAGTGAAATAATTTTCAATGTACACCATTTCGAAGTATTTTTAATTTACACCAATTCGAAGTCATTTGAAGTAGGTTTTTTGGAAAGAATTTAATGTTTTACTTTTTAGTGGAAAACAAAAATGCACAAGGTATTGCAACAAATGCCAAAATCGCTTGAGTGTGCTTCTAAAATCTGAAGAGTTCCCTCAATTTCGCCGAGATCCCATCATCAGATCCTGATTTGATGACTGTAGTCATTAAGTCAGCATCTGCATGCAAATACACTAGTATAAGAAATACCTAAATCGCTTCAAGTAAACTAGAAAAATGTGAAGAGTTCCCTCGATTTCACCAAAATTCCATGATCAGATCCTGACCTGATGACCATAGAACAACCTGGAAAATATTACTCTTTTAAACTATACCCAAATCGTTTTAAGTGTCCATATAAAATTTGAAAAGCTCGATTTCTCTAGGATTACATCATCAGATCCTGACCTGATGAAAATGGGACCATCTGGGAAGTATGCCCTTTCAAACAAAAAAACATATCGTATAGAACAATTTTTCAAATCGTTCTACGCATCTTCGAGTAATCGGTGAACATACATAGATAAATTGACAACCTCCTCCTCCTTTTTTTGAAGTCGCTTAAAAATGAATGGCAAAATGTGTTGGTAAGCGCATAACTCAACAACGCCTGGACCGATTTGGCCAATTCTTTTTTTTAATGTTTGTTGAAGTTCAAGGATGGTCTTGAATAATTGCCGGAAAACCCCTAAAAAACCATTTTTCTTTTTCCCATACAAACTTTTTCTAACTAAAACGTAAAGTCAATTTGAGCTTTATTGCTACTGCATAAAGTTCATATCACAATGTTCAAGCACTCACTGTTGTCTAAGCAATGTAGGTGTGTTCCTAACGTCAAGGAGTTCTGCACTTTATTACTGCTTTACAAAGTTCAAATTCAATCATATTATCTATCAAAACAGTGTGCGTGTGTGCATTGGAGCACAGGATGACGGTTCTGGTTCAGGAGAATTTTGCGCCCCGACTATAAAATAGGTAGAAAAAAACTGCCACAAAAAAAATCTTTTTGACAGGACGAAGTCTGTCGGGTCCGCTATTGAATAAAAGTTATCTAGTACCCACAACACAAGCTATCGCTTGCTTTGGGGCTAGATTGATATAATGTCCTGAAAATTAAATGTGGCGGTTAGCTACGAAACCCCACACTGCGTCTGGCTCTGCGCACTTGGCCAGATTTTCTTTTGTAAAATAAGTATAAGAATTTAGACATAATATAGGTATTCATGAAAAAAATGGCGCCAAATAAATTACTATTACCTACATTGTGAGGAGCTCATAAAACAAACACAGTACATAAAACACGTCGTTATTACTAGCTCACAAACAAACTCGTATTGTCTACACCGAGAGTCAAACTTGAGACCTTGGTCGTTGCCAAGAGTAAAATCACATTACGCTAGCCTTGCCGAAAATAATGCTCTACATTTACTCCATTTTTATTGACTTCCCGAATGTTTTTGTTTAGAGTGCCTATGTACTGACGTTTGTATTATTCCATAGATCATATTATTCAAGGAAAGTAGTTTTGTGTTCCGTCTATTCCATCGTATTAATCTTTGGTAGAGCTGAACTGATTTTGGCGAAATTTTCATTAAACGGATTCATATCTCGCGGATGATTCTTAATTAACAATAATATCTTCGAATGATTCTAAAATATTTAACTTCCCATGAAATCATAATTAATTGATAAAATATAGCTATCCTCTTGGAAAAACAAACAAATAATATTTATTAAATAAATTATATATATAAGTTTGATCAATTCATAAAAAACTTAATTTCCTCATGACCATGGCCCCCAAAACTAGGAAACACCGATATGATTCTTAAATAATATTCTCGCGGATAATCTTAATTAATAGCGTAGAAGATGATTCTTGGATGCCCCGCGGATGATTCTTAATTAATATCTTCGCGGATAATCTTCATCTATACCGTAGGCGTAGCAGAGGATTCTTAGATGCCCTCGTGGATGATTCTTAATTAATATCTTCGCGGATAATCTTCATCAATACCGTAAGCGTAGCAGATGATTCTTAGATGGCCTCGTGGATGATTCTTAATTAAAATCTTCGCGCATAATCTTTGTCAATACCGTAAGCGTAGCAAATGATTTTTAGATGCCCTCGTGGATGATTCTAAATTAATATATTTGCGGATAATCTTCATCAATACCGTTGGCGTAGCAGAGGATTCTTAGATGCCCTCGTGGATGATTCTTAATTAATATCTTCGCGGACAACCTTAATTCATAGTAGGTATATAGCAGGATTCCTGGATATGCTTCGTAGATACGGCATGTAACGGATAATTCCGGTAGTTTTCACAGCAGATGGAGCTTGAGTCGTCCATTTTTAATTTAATCTTCCACCCCGCTTGCACTGTTCGCTGTTGTGCTCGTTCAAAGTGAATCGTAACGGGAATTAGGTATTCATCACAGCGAGAACTCTTCAAATTAAGCCGGCTCGAAAAAGGTGAACATTCTTTGCAAACGCCATATGATGTAGTTAGCTGCCTGATTGTTGATTGCGACTCAGCTCACATGAATTTCAGGTTTTCAATAATCCTGTGGGATGTGGGAATCATTAATTTTGAAAATAGTGTAAATCAAAGGGTAAATATGGAACCCTAAAAACGGGACGTTATTACTTCGCCGTCCGTTCGTCCATCGTCCGATGGGACTGCATTTCCAATTTTCTTGAGCTAAGGAGCCGTACTAATTGAAAAGAAAGTAACTTATTGTATACAAAATTAGATTCCGGATATGAAGAACAAATTCCTACTGCCAATGGTTTTTAAAAATGTGTTCGGGGCTGATCCCCGAACGTGCGCGCTGGTTCACGTGGTTGCGAAATAATAACGCCAATTTAAATTGTAAAACGCTCGTAATATCTCGCAAATGTTTGGACTGTATTGATACCTGTCCCTAGCTCTGAAAAGTGCTAGGTCAGGATTTGTTAAGACAGAAAGGCGCGAGCGAGCGGAACAGACTGGTTTGCGCCGCTCGATAGTGCGGTATTTATAGCCGCCTGCGAGGGCGCTAGTGGCATTTTTGACGTGTGCTCTATCGAGTTGCGAGATGTTACGGACGAATCTCTTTATTTTATTTCCAATTAGAATCTTACATTCATATTACATTTTGCATTTCAATATAATCTAATTAGTTTTTTATTATTAATCAATCTAATATTATTCTAAATGGAAGAACTTATACCTATTACATTAATTGTTTATTTACACATGACTAAATAGGTATGTTATCTATTATTGTCCTTTAATTTTAACGCATCGTGCACACTCTCCCGCCGTGAAGTCTCTGCTTCATTTATGTATGGGTAGCACGATGAGCCTTCTGACTGGTCGTCGCAGCACACCCCTCGAGGTTCTGACGTCCGCTGCCCTGGTGATGCCGTCGGAACCCGGGAAGACCGCCTCTATTATGCCGCGGAGCCAGGTGTTGCGTGGTAGTGAAGGGTCGATGATTATCACGACGTCGCCGACTCGCACCTCCTCCCCCTTTCCGTGGGGCTCCCGCCGGTGTTGGAGTGTGGGGAGGTATTCTCTCACCCATCTTGCCCAGAAGAGGTCGGCGAGACGCTGGCTCGTCCTCCACATCTTCTTCGTTCTGAGATCCGAGTCGTCGAAGCGCCCGGGTTGTGGGACTCGCGACGGACCGCCGAGCAGGAAATGATTGGGCGTGAGTGCTCCCTGCGGTTCGTCTTCTGACAGGTGCGTGAGCGGCCGACTGTTAACGGTGTCTTCCACTTCGGCCAGCAGCGTCATCAGTGTCTCCTCGTGCGGGTGTTGTTCGTTGAGAACCGCTCGGAGTGCGGTCTTGACACTCCGCACTAGACGCTCCCACGCCCCGCCCCAGAACGGCGCCCCTGGGACGATGTATCGCCACTTGATGAAGAGGTTGGCGACAGATGCTGACAGGCGCTGCTCGTCCAAAGCTCTGCGCAGCTCGGCGTCGGCCCCACGCAGGTTGGTGCCGTTGTCGCTCCAGATCTCCGTCGGGCGCCCTCGGCGAGCCATCATGCGGCGGAGCGCCATGATGCAGCTATCGGTGGTCATGTGCGCGGTGAGCTCCAGGTGAACCGCCCTCGTGGTCAAGCAGGTGAAGAGGGCCACGTAGCGCTTTTGGTGGTGACGGCCCACGGTAACTGATACGGGCCCGAAAAAATCAAGGCCGGTGTAGGAAAACGCCCTCTGGTGATGGGCGAGGCGACAGGGCGGCAGATTGTCCGTCTGAGGGCTCGGAGGCTTTGCTCGGCGAAGGCGGCAGGGCTGGCAGTCGCGAAGAACGCCCTTGACCGTGGGGCGTAGCCGCAGGACCCACAGGCGCTGCTGGACCTCGTTCGCGACGGTCTCGGTTCCGCCGTGGTGTAGCTCGCGGTGCACCCAGGCGACGTAGAGGCGCGTGTAAACGTGGTTGCCGTCGGCGATAGGCGGCGTGCGCACCTCGGGCGCGACGCCCTCGGCTGCGTCGATGCGGGACTTGACTCGCATGATCCCGTCGTCGTCCGTGAAGACAGCCAGGTTCCGGATGCGGCTGTCCGGCGGGAGAGCGGCGTTCCTCGCTATGCAGGCGAGCTCCTCCGGGAAGGCCTGCTGCTGCATCGCGCGCAGCCAGAGGCGCTCTGCCTCCCGCAGGTCGTCCGCATCGAGCGGTACGAAACGATCGGCGGGCGCTGCTGTAGGCGAGCGCTTCGGCGAGGGCAGCGGCCGCGCTGCCCTGGGTCGCTGCGTCCACTCCGGATCGGCTTCGGGGTTGCGCCGCGTACGCGCGTGCGCTGTAGTTGATCTGCGAATCATTCTAATAAACTGTATTACCCTACCCGTGGCCCGAATTAGTCGTAGCCACGACGAGAATCTACTTGCATCAGGTAATGCTTCGATCACCGTTAGCCCTACTTTAGTTACTTGCACCTTTTCTTCCCCCGTGGGTGTAGAGGGAAGAATCGGCTCGGTTGGCCATGATTCAATATTTTCATAAAGGAAGGCCGGGCCATGGAACCATCGATGATCGTTCCCGAAACCGAGGGGCGCTTCACGCGTAGCGTCATCCGCTACGTTGTCCTTGGTGGGTACCCACCGCCATTCACTTACTCGTGAAACCTCCTCGATTTCGGCGATCCGGTGCGCGACAAACGGTTTGAATACTCGCGGCCCGGCTCTCAGCCACGACAATACCGTCTTGCTGTCCGTCCAGAAGAAGCGACGCGCCGGTCTCTCGTCGTGCTCCTCCTGCACGGTGGTAGCTAGGCGGCTACCCAGGACGGCGGCTTGCAGCTCGAGCCGCGGTATTGATATAGTTTTCAGAGGTGTTACCCGAGCCTTTGCGGCGGCCAGAGTGACAACGACCTCGCCGCTCTTTTGTGTGACTCTCCAATAGACGGCGGCGGCGTACGTGGTTTCGCTCGCATCTGTAAAAGTATGGAGCTCCCGCTCTTCCGCACCGTCATACCCGGGGTAGCAGCGGGGAAGTGCGATGTCACCCAGGCCGCGCAAATCCTCGAGCCAGCGGCGCCATCTCTCGGCCAAGTCTGACGGCAGCCGGTCGTCCCACCCTACGCCCAAACGCCAGGTGTCCTGGAGGACGTGCTTAGCCTGAATCGTTATAGGCGTAGCGAGACCCAGTGGGTCGAAGAGAGACATCGCGGTACGCAAGGTCTCTCTTTTAGTGGGTACCTTGTTACCGCTGAGGACCTCCTCTGGGACTCGCGCCATGTTGAGATTGAAGCCGAGCGTGTCTGCCTGCGGCCGCCAGACCAGCCCCAGTATCTTCTCACTCCCGCCGGTGTCCAAGTCCTTGCTCGGCTCACGCGCAGCGGGGGTGAACTGGTCGATGGCCGCCGGCTCGTTGGATGCCCACTTGCAGAGCACGAAGTGACCCTTCCGGTGCACGAGGTCAACCTCGCCGGTGATCCGCTTGGCTTCTTGGACGGTGCTGAAAGATTGCAAATAATCATCCATATAGTGATTTTTCACGATAGCATCAGCCGCCTCTGGGTACTCGCGGCGGTATTCTTCGGCATTTTTATTTTTTATGTATATAGCGGTAGCCGGTGAAGACGTTGCGCCGAAAATCACCGACTTCATGCGGTACTCTTGGGGCTTTTTATTGCGTTCATCGCCCCGCCACAGGAAGCGCAGTGCGTCCCGGTCCTCCTCCCGTATGCCGATCCTGAGGAACATGTCCTTGATGTCTGCTGTCACAGCTACGCTTCGCTGGCGGAAGCGCATGAGTACGCCGGGTAGCGATTGTAGCAAGTCGGGACCCGTTAGCAGGAGACTGTTCAAACTTACCCCCTTGGTGGTGGCTGCTGCGTCGTGGACTATTTTGGTCTTCCCTGGCTTCGCAGGGTTCCTCACGGCGAAATGGGGAAGGTACCAGGTCCGGCCGGGAGTCGGTTTGGATGTAGCTAACTCGGCATACCCGTCCTCTAGCATGCGGTTAATTTGCTCTGTGTAGCGAGCTTTGAGAAGAGGATCCTTGTCGAGCTTCTTCTCGACGCCTTCCAGGCGGCGGAGGGTGGCTTGGTAGTTGTCCGGAATCACGGCCGCATCGTTCTTCCAGAGTAGTCCCACTTCGAAACCGCCGTCTGCTTTACGACGCGCGGTCGCATCGAGGATGTTTAGGGCGCGTAGCTCCGGATCTGAGCGGGGTCGACGCGGCTCGACACCTAATGACTCCAGTGCGAAGTGTTCCTTAAGGAGCTGGTCTAGGTTGTCGTCGTTCACCGGGCGTAGCTTCATCACGCGGTGCACCTCGACCAGTCCCTCGCTTGTCGCGGTCGTTGTCTCGTCGCTGCCGCAGGGCCCGTGGACCACCCAGCCCAGACCGGTGAGGGTAGCGACCGGCTCCTCGTGCTTACCAGAGCGGCAGGCGCTCGCCACCATCAGCTCCCAGTTATCCTGGCCAATCAGGATAGACGGAACCGCGTACTCGTAAGGCAGCTGCTCAGCCAAGTCGCGGAGGTGTGCGTGCTTCTGCACGGCCGCGCGCGCTACCGATTGGCCAGAGATTCCCAGGTCTGGGATCGTGCGGGCATCTATAAAATATTCTTCGTTGTGATGCTTACCTCTGATGGAGAAAGTTACTAGCTGCGAAGTACTCTTGAACTTGGAGCCGGCGATGCCCTCGATGTTCAGCGTGTGAGATGGCCCTTGTGCCCCGATGATCCGCGCCGTTTCCTCCTTGACGAGTGTTATAGTTGACCCTCCGTCTAAAAGTGCGTAAACTTCGGCTGTACCTGCGGGTCCAGTTATGATCACCGGAACGACGTTGAGAAGCGTAGGTGTCCCCGTTGCGGAGCAGATGGCCCGCATGGCCTTCTCTTCGGCCACGCCCGCTGTCTCGCTCGGTGCCCGATGGAGCAGGCGGTGGTGGAAGTGCGGGCAGTCGTCGAGCTCGCACTTCTTGCCCCCGCAGCGGTGACGGTAGCCTCGGTGTTCGAGGCAGCGGAAGCACAACTTCTTTTCCCGGCACGCCTCCCAGCGCTTGTCCACGGCTAGGCTCTTGAAACCGCGGCACTCGTCGATGGTATGGCCGCCCCGCGCGCAGTACCCGCAGGTCTTGCCGCCGGCTTGCTCGGCTCGCTGCGGTGGGCTGGCCGCGTGGACGCGCTGCGCACGGCGCGGTTGCTCTGCGGGCCGCGGCGGCGCCGATGCGGTGGGTCGCGGCTGCGTTGACGCCTCTGGTCGTATGTGACGCGCCTGTAGCTTCATCTCCGTCTTCAGGAAGCGACGAAGCTTCAGCAGGCACGGCTCGTCGTCCGGCTGTCTCGCCTCGAAGTCGAACCACCTCGTCCTGTAGAGGATGGACATCTTCTCCTCGATGGCGTGGAGCGTCTGTGGACTAACTAGGTAAGCTTCTTGCCGTAAGGCAACAATAGTGGATATCACGGAGTCAACCTTACACGCGAAAGTCGGCAACTCTTTACCGTCGGTTAGGCGAGGCAGCGACTTCAGTTTCTCGAGCTCCGAGTAGACGATGCAGTCCGGCCGGCCGTAGACGTCTCCTAGCGCTGCGACTATCTCGGCCGCCGACGCTGTAGTCTTCAGTAGTCCGTCCACTAGCTCCCTGGCCGCTCCACGCAGACTGCGCCTGAGTCTTGCTTTATTCTCCGCGTCGCTGAAGTGACGCGCCGTCGCCTCGTACGTTTCGTGCCATGCGTACCACTCGTCGTAGGCACCCGTGTATGGCTGTAACTCAATTAAAGATTTAACGACGCCACGAGCGGTGGGCGCCGATATGGACTGTGATAGTTCAGTCAACCCCTGTAGAAACATTTGCTGTTGGCGTTCGAACATGCCCAATAATTCGTCCGATTTAGTAGCGCTCCGCTCTGGCGTATCGAAATGCTCAAAACGGTCGCTCGGAATCTGAAACCGCGCCACCGGCGGCGACTCGTGCCGCGCGGGTGGCAGCGGGGAGTGCGGCGGCGGGGGCGCGGCTCCCCCGCTTGCCATGGCGGGGGGGGGCCCCGGCGCACGCTGTTGCTAGGCCGCGCTTGCTCTGCTTCGGCTTGGCTGTTTAGTCCGGGGTCCCTCTGGGGACCCCAGTAGACACCCGGGTCTGCGACGGGGTATCTCTGCTCCGCGTCCTTGCTCCCTGGGGACGGCCCAGGGCGTGCGTCGTTGCCATGTAACGCTACATACGGACGCGGAGACCGCGAGCCGGTCGGTGCCGGCGGCGGCGGGTTATTATAATCACTCACAATGTCACCAAAATTATTTTCAATTGTACTTACATGTGCTCCGGTTATCGCCAGCTGCTGCCGCTGCGTCGCACTGTGGCCGCTCTCCTGCACCCAGCTGGCGACCCGTTGCTCTGCTGTTCGACTGCTGCACCGCGACTTGCAGTCTTCCTTGTCGCTTTCTTCATGCTCGAGTCGAAGCCTCTGCAGCTCGATGTCCTTCCGTAGCAGCTCCCTCTCGAGCTCCAGGATGCGCATCTTGGCTGCGTGTTGTTGTCGCGTACTTCGCGAAGTGCGAGACGCGGCGTCTGTGCCCACGCGACGCTCGCGTGGTGCGGGCCGCGCACACGCTTCCCCGACCGCCGGGTCGAGGGGAGGGGGGACCGACGCCACCGACGCGCGTGGCGCGGGCCACGTACGCGCTTCCCCGACCGCCGGGTCGAGGGGAGGGGGACCGACGCCACCGACGCGCGTGGCGCGGGCCACGTACGCGCTTCCCCGACCGCCGGGTCGAGGGGAGGGGGACCGACGCCACCGACGCGCGTGGCGCGGGCCACGTACGCGCTTCCCCGACCGCCGGGTCGAGGGGAGGGGGACCGACGCTACCGACGCGATGCCTTCGTACGGCGCCTGCGCGTCGCTCTGCCCGTTGTTTGAGTCTGCTCCGCTCTCCGAAGATGGACGAAAGCTGCTGACCAGCGTGCTGACCGATGTGTCCCAGGTGTGCGTCGATGATGACCCGGAGGTGCGCGCGTAGCCCGGGACGGCGACCGCGCCGCCCAGCGCACCCGACGCTGACCGCTCTCGTGGCGGCTGCTGTGCAGACTCCGCGTGCGTCTCGTAGCCAGGGACGGCGGCCGCGCCGCCCGACACACTCGGAGCCTCCGGAGCCCTCACCGACGCTTCTTCAGGCTGGTCCGCAGCTTGCGCCCGTGTCTTCACCATCTCGCTGGCGCTTCTGCAGTTATGCGGCTCTTGAAGGACCAATGTTCGGGGCTGATCCCCGAACGTGCGCGCTGGTTCACGTGGTTGCGAAATAATAACGCCAATTTAAATTGTAAAACGCTCGTAATATCTCGCAAATGTTTGGACTGTATTGATACCTGTCCCTAGCTCTGAAAAGTGCTAGGTCAGGATTTGTTAAGACAGAAAGGCGCGAGCGAGCGGAACAGACTGGTTTGCGCCGCTCGATAGTGCGGTATTTATAGCCGCCTGCGAGGGCGCTAGTGGCATGAGCGTCTAGTGCGGAGTGTCAAGACCGCACTCCGAGCGGTTCTCAACGAACAACACCCGCACGAGGAGACACTGATGACGCTGCTGGCCGAAGTGGAAGACACCGTTAACAGTCGGCCGCTCACGCACCTGTCAGAAGACGAACCGCAGGGAGCACTCACGCCCAATCATTTCCTGCTCGGCGGTCCGTCGCGAGTCCCACAACCCGGGCGCTTCGACGACTCGGATCTCAGAACGAAGAAGATGTGGAGGACGAGCCAGCGTCTCGCCGACCTCTTCTGGGCAAGATGGGTGAGAGAATACCTCCCCACACTCCAACACCGGCGGGAGCCCCACGGAAAGGGGGAGGAGGTGCGAGTCGGCGACGTCGTGATAATCATCGACCCTTCACTACCACGCAACACCTGGCTCCGCGGCATAATAGAGGCGGTCTTCCCGGGTTCCGACGGCATCACCAGGGCAGCGGACGTCAGAACCTCGAGGGGTGTGCTGCGACGACCAGTCAGAAGGCTCATCGTGCTACCCATACATAAATGAAGCAGAGACTTCACGGCGGGAGAGTGTGCACGATGCGTTAAAATTAAAGGACAATAATAGATAACATACCTATTTAGTCATGTGTAAATAAACAATTAATGTAATAGGTATAAGTTCTTCCATTTAGAATAATATTAGATTGATTAATAATAAAAAACTAATTAGATTATATTGAAATGCAAAATGTAATATGAATGTAAGATTCTAATTGGAAATAAAATAAAGAGATTCGTCCGTAACATCTCGCAACTCGATAGAGCACACGTCAAAAATGCCACTAGCGCCCTCGCAGGCGGCTATAAATACCGCACTATCGAGCGGCGCAAACCAGTCTGTTCCGCTCGCTCGCGCCTTTCTGTCTTAACAAATCCTGACCTAGCACTTTTCAGAGCTAGGGACAGGTATCAATACAGTCCAAACATTTGCGAGATATTACGAGCGTTTTACAATTTAAATTGGCGTTATTATTTCGCAACCACGTGAACCAGCGCGCACGTTCGGGGATCAGCCCCGAACAAAATGTATACTTTATATTCCTAGAATATTTTGGTTTTGGTTCATTAGAAAACTTGATAGATACCGCCTTTGGTCATCAATCATCATGACCAAAGATTTAATAATTCTAGCGATTTAAATCTTTGGTTATGGCTAACTTCTCACACTTTTAATACGTAAATTATAGCTAGTATAGCTACTCTAGCTATCTCTTAATAGCTACTCTAGCTATCGCTTATTTCTATTTCCTTCATTTTTCATACTACATTTCTATACCAAGAATCGCGTCAGGTATAGGTAGGTACTTTTCGTTACTTCATGGAATACAATAATACTCGAAGCATGCGCCTGGTCAGTAAAGCTAAATAAACATCGATTTGTAAACTCTAGTATTTACAGTTACGGCCAACCTATCATTTATCAATATAATGTCAGGCATCTAAAAGGTCAGTAGGCGATGTCAACGACCGTTCGCGCCAAAAATAGTCGCGCCGTCAGTTTGACAGCTGTCTGACCGCCATGTTGGCCCGCCAGCAATGTACAGTCCGACAAGGCTCTCTGGGCACTTGAATGACATTGTCAGGAGGGCGTCGTCATACAACAAAGACAGCCAGAAAATGAAATCTCCTCAATTTTACTTCAATTTTGGTTTTATTTTAGTAATATTAAGCAAAAACAACACAACTTACAATAGCGATATACCGACAGAGCGAACTATCAAACAGTATCACAAGATAGCGGCGTTAGTTCCGATTTTGGCCACGCGCCAAGATAGCCTTGTCGCACTGTACGTTCAGAAATAGTGACACAGGTTATGCAAGTGTGTTTATTTTTGTAACCGATACGTACGTCGTTAGCTCTGAAATATATGGCTAAGCAAACAAACCCACGGTGTGTATTTAAAGGATAATGACCATGGATGTATGGAATTCCGTACCAAGCTGATTGTAATACAAACTTGATTTTTTTATAGACTATGGCACAGGCTCAATAACGAAATACGCTACGCTAAAAGGACGGGAAAGATGTGACGTATGTTGAAGCCAAAAATTCTTAAATATGGCGGCGCGCGTCGTACATTTCGGTACCGCTGACAGCACATGGCTGTCGGTCGCTTACATTAGCGCCATTTTACAGTTTTGATAAATTAAAAACATCTACAATCATTAAGTACTTTTTTATTTAACATCCGAATTCTTGTTTAAAACAAATAAACAAGTTATACATCTCAATAAAATCTGTATGCCAGGAAATGTGCTTTGAAAGGAAATTAACTTTTTGTAAGCAAAAATAAATTCCGGAGAGAAAGACAAATTCCTATACTTAGTGCCAAGAGTTCTTAAAAAAAAACACAAGTTTATTTTCCTAGAGTATTTTTGTTTTGGTTGATACCATCTTTGGTCATTTTCTTCTTTAAAATGGAGTTAGAATATAAACTGGATTCACACATAGGCTACTTTTTATCACGGAAAAAATCTTAGTTCCCATGAGATTTACGAAATTGATTTCGAAACGGAGTTGCGGTGTCTTATAATTGTCGAAAAACAATAAAGTTAGTAGGGTGTAACTGTAAAACTACCATTTTGAACTCTCGTGCGAAAAAACAACACGAATATTTTTTATTAAATTCGAGTTATTTTTAAAATGCAATTATCGTCCAACACTCGGTCCATGCACCCCGGGTATACGACGTATCAATTATTTCCAATTAACGCCAATTAAGTACTGATAAAAGTTAAAACGTATAAATGCAAAGA
This sequence comes from Coenonympha glycerion, assembly GCA_963855885.1. Taxonomy (NCBI): domain Eukaryota; kingdom Metazoa; phylum Arthropoda; class Insecta; order Lepidoptera; family Nymphalidae; genus Coenonympha; species Coenonympha glycerion. The sequence continues at coordinate 8,070,487 of OY979651.1, read as the reverse complement.
GATTTTCATCATACGCCGAAAAATACAAATTGGCTTTGCAGGGTATCGAGAGCAAAATTCAAATTTGTTCATAGATTTTGCGTTTTCTCTCTTCTAATTTGTCGACGATCGTTTTTCCTTTTTTTGTTTGTTTTTCTTAGCAATCTGTTACCTACTACAAGTACCTACTCCTAAGGAGGACATAACTCAGAGTGAATATTCGTATTTTGAATTAAGTGTACTTAAATTTTTAAAGTTCCGTACTCAGATTCGAGTGGGAGGTCGCGGGTTCGATTCCCGCCACGGGCCAATTTGGAATTTTATAATTTCTAAATTGACTCAGGTCTGGTCCGGCTCCGGTTGTGGCTAGTTACCACCCTACTAGCAAAGACGTACCGCCAAGCGATTTAGCGTTCCGGTGCGATGCTGTATAGAAACCGTTGGGGTGACTTTACTTACCCCTTCCAAGCTAGTACGTTAACATCTTCGGCTGCATCATCACTTACCATCAGGTAAGATCGCAGTCAAGTACTAACTTGTATTGTGTGGAAAAATAGTACATTGTGATACAAGGGTGGAAAGTAGGTTTTGGATGTGGGTGGAAATATGAAAACTCCTTGCTATCAAACTTTTTAAATTGGCTTAAAACTAAACTGCAAAAGTAATGATCTAGCTCGGAAAAGAAAGTCACGACCACGAAAAAGAAAGATGCCTGTGCGAAAGATTTAATTTTCGAATACTAATGACAGTTGCATCCACCAACGTATTCGGAAAAGTGAGAAAGGACTAAAATAAAGTCAGTGACTTCTCTGTAGTGTAGGTTTTTTCGAAATGCATTTACCGTGGGCGTGCAACGCTCGGTCCACGCGTTCGGGACGCGATGTAACAATTAACGCTAATTGGATGCAGATTACTCGACGACGAATCAACTTGAAACTCTTTGCTGTTGCCTTTTTAATCGATGTTAGCTGGACTATTCACTTAACGCTACGGTTGTAAAATGAACGTAAAAACGATTTACGTATGTTATATGGGAATATAAACAGATTAGATCAACACGAAAACATTTTTCTATTTACGTAAACTACTAGATGTTTATTGGCAGTTCTTAATATTACAATTCTCTGTAGTGTAGGTTTTTTCGAAATGCATTTACCGTGGGTGTGCAACGCTCGGTCCACGCGTTCGGGACGCGATGTATCAATGCAGATTACTCGACGAGTCAACTCGAATCTCTTTGCTGTTACCTTTTTAATCGATGTCAGCAAGTCGGCTACATTTTCCAATGCGAAATCGTAGACACTTTACAATTTCGCTTTGTGAAGTCAACATCTTCTGAGGATGTCTCGGTGTCGGGACGAAACGTGCCTCGAAGAAAGTGTTGGAAAATTGAGTGTGTTTCATGTGGGTGGTGTTCCTGCATATGGGACCATACAGAATCTTTTCAAGTGGCTGATTTAGGGGTATCATATGAAAGGGCGGTGTATTCTAGAACTGATTTTTGTTTATTTTTGTGCCCGATAGTTTTGGATTTATTGGGCAAACTGTCGTAAAAAATTCCTATTCTCCGAAAAGAGGAAAAGTGAGAAAGAACAAAAATAAAGTCAGTGACTTCTCTGTAGCGTAGGTTTTTTCGAAATGCAATTACCGTGGGTGTGCAACGCTCGGTCCACGCGTTCGGGACGCGATGTACCTATCAATTAACGCTAATTGGATGCAGATTACTCGACGACGAATCAACTCGAATCTCTTTGCTGTTGCTGTTACCTTTTTCATCGATGTCAGCTGGACTATTCACTTAACGCTACACTCGTAAAATGAACGTAAAAACGATATTGCATTTACGTATGTTATCGGTATATAAACAGATTAGATCAATATCAAAACATTTTTCTATTTACGTAAACTACTAAATGTTTTATGACAGTTAGGTAGGTACTATTTTATCAAAAATCCTTGTCATTAAAGAAATTCCTTACTGATACGCGAATTTAGTAACTCTGATTTAATAGATGTTCTTAATATTACAAGAGTCGTTGTCATTAGAGATTTTTTAATGATAGAGTTTAGTAATCCTGATTTAGGTACTAGATATTTTTGACAGTTGCTATTATTCCAAGAAGCGTTGTCATTAAAGAAATTCTTTAATGATTCACTTTGTTTCTTTTTTTAAACTCTTTAATTTTTAATTTAGGGCAAATAGTTATATTAACATAATTGTAGGCAAAACGATTTGCTACAAATTATGTCTTTACAAATTTTTCGTAAGACGCATAGTTTCCGAGATATCGCGAAAAAAGCGTTTTCACCCCTTTTTCCAAGATGGCGGCCGGGGGACAAGGGTGGCGACCCCACAAATTTGAGGTTAAGCTTCTAAATTGACCCCCCAAACATGTCCCAAATGCAAAGCTCATGTAACATTTCAATAGACTATAATATAGGATTTACTAGATCTTTTTTGACAGTTTAGCAGACAGCTATCTCATAACTCCCATAATGTAGGTACACTAAAGTCAGTAGATTACAAGGCTTATGTAATAATTCTCACGGAATATGCAAAGTAAACACGCAAATAGTTAAAACAAGTGTCGGCTGCCAAAAAACTCCGACGTCCATCACAAAACTACGTAAATAAAGCTCTAACCATAAGCCGTTGCGATGCGACAGATATTCTATCATAGACAATGAAGAAATTAAAAAAAAACAACACTTCTAGGGGTGTCAGGTTATTTTCGTTATGGAATTTCCGGATTCGGTCTCCACGCTCAAGGCCCGCTATAGAGCGGGCGCGTTGGAGTGGGGGGTGTTAGGTTATTTTCTTTACGGAATGGGGTCTTACACTACTTTTGAATTTGATAAAAAATATTACTTTATTATAAACTAGGATAAAAATAATAACGTGCAGTGAAAGAAATATTAAAATCCAACGAAGATTTACAAAGTTACAGGCGTTTAAACTTTGGAGTGGGGGGATCTTCTATCCCTTTCTCGCGAAACGAAAATTTGTATGAAGCCGCACGAAGCTACTATGGCATTGGTAAGGTGTGACGTCATAATGTCATGTTGCTATCTCTGTCTAATCACAAATCTTTAAATGCTTATAACTTTTTTGTTATTTGATCGATTTAATTAGTTCTTTCAGTGCACGTCATTATTTTAATTCTACTTTATAATAAAGTAATAAAAAAATTGGAGTCAAATACCCTATTACTGGATTCGGTCTCCACGCTCAATGCCCGCAATAGAGCGGGCCGGTTGGAGTGGGGGGGGGGTGTTAGGTTATTTTCGTTACGGAATTTCTGGACTCGGTCTCCACGCTCAAGGCCCGCAATAGAGCGGGCCGGTTGGAGTGAGGGGTGTTAGGTCATTTTAGGTCATTTTCGTTACGGAATTTCTGGACTCGGTCTCAACGCTCAAGGCCCGCAATAGAGCAGGCCGGTTGGAGTGTGTGGTGTTAGGTTATTTTCGTTACGGAATTTCTGGATTTGGTTTCAACGCTCAAGGCCCGCAATAGAGCGGGCCGGTTGGAGTGGGGGGGTGTTAGGTTATTTTGGTTACGGAATTTCTGGATTCGGTCTCCACGCTCAAGGCCTGCGCGATAGAAGCTATGCAATAGCTTAAAAAAAATTATCGCTAAATTAATTATAAGAATTAAAAAAATCTCTACGTTTCTTATTATTGGGTGTTTTTTTAATATCTAAAAAAGCTCTGCCGATAGCATGCCGGCTACAACTATGTACAGCCAATCCCTGTTGGATAAAACTGAGCCGCGTGCCTCGCTACGCCCCCCCCCCCCCGCGCCGCTGCTGCAGATGCTGTGAGTCATGAGTATGACGCAGGGTGGAAGGCGTGGCGGGGCACGCATCTAAGTTTTATCCAACAGGGATTGTCTGGACTTACTTAGTTCTAGCCGGAATAATATCGGATAGACCTAGTTTTGTCCAACAAGGAATGGCTGGACCTAGTCGTAGCCGGCATGATGAAGGCTAGACCTAGTTTTACCCGAAAATAGTCGGCTCGTACTCGTACTAGGTTTAACGAAGAATAAGTGGCTACTCCTAGTTCTAACCGGCTAAAACTAGGTGCAGCCGTGCTTTGGATTTTAGCCGTAACAATAACATATATATACCTCGTGTGTGAAACACTGTTTTGTCGTTTCCAGGAGTGTCCGGAGGGGGTGGTCCACGAAGACTCCTTCAAGGATATTTACGCTAAATTCTTCCCGCACGGAAGTGAGTACAATTTTGAAAATCGAAACCAAGTTGCTTTTCGGAGAGTACAACAAGGATTTAAATCGCTAGATGAGCCCTAAACCTCCGAAAATGTGACACGTTGTCACTCTGTTTGTCACAAATGGAACTATATTGAAAAACACCCAGACACTGGAAAACATTCATGCGATCATCGCACACACATTTGTCAGTAGTGGGAATCGAACCCACGACCTCCGACGCAGACGGCAGGTTCGCTACCGCTACGCCATTCGGTCGTCAAAATCATAACATAGTTGTAAATTGTAATGTTAATAATAGTAGGTAGTAATATTAATATTTCATAAAGCATCCCATTTTTATAAAAAAAAGTAATGGAGTACCTACTTATCTTTTTTTTGCAGTAACGTTAATTTGACTTAACACCGAGAAAAGTTTGTGTCCCACTGATTACTAACCACAAGATATGGGCATCCGAACGATTTACGTAAACCTTTTTCATACAAGCAAACAGTAGCGCCATCTGTCAAAATAGGTGGCCGCTGAGAGAAATACCGCGTGTCCTTATACTGTTGGTACCAATGACACCGATAAACTGGCGACATTTTTTCGCGCGGTTTGCCCTGTCTAGAGTAGATCTTAATTTATTTTGTCATCACATTCCAGACTCGGCGCTGTACGCGCACTATGTGTTCAAAGCCTTCGATGTGAACTGCAGTGGCGCCATCAGCTTCAGGGTGAGTCGAATAATACAGCGTGCTTTTTAAATGGTTCCATAATATAATCGGCAAAGCGGTTTGCCTTTAGTAGTACTATCTTGAAATAAAAATCGCTCCATAGACCTAGGAAACAAAGGGACAGGCCCCATATTTAGTTTTGCTTATTTTTATGTCAAAGAACATGTTTTCTGCTTACTTGTTTTGTAATAAAAACAACACTATCTCAAGTCGCATTGTAGTTCAGGAGCACAGTTTTTACTGTCCAGCTAAAGAAAAACTTACTCGTTTTCATTCATAATTATTGGTATTACCGAACTCGACCAAAGTTATAAAAATGTTGATCTTAATTGATTATTATTTCGTTTTAAAAAAGTATTTCCGAACATGATCGAAATATGCACGAATTACAAATGATTTGGTATTTTGAATGAATGGAGACATCGTAGTTCACAGGACTCTTAAGACTGTTTTTGTTTTTGTCCTTCTCAATGTAAAAGAGCCATTTTCTTTTTTTTTCTTACATCATCTTCTTTTTTAATACACGCCAAAAATCTTATAAAAATATTGAATATCCCCACGAACGGCAGTTAAATCACGTCGAATCTAGTTAAGTCATAAAACCGTGTGTCTTGTATATTTTGCGGGACACATAAAAAACACGATACGACCCTCTGAGGTTTTGTCGTAAAAGTATATCGTATATAAAAATCAGTCTTCTATTACCCGTTAGCATATTTCTATAAGTGAATGGATGTTTTCTATAAGTGAATATCTTCTAGTAGGATACATAGAAGTCATTGAGTGAATAGGTGTGTTTTTAGGTGGTTCCATACCCAAAGGGTAAAAACGAAATCCTATTACCTAGACTAGACTGTCCGTCCGTCCGACTGTCAACAGTCTCTATATCTGCTTGGTTGAGACTTGCACAGATGATGTATTTCTCTTTCCGCTATAACAAAAAATACAAAAATAGAATAAAATCAATATATATTTTTTTTACAATTATTGATAGGCTTGCACTTGACCACAATCATGTCCGATCGGCAGAAATGATGAGGTCTAGGTTGGAGCGTGCTTGCCTAGAAAATGCCTATTCACTCTTGAAGGCACCCAGATTGTAATTGGCTGGGAACACGGAAGCCGGAAGGGTGTTCCACACCTTAGCGGTTCGTATCAGAAACGTGGAAGAAAAACTTTTCGTTCGAGTACGCTGGACATCAACCACATAAGGATGCCACTTCTCTCGACGTCTTGCGGTTCTGTGGTGATACTATAAACGTGAATTTTTGGGCGCCTTTAAATCAAAAGTGAATTGGCATCGCGCAAGCGCGCTCCACCTTATGCTGTATCCTTACTCACCATCAGCTGCGATCACAAACAAGCGCTAAGCTAACCTATATAGTTAAAAAAACCGAAATGGGAATGGGCAGGGCACATAGCCCGAAATACCGATGAAAGTTGGTTACCCCAGGTCCCAGGGTGTTTGAAAAAGCACCCTGGGGCTAGTTACAGGAAAGAGAGTCGCGAGAAGGAGGAGTACAAGATATTGGCGTACCATTTCACAGTCATTTCAGTAGTCCTATGTCCAACAGTGGACGTCCATCGACTGAGTCCATATTGGTCCTATCCTCGCATAACATCAGCTTAGAAATTTTCCCGATTTCGGTCAGAAATATTTGAGACGACCTTAGAGTATGTTTTCTTGAAACTGCACATTCCCAAATGGACCCAGTCGCGAATCTTACTTGGAGTTGGCACCTTATTTACGTAGGCAGTAAGTGGGTACGCAGCAACCTGTCGGCGCGGATCAGGGAATTTGTGGGACGCTTGGCGCGCTTCCAGGCAGCTAATATCGTCTGCTAGTTGTCTAAGTGTGTTTGCAATTTGCTGACACTGTCGACTGTCGGCCGCACTGTATTAGGAGTACTAACAAATTACCAGTACAAGTACGTGCCAAGAACTTGGCAGAACTTTTAGCAGTTTTAGATGATCTTAAGAAAAATGGGGACGGATATAAAAGGAGATTGGTTTCTGCGTCGTCGGGCAAATATGTTGTTCAAGGAAAAACACCGATCGAGTCCGATATCTCGCGACATCTCACTCACCAAGGGGAGAGGGGTTGTCGAAAAATCGCCAACATTATCTCACCATACCTGAATGATTAGATTAATTACTTATGATTCTCTCAATGCCGATACTATAAATCGGAGAGATTAAGAAACCTTCTTGTTACCACCAGCGTACTGCGTTCTTTTGTTGCCAATTGCACATAACTCTTTAATGTCAAAGATGCGTAAGTGTCTGTAGTTTCAAACTTCCAACTCTGCATCACACAAGACTATCGTTAGTTTTTACTGCCCTATCACAGCTTGAGTCAGCATCTCCTAATCAAAAAAACCATTGTCATTTGTCACACTGTTAGCGTAGTCCGTAACCGATACCTTATTTTAATTTTCATTTCTATCGGCTCTCCCGAAACTGTCGCAAATATCTGGAACATGTGCTACAGTGTAACGCCTGATGGTTTCCAGGAGTTGCTGGTGACTCTGTCGACGCTGCTCCGCGGCTCCGTGTACGAGCGGCTCCGCTGGGCGTTCCGGCTCTACGACGTGGACGGTGACGGAGCCATCACGCGCCAGGAGCTCGCCGAGGTGGTGGTGGCGGTGCACGAGCTGCTGGGTCGCCGCGCGCCCCCTGGCTCCCCCGCCTCCAGGGTCGATGACGCTAAGGCTAACGAGCAGGTGAGAGCGAATGACGCAGGTGGTCATGGAGCCATCACGCGCCAGGAGGCACCCGAGGTGGTGGTGACGGTGAACAAGCTACCGCGCGCCACTCGGCTTCCTCGCCTCTAGGGTCGAACCAAGCAGTATAATTTGCTTTGGGTAATTTTACTGGAACATTATCTTATTGTTGATTCTCGTATGTTACCTATCTCACTAAATAAGTCTATTTTGTTCTTCAGAACCAATGGAAGCTTAGCTTTTTTGATTTTCCAAGCAGTTGCCATCATAAAACTAAAAGACGTAAAATGGAAAATTTATTTGAACAATTTTGCTTAATTTGAATTTTGGGCTTTCCAGGTGGACCGAGTGTTCAGGAAGCTGGACCTGAACCAGGACGGCGTGATCACGATCGAGGAGTTCCTGGAGTCGTGCCTCAAGGACGACGTGATCACGCGCTCGCTGCAGATGTTCGACACGGTGCTATGACGGCAGACCGCCGTTGACTCCAGGTGTGCGTCTCCAGAACTTTCTTCCTTACTCTTGAACCAGGATGGCGTGGTCACGATCGAGGAGTTCCTGGAGTCGTGCCTCAAGGACGACGTGATCACGCGCTCGCTGCAGATGTTCGACACGGTGCTATGACGGCAGACCGCCGTTGACTCCAGGTGTGCGTCTCCAGAACTTTCTTCCTTACTCTTGAACCAGGATGGCGTGGTCACGATCGAGGAGTTCCTGGAGTCGTGCCTCAAGGACGACGTGATCACGCGCTCGCTGCAGATGTTCGACACGGTGCTATGACGGCAGACCGCCGTTGACTCCAGGTGTGCGTCTCCAGAACTTTCTTCCTTACTCTTGAACCAGGATGGCGTGGTCACGATCGAGGAGTTCCTGGAGTCGTGCCTCAAGGACGACGTGATCACGCGCTCGCTGCAGATGTTCGACACGGTGCTATGACGGCAGACCGCCGTTGACTCCAGGTGTGCGTCTCCAGAACTTACCTCCTAACTCTTGAACCAGGCCGGCGTGGTCGGTGATCGTGGATCGAGCAGTTTTTTTTTTTTTTTTTGCTCGTAAGATTTACTCATGTATTAATCTTAAAATACTATTGAATACAAATGTGCCAGAAGCAGGTGACAAACTGCCCCTAAACTAGGTGGACACCTGTGTCTTAGGTGGCAGTGTTTCCTCCAATCTAGAGGGTCAGTTAAGAACAATAGGTAGGTACCTAGGCTGTTTACTATAAAAATACACTTATGGTGAATAAGTAGGTATACAAGTAACAAAAGAAAAATTTTTACGAATTTGAAGAAGAATTTAGAATTGCTACAATGTTGGTATTAAATAATGTTAATTACACAATGTTGTGTGTGTGTGTGTGTGTGTGTGTGTGTGTGTGTGTGTGTGTGTATGTGTGTGTGTGTGTGTGTGTGTGTGTGTGTGTGTGTGTGTGTGTGTGTGCGTGTGTGTGCGTGTGTGTGTCTGTGCCATAACGTATTATTATTTGGTGATCGTGGATCGAGCAGTTCCCTAAGTCGAGCCTCTAGGACAACATGATTGGTCAAATTACTCATGACATTGTTACGTCTTATTAAATCGATGAACGCCGATTGCCCGCACGCAAAAGCATGACTTATTTTCACGTTCCGCCTGCGCCGAGCGAGCAAGCGATAAAGGCACGATCGGCCTAAGCGTTCGGCTTGTGATGCATCTATCTCTTTTCCACTCCATATTTTTTATGGCGTAAAATCATTTTTACGTCCGTAACCGCATCCAAACAATTTTTTTTGTTTATAATAGCGTGTCATTCCCAATGACGAAGTACGCTACGCTAAGAAGCCAAAAATTGCTCAAATATGGCGTACCGTGTTGTAGTAACGATACTACAATTTGGTACCGCTGATAGCACATAATATTGTCTTAAAGTAGGTTAAGGTAAGGTCAAAACCGTAAAATGGCGCTAAATGTAAGCATTATACATTTTACAGTTTTGAAAAAACACGCGTGTCGTCAGTACCTGTGCTGATGATCCTTTATCCTATACCTAAACGAGCAATTCTTGTATATTTCTATATAATCTATAAATAAAAGATAAATCGATCTAGCTAGGATTCATTTTTATAAAATGTCGAATGTTCAATGTACCAGAAAAATATAACATAGCTGCTGCCATCTATTGGTGAGTAGATAGTAATACAACCGAGCAAAGCTCGGTCACCCAGATATTATTTATTATGTTTAGTCAATGTTCATTCCCTTGCAGGGTGGTGATAAAGCGCACGTTGGCGCCGGCGTGCCAGTGCCACGGCCTGCTCAAGATGGCCGCCGCGTGGTTCTCCCGCGCGAACCGCGCGCGCTGCCTCGCCGCCATAGACAACTTCTACCGACGCGTCCTCAAGCCGAGGATACGGAGCGTGCTGTTTTTCCATTTCTAAATAATTTTTATCGTTGATGATAGCGTGTTTATAGCCTGATTGGGATTGTGAGAATTTTATTTTAATAAACGTTTTTTATTTGCTTTTATGTTTTTTGTTTTTTACCTTTTTCTTTTTGGTAGGCGCCATTCTTTTTTTATTTCATGGATTTATTTTCTTCTTTTTCTTCCTGTATATATGGCCATAGTGGCTCGATGCCAGTTCTGACGTGCAAATTCTCTAAACTTATTAGACCCGTCTAAAATAGTGCTGTCCTTTTCTTTGGGGAGCATTTTGTACGATAGCGCTAAATTTGTAGACGCGGAGCTTGCAAAACAGAATTAACAAAATTATTTTTATGGGTTTTTAGTCAGAACTACTGAATACTCAGTCCCCTGATTGCGTAAGAAAAACTATTCATTGTTATCGTAAACGTTAGCGAATTCTGTCCGCTGATTGGGTTCCTGATTTGCGTCAGCCAATCGCGGCGCAGAATTCGCTAGCGTTTACATTTTACAATAACGATGAATACGTTTTACTTACGCAATCAGGATTGAATAACCTACTTTCTTTTTTTATTTGATTATGATTATTTAAATTATTTCTGAAGGGGAGTTTGAACATAATTTCCAATACGGATATAGATTATTTGGCGGGGTATTTCCATTTAAAGTGTTTTAGGAAAATTTTAGATATTCGAGTGCAGATATTATGCTATTATTATTATGATATATCGTTTATTATAAATAACGAATATACGGAATTTCTAGATTTTTTTGAGTTCTTTTAATTACAATGATGAAGTTCAATACTGAAATAAAATAATGAATTATATTTTTTAAATATCTACTTTTTGCACTCGTTTCTAGTTGGTGAATAATTTTTAAACATTATAAATAAATAATGCATAATTCATAATGCGCAGCGAAAGAGACGCTTATACTTATAGTAAAATCGGTGAATAAAAAAAATCCAGTTAAATCGTCATAGGATGTTCGACATTAGAGTCAAACGGCAAAAACTGCGCGAACTAAGAAAAACATAGTATAATTACAAAATCTATTTATTTTATGAGTGCTTGCCTAAATAATTGCCAAGCACTCGACATCGCGTGATCGCTCCCCTTTCTTATTTTGCCCGCCACGCGATATCGAGTGATGAGGTCGTACTTTTTTAATTGTGGTATATTATCTAAAACATTGACATTTGCTTGGTAAATGACGTGTAAAAAGAAAATCTCTTAAAATGCGATATAATAGGAAGAGAACATAAGAAGAGAAATTATGTAAGGGAGCGCAGTTTGAACCGTTAGTATTTACGTACGATAATAATAATATTATTAAAATTGCTGTAGATAGTGACTATTATTAATAAATAATTCTAGATCCAAGAACTAAAGTTGTTTTACCTGTAGAGTTCTTTAGACATAGTGTTGATTAGGTTACTTTGGTTGGTTTTTAGAAAAAAAAACTTTATAAATAGGCCTCTGTAAGTTTTTTTAACTTGCGTCATAGATCGAATGGTTTAAAAATGTTATGTTTATGTATTTTGATTTAAAAATATGCAAATTAACATACACAATTAATATGATAGCACCAGAAAGGACTTCGTGTGAAATCCGAAATATTGAATATCTTATGAAATTTTAAAGTTTTTTTAATGCCGGGAAGATACAAAATATTTTTTTCATTTCTATGTAATATTTACCTTTGAACACTGTAATTGATGGTATTTATATTTATTGATAAAATAAAAATGACATTTGTACTCATTTTTATTTTTAAGACCAAAATAACAGGGTACAAGATCTTCTACTTTGTGTAACTGAGAAAATTGCTTATTTTACATAAAATATACCTAACTTACTTATTAAAGACGCATAAAACTAACATATTTTTTGAAATAAATTCCTTTTGGCTTCATAAATACCTACAAGAGATACCTACTTCTTGGAAATAGATTATAAGAGCCTATGAAGCTATATCTAAATGGAGTGAAAAATCCCGATTCTTAAATACTTAAATGGTTTTTGCTATACTTCTTAGGCTCTTAACTCTATTAACACATTTTTGACAATTTAATATTTTGTTAGGAAAATATATTAATGACTGTTTCTCTATTAATGTTATTTTTAATAGCCCTCGTAAATTTAACTTATGTGCTGGAGCTTATTTAAGAATATTTCTTATTTTGTAATTGTTAATTAATATTATTGATAATAAAATAATGGGTAAGATAACAATTTTAAATATTTAATCATTGGAAATAGGCAGACTGAATGATTTAAAAATATCTTTGACTAGTCACTCTTATTATTTTATTACTTTAATTCTTTTTATGAAAAAAATGCACAGTTTAACTCATTTTGTATTAAATAAACTATTTAATTATTATTCCTATTTATATATGTACTATATGTACTTTATATGAATAACTAAAATTAATTATTGTGAACTATCAAAATTTTTGTGTAAGTAAGTTTAACAATGGTTGATTCATTTAAAAGCAATTCTAAACGTCATATCATAATTAAATAATAAGTTTATTACAATAATTACTTTATATTTAATTTTATAAGCCGACTTAATGAAATGTGATAAAGTCTTACTCGATAATTATAAAATCCTCTTACAATACAAAGCAATTAATTCTTCTTTTGATGTTTGTTAATTCTAATGTAAAGCGTTTTAATAAAAAAATATCATTTCGTGCCGCATATTTACATCTTGCAGTGACATAAATACACAAAAGTTATCTCCGTGCAATACAATGAATTTTTAGACGCATATACTGGATCCACAAATTAATCACGTTGTTTTAAAATACTAGAAGGATAGCAAAAGTAAGCATTAGAAAAAATATTGAAAATTAATCAATCCCTTGAAATGAATGTTTTGATTTCAAATCATGCATAGTCATTTATCAAGTTATTTTATTCATTTTCAATTTTAAACTGGTTTTGTTTCAATATTTTTCATTGTTTGGAAAAGCTATCATTATATTAGGCTTATTAATTAATGTTTTATTAAAATATAAACATTTTTAAGCTTTTCTAGTTATTAATAAATATTCTAGTTTAAGTATTGTGTCGCACTGACCCATATGACACCCTTCAGCTGTCAATCATAATTTTAATTTAAATTGATTCGGATTAACCAGCTGAGAGAGCTCAGTGTGATACAATATCTAATGGCCCTATCTTATGAATTATTGTACGTAGTTAATTAATTATTATTGACACGTCGATTGGCTGTTTAATATTTTACGAACACAAATAACTTACTAAATTAATTAATTATTAGAAGTGAACATTAAATTTTGAAACTGACTTGAGAGTTGCGACGTTACATTAAAAATGTTAAAAGTGCTAAAATTGGCCGAATATGCCATACATTCGTGCCTTCTAAATCAATAAATCCACTGTACTATTGTGTTATTTTCATTAAATTTTCGGTCCAAAGTTAAGCCGGAATTTATCCAAAGGACAGGGTTTAGGTACACCTAAAAGGTATTCTTACTACTTTGCCCAATTGGATTACGGACTTTTAAAAATCCCTCAAACTTTCTTGGGGCTTTATTTGCTTTCACCAAATTAAAAGCAAGCCCCTTCCAACCTCGCCCTGTCTCTCCATTAAAATAGTTATAATATATAACAATGAGATGCCACTTGTAAATTATTTTGAGAGTTTTATGAAATGACGGCGAATAGGGTGTAAAAATAATACAATAATTTTTGGTTGAATGACACAAAGAATAAGTTACTGGTCGAAATAGATTTAAAGTATTGTACTTAGTACGATATATCTTCGCATCCTAATTGTATTATACATTGTACCTCCATTTGTTTAAACTACTTCAAGAGTTTAAGTAAGTTCAATTAAATTTCAATCAAATAGTCTATTGTTATTTATTTTTTTGAAATATATAATATTATTTCAAGCGTTTGAAGATTATATAATGTGTAATTTAAATTACAATAAAGATTGGACTGACATTATTTTAGGTTTTCCCAGTGCACACTATCGCTGTTTGGGGTGTGCGAGCCTAAACTTAAAAGAATGTTAGTCTATTTGTTATTCTGAATGGATTGTACTATAAATATTTTGTCGCTGTGTCAATACGTCCACGTTACAACTGATAGTAAAACAGTTCTTCATGTTTCTGTGTGTTTTATTGTTTTTCTTTTACCCTAATACGTATTACGTTATTATTTTTATAACTCATTTATAAACTTATCATTGCTAAGATGAAAGTCCCACTTTGTCCACTATTCTATTACGTATATAAATATCAATTCACGCGATATCGCGTGATAAACCCGCATTGGCATTGAATGTTTTTGTAAATGCAAAAAGTTTTAACAGTCGAAGAGAAAAGCTTGGAAGTAGATCATAATATTATAATTACATAATTATAATATTATGATCGTTTATATTTTAGGGAAGGACTAATAAATACCATATAAATACATATTTTAAAAGATAGCAATTCATCTCTTCTTTGGATTAAAACTGACATGAGGCCATAAAGACTTGATTCCAGGCCATAAATAAAAAAATCAAATGTCAAGTGATAAAAATTGACAAGTGACAAATGACACTGTCATTCAAAAGTCAATTTGACAAACAAAAGATGCGAAATTGTGTGTAAACAAATAGGTACCTACAAAATTTAATTAAATAAAAGCTGTTTATTTTATAGAAATTCAAATAAAAGCATTTTAATTTTAAACAATGTCCAAATCAGTTCACGTTGTGGATGGCGAGGCTTCTGAATCCGATTCGGAGATTGAAGTCGGAAAATCACCAGTAAGTTAAGTTTCGCTCCTACTAGCCCGCGAAATTTAAATTTTATTTAGTTTCTCGCAAATATTAGACTAACTACACATTGTAGATTTATGCAATGAGTTTTGCGAGCTTAATATTTTTACATCTAACTAGGTACATGTTTTTAATAAAAACTTGCCAATCACCTTGGGGTGATTGGCAAGTTTTTGGTTTCCGAAAGATTATTTTTTGCAGTTTCCCAGATTTGGAGCTATTAGAAACCAATATTAAGTAAATGCGTATTTTTGAGCAAAGTTATTAATCAAAACATGTACATGCATAAATGTTATGCCCACAAAACTTATTGCCTTAAGCCTACCTATGTATAAGTAGCCCAATTTTTTTCTAGTGCTTCACAATCACGCACTAGTTATAATTTATAATTATCGTAATGTAATAATTTATACGTAGTGTGTACTGGGTGTAATTATAATTTATAATTAGCCCAATATTAGAGATAAACTAAATAAAAGTACAGGCGAATACTAAAAAGTACAGTAAAAGGTGAATACAATATTTGTGAAATAGGTATTTGAGAACTACTAGTCGATTTAAAACTAAGTTTACGTTGCTCAAATTTGCCCTGCACTGAGAAGAAGCGACAACAAACTCAGCCAGATTTTGTTTTTTACAATAACTCCTAAAAATACATATCACAAATGTATTGTATTGTATTGACCTTTACAATACCCTGTACATAAGGCCGGTGTGAAATAAAGATTAGCTACTTTGAAAGTTGCAACATTGATTTATTTATTCTTGTTGTTCACAGGAGATATCCCCGAGCTCAAAAGGGTTTGTTATATCTGGGGAAGCACCAGAATCTGATGATGGTAATCTTTTTAATTTATAAAAAAATTCTTGTACTAATTTTTGTTATGAAACTCCTCCACAAAAAGCTTGACAATCATTGTTATGAAATTTTCTGAAAAGTAGGTCATAAGCTATTTTTTACATAACTGCCCAAAAAAGGGGTGTAACGTTTTTAGGTCTCATGTATGTATGTATGTATGTGAGTTTCTTTATTCCACCATAACTTCTGAACAGATAAACAGATTTGGACATATTATGGGGTATCATTAGAATCCTTACATCATCCTGAGTTGCATTTTTTTTTCAAAGTTGTTTAACCACAGGTCAGTGGTGTTTTTTAATTTATAAATTATTTATTTGTTACATCCCTGATGGCTAAACAACGTTTGTGACGTCAGCTAATATTATATATATAGCGTTTTTTGGCTCTATACTAAAATGGTAAAAATGGAACTCAACCTTACGATGAGACTTTCTCCGTCCGTCCAACTGTCACACTTGTTTCAGTAAAAATTGAAATTTCAAAATGAGATACTTGTATATTCAAAAACAATTTTGTATTTATTTTTATACCTGATAGTTTTCGATTTAGTGGGCAAACTATCAAAAGTCCCGGATTCTCCTGGGCATTCCGGGAGGGTTGGGAACCCTAGCTGCATAGGACAAGCTGCCTTAAAGCCTTGATGACACAAGACTAAGGCAGTTTGTCCTATGCACCTGTTTACAAGCTGCCAGCAAGTTTGCTTCCAGCTTGTATACTTCCCCGTGTCTTTGAGCGTTTTTACTATGTAAGCTACTAAACTTGCTGGCTTGTAGCTTGTAAACTTGCCAGCTTGTAGCTTGTAAACTCGCGAGCTTGTAGCTTGTAAACTCGCGAGCTTGTAGCTTGTAAACTCGCGAGCTTGTAGCTTGTAAACTCGCGAGCTTGTAGCTTGTAAACTCGCGAGCTTGTAGCTTGTAAACTCGCGAGCTTGTAGCTTGTAAACTCGCGAGCTTGTAGCTTGTAAACTCGCGAGCTTGTAGCTTGTAAACTCGCGAGCTTGTAGCTTGTGTATTAATTGTGATGGATTTTTCAGAGAGCAAGCTGCCATCACCGGCGGCAGACGAGCTGGACGCGCCGCTGCACACCTCCATGACCTCGTCACCATCGACACCTTCATCACCCGCCAAGCTGATGCACAACTCGCTGCTTCATCAGAAACTATGTGGGTATCCTGATACACATAGTTTAAAAATTAGCCTATGTGTTAATCCGGGTTATAAGCTACCTATGTTTCAAATTTCAGCCAAATCGGTTCAGTAGATGCGACGGGAAAGAGTAACAAACAAACAAACTCAATTTCCCAGGCCATTTATAATAGTAAGGATAACCCTGTATATTTATAATATAGTGTAATCTAAGTATCTCCATTTGAACAAATAAATAATATTGAATTAACAGTAGGACGGATTAATTTGTTTTGCTATAATCCGCTACTTGAAAATATTCTGTTTGGTACAATATGCAGGAACACTGCCCACATGAAACACCACACAAGTCTTCCAACACTTTCTTCAACGCACGTTTTGTCCCGACACCGGGACATCCTCAGGAAATGTTGACTGCACAATGCGAAATCGTAGAGAAGTTGACTCTACTCTTTTTTTACGCTGTACAAGTTAGTACTTGACTGCGATCTCACCTGATGGTAAGTGATGATGCAGCCGAAAATGTTAGCGTACTAACTTGGAAAGGGTAAGTTATGTCACCCCAACGGTTTCTACACAGCATCGTACCCGGACGCTAAATCGCTTGGCGGTATAACGTCTTTGCTGGTAGGGTGGTAACTAGCCACGGCCAAAGCCTCCCACCAGACCAGACCTAATCCAATTTAGAAATTATAAAATTCCAAAGTGGCCCGTGGCGGGAATCGAACCCGCGACCTTCCACTCGAATCCGAGCGTGCGTCCCCTGCGCCACGGAGGTCGTCAGCATAAATAAAAATAGTCAAGATAGGCCCATCCGAACATTTTACGTAAACGTTCTTTATACAAGAAATTGTAGCGCCATCTGTCGAAACTCCTGCGAAATACATGTATATTTTTTATATTTTTTTTATTTAGTGTCTGTGGTCACCTTGCCTGCAATATTATTATTAATTCAAAAAAAAAAAAGAAATAGGTCTTTACCTATCTGCCTATACTGACTACTGACGGGGGAGGGTGCAAAATAGTCATTTTTGCTCCCATAAACTGGCGACATTTTTTCGCGCTGTCTTTACTTTACAAGTCTGTGGTCAGCATGCATTTTCTTTACCGATCCTCTTACTCTGAAATATGTTTCTGTTGGCTAGGGGAGTGCAACGTGTCTCTGCGGGCCACTATCGAGGGCCTAGCCAAACACACCACCGACATATGCGTGGAGAAACTCACCACTGCCGACAAAACCTTACTGAATGTTCAGGTAGCAGCATTTTATTTGTATATATTTTATACTAGCAGTGCCCGTGGACTCCGTTCCCGGCCGCGTTGCGATATTTTAGTTGCGTAAGCCCGGTTCCCACCAAAGCGGTGCGGAGCGGAGCTGTGTTTGAGTAACCAATCAAATTGCGTCATTTCGACATCTCATCTTTAACTCTACGTTTTAGTTAGAAAACGTTTGTATGGGAAAAAGAAAAGGGCTGTTTTTAGGGGTTTTCCGTTTTTTTTTTTTTCTCAACTTTTAAACCTTCCCTAGACCTCCACGAACATATTTTCAAAACCAAGAAATCCGTTCAGCCGTTCTCGAGTTTACCGAGACTAACTAACAGCAATTTATATTTATATATTACGAGTAGGAATGACAATTCCGCACGTTCATTGAACGACGTTTTTTTAATACATTTGCGAAAACGAAAATTGGTTTTGTAGGAGGAGGCGCCACGCAGGAGGAAAACAAAAAAGCACTAGTGCGGAAAAGAATAACTTTCCGCACGCAAAACACACATGGAAATGTCTACTTTTTGAGCAAATGTATTAAAAAATACGTTTCTTTCAGGAGAGCATGCGCGGCACCAACGCGAGCCTATCGCTGGCGCGCGCGCGTCTTCGGCAGATCCACGCCGAGCTGGAGAAAGCCAACTGCGCCGCCGCGCTGCCGACCGTCAAGATCAAATAAACGTTTTTTTTTAATATACAGAGCTTTTTTACCTGGGACAGTATGGGCACCCAATTTATACAGGATTTAAATATAAAAAAATACCGAATCATTCTCGGTCTGTAGTTGTACGACTTTTCAAAATTCAGTATTAATTTATCTCATAAAAAATGTTATTTCTGTAAAGTGTCATTAGTCTTACCGATTTTACATTACAGAGTAAGAACAAGTAGAGTATCTCTGTAAAATATTGAATATTTGATAGGTATTTCTCAAAATATCGAGTAAAAAAGTCGTAGAAAAAATGTTGTTAGTGTGAATATAAACAAATACAGGCCGAGGCATCGGGTAGGTTAGTCGGAATTGGTCGGAATAGTTGGTGAATAGTGAAAACACCAACTTTTTTGGGTTTCTTTATTCTGCTTCGGGACCCTAAAAGTGCTCAAGCATCAATCGTATAAAAAGGCAACTCAAGCGTAAACTATTTTTCCCAAACTCATGTCCAAACTTTTAAAGTTTTTATGTTCTGGTCATTAAAAAAAAATACAGAATAAAACAAAATGTTCATAGAAAATATATTATGTCATTACAAAAATATATATATACAATACAAAACCACGTCGTAACTATGATTCCTTAAAATTAACTTACACAGTAGGTACATAATATTAGGTACATATTTTAGGTACATAATTATTATTTGTAACTAAGTATTGGTCTATCTCAAAGATACTAATTGTTATGGCTTGGCAAAAAAGCGTAGAAACTGTGCGTAAAAAATGAAATTAAAATTAAAATTCAAGGAATTTGGATTAAGGCATAAATAAGGCGAAATCAACAACTCTGCCCGCGAAATTTAAAAAATTCGTGGTTTTTTGCAATTTGTACGCTAGTCACACATTTGATTATAGGCAGTAAATTTGCGGGAATGGCAGTATCATCTTTACAATAGGTATGTTTATATCAAAATCTTTGCATAAAAATGTCTATTCTAAGAAATTAGTTGGAGTATCGAGTTTTAAGTGAGTAACTCGCAAATCTCCGACTAATGTATTTAGCTCGACACTTTCAAGCAGAGATTTTTATATACTTAAACACGCGAAGACAATACTGGAATTCCCGCAATTTGACTGACATAAGCCTATTATGTCTTATTAGCTTTAAAATCGCGAAATACCACAAAAATTAGAATTTCGCGGGCACACCCGTGGCAAGCTTCTACGACGCAATACCAAATTATACTGATTTTTAAACAACAGTTTTAACAGTAGAGGTTTTACATGAGAGTAGTGTCGAAAAAACCATTCCAAGACGTCTTTGCCAAACTGCAACAGATTATAAATCTTCAAAAGCATTTTTTAGTTTAGTGATAGAAGAAGACATCGCGAAATATCCACAGGAAATATCTGACGTATGTTATAGTCTGTCCTCGCGTTAATATTCTTTTTGACACATGAGATAGATATATAACAAGAGCGAGGGACAAGAGAGGCACCACTTTTAGTTTGTTTCTCTCCGATGCCGATCTTTTATTTTATTTATATTTTACATCACAATAAACAGTGTATGATGATTATGAGTATCTACGTCTCATGAGTCAAAAATGAAATAAACGAATGGACTGATGTGCGTATGTATCTGTGTGTGTGTTGTGTGTGCGCGCGCGTGTGTGTGTGTGTGTGTTTGCGCGCGCACGTCTCCAGCGGCAGCCCACGCGACCAGCCCCGTCCGCTTGTACCGGTCGTTGAAGATGGTGTGTGTGTGTGTGTGTGTGTGTGTGGTGTGTGTATGTATGTGTGTGTGTGTATGTGGTGTGTGTGTGTCTACAGCGCCAGCCCCCAGCTGCCGGCGACGTCGTCGAGCCAGCGGCGGAAGGCGGCGACGCGCGCGTACACCGCGGGCACGTCCCTCTGCCCGCAGCTGATGCCCCACGCCACCAGCCCCGTCAGCTTGTACCGGTCGTTGACAATGGCGTGTGTGTGTGTGTGTGTGTATAAGTACTGTGTGTGTGTCTACAGCGCCAGCCCCCAGCTGCCGGCGACGTCGTCGAGCCAGCGGCGGAAGGCGGCGACGCGTGCGTACACCGCGGGCACGTCCCTCTGCCCGCAGCCGATGCCCCACGCCACCAGCCCCGTCAGCTTGTACCGGTCGTTGACAATGGCGTGTATGTGTGTGTGTGTATAAGTACTGTGTGTGTGTCTACAGCGCCAGCCCCCAGCTGCCGGCGACGTCGTCGAGCCAGCGGCGGAAGGCGGCGACGCGCGCGTACACCGCGGGCACGTCCCTCTGCCCGCAGCCGATGCCCCACGCCACCAGCCCCGTCAGCTTGTACCGGTCGTTGCCGATGGTGTGTGTGTGTGTGTGTGTGTGTGTGTAAGTACTGTGTGTGTGTCTACAGCGCCAGCCCCCAGCTGCCGGCGACGTCGTCGAGCCAGCGGCGGAAGGCGGCGACGCGTGCGTACACCGCGGGCACGTCCCTCTGCCCGCAGCCGATGCCCCACGCCACCAGCCCCGTCAGCTTGTACCGGTCGTTGACAATGGCGTGTATGTGTGTGTGTGTATAAGTACTGTGTGTGTGTCTACAGCGCCAGCCCCCAGCTGCCGGCGACGTCGTCGAGCCAGCGGCGGAAGGCGGCGACGCGCGCGTACACCGCCGGCACGTCCCTCTGCCCGCAGCCGATGCCCCACGCCACCAGCCCCGTCAGCTTGTACCGGTCGTTGCCGATGGGGCACGCGAGCGGCGCCCCACCGTCACCCTGCACAACAAACACATATTAAAAACCGGGGCTGTTATGAACTTAAGGAAACCTGGCAAGTGACGTTTCCCTTCAGCGCAATAACCTTCCCATTCAGTACATAGAAAGATTTGCACAATCTGTAATTCCAGAGCGAAATTTCGCCAATTCAACCTCCTTTTTTTACTCAGGACCATCCAGAAACCAATGGTACGATCGTGGCAACCAGACTCCTGGCAAGGGATCTTCCCCTTCAGTTCAAAGAAAGCCTAGCACAATCTGAAATTCCAGAGCGAAATTTCGCCATTACAACCTTCTTTTCTTGCTCAGGAGTCAGGACCATCCAAAAACCAATTGGACGACCATGGAATACCTGACAAGTGACCTTCCCCTTTAGTATATAGGTAGATGCCTAACACAATCTGAAATTCCATAGTGAGATTTCGACATTTCAACCTTCTTTTCTTGCTCAGGACCATCCAAAAACCAATCAGGCGAGCATGGAATATCTGGCAAGTAACCTTTCTTTTCGGTACATAGAAAGCCTAGCACAATCTGAAATTCCAGAGCGAAATCTCGCCATTTCAACCTTCTTTTCTTGCTCAGGACCATCCAAAAACCCATGGGACGACCACGGCATACCTACCAGGCAAGTAACCTTCCCCCTTCGGTACATAGGAAGCCTAGCACAATCTGAAATTCCGCAACAAGATTGAGCACTTTAACCATCCTTTATTCCCTAGAATCACGCAAAGAACAAAATGGGGTGACTGTGGCATACCTGGCAGCGACTTTCCCCTTCAGTACATAGAAAGCCTAGCACAATCTCACCCATAAACAAAGGGCGACCATCGCATACCTGGCAAGTGTCCTTCCCCTCCTCCCCCCCAGCGCACACGAAGCTCTGGTGCAGCTTGAAGTTGATCCCCAGCCTAGTCTTCCGCAGCAGCTTCTCGCACCTCTGGAACGGCACCATGTCAACCTCCACCTTCTTGAGGATCACGGCGTAGCGACCTTGGCGACCTGGACCAGTTGGAAAATGCTTCATTAAAAATGTTAAGGGATGTCAAGCTCCTGATACGCACTACAATGGTCTGGAATACCCTCCCAGGGTCTTTCCCACCACCTACAGCGGGCACCTTGAAATCAAGAGTGAATAGGCATTTCATAGGCAATCGCGCGTTCCACCAAAGTTCGAGACTTCGTTGCTTCAACTGATGTTTCTTCTTCTTAGAGTGCCGTCTCCTTTCGGATTCGGAGGTTGGGTATCATCGTCATAAATAAAAGGTTTTCGAAGACAATGTGTTGATGTGCAGATCCAGGTGCAACTGCTGCAGGTGAAGTAATTGCTAGCTTTCACCAGTTCCAGCACTTACCAAACACGTTCTTGCCCCAGCCGTTGGCGATGCAGCCCCTGTACTTGTCAAGGCGCTCGTCCTGTTCTGGCAAACAGCATGTTGATGTGCAGGTCCAGCTGCAATTGCTGCAGGTGAAGCTACGCTATGACCCTGAGCTCCAGCAGTTCCAGCACTTACCAAACACGTTCTTGCCCCAGCCGTTGGCAACGCAGCCCCTGTACTTGTCAAGGCGCTCTTCCTGTTCTGGCAAACAGCATGTTTATGTGCAGTGAATCAGCTGCAACTGTCGCAGGTGAAGCTACGCTATGACCCTGAGCTCCAGCAGTTCCTGCACTTACCAAACACGTTCTTGCCCCAGCCGTTGGCAACGCAGCCCCTGTACTTGTCAAGGCGCTCGTCCTGTTCTGGCAAACAGCATGTTTATGCGCAGTCCAGCTGCAACTGATGCAGGTGAAGCTACGCCATGACCCTGAGTTCCAGCAGTTCCAGCACTTACCAAACACGTTCTTGCCCCAACCGTTGGCAACGCAGCCCCTGTTGTTGTCAAAGCCCTTGTCTGGTTCTGCAAGACGCATCGTGTTGATGTGCAGATCCAGCTGCAACTGCTGCAGGTGAAGCTACGCTATGACTCTTAGTTCCAGCAGTTCCAGCACTCACCAAACACGTTCTTGCCCCAGCCGTTAGCGACGCAGCCTTTGTAGTTGTCAAAATCCTCGTCTTGTTCTGGAAGACACAGCGTGTTGATGTGCAGATCCAGGTCAAACGGTGTCTGCAGGTGGAGTAGTGCCAGGTCATTCTTCAGGTTCTTGGGGTTGAAGTCTGACAACATATAAATGGCTTAATAAATAAAAACTCTACGACGCGACAGTTCACCACAACGTTAACCAAGTGTATGGAGTCTGCAAGCCCGCACCTGGCGAACGTGGTTGGACTAGGCCAAACCTAAAATCTGTGGCTAAACCCAGAGGATAAAATGTCATTTTTAGGGTTCCATACCAATTTGGTAAAAATGGAACCCTTATGGTGAGACTTTCTCCGTCCGTCCGTCCGTCTGTCACACTCAATTATTTCAGTAACTATCAAAGGTATCGACTTGAAATATGGAATAGGTATAGGTAATAGTGACCCAACACCATTGCAATCATAAAATATTGAAAATTGTTTTTTTTTTTTTTATTTAAAAAGGAGGGAAAACCTGGGCTTCGAATTTTCAAAATGAAATAACAATATTGAGTGGGGTATCATATGAAGAGCGTTACTTGTGTATTCTTAAACCGATTTTTATTTATTTTTATGCCTGATAGTTTTTGATTTATTGAGCAAACTGTCCAAAAAAAATACCGTTCCCCCCCCCCCCTATCTCCGAAGTTTATCAATCAAAAATCTGAAATATTTATGATCAATAGACATTAATGTATATTTTACAGGAAAAATAAAATCAACTCCCTAACTATTATACTTTTTTTGATAATAACAATAAACCACCAAAAACAAAGTTACGTTTGCGGTTCGTCAACAAAAGTACCTACATGTAATTTATACTCGTAAATTCATGAACAAAAGTGATTCTTTGAAAGTTTTACTTCTTTTATAGTATGGAACCCTCGGTGCGTGAGTCCGACTCGCACTTGGCCGGTTTTATTCTGTTATGTTCTGGGGCACCCACCAACGTGTTCGTAAGAATGAGAAAGACGAAACTAAAATCAGTGTAGCACTTTGAATCAGATAAATATCGAAACCTACCCTCTCGCACGACAATTCCATCGACTATTCTCTCCTGCGACTTCAGTCGCTCCTTGTTAGTCTGTGTGTCCCACTCTCCCGCGCGAGCAGTGAGGGTGCCCGGCTGGAATCTGCAACAACAAATACTAGTTACTTGCCTGGTTCAATTGGCTAAATAGCAATTTGCAAAGAAAGACTCATTAAAAAATATGGGTTTTGAAATCGGTCACCTCGAATATTCCTTAAAACATGATATATCTTTATGGCTCCTATTTCTGGGTGGTCATAAAAGAAAATAACTACTCAGAAGGATCCTTCATCCATCCTCTTCGTCACCTAAATTATCCGAATCAGAGTGCCCTCAAATCCCGAACTCGCTTCGCTCGCTCTTGTATTCTAAATTATCTGTGACTATATACTTTTGCGAACGGATATATAAGGCCCTCAGCCTTCCGATACTTATATACGATTCCGTTTCGGCCCATACTACTTATTAACGTATTCTGTAGCGCTGACGCAATTTTGCGCCGATTTATAGTATTGTTAAATATTTTATAGTAAAATAAATACAGAACTTATTAAAAAAGTAAATATACAGTGACTTTGAATATTAATTAAATTAAATGATTAGACCTAAGAAGTAACAAAAAATCTCGGATTACTTACATCCTGAAATAACCCGTTTAATATCACGAAAAAATACTAAAAATGTCACTTTTGGTTATAATGTTTTTGAATGAAAATTTAAGTAAATCGTATTTTTTTTCTGGACACTTTCTCATAAATGTTATGAATTTTCTAACTATAACTATTTTATAAGTTTGAGATATGAAACTTGGCTAATACCTAGCGTCTGCGTAGAGCGTCGACCGCTATTTTAGCAAACAGCCTGTACCAGAACTGTGCTAATGAGAAAATTATACACATATTTTCAAATATTATTTTCTGTACAAAAACTAGATAATGAAATCCCAAATAATGTGATGTCAATCATCAGATCAGTAATTGAACACATTACTGTTTTATGTGCCGTCGGAAATCGTAAATTTTGACTAAACTACAATTCTAACGCGTGAACAGCCTTAAGTAAGTTTTAAACTCTTGAGGTTAGTACTCTTTAGCGGCTTCGAATGCAGGCGATTCGATTTAAATCCTCACCCAAAAATGATACCAAAGCAGTGACAGATATTCCGCCGTGAAACAGCCCCTGGGTTTTGGAGAACAGTGTAGCCGGCGACATCACACTGGAATTATCTACGGGGGTTTAATTCAATATTTAGTTTTTCGCATACATTGGCCGTCTTGTTACACATCGTAGGCTTATGGCAATGAGTTTCATCTACATGTTTTTCATAAAAACTGCTCGTAAATTCCTACTCACCTCATACTGGTTCCCAAAAGATAAGTTTTTGCTGTTTCCCAGATTTCGAGCCGTCGGGGACCAATATGAAGTAGATGATGATTGTTGAGGTGAATCTCTTACTCAGCTCGTAATTCATATCTTTAAAAAAGTTATTATAATAGGAATGACTAACGTACGGGAAATTAAAGCGGCCATCGTCCTCGTTTTCGTCTTCTTCATCTGAATACTCATCGGAATCTTCACTTTCATCTTTGAACCTGTTGAAAACTTTTACTTGAAAAGTTTTCCAATTCAAGTTCGCGCACAAAAAGCACTGCCTTGCCTAGTTTTTTTTTGTCATCTTCAGTCAAAGACACCTATACTATAGACCCGGCGGACCGCGCGAAAAAATGTCGCCAGTTTATGGGAGCAAAACCCCCTCCGGCGTCAGTAGTAAGCTGTAAGCCTACGCAGTATTTCACAGGAGTTTCGACACATGGCTCTACATTTTGTTGTATGAAGAAGGTTTACGTAAAATGTTCGGATGGGCTCATCTTGATGTTATTATCATAGTCTTCAGTGGAAGTAGCTGAATGAGGAAGGCTGAGGACAGGGTGTGGTGGCGCGCGCTTGGGAAGACTTGCTATGTTCAAGAGTGGACATCCGCGGAGTGGCTGAGATGATTATGATGATGATGATGATCCTCAGTCTTACGGCCCTATATCTAGCCCTTAGTACAGTGGAGTGCATCAAATCTTCTTGGACTGTAGTCTCTAGTCCTATCCTTTCTCGATGCAGCAGTGAAATATTAGTCATCCAGTGCTCAACTTAACGGTGGAGGGTTACCTAAATGGTAAACCAGTAAAGTCCATTGCCAAAGATTACTCGAAAGCGCTAATAAAGCCTTCAGTAAGAAGGCTACCTACGAGGCAGTAACGCTGGGTAGGAATAAGCTTAGAATCCTGGCCAGGGCACTCACAGGGCATTTTGGCCTGAACGAACATATTTAACTTAAAGCTCCGTGTCACAGACTCTGCAATGAGGAGAAAAATCCTATGCGTACTGTGTGCCCAGCCGAGCCTGATTCATATACGTAGCCGACTCATGGGACGGCACATTCTCCGTTCAGAGATCAAATTTACCCCTGAAAGATCTTCCTACCCCCTGCTGCTCTTCCTGGCGGTAATTGGACTTGTACGGGATATCTGAAAGCGGCGAGCACTATAGATTGGAATTGATCAACGCGCTATTGGGAGTGGAGAAGCCCTGCATAGCCGCGTTATGAAGGAGACAAAAAGAAGGTCCATAGCCAGCAGAGGCTGCTGCTGATGGTGTGATACTCACTTGGCAGCGATGTGCGCGCCAGTCAGCACGATCTGCGGGTGTATCAGCACGCCTACGCCTGCATAGCTGGCGTCCGCCGCCAAGAGAGCGATCACCCACGGGAACTCGCCGAACTGCGCTTCGTTGCCCTGAAAAGGAGTTAATTTTAAAACAAAGTTGCTTGTTGCTTGCAAAGGCGGGGCACTGGGTGGGACCATTTCTGATCCGAGGCGTCAAGTGACTCTGCCACGCTGCGATACGGTTCGCGAGCGGTCAGCGAACGCAGTGGACTGGAGGTAGATCCATGCGGAGGCTTTCCGCCCGCCGCTCGCCGGCGATGTCCCAGCTCGCGCCCGTCAGCCAGTGGCAAGGAAGCGGTGTTGTGTTTATGACGTCAGGTCATGTGGCAGACCCGTGACATCCGGAAATCCCCGAAGGTTTGTCGCGATGTCCCACAGGTGCTGAGATCGCGCTCCGTCGGCGCGCGCGACCCTTCAGCCTTGTCTGCCAGCAGCGCTCCACGCTCCTGGCAGAGAAGAAGGGCACTCACGTTGCCTCCAGTGATGGTGAAGTCCAGCCCGTTGGGGTTCCTGTAGCCGCAGCCCTTCTGTTCTGGCACCGGAGGCACCGGCTCGGGCTCCGGCACGATGTCCACGTCCCTGCAGCAGCGCTCCACGCTCCTGGCAGAGAAGAAAGGCACTCACGTTGCCTCCAGTGATGGTGAAGTCCAGGCCGTTGGGGTTCCTGTAGCCGCAGCCCTTCTGCTCGGGCACCGGCGGCACCGGCTCGGGCTCCGGCACGATGTCCACGTCCCTGCAGCAGCGCTCCACGCTCCTGGCAGAGAAGAAAGGCACTCACGTTGCCTCCAGTGATGGTGAAGTCCAGGCCGTTGGGGTTCCTGTAGCCGCAGCCCTTCTGCTCGGGCACCGGCGGCACCGGCTCGGGCTCCGGCACGATGTCCACGTCCCTGCAGCAGCGCTCCACGCTCCTGGCAGAGAAGAAAGGCACTCACGTTGCCTCCAGTGATGGTGAAGTCCAGGCCGTTGGGGTTCCTGTAGCCGCAGCCCTTCTGCTCGGGCACCGGCGGCACCGGCTCGGGCTCCGGCACGATGTCCACGTCCCTGCAGCAGCGCTCCACGCTCCTGGCAGAGAAGAAAGGCACTCACGTTGCCTCCAGTGATGGTGAAGTCCAGGCCGTTGGGGTTCCTGTAGCCGCAGCCCTTCTGCTCGGGCACCGGCGGCACCGGCTCGGGCTCCGGCACGATGTCCACGTCCCTGCAGCAGCGCTCCACGCTCCTGGCAGAGAAGAAAGGCACTCACGTTGCCTCCAGTGATGGTGAAGTCCAGGCCGTTGGGGTTCCTGTAGCCGCAGCCCTTCTGCTCGGGCACCGGCGGCACCGGATCGGGCTCCGGCACGATGTCCACGTCCCTGCAGCAGCGCTCCACGCTCCTGGCAGAGAAGAAAGGCACTCACGTTGCCTCCAGTGATGGTGAAGTCCAGGCCGTTGGGGTTCCTGTAGCCGCAGCCCTTCTGCTCGGGCACCGGCGGCACCGGCTCGGGCTCCGGCACGATGTCCACGTCCCTGCAGCAGCGCTCCACGCTCCTGGCAGAGAAGAAAGGCACTCACGTTGCCTCCAGTGATGGTGAAGTCCAGGCCGTTGGGGTTCCTGTAGCCGCAGCCCTTCTGCTCGGGCACCGGCGGCACCGGCTCGGGCTCCGGCACGATGTCCACGTCCCTGCAGCAGCGCTCCACGCTCCTGGCAGAGAAGAAAGGCACTCACGTTGCCTCCAGTGATGGTGAAGTCCAGGCCGTTGGGGTTCCTGTAGCCGCAGCCCTTCTGCTCGGGCACCGGCGGCACCGGCTCGGGCTCCGGCACGATGTCCACGTCCCTGCAGCAGCGCTCCACGCTCCTGGCAGAGAAGAAAGGCACTCACGTTGCCTCCAGTGATGGTGAAGTCCAGGCCGTTGGGGTTCCTGTAGCCGCAGCCCTTCTGCTCGGGCACCGGCGGCACCGGCTCGGGCTCCGGCACGATGTCCACGTCCCTGCAGCAGCGCTCCACACTCTCCTGGCAGTTGTCGTTAGCTCCGAATCTGGAAAACATTGCTGCATCAGGAGCAGTTTCTTGCCATATAAGTAAGCACATCTAATGGCGGCACCATACTTCGTTATTTGTTATTCGTTGTGCGCCTTATTCGGCCGCATACGACCAAGTGTGGGCGGTGCATTCGTCTATATTTGCTTTATTTGCACGAATAACGCATAAGCGCGAATAGCAAATATGCTTATCCGTCCTCTTGTCGGTTTTTAGCACACTTCAAAGGACACGTATTGGCAATATTTGGCACATAGCACCAAGTGTGGATAGCATGTTTGTTGTTTGCTCACATAAACACATATTTGGACAAATACAGCGTAGCCGCATAACGAATAACAAATAACGCAGTCTGATTCCGGCATAAAGATTAATGCGTGTGTATGTTGTGGTCTTCTACATGGGGACCGAGGCTTGCCTCCTTACTCGGGCGTTGAGTCGCGGGGGAGCCGCGCCCCTCCGATATTGTTCTTTTAGCCCCGGTAAGGGGCTAAGGCCTCACCTTCCTGGCCTGATGGTATGGTGGGTCTGGTGGTTTCACGCGGTCAGCGATCGCGTCACCATCCAGCGCGGGGATGATGGGCTCCGACTGTGTGAACCCCTCGTCGTCGGGGGTTTATACAGTCCCCGTAATGCGTGATTGAGAATGGGGAGCCCTACTGCCGTTTTATAACGCCAGATGGCGCGTTGTCGATTTTAAATCAATAGATACTAATATAATGAAGATGAAGAGTTTGTTTGTTTGAACACGCTTATCTCAGGAACCGGTCCGAATTGATTTTTATTTTTGTGTTGGATATTTCATGTATTATACTTAGAAAGGTTTGGGCTATAAAACATCACGCTGTGACCAATAGTAGCGTAGTATCGATGAAAAATGTTGCAAAATGGAGAGAAATTGTTCCTTTTTGAGAGCTTCCCTTACGTACGCTGCATAAATAGCTACGTTAAAATCATGTATGACGAAATTGATTTTACCAGCCGGCTATTCTGCAAAACAGCGACGAGCGTACATCTATGCATCTATGAATTTGTCAATTGTAATAGAGTACAATTTAGCATGCCATATTCGGGTTGGCAGCTGTCTGGCAGCTATTTCATTTTGTAGAATAGCACAGCAGCTCTTTACCAACTATAGACAATAGCCATTTGTAATAAGCTTGCGTCGGGATCCCCATTCTTCGAAAGGTTTTTTTTTTACACTACACAAGTTAGTACTTGATTGCGATCTCATGCAGACGAAGATGTTATCGTACTAACTTGGAAGGGGTAAGTAAACTCACCCCAACGGTTGCTACACACTGTGTAGCAACCGTTGGGGTGAATTCCGGCGCGATGCTGTGTAGTACACAGCATCGCGCCGGAATTCTAAATCGCTTGGCGGTGCGTCTTTGCTGGTAGTGTGGTAAGTAGCCACGGCCGAAGCTTCCCACCAGACCAGACCTCAGCCAATTTAGAAATTATAAAATTCCAATGTGGCCCGATTCTTAAGGGTGTTTGAGGCCTGCCAGCTCGCATTTTGCAAGCGTGTTAGATTTAACAAAAGACTTCTCCTGAAAACCCGCTCATGCTCAATAGTGGGTCTTAAAAAGTGGGTGAGACCTACCTCACATCCAGTACACCGTAGCCAGTGACACTGGCGTTGTTCTTGAACACGCCGTTTAAGTCTTTATCGCACAGGTAATACGGCACACATTGGCACTCGTCGCCGTCGCTGTTGGTGAACACCGCGCCGCTTGGTGTAGGCTTCACAGTAATCTGCAAATGAGAAGATCTACTAGAAGAATCTTGTTAAGGGTTAAAGCCACAGTGCCTATAAGGCAGGACAGAATATTTTCAAACTGTGATAAAAAAGTCCCTTACTTCTTCCAGTCGTGGGGGTAGGTTAGGAGGCCTGGTGGTGGGGGGTGTCCCAAAGATGTCCGCCAACAGAGAGGGGTCAACTGGCGTCTGGGGGCTGACCGCCTGCACCGCCAAGAGCCATATGAGTGGTAGCAGCATCTGAAAGGAAAAAAAAACTTGTGAGAATAGACAATAGACATAAAAAATGTCGCCAGTTTATCGGTGCCAAAAATGCTTGTTTTGCCACCAACAGTAAGGTCACGCTGTAGTTCACTCAGCGGCCACCTGTAGAATTTTTGAACAGAGGACGGCACTGTTAGCTTGTACAAAAAAGGTTTACGTAAAAATCGTTCGAATGCCCATATCTTGAGGTTTCTTTTGGTAGAATCGACGTATACACGGAACCAGTTGCCTGCATGACATGTGTCTGGTCGAGACTGGCGAGTGCTTTTTTTTACGCTATACAAGTTAGTACTTGACTGCGACCTCACCTGATGGTAAGTGATGATGCAGCCGAAGATGTTAGCGTACTGACTTGGAAGGGGTAAGTTATGTCACCCCAACGGTTTCTACACAGCATCGTACCGGAACGCTAAATCGCTTGGCGGTACGTCTTTGCTGGTAGGGTGCTAACTAGCCACGGCCAAAGCCTCCCACCAGACCAGACCTGAGCCAATTTAGAAATTATAAAATTCCAAAGTGGCCCGTGGCGGGAATCGAACCCGCGACCTCCCACTCGAATCCGAGCGTGCGTCCCCTGCGCCACGGAGGTCGTCTTCTGCGGACTGGCAGAGGAGAACCTCCACCATGTCTTGTGGGAGTGCTCCTTATACGAGGACCTCCGGTGCGTACTGCTGGACGGGATCGTATGCGAAGTTGCGTACTGCTGGACGGGATCGTATGCGAAGGTGCGTACTGCTGGACGGGATCGTACGCGAAGGTGCGTACTGCTGGACGGGATCGTACGCGAAGTTGCGTACTGCTGGACGGGATCGTATGCGATGGTGCGTACTGCTGGACGGGATCGTATGCGAAGTTGCGTACTTCTGGACGGGATCGTACGCGAAGTTGCGTACTGCTGGACGGGATCGTTTGCGAAGGTGCGTACTGCTGGACGGGATCGTATGCGAAGTTGCGTACTGCTGGACGGGATCGTATGCGAAGTTGCGTACTGCTGGACGGGATCGTATGCGAAGGTGCGTACTGTTGGACGGGATCGTATGGCCCAGTTTATTATCAGGATCTCGTGGGTTCGGCGGCCAACTTGGGAAAGCTACGGGAGTTCGCGCACGCATGGCATAAGAGGCGGAGCGGCTTGGAGTGACACAGAGACTTATTTGCTACGGCCAGCGACGGCGAGTCCGTTTTTGTATCGTCCTGCCCCAGAATGGGGAGAGTGAGCACATAGGGACAAGGAGCGAGAGGAAACAACTTGTAGGGAGTCAAGAAGGCGCGCCGGGAACACGCCAAGAGCAAGTACCGAACGGGCGCCCTCCCGCGATTCGGCCCCCATAACCGCGAGGTTGATTGGGCCATGGGTGGTGGAGGGTTGTTCCTATATGTATACACAGACCCGGAGGATTGCTCGAAAAAAATGTCATCAGTTTACTGGTGTCAAAAATGTTTGTTTTGTCACCCTGTGCAGAGCGAGAACGAGTCGCCGTTGTGCGGGAGGAGGACGCCGCGTAAGGTGAGGCGAGCTCATCTCAACCCCTTTTTATGTCCCACTGCTGGGCACGGGTCTCCTCTCAGACTGAGAGGGGTTCGGCCATAGCCCACCACGCTGGCCAAGTGCGGGTCGGCGGGCTTCACACACCTTCGAGAACATTTTTGTGAACTCTCAGGCATGCAGGTTTCCTCACGATGTTTTGCTTCACCGTTAAGGAGCACACCACGGGTGTGCCCGCGAAATTCAATTTTTTTGTGGTTTTTCGCGGTTTTTAAGCTAATAAGACATAATATTATTATGCTTATGGCAGTCAAATTGCGATAATCCCAATATCATCTTCACGTGTTTATATAAAAATCTCTAAGTCAGAGTTGCGCGCCCAGGATTCGAACCCGCGACCTCCTTATGAGAGGCAGAGGTCAGAACAACTGAGCTACCGCTGCAGTAGCTGTAGTAAGTATGTTGTTGTATGCAAAACATAATAATATATTATTTAAAGTAAACCCGTTTTTGATGACGTTCAAGGTAAAATACTAGTGAATAAATAGTTAATATTTTATGGAAATAACTACAATTTGATGACGTTTTGATAAAGATACATTCAATATAAATGTAGATATATGTATAAATAGAGATGCGCCACCCTCCTATTTGGTTTGTACTCGGAACTCGGTGTACATTCAACCTTTGTATCAGTAGGTATATTCGTAATTCGGTATTCGGCCGAATAACTCGGTTCTAGTTAGATTAATTATTAGTTATTTAATTGTAGCCTACCAATCGAAAACTCTGTCTCCGTCCGTCCGTCCATCCGTCCGTCTGTCACACTTGATTATTTCTGTAAGCTCTTTAAATAAAGATTAAAAAAAAAAAAACTAAAGCTATCGACCTGAAAATTGGAATAGTTGTAGGTAATTGCGGCGCGACGGTATTGCAATTATAAAAAATTGAAAATCATTTTTATTTTTATTTAAAAAGAGGGGAAAACCGGGTCGTCAACATTTTAAAATGAGATAACAATATTGAGTGGGGTATCATATGAAAGGGCGTTACTTGTGTATTCTAAAACCGATTTTTATTTATTTTTATGCCTGATAGTTTTAAATTTATTGGGCAAACTGTCGAAAAAAATACCGTTCGCCCCTCCCTTATCTCCGAAGTTTACCATCGGAAAATCTGAAATAATTATGATCAATAGAAGTAAACGTATATTTTACAGGAAAAATAAAATCAACTCTCCAACTATTATACTTTTTTTGATAATAACAATAAACCAGCAAAAACAAAGTTATGTTTGCGGTTCGCCAACATGTAAATTATACTCGTAAATTCAAACCAAAGTGATTCTTTTAATGTTTTACTTCTTTTATAGTATGGAACCCTCGGTGCGCGAGTCCGACTCGCACTTGGCCGGTTTTTTGATATTAACAATATGCCTCTAAAACAAATTTAGATAGTTTTCCAGTTATTTAACTGGCTAAGCGAATTGGAAGCGAGTAAAACTAAATATAGGTAAACCGTAGTTTTTCTGTTCCCGCAATGCTCCCTGTCGCTCCCACTAAAGTATTCGTGAGAGACAGGACAACAAAAATAAAAACTGTTCCGGACCTTTTCACCAAAGCGATATCCCTACTAGTACGGAACCCTCGGTGCGCGACACTGACTTGCACTTGGCCGTTTTTTTTTTGACTCAGTGGAATCGCGAACAAATATAAATAAATAATAAGTTCTTATGTTCGGAAAACCCTCAATTACAGTACGACAAGGATATTTTGGCGCGTGGCCAAAATCGGAACTAACGCCGCTATCTTGTTAAACTGTTTAACAGTTCGCTCTGTCAGTATATCGCTATTGTATGTTGTGTTGTTATTGAAAGAAAGAAAGAAGAAAGAAAAAACATTTATTTCCAAATTGTGCCACACATAACAAGCATACAGTATATACACCTAAGTATCACGCATGGCACAACCCGAAAAATGGTCCAGGCTCAGCATAATACTACTCTGTGTAAAAAGTATCGGGAATATGTCAATAAAAAGACCCGTGTAAAAGAGGTCGTTCTAATTTTTTTACTGCATGTTGGTAGCACTGTACTGATTTAGCGCGCAAAGTTTGAGCGGGATCTGTCATTTAATTTGTTTTAAACTACACTTTTGGTTGGTCATAGTTGTGAGTTCTCGGCGATTTTTACAATGGAAAATATTGTTGAACAAAGAGTGTGCCTTAAATTTTGTGTTTCGAATGATATTTCATGTGGCGAATCACTAAAAATGTTGCGAAATACCTACGGCGAATCGTGTATATCGAAAACAAGGACTTATGAATGGTATAAAGCTTTTAAAGAAGGCCGAGAATTAGTAGTAGACTTGGCTCGTTCTGGTAGACCTTCAACCGCTACGACCAAAGAAAACATCGACAGAATCAAGAAGCTAGTGCTCGAAAATCGACGTATGAGTCTGAGAGAGTTGGCTAGTGAGGTGAACATATCTTTTAAGTCCGTCCACAACATTCTCATTGACATTTTAGGCATGAAACGCGTCGCCGCTCGACTAGTTCCAAAAGAGCTCAATTTTGTTCAAAAAACGCAGCGAAAGCATGTCGCTGAAGACATGGTTTCCCGAGCTTCTACGGATCCGACCTTTATGAAACGTATAATAACTGGCGACGAGACATGGGTTTATGAGTACGACATGCAAACAAGCCAACAGTCTTCAGAATGGCGTCTCGAAAACGAGCCGAAACCCAAAAAACCGCGGCAAAGTCTTTCCAAAATCAAGGTGATGCTGACAGTTTTTTTTGACTACCGTGGTGTGGTTCACTCCGAATTCCTTCCAGAGGGAGAAACAGTGAATAAAGAATATTATTTAGGCGTCATGAAGCGTTTGCGTGAGAGTATCCGCCGAAAACGTCCAGATTTGTGGCAACACAACTCATGGATGCTGCACCATGATAATGCACCATCACACACAGCCATTATAGTGAAAGAGTTTTTAGCGAAAAATTCAACAAAAGTTCTCGACCAAGCACCGTATTCACCTGATATGGCTCCGTCTGACTTTTTTTTATTTCCCAAGTTAAAATTACCACTTCGAGGAAAACGTTTTGAGTCGATAGAAGCCATAAAAGAAAATTCGCTGAATGAGCTAAAGGCCATACCGCAAATAGCCTATGAAAAATGTATGGAAGACTGGGTGAAGCGTTGGAGATGATGTATTGCAAGCGATGGGGCCTACTTTGAAGGCGATAAAATAAATTTAGATGAATAAGTAATTTGTATTTTTTGTTTTATTGACAAATTCCCGATAATTAGTACACTGAATGTACTTCAGCCGGAACCGTAATTCAGGTGACGCCACGGAAACTATATGGATGTAAACTATAGGAAGCTTATATACTATGGTATAAATAGAAAATTAAAGCACTAAACTTCTAAAAAAAGCGACTAAAAAGTATTATTACTGCTACTACTACTAATATTAAGTATAAGTAATTCGTACCCAATTACTCTAGTTATTGCTTAATTTTAACTAAAATAAAACTAAAATTGAAGTGATTTTGAGGAAATTTTATTTTCTGGCTGCCTTTGTTCTAAAACAGCGCCCCCTAACAATGTCATTCAAGTGCCAAGAGAGCCTTGTCGGACTGTGACTTGTTATACTTGACCGCGGCCGTGTGACCGTACCATTGATTAAACATAATTATAAAGTATCAGGCACTTAGTGACGTCACGCATGTATTTTTAGGCTACGCCCTGAAGCATCATCTCTTACTTAAAACAATTTGCTTCAACAACTACGTCATGTAGGTCAGAGAATAGAACGTAAACTATTTTTCAGCTAAATGACAAATAATGTTTTTGTTGCTTTTAACGACCTCCGTGGCGCAGGGGACGCACGCTCGGATTCGAGTGGGAGGTCGCGGGTTCGATACCCGCCACGGGCCACTTTGGAATTTGATAATTTCTAAATTGACTTAGGTCTGGTCTGGTGGGAGGCTTTGGCCGTGGCTAGTTACCACCCTACCAGCAAAGACGTACCGCCAAGCGATTTAGCGTTCCGGTACGATGCTGTGTAGAAACCGTTGGGGTGACATAACTTACCCCTTCCAAGTTAGTACGTTAACATCTTCGGCTGCATCATCACTTACTATCAGGTGAGATCGCAGTCAAGTACTAACTTGTATAGCGTAAAAAAAAATGTAAGTACAATACATACATATGCCAAAAAATGTTTGCCGATTCATAGCTACTAAAAAGTGCAGGAGTAAGTACTTAGATTTATTTACAATACACCTAACTAACGTCATTTTATAGGTAGTTACGCGGATAAGGAAAAAGATGAGTAAATACTAAAGGTTGTCTATCTCGTCTATCTACATCGATTTAATTAATCGGATACGCGTTGAGGTCAGCTCGAAATGTCAGTAAAGTATTGATACTCGTACTAGTGACCTCTTGATCTGAAGGTCCTTTCCAAATAAAAATTGGAACCAAAACGAGAATTAAGGATGGTACCCGCTTCTCCATACCAGGTAGGTATTTTTCTATTATTTGCAGTCATAGATCTAAAACGAAGCCAGATACCGATTTATAAGTATTTCCATTTTATATGTGCCCTATATAAATAAAAAGTTAGCAGGACAGATTAATTTGTTTTGCTTTAATCCGCTTGAAAAGATTCTGTATCTGTAGTGCACAATATGCAGGAACACTACCTACCCACGTGAAACAACAAATTTCTAACACTTTCTTCGATGCACGTTTCGTCCCGACACCGGACATCCTCAGGAGATGTTGACTTCACAATGCGAAATCGTATAGTACAAAGTTGTAATCGTATTTCTACGATTTCTTATAATTATCGCATATTGTACCATTCAGAATCTTTTCAAGTAGTGGATTATGGCAAAACAAATTAATCTGTCCTGCATTCAATAAATGAAAAATACCTGAAATGCGGAATGAAGATAGATTATATATCCTGAATTAATGCAAAGGCTACTTTTTTATCCCGGAAAAATCCATGGTTTCTGCGGGAAAACTGTAAATCAAATATTCACGCGGGGAAAATACTACTTCACGCTGTAATCACTAAACTGATTTGACTGAAATTCGATGGTTCCCGCGGGAATAGTGAAAAACAGATATTAACGCGGGAGAAATACTCCTTTACGCCGCAAATTGAAAATTGTTGTCTGAAAGTTCAGGTGGAGATAGATTTAGTCCTTAATTAACACAAAAG
This sequence comes from Coenonympha glycerion, assembly GCA_963855885.1. NCBI lineage: Eukaryota > Metazoa > Arthropoda > Insecta > Lepidoptera > Nymphalidae > Coenonympha > Coenonympha glycerion. The sequence goes on along the minus strand of OY979651.1, from coordinate 8,032,364 downwards.
CTACTTTTTACCCGTGTATTTATCCGTGCGGAAAGGGAAAACCGCAATCTGCTAGTTGTATTGTAACTACATATTAATAATTTAGTGACCCTTCACAAATCAGGCCTATGCGAAATAAATTTTAACGAGATCTTGGAACCAACAGGCTATCTAGTATCTACCTACCACAATATATTTTATATAATATATTTTAATTTTAAGTACCCATTAGTAACCTTTACAGATATACGACGCGAATATATACGTTTTTCCTCTAAATCCAATTAACTCCCATTTAGATACGAGATTCGAGATTAAACTTTTGAATAGGTATAACAATATTACGGAAAACCTATACCTACTTATTACAAAATTCCATTAGCGGGGTCGTTATAATTTGCAGAACTGGTTTTGTGGACGTTCAAACAAAAATGGGAAATAACCTTTTTTTAATTAAAAGCTTCGTACGAACTCACTGACCTTGAGAATCCTTGGTTCACCTTTGCACTGAATAAAAAAAATAAGAACCCGTCGATGGTTTAAGAAGTTACGAAATTAAGAAAAAAAAACAGTTTTTTTTTTAATAACGTTAAACGCGGGAAACGTCCGCGCGTTCCCACGATTTTGTATCGACTAGAGACAAGATCACAGAGCAATCATGAATGCTAATTAACTTTATCCTTTCTGTGATTGACGATTGTAATAAAGTTATGATGCACATCAAAAGACCCGCATCGTATTTTAATTTTACACGCTTGGGTTAATCGCAAGCTAAGTAATCTATACTAATATTATAAAGATTATGTATCGACTTTGTACTTTTTTACTTAAAACTTATTTTGTTGATGCCTGGCGCATAATCGGGAAGGTATCTCTAACACAGGCAAAACTGCTTAGTTTAGAACACCGACTTAGTGTTGCCTGTTTAGCGGTTTTTTACAGGATATATTTTGGAGAGTGTGCTCAGGAACTCCACAACCTTGTACCTCCTTCACCTTTCTACCACGGAACCGCAAGACGTCGAGAGACCTCCCCGATGGATTCCAATCTTGTCGCGATGGGGGGGCTCAGTAGCCGTGGTTGGGCCCCACGGTGAAGCCAAAAGGAATCCAGGAGGGGACGCTCGGAGTGGGCCTGGAGATGGGCCCGCTCTGGATGCGTCCAAGAGGGGTGCGGAGGACAGAGTTTTCTGTCTCCTGCAGCCAGGAGGGGTCGCGGGAGGAGAGGCGTGTCGGTGTGTCGTTGCCGCTCGCCCTATCTCCCGCGACCAAACGGTGGCGCACCGTTAGATGCGTCGGCGGCGGGGCCGCAGGGGAAGAGGAGTGTCGGTGTGTCGTTGCCGTTCTCCCTGTCCTCTGCGGCCGTTTGGTGGTTTGCGGCGGAGCCAAAGATCAGATCCGCCGCGGGGTATGGGAGGTCGATGCCTGCGAAGTGCAGGAGCAAGCTTCGCAGGTATCGGCTTACCCGTGCCCACGGCCCCTGGGTGGCGGTCCCGGGGGGGTCCGTCGCCTTACGGATGGGCGCCGAGGAGGTAAGGCCGGCTTAGGTGTTACTGGCGGGCCTTGCTGTTGGAGGGGAGCTCCATGCTCCACCTCGTGGAGGGGCTGCGCAAGCGGCCGGGCACCGGCGGTTTCGCGGAGGTTTGCGCAAGCGTTCCCGTGTTCCCGACTCCCGTCATACGGTGCGAGGAGGAAACACCGTGGGGTTTAGCCGGTAAGAGTCCGGCATAACCCAGCCGCTCCCCCGGGTGACTGGGTATCCATGAGGATTCCCCACGAAAAAAAAAAAAAAGACGTCGAGAGAAGTGGCATCCTTATGTGGTTGATGTCCAGCGTACACGAACGAAACGTTTTTCTTCCACGTTTCTGATACGAACCACTAAGATGTGGAACACCCTTCAGCTTCTGTGTTCCCAGCCAAGTACAATCTGGGTGCCTTCAAGATAGGAGTGAATATGCATTTTCTAGGCAAGCGCGCTCCATCCTAGACCTCATCATTTCTGCCCATCGGACATGATTGTGGTCATGCGCAAGCCTATCAATTGTAAAAAAAAGTCTTCCTTCTTTCATAATTCTTTTACGCTTCAGGCTATGCTTCTGTTCTACCTCTCGATATCAGAGAGGCCCAGTCTATAGGACAGTTAAGACTAGAGAGGCCAAAATTATCTCAGTTGCCTGAGTGGTGATGAATAATAGCTGTCATCTGTTTTTGACGACCTCCCTGGCGCAGGGGACGCGCGCTCGGATTCGAGTGGGAGGTCGCGGGATCGATTCCCGCCATAGGACTCACTTTGGAATTTTATAATTTCTAAATTGGCTCATGTCTGGTCTGGTGGGAGGCTTCGGCCGTGGCTAGTTACCACCCTACCAGCAAAGACGTGCCGCCAAGCGATTTAGCGTTCCGGTGCGAATTGCGATGCTGTGTAGACATCGTAACATCTTCGGCTGCATCATCACTTACCATCAGGTGAGATCGCAGTCAAGTACTAAATTATACAAAAAAAAAAACAGAATAAAAAATATATAAGGCCCGGTTTCCACCAAAGCAGAGCTGTTTGAGTAACAAATTGACATCTCTGAAACTGAGGGGAGAGATGTCGAAATGACGAAATCTGATTGGTTACTGAAGCACAGCTCAGCTCCGCTCCGCTCTGCTTTGGTGGAAATCGGTCCTAAAGGGGGGCTCCGATAAAATTTAAAACGTGAATTTTTATCTCGTTTTCACCCGATATTGCTAAAGGCAATATGTAGACGATTAAAATATTCACATAATAATATATTATGATGGTTATGATATTATATTCGAAAATTAAAATAAAACAAATATTTACGAGTAAAAAAATCATAATAGATTAGCCATTTTTTATAGATTTATTAATGTGTACAATTTTTTTTTTTAATAAATAGTGGAGTCACATACATTGCTCCGATCCCTTAGTAAGTAGCTTATGCACTTGTGTTAGGAAATCAGAAACAAAGAAGGTACCACAACACCCAGACCCGAGACAATGTAGAAAATTTATTTTTCTCATTGCCCCGACTGGGGATCGAACCCGGAACCTCAGAGATGGCAGCACCTTGAAAACCGGCACGCTAACCACTCAACCACGGAGGTCGTCGAGTAATCTACTATATATAAATAAGTCGGGTTTTCCTTCCTGACGCTATAACTCCAGAACGCACGAACCGATTTCCACGGTTTTGCATTCGTTGGAAAGGTCTCGGGCTCCGTGAGGTTTATAGCAAAGAAAATTCAGGAAAAATTAGAAAAAAAAAAATAAAAATTAAAAAATGTTACATAAAACGAAGCCATCTGGTGGCGAAACGGAGTTCGCCGGGTTTGCTAGTTGTATATCAAGTTAATTCAAATTGAATTAATTTGAATTAATACAATGAAACTCAAATTAAAATTCATTAAACTATTTATTTCAATATAACATCGTGGCAACTTAAATAAAAAAAAAAAGATTGACTATTCACTATTTTGTAGATTACAAAAAATAAAACAGTATTATGCAATAATGCGCCGAAACGTTCATATTATAATAATACGAAAAAATACTTAAAAAACAACGTTCAGGGCAAAATTTATAGACTTTGATACATTCATAGTGGCAGGATTCTTGAAAATTAATTTTTCAAGACACTTGCTCATCGCAAACTGTGACTTTTTCATTATTACTATTCACTAGTGAGTTAGAGTTTTTTTTTTATATTATCTACTAAAAAAAATATTTTTAGTATTATTTTATTCACAAGTGTGTTGAAAACGTCAAACGACGTATGATACACGTGAGTATTGAACTATTGATGATTACCGTCCTCGGCTATTTTAAGACGTCTCAATGGCGTCTCAGCGGTAATCACCAACTTTACTCACTTGTACCATAAACTACTATTAAGTTGTCATAAAAAAAGCAATTCATTTTTAAAAGTCTTAAAAGTGTTTAAAAAAGAATAAAGACACGCTTTATTTAGAATTGTGATATTTAGATATTATATATGCAAACCAAATGAGCAAATAAAAAACTTCATTTGTGCGGACGGAGGTAAAAAATACAAAAACCCGACCGAAAAAAAAACAGTTCTAGGTACGACGCCATGTTTCTTATTTCATTGTAAAACTATATTATGTGGAATAGAGGAAGCTATATAAACAGAAAACTAAGTTAGAAAGGGAGAAAAAACAGACAGAACTGTGTTTTCCTTTTTCAAATCAGGCTTTGTTACTTATAAACTTATTTTTTTATTTATTTCATAAACATGTAAAAATATATTATTTTGTAAGCAAAAACAGTTGATTAATGTAGAAAACAAAGCCATTTTCGGTGTTGCCAGACGTTCAGTAGTACCTCAAACATCATTTTATGTACGTTAAAAAAATATTTTTTATGCCTGTCACATTATTGCATAACATCGCAAATTATTATTATTATGTTTATGAATTATTACAGTCCGTTCAGAATAACAACAGAAGTGTCGAAATGAGGGTATTCACGAAAATTCGTACCGAAAGTTGGCGCCACTGCGGTAAAGAGTCTAATAACGTTACGGGGGTAGATTGGAAAAATGGTTTAAAAAGTCCCACGCATTAATAACAATACCAGCCACGCTCACTGGTAACGTAAGAAAGCTGCAAGTAGCCGTCATGACGGACCGATTTCAAACGGCTGCCGCGCGCCGGCTAGGTTGCAGTTCTTGTACGGTCTATTCAACGCGCTGCGTTTCAGTATTCTGTATGGTTCTGCGATTCTGTATGGTACAATATGCAGGAACACTGCCCACATGAAACACCACACACAATTTTCCAACACTTTCTTCGACGTGCGTTTCGTCTCGACACCGGGACATCCTCAGGAGATGTTGACTTCACAATGCGAAATCGTAGGGACCTACGATCTTTTCAAGTAGCGGATTATAGCAGAACAAATTAATCTGTCCTGCTGATTTCATGATCGTCCAAGCGAAGCTAGATTATATTGGATACTTATTGTAATTCCATGGAATTGAAGATTTTTTTTCATTGTACAGTCAAGATCTGTAGTTGCTCCGGTGTCGGAGCGTTACGCGGACGTTTCCTTAGATGATGACGCAGTGGCGCCAACTGGTGTAATTTTATATCTCGATAATTCGCAAGACTTTAGCTACGTAACAAAATTTTAAAAATGGAACCCCTATTTTTGTTTCGAACGGATTGTACTGCAGTCAGATATGGACAAAACGCAGTCATAATTTAATGATTAATGATTAAGATTTCAACTGTGATTCCCAATTATCTCAGAATTTCGAGAAATGTTTTTATGAAAAAAATACTAGTTGCCATAAGCCTATAATGTGTAGTTAGGATAGACATAATATATCCTGAACAGGGCGGACGGTGCGAAAAAATGTCGCCAGTTTATCGGTGCCAAAAATACTTGTTTTGACACCAACAGTGAAGCCACGCTGTAGTTCGCTTAGGAGCCTCGTACAGAGTTTTGACAGATGGCGCTACGTTTGCTTGTAAGCCATTTGCCGATGTCACGTTACAGAGTAGGAACAAGTAGAGTATCTCTGTAAAATATTGAATATTTGATATTTCACAAAATATCGAGTAAAAAGAACGTGGTAGAACAAGTTGTTAGTTTCAATGTAAACAAATACAGGCAAAGAGCGATTTGGTATTTTTAGGGTTCCGTCCCTCATAGAAAAAAAAACGGAACCCTTATAAGATCACTTTGTTGTCCGTCTGTCTGTCTGTCTGTGTGTCACTGTGTTTAATAGTTACTGAAATAAAGGGTCTATTTCAGTAACTATTAAAGATATCGACATGAAATTTGGAATAATTGTAGATAATGATTGCCCGCCGTTATAGTGCAATCATAAAAAATTTAAAATCCAAAATGAGATAACATTATTGAGTGGGGTATCATATGAAACGGCGTTACTCGTGTAGAATAAACCGATTTTTATTTATTTTTATGCCTGATAGTTTTTGATTTATTGAGCAAACTGTCGAAAAAATACCGAACCCCCCCCCCCCCCCCTTTATCTCCGAAGTTTACCAATCGAAAATTCTGAAATAATTATGATTAATAGGGATCAATGTATATTTTACGGAAAAAATAATATCAACTCTGTATCTATTATACTTTTTTTGGTATTAGCAATTAACCTCATAAAACAATGTTAAATTTGCGGTTCGGTAAAAAAGTGATTCTTAGGCCTGTTTTCCACCAAAGAAGAGCGGAGCGAAGCGAGTTTGAGTAACTAACCAGATTTCGTCATTGAAATCTCCGGAACGGAGAAGAGATGTCGAAATGTCGAATTCTGGTTGGTTACTCAAACATAGCTCCGCTCCGCTCCGCTTTGGTGGTAACCGGGCCTTAGGGTTTAACTTTTTCTAATATAGTACGGAACCCTCAGTGCGCGAGCCCGACTCGCACCTGACCAATTATTTTTATATAGCTCTGTATAGATAGTAGCGCCACCACCATTTCAACACTTTTCAAACTATACATAGATCGTCTAATTTAATAATGAACGCCCCTCCACAGCATTATTCTTTCAAAGTGTAAGCGTAAACACGTGAAGAGAAGTTCATATTAAGATTGGACGATCTACAGGGTTATTTAAAAAATACCAAATCGCTCTCCGACTGTATTTGTTTACATTAAAACTAACAACATTTGTTCTACGCCTTTTTTCTTACTTGATATTTTGAGAAATAAATATCAAGTATTCAATATATTACAGAGATACTCTACTTGTTCCTACTCTGTAATGTAACATCGGCAAGTGGCAACGACGCGCGAACTCGCGACGCGAAACCGCAACAGTGTAATGTCACTTTACAGAAACATTTTTTTTTTGTATAAAATTAAATTAATACTGAATTTTGAAAAGTCGTAGAACAAAAGTTGTTAGTGTTGATGTAAAGAACTACAGGCCGAGAGCGATTAGGTATTTTTATATAACTCTGTATATCAACAGTCGTAATCGTTAATCACTAATCACGGCTAGACTGCGCGGGCCGGCGGCTTGGCAGTGTTCACAAGTTTTCGTGTAAGAAGTGGAGCAGCGTCGCTTCGTAGTGCTTCGAAGCGGTCATCGCGCGAAGCGAGTGCCTCTCACCAGGGTATACCTGCACACAATACACACCTTGTTATGTTATGTAACCTGTTAAAATACACCTTGTTATGTTATGTAACCTGTTAAAATACACCTTGTTATGTTATGTAACCTGTTAAAATACACCTTGTTGTTATGTAACCTGTTAACTTTCACCTTGTTATGTTATGTAACCTGTTATCACACACCCTATTATGGTATAACACACAGCCTGTTTTTAAGCAACCTGTTAACACACGCCTCATTATGAACTTAGGGTAACGCATGTAGAAGCTTTTTAGTGAGAAATTTTTCTGTACTTTCTTTATGAAATGATATCAATAATTAGTGAAACAGCATAGCATTGTGCTTACCTGTACTCTGTGCGGCTTGCCAAGGCGCACGAGCTCGGCGAGCAGCGCGGCGGTGTGGCAGAAATGCACGTTCTCGTCCGCCAGCCCGTGGATGATGAGCAGCCGGCCCTCCCTGCGACACGACACAGTGTTAGCGATCACATACACCGAGCAGCGAGTAGCAACTAGCACTATGTACCGCTCCGTGTACGCCACGGGTACAGCGGGCGGGTACTACTCACTTGTCGGGGAAGAAGGGCGCGTGAGCCAGCACGCTGGCGCGGCTGTAGGCGTGCGGCGCCCACGCGGGCAGCCCCATGTACCGCTCCGTGTACGCCGTGGCGCACAGCGGGCGGGTACTACTCACTTGTCGGGGAAGAAGGGCGCGTGAGCCAGCACGCTGGCGCGGCTGTAGGCGTGCGGCGCCCACGCGGGCAGCCCCATGTACCGCTCCGTGTACGCCGTGGCGCACAGCGGGCGGGTACTACTCACTTGTCGGGGAAGAAGGGCGCGTGAGCCAGCACGCTGGCGCGGCTGTAGGCGTGCGGCGCCCACGCGGGCAGCCCCATGTACCGCTCCGTGTACGCCGTGGCGCACAGCGGGCGGGTACTACTCACTTGTCGGGGAAGAAGGGCGCGTGAGCCAGCACGCTGGCGCGGCTGTAGGCGTGCGGCGCCCACGCGGGCAGCCCCATGTACCGCTCCGTGTACGCCGTGGCGCACAGCGGGCGGGTACTACTCACTTGTCGGGGAAGAAGGGCGCGTGAGCCAGCACGCTGGCGCGGCTGTAGGCGTGCGGCGCCCACGCGGGCAGCCCCATGTACCGCTCCGTGTACGCCGTGGCGCACAGCGGGCGGGTACTACTCACTTGTCGGGGAAGAAGGGCGCGTGAGCCAGCACGCTGGCGCGGCTGTAGGCGTGCGGCGCCCACGCGGGCAGCCCCATGTACCGCTCCGTGTACGCCGTGGCGCACAGCGGGCGGGTACTACTCACTTGTCGGGGAAGAAGGGCGCGTGAGCCAGCACGCTGGCGCGGCTGTAGGCGTGCGGCGCCCACGCGGGCAGCCCCATGTACCGCTCCGTGTACGCCGTGGCGCACAGCGGGCGGGTACTACTCACTTGTCGGGGAAGAAGGGCGCGTGAGCCAGCACGCTGGCGCGGCTGTAGGCGTGCGGCGCCCACGCGGGCAGCCCCATGTACCGCTCCGTGTACGCCGTGGCGCACAGCGGGCGGGTACTACTCACTTGTCGGGGAAGAAGGGCGCGTGAGCCAGCACGCTGGCGCGGCTGTAGGCGTGCGGCGCCCACGCGGGCAGCCCCATGTACCGCTCCGTGTACGCCGTGGCGCACAGCGGGCGGGTACTACTCACTTGTCGGGGAAGAAGGGCGCGTGAGCCAGCACGCTGGCGCGGCTGTAGGCGTGCGGCGCCCACGCGGGCAGCCCCATGTACCGCTCCGTGTACGCCGTGGCGCACAGCGGGCGGGTACTACTCACTTGTCGGGGAAGAAGGGCGCGTGAGCCAGCACGCTGGCGCGGCTGTAGGCGTGCGGCGCCCACGCGGGCAGCCCCATGTACCGCTCCGTGTACGCCGTGGCGCACAGCGGGCGGGTACTACTCACTTGTCGGGGAAGAAGGGCGCGTGAGCCAGCACGCTGGCGCGGCTGTAGGCGTGCGGCGCCCACGCGGGCAGCCCCATGTACCGCTCCGTGTACGCCGTGGCGCACAGCGGGCGGGTACTACTCACTTGTCGGGGAAGAAGGGCGCGTGAGCCAGCACGCTGGCGCGGCTGTAGGCGTGCGGCGCCCACGCGGGCAGCCCCATGTACCGCTCCGTGTACGCCGTGGCGCACAGCGGGCGGGTACTACTCACTTGTCGGGGAAGAAGGGCGCGTGAGCCAGCACGCTGGCGCGGCTGTAGGCGTGCGGCGCCCACGCGGGCAGCCCCATGTACCGCTCCGTGTACGCCGTGGCGCACAGCGGGCGGGTACTACTCACTTGTCGGGGAAGAAGGGCGCGTGAGCCAGCACGCTGGCGCGGCTGTAGGCGTGCGGCGCCCACGCGGGCAGCCCCATGTACCGCTCCGTGTACGCCGTGGCGCACAGCGGGCGGGTACTACTCACTTGTCGGGGAAGAAGGGCGCGTGAGCCAGCACGCTGGCGCGGCTGTAGGCGTGCGGCGCCCACGCGGGCAGCCCCATGTACCGCTCCGTGTACGCCGTGGCGCACAGCGGGCGGGTACTACTCACTTGTCGGGGAAGAAGGGCGCGTGAGCCAGCACGCTGGCGCGGCTGTAGGCGTGCGGCGCCCACGCGGGCAGCCCCATGTACCGCTCCGTGTACGCCGTGGCGCACAGCGGGCGGGTACTACTCACTTGTCGGGGAAGAAGGGCGCGTGAGCCAGCACGCTGGCGCGGCTGTAGGCGTGCGGCGCCCACGCGGGCAGCCCCATGTACCGCTCCGTGTACGCCGTGGCGCACAGCGGGCGGGTACTACTCACTTGTCGGGGAAGAAGGGCGCGTGAGCCAGCACGCTGGCGCGGCTGTAGGCGTGCGGCGCCCACGCGGGCAGCCCCATGTACCGCTCCGTGTACGCCGTGGCGCACAGCGGGCGGGTACTACTCACTTGTCGGGGAAGAAGGGCGCGTGAGCCAGCACGCTGGCGCGGCTGTAGGCGTGCGGCGCCCACGCGGGCAGCCCCATGTACCGCTCCGTGTACGCCGTGGCGCACAGCGGGCGGGTACTACTCACTTGTCGGGGAAGAAGGGCGCGTGAGCCAGCACGCTGGCGCGGCTGTAGGCGTGCGGCGCCCACGCGGGCAGCCCCATGTACCGCTCCGTGTACGCCGTGGCGCACAGCGGGCGGGTACTACTCACTTGTCGGGGAAGAAGGGCGCGTGAGCCAGCACGCTGGCGCGGCTGTAGGCGTGCGGCGCCCACGCGGGCAGCCCCATGTACCGCTCCGTGTACGCCGTGGCGCACAGCGGGCGGGTACTACTCACTTGTCGGGGAAGAAGGGCGCGTGAGCCAGCACGCTGGCGCGGCTGTAGGCGTGCGGCGCCCACGCGGGCAGCCCCATGTACCGCTCCGTGTACGCCGTGGCGCACAGCGGGCGGGTACTACTCACTTGTCGGGGAAGAAGGGCGCGTGAGCCAGCACGCTGGCGCGGCTGTAGGCGTGCGGCGCCCACGCGGGCAGCCCCATGTACCGCTCCGTGTACGCCGTGGCGCACAGCGGGCGGGTACTACTCACTTGTCGGGGAAGAAGGGCGCGTGAGCCAGCACGCTGGCGCGGCTGTAGGCGTGCGGCGCCCACGCGGGCAGCCCCATGTACCGCTCCGTGTACGCCGTGGCGCACAGCGGGCGGGTACTACTCACTTGTCGGGGAAGAAGGGCGCGTGAGCCAGCACGCTGGCGCGGCTGTAGGCGTGCGGCGCCCACGCGGGCAGCCCCATGTACCGCTCCGTGTACGCCGTGGCGCACAGCGGGCGGGTACTACTCACTTGTCGGGGAAGAAGGGCGCGTGAGCCAGCACGCTGGCGCGGCTGTAGGCGTGCGGCGCCCACGCGGGCAGCCCCATGTACCGCTCCGTGTACGCCGTGGCGCACAGCGGGCGGGTACTACTCACTTGTCGGGGAAGAAGGGCGCGTGAGCCAGCACGCTGGCGCGGCTGTAGGCGTGCGGCGCCCACGCGGGCAGCCCCATGTACCGCTCCGTGTACGCCGTGGCGCACAGCGGGCGGGTACTACTCACTTGTCGGGGAAGAAGGGCGCGTGAGCCAGCACGCTGGCGCGGCTGTAGGCGTGCGGCGCCCACGCGGGCAGCCCCATGTACCGCTCCGTGTACGCCGTGGCGCACAGCGGGCGGGTACTACTCACTTGTCGGGGAAGAAGGGCGCGTGAGCCAGCACGCTGGCGCGGCTGTAGGCGTGCGGCGCCCACGCGGGCAGCCCCATGTACCGCTCCGTGTACGCCGTGGCGCACAGCGGGCGGGTACTACTCACTTGTCGGGGAAGAAGGGCGCGTGAGCCAGCACGCTGGCGCGGCTGTAGGCGTGCGGCGCCCACGCGGGCAGCCCCATGTACCGCTCCGTGTACGCCGTGGCGCACAGCGGGCGGGTACTACTCACTTGTCGGGGAAGAAGGGCGCGTGAGCCAGCACGCTGGCGCGGCTGTAGGCGTGCGGCGCCCACGCGGGCAGCCCCATGTACCGCTCCGTGTACGCCGTGGCGCACAGCGGGCGGGTACTACTCACTTGTCGGGGAAGAAGGGCGCGTGAGCCAGCACGCTGGCGCGGCTGTAGGCGTGCGGCGCCCACGCGGGCAGCCCCATGTACCGCTCCGTGTACGCCGTGGCGCACAGCGGGCGGGTACTACTCACTTGTCGGGGAAGAAGGGCGCGTGAGCCAGCACGCTGGCGCGGCTGTAGGCGTGCGGCGCCCACGCGGGCAGCCCCATGTACCGCTCCGTGTACGCCGTGGCGCACAGCGGGCGGGTACTACTCACTTGTCGGGGAAGAAGGGCGCGTGAGCCAGCACGCTGGCGCGGCTGTAGGCGTGCGGCGCCCACGCGGGCAGCCCCATGTACCGCTCCGTGTACGCCGTGGCGCACAGCGGGCGGGTACTACTCACTTGTCGGGGAAGAAGGGCGCGTGAGCCAGCACGCTGGCGCGGCTGTAGGCGTGCGGCGCCCACGCGGGCAGCCCCATGTACCGCTCCGTGTACGCCGTGGCGCACAGCGGGCGGGTACTACTCACTTGTCGGGGAAGAAGGGCGCGTGAGCCAGCACGCTGGCGCGGCTGTAGGCGTGCGGCGCCCACGCGGGCAGCCCCATGTACCGCTCCGTGTACGCCGTGGCGCACAGCGGGCGGGTACTACTCACTTGTCGGGGAAGAAGGGCGCGTGAGCCAGCACGCTGGCGCGGCTGTAGGCGTGCGGCGCCCACGCGGGCAGCCCCATGTACCGCTCCGTGTACGCCGTGGCGCACAGCGGGCGGGTACTACTCACTTGTCGGGGAAGAAGGGCGCGTGAGCCAGCACGCTGGCGCGGCTGTAGGCGTGCGGCGCCCACGCGGGCAGCCCCATGTACCGCTCCGTGTACGCCGTGGCGCACAGCGGGCGGGTACTACTCACTTGTCGGGGAAGAAGGGCGCGTGAGCCAGCACGCTGGCGCGGCTGTAGGCGTGCGGCGCCCACGCGGGCAGCCCCATGTACCGCTCCGTGTACGCCGTGGCGCACAGCGGGCGGGTACTACTCACTTGTCGGGGAAGAAGGGCGCGTGAGCCAGCACGCTGGCGCGGCTGTAGGCGTGCGGCGCCCACGCGGGCAGCCCCATGTACCGCTCCGTGTACGCCGTGGCGCACAGCGGGCGGGTACTACTCACTTGTCGGGGAAGAAGGGCGCGTGAGCCAGCACGCTGGCGCGGCTGTAGGCGTGCGGCGCCCACGCGGGCAGCCCCATGTACCGCTCCGTGTACGCCGTGGCGCACAGCGGGCGGGTACTACTCACTTGTCGGGGAAGAAGGGCGCGTGAGCCAGCACGCTGGCGCGGCTGTAGGCGTGCGGCGCCCACGCGGGCAGCCCCATGTACCGCTCCGTGTACGCCGTGGCGCACAGCGGGCGGGTACTACTCACTTGTCGGGGAAGAAGGGCGCGTGAGCCAGCACGCTGGCGCGGCTGTAGGCGTGCGGCGCCCACGCGGGCAGCCCCATGTACCGCTCCGTGTACGCCGTGGCGCACAGCGGGCGGGTACTACTCACTTGTCGGGGAAGAAGGGCGCGTGAGCCAGCACGCTGGCGCGGCTGTAGGCGTGCGGCGCCCACGCGGGCAGCCCCATGTACCGCTCCGTGTACGCCGTGGCGCACAGCGGGCGGGTACTACTCACTTGTCGGGGAAGAAGGGCGCGTGAGCCAGCACGCTGGCGCGGCTGTAGGCGTGCGGCGCCCACGCGGGCAGCCCCATGTACCGCTCCGTGTACGCCGTGGCGCACAGCGGGCGGGTACTACTCACTTGTCGGGGAAGAAGGGCGCGTGAGCCAGCACGCTGGCGCGGCTGTAGGCGTGCGGCGCCCACGCGGGCAGCCCCATGTACCGCTCCGTGTACGCCGTGGCGCACAGCGGGCGGGTACTACTCACTTGTCGGGGAAGAAGGGCGCGTGAGCCAGCACGCTGGCGCGGCTGTAGGCGTGCGGCGCCCACGCGGGCAGCCCCATGTACCGCTCCGTGTACGCCGTGGCGCACAGCGGGCGGGTACTACTCACTTGTCGGGGAAGAAGGGCGCGTGAGCCAGCACGCTGGCGCGGCTGTAGGCGTGCGGCGCCCACGCGGGCAGCCCCATGTACCGCTCCGTGTACGCCGTGGCGCACAGCGGGCGGGTACTACTCACTTGTCGGGGAAGAAGGGCGCGTGAGCCAGCACGCTGGCGCGGCTGTAGGCGTGCGGCGCCCACGCGGGCAGCCCCATGTACCGCTCCGTGTACGCCGTGGCGCACAGCGGGCGGGTACTACTCACTTGTCGGGGAAGAAGGGCGCGTGAGCCAGCACGCTGGCGCGGCTGTAGGCGTGCGGCGCCCACGCGGGCAGCCCCATGTACCGCTCCGTGTACGCCGTGGCGCACAGCGGGCGGGTACTACTCACTTGTCGGGGAAGAAGGGCGCGTGAGCCAGCACGCTGGCGCGGCTGTAGGCGTGCGGCGCCCACGCGGGCAGCCCCATGTACCGCTCCGTGTACGCCGTGGCGCACAGCGGGCGGGTACTACTCACTTGTCGGGGAAGAAGGGCGCGTGAGCCAGCACGCTGGCGCGGCTGTAGGCGTGCGGCGCCCACGCGGGCAGCCCCATGTACCGCTCCGTGTACGCCGTGGCGCACAGCGGGCGGGTACTACTCACTTGTCGGGGAAGAAGGGCGCGTGAGCCAGCACGCTGGCGCGGCTGTAGGCGTGCGGCGCCCACGCGGGCAGCCCCATGTACCGCTCCGTGTACGCCGTGGCGCACAGCGGGCGGGTACTACTCACTTGTCGGGGAAGAAGGGCGCGTGAGCCAGCACGCTGGCGCGGCTGTAGGCGTGCGGCGCCCACGCGGGCAGCCCCATGTACCGCTCCGTGTACGCCGTGGCGCACAGCGGGCGGGTACTACTCACTTGTCGGGGAAGAAGGGCGCGTGAGCCAGCACGCTGGCGCGGCTGTAGGCGTGCGGCGCCCACGCGGGCAGCCCCATGTACCGCTCCGTGTACGCCGTGGCGCACAGCGGGCGGGTACTACTCACTTGTCGGGGAAGAAGGGCGCGTGAGCCAGCACGCTGGCGCGGCTGTAGGCGTGCGGCGCCCACGCGGGCAGCCCCATGTACCGCTCCGTGTACGCCGTGGCGCACAGCGGGCGGGTACTACTCACTTGTCGGGGAAGAAGGGCGCGTGAGCCAGCACGCTGGCGCGGCTGTAGGCGTGCGGCGCCCACGCGGGCAGCCCCATGTACCGCTCCGTGTACGCCGTGGCGCACAGCGGGCGGGTACTACTCACTTGTCGGGGAAGAAGGGCGCGTGAGCCAGCACGCTGGCGCGGCTGTAGGCGTGCGGCGCCCACGCGGGCAGCCCCATGTACCGCTCCGTGTACGCCGTGGCTGGCGCACAGCGGGCGGGTACTACTCACTTGTCGGGGAAGAAGGGCGCGTGAGCCAGCACGCTGGCGCGGCTGTAGGCGTGCGGCGCCCACGCGGGCAGCCCCATGTACCGCTCCGTGTACGCCGTGGCGCACAGCGGGCGGGTACTACTCACTTGTCGGGGAAGAAGGGCGCGTGAGCCAGCACGCTGGCGCGGCTGTAGGCGTGCGGCGCCCACGCGGGCAGCCCCATGTACCGCTCCGTGTACGCCGTGGCGCACAGCGGGCGGGTACTACTCACTTGTCGGGGAAGAAGGGCGCGTGAGCCAGCACGCTGGCGCGGCTGTAGGCGTGCGGCGCCCACGCGGGCAGCCCCATGTACCGCTCCGTGTACGCCGTGGCGCACAGCGGGCGGGTACTACTCACTTGTCGGGGAAGAAGGGCGCGTGAGCCAGCACGCTGGCGCGGCTGTAGGCGTGCGGCGCCCACGCGGGCAGCCCCATGTACCGCTCCGTGTACGCCGTGGCGCACAGCGGGCGGGTACTACTCACTTGTCGGGGAAGAAGGGCGCGTGAGCCAGCACGCTGGCGCGGCTGTAGGCGTGCGGCGCCCACGCGGGCAGCCCCATGTACCGCTCCGTGTACGCCGTGGCGCACAGCGGGCGGGTACTACTCACTTGTCGGGGAAGAAGGGCGCGTGAGCCAGCACGCTGGCGCGGCTGTAGGCGTGCGGCGCCCACGCGGGCAGCCCCATGTACCGCTCCGTGTACGCCGTGGCGCACAGCGGGCGGGTACTACTCACTTGTCGGGGAAGAAGGGCGCGTGAGCCAGCACGCTGGCGCGGCTGTAGGCGTGCGGCGCCCACGCGGGCAGCCCCATGTACCGCTCCGTGTACGCCGTGGCGCACAGCGGGCGGGTACTACTCACTTGTCGGGGAAGAAGGGCGCGTGAGCCAGCACGCTGGCGCGGCTGTAGGCGTGCGGCGCCCACGCGGGCAGCCCCATGTACCGCTCCGTGTACGCCGTGGCGCACAGCGGGCGGGTACTACTCACTTGTCGGGGAAGAAGGGCGCGTGAGCCAGCACGCTGGCGCGGCTGTAGGCGTGCGGCGCCCACGCGGGCAGCCCCATGTACCGCTCCGTGTACGCCGTGGCGCACAGCGGGCGGGTACTACTCACTTGTCGGGGAAGAAGGGCGCGTGAGCCAGCACGCTGGCGCGGCTGTAGGCGTGCGGCGCCCACGCGGGCAGCCCCATGTACCGCTCCGTGTACGCCGTGGCGCACAGCGGGCGGGTACTACTCACTTGTCGGGGAAGAAGGGCGCGTGAGCCAGCACGCTGGCGCGGCTGTAGGCGTGCGGCGCCCACGCGGGCAGCCCCATGTACCGCTCCGTGTACGCCGTGGCGCACAGCGGGCGGGTACTACTCACTTGTCGGGGAAGAAGGGCGCGTGAGCCAGCACGCTGGCGCGGCTGTAGGCGTGCGGCGCCCACGCGGGCAGCCCCATGTACCGCTCCGTGTACGCCGTGGCGCACAGCGGGCGGGTACTACTCACTTGTCGGGGAAGAAGGGCGCGTGAGCCAGCACGCTGGCGCGGCTGTAGGCGTGCGGCGCCCACGCGGGCAGCCCCATGTACCGCTCCGTGTACGCCGTGGCGCACAGCGGGCGGGTACTACTCACTTGTCGGGGAAGAAGGGCGCGTGAGCCAGCACGCTGGCGCGGCTGTAGGCGTGCGGCGCCCACGCGGGCAGCCCCATGTACCGCTCCGTGTACGCCGTGGCGCACAGCGGGCGGGTACTACTCACTTGTCGGGGAAGAAGGGCGCGTGAGCCAGCACGCTGGCGCGGCTGTAGGCGTGCGGCGCCCACGCGGGCAGCCCCATGTACCGCTCCGTGTACGCCGTGGCGCACAGCGGGCGGGTACTACTCACTTGTCGGGGAAGAAGGGCGCGTGAGCCAGCACGCTGGCGCGGCTGTAGGCGTGCGGCGCCCACGCGGGCAGCCCCATGTACCGCTCCGTGTACGCCGTGGCGCACAGCGGGCGGGTACTACTCACTTGTCGGGGAAGAAGGGCGCGTGAGCCAGCACGCTGGCGCGGCTGTAGGCGTGCGGCGCCCACGCGGGCAGCCCCATGTACCGCTCCGTGTACGCCGTGGCGCACAGCGGGCGGGTACTACTCACTTGTCGGGGAAGAAGGGCGCGTGAGCCAGCACGCTGGCGCGGCTGTAGGCGTGCGGCGCCCACGCGGGCAGCCCCATGTACCGCTCCGTGTACGCCGTGGCGCACAGCGGGCGGGTACTACTCACTTGTCGGGGAAGAAGGGCGCGTGAGCCAGCACGCTGGCGCGGCTGTAGGCGTGCGGCGCCCACGCGGGCAGCCCCATGTACCGCTCCGTGTACGCCGTGGCGCACAGCGGGCGGGTACTACTCACTTGTCGGGGAAGAAGGGCGCGTGAGCCAGCACGCTGGCGCGGCTGTAGGCGTGCGGCGCCCACGCGGGCAGCCCCATGTACCGCTCCGTGTACGCCGTGTCGTACAGCCGCCAGCAGGTGACGGGCGCGCCCGCCACGCACACCTTGAAGATGTTGGGCCGCGTCGCCAGCCCTAGCAGCGAGAGGTAGCCGCCTGCAGCGACAAAGGTAAACACTGCTAGAGCACTTTATAATTACAAAGTAATAGTAAGACGAGAAAGATTTAAAATGACACGCCTATGTCTGATGCAGTGTATGCAGCGAAATTCAAATTCAGGGTATAAATTATAACACATCTCGGTGGTACCTTGTTGGACCCACTTCGCAAGTAGAGCCCAGTAAGTTTGAAGGCTATAAACGAATGTGACAGAAAAGAGGCAGATAATTGTATAACCCGGTTACAATATCTGTGGACCTGGCTCGATGACATCACGTCGTGTCAGCGCTCTGATATGGCGCGCAAAACAATCAAGCCGGGGCGAGCGCGGGGAGGTGAAAGGAGAACGGGAAGGGGGTACGCATTCCAGCGAGGTCCACAGATATTGTAACGGAGTTGTACTCACCGTAGCTCCAGCCGTGGATGGCGACTCGCTCCATGTCGATGCAGCCGGTCTCCTTGGCCAGCCACTGTAATACTTCTACCTGGAGGAAAACCATCAAACAAAGTATAACACGAACCGACATACTAACTAGCGTGTCTGTATTGTACAGTATTGTAGGCTGACAACTCTAATGCAATAAATAAAAAAGGATTTAAAACTAATTGATCTAAGAAATGGTCCCTGAAACTGTAGCACAGTATACATATCCTGGGCAGGCCCCCGACACTCAAATAGCAAATATAAAGACTTAACTACCTACACTCATTGATTTATAAACTAAGGATTTGGGATCAGCGCTAAAAAGTGTCCGAACCGAATGACAAAACGCGAAAAGACATACAATCACGCTTCAGTCTCGTGCTTGAAAATTAGGCTGTATAGTAATGGTGTAAGACATAAATTACAATGTTTTAGTTTGTTTATAAAAATCTTTTTTCGTGAATTTTGTATTACACCCGTCGTCTATATATTTATAAGCCTATGCCTATACTACTACAAAAGCACCGGCCCTAAACGCATTCTATTTGTATGTGTGAGCAATGATGGTCGTAGCCCGTAGGGCTGGCAAAAGTAAAGCTGTACGTAACAACGCGACTGATGCCACGGTGACAGCCCAAGTGTCAGTGTCCACGAGTACCCCTGGTTGTGTCTCGCTCGGCGCTGCGGTAATACATCGACGGGAGGGTGTGACTGTCATTTCTTTACGTTAGTAATATTATATATTCGGTGCCATAGGAGTGACGCTAGCAGAGTATACAACTATACACTATACATACCTGGTCGTCCAACTCCACCTGCCCCATCTTGCCCTTGATGGCGGCCTCCCACGCCCTGCCGCGGTGCTTGGAGCCCCTGGAGTCCACCGCCACCACGTTGAAGCCCCGCGCGGCCAGCATGTGCATGCGCAGCTGGCGGATACCCTGGGAGTGACGCTAGCACAGTATACACTATACATACCTGGTCGTCCAACTCCACCTGCCCCATCTTGCCCTTGATGGCGGCCTCCCACGCCCTGCCGCGGTGCTTGGAGCCCCTGGAGTCCACCGCCACCACGTTGAAGCCCCGCGCGGCCAGCATGTGCATGCGCAGCTGGCGGATACCCTGGGAGTGACGCTAGCACAGTATACACTATACATACCTGGTCGTCCAACTCCACCTGCCCCATCTTGCCCTTGATGGCGGCCTCCCACGCCCTGCCGCGGTGCTTGGAGCCCCTGGAGTCCACCGCCACCACGTTGAAGCCCCGCGCGGCCAGCATGTGCATGCGCAGCTGGCGGATACCCTGGGGATCGCACGAAAATCTTATTGTTCATAGAAAAACTACTGAAGTTCACTTGCACCTACTCCAATAATAATAAAAAAACTGTTTTTGAATTTTTGAGTCTTAAATTTCCTAGAAAGCACAGTCACAAAAATATCTGAAGATAATTTCATCGAAAAAAATGTCTGAAAACTATTTCGTCGCACGACAAAAATGTTTTTAGACAATTTTGTCGTACGACAGTCGTGTCACACCTTATTACTGTTAGTGACGATCTAGATTATTACGTCGTACGATCAAAATGTCTTAAGACAATTTTGTCGCACGACAGTCGCGTCACACATTATAACTGTTAGTGACGATCTAGATTATTACGTCGCACGACAAAAATGTTTTAAGACAATTTAGTCGCACGACAAAAATGTCTTAAGATAATTTAGTCGCACGACAAAAATGTCTTAAGATAATCTTGTCGCACGACAACCGCGTCGCACCTTATAACTGTTAGTGACGGTCTGCACTTCGGGCCCGCCGTACACGTGCAGCACGGTAGGCCTCCGCCCCGAGCCCGCGCAGCGCCACAGCGTGCAGTACGCCATCAGACCGCACGACAGTCGCGTCGACATAATCTGTGGCGGAGGAACGTCTATGCCGCTGAGGGAGCGCTCTGCAATGGCAAAAGTTCTGAGTTCATTTTTGTGGAGTTTTAACAACAGATTTTTCGTACTCCCAACGAAAAACGGTGCAAAATTTAAAAATTAATACATTACTATGGTATGCAAAGGCTAATTTGCCCCATAAGATGTCCTCCAGGTAACTTTAGACAATGGAAACAAAACAAAAAGTGAAGAGAACATGAGGTCAAGAAGGTAGCGTGTGTGGAGTGCGTTAGTATTTACCCCTCACAAGCAAAGACGTTTCGCTGTCGTCCTCGCCGTCGCACGAGCGGCTGTCCCACGAGCCGTTGAACGACCGGGTGTCAGACGTCTCTGGAAAATACAACCCGTGTTCAAATAGGGTATATAAAGGTCAAATGGTGTAAACGCTATCTATGCTAGGCGAACCGAGCACGAGCCGAGTACGAGCATAATACAATTCGCGTAGTGTGGACCGACTTACAAGCCCCGAACGAGCGCGCTGCGAGCATTTCGTTTGTGCTCGGTTGTCGGTTTTTTGACGAACACAAAGGGATTGGAGGACAGATTACTGTGTAGGTTCGTTGTACGTCCACACTTAACGCAGCGAACGACGAAGCGAAACGGTTCGTGCTCGATTCGCCTAGCGTAGACCCACCTTAATAGAAGAATTAAAGTAGGGCGTATGGAGGCGCGGGCAACATGAGGCCCGCTTGGTGTCTTATTTGCCATCCAACTTTAAGCATCTTCAACATTCGACATACCTACATTTTCTATGATAAAAAAATCCACCATATTGGATTTTTTGTATTCGTCGCGTACACCTTCGGGTCCTGATCAATTCTTGTAAAAAAACCGTTCCTCCATCTTTTATACTTTCCGAGACAACGACGAATTTCGTATGGCGGCCTTTTTGAATCCGCCATTTTGATTTTTTTTTGCTTACTGCTAATTGAATGACATTTCAAATGACATTTGGTTAAGCACAGTGTTGGGCGCGTGCGTGACGCGGTACACGCGCGTGTTGGGCACCATGCTGATGTTGGACGACGTGATCACCGCCATCGAACAATCCTGAAGGTATCTGGACTCTGGAGACGGCAGCAGCTCTCACCTGAACACGCCCTTTCGACTAGAGATCCGTGCGGCAGCAGCACGGTGCTGGGCGCGTGCGTGACGCGGTACACGCGCGTGTTGGGCACCGTGCTGATGTTGGACGACGTGATCACCGCCAGCGAACAATCCTGAAGGTATCTGGACTCTGGAGACGGCAGCAGCTCTCACCTGAACACGCCCTTTCGACTAGAGATCCGTGCGGCAGCAGCACGGTGCTGGGCGCGTGCGTGACGCGGTACACGCGCGTGTTGGGCACCATGCTGATGTTGGACGACGTGATCACCGCCATCGAACAATCCTGAAGGTATCTGGACTCTGGAGACGGCAGCAGCTCTCACCTGAACACGCCCTTTCGACTAGAGATCCGTGCGGCAGCAGCACGGTGCTGGGCGCGTGCGTGACGCGGTACACGCGCGTGTTGGGCACCGTGCTGATGTTGGACGACGTGATCACCGCCAGCGAACAATCCTGAAGGTAGCTGGAAACGGCAGCAGTACTCACCTGAACACGCCCTTTCGACTAGAGTTCCGTGCGGCAGCAGCACGGTGCTGGGCGCGTGCGTGACGCGGTACACGCGCGTGTTGGGCACCGTGCTGATGTTGGACGACGTGATCACCGCCAGCGAACAATCCCGAAGGTAGCTGGAGACGGCAGCAGCTCTCACCTGAACACGCCCTTTCGACTAGAGTTCCGTGCGGCAGCAGCACGGTGCTGGGCGCGTGCGTGACGCGGTACACGCGCGTGTTGGGCACCGTGCTGATGTTGGACGACGTGATCACCGCCAGCGAACAATCCCGAAGGTAGCTGGAGACGGCAGCAGCTCTCACCTGAACACGCCCTTTCGACTAGAGTTCCGTGCGGCAGCAGCACGGTGCTGGGCGCGTGCGTGACGCGGTACACGCGCGTGTTGGGCACCGTGCTGATGTTGGACGACGTGATCACCGCCATCGAACAATCCTGAAGGTATCTGGAGACGGCAGCAGCTCTCACCTGAACACGCCCTTTCGACTAGAGTTCCGTGCGGCAGCAGCACGGTGCTGGGCGCGTGCGTGACGCGGTACACGCGCGTGTTGGGCACCGTGCTGATGTTGGACGACGTGATCACCGCCATCGAACAATCCTGAAGGTATCTGGAGACGGCAGCAGCTCTCACCTGAACACGCCCTTTCGACTAGAGTTCCGTGCGGCAGCAGCACGGTGCTGGGCGCGTGCGTGACGCGGTACACGCGCGTGTTGGGCACCGTGCTGATGTTGGACGACGTGATCACCGCCAGCGAACAATCCCGAAGGTAGCTGGAAACAGCAGCAGCTCTCACCTGAACACGCCCTTTCGACTAGAGTTCCGTGCGGCAGCAGCACGGTGCTGGGCGCGTGCGTGACGCGGTACACGCGCGTGTTGGGCACCGTGCTGATGTTGGACGACGTGATCACCGCCAGCGAACAATCCCGAAGGTAGCTGGAAACAGCAGCAGCTCTCACCTGAACACGCCCTTTCGACTAGAGTTCCGTGCGGCAGCAGCACGGTGCTGGGCGCGTGCGTGACGCGGTACACGCGCGTGTTGGGCACCGTGCTGATGTTGGACGACGTGATCACCGCCAGCGAACAATCCCGAAGGTAGCTGGAAACAGCAGCAGCTCTCACCTGAACACGCCCTTTCGACTAGAGTTCCGTGCGGCAGCAGCACGGTGCTGGGCGCGTGCGTGACGCGGTACACGCGCGTGTTGGGCACCGTGCTGATGTTGGACGACGTGATCACCGCCATCGAACAATCCTGAAGGTATCTGGAGACGGCAGCAGCTCTCACCTGAACACGCCCTTTCGACTAGAGTTCCGTGCGGCAGCAGCACGGTGCTGGGCGCGTGCGTGACGCGGTACACGCGCGTGTTGGGCAACGTGCTGATGTTGGACGACGTGATCACCGCCATCGAACAATCCTGACGACAACAATACACTTATTTATACCAAACACTGCGTTCTGAATTGGGTAGTTCAATGTAATCTAAATAGTCTAGAACTACTCGTATCAACAAATAAAATGGTGAAAAAACTGTTTAAATCAACCAAATAACAAACAATTTGTAATATGTTTTTGGTTTGATTTTTCCGTTCCAAAACTTTTTTATACAGAAGTGTCGTAACGACATGTTTTATAGGTTGTTGTGTCGGCAGTTCAATGGCCAACACGCTGAAAGAAGAATTCATTTCAAATAAGATGTAATAATTTATTGATCGATAACGCACCTCGTCCATATCAACGGTGTGCGAGTGTCCAACGCTGGTCAGCAGGGTGACCTGGTGCGGGCGCGACGGGCTGAACGAAGCCACGTACAGGTGGCGCTCCAGCGGCGTCTCGCGGAGCCCTACGAAGTGCACCGGCCCTTGCAATACTAATATGATCTATAACGCACCTCGTCCATATCAACGGTGTGCGAGTGTCCAACGCTGGTCAGCAGCGTGACCTGGTGCGGGCGCGGCGGGCTGAACGACGCCACGTACAGGTGGCGCTCCAGCGGCGTCTCGCGGAGCCCTACGAAGTACACCAGCCCTCGGGATTCGTCCACCTACACGGTCCAAAAGATAAGTGGGTATTTGACTCCAATTTCTTTTATTATTAGTAGTAGTATTATTAGTAGAAACTAGGTAAACTGATAAATAATAATTATAAATTAAAATAGCCAATAGATGGCTCCGCGGTCGGCCTATGACTGGAAAACAATGTGTACTTATCGAAGTTATCGTTGGTCGAAGTTATAGTTACAGTTGGAAGAGCGTCCACTCGCGACAGGTGGTGGTCACGGGTTCGAATCCCGTTGGCAGCGTTAATTTTGATACACTTTTAATTTATAATTATACCTAGTGTGTGAAGCACTATAACCAAAAAGTTAATAATCATTAAATTGATCAAATAAAAAAAAAGTTACAAGCATTTAAATATATCTGATTAGACAGAAGTAGCAACCTTCGTGACAGGATTTTCGTCACACAAAACCATTTTCTTTCTACTTGCCTCCTGCGTCATACCATCCGAAAAGAAACTTTGTTTCAATAAAAGTTTGTAAAAAGCAAGGATTTAAATCGTTAGATGGGCCCTAAGCCTACATTGCGCACATCAAAAACGTCCACAAACATGTTGAGTGAGTGCACTCAACATGCTATAATTTCACTTGTGTCAAAGAGAGTGACAACGTGTCACACAAGACAAAAACGTGGACGTTTTTGGAGGTTTAGGGCTCATCTAGCGATTTAAATCTTTGGTAAAAAGGATATAACTCACCCAAATCTTCCTGCCCATCACCTCCCATTCGCCGGTGGTGATCGCCTCTTTGCTGATGATGTTAGGCCCTGTCGCGTTCGACTCGTCCTCCGACAACATGTCTATGAGCGCTGCGGACAATGGGAAGCACTTAAACAAAAACTTTTCACTTAAATAGAAAACTTCTTAAGGCACGTCTAGAGATCACACTAGTACATTTCCATAGCAAGCATTCATAGGTCGCGTACAGCGTCAAGTCGGACGCGACCTAAAGCGTCTGTTGCAGACCACCGCCTTAGGTTCATATCGGTGGTTAAAACTCACACTCGGCCCGTTTGCCGGGCACTGCGTGAGTGATGAGGTACAAATGCAGGTACAGATGAGGTACAGATGGTCTCCTCGTGCATCATAAACTACCCACTATTAGTGTTTAATGGAATAGCTACAACTCACTCTCGGCCCTCTTGGCGGGCACTGCGCAGGTGACGAGGTACAGATGCAGGTGCCCGGTCTCCTCCGACGCCCAGATGAACTTCACGGTGCCAGGGGAGGACGGGAGGAAGTGGAGTATGTCGTGCATCATAAACTACCCACTATTAGTGTTTAATAAAATAGCTACAACTCACTCTCGGCCCTCTTGGCGGGCACTGCGCAGGTGACGAGGTACAGATGCAGGTGCCCGGTCTCCTCCGACGCCCAGATGAACTTCACGGTGCCGGGGGAGGCCGGGAGGAAGTGGAGTATGTCGTGCATCATAAACTACCCACTATTAGTGTTTAATGTAATAGCTACAACTCACTCTCGGCCCTCTTGGCGGGCACTGCGCAGGTGACGAGGTACAGATGCAGGTGCCCGGTCTCCTCCGACGCCCAGATGAACTTCACGGTGCCGGGGGAGGCCGGGAGGAAGTGGAGTATGTCGTGCATCATAAACTACCCACTATTAGTGTTTAATGGAATAGCTACAACTCACTCTCGGCCCTCTTGGCGGGCACTGCGCAGGTGACGAGGTACAGATGCAGGTGCCCGGTCTCCTCCGACGCCCAGATGAACTTCACGGTGCCAGGGGAGGACGGGAGGAAGTGGAGTATGTCGTGCACGTTCACCCACGCGTCGGGCGCCGTTTCCGTCACTAGCACTTGGATTTGCTGCAAACGGAAAAATTAAAAAAGTAGTGTCGTGCAACACTCGGTTGGAACGAAGTTTCTTTCGTATTTGACGCTGTTGCAAAAAAATAACGCGTGAATGTCGTGGAGCACTTGGTTGGAACGAAGTTTTCTTCGTATTTGACGCCAAGTGCAACGTTTTTTGGTGCAAAAAAATAATGCGTGAATGTCATGGAACACTTGGCTGGAACGATGTTTCTTTCGTATTTGACGCTGTTGCAAAAAAATAACGCGTGAATGTCGTGGAGCACTTGGTTGGAACGAAGTTTTCTTCGTATTTGACGCCAAGAGCAACGTTTTTTGGTGCAAAAAAATAATGCGTGAATGTCATGGAACACTTGGCTGGAACGAAGTTTCTTTCGTATTTACTACTGTTGCAAAAAAAAATGCATGTCGTGGAACACTTGGTTGGAACGAAGTTTCTTTGGTTTTTGCTACTGTTGCAAGAAAATGCGTGAATCTCGCGGAACACTTGGTTGGAACGAAGTTTCTTTGGTTTTTGCTACTGTTGCAAGAAAATGCGTGAATCTCGTGGAACACTTGGTTGGAACGAAGTTCTTTTCGTAGTATATTATACCAGTAACAGAGGGTCTCACTTGAGTATTGCGGAAGGCGGTCTGCTCGCGCGTCTCCGCCGGGTGCATGTCGGCGGGCGCGTTCTCGTAGGCCGCGCGCAAGCTGAACTCCCCGACCGGCACCAGCGACAGCTCCAGGCGCTGCTGCTTGCGGTCCAGCAGCTGCACCCACACGCTGGACAACACGGAACCACCAGTAACAGAGGGTCTCACTTGAGTATTGTGGAAGGCGGTCTGCTCGCGCGTCTCCGCCGGGTGCATGTCGGCGGGCGCGTTCTCGTAGGCCGCGCGCAAGCTGAACTCCCCGACCGGCACCAGCGACAGCTCCAGGCGCTGCTGCTTGCGGTCCAGCAGCTGCACCCACACGCTGGACAACACGGAACCACCAGTAACAGAGGGTCTCACTTGAGTATTGTGGAAGGCGGTCTGCTCGCGCGTCTCCGCCGGGTGCATGTCGGCGGGCGCGTTCTCGTAGGCCGCGCGCAAGCTGAACTCCCCGACCGGCACCAGCGACAGCTCCAGGCGCTGCTGCTTGCGGTCCAGCAGCTGCACCCACACGCTGGACAACACGGAACCACCAGAAATCATAATTCTACCTTTAAAATTTTATTCTGTCATCTAAAAATGCTAATTCTACCTTTAAGCTTTCATTCTGTCATCAAAAAATCTTAATTCTACCTTTGAAATTTCATTCTGTCATCAAACATCTTAGTTCTACCTGTAAGCTTTCATTCTGTCATCAAAAAATCTTAGTTATACCTCTGTCAACAAAAATCTTAATTCTAACTTTAAGCTTTCATTATGTCATCAAAAGATCTTAATTCTACCTTTAAGCTTTCATTCTGCCATCAAAAGTCTTGATTCTACCTTTGAGCTTTCATCTGCCATGAAAAATTTTAATTCTACCTGTAAATTTTCATTCTGTGTTCATGAAATCTTAGTTCCGCCTTTAAGCTTTCATCCTGTCATCAAAAATCTTAATTCTTCCTTTAAGCTTTCATTCTGCCATCAAAAATCTTAATTCTCTTTTAAGCTTTCATTCTGTCATCAAAAAATCTTAATTCTACCTTTAAGCTTTCATTCTATCATCAAAAATCTTAATTCTACTTTCATTCTGTCTGTCTGTCCAGAAATCTTAATTCTAGCTTTAAGCTTTCATCTGTCTTCAAGAAATCTTCATTCTACATTTAAGCTTTCATTCCGTCTTCTAGAAATCTTCATTCTACATTTAAGCTTTCATTCCGTCTTCCAGAAATCTTCATTCTACATTTAAGCTTTCATTCAGTCTTCCAGAAATCTTCATTCTACATTTAAGCTTTCATTCAGTCTTCCAGCAATCTTCATTCAACATTTAAGCTTTCATTCCGTCTTCCAGAAATCTTCATTCTACATTTAAGCTTTAATTCCGTCTTCCAGAAATCTTCATTCTACATTTAAGCTTTCATTCAGTCTTCCAGAAATCTTCATTCTATGTTTAAGCTTTCATTCCGTCTTCCAGAAACCTTAATTCTACCTTTAAGTTTTCATTCTCTCATCAAAAATCTCAATTCGTATTATACTAAAGTTTAGGGTGTACAAGGGAACAGACAAAACATACACACTTACTATTGACTGCACGGTGTCCACCCGACCCGGGCGAGGTACTCCATCCAAGGGAAGGTTTCCTTCAGGGACTGCCGAAGGTCGTACCACCGGATATCCGTCACCTCCATAGAGTCACTGCTCGAGTCTGAAACTGATATTCAACCAATGAGAACCACCGTTGGCGCCACTGGGATGTGAGGTTACCATTTTACATGACTTTTTAGGGTTCCGTAACAAAAATAAAAACAAGTATTTACGATTGCCATGACGTCGGTTCACTATTACCTATAACTATTCCAAATTTCAGGTCGATAGCTTGAATAGTTACTGAAATAATCGAGTGTGACAGACGGACGGACGGACGGACGTACGGATGGAGAAAGTCTCACCCTAAGAGTTCCATTTTTACCATTTAGGTATGGAACCCTAAAATTGTAAAAATAGTACCCTTATGGTGAGACTTTTTCAGTCCGCCCGTCCGTCCGTCTGTCACACTCGACTATTTCAGTAACTGTCAAGTCTGCTTATATTATGTCTCCCATACATTCGTAATACCAAAATCATTTGTAATTCATGCAAATTTCGATCATGTTGTGGTGTTATTCGGGTTCATATAGTAATAATATATGCTCCCGATATATAGATAAATGAATACGAATAACACCACAACATGATCGAAATATGTACGAATTACAAATGACTTGGTATTTTGAATGAATGGAGAGAGAGAGAGAATTAGAGAACCCTGTCGGAGCCAAGCCCTCTGGTGGAGAATGGAGATGAGTGTGGTGTACAAACCCGTCCGCTCGGAGTTCCCCTCCTGGTAGTAGTCGAGCACGGTGGTGGGGGTGGCCGTCTGCAGGCGAAACGTCACCATCTTGAGCGTGGACTTCGCGTTCGGAGTGCCGGCGCGGGGGAACCTGCCCAACAACTGTAGCTTTAGTGGGACAGATTAATTTGTTTTCCACAATTTATGCAAAGAAATTTTAATATCAGAGTGACTGAGATTTGCTCGGTATTTTCTCTTCTTGCCAATAGGTGGCAGCAGGAGTCATTTTTTTTTTTTGGTAAATGCGATATTTTCTAAAAATGAATCCTAGCTAGATCGATTTATCGCCCCCAAAACCCCTTGTATACTAAATTTCATGAAAATCGTTCGAGCCGTTTCCGAGATTCGGATTATATAGAAACGAAAGGGAGGATAAAGGGAAAAGGATAAGCCTCGTTCTTCTTTTTCTCTGCCTCTCACAACCGCTTATACCTGAAAATTGCTTCTCCGTCTCACCTAAATTCCTCGACTTCTCCACTGGAGCTCTGCGAGGAAGGAAAGCTGAATATCTTAACGTCGCTCTCGTCGACTTCTTCGTACACTATCCGGAATACGTCATCTGGAATTACACATAATATGGAACATTTTATTAATATGTAAGAAGATTCTTGCGGAGTGCGTCCGGGTAGATACCAAAATGGTGTCAATTGTTCTATAGTACGAGATAACTGGGCAATTGAGACCTAACAACTGTTACCTCAGGGTGATAAGCGCAGTGCAATGTGTCATATGACATTGCAATGCTAAGTTGTGGGACGCACTGTATCTCTCAATCTATAATGCATCTATAATCATTCATAGTTGACATTCATAGTTGCTCAGTACGCCGGCCTGTCGGGGGTCGTCCGCCAGCCTGCAACGACACCGGTACAACTCACCGTCACACTTGGGCTGCCACCAGATGCCGGTGTAGCGCGAGAACTCCTCCTGCGTCACGTAGCACGGCACGCCGGCCTGTCGGGGGTCGTCCGCCAGCCTGCAACGACACCGGTACAACTCACCGTCACACTTGGGCTGCCACCAGATGCCGGTGTAGCGCGAGAACTCCTCCTGCGTCACGTAGCACGGCACGCCGGCCTGTCGGGGGTCGTCCGCCAGCCTGCAACGACACCGGTACAACTCACCGTCACACTTGGGCTGCCACCAGATGCCGGTGTAGCGCGAGAACTCCTCCTGCGTCACGTAGCACGGCACGCCGGCCTGTCGGGGGTCGTCCGCCAGCCTGCAACGACACCGGTACAACTCACCGTCACACTTGGGCTGCCACCAGATGCCGGTGTAGCGCGAGAACTCCTCCTGCGTCACGTAGCACGGCACGCCGGCCTGTCGGGGGTCGTCCGCCAGCCTGCAACGACACCGGTACAACTCACCGTCACACTTGGGCTGCCACCAGATGCCGGTGTAGCGCGAGAACTCCTCCTGCGTCACGTAGCACGGCACGCCGGCCTGTCGGGGGTCGTCCGCCAGCCTGCAACGACACCGGTACAACTCACCGTCACACTTGGGCTGCCACCAGATGCCGGTGTAGCGCGAGAACTCCTCCTGCGTCACGTAGCACGGCACGCCGGCCTGTCGGGGGTCGTCCGCCAGCCTGCAACGACACCGGTACAACTCACCGTCACACTTGGGCTGCCACCAGATGCCGGTGTAGCGCGAGAACTCCTCCTGCGTCACGTAGCACGGCACGCCGGCCTGTCAGGGGTCGTCCGCCAGCCTGCAACGACACCGGTACAACTCACCGTCACACTTGGGCTGCCACCAGATGCCGGTGTAGCGCGAGAACTCCTCCTGCGTCACGTAGCACGGCACGCCGGCCTGTCGGGGGTCGTCCGCCAGCCTGCAACGACACCGGTACAACTCACCGTCACACTTGGGCTGCCACCAGATGCCGGTGTAGCGCGAGAACTCCTCCTGCGTCACGTAGCACGGCACGCCGGCCTGTCGGGGGTCGTCCGCCAGCCTGCAACGACACCGGTACAACTCACCGTCACACTTGGGCTGCCACCAGATGCCGGTGTAGCGCGAGAACTCCTCCTGCGTCACGTAGCACGGCACGCCGGCCTGTCGGGGGTCGTCCGCCAGCCTGCAACGATACCACAACTTAGACCCTTCTTACATTATGATACTACAGACGCAATACGGACGGAAGGATACTTACTTCGCGAGTCTCGACAAATAGTCGCCCAGGACTATCTGACATACACAGGAGAGTTTCACTGGCACTATAATATTTAGTACAAAGGTTTTAATCAGGACACCTGTAGTGATAGGAAAGCACACGTTTAGGTTAATAGCTATGTAGGCATGAGCACTTTATTGTGACTGACCTCTCGTCGCGGCCCTTGCACGCGTAGGTGAGTCTGGCGGGCCTGCGCAGAGTGTCCCCCGCGAGCCACACGTCGCCGCGCGCCGCGTGCGCCACTAGCGACGGCAGGGAGGGGCACATGGCGGGCGTGAGCGGCGCGCCCCGCCCGTGCCGCACACGCTACGTACTGACCTCTCGTCGCGGCCCTTGCAAGCGTAGGTGAGTCTGGCGGGCCTGCGCAGAGTGTCCCCCGCGAGCCACACGTCGCCGCGCGCCGCGTGCGCCACTAGCGACGGCAGGGAGGGGCACATGGCGGGCGTGAGCGGCGCGCCCCGCCCGTGCCGCACACGCTACGTACTGACCTCTCGTCGCGGCCCTTGCACGCGTAGGTGAGTCTGGCGGGCCTGCGCAGAGTGTCCCCCGCGAGCCACACGTCGCCGCGCGCCGCGTGCGCCACTAGCGACGGCAGGGAGGGGCACATGGCGGGCGTGAGCGGCGCGCCCCGCCCGTGCCGCACACGCTACGTACTGACCTCTCGTCGCGGCCCTTGCACGCGTAGGTGAGTCTGGCGGGCCTGCGCAGAGTGTCCCCCGCGAGCCACACGTCGCCGCGCGCCGCGTGCGCCACTAGCGACGGCAGGGAGGGGCACATGGCGGGCGTGAGCGGCGCGCCCCGCCCGTGCCGCACACGCTACGTACTGACCTCTCGTCGCGGCCCTTGCACGCGTAGGTGAGTCTGGCGGGCCTGCGCAGAGTGTCCCCCGCGAGCCACACGTCGCCGCGCGCCGCGTGCGCCACTAGCGACGGCAGGGAGGGGCACATGGCGGGCGTGAGCGGCGCGCCCCGCCCGTGCCGCACACGCTACGTACTGACCTCTCGTCGCGGCCCTTGCACGCGTAGGTGAGTCTGGCGGGCCTGCGCAGAGTGTCCCCCGCGAGCCACACGTCGCCGCGCGCCGCGTGCGCCACTAGCGACGGCAGGGAGGGGCACATGGCGGGCGTGAGCGGCGCCCCCCAGCCTGTGCTGAGCGAGCGAGGGACTAGAGGTGGTGACTGAAACAAACATATCCATATTAGTTAAAGACTACAAAGTCCAAGACATGGACGTTATTGTAGTGACTTGAAAGGGGCAAGCAAAATGATTCCTACACATCATCACACCAGAACGCTGATAGAAGGGGGGTGCTCGACCAACACCACCAAAAGGACCAAAAAAACATTCAAAATGGCCGCCATTCGAATTTCGTCAATATCTCGGAAAGTATACAAAACTGAAAAATGGTTTCTTAACAAGAGGTGATCAGGACCCGAATGTCTATTTGATGGATAGAAAAAAATTCAAAATGGCGGAATTTATTTTTCAAGTATTGACGAGACACTACAAGTTGGGGATATTAAAGGCTACGCGCGCCCTAGTTTTGGTATATACCTGATTGGGACCTTCCTCAGCAATGAAGAGGGAGGAGGCGCAGGGGAACAGCACCCTGCCGCTCTTGGGGTGCAGCTCGTAGGAGGCGATGCCCCACGCGGCCACCCGCTGTCGCTCCCACAGCAGCTGCTCCTCGCGCGACCACTTGCCCGACGACACGCCCAGAGCTACGTTTGATTCAATGAGTGGCTTCCAGTCTAATCTGAAAAAGAAGACTTCAAACCATAACATACAACCTACTGAACATACACAACTAATTTATGATATATTGTGAAAAAAAACAATAGTTCAGGGTGCGTTGGAACCCTCGTAAACTTAGTTTTTTTGTCGTTAAATAGTTATCACTATTAATAAGTTATATCTGGGTGACCGAGCTTTGCTCTGTTGTATTACTCACCAATAGATGGCAGCAGATGTTATATTTTTTTTTTTGTAAATTCGACATTTTCTATAAATGAATCCTACCCAGATCGATTTATCGCCCCCAAATCCCCTGTATACTAAATTTCATGAAAAACGGTCGAGCCATTTCAGAGATTCAGATTATATAGAAATATATATAATACAAGAATTGCTCGTTTAGTATAGATAGAATATGTACCTACTTCATTATTTTTACTGACTTTTCATAAGTGCTAACAAGTAATGGCCTATATGAAATAAATGATTTGATTTGATTTTATTCAAAAAATTTGATAACAGTTGGTCAAGTTTCAGAGATTTATAACAAAAACTGGCGCAAGAATTTTATATATTAGAAAGAAAGTTGTGAAGATAAAGTAAATAGTCCTTGTTTAAACATAACAACAGTACTGCCATCTCCACAATTTTCTTGTCATGGTTCTACAATCTAGAGTGTGTTATTTGCTTACAAATAAGGAAAAATCAATAAAAAATTGTATGCGGCAGGCAGGCTTGAGCAAGCATTTTAAAATTAGATGAGAGAAAGTATAAAATCGGTCCCCCAACCATTCATTAAAAAACAGCAAGGCTTGTGTTATGTGACCTAGGTTCTTGCCAAAATCTATGATTCTAGGTCATAGGGAAGTTATATACAGATTTTAATTGCAAATTAATAATTATATATGCAGAACACATTTTAAATACATACTGAATGTCGTGCATTTATAATCTCTAACATAGCAAGAATATTATGCGTTTTATCGAGGATAAAATTGTATGAAACCTTGGCAATATTAAATGAATTTTACCTTGCGTTGCTGGGCTGTTGAGAGGGAGTAACATCTGTGTAAAGGAGGGTGATCTCCCAGCCGTTTTGCGGAGTCCTCAAGAAGTAAATTCTAGTTTTTCCATTCCCGAGTTTTCGGAATGATATAGCCATAGGCACCATCGTCGAGAGAGACGACAATTCTTTACGTAAATCATGCACCGCCTGCCGAACCTCGGCCCAGCTGTATTTCTTCGGCGCACGATCATATTCCCCCGCCGGGGCACCGTCGCCAGCCTCCCTGAGCTCCATTTTCACAATTCCAATACAAAAATTTGGACTAACAAAGCATTATCAAGACGGACCGAACCTCGAAAGCACTCGAACAAAATACGATTACAATTTTATTACGCACTTGGTAAATAAATTTTAACTAATTTCATGGCTCCTCAAATTATTTAGGTCGCATCCTAATAAAGTAAATTACGAGATTATAAATGAATTACATGAATATTTGCCTAAAATTTCTAAATAAAAGCGAGCCAACACACTGATTTTTGACTTTGCCAAATGGCTACGATTGGCTACGATGACAGCCTGATGGCAGAAAGTGTCAAAGTCCGCCCCTGCTGTCAAATGTCATTGTCACAGATATAACTAAAATGTCAAACACAGCTGGTATCAACTATATTTCTTTATCTGTGCTGTTTCGCAGACTTGCGAAATTTTTATTGTAACGTAACTTGTATTTTTATTGTATTGTAACGTTTGTAACTAGAAATTAATTTTTATACGTATTGAGGTGGTATTGGCTCATTTTCACTAATTAAATGATTCACTGCGCAAGAATTGCATGTTGGAAGCCATAAAGCACAAATGTATCTAAGCAAAAACGCTGTCTTCTAAAATTATTGTTATTTAGCGAATAAACGTCGAGCTACCCTCAACCACCATTGGGTTAAGAGCTTATAGCCTTTGGATTTATCGGAAGAAATACCTTGTTTTGTTTCGAATATTTTATACAACCATAACGTCAATTATAGCAGTCTCCACTCTCTAGTCACACAGCACACTGCAGTAGCAATGGTATATGAATGAAAAACGATTTTTATGCATTATTTTTTTAACTGGAACTGTATGGTAACGTTTAATTATTATATTTGTTAAAAAAAATGTACAGAAAAGGACTCGAAGATGACAGTATTTGTCAAACCATAGAGTATATTGAATGTCAAACTGTCGCAAGTCTGCATTACCCGAAAACCGGATGTGACATCATTTTAAATTCCATAAATACTGCAGTTCCGGCAACAATTGCCGCCGGGCTGTCAAGCGAGAAAAACATGTCGCTGTTTTTTTATCTCGCGTGAATTCTTGTTTTCTTCTCACCGTATTGTTTTTAAAAATATGGCATCAGTGTCGTGCGTGCTGCGGACTTGTGGGATATTATTGTTTTTGATGTTTCAAGTCCATGCATCGGGTAGTTCCACCGCGGAGCCATGGATAGTGTCGCTGAAAGTGGAAGCGAAATCGTGTGTTGATGTTAAGTGTAAATATTTATTATTGGTGAACGGTAGTGAGTTTTTAGGGCATTACGCTTGGAAACTGACCCCTGCGGAAGGTGCTAGGGGTAGTATTTGTGATAGTATCTATCCTGATTATGAATTAAGTGAAATAGAAACCACGCAAGATTACTCGCGGGTTCATATTGTTTTGCCGAGCGTTGTCGAGAAGATCTACTTCTGTTTGCGGCATAGCGAAAAGAAACACAGTCCAGTTGGTGGTACGTGGGTTCACCAAGGTGGTGATATATTCTTGGAGCCGAAATCTGACGCGTCGGCCTCTGAAAATCGAAATACAAAGTGAGTATCGTTTTGCGCGTTTATTTGCGATTTTACTCACGTAAATGAATCAGTAATTAAATTAATGATTAAGATCATCGTTGTTGTATAATTGCCAGGTACATTGTTAGCTTTTTTAACTTATAAACCTAGGTACCCTTCACAGATGTAGGGTAGAAAAAATATTCTGCTGTATGACTTGTTTCTTTAATACTTTCTTGAAGTTATTCTATAGGTTTTTTATTAGAATACACTTGTAAAAAATTCTAAGTAACTTTATCAATTTTGGTGAAATTGATGGTTTTGCTCGTTATGTGTATCCAGTGATAGTTTAGAGAGAACAAGACAAATTGTTGTAGATAGGACCTATTGTAAGAGCTAATTAGCAATAACATTTATTTTCTGCAGGAAGAATTTTTTATACAGAATATTGATAAAAAATATAGTTGTGGATGTTTTTGTAGATGTAAAAAAAGCCTTATTGGCCGAGTTCCTGATTCCATGTTAATCATTAAATTAGAAACTATAGATATACTTAATTTGATCTGATCAGGGGTCTGATTGCCTAAGAAAAACATATTTATTGTTATCATAATCGTTTGCAAATTCTGCCCCCAAAGGGGTTAGGGAACCAATAAGCGGACAGTTTCTAAACGATTGTGATAATGATGAATATGTTTTTCTACACTATCTAGGGGCTGGTCTTGAAGTTATCGGATTCTATCTCACAAGCGTAGAAAACAAATTTTAAAAGTAAACTAAATAATATGAATTAAATGAGAAACAGAAAAAGATATAACAAGCAAAGCTCTGAGCACTGGCCTACAGTGAGGGCTATTAAGTAGCCTCTACACAATGGCGTATGCTGGCCCACTGCAGGCCATCGCCATTGTGTACAGGGGGAAATGGTATACAATGGTGGACAATGGTCAACGATGGTGCGCGATCGGGAAGTTGTCAGTTTTTTGGGCACACTTCAAAGGAATTGTGGCGTTGCGTGGTCGGTGGTGTTTACACAATGGCCCATTGCTTGTTCGTAACCGACCGCTGATACGGATAGTGCACTCTTTTGGAGATATTTATTTGCAAAATATATTCGAAAATACTAGTTAACATTGTATAAATATTTAAAACAATCTCAACAAAGAATTATATTGAATATAAATCGCGCGGCCGTAAATACTCCTACGTCCATCGCAAGTGCCTCACCGGGATGCAATGAGCCATGCGCCATTGTGTGAACACCAAGTGATCGTGGCCTACAGTTGTGCATTGTCAAGCATTGCCCGTCACAAGCCACTGTGTAGAGGGAGCTTTAAAACTGATAAGGTAGAAGTCCAGCAGTAATAAGGACTAACAAAGCTATCAAAAGGTCATTAGAAAGAAAGAAAAAGAAAAAACATTTATTTCCAAATTGTGCCACACATAACAAGCATACAGTATATACACCTATCACGTATGGCACAACCCGAAAAATGGTCCAGGCTCAGCATAATGCTGTATATCCAGTGCAAGCACAAAAACATACAGCGCTGATTTTCAGCCGGAACCGTTATTCAGGTGACGCCACGGAAACTACATGGATGTAAACAGCTATAGGAAGCTTATATACTATGGTATAAATAGAAAATTAAAGCACTAAACTTCTACAAAAAGCGACTAAAAAGTATTATTACTGCTACTACTACTGATATTAAGTATAAGTAATTCGTACCCAATTAATCTATACTATTTATCGAACATCATACTACTGAGAATATCTATAATTATTATATCATTACACTATAGGTCACGGATGGCAAACCTTTATGATCTGTGTAAAGAAAAATGTTTATATTTTTACGTAGGCCTAACTTGTAGGTTAAATTCGAAAAGGATATTTGCACCAATTAAAACTGGAAAGAAACTTAGCATTTGCGCTTTTCAAAATGCAAAATTATATATTACAAGTTTTTATATACACTCGGCGTCAAAAAAATCGCACCTTTCAAAAAATCTACTTCAAACAACTTTAGACCTTATTTGACATCAATAATGAGGGTCATGTTGCATATCATTTGAAAGGTGATGAAATGGAGTGTACAAAAACAATTCAATTGATTATTTTTCTTTTACTGGAAGAGCACAAAAAAAGAAGAAGAAAACACTTACAATTTTGCTCCTTAAACAGCCGCTAGTTGCGCTACCTTTTGCAGGTATAAAAGGGTCAATACAGGTTCAATCGGGATCATTCGCTATCCAACCGTTGAAGTGGACACACGAGAAGCTCATTCCCAAGAAAAATACCCTTGAAGATGGATACCACTGTCGATGAGGCCGCCCAAGTGATTGCACTACTGCAATCAGGCATGCGGCAGTGTGATGTCGCTCGGCAACTCAACTTGAGCCGTTTTTCGGTTCGAAGAGTGTACCAGCGTTTCCTGGAGACCGGTGGCTACGTCCGAAGACATGGGTCTGGTAGACGTCGCTGCACCTCGGAGAGAGACGACCGATTCATCGTATCGACATCTTTGAGAAATCGCTTCTTCAATGCCGTTGAGTTGCGACAGCAGCTTCAGACAGCTAACAGAAGAACCGTGAGTGTGTCTACGGTTAGACGAAGGCTGGGGGAGAGGAAAATAGCGGCGCGAAGAGCTGCTACGGGTCCAAAATTGACCGCAGAGCATCGGCGAGCCCGCTTGCAATTCGCTCGCGAACATCTCAATTGGACCCTCGAACAATGGAAAGCTGTTCTCTTCTCAGACGAGACGAGAGTGTGCCTTTTCTGCAACGACAGACGCAAAAGAGTGTACAGAAGACAGGGTTAACGTTTCGCCCAAGCCTGCATCCAGGAGACGGTGGAATATGGAGGCGGTTCTTGTATGTTCTGGGGCGGCATGTCTGCCGACGGCAAAACCGACCTTGTTTGCGTCTCCCGGGCTCGAGGTGCTCGCGGGCAAGGGTCGCTGACTGCTCACCGGTACATCACAGAGATCCTGGAAGACCATGTGGTCCCCTATGCCAGTTTTGTTGGCGAGGGGTTCACGTTGATGCATGACAACGCTCGCGCTCACACTGCAATTATTGTGCGCGACTACCTTCAAGATGTTGGGATCTCTGTCATGCAGTGGCCAGCGAGAAGTCCGATTGAGCACCTATGGGACCATTTAAAACGCAAGGTTCGGTCTCGTGATCCCGCTCCTACGACTCTCCAGGAACTCAAAGATGCCGTTATTGAGGAATGGGACACTATCCCTCAAGAAGAAATTTTAAAATTGGTAAGATCCATGAGGGATCGTATGGAAGCCGTCATCAGGGCAAGGGGGGGTAACACTAGATTTTAGATTAGTTTTAAGATCATTTTTGTATTCTTTTTTGTGTAATTAATCTGTTTTAAATTAAGGCTTAATTAAGGATTTTTACTGTTTTATATACTTCTTTTTTTGTGCTTTTCCAATAAAAGAAAAATAATAAATTGAATTGTTTTTGTGCTCTCCATTTCATCGCCTTTCAAATGATATCCAACATGACCGTCATTATTGATGTCAAATAAGGTTTAAAGTTGTTTGAAGTAGATTTATTGAAAGGTGCGATTTTTTTGACGCCGAGTGTAATACTATTAATTAAGCCTATGTGTATGTCCATACACTTGCTAAACCTCAACAAACCAGCACAAATTCAAAGGTGTTGACAAAGAGTTTGCCTAGGCTCAGTCACACAATCACACACTACAGTATGCTGAGAGCACTCACTCAGCATTTTTGTGGAAGTTTATGATATGCGCAATGTAGGCTTAGGGCGTCTCCAGATTAGATTAGATTGAAATCTTTGGTGCATGTCCACAATTTCCGCTTATGACATAGAGTCATGGCCTCTGACAACATTTAGGTCATAGCCCTGTTCTTTACTCATAAATTATCTGAAATTGGATTCCTTCAGGGAACGACTTCATATTTCCAATTACTTTGTATCATAAGTATACCTTTTAATCTAAAACTATTGCAGTAACTTTATGGGTCATAAAAACCTTATAAGATCATTCAGTTGTCTGTCTGTCTGTCACAGACCTTTATTACAGTTATTAAAGATATCAAGATAGAATTTGGAATACCAATCGAAAAATCTGAAATAATTTTGATTTACAGGGATAAATGTATATTTTACGGGAAAAATAAAATGAACTTTGGATATATAAATATATAAATAGTGGACAACATCACATACATTGCTCCGATCCCTTAGTAAGTAGCTTATGCACTTGTGTTAAGGTAATCAGAAACAACGAAGGTACCACAACACCCAGACCCGCGAAAATGTAGAAAACTTAACTTTTCTACATTGCCCCGACCGGGGATCGAACCCGGAACCTCAGAGATGGCGGCGCCTTGAAAACCGGCACGCTAACCACTCAATCACGGATATCTTATTATATATAAATCTCGTGTCACAATGTTTGTCCTCAATGGACTCCTTAACCACTAAACCGATTATAATAAAATTCGCACACAGGGTGCAGTTCGATCCAACTTGAGAGATAGGATAGTTTAAATCTCAATTCAACTATTTTTTAAATCCCCAAGGGCAAAACAACGTTTGCCAGGTCAGCTAGTACCTACTATATACTTTTTTGGTATAAAGTTAAGTTAGTGGTTTGGTAAGAAAAGTTGCTTTTAATTTACTTTATTTAGTAGGTACTCGCGCACTTGGCCACTTTTATTTTTATTTATTTCTAGTTTATAATATGTACCTAGCCTATTACATTCCTAATAAGCTATGTAATAAGTAATCGGATTTAGAAAATCCAGGCTGAGTGATAAAATGCAGGGCAAGGTTGAAATAGCCGTATTAGCTTGCAACTGCGTACACTCGTAAAAAATTATATATGTACACACGAGTAGCAACAAAGTTATATATTTCAGTACATAAATAAGGAAGGAAGTAATTACATAACAGTTAACAACGTTAATTTCATTAC
This sequence comes from Coenonympha glycerion, assembly GCA_963855885.1. Classification (NCBI taxonomy): domain Eukaryota; kingdom Metazoa; phylum Arthropoda; class Insecta; order Lepidoptera; family Nymphalidae; genus Coenonympha; species Coenonympha glycerion. The sequence continues at coordinate 7,992,193 of OY979651.1, read as the reverse complement.
ACCGTTAAATAATTGCACAATACGAATAATGAAAAATAATATCAAAATTCAACCTCTTTTGATTTTGATACTTAAGGTGGCGCAGTACGCACGACCGAAGTTGCCGGCGCACTTTTAACTTGTATGGGAATACTTAGTGTAGTGAGTGCATACTGCATATGCGCATAATTCCGTGATACTGTTCCGCTCCCGCTCCGTTTTGAGTGAAAGGGCACGAGTTTGCACCGAAATCAAGCTCGCGAACGTGCGAAGTGATTTTCAGAAAAAACTACTCAATGTAGTTGCAAAGTAAACTTATTTGAAGGATTGAATATATATATACACTAAGTTGTATGATATTTATTTATTATAATCTTATGTATTTACGCTAAAAGTTGCCATATATTTAGTGTCAAAATGTGAATCTTTCGAGGCTCGTAACTTTAATTTTTTTTTAATATATCATTCAAGTTAAATAATGATGAAATAAATCGATATTATACTTTATTTTGAACCTACCATGTCAAATAGGTAATGTAGTATTTATACTTCTATGTTTGTATGAAGAAAATGTCGGCATGAGCGCCGAGATTTGCTGCAGGCAAAGATTTAAATCGCTGGATGGGCCCTAAGCCTACATTGCGCACATTAAAAACGTCCACAAATATGTTGAGTGAGTTCTCTCAACATAGTCATAGTCTCGATATAGTCATAACTTTAGCGCGACGTTCGGTGAAAATGTTTGAACAGAGACGAACGGATAAGAAACTCAGCATGGCACTTTCCAAAAATTCGAAAATTTTTATTTGCATTTTTTTTAATTTTTCTCATTATTATTGTATATATAAAAGTTTTAGTTTATCAGCGTAAAAGTTTATAATATGGAGAAGGTGTGCAGAATGCTAAAATCAATGAAGGGACACGAGTCGCGACCACTAGTCCTATTCTCTCCAGATGTCTGCGCGAATCTGGCTTAGGGCCAGTAATAGGTATTTTCGGCTGACGTTTTGAAGTAGGTACAAAATGTTATAACTGAGCAATAGACATATTATACTCCGGACAAGGCGGACAACGCGAAAATATCACGCCAGTTTATCGGTGTCAAAATGCTTGTTTTGCCACCATCAGTAAGGCCAGGCTGTAGTTCGCTCAGCAGGTGCCTATAGAGTTTAGACAGATAGCGTTTGCTTGGACGAAAGAGGTTTACGTAAATGAAATGAAATTCTTTATTTCACATAGGCTTAGATATAAGCTCTCATGAAATGTCGAGACTCTACCGCCAGGTTCGGACAGCAGGTTTGCACCTGGAAGAACTGGCAAGAAACTCGGTACTTGCTCTTTTAAAAAAATGTCTCAATATACAATTTTTAGTACTTAGTATGAAACAATATTTTTAAGATATCTCGTGAGGAGATGAAAGCATATCACTATCGTTCCAAGGATCTTTGTTATTTAAAAATTCTTCAATGGTGTAGTAACCCTGATTTATTAGATGTTTTTTGACAGTATCTTTAAACCGGTGCAAAGGTAGGTAAGTCCAAATCGTTCGGATGCCCTTATCCTGTTTCTTATCAGGCTCATATTAGGCCCGGTTTCCAACAAAGAGGAGCGGAACTGTGTTTGAGTAACCAATTAGATTTCGTCATTGGGACATCTCCGAAACTGAGGGGAAAAGAGATGTCAAAATGACGAAATCTGATTGGTTACTCAATCACAGCTCCGCTCTGCTTTGGTGGAAACCGGGACTTAGTCTAGACATGGACGTCTAAGTCTAGTTTTTGCACCCAAAGTTTCAATAACGGGACCCTATTACTGAGACTTCGCTGGCCATCCGTCCACCCGTCTCTTGAACCGTCATATTTAGACAGCTGAAATTTTCACAGATGATGTATATATCTTTTTAACGGACTTTAAAAAGAGGAGGAGGTTCTCAATTCGTCGGAAATCGGAATCTTTATTTTTTTAGGTAGCGGATTATAGCAACACAATTTAATCTTTCTTGCTAAAACATTGCGAGCCAAAAGTGTCTCGTGTGATGCCGGAACCAGACTGCGTTATTTGTTATTCGTTATGCGGCTACGCTATATTTGTCCAAATATGTGTTTATGTGAGCAAACAACAAACATGCTATCCACACTTGGTGCTATGTGCCAAATATTGCCAATACGTATCCTATGAAGTGTGCTAAAACCGACAAGAGGACGGATACGAATATTTGCTATTCGCGCTTATGCGTTATTCGTGCAAATAAAGCAAATATAGACGAATGAACCGCCCACACTTGGTCGTATGCGGCCGAATAAGGCGAATAGCGAATAACAAATAACGAAGTGTGGTGCCGCCACAATAGTGTCAAATACTCGTATCTCGAGTGCCAATTGCGTCACACTCGAAGTACTTCGTCCCGCTGTCCCTATCGAGGGCAAAAAAGTTCAAACTAAAATAACCTTCGTAGAATATCTGCACAGGTTCAAATGCAAGGATGACCCGGGCTGTGGCTGTATCAGGAACTATTATTCATCTTGTGATGGATTGTCCTCAGCACGGTGCCGACCGGAAAAAGCAGGAATTGCAGATGACATGTTATTTACAGAAATATCATGATTCATTGATTTTTTGTATGAAAAAAATTTATACTGAATTTTCAAAATCAAGTGGAACAAAAGTTGTTTGTGTTGGCAGACCTCCGACCAGATGGACTGACGACATTAAGAGTCGCGGGAAGGCGCTGGATAAAAGTGGAGCAGGACCGTGAGGGCTGGAAATCATTGCAGGAGGACTATGTCCAGCAGTGGACGTCCGTCGGCTGAAACGATACAAAATTACGTAGACATCCTGCTTTGCCACGAAAAAGTGGTCACTTTAGGCATCAATGGAGTGAATCTGTTGTATGATGTACGTTACTCGCGCTTGCGTAACAGAAGCGTCTAACGTCCAGATGTCTGGCAATGAAAACTTTTATAGGCGCTCTGAAAAGATATTTGCGATAGATTTCACGAGCCCAACGCAAGTGCCATTATTGTATACAGTTTCTAACTTTATGTATATAGAAGTTTAGAATTTATGGATAGAAGCTAATCCATTTAGATTTCAACGGGTTTATTCTCCTAAATAAAATTGTATCGCCCAAACATACCGGTCACCATTGCAACGCATTACACATCCGTCGCCAACCAATCGACGCCCTTGCTGTACATAATAGAGGGTCCAACTCGACGACCTCCGTGGCGCAGGGGACGCGCGCTCGTATTCGAGTGGGAGGTCGCGGGTTCGATTCCCGCCACGGGCCACTTTGGAATTTTATAATTTCTAATTTGGCTCAGGTCTGGTCTGGTGGGACGCTTCGGCCGTGGCTAGTTACCACCCTACCAGCAAAGACGTGCCGCCAAGCGATTTAGCGTTCCGGTGCGATGCTGTGTAGAAACCGTTGGGGAGACTTTACTTACCCCTTCCAAGTTAGTACGTTAACATCTCCGGCTGCATCATCACTTACCATCAGGTGAGATCGCAGTCAAGTACTAACTTGTATAGTGTAAAAAAAAGAGGCAAAGATTAACCAATCAGTGCCCATGCCGCTCGACCGATGCAAGCATTAACCAATGAGCTGCATAGTAATAAGAATAACCTCGTCGACGCTAAGTATTTTTGCAGAACCGCACAGCTGTTTGTTTTCCGAACGAAATCCATACGTACTTACGGGATAAAAATCCTATACCTTTAAACGAGCAATTCTTGTACCTATATATATTTCTATATAATCTGAATCTCAGAAACGGCTCGAACGATTTTCATGAAATTTAGTATACGGGGGGTTTTGGGGGCGATAAATCGATCTAGCTAGGATTCATTTTTAGAAAATGTCGAATTTACCAAAAAAAAAAATATGACCCCTGCTGCCATTTTGGTGGGTAGATATACTACCGAGCAAAGCTCGGTCACCCATATATTAAGATATTAACTGTCATTAGAATGTATAAGGATCAGTCGGGCTATTCTCAATAGGTTATTGTGACAGATTTTAGTTATTGTGTAGGGTATATTGATGGGTGGTACCCATCCGGACGAACTACCACCTGAAATTTTTTCGTACAGAATGTATGATGCAGAGGATAAATTCCACTAATTTTTGCCTCTATTTTATCTAGAATATGGAAGAAATTACTAGGTTAATTCCTAAAATGTATATGTACGATTCGTCATGATAATTTCCATCTTTGTTAACAGGTTAGAAACTGATATCCAGCAACAATATGCCAACCTTCAAGAGACAAACTCAAACTGGGTTGATCTCTCCCACGACACAGATGTCAATTACCTACCCAACCGACCCAGACCTACTAGAGAAGAAGAAAACGATATAGAAGTCTTTACAAATGGTAAATATGAACCACTTAGGCATTTGAATAGTGCAGAAAATGTTGAATCTAATGTGGATCCGCCTAGATTAGATAGAGAACAACAGAACCATGAAATAGAGTATACAGATGAAAAATATGTAACACTTAGTGGTATGAGTGCAGAAGTATTTCACATTATAGACACTAATGTCAATTCGCCTGGACCAATTAGAGACAGTGAAAACGACGTAGAAGTCTTTCGCAATGAAAATTATGAACCGCTTGCGGTTGTTAATACCGAAGAGGTGCTTAAAATTATTTCCCATCCACCAAGACCAATTAGAGTGAATGAAAACTATGAAGATGTATATAGGAATAAGAAGTATGAACGAAATAGTGATTTAAATAATGCAGAAGAGTTTAGTTACAGCGATATTGCAAACGAAATAGGTGGTAGCGAAATACTGAATAGAAAAAAGCGATATGTTGTGAATAGTAAACATATTGGAGAAGGGAAAGGAGAAATAACTAGTGAATTAAATAATAATGATGAACCGAAAGATGGTGAAGAGGATAATAGAAGTCGCATTATTGATACAATGAATTCAGAAATTGTTAATTATACTACTAATATTAATACATTACTAGAAAATGATCAAGGAACAAAATATGTTTTTAATATAGATGTGATACAGAAACATGATAATATCTTTAAGAGAATTGTAGATGCGCAAAAAGATAAATTTTCAAATAGATACAAAAGAGAAATAATCAAAGATATCAACTCAAATGTTAAAGGGAAAAATGATGAGGAAAACAATAAGCTTACAATAGCTAGTTCACAAATAAGTGATCTAGGTGATCTAGGGGATTATCCTATGGTGAGACAGGAAGGACAGCAAGTCATGATCGATGGTTTGAGGGTAGAAGACTCTGCAAAAGAACCCAAGATCATTGATAATGGTATACCGAGTGTTTTGGCTGACACCAAAGTTATACTAAGGTATGCATTTTTATAGTTAGTACTTTTCGAAAGAATTTTAGTCATCATGTGAACCCTAGCTATGTAATCAGGAAGGCTATTCAGTTTTCACTCGCTGAGTGATGTGAATAATTAATAAATACCCAATGTCGCAGCGGTAGTGGTTCTGTCCCACCCTCTGCGTAGTAAGTCGTGGGTTCAATTCCCACAACTGGTCAATGTGTGTGTTATGTGCACAGACTTGTATACTAAAGACAGGTGAACAGCGCGAAAAAATGTCGCCAGTTTATGGGTGTCATTAGTACAAACAGTATAAGGCCACGCGGTAGTTCGGGCAGCGGCGGCGGCGGGTATTTTGACAGATGACGCTACTGTTTGCTTGTATGAAGGAGGTGTACGTAAAATGTTCGGATCGGGCTATCTTTACTATTTTTATCTATTTGTTATGTGCATGAATGTTTTCAAATGTCTAGGTGTTTTTAGGGTTCCATACCAATTTGGTAAAAATGGAACGCTTATGGTGAGACTTTCTCCGTCCGTCCGTCCGTCCGTCCGTCCGTCCGTCTGTCACTCTCGATTATTTCAGTAACTATCAGAGCGATTGACATGAAATTTGGAATAGTTTTAGGTAATAGTGACCCAACGCCATTGCAATCATAAAACATTGAAAATTAGTTTTATTTTTATTTAAAAAGGGGGGAAAACCGGGGCTTCGAATTTTCAAAATGAGATAACAATATTAAATGGGGTATCATATGAAAGGGCGTTACTTGTGTATTCTAAAACCGATTTTTATTTATTTTTATGCCCAATAGTTTTTAATTTATTGAGCAAACTGTCGAAAAAAATACCGTTCCCCCCCCCTTATCTCCGAAGTTTATCAATCGAAAAATCTGAAATAATTATGATCAATAAACATTAGAGTATATTTTACAGGAAAAATAAAATCAACTCCCTAACTTTTATACTTTTTTTGATAATAGCAATAAACCACCAAAAACAAAGTTAGGTTTGCGGTTCGCCAACAAAAGTACCTACATGTAAGTTATACTTGTAAATGCATGAACAAAAGTGATTCTTTTAATATTTTACTTCTTTTATGGTATGGAACCCTCGGTGCGCGAGTCCGACTCGCACTTGGCCGGTTTTTTTTCTAGTAGCCCAAACACAAGCTATCGCTTACTTTGGTAGTGTTCTGATATATTTATTTATAACTATACAAGGCGTGGGTTAATTCGTATAGGTAGTGTACCCGCGTTTAACGTGTTTCTTGGATCAAGTTAAAAGGTTAACTACTTTTAACTTGATCCAAGAAACACGTTAACGTGATAAGAAGTCCCGATTATTTTATTTTATTTTTCAATACAAAAAATTTTGCAACCCTCAACAAACCTCATATCATTTTCATTATTCCCAGTTCATTGATATTGAACCAGCTGTTTTTAGGGATGTCACTTAAAAGGAGATATTTAAAATTGCGCTAGGTCTTGTACGGTATCTTAAAAAATAAAGAAAAAGTTTTTGTTCACGGGAAAAATAAAATTGTTTAGTTAAAACGAATACTTTCGGTGTACAAAAATATATTTTTTCCTTATTTATATGATCGATTTTCAATATGGCGTCGCTGGCGTCGTACGATTTGACGTAAACCTCGACTCAATCTGTCAAAGTCAAATGTCAATTCACAATGAAAGACATTTAAAGCTACCGTCATGATGAATCATTGTTAAGTGTTGCAATTATAAGCATAAATACTTGTTTTGTACAGCCGAAAAAGCCATTTTTGTATAGGTAAAAACTGTTTTTGTGATCTGGGCTACATCCAAGTATACCGTACATAGACCTGGCCCAGGGCTCATACATTGATAAAACGTCTCCTTTATGGTACATTTTTGAACTCTGTATAGTTCTCAGGATATTAGCTACACTTTTTGTTTCATGCATCTATACATCGTTCCCTAATCCCTACTTTAGGTTTTCGGCTAATAAGGGGAATTAATCTACACGTTGTTTATTTAAAAATACATGGATGTTGTGGTCAGGTTGTTCGGTCAAGGGCTGACACCGCGGACGGTGATAGCGTTCACACACGACGAGATACCGTTGGGGCAGCCCTGCAAGTTCCTTCTCAAAGGAGAGTATATGGTAAGTGTCCTTTATAACCAAGCAAGTTTGTTGTATGCGAGCACCTTCAAATATTTATTTTGTTTTGTTTGTAAGTATTTTTTGATATTTGTTATAGCGGCTACAGAAATACATCATATGTCAAAAGGAGAATGCCGATTTTTGTATGAAAATTGGGCTATACCTTGCGTCTTAACCAAATCATCGGTAAAATGTTTTACCGATGAAATATTTTCAATATTATGTAAAAGAAAAGATTAGTAAGATATTAACAGGGAAATTGTAATAATCTGATTTTCTACGTGGTTAATTTTCTAAGTTTTATAAGTGGCATGGCGGTTCCACATGGTTCGAAACGTTTAATTACGTTATTATAATACTTTTTCCCTTTTCACATTTCACTAACATAAATATATTGCAATATTAAAATTTGAAAGAAGATTCTTCATGCATATAAGCTTGAGACGCAGAGTGACGCAAATATAGCCCATTTTGTGGCATTCTCCTTTCAAGTGTCAAATTATTACGGTTCAAGAGACTGCTGACAGATGGACGGCGGAGTCTTAGTAATAGAGCCCCGTTCTTTAAAACCTTTGGGTACGGAACATTAAAAGTGACGTTTGACCGAAACGAAGGCGAGATTTACGCTTGTTGCAAACTAATAATATGACGCGTGAATTTCGGTTTTTCGCTAATCCCGTGGGAATGATGGATTTTTCCGGGATAGAAAGTACCCTATGTATGAATCCGAATCATAAGCTATCTATATTCCAAAATATCAGCCAAATTGGTTCAGTTGTTGCGGCGTAAAAGAGTAACAAAGATCATCCATCCATCCATGCTTACAAACTTTCGCGTTTATAATATTAGTAGAATAGTAGTAAGTAGGATTAAAGGAGCCGTTGTGTCATTTGTAGACGGTAGTTGAATAAAAATTGCAAAAAACCTCACAAATAATTATTTTTCCAGGCAAAAGAAGGCTCCGTCACACCAACGTCAGCGCTATTCGAAATAACCGCACCCTCCCCTTTAACCGGGTCCAAACTGTACATATGCGCGAAGAACCTGAGACCTGGACTCGCAAGTCCGGAAGAAGACCAGGAGAAATACCTTCACCAAGGCACGGAACAGTGGAAAATGTTCGCGACCCACAACAAACTGCTGCCTCTCTGGGTCTCCCTGACCCTTATTCTGGTCTGCCTCATGTTTTCGGCCCTGTTCTCTGGGCTGAACCTTGGTCTGATGTCACTAGATAGGACGGAGCTGAAGATCATTTCCAATACTGGGACGGAGCAAGAACGGATGTATGCAAGAGCGATCATGCCTGTGAGGGACCACGGGAACTATTTGCTGTGCAGTATTTTGTTAGGTAATTTTGTTTATACTAATACTAGACTTTACTGAATTTAGGTTCCTCAAAAATTCCGACGCAATAATGGATTTCATGCTTTTTCCAACATTTATATCAATTGTTTTTGAACTTTATGTCAATTGTATAACATACAAATAGATCGCGTGTCTTCCGGGGAATCCTCGCGCATTCTCGGGAATTGACCTGGCTACGGCTTTATAAGAGGACTAGTAGGTCGCGTGCTGTCTTCCCGCCTATAAAAGTATCATCGCCATACATTTTCTATGGAAAAATAAATTCCGCCATTTTGGATTTTTTTTCTATTCATCGCGTTGACCTTCGGGTCCTGGTCACGTCTTGTCAAGAAACTACTCTTCCATCTTTTATACTTTCCGAGATATCGACGAAATTCAAATGGCGGCCATTTTGAATCCGACATTTTGAATTTTTTTTCAGCCCACTGCCAGTGTCAATGCTGATGATGATTCAATTTGCAGGCAACGTGGCGGTGAATTCGACGTTCACGATTCTGCTGGACGAGCTGACGTCCGGTCTGTTCGCCGTGATATTCTCCACACTAGCGATCGTGCTCCTGGGAGAGATCACTCCGCAGGCGATATGCTCGCGGCACGGGCTGATGGTGGGCGCGAAGAGTATTATGATTACGAAGGTAAGCTGTATGTCTCACTCAACTCCCCTCTCTCTCCCATCACCTCCTACCTCCTCCCATCTTCTATTTCCCATCCCCTCCCACCACAACCTCTCTTGCCCCCTTCCCCACACTCTCCGTTCCCCTATCTCCTTTACCACCCACTTCACTCGCTCCCTCTCTCGTCAGATAAAGTATAGAACTTTCAAGCTCGAATCCTACTGTTCAATCTATCAAGCTGAACTACTAGCAATCTGGAAGGCGACCGAGATGGCAGAGAGTTTGAATGTAACTTTAATTAATATTTTCTCAGATAGTAGATCGGCTCTTGAAACCATAAAAGATTACCTCTCTCCATCCGATCGCTTTCCGGACTAGTGAACAAATCGATGGCCTTAAAAACAAAGGTATACTGATGTTCATCTCCACTGGCTGCGGGCCCACATAGGTACCAAAGGAAACAAGAGAGCTGCTCGCCAAACGCGCTGCCACGTTTAAAAGAACTGCGCCCGATTACGACCTATATACTCTCTCGTCACTCTCTATACATATTTTCGCTTTAAATGAACTTGACTCTGGACATTGTTAGGTAGGGATATAGACTTGTGGACTGTCTGGTGGACCTTGCGGCTCCTCGTGACTCCTCTTTATATCATCAAACACTGCGTTATTATGTCCCCAAAGTCCATTTCAAGGGGGTTCCACCCCCCTTCTTTCTGGACCTTTTACACACTTGAAGACTCCATTTTGCGTAAAGGGGGTTCGTTCCACTTATGTCAGCAACCCGTTCTTTTGTGACGCTTTTGGTGATGGCAAAATAATTCTCAGGCGGTGATGGCCCTGACCGCCCCCCTCGCGTTCCCGGTCAGCAAGCTCCTGGACTACTTCCTGGGCGAGGAGATCGGTAGCGTCTACAACAGGGAACGACTCAAGGAGCTGGTGAAGGTATGTGGGTTTTTTCCATTGTGGCCCAATGCTGGCTGACGGCTCCCAAATGTTCGACCAGTATGTGGATTCGTTATGTAGCATTGGCCCCCAAGATTTGCGTCAACCTACCAACTTTGCATTTGCACTCTCTCGTTGGCTCTCTTTTCGCAAATACTACACATTTGACGCCAATGCAACGTTGTCATTTAGCGTCATCAAAAAGTAGCATCATGACATAAACTTTGCTTTTTATGAAAGAGAAACCCTTTTTATGACTATTTTTTTCAATGATCTCTAAATTTCTCAGCAAAAAGATTTTACGATTTAAAAGTATTCTCTATCATATTACCTTTCAAATAAAAAATATCCAGGGACACCCTGTATATTTATTCTTCTCTCCCAGAGGGATGAATATAGGCCCAAAACGGGTACTGTAATAATGGGTGCGTAATATAGCACTTTCAGGCAGGCCACTCATATTACCTTTCAAATAAAAAATATCCAGGGACACCCTGTATATTTATTCTTCTCTCCCAGAGGGATGAATATAGGCCCAAAACGGGTACTGTAATAATGGGTGCGTAATATAGCACTTTCAGGCAGGCCACTCATATTACCTTTCAAATAAAAAATATCCAGGGACACCCTGTATATTTATTCTTCTCTCCCAGAGGGATGAATATAGGCCCAAAACGGGTACTGTAATAATGGGTGCGTAATATAGCACTTTCAGGCAGGCCACTCATATTACCTTTCAAATAAAAAATATCCAGGGACACCCTGTATATTTATTCTTCTCTCCCAGAGGGATGAATATAGGCCCAAAACGGGTACTGTAATAATGGGTGCGTAATATAGCACTTTCAGGCAGGCCACGACATTTGTACCAATTTTCACTTGCGTTGGACCTTGTGCAACTATATCAATGGTGCAAACATATTTAGCTAAAAAGACAGCACAGGTGTTCGACGTATCTCAGATACATGATTAAACAATATATTAGTATGTCGAAGATAATTTTAACACGCGTGTCGACAGATCGTACCTTGATAGTTATATTGGACACTAAAGTATATTACAAACATTTTAACCCCCGACGACGCAAAAGTGATGTTATATACACAGATTTTAGTTATATAAGTTTGACTTTGATGTCTGTCTGTGTGTCTGTCTGTCTGTCTATAGCGTCGTAGCTCACAAACGGATGGGCCAATTTCGTTGCAGGTTTTTTTCATTTAAAAGCCATTTTTTGCGGTGGTTCTTAGCTATGTATGTATGAATAGAGTATCAACTCTTTCCCTAAATGATATCATGCTTTTTATGAGCATAATATATTGTATGTATCTTACGTAGAGAGTAGAGACACTTTATAGTAGAGTTTTGCTCTCAAGTACAGAGATTAAAATATATTTTAAGTACCAGGTAACGACAGACGTCAACGACCTCGACAAGGACGAGGTTAACATTATCTCCGGAGCCCTGGAGATGCGCAAGAAGACCGTCTCCGACGTGATGACGAAGCTGGAGGACGTGTTCATGCTGCCCATCACCTCCGTGCTCGACTTCGAGACCATGTCCGAGATCGTCAAGTCCGGTGAGTGTGCGGCAGACTGACAGCTGACAGAGGAGCGTCTCCGACGTGATGACGAAGCTGGAGGACGTGTTCATGCTGCCCATCACCTCCGTGCTCGACTTCGAGACCATGTCCGAGATTGTCAAGTCCGGTGAGTGTGCTACAGACTGACAACTGACAGACGAGCGTCTTCGACGTGATGACGAGGCTGGAGGACGTGTTCATGCTGCCCATCACCTCCGTGCTCGACTTCGAGACTATGTCCGAGATCGTCAAGTCCGGTGAGTGTGCGGCAGACTGACAGCCGACAGGAGAGCGTCTCCGACGTGATGACGAAGCTGGAGGTCGTGTTCTTGCTGCCCATCACCTCCGTGCTCGACTTCGAGACTATGTCCGAGATCGTCAAGTCCGGTGAGTGTGCGGCAGACTGACAGCTGACAGGAAAGCGTCTCCGACGTGATGACGAAGCTAGAGGACGTGTTCATGCTGCCCATCACCTCCGTGCTCGACTTCGAGACCATGTCCGAGATCGTCAAGTCCGGTGAGTGTGCTATAGACTGTCAGCTGACAGGAGAGCGTCTCCGACGTGATGACGAAGCTGGAGGACGTGTTCATGCTGCCCATCACCTCCGTGCTCGACTTCGAGACCATGTCCGAGATCGTCAAGTCCGGTGAGTGTGCGGCAGACTGACAGCTGACAGGAGAGCGTTTCCAACGTGATGACGAAGCTGGAGGACGTGTTCCTGCTGCCCATCACCTCCGTGCCCGACTTCGAGACCATGTCCGAGATCGTCAAGTCCGGTGAGTGTGCGGCAGACTGACAGCTGACAAGAGAGCGTCTCCGACGTGATGACGAAGCTGGAGGACGTGTTCATGCTGCCCATCACCTCCGTGCTCGACTTCGAGATCATGTCCGAGATCGTCAAGTCCGGTGAGTGTGCGGCAGACTGACAGCTGACAAGAGAGCGTCTCCGACGTGATGACGAAGCTGGAGGACGTGTTCATGCTGCCCATCACCTCCGTGCTCGACTTCGAGATCATGTCCGAGATCGTCAAGTCCGGTGAGTGTGCGGCAGACTGACAGCTGACAGGAGAGCGTCTCCGACGTGATGACGAAGCTGGAGGACGTGTTCATGCTGCCCATTACCTCCGTGCTCGACTTCGAGACCATGTCCGAGATCGTCAAGTCCGGTGAGTGTGCGGCAGACTGACAGCTGACAGGAGAGCGTCTCCGACGTGATGACGAAGCTGGAGGACGTGTTCATGCTGCCCATCACCTCCGTGCTCGACTTGAGACCATGTCCGAGATCGTCAAGTCCGGTGAGTGTGCGGCAGACTGACAGCTGACAGGAGAGCGTCTCCGACGTGATGACGAAGCTGGAGGACGTGTTCATGCTGTCCATCACCTCAGTGCTCGTTTGAACCAATGGATTGTCCAAAAAAGCCCGATATAGAAAACTAATTCTGTACTCTGGAGCCCTTCCAAACGTCGCCCGAACGCAACTGTTTCCTAACTCAAGTTCTACATAACTAATCATTTTAACGATCGAACAATGCACTAATTGAGAAATAATAATTTATGTGGCAAAATAGTGTTTACCGGTTCAACTATTCTAATCTCTAAGGCCCGGTTTCTACCAAAGTCAGCTAGACTCTAACATATAAAATTGTCGTGACATTTTTTTGTTACCGAACTCCTCCGAAATGGCTCGGCTAATATATCTTCCATACCATCATTTTTATGGTAAAACGTTTGCTAAGTCAGCTAGCAACATCCAAACATCAAAAATAGTTTGAGATACGTTTGGACGGCCTTGGATCACTTGGATGGGCTATAACAACATTTTTTACACCACTTTTACCATAAACCATATATGCAGTAGACACCATAGCTGGGCATTAACTCGTTAATCCGTTAATCGTTAATTAACGAAGTTAACATTTTGATTAACGGATTAACTTTTAAGTTAACTTCAAAAAATATTAACGGACACGTTAACTTCCGTTATATGAAGAAGTCCGTTTATCGTTAATCCAATGCCTAGGTACTATTTGCATAATAAATTTAAATGTGAGTTTGTTACGCTTTTACGTAGAAACTACTTAGCCGATCAACATGAAATTTTGTACCTACACATACATATTTTCAAGGTATTGCAAAGTACATTAATTACATACAAGTATTTTGTTTTTTTCCTAGCCAACCTTACTTCCAGACTCTACACCAACCGGTTTTATTAGTTCACTAACGCAACGATATAAAAAGGCAACTTTACATAACGTTGCCCAGCCATGGTAGACACCTTATTATAGTTGGCGAGTGACAATGTAGGCCAGTAGTTGGCAATTGGTTTTAGGCTTTTAGGTAGAGTCCAGATACCTACCGTGGGTAAATTGTAACAAGAAGAGGTCCAGAACAAAACAATTGGTAGTTATTTATTGTAAGTACCAAATAAACTTCTGAATTATTAAACAACGTAACTAAAATTAATCTGAGAAACTGCACCGTCTCGAAGTGTGTCTTTTAAGTGGGCGCCCATCAATATCGGACGGTATTAGGTTTTTTTAAGCTATTTCATAGCTTCTATCGCGGCCCTAGAGCGTGGAGACCGAATCCAGAAATTCCATAACGAAAATAACCTTGCACCCCCACTCCGACCGGCCCGCGCTAGAGGCCTTGAGCGTGGAGACCAAATCCAGAAATTCCGTAACGAAGATAACCTGACACCCCCAGGTAAAAATAATTTGATAAAAAATGCTATGCGATAGCTTTACCGCGGCAGTCTCCGAGTACCACACGTTTCAAAAAAATGATCGTAGAGTATGATGACTGGTTGAAGGCTATCACTCTTAAATTCGCCATGTGATTCGCTATTGTCGCGCGAGTATATTTTGGTCTAAATTATAGATTTTGTTCTATAAATTATGGTATTTCTTCTATATTACAACGCCCGCAGCACCGCTAGTGAATTACGGCTTTTCACTAATCTGCATGAAATTTGGATTTTTTCGGGATAAGAAGTAGCCAATGTGTTAATTCAGGGTTTAATCAACATTCCAAATTCAAGCCGAATCGGTTCAATAGTTGTGGCGTGAAGAAGGGACAAACATACGAAAATTCTCGCGAAATAGATCATTACAATCTAACTGTGCTTACAAACTTCCTAACTACTACAAGCTACTAAACTACAAGGTTATAATGTATTAGGGGTCTAGCGGGTGTATGGTCTTGGACAATGCTTCACACACATGCGCTGTGAAAACACGATCTCTTTCAGGAAGTTTTAGGTCAAATCTGATAGCATTATCATTAATCGATGATTATGGTTTATTTTAGTTTCATAGATAAGAATAAAATACGAGTAGTTTAATTTTATCCTATACCTTTAAACGAGCAATTCTTGTATATATATTTCTATATAATCTGAATCTCGGAAACGGCTCGAACGATTTTCATGAAATTTAGTATACAAGGGGTTTGGGGGCTATAAATTGATCTGACTAGGCTTCATTTTTAGAAAATGTCGTATTTACCAAAAAAAATATAACTTTATGCCTGACATCTATTGGTAAAAAGTTAAACTATTACTAAACTCCTGCTGACATCTATTTGTGAGTAGCTGTAATACTACCGAGCAAAGCTCGGTCACCCAGATATTAATAATTATACTAGCAAACCCGGCGAACTCCGTTTCGCCACCAGATGGCTTCGTTTTATGTAACATTTTTTAATTTTTATTTTTTTTCTAATTTTTCCTGAATTTTCTTTGCTATAAACCTCACGGAGCCCGAGACCTTTCCAACGAATGCAAAACCGTGGAAATCGGTTCGTGCGTTCTGGAGTTATAGTCATAGTTATAGAGTCAGGAAGGAAAACCCGACTTATTTTTATATAGCGTTTATCTCTGGAAATAGTCCGAATTGAAAAAATATTATGCCATTTATTGGGGAAGGCTATAGGAATATATAATTATCATAACATCATGCTTTCACCTATAGGAGCGGAGCATCTATGAAAAATGTTGGGAAAAACGGGACTTTTTTCCTTTTGGAGAGCTTTCGTTGTTTGCGCTGCGTAAACGGTTAGGGCGGCTTCAAATTAGCCACAAAGTGAAGCGCGGCTGCAGCGCTGCAGACGCGCTTCCGCCGCGCTGCTGTCGCTAGGTTTGAGAATGGTAGTTTTGTACATAGTTTCACTATGGACTCTGTCGAAAAAACACTGCTCGATTTGTACAAAAAAATACATGCGCGCAGCACTAGTCGATCGATGAACTGACGCTGCTGCAGCGCTGCGGCCGCGCGTTGTTTATTGACATAGATTTAGTGCAAGTACCTATAATTATAACATTTTATTTTTATAATCCGGATTTTCCATGTCCCATCTAACGTCCACCTTACACGAAAGCGCGCGATCAAATGTACAACAAAAGTGACGGCGCATGTATCTACAAGCGCGCAGCTGACGCTTTGGCAACGCGCGTTCGAAGGATATTCTGACGGCGCGCGTCTGACGCGCGCTTGATCAAAAACGCACGCTTGCATGTGTATACTTTCGACCAACCTCTTTATCCTAAAAACGTGAGTTATCAAAGCGCGCGCTTCAAAACCCCTAATGTGTACTCGCTCAAAGTAGCGCGGCTGCAGCGCTGCAGACGCCCTTAAAGTCACGCAAAAATCATGCGACAGTCAACCCGTGTGCAAAGGGGCTTATATTAACACCGGTCTGAAAATGAAGTCACTATGTACTCGTATTTGCGCGGAAAATTATTAGCTAATCGTCCGAGCGAAACGTTTTGCGCGATGTTTATTATTAAGTGGAAATGTGGTCAGAGAGACTTTTAAACATTAGGTATTTTAGAAAACTATTGCTGTCGCTCTGCGACGTTGCCGTGTCCGTTCCGGCAGCCCTATCCATGTGTGTGTAAGTTGACAAAGTGTGCGTGTCCGCGATGCGCGTTGCCGCTCCGCAGTCCGCACTCGTTCCTGCTATTTTCTGGTGTTCGCATCATTCTTTACTTACGCATTGACGAAAAGTGATTGATCTCTAATGGTTTTGGCTTGTTTATTGGAATTGTTCTCCCTGCTACGCTATTGATTTAATATTGACCAACAAAAATATTGAATCGTGAGCGTGGCAGCAATTCAAAGTACTTACTGCAAGAAAAAGCAGCAGTACCTACTTAAACTCCGAAAGTATTAGTATTGAAAAAGAAACTTCCTGACTGAGTGACTGACATATTATCAACACACAGCCCAAACCGCTGGGTCTAGAGACTCTAAATTTGGCACACAGGTTCTTTATGAGGTCTAGAGGTGCACTAAGAAAGGATTTTTCAAAATTCATTCCCTAATTGGGTGTGCATCGGGGCTCCAAATTTTGTATTTTACCAAGCTTAAATACTCCTTCACGCCGCAACCATTAAACCCATTTGGCTCAAATTTGGAAAGGACTGTATATAAACTGTATCCTGGAATAACACATAAGCTACTTTTTATGCCGAAAAATCCATGGCTCCTTCGGGAACAGTAAAAAACAGATATTCAACCGGATGAAACACTCTTTCACGGCGTAACTACAAAACAGATTTGGCTGAAATTTAGCACGGAGATAGATTTTATTCTGGATTAATACAAAAGCTACTTTTTATCCCGAAAAATTCATGGTTTCTATGATAGAAGTGAAAGACAAATATCCACGCAGAAAAAATATTCCTTCACGCCGTAATGACTGAACTGATTTGGCTGAAATGCGGAATGAAGATAGATTATATCCCGGATTAATGAAAAAGCTACTTTTTATCCCGAAAAAATCCATGGTTTCCGCGGGAATACTCAAAAACAGATATTCACGCAGGAAAATATTATTTCACGCTGTAATTACTGTACTGATGCGACTGAAATTCGGAAAAGAGATAGATTTTATCCCGAATTAATACATAGGCTACTTTTTATCCCGGAAAACTCAATGGCTTCTATGATAGTAGTATAAAACAGAAATTTCTCGCGGTAAAATATTCCTTCATAGCGTAATAACTAAACTGATTTGAAATTTGGAAAAAAGAAAGATTTTACACTGGTATAACAAATCGGCTACTATTTATCCCGGAAAAATTCATAGTTTCTAAAATAATAGTGAAAATCACATATTCATGCGAGAGAAATACTACTTCGCGCCGTAACTACTGAACCGATTTGGCTGAAATTTGGAATGTAGAAAGATTATATCCTAGAGTAATAACATCAACTACTTTTTTCTCGGGGAAATCTATTGTTTCTATGCATTTTCTTTGATAATAGTAAAAAAAAGGTCAAGAGAGAGTTGGGCTTGTGCACTGAGGGTTCCGTACCATCACGACCCATTCTCTATACTATTAAAGTAAACTTAACACTCGTGCCCACTTAATCAAAAACGAGCATAAATATCACGTTTGTTGTATGGGAGCCCCCTTAATTTTTTATTTTATTTTAATTTAATTATTTATTTCTACAGTAAGCATATAACTAAATATTTTGTGAAAATTTGATGCGTTTACCTGTTAGCATTATCAAGGTCGAGCAAAAACAAGCAAAAAAATCACGTTGTATGGGAGCCCCCTATATATATTTAATTCCATTTTTTAGTATTTGTTGTTAGCGGCAACGAAAATACATCATCTATGATAATTTCAAGTCTGTAGCTATCACGATTCAAGAAATACAACCTAGTGACAGACGGATGGACGGACAGCGATCAGAAGTCTCGCTAATAGGGTTCCTTTTTTACCCTTTGGGTACGGAACCCTAAAAACAGATATTCATGGATCTATTTATATAACATACAAACTTTCAACTTTATTATATTACTATGATGGTACGGAACCCTAAGTACGCAAGTCCGTCTCGCACTTGGCCAGTTTTTTATAGACACGACATACGGACACACAACAAAGTGATTCCTATAAGGGTTCCTTTTTCCTTTTAAGATACAGTACCCTGAAAATGTAAATGCTTTTATCGATAGCTGTTAACAACACTAGTTTATCGATATTATTATCAACTACTACGCATCACTTCAATCTGTGTACGTATGATCAGACCGTCCCGCGTCCCCGCCCGCAAATTCGTGCAATAAGGACAACTGCAGATCCGACACAATAGGCCCTTGTAAAATGTTATATTTCGGGGTTTTGTTCTCGACTATTTCCTCCTCCAAAACTGGACCAATTTAAAAGATATTTCGTAAACTGAATATAGAGAATATATACTGTGTCGCTATGTTTTTCTTTTTTCGGTAATAGTTGTCAAATTCGTACACTAGGCATCTGTTAACAGCGAGTCTAATTAGGCAATTTTGAGCATTTTCTAAGGCTTCTAGTGCTTATAAAGATAATGTATTATCAAAAAAGAAAACATAGAAACATAGAAAAGATTGATATTTATTTTACTGTAAAAAATCATTGCTTTAAGTTCATAAACCAGAAAGAAAACAGACGAGAACGTTTGTATGGAGAAAAGACCACTATCGTTTCCTCCATAAATTATATTGCTCTGGCAATTTACTTTTACTTCCATACGGTAATAAATATTTTTCATTTAACTAGCTGACCCGGCAAACGTTGTTTTGCCATATAAATTAATTCTGAGTATGTTGTAATGCCATTGGAAAATAGTTAACGTCCTATTCTCAGACCTCCTAAATGTACACAAACAGAAGAGTTTTGTTACTCGGTAAACTTGTTATAAGTTTGTGGCATCGTAGCTCCCGAACTGATGAACCGATTTGATTGTTTTGAAAGATGTTTGAATAAGTTTTTATGTCGGGAGTGTTCTTAGCTATGTTTGATGAAAATCGATCCAAGATGGCCGCCACCACAACATGGCGGATTACATTTTTTATGTTGGAGTTTTTTTTTTAATTTAATCGAGTTCGAGTTCGAGAATTTAATCGAGAATTGCTCTCCACGCAGGCTACTCCCGCATCCCAGTGTACGAGGGCAGCCGCACCAACATCGTGACAGTGCTGTTCATCAAGGACCTGGCGTTCGTTGACCCCGACGACAACACGCCGCTGCGCACGCTCTGCCAGTACTACCAGAACCCCTGCAACTTCGTCTTCGAGGACGTCACGCTGGACGTCATGTTCAAGCAGTTCAAGGAAGGTGAGACGGAAATCTCGCGCTCACTACGCTTGCATCGCTTGTCAATCCAATAGCAATGTTCAACACGCCATTGTGCACGCTCTGCTACCAGAACCCCTGCAACTTCGTCTTCGAGGACGTCACGCTGGACGTCATGTTCAAGCAGTTCAAGGAAGGTGAGACGGAAATCTCGCGCTCGCTACGCTTGCATCGTTTGTTAGAATTCTATAGCAATGTTCAACATGCCGTTGTGCACGCTCTGTTACCAGAACCCCTGCAACTTCGTCTTCGAGGACGTCACGCTCGACGTCATGTTCGCTTGAACATTCAAGGAAGGTTCAAGGAAGGAAGTAAATCTCGTGCTCGCTACGCTTGCATCTTCATCTTCTTCTCTGCTACCAGTAGCATGGTGGCCGTCTCCTATCTATTGTGTGTGCCGCTGCCTAAATCATTCATTTAATCGGTCCTTGTACTTTCAAGGTCACTTTATGTTCTTTTTAATGATTGTACGTCACAATGCCCCTGTTTTTTGATCGCAGGTCACAAGGGCCACATGGCGTTCGTGCACCGCATCAACAACGAGGGCGAGGGGGACCCGTTCTACGAGACCATCGGGCTGGTGACGCTGGAGGACGTCATCGAGGAGATGATTCAGGCGGAGATCATCGACGAGACGGACGTCTTCAGTGAGTCACTCAACAGTTGCTAATGTAAACGTGCACCGCAATAATAACGAGGGCGAGGGGGCTATGACCATCGACGTTTTGACATTCAATTTTACGCTCTCTGTCTATAGTCGTAAAATTAATTTTTCAGTGATCGCAACGAATGTTTTGATTTCAATATCGTCTGCTTACGAGTATATACGTAATTGCCATTACTTTTTAAAACACTTCACGAAATGAAGCTGACGCGCTATGTGAGTAGCCCCTCAGTTCGAGTATCGAGTTTCACGTGAATTCTAGGATTAATTTGTTGTTCTCCGTGAGCCGATGAATAAAGGCAGTGCTCGCTTCGCTTGCAATTTTTTGGTACAAATCTAAAGCAAATTCAGCGCTTAGTTTGAAATTCATAGCCAAATGATGAGGCAGTAAGTGGAGTTTGTTAATAAAAAATGGTTTGTACAGTGGACAACAGATCGAAACGCCGCCGCAACAAGCCGCAGAACAAACTGCAGGACTTCGCCGCGTTCGCCGAGCGCCACGAGAACCAGCGCATACACATCTCGCCGCAACTCACGTTCGCCACCTTCCAGTTCCTAAGCACCAGTGAGTATAAGCGCGAGAGACGACTATTTTGACTTGCGACAATTTTGTCTCACGACAGTTTAGTCGCAAGACAATTTTGTCGCACGACATTTTTGTCGCAGAAGAATTTTGTCGCGTGACTGATTCGTCTTATAATTAAAGTGCTGTGTTTATTTCACGCGTACATTCGATCAAACGGGCCTCCTTATTGAGTAGGTATCTCGCGTTTCTGCCAAACGTCTTTTTTTATTAGAAACATATTACAAAAGTGACGTTTGACAGCATTATCACGAGATTCACGCCTGTCGCAATACACGTACCTAATAACACCGACACGGTACGTGCCATACCATCGTTAAAGATATTTTAAATTCAGACATTTTTCCATGCGACAACTCTGTCGCAGAACTGTCAACAGAAGAAATTAAAAAACAATTTCGAGTGGTTCAAAATTGTTTTCTTTCAAAAATTTTGATGTTCGACATTTTTGTCGCAAGACAATTTTGTCGCAATACAATTTTGTCACACGACAGTCAACAAGAAATTAGTTTTAAATCAATTTCGAGTGGTTCAAAGTTTTTTTTCTCATTTTTACGTCCGACATTTTTATCGCACGACAATTTTATCACACGACTGTCGCGTTGGTTCCAGGCATAGACGCGTTCAAGCCGGACACTGTTTCGGAGACGGTGCTGCGGCGGCTGCTGCGACAAGACGTCATACAGTACATCAAGCTGAAGGGGAAAACTAAGAAGGAGGCCAGCACGTACGTGTACCAGCAGGGGAAACCGGTGAGGCCATTAAATGTTTACAATCACAACATATCATTAAAAAATATTTTTGAAAAAAATTTGGTGTTATAAGTAAAATCCGTATTCTTCTCAGCCAACCCTTACATTAGATACCCATATTGTTTGAATGCATTAAAGATCATCTTGTGTGTTCCGCCATGTTGGATTTAGAATGACGTCATTTTCAGCACAATCAATAAAATCTCTTCTTTCCCACTGCCGAAGCTATCATTAAGTCTCCGACCTCTACTAACTCACTGTCAAAATATAATACAGTCTCCGACTTCTACTAACTCACTGTCAAAATATAATACAGTCTCCGACCTCTACTACCTCACTGTCAAAAGAAATCACGTCTCCGACCTCTAGTACCTCACTGTCAAAAGATATTACAACGTCTCCGACCTCTTTTACCTCACTGTCAAAGGATATTACAAGGTCCGACCTCTTCTACTTCACTGTCAAGAGAAATTACAGAGTCTCCGATCTCCACTACCTCGCTGTTAAAAGATATTACAACGTCTCCGACCTCTACTACCTCACTGTCAAAAGATATCACGTCTCCGACCTCTAGTACATCACTGTCAAAAGATATTACAACGTCTCCGACCTCTTTTACCTCACTGTCAAAGGATATTACAAGGTCCGACCTCTTCTACTTCACTGTCAAGAGAAATTACAGAGTCTCCGACCTCCACTACCTCGAACGTCTCCGACCTCTACTACCTCACTGTCGAAGGATATTACAAGGTCTCCGACCTCTTTTACCTCGCCGTCAAGAGAAATTACAGAATCTCCGACCTCCACCACCTCACTGTCAAAAGATATCACAACGTTTCCGACCTCTACTACCCCTCACTGGACACTCACTTTTACAGGCGGATTACTTCGTGCTGATCCTGGAGGGGCGCGTGGAGGTGACGGTGGGACGCGAGAACCTCGTCTTCGAAGCCGGCCCCTTCACCTACTTCGGCGTCCAGGCGTTGACACAGACCATCGGCGTTGGTGAGATTGTATATGATATTAAATAAGTTCTTCCGACTAATCACATCAAGGCACTAGGCAGTCAATCTCTGCACACTCAATTCCCTGCTCTCATTATCCAATTAGACGATAGCTGGAATTAAATTTTTTATTGTCCTCAGCGGAATCCCCCACTCCATCAGCCATGGGATCCCTGCAAAACATAAACATGGAGGCGATGCTACGTCACACGTTCGTGCCAGACTACTCCGTGAGGGCTGTCTGCGACCTCTACTACCTCACTGTCAAAAGGTATTATAACGTATTCGACCTCTATCACCTCACTGTCAAAAGGTATTATAAAGTCTCTGACCCCTACTACCTCACTGTCAAATGGTATCATAACATCTCTGACTTCTACTACCTCACTGTCAAAAGGTATCACAACATCTTTGACTTCTACTTCTTCACTGTCAAAAGGTATCACATCATCGCCGACTTCAACTACCTCACTGTCAAAATGTATCAAAACATTACCGACTTCTACTTCTTCACTGTCAAAAGGTATCACAGCATCTCCGACTTCTACTACCGCACTGTCAAAAGGTATTATAAAGTCTCTGACCCCTACTACCTCACTGTCAAAAGGTATCACAACGTCTCAGACTTCTACTACCTCACTGTCAAAGGGTATCACAACATCAGAGACTTCTACTACCTCACTGTCAAAAGATATCACAGCATCTCCGACTTCTACTACCTCACTGTCAAAAGACATCACACCATCTTCGACTTCTACTACCTAAAATCGCTCGCGTGTTTCTTTCGATTCGTATGGAGTTTGACAGAGTGGGGGCGAGTCATTGCAGATTGAAATATCTATATGCATTAAAGTTTTGTATTCAGAAGTATTCACATTGGTTTACAGATCCCTGTATTTGGCTGCAAAGAGGGCCACCCTGATGGAGAAGGGCGCTCTGTCAAAGGGCGCAACAAACGAACAGTTCGACAACGAAGTGGACAAGGTAAGTACCTTTCCCTTTAAAGTACTTTTGTTGAGATTAAAGTACCTTGAAGGAGAATATACATACAAGGTGTGGGTTTTCTTCCTTCCTTTTAACTTGATGCTAAAAACACATTAACGTGATAAGAAGTCCCAATTATTTTATTTTATTTTCAATACAAAAAATATTATTTCATTTAGAAAAATGAAATTTCGCAACCCTAACTGTGATATCGACAAACCTCATATCATTTTCATTGTTCCCAGTTCATTGATATTGAACCAGCTGTTTTTAGGGATGTCGCTTAAAATTTATTGTACATTTTTGAACTCCCTTTAGTTCCCTCAGGATATGAACTACACTTCTTGTGATATTTTTTCATGCATCTTTACCTACTTTAGGCTTTCGGCTAATTAGGGCATTTGAGGCGAAATCAACGACTCTGCCCGCGAAATTCAAAATTTTCATGTTTTTTTGCGATTTGTACGCTAATTACACATCAGAGGTTTATGGCAGTCAATTTGCGGCAATGGCAGTATCATCTTTACATGATTATACCAAAATCTTTGCATAAAAATGTGTATCCTAGGAAATTAGTCCGAGTATAGAGTTATGTGAGTAACTCGCAAATCTCAGACTAATTTCTTTAACTCGACACTTTCAAGCATTGATTTTTATATAAACACGTGAAGATGATATCGGGGTTCCCGCAATTTGACTGCCATAAGCCTATTATGCCTTATTAGCTATAAATCGCGAAAAAACCATAAAAATTTTGAATTTCGCGGGCACTACCGTGGTGTGCTCCTTAATCTACACGTTGTATAACCTGTCCAGGGTATATGTATACTCTCCAAAGTCAATAAAGCCATAATTTCTAATCCCATCCTATCCAAGATCCAGCTATCCCGTCAGTCGTCCTGTTCCATCCTGCCGGTGACTTTGACCAGATCCAGTGCCACCGTCGTTTTACCCGATCATGTCTCCACGGAAGGCAAGGTTAGGCGAAATCGTGTCACCTACATTTATTAGCATAATATTAATTGGTTATTTTGTATTTCTCGCAATGTGTTCCTTTCCTAAAGTGACAAGAAAATTTGTCATTGCCGTTTGGTTTGTGACGTCATTTTTACAGTATAAAATATGACACTTACAAAAAATTTTGACTACCTCCGTGGTTAAGTGGTTAGCGCGCCGGTGCAAGGCGCCGCCATCTCTGAGGTTCCAGGTTCGATCCCCGGTCGGGGCAATGTAGAAAAATAAGTTATCTACATTGTCTCGGGTCTGGGTGTTGTGGTACCTTCGTTGTTTCTGATTTCCATAACACAAGTGCATAATCTGCTTACTATGGGATCGGAGCAATGTATGTGATGACCTCAATTTATTTATTTAATTCAAGTTTAGGCGGCAGGGTAAAATTCAAATCGCATGTAACAACTTTATGGCAATTAATAAGGGAGTTCAATGGCTTTTTCCCATCTCAAAAATGCCCAACGCGCCCAAAGATGTTTTGTGGCGTCACTATGTCTAATACGCGTCTGTAGACGTTTAACCGGAAAGATTAGGGTTCTGATACCATTTTATTTTACTAGCGATTGCGCTCTTTTATAGCAAGAAGTAATGGTTACCAATTATGAGGAAGCTTTACAAAAATCTTCACCAAGCAACTCAGCTGAATTAGACCCATCCAAAAGTGATTACGTAGCATCAACATCGAAATCCGCTTCCAAGAGTTTGCCAAACGTGTCCAACGAAACGCCAAGCACTTTCAAATATCTGGACCAGTTGTCGCCAATTACCAATCGTTGGTCCCAAGAAACATTAAAAGCCCCAAGCGACACCCAGTTAGAAAAGCGTACAAGTACAATAATCGATAAAAACTTTAAAATAAACGACGCAGATGCAACAGACCTTGATGATCACATCACTTCGAAGAACAAAAAGAATTACTACGCGAAAACTTACAAAAAACTCATGAACGAGAATCAAACAGAGCAAACTTCCGGAGATTTGCCCAAAGATTGGTCGCAAATTTCCGCGGCCGATTTGAAGCATCTGCCAAGTTCCTCCAAGAACTATCGGCCTAGGCCAAGGATATCCGAGACCTCTATTAAACCCAGCAAGGATGAAAGAAGCGTCGGCGAGGAAAAGAAAGGCAAGTCAGAGCCAAATACATTATTCAAATTCACATTGGTTTATCAGCCAATCAGGGGGCATATGTTGCAGTCGATTAGATAACGATAAGTTTTTCTAACATAATCAGGGAGCTGATAGGTTGTATATAGCCGGATGCTAATTTCTTCACGATGTTTATTTAGTCTCCAAAAAATACAATTCTGAAAAGTCCATGTCTAATTAAAGTTTGAATTCCAGACCACCTAATATTAATCCGTTTGAGGTCTTAACTAGCTAGCTAGGTCTTAACTGCTTTAAAAATCCTATCCATAAAAAGTGTCTTTTAGAAATGGCGTTAATTTTCATTTTTTCCACGTATGTAGATGGAGCAAGCAAAAAGGCTCAATTCAGAACTGAAAATTCACTGCTAACCTTTCACGAACCAAAAGAACCAACTGACGATTCATCAAAAAATCTTGAAGATACATCAAGAATAAAAAATCAAATCTTCCCAAGCGATACAAAAGTCAGTGATAAACCAAAGAAAGAAGCTAAAGAAAGTAGAAAATCTAAATCTACAGTAGAATGCGCTTGTTACAATACGGACTATGAAAACGACACTAAAATAAAAGACAAAAAAGGAAAAGGTAAAGACAAAGCAGATTCTGAAGACAAGAGTAAAATAGGTGAACTTAAAATAACAGAAAACACTGAGACTAATAAAAATACTGGACGAAACAAAAACCATCCAAGCTTTATAACTAGATATTATAACAGCGATGAAAAGGGACCTAACACTAGACCAAGTATTGAAAAATATTCGAGGAAAACTGATGATTTTAATAAAAATAGTAATACAAACGATTCCGATCAGCGAAATCGAAACGATGACGAAATTAATCGAAATCGAAAAACAAATGAATACACGAATAAAAACGAAACCAATCTAAATAAACCTGACAATCTACAAAACATAGACGTAATATATTTTAATCGATGTAGTACCTACAAAATCGATCACGAAAGACGGAAAGAAGTTGATTCTGAAAGACTGGATCCTAGTCTATGTAAACAATTCGATAAAATTAATGATGATAACCGTCTCAACTACGACGATATTTGTGTTAATCGTTTGAACATGGATTTGGAAGACCCTAATCGAATCAGAATTGTTGAGGCACATCCTAATCGAGATATCGATGAAGGCCGAAGCAACATCGATGTAGCAGCGTTGACGCATTCAATAATGGCGCAGTTGTCAACGATCATACGATTATTAGAGGGAAGAGATGCCACTTGAGTATGGGATTTGGTGTATTGTGTTAGTCCTTTTTCTCTACTTCATCCTTATTCCTTGACCTATTTATAATATCCTTGAATAAGATACTTGATTTATACAAAATTTTGTACATTATATTATGATTATTTCCTACAGTATTTGGCTTAGAAAACTGAAACATCAGCAATCAATAAAAGGATTCATGGATTTCGATCAATAAAAGTACAAGAAGGCTTAAAAAAAAATATCCAATTCGTGACATAATAACAGGAAAGAATAACTAATTAACTAGACATAACACAATAAGAGGACATAATTTTTGTATGACATAGCATTAAAGGCGTGAATTTGTTCGCAGCTTCTCGAGTCAGTGGATGAAGACATAAGCATAAGCGGCGAGCACAAAACACCTTCCAGACAGGTAAGTACATCACTGACAAAGACATGAGTTTTCGTGAAAATATTCATAGCAGATCTACAAAAATAATAATAATATCGTCTGTTACTAGATATCGCCCAACCCGCCGGTGTCCGCGTCGCCCGTCGCGCGCGCGTCGTTCGCGTCGCGCATGTCGCCGGAGCGCAACGGCGACGTGTTCGCCGCCAGGGCCGACGAGCAGGAGAAGCTGCTCAAACACTGATCAAACATCGGTCCGTCGCACGCGCCGGTGTCCGCGTCGCCTGTCGCGCGCGCGTCGTTCGCGTCGCGCATGTCGCCGGAGCGCAACGGCGACGTGTTCGCCGCCAGGGCCGACGAGCAGGAGAAGCTGCTCAAACACTGATCAAACATCGGTCCGTCGCACGCGCCGGTTTCCCGTCGCCCGTCGCGCGCGCGTCGTTCGCGTCGCGCATGTCGCCGGAGCGCAACGGCGGAGGGGCGGAGCGGCGGAGGGGCGTTCATTTGTAAATTAGGCGATCTGTACTGGTGTATTTGTGAAAAACCAAATAGATTTTGAAATTTGCGGGCGTCTGGTCGAGTACTGCGCATTAACAATAAATAAAATAATTCTAAAAACCGAAAAAAGCCCCAGGTAAAGATATAATTGCATTCAAATATCGACATTAAAAAAAACATAAATGCTTTAAATTAATAATATTGTAATGTTTGTACTTATTTTTTATTGCGTTTAGCTTCCCACCAAATTACTAAAAGTTGTGTGGATATTACTCGATAATATTTATTACAAAAATTACTCGAAACATGATCCCAGTTACTTTTTTATTACTTTTGCCTACAAGTGTTACTTTAATTTTAGTATGCATTGTGTACTTAAAAAGCTCAGATTTTTTTTTTTTTTTTGATAGTTTTTTACTTTTTTATTTTACACAATAATCATTACATTTTAGTTTAGTTTTTATTTATAGATCTCTCCTCTATCCTGTAATTAATATTCATTTTTCATGTCATTTCAAAATGATCCATACTCTATGGTTCCTTATAAAAAAATTAACAGAGTAGATATAAAATCATAATTTCATAAGTACAAGTGATAAAATTAGTCAACACTAACAAAATTAGTTTGTACCAACATTTTATAAGAAGCTCTACTTTAATATTTAATATGTTTCAATGTTTCAAGTATAAAATAAAAGTAATTATTTGGCCTTCACTTGGCTTTACTTAAGTCAGATAAATAGGCTGCATTTAGAGCTCCTTAAATTTAATGATAATTAAATCTCAACTTATATTATGATCATTAAATCTCAGCTTATACGACCTATTGTGAGTTGCCATACAATTACATAAATTTCAATTAAATTAAACAAATACTCCAATTAGAGTATATACGAACAATGTTAGTTTTGCATTCTTAAAAGTTCTTCAAAGAATTAAAAAGTTTCGTTCTTTCACAATGCCAGATTTACATAATACGAGTGTGACAGGTTGGGATTTAATGATCATTAAACTTAAGGAAGGACTCAAAGTGCAGCCAATAATGGTAATGATTCTGTGTTAGTCTCTGAAAGCGAGTCTAAAGATCTGTATAGTACTACTTTCTAATTGTAGGTGTGGAAAGAGATAGAAATAGTGCCATCTCTTTCCAAACGTGCCATTGTAAGAGGGAATGGGGACAGGCATTGAGATCTCACCAAATTGCAGCACATTTTAAATTGCATTTCTGAAGTTAAGAATCTGTGCCGATTCCTTATCTATGGTCACTCTGAGAAATTGGCAGACTAACAAATAAATATGGCAGCGGTCATTTTTCATTTAGAAACTAAAAATTTTTCATAACTATAAATAAATAAAATGAAATTTTTAATTTCAAAATTAATTACAGTCCGACAAGGCTCTCTTGGCACTTGAATGACATTGACAGGAGGGCGCTGTTATAGAACAAAGGCACCCAGAAAATCAAATCTCCTCAATTCTACTTCAATTTTAGTTTAAAATAATTAATAGTATTAGCAAAAATAACACAACATATAATAGCGATGTATCGACAGAGCGAACTATCAAACAGTATCACAAGATAGCGGAGTTAGTACCGATTTATGCCACGCGCCAAAATAGCCTTGTCGCACTGTATCTTCTAACTTGTTTTGTGAGCTATGTAAAAATATTTTATTTTACGTTATGGTCAATGAGACTAACAACCACGCTTAGTCTGTGGCGCTATTATTTTACGTTTCAAATTAACGTGGCGAAGCCGTAAGGTATCTTCTATAATTTAAATTAATCTATATATGTTTCAAATTCAAAATTTGTTTAGAACTTTTAGTTCAGATGACCATTATCTTTAATCTTGTTAGTACTATTTTTAGAGCCACAGTTTTCAGAGACTAGAATCGAGTCACTATTAGTTTCTATGTAATATATCTAGCGTAAGAAACATACAAGGAATTAGTCAGAGAAGCACTGTTTTATAGATGTATAGATTGCACTTAAGTATTGAAAACAAAGCCAAATATATTCTACGTAAACCTCTTAATATGATTAATCTTATACTATAGTGTTTATTGATCAATTTTTATTCATCCGTACTCACTGATCTCCATTCTATGAAATAATCATTCGATACATCTGACAGTTCCTTTTTTGTGCCGATTTGAAGCGCCACCCTCGAACGTCCACGGTACTAAATTGACATTTGTTTCTAGTGTTTAGTTCACGCCATGTAGATAGATCCCAACACTATGTCGATTGTCACCTATAGTTACAGTGATAAAAAAGCTTACGTGATACCGGTTGTATGTGACTATTGCAATCATAGTTCTAATGGATATGAGATACTGACAAAAGTTAGCCGATCGACCTGCTGGTCACGCAACAATAAGCGCCAAAATGGAACAAATCAAGTGTCTTCATTTTTACGTTGACAGTTAGCGATCCATAGATCCATAGAATAGAGATCAATGTATGTATCAAGTTCAAGATATTTTGGCGCCTGTCGATCGTGTGCGTAGATATTATGTCTAACATCAATGTATGAGAAGCGAATACAATGACAATACCAAACTATTTTAAAACATAAATAATAGTTTTTTATTGTCTTGGATTTCTTCTTTCTTGAATAATATGTAGGTACAGGTACAGTCAGCAAATTAATTAATCCCAAAAACAAGAAATAGAATTAAAATACAATTTGGGTTATTTTTAAAGATTTCACTAATATCTTGAATTTTAATTCACCATCCAAAAATATCAACTTTAACACTTAGGGGTTCTAATCTTATTATTTTGTTGACTGTACTCCAAAGACAGCGCCGCGTGCTAAATCGAGTCAATACTAAAGTCTTTTCAACGAAACGCGAGACCAGACGTAAACAAAAGCCGATCATTTAGTACAGTCTTTCCCAAAGTGGGCGATAACGCCCCCTTGTGGGCGCTGCAGGTCTCAAGGGGGGCGGTAAGAGACCCAGAAAGAAAATGGGGGCGTTGTGTCGAGGCGGGGGGGTGATTTGTAATTTTATTTAGCTAGTAGGCCTCTTAAACAACCTCTTAACTGCAAGAGCTCTCGACTCTCAACAACAACTTGTGAACATCAACTAATATGAATTAAAAGATTGCTCAAACTCGATTCTATATTTCTCTCCGCGTAGTTCATATATCTGTCATATTTTATTGAATATAGAAAAAATGAATCATCATGTCAATCGGTCGCTCCGTTTCGTAATGAAAGTAGACACAAATAAAAAGGCAACAGACACACTTTCGCATTTTAATAGTTATTAGTACTCGTAGATATCTATCATGTTTTAACAAGTTTTTGTTAAATAACCCGAATTGTGCATTCCTGTAGCAGTCGGATGATTCATTGAATACTTGTTCGGACTTGTTGAGTACGATTGAGCGTCGAATGAGATTAACGAGTTTTTGCATGTTTGTTTTATTCCTGTCGGTGCGTGCTGCTTAAGCATTTCTATATAAACAATGTAATATTTATTTTATTTTCATTTGTGGTCTCGCGCGTAATAGATGAGCACTACTTACACCTCCTCTACACTACTCGCGAAGTTGAACGTATTTCTCATTGCAAAACAATGTCGGAAGTAAAAAAGAAGAGACGGCAATACTGTGCGGAATATATTAAATTCGGATTTATTGAAAATCCCACAAACCCATCGTCGCCTTTGTGTCTTCTATGTCTAAAAACATTTTCGAATGAAGCAATGAAGCCTTCAAGGCTGCAAGATCATTTGAATAAAATGCATCCAGATAAGAAAGACAAGAATGTAGCATATTTTCAAGACCTAGAGAAGAAGCATAATACACAGCCAAGTGTAGCAAAACTATTTTCGGCGGCTGCTAAGCAAGATGACGACGGACTTCGAGCTTCGTACAATATCTCTTTGTTAATTGCTCAAAAAGGCAAACCACATAACATCGGAGAAGAGTTAATATTGCCAGCAATAAATGAAGTAATAACTACTGTGCTTCATAAACCGGCCGCAGATATTATCCGAAAAATTCCTTTGAGTAATAATTCTGTGCAAAGACGAATTGATGAAATGGCTGAAAACATTGAAGAATCATTGTGCGATCACCTGAGGACAAGTCAATTCTCAATTCAGCTCGATGAGTCCACTTTACCAACTAATGAAGCATTGTTGTTGTCTTACGTGAGGTTTATTAAAGATGAGAAAATATGTGAAGAACTATTATTTGCTAGAAATTTAGAGACCGATACAAAAGGTGAAACCATATTCAATACATTGGAAAAGTTTTGCGATGAGAAAGAGATTCCTTTGAAAAATATTATTTCAGTTGCTACGGATGGCGCTCCGGCTATGACAGGGTGCCATAAAGGCTTCATAGCGTACTTAAAAAATAAAATTCCAGATGTCCTTGGTGTACATTGCGTTATTCATAGACAACATTTAGTTGCTAGAAACTTAAGTGAAAAACTATTTCAATCACTGCAATATGTCATCAAAGCAGTCAATAAAATCCGCAACAGCTCTTTGAATGATAGATTATTTCATCAGCTTTGTGTTACTAATGACGAGGATTTCAACCGTTTGTTGTATCATACTGAAGTTCGTTGGCTATCAAGAGGCAATTGTCCGACTCGATTTTACAACCTGTTTGACTCTGTTATAGAGTTCTTGGAAACTAAAGATACAGAATTGCACGACAAGCTCATAACATCAAAAAATGATATAGCTTACATGACAGACCTGTATAAATTATTCAACGACATGAATCTCCAAATGCAAGGCGATAAACTAAATTTAATTAAAACAAAAAACGTCGTTGCTGCTTTCGCAGCCAAACTGCTTCTACACAAAAAGAATCTGGGCAGACGTGAGTTTCACAATTTTCCAAATTTATCAGTATCATGCAGTAACGACGAATTGTTGGCCTACTGCCAACATTTGGAAAACCTCCACATTGACTTCACCGAACGATACCAGGACATTTTGAACTTGGAAATACCAGACTGGGTGTTGGATCCGTTTTCAAATGTCAACACAGCAATGTCACCTCAGCTGGAAGAAGAACTTATAGAATTGACAACAAACGAGGAAATAAAAATCAAGTTCAAAAATGGTTACCAAGAATTTTGGCTACAAAAACCGATCCCGCAATTGTACCCTGGATTGTGGTCAATCGTTCAACGATTCTTGATAGCATTCCCATCGTCATATTTGTGTGAACGTGGATTTAGTGCTGTGACAACATTGCTTACTAAAAAGCGAAATCGTTTGCTTGTTACCGAACGTGGCGACTTGCGACTGTTCTTGAGTAAATTGGAACCTGATATCAACAAACTTATTAAACAGCATCAGATTCATCCTTCACATTAGTTTTTATATAAGGATTGATTATTTTAGTTATATTTTTAATAAAAGATACTCTGTTTTAATACTATAAAGTTGCGTTTCAATAATCATTCTTATTGGCAGGTGGAGCCCGTAAGAGTTAACTTGAGACCTTAAGCGCCGTTGTATGTTACCTACTGCTAGGGTTGCCAGATGTGTTGAAAAAAAAAACCGGACCAGTTTTTAATTTTAATATTATTAACACAAAATTAACTTACATAAAAAGGTAACTTTCTATCTTAACTAAATTTACATTGAATAAGAAAAAAACGATCAAAAGAGAAGAGAAAATCATTATTTCCAATAACAGTAAATCTACTTATACTTTTTTAATATATTTCGTATTAGATGCCACTGCTTTCAATAAAGATGTATTGTCTGAGATGGCATCTTTGAATTCAGTGCAACTAGCAGATATATTAAAGAAAACGCACAATTCACTCTTCACAGTATTAACGGCGAGACGATTTCTTTCGTCTGTCCATACATTTCCCATGACGCTAAAGATTCGTTCCACAAAAGCATTAGATATGGGAATACTACACACATACTGCACTATTTTCAATAAATTAGGCGCTGCTTCGTTGGTAAAAAACTTGCACCACATATTAATAGAGTTTCCTTCAAGTGAAGAGAAAACACTTTGAAGTGCAGCCAGTTCTTCATAAATGTTTTCAGGGGGATTTTGCTGCTTCCATGGAGACAATGACCATAACTCAATCAATTGATCCAGCGTAGGCAATCTTCCGCATTCGAGATCTAAACAACTAAATGCCTTATAATTGTTATTTTCAAAAGAATACCACTGTTCTATATAAGCTAGTGCTCTTTGGTAAACTATTAGAGCGTTTTTAGTAAATTCTCTTGATTGATTTTCTGAAAGATAGCCTTGTCTTAATGCCATATGAACTTTCATTCCGAAATGTTTGTCACTTATTTTCTTTGCAATACTGTCCCGGAATTTCACCATTATATTGTGCAAATGAAATGCTGCTGTGGTACGTTTTTCTAACAAAAGTAAAATTTCTTGAAAAGAAGCCATAAAATTATGAGTGAAATATAAATTTAATTCATTGTAAGTAGGAGTGGTTTCACTTGCAATTTCGTCTACTTGATCAGACAAGATGGCCCAAAGAGCCCTAGGACAATTATCAGAACCTTGTTCTAAGAAGTACCTTTTCAATGGTACCCACGACAAAAGCATCCTATCAAGAGCTTTAAACAAACTGAGCCATCTTGTAGGAACATGTCGTATAACTTCTCTGTATTCGCTCTCAAAGAAATCAAAGCACTCCTTCAACTCTTCTCGTTTCTTCGCGGAACAAGAAAACTCTGCAAATACTTTCATCACTATATTTTCGACATCAACAGGCATTACTTTCAAAGCGTTTTTTGCGCAGATGTGAAATATGTGGTCATTACAGTGAGCAGCTATAATTTCATTATTTTCTTCAGATTTTAGCTTTTGAAAAACGGAATTATTAACTCCAAAATTTACAGAGGCATTATCTGCTCCATATGCTGTTACTCTACTCCACGACAGTTGTGAATTATTCATGACTTGACATAATTGTTCCTTAATAGATCTTGAATCTTCGAATGAGTCTTCATAAAAGTCCAAAATTTTATGACAAATACCGTTTCTTGGTGAGAAATATTGAATCGCAACTGGAAAGAACTTTCTGTTTCCTTTATTAGAAGCATCGGTAGCAATGGAAAACGGAACTTCATTCTTTAAATCCTCCTGCACAAGTTCCATCGAATATGGATATAAAACTTGGTTTGCGATAGCAGTACATTTAGTGCGTCCTCCTGTCATTTGCTTTACGATATCTGAATCTATAATTATTTTTTTTAATACTTTAAATGAGCAATCTTGAGCAAGATACGAAATATGGTGCTTGATACCATGATAAACTTCAGTCAATTCGGCAATACTAACTTTTTCACTTTGTGCGCTGCCTTTTGGTGTAAAGAAAGAACTCATTCGCTGAGACATGGCTGCAGCACTTTCTGAATCTTTGTGCTTCTTTGTCGCAGCGTGATGCGTTAATGCTTTCAAGCCATCATAAGCCACCGTGAACTTATTTTTACACAATTTGCAGTAGCCTTTTGTGTTGTCTTCGTCACATTTATTTAACCACGAAAATCGAGATTCCCAGTCAACATTATAGTGGCAAACTCTTCTTACTTTTTTAGGAGGAGTTCCTTTACTTGTTGATGCTTCCTCGTCTTCCATTTTGATTGACAAAGCCACACACAAACAAGATAACGATGAAACACAGCACAGGAAACAAAATATAATAATAATAACACGCTGCAAGCGTCGCTAAAAATACTTTAGGGCGCGACTACTCTCACTTGTAACTATTAAGCGACTGAACTGAAACAAGTGCGTGGGAGCGGGTCGGGGGTGGCGGGCGGCGCGTCGAACGAAGCGTTCGAGAGTGGTTTAAGCGCCGTGAATGAACTACTCGTAATTTTTACTAAAACCGGACAATCTTTTGTCCGGTTTACCAAGATTTTCTTGACTGGACAAGCATAAAGAAAAACGGACTGTCCGGTCGAAAACCGGACATCTGGCAACCCTACCTACTGCGCTCAGGTTTCAAGTTGCGGGTTATAGTAAAAGTTTCGTTTAGAATTCTCCGTTAATATACATATATAGGTCACAATAATTAATTAATTCAATTTGAAGTTATAGTGGTTTTTAAATAGGTGAAAAAATGGGGGCGCTAAAAAAATATTTATTCTCAAAGTGGGCAGTAGACAAAATAAGTTTGGGAACCACTGATTTAGTAGTAGCGACGACGGAACAAACAAAATATGACTATCTCTTTCTATCTTGTTTGTTTGCTATCTGCCGCACCGCTCACGACTTTCGCTTTCAAGGTCAAAGCATGTCATGGGGGTTATCGTAAACATTTGGATAATATTTTATATTTTATTTTGTTCCCCTAATCATAAACCTAGAATAAATATTTTAATTGACGCGTGATATTGACGTGTCACTTGTCTCAACATTCGAAGCGATTGTATAGAATAGCGTCCATTCGCGTGGATGGCGTGGCGCTGCATGACCTGACGTGCCACTCAGCGTGCTTCTAGTGAGGCACTGAAGTGGCGCGTAACACGAAACTTTCACTTATGTTAAATCTAGTTTCAAGATATCATTAAAAAAATTCAAACAATACGAAATTATTGTCAAAACATAAATTTATTTTAAATTTGAAAAATTAGTATACGTTAAAAAGGTTGCGCAACCCTGCTTAAGCGAATGACCTGGCAGTCGGTTTGTTTACGTCTGGTATCGCTCGAGATTGAATAGACTTTAACTTAATCATCTATACTTATAATAAAACTGTAAAGGGTCGAATTCTGTACATTGAAGATATTTTGAAAATTTTTGTTGGAGGACACTATTTAGTCGATACTGAAGCCAAAACTGTAATTTATTTAATTTTTGTCTGTCTGTCTGTCTGTCTGTCTGTCTGTCTGTCTGTCTGTCTGTCTGTCTGTCTGTCTGTCTGTTTCACGACCGGGCATCACGGCTAATCCGCTGGATGGATTTAAATGAAACTTGACATGATTATAGTTCATACCCCGAGGTAGGACATAGGATACTTTTTGTCCCGAAATTCATCATGGTTTCCCTGGAAGACGGCATCAAAGTCCAAACGTTTTTTAGTTATAATTCATTAACGCGTTGTCCGATTCCATTCATTCTTTTTTTGTTAGAAAGGAGGTTCTTTAAAGATTATTCCATACAAATCTTATCATCATCACTTTTGTAGTTCAGGAATTACAGACATCAGAACCTTTAAGTTCAAGTATGTAGGTGACTTGAAACTCGGAATGCACAAAGAACCTAGGGCTAGGACGTAGGGCTCAAGTAAGACTGGAGTACCCTTACAGCCGTAAATAAATAGGCTTAACAGGAGATTTTGTATGGTTTAAAATTTTTCACTTTTAGGGTTAACAAAAATCATGTAACTGGCGTCATCGCTACGTTATACCGTATAGCGCCATCTCTACAATTTATGTGGAACTTGAATGTAAAACTGAGATAGGTGCTACCGAATTTTTTTAAATAAAAATTAACTGTCATGTTATTTACTGTTTCCTGACTTTATATTAAGATGGCACTGTTAACACATGAACAGATTTAAACTTTATCATCCGCAATATGGAAAGGGTAAGATAATGGGGTTCACAAATATTTTTAACTCTTAGGTCTTATCGATCCTAACCGACTGACTGTCATCTAAGGTCTTTTTATACGTAAAGAAATATATAGCCATTGTCCATTCTGATGTTTTGGATTGTATTGAGATGAAGCAAAGATTTTTAAAAGACTCTTATATTATGTTGGGCTGGGGAATATTGTTAGTAGAGTAATTTATCCCAGTGGTACCTACTCGGCCGAACTCTGAAAGAAGAGTTCTACCACCAGTACAACTTTTCACATGGTTTAATAATTTTTGACATATTTCGTGGTTTCGGAATAAAAATCACAATGAAAAGGACGATTTTAACTGTCGATATTTCGATACATTGGTACAAGTCGTGGTCACATAGTGACCACGACCTGTGCCACTGGGTCGAAATATCGACAGTTAAAATCGTCCTTTTGATCTTTCAACTACGTATTAATTAAACTTTATATTATTATTAAGAAAAAAGAGTTTTCAAAATCACCACAAGATAACCCGTGCAAAGTAAGAACAGGTTTCTGTACAACATCACACCAGAATCCCGCGAAAAATCAAGGAATTCCAGTAGGAAGGTATATTATGTAAAAAAATTGTAATTCACGCGGGCGGAGCCGCGGGCAACAGCTAGTTTATATCTAATACAGTCCGACAAGGCTCTCTTGGCACTTAAAGGAGGGCGCTGTTGCAAAACAAAAGCAGCCATAAAATAAAATCTCCTCAATTTTACTTCAATTTTAGTTTAAAATAGTTAATAGTAAGCAAAAACAACATAACATACAATAGTGATATACTGACAGAGCGAACTATCAAACAGTAGCACAAGATAGCGGCATTAGTTCAGACTTTAGCCACGCGCCAAAATAGCCTTGTCGCACTGTAAATAATTATTTACTTAAAATCTATAACTTTTGGTGCATGATTGAGATCTTGGAGAGATATCTTGAGAGTGGTAAATTGAAGTGTTTTTGTACCTACGAAAAAAATTATCCCCCTATTTAAAAAAAAATGCTTTAGTTCCTATGCTAGACTGTTTTTGTTTTTGTCACATTAAGTACTTTTACAATGTTAGTTGCTTTTGAGTTTTCTAAAATATAGTTTTTTACGTAACTATTACTTGTAATTATTATTATTATTTATCGTTATTAAATAAGATGCTTTGGTATTGGAAGTCAATATGAAAATGTATACGTTGGCTACAAAGAGTAGAAAAAAAATCGAAAAATTGTTTATAAAAAATATTTGAGTAAAATAAAGCTTTAATTAAGTGTTGCAACACGTCCTTATGTGAGAAGAGTCCAAGATTAACTCAGTATAACTCAGGATAACATTATGTATAGATTTATACTACTCCTAACTTCATAAAGCGACATCACTTATTTAAATAAGTAATTAACTTAACTGGATATAAATACAGAACATATTTTTTGGCTTTAGTCCTCAGAAAAAATACGGAAAAGGAGAATTTAAGGTAAACCCAAAAACATTCCTAGTTTTCTTTAGCTAAATTCGAGTCAAATTGTATTTTTAAAAATCTTGATTCAACAAACTATGGCCTAAAAATATTCGTAAATAAAAAATAGTAGTTTAAAAATATAGTACAACGACAATAACAATAATGTATAAAAATGTTTTTTTTTTGCTTTTTTTTGTCCATCGAAATTAGGTTTTAAAATTCTTAGTGAATAAGTGTTTACGATATTTTTAAATATAAATATTGTAATGCAAGTAGATTGTGATATAAATATTAGATCTGATCGTTTTAGTTTCGATGTGTAGACAGTTCCATAAGCGAATGAGTATTTTACTTATTATATGTTATGTTTTTCTATTAAATAAATTTTCATTCAAAAAACAATTTTTTAAACATGCTTTTATATGTCAATATTCATTTGATATCAATATTGTAAGAGTGGACTAATTAAATGACTATTCCGCCATCTTGGGTGTTCCGCCATATTGGATTTAGAGTGACGTCACACAGGTAATCATGCATTGTCATCCAAACTTAGCGTGGATACAAAATTTCAGATCAATCTGTTAAAGACATTTTTGCTCCAAAATAGGGTATTTTGCTCAAATCAAAATATTAACTTATTTAACTCCTTTTTAAAACTTTGAAAAAATAAATGAAATCTATTAAATTACGAAAAAGTTACAAGCAATTTAATAATCCTAATTAGACAGAGATAGTTATATTGGATAGTGACGTCACTATCACTCATACCATAGTAACTCGTGGTAACCCTAATTTACTTTTTGCGAGGAAAATTCAAATGCTTGTAAGTTGTAACTTTTGATTGGGATAAGAATTCATAACTAACGTAACTCTCTAACCTAACCTAGTTTTCACTTAAAAATGGAGTAAAATACCGTATTCCACCAAACAATCATACAACTCATCAATCATACAAATCTTTTTTAACAAGTAAATAATTTAAAGATTAAAAACTACGACTGCCTTGTGGTAAAACGACTTATTTCAAAAAATATAGCCTATGTTACTCGGAATGAAACAAGGGTTCTAATCTAATGATACCCCATAATATGTCCAAATCTATTCAGCCGTTCAGAAGTTATGGTGGAATAAAGAAACTCATATACATACATACATGAACACTAAAAACATTACTTTTCCATTTTTAGGCAGTAAAAAATACTCATTCGTTGATAGAACAACCTTGCTTGTAGTGTTCGCCGCCTAACGTACTTATCCGAGCATTTAATTTTATTTGTTGTGTTGTAAAGTGATTAAATATTATGAAAATGAATATTTTATAATTTTTAATCATCAAAAATATACTTATTATGTAATAAGTAATATTATGTAAGAATATACCTAATGTACACCGTTTTATTTGATGATGAATAAATGATGTTAGTACAATACAAAATTGTCGTTTTATTTCTTTATCTAATACAATATATATCTGGGTGACCGAGCTTCGCTCGGTAGTTAGTATAGCTACTGGCTAATAGATGGCAGCAGGAGTAATATTTTTTATTTTTTTTCGTAAATTCGACATTTTCTAAAAATGAATCCTAGCTAGATCGATTTATCGCCCCCAAAACCCCTGTATACTAAATTTCATGAAAATCGTTCAGCAGCCGTTTCCGAAATCCAGATCATATAGAAATATATATACATACATATATACAAGAATTGCTCGTTTAAAGGTATAGGATACATATCTATATAATTCTAGTTGACCTGGCCAACGTTGTTTTGCCCTATATATAAATTGAGATTTAAGCTATCCTATCTTTTAAGTTAGATCAAACTGTGTACCTATTCCGAGTTTTTTACTAATCCGCAAGTGAGAGAGTAAACGCGAATTTGTATAGGATTGTTTTAGCGACATCTATTGAGAACATTTGCAAACTGTTCCAATCCCATACAAATCGACGTTAACTCTCTAACGATCGAATAAGTAAACGTATTTTCAAAAACTCGGAATCAGCACACTGCACACGGTGTGCAAATTTGATTAAAATCGGTTAAGTAGTTTAGGAGTGAAGCGCGGACAAACAACGTGACGCGTAATTTATATATTTTAAGATGATAGTGGGTGGCTTCAGTCGCGACTGGTTACTACTCTACCGGCAAAGACGCACCAAAAAACAATTTAGCGTCTCGGCGCGATGCTGTGTAGAAACAGTTAGGTGTTCCTTACCCTCGCATGTGACATCGCAGTGAAGTATACATCGTTTTATCTAAAGTTGAACGCCCCTCCGCATGTTTACACTCACACAATGAGGGGAAAGTAGGGTGGAGGGGCGTTCATTTTTAAATTAAATGATCACAACGAACTTGTAAGTTGTAGCGTTTAAAAAAAACTACTTGATTATTTCTGTATGTTTATTCGAATCATAAAATCTACTACACATCAATTGCTGCAGTATTTCTTCGATTGTATTCGATCTTATTACTTCCGCTGCACGACTTTTTCATGCGTTTCCGCTTCCATGCGCTCGCATATGCTCCTTCAACGATTTTATAATTTCATTGCATGATTTGTCCATGTGTTTATCGCTTCCATGCGCCGGCATATGCTCCCTCAACGATTATCATTTCGATTTTATTTCTTCCTTTGCATGACTTCCATGCGTTTGTCGCTTCCATGCGCTCGCATATGCTCCCGCAACGATTATCATTTCGATTTTATTACTGCCTTTTCATGACTTCCATGTGTTTATCGCTTCCATGCGCTCGCATATGCTCCCTCAACGATTATCGTTTCGAATATATTACTTCCTTTGCATGACTTCCATGCGCTCGCATATGCTCCTCAACGATTATACTATTCCGTTGCAAGATCTGTCCATGCGTTTATCGCTTCCATGCGCCCGCATATGTTCCCTCAACGTGTAACTCCTAGCATACGATTTCGTACAAACCGAGCAACTGAACGGTTTCTCAGCCGTATGTTTGGACATATGCTTTTTCAGCCCATGGTTGGTAATGAACGCCATGTTGCATACATTGCACTTTTTATTCTTATGCCCGTGAGTTTGTCGTATATGAGTCGCCAGATAATGTTTTATGTTGTATTCTTTATCACAGAACGGGCATTTGAATTTGTTTGTGACATCATGTGCTTCTGACATGTGTTTTATCCGGGCATTGTAATGCTTCATGGGTTTGAAACAGATGTGGCATGTAATCGTCCGTTTCGAGTGAGTCTCCGCGTGGTTGGAAAGCGAGGTTTTCGTCCTGAGCACTTTCCCGCACAGCTTGCATGGAAAAACACCGTTTTCGTGCGTGCGTTTGTGTACCCTCAAACGTTTGGAGTTTATAAACGATTTGCCGCAAACGTCGCAAATGCAATTCGCGTAATGCACATTCAGATGTACCGTCAAATTGCGGAAAACGTGGAATTGTTTTCCGCACAAATGGCACACGTAGGG
Organism: Coenonympha glycerion; assembly: GCA_963855885.1. Lineage (NCBI taxonomy): Eukaryota > Metazoa > Arthropoda > Insecta > Lepidoptera > Nymphalidae > Coenonympha > Coenonympha glycerion. The sequence goes on along the minus strand of OY979651.1, from coordinate 7,949,369 downwards.
GCTTGAATCGACTTTGTAGTCGGCGATGCACTCTTTGTAAATCACCTTGCCGTGCGTTTCGCGGAAGTGGTCCGCCATCTTGTCGACGTCTGTCAAAGATGTGCGACAGTGGCGACATTCCAAATTTGAAATTTCGATTTGCAACGAGCGCGGGTAGCGTTTTATTTTTTTTAATTCGTCGATAATGTCGGTGTGGGCTCGCGTGTAATGGGTCCGCAATGAGCTAGTGTCCATAAAGGTCTCAGTGCAGAAGAAGCATCGAAACCAGCTCTTTTGGTGGCGGAAAGGGCAGGCGGTTGTCTCCGCGAGGACGATACTGCAGTTTAGTATCATACGCCTGCGTTCTGATACTTGTTTGGTGTTATTTGTCGTCGTGAGATCTGAAAAATTAAACAAGTAAATAATAATTTAATAATTTTTAATAATTAATAGTGGACAACATCACATACATTCCTCCGATCCCTTAGTAAGTAGCATATATAACTTCTGAACGGATGAATAGATTTGGACATTTTGGATTGGATTTGACGACCTCCGTGGTTGAGTGGTTAGCGTGCCGGTTTTCAAGGCGCCGCCATCTCTGAGGTTCCGGGTTCGAACCTCGGTCGGTATGTAGAAAAATAAGTTTTCTACATTGTCTCGGGTCTGGGTGTTGTGGTACCTTCGTTGTTTTTGATTTCCTTAACACAAGTGCATAACTCACACATATATCTACATACATACATGCATTAAAAACATTACGCTACTTTTTGGGCAGTCGTGTAAAATAATATATGTTACGTGTGTGCGAGCTTGCTGCGTGTATATGTTGTATGTCTATGTGTATGTTACTCCTTCACGCTAAAACTGCTGAACCGATTTGGCTGAAATTTGGAATGAAGGTAGATTATATTGTGGACATAAGCTAGTTTTTGTTCTGAAACAATCCATGGTTCCCACTGGACTTGTGAAAACCAGGGAATTCACACGGCCAGAACTGAGGGCTTAAGGGTCCTGTGAACTACGATGTCTCCCATACAAACGTATTTACCAAAATCATTTGTAATTCGTGTATATTTCGATCATGTTGTGGTATTATTCGGGTTCGTATAGTAATAATCTATGCTCCTGGCCATATCTGGTTCTGAAGTACTGTTGTTAAACGAATTTGTAAACGAATTTAGTTTTGCTAATTTTTATGTCAAAGAGGACATGTTTTCTGCTTATTTGTTTTGTAATAAAAACAACACTATCTCACGTGGCATTAGTTCAGGAGCACAGTTTTTATTGTCCGGCTAAGGAAAAACACCAGTTAATAAAGAAAGTTACAAATTTTTGGTATTACGGAACTCGACCAAAGTTATAAAAATTTTGATCAAAATTGATTATTATTTTATTTTAAAGAAATATTTCCGAACCAAATATGGTCAGGAGCATAGATTATTACTATATGAATCCGAATAACACCACAACATGATCGAAATATTCACGAATTACAAATTATTTGGTATTTTGCATTAACGGAGACATCGTAGTTCACAGGCCTCTCAGTTGGCAGCACTTTACCTGTGAAATTCGTCCTAATTTCAACACTATCATCACAACCATTAAGTCGCTTTTCCTTTGATTCCTGAAGAATACCATCATTCTCTGCAACACATTCACTGTTGTTTGGTGTTTTCATCAGGCTTGCAATAGGTGTGTCCGAGTCATAATCATGGTTGTCTATCTCTTTCCTTCTTTGTCTCTCTTCCCTTAATTTTATTTTGCGTCTCTTTTTAACAGTAAGTGGAAGCTTCTTCGTAAATTCTGTTGGACTTTGTGAGGTGTTTAAATCTGTAAGGAATATTTTATATGTAAAATCTGAAAAAACTGGCCAAGTGCGATTCGGACTCGCGCACGAAGGGTTCCGTACCATTATCAATATCAATCAATCAATACATATAATAAATCTGTACAGATCGAATTTCTGTACAATTAAAAAAAATGCTAAAAACCGAGTCAGGGGGATGTAAGAAGTGAAATAGAACCAATGTTGATTTTTTTCAAAATTTTTGTTTCTCTGTCTGTTTATCTGTTTGTCTGTCTGTTTGTACGGGCTAATCTTTGAAACGGCTGGACCGATTCAAATGAAATTTTGTGTGGTGGTAGCTTATGTCTCTGGGCTCGTATAGGATACTTTTGATCCCGGTAAATTAAAGAGTTCCCGTGGGCTAGTCAAAAAACTGTAATTAATTTAATAGCTTTGTATACAACAAGTTATGAACTTATTTAAGTAAAATTTGTTGTGTTGATACCTTATGTTGCCGTTAAAACAAAATATTATAATTAGTAAAACTTAATAATCCCATCCATCGAGATCCCGCGGGAAAGTAAAACATTACAAAAACAGTGTTTAGCAGGCGTCTTTCACGGGATTTAAAATAAAATTTTATGGTCGTTTTTCATATGCCACCAACGCTCGACCAACGCTAGACCAACGCGCCACCAACGCTCGACAAACGCGCCACCAACGCTCGACCAACGCTCGACCAACGCGCCACTAACGCTCGACCAACGCGCCACCAACGCTCGACAAACGCGCCACAAACGCTCGACCAACGCACAACCTACGCTCGACCAACGCGCCACTAACGCTCGACCAACGCGCCACCAACGCTCGACAAACGCGCCACAAACGCTCGACCAACGCACAACCTACGCTCGACCAACGCGCCACTAACGCTCGACCAACGCTCAACCAACGCTCGACCAACGCGCCACCAACGCTCGACCAACGCTCGACCAACGCGCCACCAACGCTCGACAAACGCGCCACAAACGCTCGACCAACGCGCCACAAACGCTCGACCAACGCGCCACCAACGCTCGACCAACGCTCAACCAACGCTCGACCAACGCTCGACCAACGCTTGACCAATGCGCCACAAACGCTCGACCAACGCGCCACCAACGCTCGACCAACGCTCAACCAACGCGCCACCAACGCTCGACCAACGCTCGACCAACGCGCCATAAACGCGTCAGGTAAAAACCGAGTCAGGGGGATGTAAGAAGTGAAATGGAACCAATGTTGATTTTTTTCAAAATTTTTGTTTCTCTGTCTGTTTATCTGTTTGTCTGTCTGTTTGTACGGGCTAATCTTTGAAACGGCTGGACCGATTCAAATGTAATTTTGTGTGGTGGTAGCTTATGTCTCTGGGCAACATATAGGATACTTTTGATCCCGGTAAATTAAAGAGTTCCCGTGGGCTAGTCAAAAAACTGTAATTAATTTAATAGCTTTGTATACAACAAGTTATGAACTTATTTGAGTAAAATTTGTTGTGTTGATACCTTATGTTGCCGTTAAAACAAAATATTATAATTAGTAAAACTTAATAATCCCATCCATCGAGATCCCGCGGGAAAGTAAAACATTACAAAAACAGTGTTTAGCAGGCGTCTTTCACGGGATTTAAAATAAAATTTTATGGTCGTTTTTCATATGCCACCAACGCTCGACCAACGCGCCACCAAAGCTCGACCAACGCTCGGCCAACGCGCCACCAACGTTCGACCAACGCGCCACTAACGCTCGACCAACGCGCCACCAACGCTCGACCAACGCTCAACCAACGCGCCACCAACGCTCGACAAACGCGCCACCAACGCTCGACCAACGCGCCACCAAAGCTCGAGCAACGCTCGACCAACGCGCCTTAAACGCTCGACCAACGCTCAACCAACGCTCGACCAACGCGCCACCAACGCTCGACAAACGCGCCACCAACGCTCGACCAACGCTCGACCAACGCGCCACTAACGCTCGACCAACGCGCCACCAACGCTCGACCAACGCTCAACCAACGCGCCACCAACGCTCGACAAACGCGCCACCAACGCTCGACCAACGCGCCACCAAAGCTCGAGCAACGCTCGACCAACGCGCCTTAAACGCTCGACCAACGCTCAACCAACGCTCGACCAACGCGCCACCAACGTTCGACTAACGCGCCACAATTTTGATTTTTTCAAATTTTTTGTTTCTCTGTCTGTTTATCTGTTTGTCTGTCTGTTATTACGGGCTAATCTTTGAAACGGCTGGACCGGTTCAAATAAAATTTTGTGTGGTGGTAGCTTATGTCTCTAGGCAACATATAGGATACTTTTGATCCCGGTAAATTAAAGAGTTCCCGTGGGCTAGTCAAAAAACTGTAATTAATTTAATAGCTTTGTATACAACAACTTATGAACTTATTTGAGTAAAATTTGTTGTGTTGATACCTTATGTTGCCGTTAAAACAAAATATTATAATTAGTAAAACTTAATAATCCCATCCATCGAGATCCCGCGGGAAAGTAAAACATTACAAAAACAGTGTTTAGCAGGCGTCTTTCACGGGATTTAAAATAAAATTTTATGGTCGTTTTTCATATGCCACCAACGCTCGACCAACGCGCCACCAAAGCTCAACCAACGCTCGGCCAACGCGCCACCAACGCTCGACCAACGCGCCACCAAAGCTCGAGCAACGCTCGACCAACGCGCCACTAACGCTCGACCAACGCGCCACCAACGCTCGACCAACGCGCTACAAACGCTCGACCAACGCACAACCAACGCTCGACCAACGCTCAACCAACGCTCGACCAACGCGCCACCAACGTTCGACTAACGCGCCACTTACGCTCGACCAACGCGCCATAAACGCGTCAGGTAAAAACCGAGTCAGGGGGATGTAAGAAGTGAAATAGAACCAATTTTGATTTTTTCAAATTTTTTGTTTCTCTGTCTGTTTATCTGTTTGTCTGTCTGTTATTACGGGCTAATCTTTGAAACGGCTGGACCGATTCAAATAAAATTTTGTGTGGTGGTAGCTTATATCTCTAGGCAACATATAGGATACTTTTGATCCCGGTAAATTAAAGAGTTCCCGTGGGCTAGTCAAAAACTGTAATTAATTTAAAAGCTTTGTATACAACAACTTATGAACTTATTTGAGTAAAATTTGTTGTGTTGATACCTTATGTTGCCGTTAAAACAAAATATTATAATTAGTAAAACTTAATAATCCCATCCATCGAGATCCTGCGGGAAAGTAAAACATTACAAAAACAGTGTTTAGCTTCTTCAGTCTTTCACGGGATTTAAAATAAAATTTTATGGTCGTTTTTCATATGCCACCAACGTTCGACCAACGCGCCACCAAAGCTCGGCCAACGCGCCACTAACGCGCGACCAACGCGCCGCCAACGCTCGACCAACGCACGACGAACGCTCGACCAACGCGCCACTAACGCTCGACCAACGCGCCACCAACGCTCGACCAACGCGTCACAAACGCTCGACCAACGCGCCACAAACGCTCGACCAACGCGCCACCAACGCTCGACCAACGCTCAACCACGAAAGAAGATTGCACGTTGACAGGAGAGATTGGACGAAGACTCCTTTACGCGTCTATCGAACCCAGGGCCTTTCACTCATTTATCTTGGGAAAAATCAGGAAATTCCACGGGAAACATGCGGGCGGAGCCGCGGGCAACAGCTAGTCTATAATAATAACGGCAAAATAATTATGCTAGATGTATGGGAGCCTTTAATATTTATTAAATTGTTTCGGTACTCAAGTATTTGTTCTTATAGTGGCAATAAAAGTACATCATCTGTGAAAATTTCATGTCTCAAATTCATGGTTCAAGAGATACAGTCTGGTGACAGATGGACGGACGGCGGAGTTTTAGTAATAGGGTCGCGTTTTTACCTTTGTGTATCCTAAAAAGATATGCAGAATAATTAGAATGGATTCGCCAACACAAGCAAAATTGCTCAGATCACAATACCAACGCAATGTTGCCTGTTTAGCGGTTTTTCACAGAAACTTTGGATGTTATATTTCTTTAAAGTAAACTAGTTGCATACATCAAAGAATACTAACCATCATAAAATACGTCAGTCATACATTCTGTAGAACATCTTTTACTGTTTTCTGAAATTGTGCCCTTTCCTTCTTTGTCTGAAAAGTGAAAATCACAATATAAATATGAACGATACCATAGTATGGGATATGCTATCCTATTTTCTAAAGTAAGTTGACATGGATCATCATCATCATCATCACATCAGCCTGCGGACGTCCACTGTTGAACATAGGCCTTCCCAAGCGAGCGCCACCACACCCTGTCCTCAGCCTTCCTCATCCAGCCGCTTCCCGCCACCCGCTTAATGTCGTCGGTCCAACGAGCTGGAGGGCGCCCCACGCTACGTTTACTTGTACGCGGTCTCCACTCTAGGACTTTTCGGCTCCACCGGCCATCGCCCCTACGACACGCGTGACCTGCCCACTGCCACTTCAGCTTGCTTATGGTTTGGGCTATGTCAGCAACCTTGGTTCTCCTGCGAATCTCCTCATTTCGGATTTGTCCCTCAGGGAAACTCCTAACATAGCCCTCTCCATGGCCCGCTGCGTGACTTTAAATTTGTGGATCAGGCCGTGTGTCAATGTCCACGTTTCAGCACCATAGGTGAGGACGGGAAGGACGCACTGGTTAAAAACTTTTGTTTTCAGGCATTGAGGAATTGACGAGGAGAAGACTTGATTCAATTTGCCAAATGCTGCCCAGCCCAGCCGTATTCTTCTGTTGGCTTCTACATCGAAATTTTAGTTGACATGGATAAATACACTAATTTATAAGTTTCAATCCAATTTAAAAGGCCCATTATTACTTTTAGCTTTGAACGAGAGAAGATACCTTGCATTTTTTACCAATTTATTTTAGTATCCTACTAATATTACAAATGTGAAAGTTTGTAAGTATGGATGGATGAATCTTTGTTACTCTTTCACGCCGCAACTGCTGAACCGATTTGGCTGAAATTTGGAACATAAATAGCTTATAAGCCGGATATAAATTTAGGCTACTTTTAATCATGGGAAAATACATTGTTCCAACGGGATGAGCGAAAAACCGAAATTTATGCAGACGAAGCAGCATTTATGCAACAGGTACTTTTTGTTTTAGTGTTTCACACGCTTTTTTATAAATTATTATTTATAATGTACCAAAATTATTGCTGCCACGGTACTTGAACCCCTGTCCCCCAGTTATCGCGGCTGGATCCCATATATCCACAGTACTAAATTGACATTTGTTGCTAGTGACTGTCGTTTTTAATGTCATTTTATTTTAGTTCCTTGGACACTCACACCATGTTATGCACCAATCAGCACCAAAATGGCGAAAAGGAAGCGTCTTCATTTTTACATTAACAGTCAGTGATCCATAGAATAGAGATCAGTGTTACAGCTAGACAATCCTCTTCAGCCCACCTGTCCGGGAGAGCCAGTAGCGTGAAAACCGCTGGTCAGCGCTCAGGACCTGCTGGTGGAAGCTGTAAGCATCTCGCAGCTGCTCCGCGCACGCGCTGCACACGAGGCGACTAACAGCCGGCTCCGTCATGTAAGAGAGCTGAAAAATATCAATATTTAAAATTCTTGTGCTAATTTTTGTTACCAATCTCCACCGAAACACAAAAAAAATTATAATCATCAGTCTGCACATATCAATACATATATAACAATGACATTGGTAAGGGATTTGAAATAGGTCGCCTTAAATATTTCTTATATCTTTAATTCTCTTAAAAGACCGGTCGATGGAGCCCCGCGAAGCTATTTCTGGGTGGTCATAAAATAAAATAAGCACTCAGAAGTAAGGCCTTGCCGGAATCGTTCTGTGGTATCCCTTTAAGCCTGGCTAGGCTTACCCTGGCAACCTATTGCGGTCTGAAGACATTCATGCACTGGAATAACACTCCAGAAAATCACTCAAAATAGCTAATAAGAGCCTACAATAAGAAGGCCGCCTCAGAGGCACTGGGCACTGAGTCTGAGGCGCTGGGCAGAAAGAAGCTCAGAATCCTGGCAAGGGCACTCACGGGACATTGTGGTTTGAACAAACATATGTTTAACCTAAAGCTCCGTAACACAGTCAAGTGGCACATACTGTGCAGTTGCCCAGCCCTGACGCACAAGCGTAGCAGACTCATGGGACAGTACATCCTCCGCCCAGAGGAGGTTAAATACACCCCTGTAAAGGACGTGCTGCTCTTTCTGGCGGCAACTGGACTTGCAGGGGAATTATAGGCAGCGGCGAGCACAAAAGATCGGCGACGGTCAACGTGCTACCGGGAACAAAGGAGGCCCTGCATAGCCGCGACAACAAGAAGAAGAAGAAGGCCTTGCAGGCCCCCGCCATCCTCTTCGTCACCTAAATTATCCGAATCAGGGTGCCCTCAAGTTCTGATCTTGCTTTGTTTGTTCTTGTATTCTAAGTAATTTATGACAATAGACTTTAGCGAACGGGTATAAGACCCTCAGCCTTGTGATAGCTTGAGGTTGACTCTTTAGTGTTCACTCTTCTTCTTTAACCCTCTTAAAAGCTCTGCTTCAAATGAAAGCGACTCGATTCAAAGCCTCATCCATGACATTTACCTGGTGGGAGCACTGAGCATAGCGAAGTCAAACTACACACAATAACATAATATACACCCCAGTCTAGTATCATACGAACCCTGTCGATGGGCTCGCGCCTGAGGGGGTATTCTCAGTCTTGAACAGTGTCTTCTTGAAACCAGGGCGCATCGAAGAGTATTAGCTCTTCAGGCTTCAAGCGAGGCTCTGAGGTCTGAGACTCTTTTTTTTCCCTTAGCTTTTGGGATGTGTATGGATATACAAGAAACCATTTGCGAACCATTAAATACCACTTCACGTAAAAACATCCCGGAGGCGCAAAAGGCAGCCAAAACCGCCCACGTCGCCGAAGGAACTCTTGTATAGTAGAAGTGGTAGGGATTCTGAAACCGTGGTGGTAAAAGATTGGTCCGCTAGGCTATTTATTAATCAGTCATAAGCGTCCAACGATACCTTCAATGGTGTTGATCTAAATTCTAAATAATAAACACTTACTGAAATCCCAAAGCAAGCGCGAAGTAAGCTGGCAAAAATTTCCTTCTTTCCAGTTTCCGATATATAGGCGGCCGTCATGTCCCACGTCCCGCTGTCTGTGAGGCAGCATCGGCAGACGTCGGCCTTGAATACCCAGTCACATTTTTCATCAACATCCATTACCTATTATTTTAGAAAAATTATGATTGCAATTTGCAAACAATCAACAATGAACAAAACAAATGCAATTTTTTTTTTTTAATAACTGGCTTTACGGCTCTGGGTTCCATTCCAGCCTATCCCTTGTTTTATGTCTATGTTCCAGCCACCTATCCCTTGTTTTATGTCTATGTTCCAGCCAGTTTTATGTCTATGGTTCCAGCCCTTCAGCCTTCAACAAATGCAATGCAATTTTTTTTTTTAATAACTGGCTTTACGGCTCTGGGTTCCAGCCCTTCTGAGAATGCAATGCAAGATCACACACAGACACAGAACATTAACTCCTAGCGGAGCACACAGACCAGAAAACTCACTGATATGTACCTATCTCTGGATTCATGATTTGACAGTTTGACAGTTCATTTTTTGTGCCGATTTGAAGCGCCTCCCCCGAGCGTCCACAGTACTAAATTGACATTTGTTGGAAGTGGACCTTATGGTGGCACTTCACATGGCTATTTGTATTTGCGTATTTGTCATATTTGTCAAATAACTTCCATGTGTGGAGAGTATATTTGCCAAAATTATTGCCATATTTGCCTATTTGGCAAATACAGCCAATAACAAATACGGTTTACCGAACGGCGGTCGGTTTTTTGAGACACATCAAAGAGAGCAAACACGCAAATGTACTGGCCACACATGGTCGGCATAAGCGCGCGAATTGTCGGGCGGACTGCCATAATAACCTAAAAAAGAACGTTAATAAGTGATAATTATTGTTTTTATTAGCCGTTCGTTGTGTCCCACGGCTGGGCAAAGTATTGACACCGGAAAATGGAAAATGGAAAATTCAGTATTAAAAATGGAAAATGAAAAATGGAAAATGGGAAATGGAAAATGGGAAATGGAAAATTGAGTATTGACACCGGAAAATGGAAAATGGAAAATGTGAAATGGGAAGTGGAAAATGGGAAATGGAAAATGGGAAGTGGAAAATGGGAAATAGGAAATGGAAAATGGAAAACGGAAAATGGAAAATGGGAAATGGGAAAATTGAGTATTGACACCGGAAAATGGAAAATGGAAAATGGAAAATTGAAAATGGAAAATTGAGTATTGAAAATGGAAAATGGGAAATGGAAAATGGAAAGTGGAAAATGGGAAATGGAACATTGAGTATTGACACCGGAAAATGGAAAATGGTAAACGGAAAATGGAATATGGAAAATGGAAATAGAAAATTGAGTATTGACACCGGAAAATGGATAATGGAAAATGGAAATGAAAAATTGATTGTTGACAACGGAAAATGGAAAATGGAAAATTGAAAATGGAAAATTATGGAGTATTGACACCGGAAAATGGAAAATGGAAAATTCAGTATTGAAAATGGAAAATGGAAAATGAAAAATGGAAAATGAAAAATGGAAAATGAGAAATGGAAAATTGAGTATTGATACCGGAAAATGGAAAATGGGAAATAGGAAATGGAAAATGGAAATTGGAAAATGGAAAATGGGAAATGGGAAAATTGAGAATTGACACCGGAAAATGGAAAATGGAAAATGGAAAATTGAGTATTGAAAATGGAAAATGGAAAATGGGAAATGGAAAATTGAGTATTGACACCGGAAAATGGAAAATGGAAAATTGAAAATGGAAAATTATGGAGTATTGACACCGGAAAATGGAAAATGGAAAATGGGAAATGGAAAATGGAAAATGAAATGAGGATAATGATTCCATTTTCCATTTTTCGGTGTCAATACTCAATTTTCCATTTCCCATTTTCCATTTTCCGTTTTCCATTTCCCATTTTCCATTTTCCGGTGTCAATACTCAATTTTCCATTTCCCATTTTCCATTTCCCATTTTCCATTTTCAATACTTAATTTTCCATTTTCAATTTTCCATTTTCCATTTTCCATTTTCCGGTGTCAATACTCAATTTTCCCATTTCCCATTTTCCGTTTTCCGTTTTCAATTTTCCATTTTCCATTTACAATTTTCAATTTTCCATTTTCCATTTTCCGGTGTCAATTCTCAATTTTCCCATTTCCCATTTTCCATTTTCCATTTCCTGTTTTCCATTATCCATTTTCCGGTATCAATACTCAATTTCCCATTTCCCATTTTCCATTTCCCATTTTTCATTTTCCATTTTTCATTTTCCATTTTCCATTTTCAATACTGAATTTTCCATTTTCCATTTTCCGGTGTCAATACTCCATAATTTTCCATTTTCAATTTTCCATTTTCCATTTTCCGTTGTCAACAATCAATTTTTCATTTCCATTTTCCACTATCCATTTTCCGGTGTCAATACTCAATTTTCCATTTCCATTTTCCATATTCCATTTTCCATTTTCCATTTTCAATACTCAATTTTCCATTTTCAATTTTCAATTTTTCATTTTCCATTTTCCATTTTCCGTTTTCCGGTGTCAATACTCCATAATTTTCCATTTTCCATTTTCCGGTGTCGATGCTCCATAATTTTCCATTTCCCATTTCCCATTTTCCATTTCCCATTTCCCATTTTCCATTTTCCATTTTCCATTTTCAATACTCAATTTTCCATTTTCAATTTTCAATTTTTCATTTCCCATTTTCCATTTTCCATTTCCCATTTTCCACTTCCCATTTCACATTTTCCACTTCCCATTTTCCATTTCCCATTTTCCACTTCCCATTTCACATTTTCCATTTTCCATTTTCCGGTGTCAATACTCAATTTTCCATTTCCCATTTTCCATTTCCCATTTTCCATTTTTCATTTTCCATTTTTAATACTGAATTTGCCATTTCCCATTTTCCATTTCCCATTTTCCACTTCCCATTTTCTACTTCCCATTTCACATTTTCCATTTCCCATTTTCCATTTTCCGGTGTCAATACTCAATTTTCCATTTCCCATTTTTCCATTTTACATTTCCCATTTTCCACTTCCCATTACACATTTTCTATTTTCTATTTTCCATTTTCCATTTCCCATTTTCCATTTCCCATTTTCCACTTCCCATTTCACATTTTCTATTTCTCATTTCCCATTTTCCACTTCCCATTTCACTTTTTCTATTTTCTATTTTCCATTTTCCATTTCCCATTTTCCATTGTCAATTTTCCATTTTCCTTTTTCCGTTTTCCATTATCCAGTTCCCATTTCCCATTTTCCATTTCCCATTTTCCATTTTTCATTTGCCATTTTCCATTTTCAATACTCAATTTTCCATTTTCCGTTGTCAATACTCCATAATGTTCCATTTTCAATTTTCCATTTTCCATTTTCTGGTGTCAATAATCAATTTTTCATTTCTATTATCCATTTTCAATTTTCCATGTTCAATTTTCCATTTTCCATTTCCCATTTTCCATTTCCCATTTTCCACTTCCCATTTTCTACTTCCCATTTCACATTTTCCATTTCCCATTTTCCATTTTCAATTTTCAATTTTCCATTTTCCATTTTTCTATTTTCCATTTCCCATTTTCCACTTCCCATTTCACATTTTCCATTTTCTATTTTCCATTTCCCATTTCCCATTTTCCATTTTCCATTTCCCATTTTCCACTTCCCATTTCACATTTTCTATTTCCCATTTTCCATTTTCAATTTTCCATTTTCCTTTTTCCGTTTTCCATTATCCAGTTTCCATTTCCCATTTTCCATTTCCCATTTCCCATTTTCCATTTGCCATTTTCCATTTTCAACACTCAATTTTCCATTTTCCATTTTCCGGTGTCAATACTCCATAATTTTCCATTTTCAATTTTCCATTTTTCCATTTTCCATTTTCCACTTCCCATTTTCTATTTTCAATTTTCCTTTTTCCGTTTTCCATTATCCAGTTCCCATTTCCCATTTCCAATTTTCCATTTCCCATTTTCCATTTTTCATTTGCCATTTTCCATTTTCAATACTCAATTTTCCATTTACCATTTTCCGGTGTCAATACTCCATAATTTTCCAATTTCCATTTTCTGGTGTCAATAATCAATTTTTCATTTCCATTTTCCATTATCCATTTTCAATTTTCCATGTTCAATTTTCCATTTGCCATTTCCCATTTTCCATTTCCCATTTTCCACTTCCCATTTTCTACTTCCCATTTCACATTTTCCATTTCCCATTTTCTATTTTCCATTTTCCGGTGTCAATACTCAATTTTCCATTTCCCATTTTTCCATTTTACATTTCCCATTTTCCACTTCCCATTACACATTTTCTATTTTCTATTTTCCATTTTCCATTTCCCATTTCCCATTTTCCATTTCCCATTTTCCACTTCCCATTTCACATTTTCTATTTCTCATTTCCCATTTTCCACTTCCCATTTCACTTTTTCTATTTTCTATTTTCCATTTTCCATTTTTCATTTTCCATTTTCAATTTTCCATGTTCAATTTTCCATTTTTCATTTTCATATAATATACCTGATCTAAGTGGTGGAGTGACAGTCTAATAATGCTTTTTACTACATCTATGGCATAGATATAAAACACTATGTCTATGGCAGATGGCTGCTATCACAGAACATTATTATATTATAATAAGGTATACCTAGGTATTCCGTATTACGATGCAGCCGAAAATGTTATTGTACTATCATATTAAGTACATTATTTGATATGGTAGGCTAAAATTAAGTAGGTATAATATCAATTTGTCTCATCATTATCTAGGTTTATTGATATATAAAAAACTGAAAATATAAGACTCGAAAGATTCGTCGTATTTTAACATATTCCATATACAAAATGAAGCCACGCGAATCTCTTCGCCAAAAATTTAAAGAAATAGGCATTCTTACAGTGGCGTGTCAATACATTTATAATTGTCTACTGTTTGTACGTCAAAATATTAATAATTACAATAAACGGATTAGTTGTAGTGCCACACCGTTTGCGTAAGGTACAGAAGTCCTTTGTGGGGTTGAGTGTACGCTTCTACAATATGATCCCGAAGTCTATCTTGGACTTACCTTTGCACCGGTTTAAAGATACTGCCAAAAAACATCTAATAAATCAGGGTTACTACACCATTGAAGAATTTTTAAATAACAAAGATTCTTGGAACGATAGTGATATGCTTCCATCTCCTCACGAGATATCTTAAAAATATTGTTTCATACTAAGTACTTACTAAAAATTGTATATTGAGACATTTTTTGAAAAGAGCAAGTACCGAGTTTCTTGCCAGTTCTTCTCGGTGCAAACCTGCTTTCCGAACCTGGCGGTAGAGTCTCGACATTTCATGAGAGCTTATATCTAAGCCTATGTGAAAAAATAAAATAAAAAAAAAAACACTAAATACCTATGTGGCAACTTTGGGCGTAATTAAATAAGAATAAGAGTATGACAATTCAAAGAAAATTTATCATTGAACTTAGTTTATTTATACATTACTTGAAATAAGTTAACTTTGCAAAACATACATTGAGTGGTTTTTTCTCAAAACATTTTGCCAAATCTCACGGGATTACAGGTTTTTACCAGTATGAGTCCTTGCATGAGTCACTAATCTGCTCTTTTGTGTACATTTATAACTGCAGATCTCACAAGATTACAGGTTTTCACTAGTATGGGTCCTCAAAGCCTTGGTAAACTGCTCTGTTTTGAACATTTAAAACTGCATCTTTCACAAGAATACAGCCTATCACCAGTATGGATCTTCACATGACTCACTAATTTGCTCTTTTGTGTACATTTATAACTGCAGATCCCATAGGATTACAGGTTTTCATCAATATGGGTCTTCAAATGCCTTAGTAAACTGCTCTGTTCTGAACATTTAAAATTGCATCTCTCACAAGAATACGGTCTTTCACCAGTATGGGTCCTCGCATGAGAGGCTAATCTGCTCTTTTGTGTACATTTACAACTGCAAATCTCACAGGATTACAGGTTTTCATCAATATGAGTCTTCAAATGCCTCAGTAAACTGCTCTGTTCTGAACATTTAAAATTGCATCTCTCACAAGAATACGGCCTTTCACCAGTATGGATCCTCGCATGAGTCGCTAATCTGCTCTTTTGTGTACATTTATAACTGCAGATATCACAGGAATAAGGTTTTTCACCAGTATGGATCCTATAATGTTTTGGTAAATTGCTCTTTACTGTACATCTATAACTACATAACTCACAAGAATACGGTCTTTCACCAGTATGCCTCCTCCTATGAATCACTAATCTGCTCTTTTGTGAACATTTATAACTGCATATCTCACAGGAAAAAGGCTTTTCACCGGTGTGGGTCCTAACATGTTGGTCTAAATTGCTCTTTTGCGTACATTTATAACTGCATATCTCACAGGAAAATGACTTTCCACTGGTGTGGGTTCTTTTATGTATAACTAAGCTACTCTTTTCTGTACATTTATAAGGACATTTTTTACAGGAATAGGTTTTTTCACCGGTGTGAATTCTCAAATGTGCAATTAATCTGGTCTTTCGTGTAAACACACGGTGACAAAAATCACAAATGAAAGCGCGTGTGCGTGAACCAGTTGCCGTCAGTGTGGAGATAGCGGGCTCGTCGTGCGCGCGTGCTGCGCGACACTGCGCGCGTCCACGTGCAGTGCGCGCGTTACTGTCACTGCAACCGACAGCTTGTCGCGCTCGCGTCAGCGCCTCCTCTTGTTTGGGTACAAGGTGTTTGTTGTGTTTCATAACGTCGTACAACTTCACTACAGGATGGTGGTTACTCGTGGTTCTGTGCTCGCTGTCAGTTGCTCGCGCACTGCGCTGTGTTGTGTCGGCTTCGTCTTCATTTTTCTCAAGTGTCCAGCACAATGGATTGACTGAAATAATACAATATGTTATCAACGACAATCGACATCTACCTAAAAAGTAAAAATTATCGCCAGTTTTTCTATGCCAAAAATACTAGTTTTGCAACCAAGAGTAAGGCAACACTGTAGTTCGCTCAGTGTTGCCTTAGGTACTCTTGGTTGGCAATCAAAGAAAGCCCTTTGTGGACCGGCCACAACGCGTTGAGATCGAATAGCATGTAAGCCACGACACGAATTTCGCTATTTGGTCTTTCTTTGATTGCCACAACGCGTCGTGCGCGTTTTCATTAGAGCCATAACATGAATTTCGCTATGTGGATGTTTTACTGTGACCACATCGCGTTGTGAGCTAGTTTTCGATCTTTGAGCGTAACACATATACAAAAAAGGTTTACGTATAGTTTGGATGACTATCCTGAGGCTTCTTATCTGCCCTGTGATGTTTGAAGTTAACAGATTTCTGATCACTTACACATAGTTCGAGCAGAGTCTGCGGAATTAGTATCACAGTGATGCATGCTCACATGCGCACTGTAAGCAAGCTCATCGTGAAACTCCTCGTAACAAACTGTGCACATGTACGGAGCACTCTCATACTTTATCAGACCCTCATCAAATTCTTCTTCCACACCGTCTGCATAGCTTTGCTCTTCCTTTATCATTTGAGTATCTTCTTCTATAGATGGAAAGTCATCATTGTGCTCAGTTTTAACAGTAGCTTTATGTAAAGTTACCCCTACATCTCTCTGTCTGCCTTCAGAATGTTCTACAATGTACAAGTCACAGTGGTCAGGTCCTAGTGTTTTTGTCACTAAATTATACTTCAGTTGGTTGGTTGCGTTGTTTAACAACTTCATGTGTTCATCTGTAATCTGAAACAAACACTGAATAAGTACTTCAATGCTTTACATGTTTAAGGTGTTTCGGCCTTACTAGTCCGCGAAATTCAAATTTTATTTAGTTTTTCGTAAATATTAGACTAACCACACATTGTAGGTTCATGGCAATTAATTTTGCGGTCACAATATTTTTGCATCTGCATGCTTTTAATATTAACTTTGCTCGAAAATTCCCACTCACCTCATATTGGTTCCCGAAAGATATTTTTTTTTAAGTTTCCATATTTTGAGCTATCCGGAATCATAAGAAGTGAATGATCATTGTTGAGCAGTTTTTATTAAAACATGCCTAAATGTTGTGTCCGCAAAACTCATTGCCATAAGCCTAAGATGTATAATTAGCCCACTTTTAGTGAAAAACTGAATAAAATTCAAATGTTCGCACCCAAATGGTACCTTTAAAGGAAAGGGAGGAAGTTGTTTGAATACAATAAAGCAAAAGAACTAATTTTTATTTTTTTTTAAACTGACTGATACATAATTTTTTTTATTTTTTATTTTATTTATTTATTTTAGTTATACAATGATAGGTATGTTACTAACACAATATGGAGTTAATTACTATACAGTCAGTACTCACCAATTCATGTTGTTTGAGTAGCTCCATCATCAGGGAGCGGGCTCTCAAGCTCATGTCTCTGAATCGGCTGAAGTGTCTCAGTCTGTGCGCACACTGCACACACAGGGCTTGTGTCAGCTTCCCTCCAGACCACAGCTGAAACAACGCCACTGTTAGCTGATCCAACAAAAGAATGCATGTTGCTTTCTGTGTAGTTTAATTCTAAAATATCTGGGTGACCGAGCTTTGCTTGGTAGTATATCTACCCACCAATAGATGGCAGCAGTGATATTTTTTTTTGGTAAATTCGACATTTTCTAAAAATGTATCCTAGCTAGATCGAATTATCGCCCCCAAAACCCCCTGTATACTAAATTTCATGAAAATCGTTCGAGCTGTTTCCGAGATTAGGATTACATAGAAATATATATATATACTAGCTGATGCCCGCGACTTCATCCACGTGGGATAAAAACTATTCTATCTTTTAAGTTGGACCAAATGACAGATATTCACGAAGTTTGAACTAAATCGGTTCAGTAGTTTAGGAGTCCATTGAGGACAAACATTGTGACACGAGATTTATATATATTAAGATATACATATACAAGAATTGCTTGTTGAAAGGTATAGGATTTATTTCCAGTTTAATCAATAATGATAGTCAGTGGTTCTGACCTCTGCATCTCATAAGGAGGCTGTGGGTTCGAATCCTGGGCTTTTCTGAGTTATGTGCGTTTTTAGGAAACTAAATATCACTTGCTAACAGTGAAGGAAAACATTGTGAGGAACCTGCATGCCTGAGTTTAACAAAAATGTTCTCGAAGGTGTGTGAAGCCCCTAACCCACACTTAGCCAGCATGGTAGGCTATGGCCAAACCCCTCTCAGTCTGAGAGGAGACCAGTACCCAGCAGTGGGACATAAAAAGGGGTTTAGAGTTTATAATAAAATGATAAAAACCCAACTGTAGTGTTATGACAGATCAGAAATAACTCACGGGATATCCTGTCAACATTTCATAAGCTTCTTTCAATTTGTGTTTATCCATCAGACACATCTTGCCATCTGTGTTGAGGCATGTCATGCAGACCTGCAAATAAATTTATCATTAATACTTTTGAGTGGGACTGAGAGTTGAGACCATTGTCCCCTTGCTAATCTTGTATCTCATAAAAGTATGTACCTAAATTAATATAGAATTTTGGAGGACAGGCCCTTATTAAAAGAGGAAGCATCAAACCTTTAGGCAATATCATACAATATATATAAAACTGTCTGTTTCATGAGCGCCATTGTCTGTTTCACAAATACCATTGTCTGTTTCACACCTGCCACTGTATGTTTCACACATGCCACTGTCTGTTTCATGTGTGCTATTTCTTGGTTCACGCGTGCCCTCACACAGGAAGTGCTGCAAGCAGACCAGCACTGAGTCCAGCAGGGGAACAAGCTGTTAGGCGAGAGCTCAGTCACGCGGCGCGGAGATGTGCAACACGTGGGAGCCTGGTATCATGACATGTTAACTACACTGTAGAGGGAACAGCGTCAGTGTGGAGCTGCTGCAATTCACTATCTGTTTCACGCGTGCCACTGTCTGTTTCACGTGTGCCACTGTCTGTTTCACTGGAATGACATGCAGCAATGGCTGCGAGCAGACCAGTGCAGAGTCCGGCAGGGCATTGTGTTGTAAGGCAAGAGCTCCGAGCCAAGCTGAGCGGGCAGTCTGGTGATATTTTAACATGTTACCTGCACTGCAGAGGGAACAGCGTCTGTGTGGAGCTGCCGTGAGCCACTATTTGTTTCTCGCGTCCCACTGTCTGTTTCACGCGTGCTACTGTCTGTTTCACTCGTGCCATCATGCAGGAAGGGCTGTGAGCAGACCAGTGTAGTGTCTAGCAGGGGAGAATGTTGTAAGCTGAGCGCTCCGAGCAGCGCAGCATGGACAGATGTGTCACCGTCACCGCGCAGCCTGGTGATTGTCATTCAAGTAAGTTTACTATTAGTTTTTACTGGATAGTAGATTGGCTATTTGTTTAAAGCTTCAGCCTCTAACGACCTCAAGTTTACATTGCCAACCTCCCATTGAGGTGTTGCAGCAACAGGGCCAGGAACGCAGCAGCCGTTTTTTTAATCAAACAAAAATTCATATTTACAATTTGTTTGCTTGGCACTCTTTAAGCCTCGGCGGCTTGTCGGGGCGCACATTTTAAATATTTTATTTAGTACCATTGCTATTAATTAATTAGTTGAAGTATGTAGGTAATTTTTTTTTTAATTTAGTAGGTACTAACCTTTGGGAAGCAATTCCGTCACATTTGGAGACATTCCGTGAGTTTGATTTATTTTCACACGAAGGCACACAACGCTGCATAGTTATCATAATGTGTTTAGAATATTGATGTAAAGAGAGACTATATATATAGAGATTATATTTTAGTTTTATTAATACTCTTTACAACACAATTTTTAATTTAAATTCAATTCACAGATGATTCGCATACAGAAATTTAAATTTTCATATGATTAGGTAGGTAGCTCCGCTAGGAGTAATAATGTTCTGTGGTAGGTAGGTTCCTACCTATTTATTTACAGCATAGGTACCCGGCTCAAGTGTTTTATGTCTATGGCCCAGCTAGGGTTAATGTTCTGTGATAGCAGCTATAGACATTGGTGTTTTATGCTATGACTTTAGAAGTAATGGACACAAAGTAGTGTCTTTTTGGCAAGGGCATTTCCGCCAACTTCTGTCGCATCAAAAATAGCCAATCACAGTTAACAGCCAATCACAGATAGGCACCAGTCAGCTGATCAGAAGGGCTGTTTAGCTATCTATCGATATGGAAATATTATCGATGTAATTTACTTTATTGTTTTAGTGCTTCACACACTAGGTATAATTTTATAAATGAAAAGTGTATCAAAATTAACGCTACCAACGGGATTCGAACCCGGGACCACCACCTGTCGCGAATGATCGCTCTTCCACTGAGCTATGGTAGCGAATACTACTACTATAATGGTAGTTTCCCAATAGATGGCTCCGCGGTCAGCCTATGACTGAAGAAACAATGTGTATTATATATATGAAGAAATATTTCCTGAAGAAATATTTCTTCTTTCGCACATTATTTAAGTGCATGTACTCGTAATATGATCATAACACTTAATAACACATAATTTTAAACGATTTAACGATATAATTAATGAAATCGAATACTGACCTATGAAATGTTAAATGTGGCCTATTTTTGTATTTCCGCGATCTGCACTGTACAACACAACACTGAGTACGCATTTTCACACCTGAATACTAATTTATAATCCGCACGCAAATTAGAATAACGATATGTTTGTCTAATATTCAGTTTTGTTTTGTTTGTTTGTCTAATAATCAGTTTTGACATATGTCATCAAGTGATTCAAAGTGCTCCCGTAAATTTTATTCGAAATAATTATTTTACTTTCATTTAAAGTCATAGTTTTGCGTTAAAAGTAAACAAAAATTCTTAAACACAGTGTCCACTAAAAAATCTATAGATATAAGTGCTTATTTTCATGCTATTGGGATATTTTTGTGGTGCAAGTTAAACAGTATTAAAAACAGTTAATATTCAAAACAAACTAACAGTTTTTAAAAAGTGTAACTTACCCATTCAAATTATATCACAAGAACACTTTCTAATCACAATAATCACAATAATTAACATATACTTGTTGAATTGGTTATGAAGGTTTTGACAATAAATAAAATAACGTTACGACATGATTCATCATAACTGCATTAGACTATTGTGAGTGACAAACGACTCTGCACATCGACGTGTACCGACGAATGACGAGTGTGCGCACTGACATTGATCTTGACAACAGACCTCGATCAAGGCTCATGTTCCCGCACATCTTGAATACGGCTCAAAATTTCGACTTGTTGGTTAATGATCCGCCGGCGTAGTAGGTGTCTAATTGCCTATACGTTGGGTGGACTCCAGTTCGAGACCTACCGCAGAAAAGGATTTTTTTTTTTTTTTTTTTTTTTGAACTTTTATATCCATTTATTTTTGATACTTATTATTATTTTTCTTTTTATGTATAAGTAATATTATACATTCACTAGTTAAAAAAGTAACAGAATATGGCTAGTTCTAAACAGTTCGAGATGCTTGAATGTTGCAATCGTCGGCATGTTACCACGGAATTGCTCAAGTGTACTACATGCAAAAAGAATTACCACTTTGATTGTATAAAAACGACAAATGACACATACAAAAATTTAACAGCTGATTTTCTTTCCTCTTGGCTATGTCCAGCGTGTAACCGGCCCCATCCTGGGAAAGATAATACTAATACACCTGTTCGTGCTCTGTCAAGTCATGATACTAGCAGCAATTGTAGTAGTAATACCACTAAAAGGAATAAGCGGAAAAAAACACATTCGTCTGACAGTGATACCAGCTTGTCAAGCGAAGTAACAGTAGATGAGGTCCGGCGGGTCGTCAAAGAGGAACTCAAGGCATTATTAGATATTTTCAAAACAACTATGATGTCTCAGTTTGGCCAGCAATTAAAAGATATCTCCCACCAAATCACTCAAGTGACTGACTCCATATCATTTATGGAGCAGCAACATGAGGACTTGAAGAAAGAAGTCCAATCAAGGATAAAGGATATAAATTTATTGGAGAAAGAGAACAAAACTTTACAAATGACCGTTAATGAACTCAGTTCCAGATTATCACAATTAGAACAGCATTCGCGAGCTAATAATGTTGAAATACAGTGTCTTCCTGAGAATAGAAACGAGAATTTACTAACAGTAGTAAACCAAATAGCCAAGACAATAAAATACAATCTTAAAGAGTCCGACATTCACTTTTGCACAAGAACTGCGAAAATCCAAAAGAACAGTAATAGGCCTAGATCAGTCATTGTCAAATTCAGCTGTCCTAGGGTTCGTGATGAGTTTTTGGCATCTGCGCTTAGTTTCAACAGAAAGGCAGAGCGCAACGGAAACAAGTTGAATACTAGTCAGATTGGATTAAGCGGGGATTCGAAACCTATATACGTGGTTGAACATCTTTCGCCAACCCAGAAAGCATTGCATGCTGCTGCTCGATTGAAGGCTAAGGAGCTGAACTTCAAATTTGTGTGGGTTAAACGAGGACAAATATATATGCGAAAGAGTGAATCTACTGAATATAAATTCATAAGAAATCTAGACTCTTTAAATAATTTAAAATAAGTAGTTTATAAGTAGTTATTAAGTTATAATGTATTATTGCATGACAATTTAGTTTTAAGAATTAAGAATTAATATGTCGCTTAGGTGTTATTATCAGAACGTTAGAGGACTTCGTTCCAACACAAATGAAGTCAGACGTGAAATTTTGGGCAACAATTTTGATATTATAATTTTAACAGAGACGTGGCTAAATGATAGTATATTTGATGCAGAAATATTCGACAGTCGATACCACGTATATCGTAGAGATAGGAGTAGTTCCCTTTTGTTAGGGCATAAAAAAACTGGTGGAGGAGTCCTTATTGCAGTAGCAAATCATTTATCCTCTAGACGTGAAACAGGATGGGAGAGTGATTGCGAAGATATTTGGGTCACTATCGACTTAACAGCTCCTAACGGTAATAGGGAATCATTGCACATTTGTGGTGTTTACTTAGCACCGCCAATTAATGCTACCTTACTTGATAATTTTATAGATAAGGCTAACAACGTTTTAAACGGTAGTGATAGTCGCACTTTTATTATCGGTGACTTTAATTTAAGTGGAATAACATGGTCAGCTTCCAGCGAAGGGAATGACACAATACCCTCCAATTACAGCAATTGTGTACTAAAAAGCTCTCTCATAGATTTTTTGGCGCTTAACTGTCTAAAACAATACAATATGGTACTAAATCATAAATATAAAATTTTAGACTTGGTTTTATGTAACGAAGATGTTTCAGTTAGTAAATGCTATAATTCAATTAGAAAGATCGATAGTTATCACCCCCCGTTGGAAATAGATATAGCTTTGCCCACCGCACAAGTAGTCAACAAGAATGTATCCAGAAACACATATAACTTTTTTAAAGCGGATTATGCCAAAATAACTCTAGATCTCAACAAAATATCGTGGTCCAAAGAGTTTTCTACTTGTAGTGATATAAATGACATGGTAACCAAATTTTATGAAATCTTGCGTAATATTATTCGTGTACATGTCCCCCTGAATAGATCCAAAAATAAAACTTATCCAGTCTGGTATTCCCCACAACTAATTAAACTATTAAAACTAAAACACAGATGCCATGCAAAGGTTAAAAAATACAAGAACCCATTAGATTTGCTAGAGTTTCGATACCTTCGTAAAGACTGCGATAAATTAATGTTGATATGCTACAATAAATACCTAGATAAAATGGAAAATGAAATAGGTAAAAATCCAAAATATTTTTGGACTCATTTAAAAAATATTCGCCACAAAAGTAGAGCTTTTCCCACCGTAATGGTGTTAAATGATAAGCAAGCTAGTGACACTAAGTCTATTTGTGACCTTTTCGCGAACCACTTTTCTTCCGTTTATGAAAAGGATAATGATAGCACGAACGATGTGAATCTTATGAATTCGAAACTAGTTGACGCAATGGATCATTTTGAATTCTCCCGGTCGGATGTTCACAAAAAATTGAAAAGTCTCGTCATATCTAAAGGGACAGGTCCTGATAATATACCTCCTATATTCTTAAAGAAATGTGCCTGGTCAATATCAATGCCTCTGTCTCTAATTTTTAACACATCTTTAAAAGATGGTAAATTTCCTGACGCTTGGAAGGAAACCAGAATAGTTCCTGTTTTTAAGTCTGGCAAACAGAAGGAAGTTAAAAACTATCGTCCGATATCTATTATATCAACCATGGCTAAAGCCTTTGAATCCTTGGTATATCAGCGTATGTATAACCACTTAAGAAAATATGTTAGTGACCAACAGCATGGGTTCATGAGCAAACGATCTACAAATACTAATTTACTACTACATACATCAAATATTTCTGAATGTATAGATAGCGGACAACAAATTGACGCAATATATACTGACTTTTCTAAGGCTTTTGACAAAGTGAATTATCGACTGCTACTTAACAAGCTAAATGACTGTGGTATCACAGGCAACTTATTGATGTGGACTAGATCATATCTTACAAATAGGAAGGCTAGGGTTGTTATTAGTGGTATCCAATCTGATGCAATTGAAGCTCAATCAGGAGTTCCACAGGGATCTAATTTGGGTCCTCTATTTTTCAATATATATATTAATGATATGATTCAATTGTTTTCTAATAGCAACGCTAGTCTTTTCGCTGACGACCTAAAATTAACACGAGTAATCACAAGTGAATATGATATTAAGTTATTGCAAGACGATCTTTATAAGCTAAGTAAATGGTGTAAATTGAACAAAATGTTTCTAAATGTCGATAAGTGTTATCATATTAAATTCACACGAAAAAGAAAAATTATACCTTCCGCATATTATATTGATGACAAGCAACTGGAAGAAGTAAATACAGTTAGGGACTTAGGTGTTACTTTAGATAATAAATTAAGTTATATTTCCCATATTGATAAACTTGTGGTCACGGCCAATAGGTCACTTGGATTTGTATATAGATGCTCTAAAGACTTTAAGCGGTGCTCTACTATGCTTAAACTCTTTGATTGTTATGTTCGAAGCAAACTGGAGTACTGCTGTATGATCTGGTCACCTTCTGCTAATATCCACATTAACAGACTAGAAAGGATACAAGAACGATTTTTACGCCAGCTGTGTCACAAATTTAAGATAAATTCTAATAGTTATGATGACAGACTTAAATATTTTAAAAGAAATAAACTTTTGGACAGAAGAAATTTAATGTCAATGATGTTTTTGTTTAATTTATTAAACGGCAAAGTAGATTGTCCGGAGTTACTCAATAGATTTTCTTTTAAAATACCTCGTCTGAGTAATCCCAGGCACCCTTGTGACTTGCTGCATGCGAAACCTTGCAGGACTAAACTAGGTAAAGATTCGCCCATTCCAAAAATGACAGATTTTTATAACAAATGTGTTAGACAAAAGAGAGATATTGACTTATTTAATAACAGTTACCATGAATTTAGACGTAAAATATTAGATTTAATTACCGGTATGCATTTGAATTGAAATAAAACAACATTGACATCTGAATTTAACAAATTTGTAATATATAAATCGACATCCTATCTAGAAGTATGATTAATTTTAATTTTAAAATAATATTTTTAGAGTATTGACATTAGATAAATTTTTAATTCTGTATTCTGTTTTAAATAATTATTTCATTATATAACAATAATAGAATGTATTATGATAACTAAAGCGCAAGTTGTGATGGCCTATAATAGGTTGAGCATTTACCATGAAATTTTGCGAATTGTAATATCTATTGTATGAAATGTAATGTATCAACTGTTGGCTATCCTAATGATAAATAAATAAATAAATAAATAAATATTTAAAAAAACATGATACGCATAAACTTTGTATACATGTTTCGACATGTTCGAAATTTCGAATCTACAAAATGCGACAAATCATGGAGGAATTGGCCACCCGGCTATTTTTCGTGACGTCACAACTTCAGTGTTGCCGAAATCAGAAAAAACAAATATGTTGCTATCTCATATAACGTAAACAATTTTGAATTAGTTAGAAAGAGACAATGTGATGTTAAATTTTGTTATAGCTATGTCGATTTCACGCAACATATAAACGCATATGTGTGTGTAGAGCTGCTCCACATTAGTTTCGTTCCTCGTAGGTTTTATGTCTATGCCATAGACGTAGTATATCATTATTACTAGATAGACTGTCCCTCCACCATGACGAATAAACCGGTCCGAGCGAGAGGGCTCTGCAGGTACTGCGTCCCTTTCTAATTTAAGGTGACCATGATAAAACGGAACACAGGACAAATTCCTCTGACGACAACATTTATTTAAATGAAAATGAAAAATGAAAAATGGAAAATGGGAAGTGGTAAATGGGAAGTGGTAAATGGAAAATGGGAAATGGAAAATGTGAAATGGGAAGTGGAAAATGGAAAATGGAAAATGGAAAGTGTAAAATGGAAAATGGGAAATGGAAAATGGGAAATGGAAAATTGAGTATTGACACCGGAAAATGGGAAATGGGAAATGGAAAATGTGAAATGGGAAGTGGAAAATGGGAAATAGAAAATGGAAAATGGAAAATGGGAAATGGGAAGTGGAAAATGGGAAATGGAAAATGGAATAATGGAAAATGGAAAATTGAGTATTGACACCGGAAAATGGAAAATGGAAATGGAAAATGGAAAATGGAAAATAGGAAATGGGAAATAGAAAATGGAAAAATGGAAAATGGAAAATGGAAAATAGAAAATTGAAAATGGGAAATGGGAAATGGGAAATGGGAAATGGGAAATGGGAAATGGAAAATGGAAAATGGAAAATAGAAAATGGGAAGTGGAAAATGGGAAATGGGATATGGAAATTTGAATATTAACACCCGAAAATCGAAAATGGGAAATGGAAAATTGAGTATTGACACCGGAAAATGGAAAATGGAAAATGGAAAATGAAAAATGAGAAATGGGAAATGAAAAATGGGAAATGGGAAATGGAAAATTGAGTATTGACACCGGAAAATGGAAAATTGAGTATTGACACCGGAAAATGGGAAATGGAAAATTGAAATTGGAAAAGGGGAAATGGAAAATGGAAAATGGAAAATGGAAAATGTGAAATGGGAAGTGGAAAATGGGAAATGGAAAATGGAAAATTGAGTATTAACACCGGAAAATGGAAAATGGAAAATTGAAATTGTAAAATAGAAAATGTGAAATTTTTAGTGGAAACTGGGAAATGGAAAATGGAAAATGGAAAATGGGAAATGGGAAATTGAAATTGGAAAATAGAAATGTGAAATGGGAAGTGGAAAATGGAAAATGGAAAATGGAAAATGGGAAATGGAAAATGAAAAATGGGAAATGGAAAATGGAAATGGAAAATAGAAAATGTGAAATGGGAAGTGGAAAATGGGAAGTGGAAAATGGAAAAATGGAAAATGGGAAATGGAAAATTGAGTATTGACACCGGAAAATGGAAAATGGAAAATTGAACATGGAAAATGGCAAATGGAAAATGGAAAATTAAACAAGGAAATTTGAAAATGGAAAATTGGAAATGGAAAATGGGAAGTGGAAAATGGAAAATGGGAAATAGAAAATAGAAAATAGAAAATGTGAAATGGGAAGTGAAAAATTGAAAATGGAAAATGGCAAATGGAAAATGGAAAATTAAACAAGGAAAATTGAAAATGGAAAATTGGAAATGGAAAATGGGAAGTGGAAAATTCTATATATATTTTAAGGTTTTATGTCTATCCAATCTGTACTTTCTGTCAGATGTACCATTGCTTTCTTGATTCCTCCTGATTTTTCTATATAGTAATTTATAATATTATTCCGTCTTTCCTGTCTATATTTTCTGATTTGTACGTTGATCTCTTTGCTTATTTTTTCGATAATCTGCTTGTTATTTTTCCGATCTGCATATAACGACTTTCTTTGTATCATCAAACTTCTCGCTTTGGGGCCTATTTTGTCTGAAAGGTTGTTATTTATTTTAGATTTATTTGTTTTCAGCTTTTTTCAGTTCCTTTTCGAGGATGTCATATAAAGATTGCAACAGGTGTTCAAGAGAAATATGACATCCTTGCATATTGTGGAATTATTTTAATAATAGGCTATTTGACAACAATGAAAATTTACCTGAAATTGTGGTAAATCTCACTAATAACAACGTAAATAAGCATATTTCACTTTATTTTAATCAAATATATGTACATTTTTCAGCAAAATAAGAGTTTAATAATGTTATAATTACCTAATAATAATAATTATTAATTGTAATAATTATTTTCCCTGTGACAGGAACGCCCTGTGATTGGTTGCAACTCTGGTGACGTCACACTCGAAAATTTGCGGGAAAACAACAGCTTTTTGTACTGATTTTTCTAAGTGTTTTGTTTGGCGTGCGTTTTATTTTATCTTTTAGCCATTTAAACAGTAATTTTCTGGTTAACTTTATAACTAAACATACTAAGGAAATAAATAATTAAGTATTTCAAATGGCAGAATGGAATCAAATTTTGTGCGAGCTGATAATAGCAACCTACCTAAGGTAGATGCTTTTATGGTTGCACTTTACTTTAAGAATAATGCTGATTGTTATGGCGCGGAACTGAAAAACATAAAAACAGCAATGTAAGTACCTAACGCGTCGAACATATTAGTCCTTCCTTTATTTATTATAATCATTAATCATTATCTCATTTTAGTTTATGTTGACAAATACTCAGGAAGTTCATGGGAGTTCGGTTTATCATGGTACAGACACAAACACGTGGGACGTGAAGATGATATTGGGATTCCCGCAATTTGCCTATTTTAATGTCTTATTAGAGACATGTCAGAGAGAGGTCGACTCGCACTTGACCAATTTTTTTTACTGAGATTGTTATTATCAGGAGATAGTTTGTGTTAAAAATATCGATAGATTCGAAAATAAAATCTTACACACAGACGTCTTTCTTTTGCAATGGCCCGGAGTCCGGACTTAATTTCACGCTTGAGCCTTGAACATTACTTTTTTTCTTTAATAAATATTATTATTTTTTGAGTTTTGGTTTTTTATTTTTAATTATTTCCATTTCCCATTTTCAATTTTCCATTTCCCATTTCACATTTTCTATTTTCAATTTTCCATTTCCCATTCCCCATTTTCCATTTTCCATTTCCCATTTTCCATTTTCCACTTCCCATTTTCCATTTTCAGTTTTCCATTTTCAATTTTCTATGTTCAATTTTCCATTTTCCATGTTCAATTTTCCAATTTCCATTTTCCATTTTCCACTTCGCATTTCCCATTTCCCATATCCCATTTTCCATTTCCCATTTTCCATTTTCCATTTTCCATTTTCAATACTAAATTTCCCATTTTCCATTTTCCATGTTCATTTTCCATTTTCAATTTTCAATTTTCCATTTTCCATTTCCCATTTCACATTTTCTTTTTTCCATTTCCCATTTTCCACTTCCCATTTCACATTTTCCACTTCCCATTTTCCATTTTCAGTTTTCCATTTTCAATTTCCCATTTTCCATTTTCAGTTTTCCATTTTCAATTTTCTATGTTCAATTTTCCATTTTCCATGTTCAATTTTCCATTTTCCATTTTCCATTTCCCATTTCCCATATCCCATTTTCCATTTTCCATGTTCGTTTTCCATTTTCAATTTTCAATTTTCCATTTTCCATTTCCCATTTAACATTTTCTTTATTCCATTTCCCATTTTCCACTTCCCATTTTACATTTTCCACTTCCCATTTTCCATTTTCAGTTCTCCATTTTCAATTTTCCTTGTTCAATTTTCCATTTTCCATTTGCCATTTTCCATGTTAAATTTTCCATTTTCCATTTTCCACTTCCCATTTCCCATTTTCCATTTCCCATTTTCCACTTTCCATTTCACATTTTCCATGTCCCATTTTCCATGTTCAATTTTCCATTTTCCATTTTCCATTTTCCACTTCGCACTTCCCATTTCCCATATCCCATTTTCCATTTTCCATTTTCGTTTTCCATTTTCAATTTTCATTTTCCATTTTCCATTTCCCATTTAACATTTTCTTTATTCCATTTCCCATTTTCCACTTCCCATTTCACATTTTCCACTTCCCATTTTCCATTTTCCATTTTCCATTTCCCATTTCACATTCTATTTTCCATTTTCCGATGTCAATACTCAATTTTCCAATTTCAATTTTCCATTTTCGGGTGTCAATACTCAATTTTCCATTTCCCATTTTCCACTTGCCATTTTCCATTTCCCATTTTCCACTTCCCATTTCCCATTTCCCATTTTCCATTTTCCACTGCCCATTTCACATTCTATTTTCCATTTTCCATTTTCCATTTCCCATTTCACATTTTTCACTTCCCATTTCCCATTTTCCATTTTCCATTTCCCATTTCACTTTTTTACACTTCCCATTTCCCATTTTCCATTTTCCATTTCCCATTTCACATTTTCCATTTCCCATTTTCCATTTTCAGTTTTCCATTTTCAATTTTCCTTGTTCAATTTTCCATTTTCCATTTGCCATTTTCCATGTTCAATTTTCCATTTCCCATTTTCCACTTCCCATTTCCCATTTTCCATTTCCCATTTTCCACTGCCCATTTCACATTCTATTTTCCATTTCCCATTTCCCATTTCCCATTTTCAATTTTCTTTTTTCCATTTTCCATTTTTCCATTTTCTATTTCCCATTTCCTATTTTCCATTTTCCATTTTCCATTTTCCATTTTCCGGTGTCAATACTCATTTTTCCATTTCCCATTTTCCACTTCCCATTTCCCATTTTCCATTTTCCTTGTTTAATTTTCCATTTTCCATTTGCCATTTTCCATGTTCAATTTTCCATTTTCAATTTTCCACTTCCCATTTCCTATTTTGCATTTTTCATTTCCATTTTCCGGTGTCAATACTCAATTTTCCCATTTCCCATTTTTCACTTCCCATTTCCCATTTTCCATTTTTCCATTTTTCCATTTTCCATTTTCCGGTGTCAATACTCAATTTTCCAATTTCAATTTCCCATTTTCCAATTCTCATTTCACATTTTCTATTTTCCATTTTCCATTTTCCATTTCCCATTTCCCATAAACCATATCCCACTTCCCATTTCCCATTTTCAATTATCCATTTTCCATTTTCCGGTGTCAATACTCAATTTTCCATTTCCCATTTTCCACTTCCCATTTCCCATTTTCCATTTTCAATTTTCCTTGTTTAATTTTCCATTTTCCATTTCCCATTTTCCATTTCCCATTTCCCATTTCCCATTTCCCATTTCCCATTTCCCATTTTCCATTTTTCATTTTCCATTTTCCATTTTCCGGTGTCAATACTCAATTTTCCATTTCCCATTTTCGATTTTCCGGTGTTAATATTCAAATTTCCATATCCCATTTCCCATTTTCAACTTCCCATTTTCTATTTCCCATTTTCCATTTTCCATTTCCCATTTCCCATTTCCCATTTTACATTTTCAATTTTCTATTTTCCATCTTCCATTTTTCCATTTTCTATTTCCCATTTCCTATTTTCCATTTTCCATTTTCCATTTCCATTTTCCATTTTCCGGTGTCAATACTCAATTTTCCATTTTCCATTTCCCATTTTCCGGTGTCAATACTCAATTTTCCATTTCCTATTTTCCATTTTCCATTTCCCATTTTCCACTTCCCATTTCACATTTTCTATTTACCATTTTCTATTTTCCATTTCCCATTTTACACTTTCCATTTTCCATTTTCCATTTTCCACTTCCCATTTTCCATTTCCCATTTTCCATTTTCCACTTCCCATTTTCCACTTCCCATTTTCAATTTTCCATTTTTCATTTTTATTTAATAAAATGTTGTCGTCAGAGGAATTTGTTCTGTGTTCCATTTTATCATGGTCACCTTAAATTAGAAAGGGACGCAGTACCTGCAGAGCCCTCTTGCTCGGACCGGTTTATTCGTCATGGTGGAGAGACAAGATATACTACGTCTATGGCATAGACATAAAACCTACGAGGAACGAAACTAATGTGGAGCAGCTCTACACACACATATGCGTTTATATGTTGCGTGAAATCGACATAGCTATAACAAAATTTAACATCACATTGTCTCTTTCTAACTAATTCAAAATTGTTTACGTTATATGAGATAGCAACATATTTGTTTTTTTCTGATTTCGGCAACACTGAAGTTGTGACGTCACGAAAAATAGCCGGGTGGCCAATTCCTCCATGATTTGTCGCATTTTGTAGATTCGAAATTTCGAACATGTCGAAACATGTATACAAAGTTTATGCGTATCATGTTTTTTTAAATATTAGACAAACATATCGTTATTCTAATTTGCGTGCGGATTATAAATTAGTATTCAGGTGTGAAAATGCCTACTCAGTGTTGTGTTGTACAGTGCAGATCGCGGAAATACAAAAATAGGCCACATTTAACATTTCATAGGTCAGTATTCGATTTCATTAATTATATTGTTAAATCGTTTAAAATTACGTGTTATTATGTGTTATGATCATATTACGAGTACATGCACTTAAATAATGTGCGAAAGAAGAAATATTTCTTCAGGAAATATTTCTTCATATATATAATACACATTGTTTCTTCAGTCATAGGCTGACCGCGGAGCCATCTATTGGGAAACTACCATTATAGTAGTAGTAATCGCTACCATAGCTCAGTGGAAGAGCGATCATCCGCGACAGGTGGTGGTCCCGGGTTCGAATCCCGTTGGTAGCGTTAATTTTGATACACTTTTCATTTATAAAATTATACCTAGTGTGTGAAGCACTATAACAATAAAGTAAATTACATCGATAATATTTCCATATCGATAGATAGCTAGAGCAGCCCTTCTGATCAGCTGACTGGTGCCTATCTGTGATTGGCTGATAGCTGTGATTGGCTATTTTTGATGCGACAGAAGATGGCGGAAATGCCCAGCCCAAAAGACACTACTTTGTGTCCATTACGTCTTAAGTCATAGCATAAAACACGTCTATGGCTGCTATCACAGAACATTATTACCCTAGCTGGGCCATAGACATAAAACACTTGAGCCGGGTACCTATGCTGTAAATAAATAGGTAGGTAGGTACCTACCTAGTACCTACCTAATCAATAATGAAAAAAAACGTAGTGATTATATACTCTTTGAATGAAAATTTATGTACCTAGTTTAAAACGTAGTGATTATATACTCTTTGACCTAGTTTACAAAAAAAAAATATTGCATTTCCGGGTAAAAATAAGTGTGCATGGTGTTCCATCCCGTCCGACCCTAAAGTCATACGATAATTTTAGGGACTTCTAATGAAGGCGACTCGATTCAAAGCCTCACCCCAACCTCACCCAAATAACCTTATGACAATGCTAGGACCTGACCACTGTGACTTGTGCATTGTAGAACATTGTGAAGACAGACAGACAGACGCAGAGGAAACTGTACATGAAGCTGTTAAAACTGAGCACAATGATGATTATGTACATGAAGGTACTGTTAAAACTGAGCACAACAATGATTCTATACATGAAGCTACTGTTAAAACTGAGCACAACGATGATTCTGTATATGAAGCTACTGTTAAAACTGAGCACAATGATGATTCTGTACATGAAGCTACTGTTAAAACTGAGCACAATGATGATTTTGTATCTGTAGAGGAAGACACGCAAGTGATAAAGGAGGAGCAAAGCTATGCAGACTGTATGGAAGAAGAATTTGATGAGGGTCTGATAAAGTATGAGAGTGCTCCGTACATGTGCACAGTTTGTTACGAGGAGTTTCACAATGAGCACACGTACAGTGCACATGTGAGCTTGCATTACTTCAGCCACAGTGATGCTACTTCCGCAGACTCTGCTAAAACTGTGGGTAAGTGATCAGTAATTAGTTCACTTTTATTTTTACATGATTGCCCAAAAAAGAAGTGATGTTTTTAGGGTTCATTTATGTGAATTTCTTTATTCCGCCATAACTAAATCCGAAATAACATTTTTTTTGGATGAAAAAAATAAAGTGAATTTTGAAATGTCATAGAACTAAAGTTACTGTATGTAAAAACTATATAAAGATTTTCATATTGTTTTATTTCAGTTGATCCATTGTCCTGGAGACCTGTGAAAAATGAAAACGAAGCGCGAGCACCTGACAGCGAGCACAAAACCACAAGTGACCACCATCTTGTGATCAAGTCGTACGACGTTATGAAACACCACATACACGATGTACCCAAACAAGAGCAGGCGCTGACGCGAGTGCAACAAGCTGTCGGTTGTGACAGTCTAAACGAGCGCGCTGCTCGTGCACGTGCGCACGACGCGCCTGCCGCCTCCACACTGATGCCAACTGATTCACGCACACTCACTTGTGAATTATGTCACCATGTGTTTACAAGAAAAGACAAATTTTTTATACATATGAGGTCACATACGGGTGAAAAGCCTTATTCCTGTGAGATATGCAGTTATAAATGTACAGAAAAGAGTGGCTTAGTAAGACACAGGAGAACCCATACTGGTGAAAAGCCTTTTTCGTGTGACATATGCAGTCGTAAATTTTCAGAAAAGAGGAAATTAGTTACGCATGTTAGGACTCATACTGGTGATAAGCCTTATTCCTGTGAGATATGCAATTATAAATGTATTGAAAAGAGCTACTTAGTTAGACACAGGAGAACCCATACGGGTGAAAAGCCGTTTTCCTGCGAGATATGCAGTTTTAAATGTAGAGAAAAGACTAAACTAGTAAAACATGTAAGAACTCATACTGGTGAAAAGCCTTTTTCATGTGAGATATGCAGCCACAAATTTACAGAAAAGATGAATTTAGTTAGGCATATTAGGACTCATACTGGTGAAAAGCCTTATTCCTGTAAATTATGTAATTTTAAATGTACTTTGAACAGTACCTTGGTTAGACATATGCGGACCCACACTGGTCAAAAACCTCATTCCTGTGAGTTATGTAATTTTAAATGTACCATGAAGAGTTCCTTAGTTAGACATATGCGGAGGCACACTGGTCAAAAGCCTTATTCCTGTGAGTTATGTAATTTTAAATGTACCGTGAGGGATACCTTAATTAGACATATGCGGACCCACACTGGTGATAAGCCTTTTTCCTGTGACATATGCAGGTATAAATGTACACAAAGGGGCAACTTAGCGAAGCATATAAGAACCCATACTGGATAAAAGTATTACTGTAAGTTATACCGGTGTGCCCGCAAAATTCAAATTTTTTGTGGATTTTCGCGATTTTAAAGCTAATAACACAATATATTAGGCTTACGGCAGTCAAATTGCGGGAATTCCAGTATCGTCTTCACATATTTATATAAAATCTCTGCTTTAAAGTGTTAAGTTAAAGATCCTAGGGTAGACATTTTTAAGCAAAGATTTTGATATAAACATGCAAAGATGATACTGCCATTCCCGAAAATTGACGGTACGATGCTGTGTAGAAACCGTTGGGGTGACATACCTTACCCCTTCCAAGTTAGTACGCTAACATCTTCGACTGCATCATCACTTACCATCAGGTGAGATCGCAGTAAAGTAAGTACTAACTTGTATAGTGTAAAAAAAAATACCAAAATCATTTTAATTTGTGCATATTTCGATCAAGTTCTGATGGTGTTATACGGGTTCATTTACCTATTAATAATGTATGTTCCCGACATATTTTTATTACAAAACAAAAAGCAGAAAAAATGTCCTTTTTGACACAAAATAATTAGCATTTATATTTAGTTTTAGAGGAGTATTTCCGAACCAAATATGGGAGCATAGAATATTATTATATGAACCCGAATATCACCACAACATGATCGAAATATGTTCGAACTACAAATGATTTTGGTATTACGTATGTATGGAGAGATCGTAGGTAACCGCATTCTTAAGGGTGAATGCAACAGTCGGAAACATGTTCCATTCCTACCACCTGGTTTATTTGGAGCTAGACCAGTTAAAAGCCTTATTTCTGTAAGGTATTCTGTATTTTTAAATGAACAGGGTACCTTAGACATATTAATTTTATGAAGGGCCCACATGGGTGTAAAGCCATAATTCTGTGAGTTATGTCCTGTGAGCTATAGATATATTGTAAAGAGCAATAGAAACTAAGTAACAAATCTATGTATTTTAATACGATACAAAAATAAGTGGTTATTTAATTCATTTCTTTCTTTTTATCACGAAAAATCCATGGATCCCATGGGATTTGCCGAAATGCACACATGCAACAACTAAATAGGTAAATGCAAAATAAGCATATTTTTCATTTATTTATATTACAAGTTCTGGTATTGACACAACTGCCCAAAAAAGGAGTCTAATGTTTTTAGAGTTTATGTATGTATGTATGAGTTTCTTTATTCCACCATAACTTCTTAACAGCTGAATAGATTTGAAATGTGGGGTATCATTAGAATCCTTACATCATTCCGAGTAACATAGGCTATATTTTTTTTAGATAAAGTCGTTTTACCCCAGGGCAGATGTGTTTTTTAATTTTTAAATCATTTACTTGTTCATAAAAGGTACAAAGCCTAAGGAATCTTAAACATCACATCAGTGTTTGTCTAACAAGTCCACATACGCGCATTGTATCAGGTCTTCATCCTTCACTCGGAGCTGGGTCTTTAGACCTTGCGCTATTTGCTGGCCTTCAGCGAGGGTCTGGTCTGGTCGGAGCACCACCTCCAACTCCATGAAAGTGCCCAGGTCCTGCACCCTGTCTATGTGGATACGGGTCTGACCCACGAGGTACAGCCTCCTGGAAATAGATTGAGTTTGCGAATAAATTAATCAATTAATAATATTTTTGTATTTATTATAATTGAGGATGCAGTTGTTTTGCAACAAAAAAAACTTAAATGGAGATGGACTGGTCACATGATCCGCTAAAAACATACATAAATGGACAAAAATTATTACCGAATGAGTCTGTTGTTTTTACAAAAAAAAATACAATAAAGGCTTATTTTATTTATTGAATTTATAGCCTTACTAGTCGACCCGGCAAACGTTGTTTTGCCATTAGTACACACACAATTGTAAACAATTATTTTTTTTAAAAAGCAAGTGCCGAGTTTCTTGCCCGTTCTTCGGTGCAGAGCTACTTTCCGAAAGAGGCGGTAGAGTCTTAACGTTTTACATGTGCCTGTAAGTTAGGCCTATGTGAAAGAATAAAATTTAAGAATTTTTTTTTGAATTTCATAACAATCGGTTGATTTTTGAGCAGTTTGGTAACAAAAATGGGCACAAGCATTTTTTATACTTACTGACCTGGCTACCGTTGTTTTGCCATTAGGGATATAGTAAGTACCTTACAACCTATTCTCAGATGTACCGAACATACACAGAAAAATTTCATAACAATGAAGCCATTTCCAAGAAGTTTGGTAGCGAAAATTGGCATGAGATTTTTACATGTAAGAACAAATATTAAGTTTCTAAGAACAAAAAAAGGGAAAAACCAGCCCTCGCCTCACAACTCACCTTTCCTTGACAACTCGGCCGCGCGTCCCCAGGCACTTCCTCAGCATCTGGTCCAAGTCTTGTGCCTTCTGCCGTTCCGCGGTGGAGAACTCCAGCAAATCGTAATCGCATAGCTTGGGACCCTGTTCGTCATCGCGGTCATACCTGCGAATAGTGTAATGGTGCATCTGGTTTAAAACCTTTTATTTTAGACTGAACCCAAAGGATGCCCCAATGGTACAGTCTATACAAGAGTCAAATCAAAAATATGTATTTTTTTTTAATTTCAAAATTAATTCTTTCGTAAAAGCTTCAGGAAATTAAAATATTTGCAAAGCTGTTTAGCATGAAGAATGGGAATGAAACTCAGCAATCGCATTTTTTAAATTTTTTTTTTCACAATGACAAGTTAGTACTTGACTGTGATCTCACCTGATGGTAAGTGATGATGCAGCCGAAGATGTTAACATACTAAGTTGGAAGGGGTAAGTAACGTCACCCCAACGGTTTCTACATAGAAACACACCGGAACAATAATAACTTGGCGGCACGTCTTTGCTGGTAGGGTGGTAACTAGCCACAGCCGAAGCCTCCCACCAGACCAGACCTAAGCCAATTTAGAAATTATAAAATTCCTAAGTGGCCCATGGTGGGAATTGAACCTGAGAACCACCACTCGAATCCATGCGCACATTCCCTGCGCCAGGGAGGTCATCAATGCCCTTTGGTTTTGAATGATACGAGTACATCAAATTATATTTCCATTTGTGAGCAAACGGAATATACAGTGACTTCCCAGGGCTGTCTTTGTCATTGGAACATGATACTGCCATTCCCACAATTTTACTGGCATAAGCTTACAATGAGTTTTTTGCTAACAAAAAACAAAATATTTGAATTTGGCTGGCTTAGACTCTTACATTGCATGAAAATTCACATTTGGTGACCTCCAACTTAATTTCACGGATAATTATTTCTCATACCCACCCTTTATGGGTTTTTGTCTAACTCCCCATCATTCCATGGGGTCAGATATGACCACTTTTGATATCACTGAGCAGTGAGTATTTCTTACAAAAAGTCGTCACCATACGAAGGCACCACACATGACATGATAAAAATGCAATGTATATTGTCATAGCAAATGTGCCCATAACAGAGCACAGGCTCAGGTAAGAATAAAGAACAGTAATCACCTCACAAGAGTCGCCGATTCGTCAGCGTACACCCTCATCTTGAGTCTCCCTTTATTAACTCTGTAGAAAGTATCGTCTTGCTGAATCAACGTCGGCGCTGCGCCACTCAGCTCCTCGGCGATCTTGCAAATTGCGTCGAAATCGTCGACTTTGGCTTTAATCTCTACGTTTCGCATCGTATAACTGGGAAAAAGTGAACGAAATTAAGAACCAAAAAATCTTTTGTATAGTGAACCAAGTGACAGATTTTCGAAATTCAAAATCGAGGATGGTTTCCTTCCCGCCAGAAGTTTTTAAAACATAGACAAATAACATTAGTTTTTTAAACTTAAACCACAGATTTTTATCACTTGTACCGTAGACCACAGCTAGTCTCTGGCGTAGAATATGACAGGTAGGTAGGTAGGTATTGTATTGTCTGGGGGAACATGTGTAGGTACGAAAATGTACAAGGCCTTATAGGACTGGCATCCAGGGCCGTAAAAAAAATTAAAGAAATGTACTTTAATGTTGTAAGGCACTTGAATGACATTGTCAGGAGTGCGTTGTTATAGAACAAAGATAGCCAGAAAATAAAATCTCCTCAATTTTACTTCAATTTCAGTTTTATTTTGGTTAATATGGAGCAAAAAAAATACAACATACAATAGCAAGATTCCGAAAAAGCGAACTATCAAACAGTATCACAAGATAGCAGCGTTAGTTCCGATTTTGGCCACGTGCCAAGATACCCTTGTTGCACTGCAGATCTGTAGTTACTACAATTATGTCAAAGACACCACGGGTGTACCCGCGAAATTCAATTTATTTGTGGTTTTTCGCGATTTTTAAGCTGATAAGACATAATAGGCTTAAGGTAGTCAAATTGCGATAATCTCAATATCATCTTCACGTGTTTATATAAAAATCTCTGCTCGAAGGTGTAAAGTTAAAGAAATTAGTCGGAGATTTACGAGTTACTCACATGACTTTTCTCGGACTAATTTCCTAGGATAGACATTTTTATGCAAAAATTTTGATATAAACATGTAAAGAAGTAGGTTGCCATTCTTGCAAAATGACTGCCATAAGCCTATTATGTGTAATTAGGGTACAAATTGCAAAAAACCTCGAAAATTTTGAATTTCGTGGGCTGACCTGTTGAGTTCGCCATTCAACGGCGCGAGGCTGCACTAAACAATGACGATAGTCTGTATATAGATGTCTCCTTTTCTATTCCACTGATGACCAAAGAGTATATAATCACTACGTGACTGACAACATATTCATCAGATAGAAACACACAGCAGCGGTCACTGAACCCAGAGATTACCCAGAGTTACCCAGAGCTAAACAGAACAAAGTACCGACAGATATACTAACGTTTTCTAGACATTGACAGCTCATAGCATCCTACTTCTCATAATCTTTGGACACAAACGGCTTTGAGTTCCGCACGGAAATTGTAAAAATGGAACTGTCGACTTTATGTTTTCAAGCATTTCGAAATGCTTTTCGTTTTATTGCACAAGTACTTTGTACTTGATGTGGCATAATTTTATGAAATAACTGTTTTTTATTTATTTTCTCTTTCTATTTGCGGCCTAGGGAATTAAAAATCGTTTCTGTATGCACACACTTAAATTAAAGACAGATTTCTCGAGCGGGTGAGATGAAAAACTAAGTTTTGCTAACAAACCTGTATTTAATCCACAATTTTCATTTTATGAGGACATCCAATTTATTACATTCACTGTGAACTATTAAATACTGTAATAATAAATAATACTAAAATATTAATCTGAATAAAATTAAATATAATTTGGTACAAATTAAGGTGGATAGTTTTAGTTTTTTTTTTTTATGCAAATAAAGGAAGAATAGCAATAATAATCTAATATAGATACATCATAGGTTTTTGACAATGAGTTTAGCGAGCATAATGCTCATGCATCTATATTTTTCATCAAAAAATGGTCAAAATCAATAGCTCAAAATCTGGGAAACTGCAGAAAATAATCTTTCGGGAACCAATATGGGGTGAATGGAAATTTATTACCTTATATATTTAGCCTACTATTTGCGAAAAAGTAAATATTAAATAATATTTCAACCCTAAATGTAATTTAAATACAAAAATGTTTTTTTTTTTAATTCAAATAAAATGAGAGATTGATATATGAATATATGTATATATAAAATTTATATTGATTTAATTTTTAGAGATAGGTGGGTATAGATATAGATAATCGTAAATATTACAGGAGCAAAGCCTGCACTGGAGCGATTATATAATTTTATTATTTTGGTCACATTTTTAATAACAGAAGTTTGAAGAATAAGACTTTTCAACGATGTGAACACTGATCTCTATAATAATTATACTAGTGCGCTGGATCAAACATTCTATACAATTGACATTTTTGTATTGATTTGAAGCGCCACCCTGAAATGTCCACGGTACTAAATTGACATTTGCTAGTGACCGCTCAGAGTGACCGTCATAGTGAACGTCATTTTATTTTAGTTCCATTGACGTTCACGCCAGGTGACGCAACAAACAGCGCCAAAATGGCGAAAATGAAGTGTCTTCATCTATATGTTGATATTCTGAGATCCATATATTAGAGATCAGTGGGTGTGAACCTTCATGTGTCTCGCTAAATAACCACTTTTTGTACATGCGTAATCACAAAACTTACAAGCGAAAGCTTTCTTTTTCCTATGAGTCCTCACATGTTTGACTAAACTAGCGCTCTGTGTACATTTATAAGCGCACATTGTACACGAATACGGCTTTTCACCCGTGTGAGTCCGTATGTGGTATATTAATTTGGTTCTCTCCGAACTCTTATAAGGGCACATGTCACAGGAGAACGGCTTTTCGCCGGAGTGAATCTTCATGTGCCTTGTTAAATCGTAATTTCTCTTCGACTTGTATTTGCACAACGTACATGAGTAAGGCTTTACATCATTGTGAGTCTTCACATGTTTGACTATGGTGCTTTTACTCACACATTTATAATTGCAGACGTCACATGTGTAAGATTTTTCACCGGTGTGGGTTTGCGTGCATTTGTATCCACACAACTTGCGTGGAATAGGACATGAATAAGGCTTTATGGTTGTGTGTGTCTGTGTGTGATAGACAAATTTTCTTCTTTTAGAAAACACGCGTAGACACACATCACAGATGAAAGTTTGTGTGTGTTTGTTTGAACCAGTTGCCGGAAGCGACGCGACAGCGATACGAGCAGCTTGAGAACGGGAACCGTCATAACAACTGACAGTGTGCCACGGTGCAATGTTTTTAGGATTTTCATCGGCTTCCTCAGTTGGATACTCTTCTTTTTCGGTTTTTATGGTCACGGACAATGGGATGGCTGAAACAAAAAAAAAAATTACCCATGGTCATTGATTTATAAACTAAGGATTTGGGGTTAGTGCTAAAAAATGTCCAAACCAAATAACATACAAAACGCGAAAAGACATACAATCGGACTTCAGTCTAGTGTTATTCATAAAAATGGGAAATGCTTTCCAAAAAACCAACTTCAAATGCCACTACAAAGAGTGAAATAATTTTTATTTAAATTTTAGGTACCTACACCAATTCGAAGTCGGGCAATGTTTTATACAATCCCTAATAGTCCTTCTTACTTACTTGATGTGCGAAGAAATGACGAAGTCATAGACAATCGCCCGACTTCGAATTGGTGTAGGTACCTAAAATTTAAATAAAAATTATTTCACTCTTTGTAGTGGCATTTGAAGTTGGTTTTTTGGAAAGCATTTCCCATTTTTATTTTATACTTTTTAGTGGAAAACAATAAAATGCACAAGGCGTTGTAAAATACCCAAATTGCTTGAGGTGTGTTCATAAAATCTGAAGAGATACCTCAAATTCACCAAGATCCCATCATCAGACCCTGACTTGATGACTTTAGTCATCAAATCAGTATCTGCTAGCAAATGCACTAGTAACTATAAAAAATACCCAACTCG
The DNA here is from genome assembly GCA_963855885.1 of Coenonympha glycerion. Lineage (NCBI taxonomy): Eukaryota > Metazoa > Arthropoda > Insecta > Lepidoptera > Nymphalidae > Coenonympha > Coenonympha glycerion. Next base: position 7,906,674 of record OY979651.1, on the reverse strand, counting down.
CTTCAAGTATACTAGCAAAATTTGAAGAGTTCCCTCGATTTCACCAAGATCCCATCATCAGACCCTGACTTGATGACTTTAGTCATCAAATCAGTATCTGGTAGCATATGCACCAGTAACTATAAAAAATACCCAACTCGCTTTAAGTATACTAGCAAAATTTGAAGAGTTCCCTCGATTTCACCAAGATCCCATGATCAGATCCTGACCTGATGACCATAGGACAACTTGGAAAATATCACTCTTTCTAATAATACTCAAATAGTTTCATGTGTCCATACAAAATTTGAAGAGTTCCCTCGATTTCTCCAGGATCCCATCATCAGATCCTGACCTGATTAAAATGGGACCATCTGGAAACAAAACCCTCTTAAATAAAAAAAGAATTTTTCAAATCGGTCCACGCGTCTTCGAGTAATCGGTGAACATACATAGATAAAAAAAAAAAAAATAAAAAAAAAAAAAAAAAAAAAGATTCCGACGAATTGAGAACCTCCTCCTTTTTTTGAAGTCGGTTAAAAATTAGGCTGTATAGTAATGGTTTTAGACATAAATTAATGTTTTAGTTTGTTTATAAAAATACTCATGTGGGTACCTACCCTCGTTTAAATAGGTTTTCTTGGGACACTTTTCCGAATCCGAATCTCGGAAATGGCTCGAACGATTTTCATGAAATTTAGTATACAGGGGGTTTTGGGGGCGATACATCGATCTAGCTAGGATTCCTAGATATTGAATTTTTAAATGACAAAGACCCATGGATATAAGTGTTAGTCCGTGCTACTCACAAGATGCTTATTATATATTGTGATATATTGTTTAAAACAAAATTGTAAGTTAGGCCTATGTGAAAGAATAAAAAAATTTGATTTTTTTTGAATTTTGAATAATCTCCTTCCACCGTGTTCTGTCTGCAGCCATGTGGACTGCTTCGTAAAATGAACTGGCGCCAGCTTTCTTGAGTTGGTCTGACCACCGGGTTGGAGATCTGCCTCTTGGCCTTCCACGTTGCCACTATAACTATTGACAATAACTTACCCAACATGGATGCTGAGTGTGCAGATGTGACGTCACCATGCATGCTCACATGTGCTCTGTACGCATACTCATCGTGAAACTCCTCGTAACAAACTGTGCATATGTACAGAGCACTCTCATACTTTACTGGATCCACAGTAACTTCTATATTGTTGCCACTATAACTATTGACAATAACTTACCCAACATGGATGCTGAGTGTGCAGATGTGACGTCACCATGCATGCTCACATGTGCTCTGTACGCATACTCATCGTGAAACTCCTCGTAACAAACTGTGCATATGTACAGAGCACTCTCATACTTTACTGGATCCACAGTAACTTCTATATTGTTGCCACTATAACTATTGACAATAACTTACCCAACATGGATGCTGAGTGTGCAGATGTGACGTCACCATGCATGCTCACATGTGCTCTGTACGCATACTCATCGTGAAACTCCTCGTAACAAACTGTGCATATGTACAGAGCACTCTCATACTTTACTGGATCCACAGTAACTTCTATATTGTTGCCACTATAACTATTGACAATAACTTACCCAACATGGATGCTGAGTGTGCAGATGTGACGTCACCATGCATGCTCACATGTGCTCTGTACGCATACTCATCGTGAAACTCCTCGTAACAAACTGTGCATATGTACAGAGCACTCTCATACTTTACTGGATCCACAGTAACTTCTATATTGTTGCCACTATAACTATTGACAATAACTTACCCAACATGGATGCTGAGTGTGCAGATGTGACGTCACCATGCATGCTCACATGTGCTCTGTACGCATACTCATCGTGAAACTCCTCGTAACAAACTGTGCATATGTACAGAGCACTCTCATACTTTACTGGATCCACAGTAACTTCTATATTGTTGCCACTATAACTATTGACAATAACTTACCCAACATGGATGCTGAGTGTGCAGATGTGACGTCACCATGCATGCTCACATGTGCTCTGTACGCATACTCATCGTGAAACTCCTCGTAACAAACTGTGCATATGTACAGAGCACTCTCATACTTTACTGGATCCACAGTAACTTCTATATTGTTGCCACTATAACTATTGACAATAACTTACCCAACATGGATGCTGAGTGTGCAGATGTGACGTCACCATGCATGCTCACATGTGCTCTGTACGCATACTCATCGTGAAACTCCTCGTAACAAACTGTGCATATGTACAGAGCACTCTCATACTTTACTGGATCCACAGTAACTTCTATATTGTTGCCACTATAACTATTGACAATAACTTACCCAACATGGATGCTGAGTGTGCAGATGTGACGTCACCATGCATGCTCACATGTGCTCTGTACGCATACTCATCGTGAAACTCCTCGTAACAAACTGTGCATATGTACAGAGCACTCTCATACTTTACTGGATCCACAGTAACTTCTATATTGTTGCTGTATTTTTCGTTTGTCGTTTCTGCTTCTATTTTTAACAAAACTGAGTCATCGATAAACTCCTTTTTCACTACAACACTGGTTTCATGTAATATTGGCTGTTTTTCTTCACCACACACTATGTGTAAGTCACAATGGTCCGGTCCTAGTGCTGTTGATACAAGATTGTTTTTTAGTTGGTTGGTTGCACTTTTTAACGTTGTTATATGTGATTTTGTAATCTGAAATGAATAGTAAAAAAAAGTAGAAATAAATTATTTCTGTAAAAAACTAAAATTTCGGTAAAAACAAGAGGAATCTATACCCTAAAACTACCAAAAAATTTTTTAATCAAAATTATTTTTGCAGATGCTATGGTGGGAAAGTATAATGGATATAATTGTAATTTTTGTTTTAATAGTCGATAATAATTACATCCAAAAACGCTCAGAACGGATTTTTGATAATTGGCTTAGTTTTTTTAGAAATTAGGTAACATGTCATTTTTCTGTTATTTTCTTCTGCAATGTTGCATCCACCAATGTATACGTGAGAGTGAAAAAGACAAAAATAAATTCAATATATCCTCTTAAGGTGTTGCGGCCCTACCAACCCGCGAAATTCAAATTTTATTTAGTTTTTCGCAAATATTACACTAACTGCACATTGAATATTTAAGGCAATGCATTTTGCAGGCCTACTTTTTATGCATCTACACGTTTTTATTAAAAACTTTGCTGGAAAGTTCCCACTCATCTCATATTGGTTCCCGAATGATATTTTTTTGAAGTTTCCCAGATTTCGAGCTATTGGGAACCAATATGAAGTAAATGAGTATTGTTGAGCGGAGTTTTTATTGAAAACATGCAGGTGCATAAATGTTGTGCCCGCAAAACTCATTGCCATTAGCCTTCGATGTTATAATTAGCCCACTATGAGCGAAAAACTAAATAAAATTTGAATTTTCGCGCCCGGATGGTACCCATCGCCCTTGACTACTATTAGGGCGCCTTCAAATTAGCCGCAACGTGAAGCGCGTCTGCAGCGCTGCAGACGCGCTTCCGCCGCGCTGCTGTCACTAGTTTTGAGAACTGTAGTGTTGTACATAGTTTCACGATGGACTCTGACGAAAAAACACTGCTCGATTTGTACAAAAAAAACATACGCGCAGCACTAGTCGATCGATGAACTGACGCGCGTCCGTAGCGCGTTGTTTATTTACATAGATTTACAAAGTAGCGCGGCTGCAGCGCTGCAGACGTGCTTCATTTGCGGCTAATTTGAAGGCGCCCTTAAACAACTACTTCATTATAACTAGACCGCTATAAACTTGGCCTTCCCATGGCCTGCGGAGCGCGGGGCGGGAGCTACTCAACCACTGATCTCTATTCTATGGATTAAACATTCTATTCAATTCAGGCTAGGTTCACTGTGGATCCATAGAATAGGGATCAGTGTACTTTACTCATCAGCTGTCAGTGACTGACGTGAATTACGCCACAATTACACTACAATAATTAATAAATAATATTAATCTTGCGACGTGGATAATGATGCATACTCAAGAGAATACCATAGACGAATTCTCAAGATGCGAGTCATTACATCGTATCGTGTATAGCCAACCGCACACCCGCCCTGCGTCCCGCAGACCATGGGAGGGCCAAGTTTATAGCGGTCAAGCTATAGCTTCCAAAAACCAAATAAAATTATACAATTATAGGATCATAGAAAATTTATATGCATTGAGTACTCACCAATTCATTTTGTTTGAGTAACTCCATCATCAGTGAGCGGGCTCTCAAGCTCATGTCTCTGAATCTGCTGAAGTGTCTCAGTCTGTGCGCACACTGCACACACAGGGCTTGTGTCAGCTTCCCTCCAGACCACAGCTGAAACAACGCCACTGTTAGCTGATCCAACAAAAGAATTTACTTGTATACGTGTAGATTATTTTCCCTTATTAGCCGAAAGCCTAAAGTAGGTAACGATGTATAGATGCATGAATAAATAAAGAAGTGTAGCTCATATCCTGAGGGAACTATAGGGAGTTGAAAATGTGCCATACATTTTAAGTGACATCCCTAAAAACAGCTGGTATTGAACCATTTTAAGTGACATCCCTAAAAACAGCTGGTATTGAACCATTTTAAGTGACATCCCTAAAAACAGCTGGTATTGAACCATTTTAAGTGACATCCCTAAAAACAGCTGGTATTGAACCATTTTAAGTGACATCCCTAAAAACAGCTGGTATTGAACCATTTTAAGTAACATCCCTAAAAACAGCTGGTATTGAACCATTTTAAGTGACATCCCTAAAAACAGCTGGTATTGAAACATTTTAAGTGACATCCCTAAAAACAGCTGGTATTGAACCATTTTAAGTGACATCCCTAAAAACAGCTGGTATTGAACCATTTTAAGTGACATCCATAAAAACAGCTGGTATTGAACCATTTTAAGTGACATCCCTAAAAACAGCTGGTATTGAACCATTTTAAGTGACATCCATAAAAACAGCTGGTATTGAACCATTTTAAGTGACATCCATAAAAACAGCTGGTATTGAACCATTTTAAGTGACATCCCTAAAAACAGCTGGTATTGAACCATTTTAAGTGACATCCCTAAAAACAGCTGGTATTGAACCATTTTAAGTGACATCCCTAAAAACAGCTGACAGAAGGGCTGGCTCATTTTTTGCGCAACGTATCAGCTTTGCTGTTCAACGCGGATATGCAGCCAGTATTCTTGACACCATTAGACGCGGGCAAGATTTGTATAGTAATTAGAATAAGCTAATAATAATAAGATTTATTGTAACATATTAATAAAAAATATTTTGTAAGTATTGAAAATAAAATAAAATAATTGGGATTTCTTATCACATTTCTGTGTTTCTAGGATCAAGTTAAAAGGTTAGCTGCGGGTACACTATACAAATTAACCCACACCTTTTTTTTTTTTATTCTTTATTTTTAATAGGGGTTTAGTCAAAGTTGACTATGTCACCCCCGTAGGTTACCAACACCTTACAGAAATTTACCCATACAATTTAACAATGCCTTAGTATACTAAACAACACTATTTAATAGATTAAAGATTAACAACTTACCGGAAAACCTGTTAGTTTTTCATACGCATCATCCAATTTGTTATCAATCACAAACATTTTTCTGTCAGTATCAAGGCATGTAATGCAGACCTGAAGAAAAAAAGTCAAAATATCTTTATTTCACATAGGCCTAATATACAGGCACTTGTGACAAGCCGGTATGACATTTGTTGCATATGAATGGTGATAACTACAAGTCGACTTAAAACTAAGTTTATGAGGGTTCACAAATGGGCCCTGCCACTGAGAAGAAGCCCACAGCAAACTCAGTGGGGTTTTTTTTATGTTATCACAATTTAACAAAATAAATATAGATACTAAATAGGCTAGGAACAACAATAGAGCAATTTATTACATAACAGTCACTTCCAAGGGTTTACGTTTTTCTAGTATTTTCTCATGACAATTTTTGTTGCCAAACTCCTACGAAATAGCTTGACTGATTGTCATGAAATTTTCTGAGTATGTTCAGTAGGTATGAGAGTAGGTCGTAAGCTATTTTTTATAGCCCTGATAGCAAAACAACGTTTGCCGGGTCAGTTGGTAAATACAATATAATTCAGAAAAGACACCCCAACATAAGGAAATGATCATCACAATAACATTTTCCAGTTGTGGGAATGAAACCCACAACCTTCGATATAGAGACAACCTCCCTAGCTCCCTGGATGCGCGCTCAGATTTAACTGGGAAGTCGCGGGTTCCATTCCCACCACGGGCCACTTTGGAATTTTATAATTTCTAAACTGGCTCAGGTCTGATCTGGAGGCTTCGGCCGTGGTTAGTTACCACCCTACCAGGCAAAGATGTGCCTCCAAGTGATTTAGCGTTTCAGCGCGATGCTGTGGAGAAACCGTTGGGGTGACTTTACTTACCCCTTCCAAGTTAGTATGTTAACATCTACAGCTGTACACACCACTTACCATCAAGTGAGATCGCAGTCTAGTACTAACTTGTATAGTGTAAAAAAAAAACAAAGCAGGACCACTTTGAGTCATTCACTCATCACCAGACATTGTGACATAGTTACCTGCATTGTTGAGGGAATAGTGCTGTGAGCAGACCAGCGTGGAGTCAGGCCGTGGAGCGTGTGGTAAGCAAAGGCTGAGCCATGCAGTGCAGACATGTGCGTCACCGGGGACCTTAAATATCAGATAAAAGATTTCAAGCTAAACACAAGCTTGTGTTAGGTACAAAAATTAACACTTCATTTTCACTTGCTAATGAGGAGTTTTAAAGTGAAACTTTTATTATAAAGTTTGAGACAATTCAAACTTTTTTGTCTGTGTATTGGATGTCGCGTGTCGGCCGGCCACGGAGTAGGGATATAGTGAAAGGCGCTCGTCAGAGCAGCCAAAGCCACAAAAGTTTCACTATTACCGTGGTTTCATAAAACCACACAATCCTTTTTTTATAATTGACAGGCTTGCTGAGGCTGATGGGCAGAAGTGATGAGGTCTAGGACGAACCGCGCTTGCCTAGAAAATGCCTATTCACTCTTCTCTTGAAGACACCCAGATTATACTTGGCTGGAAACACGGAAGCTGGAAGGGTGTTCCAGGAGGGGAACCTTAGAGGTCCGTATCAGAAACGTGGAAGAAAAGCGTTCATTCGACATCAACAACATAAGGAGACTTCTCTCGACGTTTTGCGGTTCTGTGGTAGAAAGGTGAAGGAGGTACAAGGTTGTGGAGTTTATGAGCACACTCTCCAAGTTAGTATTTTGTTGTGATAATATTATGTTCTTGATTCCCAAATCTTCTATCTTACGACCTCTGTAATGGAATAGGTAGGTACTTACTCACTTTTCAAAGGCAATTTCGTTATTTGATATTTCTGGACGCGTTCTCGGATGTATTTTCACAACAAGGCACACAACACCGAATTGTAACGTTTGCTATTTAATATTTATTTATTATTTGCTTAGTTAACTGAGAAATCAGAAATTACAACATAATTACAATTTAAAATCTCTCGCTTCTTTGTTATTATTTTCCATTTTTTTTCAATGTTTTCATGATGTTTTCAATCACAGAGTACATAGCAGATTACCATTCTGCTGGTTTATATGCTGTGTTATAATGAAAAGGAGCATGCCACGGGTGTGCCCGCGAAATTCAAAGATCAGATTCAGAGATTTTTATATAAGAACGTGAAGACGATACTGGAATTTCCGCAATTTGACTGCACATAAGCCTATAATGTGTAACTTGCGTACAAATTGCAAAAGCACGTTTGAATTTCGCGGGCACAGTCGTTGATTTCGCCTTCCATGGTAAAAAAGTATATGTCCATGGCGTTTCTCTATCTACGGTCCATAGCTAGTTTTGTGGTCTGTGGTCCTGTAACTAGTGGTTTATGGTCGTTGTTTAGTTTTTTACCTAGGTAGGTTATATTATACTCTTTGCTTCGTAGACAGCTTTGCTTAGTGTTTATGCCACAGAACATTATTACCCTATTTATGCACTATCTATGGTAGTCTATGTTCTTTATTAATTTGATAATATACCATAGACATAAAACACTATATATGTAAAACGTATTACGTAGTGATTATACTGTGTGACTCTGTGTTATATACCAGTTATATACTCTTTGATTTTTGTAATGTTTTTGTAAATCATACTTTAAAATTTTGATTTTAACTTAATGTTTGGTGAAATATAAGAAAATAAATCGTCAAAATGGAGAACAGAAACACTGCGCTGTACGGTCAGTGCCGATTCTGTTTAACAGACGGTCAACACAAAGATATAATGAAGGAATACTACGTGAACGGGACAAGGGAGGTTTACATCGATATTTTTATGGAATGCTTCAATTTATATGTAAGTTCTGATGGTCAGGTGAAATTAACGTTATAGGAATGTAAGTTGCGAAATAAGACAGCCGGTTTTAATGGTGGAAGGACTTGTAAGCGGGGTCCGAGTAGGTATCCACCCCTGCAGTGCTAGTTTTTAGGGTAATAAAGGAACCCAATTAGCGAGACTTCGCTGTCCGTCTGTCCGTCCGTCCGTCTGTCTGTCACCAGGCTGTATCTCTGGAACCGTGATAGCTACCGACTTGAAATTTTCAATGAATGCATAGAATGCATGCAATATGCAAGAAATGTCATACCGACGTTCGCAGGAGCCTGTATGTTAGGCCTATGTGAAATAAAGATATTTTGATTGATTAATTGATTGATTGATTCACAGATGATGTATTTCTGTTGCCGCTATATCAACAAAAAAATCTTAACAAATAGATTAACATAAATATTTAAGGGCTCCCATGTACAAGAAACGTGATTTTTTTTCTTGTTTTTGCTTGGTATTGATAACGGTAACAGGCTTCCAATTTTCACAGAATATTTAGTTATATACTTACTGTAGAAATAAATAGTAAAATTAAAATAAAATAAAAAATTAAGGGGGCTCGCATACAATAAACGTGATTTTTATGCTCGGTTTTGATTTAGTGGGCAGGGGTGTTTAGATTTCTTTAATACTATAGAGAAAGGGAATATACTTGTGATGGTACGGAACCCACACATTTTTTTTTGTACATTCAGAATCACTAAGCAGTAATTTATCACAGTGGTTTACCGTTTAATTGATAGCTCAAGGGACCTAGATCTCTTTTTCTCTTACAGAGGTTTATTTTTATCCCTATGCAAGTTCTGACAAGGCTCTCTTGGCACTTGAATGTCATTGTCAGGAGGGTGTTCTTTTAGAACAAAGGCAGCCAGAAAATAAAATCTCAAATTTTAGTTTAATTCTAGTTAATATTAAACAAAATCAATACAACATACTATAGCGATATACTGACAGAGCGAACTATCAAACGGTATCTCAAGATAGTGGCGTTTGTTCTGATTATGGCCATGAGCCAAGATAGCCTTGTGGCACTGTACTTAACTGAGATCTCACCTGATGATAAGTGATGATGCAGCCGAAGATTAATGTACTAACTTGGAAGGGGTAAGTAAAATCACCCCAACGGTTTCAACACAGCATCGCACCGGAACGCTAAATCGCTTGGCGGTTTCTCTCTAACCCGGCTTTCAAAGTTGGAAAGGCAACAAGTAAATAATTAAAAAATACGACCGCTCCATAGTAAAACGACTTTTTCCAAAAAGATAAAGCCTATGTTACTCGGAATGATGTAAGGTTTCTAACGATACCTTATATATTATGTCCAAATCTATTTAGCCATTCGGAAGTTATGGTGGAATAAAGAAACTCACAAACATACATACATGAACCCTAAAAACATTACACTCCTTTTTGGAAGTTATGGTGGAATAAAGAAACTCACATACATACATACATGAACCCTTAAAACATTACACTCCTTTTTTTGGGCAGTCGTCTAAAAATGGGATGCATCTGACTTGGACATGCATCATGCGTATCACATAACATTAGGTGAACGTTTATTGCTAATCTCATCATTATTAAGGGCGATGGGTACCATCTGGGCGCGAAAATTCAAATTTTATTTAGTTTTTCGCTCATAGTGGGCTAATTATACATCGAAGGCTAATGGCAATGAGTTTTGCGGGCACAACGTTTATGCATCTACATGTTTTTAACAAAAACTGCTCAACAATACTCATTTACTTCATATTGGTTCCCGATAGCTCGAAATCTGGGAAACAGCAAAAAATTATCTTTCGGGAACAAATATGAGATGAGTGGGGACTTTCGAGCAAAGTTTCTATTAAAAACATGAAGATGCATAAAAAGTAGGCCTGCAAAATGCATTGCCATAAATCTACAATTTGTAGTTAGTCTAATATTTGCGAAAAACTAAATAAAATTTGAATTTCGCGGGCTGGTAGGGCCGCAACACCTTACATCGTCCTAAACTTTTTCGTCTGTGTTGCATGTCGCGTGACGGTCGGCCGCCGAGTAGGGGTAAAGTGAAAGGCGCTCATCAGAGCAGCTAAGGCCACAAACGTTTAACTTTTACTGTGGTTTCATAAAACCACACATGATACAATCCTTTTTTGGTATTAAAAAAATTCAACAGCAAAAAATTTGTTTCCAGCTGTCCACAAGTAGCACCCTGAGCACCCTGATATGCTCGTCGTGCGTGGCGCGGCTGCGGGAGGCCTACTGCTTCCGCACGATGGTGGTGGAGACCGAGCGACGGCTGCTCGCCACCTTGAATGAAAAGGACACAGTTTTTATTAATGGTAAGTAAATTAATTAAAGAAAGATTTAAACCAATGTAATAAGAACAATTATGTTTATTTTAATATAACACAAACAGTCAAAAGCATATATCAAGATATAGAAAACAAAAAAAAAGGCTTGTGAGGAAATTTTTTATGACATTGTCATGTAAAATTATCATCCGTAAACCAATTTTACACACAACCGAGTGTCAAGCATGAAAGCTTATTTGAGGCATTTCACTTGGGCTACTACCTAATTGTAGAGTGTAAAAAACAAACAGTTAAAGATTACTTTTCGATTGAAATAATGGGCCTTTGAAAAATTTAATTGAAACTCGAAATCTGAAATAAGTACGTAGAGACGGCTACCTGTAGTTTCTTCGATCATGTGATAAGTGAACCTGGCCTGTTAACACACAGTTCTGTTCACAGTGGGTGACATCCAGACCCCGGATGTCAAGCTGGAACTGCAGGCAGTGAAACAGGAGCCCCTGGAAGGTGTCATCGGCTGTGATTACACATACGAAGAGCTGGACAGAGTTGGTGAGTGAATGTGCAGCAATTAATCCACACAAACATTTTTAATTGGTAATAGATCAATAAATAAATATCAGGACATTACACACATTGCAATCTAGCCCCAAAGTAAGCGATAACTTGTGTTATGGGTACTAGATAACTGATAAATATATACATATTAACATATTAATATACATAAATATATTGAAAAACACCCAGACACTGGAAAACATTCATGCTCATCACACAAACATTTACCAGTAGTGGAAATCGAACCCACGACCTCCGACGCAGACGGCAGGTTCGCTACCGCTACGCCACAACTACTATATTATCAACTGTGCTAATTTACTGTTGCTTGCTCAGGTGTTTGTCAAGCCCATTTTAAGGCCCGGTTTCCACCAGTGCGGAGCGGAGCGGAGCTGTGTTTGAGTAACCAATCAGATTTTGTCATTATGACGTCTCCGAAACAGGGGAGAAGATACGTCGAAATTACGAAATCTGATTGGTTACTCAAACACAGCTCCGCTCCGCTCCGCACTGGTGGAAACCGGCCCTAAGCCATTGCTCAACTCATGCCTACCGAAAATGTAACACAGAAAAGGAGAATGGCGAAAATAGTCCCAGCTCTAACAAAAATACCCAGAGACCGTTCAGATTCTGGAATGATTTATTTTGGATTGATATTTTTCATAGATTTTTTTGTGTAAACACCATATTTGTAGAATTAGGGAATCAAAAGTAAAATACAATTAAAAAACCGGTCGAATGGCGATATTTTTTTAAATATGGCAACAAAAAGTGGGTAATTACTACCTTATTGGATTGGAGTGGATTTTAGTTTGGGCCAGGAAATGTATGGGAGTTCGCCGGTCTCCTTCCCATCTCTAGATTCGTTTCGGAGAAGTTTGGTAACTAAAATTGGCACGAGAATTGTATATATTAGAGAGATCCTACTAATATTGTAAACGCGAAAGTTTGTAAGTATGGATTGATGGATCTACGTTACTTTTTCACGCCGCAACCACTGAACCGATTTGGCTGAAATTTGGAACATAGATAGCTTATAACCCGGCTTAACACATAGAATACTTTTATCCCGGAAAAGTCCATTCTTCCCACGGGTTTAGCGAAAACACGAAATACACGCCGGCGAAGTCGCGGGCAACGGCTAAAGCAAAGACACCTAACTATAGACCCGGCGGACCGCGCGAAAAAATGTCGCCAGTTTATGGAAGTAAAACCCCGGCGTCAGTAGTAAGCTGTAAGCCTACGGAGTATTTCTTAGGAGTTTCGACACATGGCTATACATTTTCTTGTATGAAGAAGGTTTACGTAAAATGTTCGAGTGGGCTCATCTTGATGTTATTATCATAGGGCTTAAGATATATTTTTTTAATTTGTAGATCCAGAGAGCACAGAGGACGAACTAGAAGACATTCTGAGTGGAGAAGCGGCGCTGGTGGCGCGCTTCCCGCGCGGCGCGCTGCGGCTGCCCACGCGCATGGCGCTGTACTCGGGCGCGTGCCGGGGCTACGCCGCGCACCTCGACGTGCTGCGAGGTAATGTTGGTTTGAATGTTTGTCTTCCTCGCACTTACGAATATGTTGATGGGCGCCGGCATGAATAAAACCGGACAAGTGCGAGTCGGACTGTAATTTCCATTAATCCTAAATATCTGGGTGACCGAGCTTCGCTCAGTAGTTTAACTACTGGCTAATAGATGGCAGCAGGAGTGCTTCGCTCGGTAGTTTAACTATTGGCTAATAGATGGCAGCAGAAGTCATATAATTTTTTTTTGGTAAATTCGACATTTTCTAAAAATGAATCCTAGCTAGATCGATTTATCGCCCCCAAAACCCCCTGTATACTAAATTTCATGAAAATCGTTGGACGGTTCCGAGATCCAGATTATATAGAAATATATATATATAATATTTCCAAACCAAATATGGCCAGGAGCATAGATTATTACTATATGAATCCGAATAACACCACAACATGATCCAAATATGCACGAATTACTAATGATTTGGTATTTTGAATGAATGGAGACATTGTAGTTTTCGAGAGCTTTCCCTGCGGTTAATAGCCTCAACTGGTGACAGAAGGGCTGGCTCATTTTTTGCGCAACGTATCAGCCTAGCTGTTCAACGCGGAAATGCAGCCAGTATTCTTGGCACCATTCCACGCGGGCAAGATTTGTATAGTAATTAGAATAAGCTAATAATAAGTTAAGTTCACAGGCCCCTTAAGTTGAAGTTGACCGAATTACGAGGTTTTCGTTACCGTTGTTTAATGTGTTCCTTTGTGCATTTGCAGGTAAACTGATCACCCCAAAGACCATAGAGGCGTTGCTCCAAGAAGAAGAATCGAGGAGTTCCAACTTAAAGATATACATCACGGAAAAAGTGGCGCACATACAAAACGCTTCAGTAATTCTAGAAAATTCCAACGTCACACCGTTCAAGAGCAGGAACAAGTCCGGATTCCCTTGCTTCTACTGCCGGAACATATTCGAAAACTTGGAAAAACTGAAGGAGCATCAACAGAAAACCCACCAAAAGTCTGAAATTAAAAAAGTTCTAGGCACATACAGGGCGGAATGCCTGATAGTGTACGTTGATGTCACAGACTTGCAATGTACGATATGTTTGGAGAGAATGCAGAATATTAACGAGCTGAAATCCCACTTAACGAAAGCACACAACAAGAAATTCCACACAGAATTCCCGGATAGAGTCATACCTTTCAAGCTATCAACGAACAACGTATATGAATGCCAAGTTTGCGGGTTCAACTTTGAAACGTTTGGCTCAATAGAACGGCACATGAATGTGCATTACAGGAACTGTGTCTGCAGTCAATGCGGCACAGGATTCGTGACCAAATACCGTTTGAAAGTCCACATAAAGAGCATGCATATCGGTGGCAACTTCCCGTGTGAGATATGCAAGAAGGTGTATACGAGTCAGCAAAAACATAAGAACCACGTCGATACAGTCCACAAGATGGTGAAGAGGTTTAAGTGTCCAAAGTGTCCGGAACGTTTCACTGAGTATTTCCGGAGACAGAAGCATTTAGTCGAAATCCACGGTGTGGCTCCTCTGAGGTACAAGTGCAACGTTTGCGACAAAGCCTTCGAAAGGAGGTACACGTTGTCCCGGCATATGAAGCGGGACCACTTAGAGGAGAGAGACTTCCAGTGCCATCTGTGTACTTACAAGTGTTTTACTAGTGTGGAGTTAAGGGTGCATATGGTGAAGCATACCGGTGAAAGGGTCTTCGAGTGCTCCGTGTGCAAGAAGTCGTACGCGAGGAAGAAGACCCTAAAAGAGCACATGCGGATACATAATAACGACAGGAGGTTCGCGTGTGCGGTTTGCGGGCAGACGTTCGTGCAAAAGTGCAGTTTGAAGGGACATGTCAAGACTCACCACAGCGAGTATGTGGTGCCGTGACGTCATGAATGCGCTGGTGACGTCATCCGTACCCAGTTAGGGCACGGAATACATAATAGTACCAAACGGTACAGGAGGCTCGCTCCGCAAGATGATTTAAAGAAATAGCGACCCTAGCACTGACACAAAAAAGTGCATTAAGTTCGCAATAATGCCTGGCACCGCCTCCGCTATGCACCTACAGTTGCGCTCTTTCTATCGCGTAACTTTATCTCTTTCGACTTACTAAGGTTGCCTCGTAAACGGGCACATGCAGCGCGTCAAATAGATCGTACAAGAACTAACCCGTACAACCTAGCCGCGGCGGCCGTCTGAAATTAGTCCGTCGTGACGGCTACCTGTAGCTTCCACAATCACATGACAAGTGAACATGGCCTGATTTCGTAATGTCTGAACAGAAAAAATATGTTTGTAAAATTTTAATTTAAATAAAAATATAATTCTTTACTATAATAAAATGGAGTTTAAGTGTATATAATAAATTATCCCGGCCTCAAATCTATTCTAATTTATACCCATAACACAAGCTATCGCTTACTTTGGTGCTAGATTTGTGGATTCGAATCAAACTTTCACTCGCAGCGGGATTTGAACCCGTACAACATCAATAGAAAGTAGCGAAACGAATGACGGAAAACATTTTGTTTTGAAATACAATGCACAGACGGTACCTAATAAAAAAAATGAATTCCGATTATATCCGAATTTCACAATCGACTAAACTCGTAAGTCGTAACAACTCGTCTTATCATTCACTCTATGATTTCTGCACTATCAAATATATAATCACTATACGTTTTATGCACTATGATCTTTATGACAAACTCCAAACAAACTCCATTGTATTTGTAGGCACTAGGCTAATGGTCTGTGTTTTTATTTTGCAATCGAATTTTAGATTTTTGGTCTGCCCGCGAAATTCAAAATTTTTGTGGTTTTTTGCAATTTTTACGCTAATTAGACATCAGAGGTTTATGGCAGTCAATTTGCGGGAATGGCCGTATCATCTTTACATGATTATATCAGAATCTTTGCATAAAAATGTGTATCCTAGGAAATTAGTCCGAGTATCGAGTTTTATGTGAGTAACTCCCAAATCTCGGACTAATTTCTTTAACTCTACACTTTCGAGCAGAGATTTTTATATAAACACGTGAAGAAGATATTGAGATTATCGCAATTTTACGGCCATAAGCCTATTATGTCTTACTAGCTGTTGCTCGCGGCTCCGCCCGCGTGCAGTTCGTTTTTTTACAAAAATGTTTCCCGTGGAATTTCTTAATTTTTCCCAAGATAAATGAGTGGTCCCTGGGTTCGATGGAACCGTAAAGGAGTCTTCTTCCAATCTCTTCTGTCAACGTGCTATCTTCTTTCACACAATTTACCTATATCTTCTTTGGTCTTCCTCTACTTATACACTCTGTCGAAATCGCTTATGTTACTCAATTCGCATGGAGTAAGACAGAGTGGGGCGTGTCATCGTGGATTGTAATATCTATACTAACCAAACTTATCTTATTCTGAGATGATACCAACGCCCAGATATTGTAATTAAGCATTCTGATGCGCTGCTGTGTACGTAGCAACCCGTTCCTGCTACGTACGGGTTATCTTGTATAGTTATACCTAGTTGCACGATCATAAGGACGATTTAAACTGTCGATATTTCGACCCCGTATTGATTGTGCTACGTAGATAAGTAGCTATAGGTTTTTTTAAACATCCCACGGGTGCTCTCAAATTTTTCAGGATGAAAAGTATCTTAAATGTTGACCGGGCATATATATAAAGTAGGATCATAAAATTTCATTTAAATCCGTTACTTGAAAGACGCCTGCTAACTGTTTTTGTAATGTTTTTTTTCCCGCGGGAACTCGATTGGATTAATAAGTTTTACTATATATATATTTTGTTAAAGAGGCAACATAAGGTATCAGCATAACAAATTTTACTAAATGAAGTTCATTAGTTGTTGTTTACAAAGCTGTTAAATTAATTGCAGTTTTTTAATTATCCCAGGGGAACTCTTTATTTTACCGGGATGAAAAGTATCCTATATGTTGACCAGGGACATAAGCTACCACCACACAAAATTTCATTGGAATCGGTCCAGCCGTTTCAAAGATTAGCCCGTACAAACAGACAGACAAACAGATAAACAGACAAACAGAGAAACAAAAAATTTGAAAAAAATTTAAATTAGTTCTATTTCACTTCTTACATCCCCCTGACTCCGTTTTTAGCATTTTTTTTATTTGTACAGAAATTCGACCTCTACAGATTTATTATATGTATATTGATTGATATATTGATATTGATTAGCTTATAAATCGCGAAAAACCACGAAAAATTTGAATTTCGCGGGCACACCCGTGGTGTGCTCCTTAATGATTTTGTGTGTAACTACCTACTATATTAACTACGGGTTAAAAACCAAAGAGTATATAATCACTACGTTTTATTTAAAACTAGGTTCAGTGTCAATCGGGCGCCATGTTTGTTTACAATATATGCTCGCGCTTCTGGTACTTCTGGACTTTGTTCATGATTTTTTGTTGTTGTTTTTTTATAGCTTTTTAATGCACCTCGCCATAGTCGTAGACAGAGAAGAAAAGTCTTCATAGAGCGGCCGTAGTGCTCAGCCTTGTTATAATGTCTTAGAATAAACTCCATTGATCTACGACTGACACAAACCAACTTGACAGTTGACACTTGACACAAAAGACAAAACTAGATTTGACAAAATATGAGAAGCAATGAGAAGTTGATTGGAAATTGGAATTTGGGTACCTAGGTGTTTGTAATTTTCGATCTTTTTCAGTAAAGAGAAATGTGATTTTTTGTGTAAGGGATAAAATTTGAATCAAAAACTACTTTCCCCGTTACAAAGCTACGTAATCACTAATCAGTGAGTAACAAAGGCTACTTTAGTACTTTTCTACCTGGAAATAAAATGGCTCCTAGTGCTGGAGTCCCACTCAAAAAGCTAGTCTATATTACATAAAAGCAATAGCACGAGCATGCATGCCAGCATGAGTTAAAGCCCTCTATACACTGTCAAATACTATTGTTGAATCTGCCAACAATGCAGCTGTTTCAGCTGTGCGAGGGAGGGAACCTGACACCAGCCCTCTGTGTGCAGTGTGCTCACCGATTGAGACTCTTCAGCAGATTTAGATAAGTACATGAGCTTAAGAGCCCGCTCCTTGGATGATGGAGTTAGTTAAACAACATGAATTGGTAAGTGCTGACTTGGAAGTTTTCTAAACACGTTACACTTTGTTGTGTTTTCTCCATATTTTATAGTTATTCTTGGACCAAATAATGTGGTAGTTCAATAGACATGTACCCTGAACAGGGTGGACGGCGCGAAAAAATGTCGCCAGTTTATTGGCGCCAAAAATGCTTGTTTTGCCACCAACAGTAAGGGCCGGTTTCCACCGAACCGGAGCGGAGCGGAGCTGTGTTTGAGTAACCAATCAGATTTCATCATTTTGACATGTCCATAACTGAGGGGAGAGGAGATGTCAAAATGACGAAATCTGATTGGTTACTCAAACACAGCTCCGCTCTGCTTCGGTGGAAACTGGCCCTAAGGCCACGATGTAGTCCTCTCAGAGCCAGCTATAGAATTTTGACAGATGGTGCTATTGTTTGATTGTACAAAGTAAAAAAAAATTACGTTAAGGGCGATGGGTACCATCCGGGCGCGAAAATTCAAATTTTATTTAGTTTTTCGCTCATAGTGAGCTAATTATACATCGAAGGTTCATAGCAATGTGTTTTGCGGGCACAACGTTTATGCATCTACATGTTTTTAACAAAAACTCTGCTCAACAATACTCATTTACTTCATATTGGTTCCCGATAGCTTGAAATCTGGGAAACAGCAAAAAATTATCTTTCGGGAACCAATATGAGATGAGTGGGAACTTTCAAGCAAAGTTTCTATTAAAAACATGTAGATGCATAAAAAATAGGCCCGCAAAATGCATTGCCATAAATCTACAATGTGTAGTTAGTTTAATATTTACGAAAAAACTAAATATAATTTGAATTTCGCGGGCTGGTAGGGCCGCAACACCTTAAAAGAATTACGTTAATCGTTCGGATGCCCATATCCTAAGGTTTCTGGTCAGTGTGTAGTTTATATTCAATATAATGTGTTTCAGATAACAGTACAACATATGAAGGAGATGGAACGTGCAAACAACCAACAAAAAAATAACCTGGTGACAACAATGCTAGGACCTGACCACTGTGACAGACAAACAGACGTAGAAACTGAACATGAAGCTACTGTTAAAACTGAGCACAATGATCATTCTATACATGAGGCTACTGTTAAAACTGAGCACAATGTTCATTCTGTACATGAGGCTACTGTTAAAACTGAGCACAATGATCATTCTGTACATGAAGCTACTGTTAAAACTGAGCACAATGTTCATTCTGTACATGAGGCTACTGTTAAAACTGAGCACAATGATTATTCTATACATGAGGCTACTGTTAAAACTGAGCACAATGTTCATTCTGTACATGAGGCTACTTTTAAAACTGAGCACAATGATCATTTTGTACATGAGGCTACTGTTAAAACTGAGCACAATGATCATTTTGTACATGAAGCTACTGTTAAAACTGAGCCCAGTGATGACTATCTGTCTGTAGAGGAAGACATTAAAGTGATAAAGAAAGTGCAAAGCAATGCAGACTGTGTGAAAGAAGAATTTGATGAGGGTCTGATAAAGTATGAGAGTGCTCCGTACATGTGCACAGTTTGTTACGAGGAGTTTCACGATGAACATGCATACAGTGCGCATGTGAGCATGCATCACTTCCTCAGCCACGATGATGCTACCTCCGTAGACTCTGCTAAAACTGTGGGTAAGTGATCAGTAATTAGTTCACTTTTATTTTTCAAACATTACAGGGCAGAAGTGTTCCAGATGACATATTGCCGCCACACTGTTTGCATCAGGTACAGAAGTCCTTCGTGGAGTTGAGTGTACTCCTGTACAATATGATCCTGAAGTTTGCCTTGGACTTACCTTTGCACAGGTATAAAGTCACTGTAAAAAAAATATCTTATAAATCAGGGTTACTATACCATTGAAGAATTTTTTAAATGACTAAGATTCTTGGAATGATAGAGATATGCTTCATTTTCTCGGGAGATATCTTAAAAATATGTAAAACAATATTATGACATTTTTGAAAAGAGCAAGTGCCGCGTCTTTTCATAAGAGCTTATGTACAAGGTGTGGGCTACTTCGCATAGTGAGCCCGCAGCTAACCTTTTAACTTGATCCTATTAACATAATATTAACGTGATAACAAGTCCCAATTATTTTATTTTATTTTCAATGCAAAAAATATTATTTCATTTTGAAAAATTAAAATCCAACAACCCTAACTGTGACATCACCAAACCTCATACGATTTTCAATATTCCCAGTTCATTGATATTGAACCAGCTGTTTTAGGGATGTCACTTAAAATTTAAGGTACATTTTTGAACTCTCTATAGTTCCCTCAGGATATGAGCTTGTGATATTTTTTCATGCATCTATACATCGTTCCCTACTGTAAGCTTTCCGCTAATTAATCTACACGTTGTAGAGTATAGGCCTATGTGGAATAAAGAAATTTTATATTCCTATAAATTTAAATATGCATCAAAATTTCACTCGCGGTGGGACTCGAACCCACGTCCCCCAGCTATCGCGGCTGGGAGCTCTTCCGCTGAGCTACGCGAGACTGTCTCACCACGACGAAATTCGGATGCATATTGTTTTTCGTTCTTAGGCAGAACTAACGCCATCTATTTGAAAACTTTACAGTTTTTCAAATATGCCGAAGTCCCATTAATACCAATGGAGCTAACTTCGAACGAGTAATGACGCCTTGCCGTTACTTACTACTTATATTTTATATTATAGTATTTTTACACACTTCGGAAATTATTCCTATAAATTTAAATATGCATCAAAATTTTAGTTATGCCTAAGAACGAAAAACAATATGCATCCGAATTTCGTCGTGGTGAGACAGTCTCGCGTAGCTCAGTGGAAGAGCTCCCAGCCGCGATAGCTGGGGGACGTGGGTTCGAGTCCCACCGCGAGTGATATTTTGATGCATATTTAAATTTATGTAATGAAATGAGTGACATTTCATTCATTTGAATTTGCCGCGCTTCGCGTATCTGTTGATCGTATTCTATTGATCTGTGTCTATGATTTAAAATGGCGTGGGACGCGCAGATTGTTTTGTGCACTTTATTGTTATAAAAACTAATAGAAAGAATGTGATTGAGGACTCGAGATATAGTGAACTTTAAATGTCGTTTTATAAGACGTTAAAAGTTCTTAAAACTAAAAATGTAAACAATAACTCCATAATTGAAGTAGACATAAATACTGAGAAAAAAAACTAGTAAGCACACCATTAATCAAAATCAAGCTTTTATTAGAAAATAAACTAGAAGTGAGTGGTATTTATGATTCAGGCTCACAGATTTCTATAATAAATTCAAGATTAATAAAAGTAAAAGAAAAAAAAGATGATGTGAACATAGCATACATGAAAACGGTTAATGGTGTGAAGAAGATGGATGGCTTGATAACAATAAAAATTAAAATATTTGATTTAGAAGAAGAGGTGGATGTATACATAGTAGAAAATGAAGATTTTGATGATTTCATAATCGGATTAGATATGATAAAGAAATTCAGATTAACCCAAAATGAGAACTTGCAGATAGAACAAAAGAAAATAACAAATAAAATAGACAGGATGTCTAAAGATAACAGAAATGAAGATAATAATATAAAAAAATATACAGTAAATTTCAATGAACACATAGAAACAGAGGAATTTATAAGTATGACAGACCATTTAGATAATCAAAAGAAAATTGAGATAGAGAAAATTATAAAGGAATATAAAACAATATTTGCTAAGGACAAGTATGATATAGGTTCAGTTAAAGATTATGAAGCTCGCATAGATTTACAAGTAAATAAATATTGTAGTAAAAGACCATACAGATGTACAATACAAGATAGATTAGAAATTGAAGAGCAAATATAATAATTACTAAAGAACAATTTAATAGAAGAATCATACAGTCCTTTCGCTGCTCCAGTGACATAGGCGTTTAAAAAAGGTGAAAATAGAAAATCCCGTTTATGTGTAGATTTCAGAGAGTTAAACAAAATAGTTATACCACAAGCTCAACCATTTCCTTTGATAGATGATCTAATTATTAAAACTAGAAATTGCAAGTATTTTACTACACTAGATATAAACTCAGCATTTTGGGCAATACCATTACGGGTGGAAGACAGAAGTAAAACAGGATTTGTCAGACAAGATGGCCACTTCCAGTGGACCTGCCTCCCTTTTGGCTTGAAAACATCACCAGCAATTTTCCAGAGAATCTTAAGCAATATTCTAAGAAAACACAATCTCACAGGATACTCTGTTAACTATATTGATGATATTTTGATATACTCGTCTACCTTTGAAGAACATATAAGGCACATTAGAAATGTATTAGAGGCAATAATTAAAGAAGGCTTTAGACTGAAGTTTAAGAAATGTACCTTTGCTTCAGACTCGGTAAAATACCTCGGCCATATAATTCAGAACAATTCAGTAAGACCACTAAAAGACAATTTGATTTCAATAAGGAACTTTCCAACTCCTAAGACGCAAAAGAACATCAGACAATTTTTGGGAAAAATAAACTTCTACCATGACTATATACCAAGAAGTGCAATTATCTTAGATCCATTACACAATTTATTACGAAAAAACGAGAAATTTGTATGGTCAGAGAAATGTGAAGAAGCATTCAATCTGATAAAAAGATATTTATGTTCGCAACCGGTCTTGGAAATATTCGACAAAGACTTACCAATCAAAATCTTTACCGATGCATCTTTGGAGGGCATTGGAGCAATATTAAAACAGACACAACTAGATGGTAAAGACAAACCGGTGGCATATTTCTCAAAAAAATTGAATGAACATCAAAAACGGAAAAAGGCTATATATTTAGAATGTCTTGCTATGAAAGAAGCTGTTAAATATTGGCAGCACTGGCTCATCGGAAAACAATTCACCATTTACTCAGATCACAAACCTCTAGAGAACATGAACATTAAATGCAGGACAGATGAAGAATTGGGTGATCTCACATACTACCTATCTCAGTATGACTTTACCGTAAAATATATACCTGGTAAAGAAAATGTAGAAGCAGACTGTTTGAGCCGAAACCCTGTATTAGAACCAGAAGATAACAGAGAGGAAACATTGAGAATAGTTAATTTAATACAAATAAAAGATATAGTTGGAGACCAAGAGAAAAATGAAACAATAAGAGAAAAGAAACAAAATTTAATACTAAAAAATAATATCTATTATAAAAAAATAAAGAAACAGGAAAAGATTATCCTCTCAGAAGAATTTAGTAAAAAACTTATAAAAAAGGTGCATGAAGATTTATGCCATATTGGGATCAGACAACTGCAGAAAAAAATAAGTTCAATATATACGGCTATAAACCTAACAAAAAATATCATAAATATTTGTAAAACATGTGAAATATGCATAAAAAATAAATCAAGATGTCAAAAAAAAATTGGATTAATGTCACAACTGGGACCAGCTACCAAACCATTTGAAATAATGTCAATGGATACTATTGGTGGATTTGGAGGATCTAGGTCTACAAAGAAATATCTACACCTTTTAGTAGATCACTACACAAGATATGCATTTATTGCGACTTCGAAAACCCAGAATGCATGTGACTTTATAAATTTAACAAAGAAAGTACTAGAGACAGATGAGATTGGAATTATCCTGACAGATCAATATCCGGGCATAAATTCAAGAGAATTTAAACAATTTTTGCAGGAAAATAATATTAAACTAATTTTTACAGCCGTGAATACACCATTCTCGAACGGCTTGAATGAAAGATTAAACCAAACAATAGTAAATAAAATAAGGTGTAAAATGAATGAGAAAAATAATAAGAGAACATGGACAACACTGGCAAGAGAATGTATACAAAAATATAATGAAACAGAACACTCCGTTACAGGTTTTGCACCAAAATATTTACTGGATGGTACAAATGTCAGTATTCTACCAAATGAATTCAAAACGATGGAAAAGGAAGACAAGTGGATTGCTGATAGAAGATTGGCATTAGAGAATACAATAAAATCTCATGAGTATAACAAGAAAATATTTGATAGAAATAGAAAAATGCAAGAATTTAATGTAGGAGACAGTGTATATGTAGAAAATGGAAATAGACTGAATAGAAAGAAATTAGACGAATTAAAAATAGGCCCTTTCAAAATAATAGAGAAAATATCGAATTCCATTTATAGGATTGATACAGGCAACAGAAAAACAGAATCAACATTATTTCATATAACAAAATTGCAACCTGTCATAACAGAGGCTGAAGAAGATGAAGGAGATGATAATGAATATGAAGATGACTTATAAGTACATTTTACAGATATATTGCTTAGAATTTTCGCTCTTAGGGGGGGAGATGTAATGAAATGAGTGACATTTCATTCATTTGAATTTGCCGCGCTTCGCGTATCTGTTGATCGTATTCTATTGATCTGTGTCTATGATTTAAAATGGCGTGGGACGCGCAGATTGTTTTGTGCACTTTATTGTTATAAAAACTAATAGAAAGAATGTGATTGAGGACTCGAGATATAGTGAACTTTAAATGTCGTTTCTTTGTTATTTCAGGTGAGATAGAAGTGTAATTGTCGTAACTTGATAATAACTTGATAATTGTAGACTTGTTAAATAAAACAAAACTTTGTTATTTCAGAGAAACAATTTGTGTTTTATTTTGGAGATCCTCAATGTCTTATATTTATAGGAATAATTTCCTAAGTGTGTAAAAATACTATAATATAAAATACTAGCTTTTGCCCGCGGCTTCGCCCGCGTGAATTTCGGGGTTTTACAAATCCCGTGGGAGTCCTGGATTTTCTGGGGAAAAAACAGCATATGTGTTAACCTAACTTCGGAAACACGATTGGATAAAAATTTATCGCCAAAAATTTCTCCCAAAAATTGCTCCAAAATCTCCATTTTTCTAATTTCCATCGAAAACTACGATGGACATAATTGTAATTTTTATTTTAATTTATCGGTAAAAAATAATTCCCAAAAACGCTCAGAACGACATTTAAATAACTGGCTTAGTTTTTGAAGTAATTAGGTAAAACAACGTTTTTCTGTTATATTCTTCCACAACGCTGCATACTAACCTAACCTAACCTAACCCACCAACGTATTCAACAGAGTGAGAAGGACGAAAATAAAATCAACGTATCCGCTTAAGAGTGAAATAATTTCAGAACCTTTACCTTATAGGTATCCATTTTCGCATTTATAGGATAATTACTATCACACAATCTATTGCTCAACTAAAACACATATTTTTAATAGCGAAACAGTTCTAATATCAGAAACTATACAGGAACACCTTTTTAGCATTATTAACCTGTATCCCATTGCTTAACCAAAACACACATTATAAATAGCGAAACAATTGTACTTTCAGAACCTTTATGGGTAGGTACCCATTTCCACATTTATAGCATTACTAATTACTTTACCATATCCCATAGCTCAACTAAAACATACATTGTCAGTAACGAAACAGTATATCGTATAGGTACCCGTTTTCATAGTTATAATATTATTAAACTGTATCTCATTGCTCAACTAAAACACAAAATGCTAATAGCGAAACAGTTGTAATGTCGGAACCTATAATACGGGTACCCATTTTCACATTTATAGCATTATGCATTATTTATAGCATTATATCATTATTATTTATAGCATTATTATCCCATATCCCCTTGTTCAACTAAAACACACTTGTTAAATGCGTACAGTGCTATGTTCAGAACCTACATAGTGGCCATTTTCACATTTAGAGTGATAATAGATTCAGTTTTTGCCCGCGGCCCGGCCCCGTCAAATTCGCTTTTTCATGAATCCTAAGGGAAACGTCATTTTCCCGTTATCGTTCACTATTACAACCTTTAAACAATATGCTTTCAAGCAAGTTCGCTTGAACAATCTATCTATAGATGTAGCTATAGATTGCTCTAGAAAATTTGGTATTTTGAGTATCCCACGGGAACTAAGGATTTTTCCGGAATAAAAAGTAGCCTATGTTTTAATCCGGGTTATAAGCTGCCTATGTTCTAAATTTCCACTAAATCGGTTCAGTAGTTGAGCCGTGAAGGAGTAACAAACACACACACAAACTTTCGCCTTTATAATATTATTAGGATTAGGATAAGTAGTAAATTTTATATTGTTTTATTCAGCCAATCCATTGTCCTGGAGACCTGTGAGAAATGAAAACGAAGCGTGCGCTGCCCCTGCAGACGCGCAGTGTCGCGCAGCACGCGCGTGCGCAGTCGCCGCCGCGCACGACGAGCCTGCCGCCTCCACACTGACGGCAACTGGTTCACGCACGCGCACTATCACTTGTGAATTGTGCCACCATGCTTTTACACGAAGAAGCAAATTAATTATACATATGAGGACACATACGGGTGAAAAGCCTTATTCCTGTGATATATGCAGTTATAAATTCACAGAAAAGGGTGGCCTAGTTAGACACAGGAGAACCCATACGGGTGAAAAGCCGTTTTCCTGTGAGATATGCAGTTTTAAATGTAAAGAAAAGACTAAACTAGTATATCACGTGAGAACTCATACTGGTGAAAAGCCTTTCTCATGTGAGATATGCGGTCATAAATTTTCACTAAAGCGGAATTTAGTTAAGCATACTAGGACTCATACTGGTGAAAAGCCTTATTCCTGTAAGCTATGTATTTTTAAATGTACCGTGAGGAGTACCTTAGTTAAACATATGAGGACCCACACCGGTCAAAAGCCTTATTCCTGTGAGTTATGCAGTTATAAATGTACACAAAAGAGCAGTTTAGTGGTTCATGCGAGGACCCACACCAGTGAAAAGCCTTATTCCTGTGAGAAATGTAGTTATAAATGTACACAAAGGAGCAATTTGGTGAGTCATGCGAGGACCCACACTGGTGAAAAGCCCTTTTCCTGTGAAATATGCGGGTATAAATGTACACGGAAGGGCATTTTAGCGAAGCATGTAAAAACCCATTCTGAAACTGTAGAAGAAACTAAAGTGATAAAGGGAGAGCAAAGCAATGCAGACTGTGTGAAAGAAGAATTTGATGTGGCTCTGATAAAGTCTGAAAGTGCTCCGTTTGGCTCCGTACATGTGCACAGTTTGTTGTGAGGAGTTTCACGACGAGCATGCGTACAGTGCACATGTGAGCATGCATCACTTCAGCCACGGTGACGCTACTTCCGCAGACTGCTACAACTGGGTAAGTGATCAGTAATTAGTTCAGATGACGTATTGCCGCCACACTGCATCAGGTACAGAAGTCATTTGTGGGGTTGAGTGTACTGTTCTACAATATGATCCCGTAGTTTGTCTTGGCCTTGCCTTTGCACAGGTATAGTTACTGTAAAATACGTCTAATAAATCAGGGTTACTATACCATTGATATATTAATAATCTTTGCCATTGAAGAGTTTTTAAATGACTTACAGCCGTTTTCACTAAACCTAGTAAACGCTTAAATCGAATGCTTAAATATTTATTTATGTATATACAGGGTTATAGAAAAAATATCGGAAACCTCTCGGCACCTAAATGATATCTATCATTATAACTAAAAACTTTTGTTCTATAACTTTCCAAAATTTCGTATTAATTTGTGTCATACAAAAATTTAATAAATTATGTTATTTCTGTAAAGTGACATTACACTGTGAAACGAAATACAGGTAATCAGTGATTATGACTATCCCTGTTGCCAAACCGCTGCGACGTTGCCGATATTACGTAGTAGACTACAGAGAAGTTACAAAGAAAGAATGTATGCAAAATATTGAATAAGTGATATTTCTCAAAATATCGAGTTAAAACAAAAGTTGTAGAACAAAAGTTGTTACTTTTAATGATATCATTTAGGTGTCGAGAGGTTTCCGATATTTTTTCTATAACCCTGTATATATTAAACTTATTATGTATATATATATATATTTATATTAAGATTTTCAATATTCCCAGTTCATTGATATTGAACCCGCTGTATTTAGGGATGTCACTTAAAATTTAAGGTACATTTTTGAACTCTATAGTTCCCTCAGGATATGAGCTTGTGATATTTTTTCCTTAGTTAAACATATGCGGACCCACACCGGACAAAAGCCTTATTCCTGTGAGTTATGCAGTTATAAATGTACAGAAAAGACTAAACTAGTATATCATGTGAGAATCATACTGGTGAAAAGCTTTTCTCATGTGAGATATGTAATTTTAAATGTACTGTGAAGAGCTCCTTAGTTAGACATATGCGGACCCACACCGGTCAAAAGCCTTACTCCTGTGAGTTAAATAAATAAATAAAAATAGCCTTTATTGCTGATTCTACAATTTTCTTAGTTACTAACTTACTGCTAACATTATTTAAAAAAAAATTATTCTAATGGTGTGTGATCAGCGTGTCCTTCGACATAGGCCTCCTCTAAACTTTTCCAAATGTCCCTGTTTCTGTTTCTTTCGCCTTCGCCTGTGAGTTATGCAGTTATAAATGTACTCTAAAGAGCAGTTTAGTGATTCATGCAAGGATCCACACCGGTGAAAAACCTTATTCCTGTGAGATATGCAGTTATAAATGTACACAATATATATAGCAATTTAAGGAGTCATGCGAGGACCCACACTGGTGAAAAGCCTTATTCCTGTGGCACATGCAGGTATAAATGTACACAGAAGGGCAACTTAGTGAAACATGTAAAAACCCGTCATGGAGAAAATTCTGATTCCGGTAAGTTAGGTATAAATGTGCATTAAGGTGAATGCAACAATCAGAAACATGTTCCATTCCTACCACCTGGCTTGTTAGAGCTGGACCAGTGAAAGGCCTTATTTCTGTATTTTTAAATGTACAGGGATACCTTTGTTAAAAATATGATGTATTCTGTATGCTCTAATTATTATAGTCTATGTACAAGCTATGTACACAGCATTTTACAATAAAGACTATTGTCTATGTTTTTTTTTTCTCGTATTGACTCTGTGACACTTTGTGTACTCTCTCTTCCCTTCTTATCGACATGTCGCCATGACGTTGTATCTTTAATTGTTAAATTATAAAACTATAATAGGTAATTATGTATTAAACATGTGAAAGTGAACCTAGTGTGTTTTCTTCATATCTACCAGACCCGTGCCAGCTCAGATAATCTTTGAAGCATACTTAGCTTCACTGCAAGTTGCCATAATCTTCTAGCAACTATTTCAACAACCTTAGACATATGAAGGGCCCACATTAGTAAAAAGCCTTATTCCTGGGCCCCAAGTCTGCTATGACAATTACATCTCAATTGGTCCAATATTATTATTTATTATAATTTACCGATTTTGCTAATCTACTATTTCGATCGTACGTCAATTTTAAAATTGTTGTAGTAGGAAAGTCCACATATGGAGATTTTGGCATTTACTCGAGCGTCTGTCGTAGGGATCTATTGGATTTTCAATATTGGATGCTAAAATATCAGGTTATATTATGTATTAATGCTGACTACTGAAATAGGAAACTTCGAATAGCCTCTTTCATTTTAGCAACTAATATTTGCAATGCAGTAGGTCCTCACGACGCTCGAGTAACTACCGATTTAGCATCGTGGACTCCCCTACTATTAGTTGCTATTGTGTGCGTTCCCCCAGCGGAATTTTGTCAAATTTCTTAATTTTAAGTATGCAGATATTTAGTTCATTAAGCCCTGTAAAAGTCCCCGAAATTATAAATTTGTCCACCCAGTAGTTTTTGAGATATGCTCCAAGTACTTAGTAATGCAGGAAAACTAGACACTTTACAAATTACAATACCATTAAATAATGACGACCGAATGGCGTAGTGTTAGCGATCCTGCCCTCTGCGCCACAACACAAATCGTGGGTTCGATTCCCACAACTAGTGTTTTTCAATATGTTATAATATGTATTCAATATGTTATAATATGTATAGTATGGGAGTCTGTGGTCAGCTGTGAAACTGACAAATCGTAAAATCAGATGTTCCCGTTTTAAATTTAAGTTTTTTTATTTAAATTTTATATTATCCAATTAAATAGTGTTTTTTCAACAAATTATAATCAATCCAATTTCTGGAGTAATAAATATTGTGAAGAGCAACCACAGTTTTTGTATGGAGAAGTTACCGGCGGCGGCGAATTTCAAATGTCAACGGCCTAACCCGGGGAGTATTGCTTCTGTTTTACTTATTTAATCTTAAATTCCTATTTTACTAGGTTTCAAACAACACTTTTATTCAGATCCTTGTAAATAACTAGTTTTTATAACTTATTTACTCTCACGGCCTCGATAAACTCGAGATACGTCACTGACCTCAACACTAGGTAGAACCTTTCTCAGCTTACTTGACTAAATTGTGGAAGTAAGCTTGATGAATAACAATAACTACCTCAGACAGCACGAACGTCCACACATTCACAACACAAATATTTTTCAAACACACAGATTAACATAACACAATTTAGGTGTACTAGTACCTTAAGCATAACTAGTGCATGTGTCGGGTACCTGCACTGAATTACTACCAGTAGTTTATGAACTGCCACTCGGTACCACCAGACACCACACTTTTATAAATTGAACTGATTTTAATAAAATCTAAGTACAATATACTTTTATTATTCATAAGTAATTCAGTGGGTACTGTTACTGTTACTAGTGCTGTGCTGCAGGTACTGTGTATAGGCTATAATATCTGTGTGCTTGTTGTCATTCCCACACTGACACTGCTTCTTGCATGTTACAGATATTGATTTAATACAATGAAGACCCGCAGAGCAGCCGGTGTGGAATTGCAATTGAAACTGCAAAATGCCCTCGAAACTTAAAAATTTAGTAACAATACTAATGTACCTATTTTTACTTCATCTAATAGTAATACTACTATTGTAAACTGTGACCAAAATAAAAATTTAAACTAAATATTACGACAAAGGGTAAGCTCTGTAAAATTTGTTTAGTCCATCAGAATATACAGGGCCTATCCGGCAAGGAACATGAAATAGAGTTATTTGTTAATAATTGTACGGTTGATATTTTATGTATTACAGAGCATTGGCTGAACAAGAGCCAATTGCTCATAAATTTTAACAATTTTTTATTGTCAAGTGCGTTCTCAAGAAAGACGGCCATTCGAGGTGGATCTATGATATTAACTCGAAATAATATCAATTGCAAGGAACGTAAAGATATAGTTAATCTTTCTATCGAGCGCACCATCGAGTTATCTTGTGTGGAGACGGAAAATTACAATGTAGTTTGTGTTTACCGACCCCCCTCAGGTGAATTTAAACATTTTGAAGATATAATGGAGGATGTACTCAAGCGGTTGTCTGCTTCGAATAAAAAAATTATAGTTTGTGGGGACTTCAATGTGGATATTTTGTTAGAAAACTCAACAACGGATAGGTTTCTAAACTTATTCAAATGTTTCGACCTATGTAATGCGTTTATAGAACCAACGAGAATCACGCTAACTTCTGCTTCCTGCCTAGATAACATTTTTTACAACGGCAATATTTTAGACAAGGCGATAATAAATAAGTTAAGATCAGATCACTGCGGTCAAAAAGTTACTGTTGTAAATAATAATTTTGAAAATAAACAAATTGTGCACTGTAGACAAATAACCAAAAAGAAACTGGCGGAATTTAAAGATGAAATTTCTGCTAAGGTTCCTGCCCTTGTCTTTGAACACGAAAATCCTGACAGCATCTATGGTACTCTCTTTACAATGATAGACAACGAATTTAATAACAAATTTAAACTTAAACGTGTCGATTTAAACAAAACAATTAAATTTAGTGACTGGGCTACTGTTGGTATCAGAAAAAGCAGAAACAGGTTATATGAGCTCTATGATGAAAAAAAATTAATCAGGCGCCAAGCTTTCTTGAGCGTGTAAAAGCATATTCAAAAATATTTAAGAAAGTCTGCGTTCAAGCGAAAGCGCTTCATATTAAAGAACAAATTATGAAATCTGACAACAAGATAAGAACAACCTGGAATATAGTCAATAGAGAAGTGGGTAAATCTAAACCCCGCGATTCTAAATTTGAAATAATCTCAAATGGCAATAAAATTACATCAGATAAGGAGGTAGCAGATACTTTCGTAAACTTCTTTCAGAGTGTTCCTATATTGTTGACAGATTCACTTAAGTCATCACCCACATCAGCTCAGATTCTACTGAGGGGCAGTGTGAATGAATGCAATGTCTTATTTGATTTTAAACACATTACTGCGTGGGACATCAAAAAGGCCTTTAGATCGTTAAAAATCAAAAGAACTGGTGATCTATGGGGCATGTCTGTACAAGTAATGTCTAACATAATCGACATTATAGGACCTTATTTGGCAATAATTTTTAACCAGTGTGTCGATTTAGGAACTTTTCCAAATTTGATGAAACATGGCAAACTAATTCCACTATTCAAATCCGGAAATAAACAGGATCTCAATAACTTTAGACCGATTTCAATCCTGCCGTGTTTAAGTAAAATTTTTGAAAAAATCATACTAAACCAACTTTTGGATCATTTTAACTCAAATAAATTACTCCATTCCGAACAGTATGGTTTCACTAAAGGTAGAAATACAACAGATGCCGGTGCAAAACTCCTTAAGCATATTTATGATGCTTGGGGTAAATCTCAGAATGCCATAGGTGTATTTTGTGACTTATCTAAAGCTTTTGATTGCGTTGAGCATAAGACACTATTACTCAAGCTTGATCACTATGGTATCAAAGACAGAGCACTTGATCTCATTGCCTCTTATCTGAGTGATAGAAGTCAAATGGTCTGCATAAATGATGTAAAGTCACAGAGCTCCACTACCATAATGGGTGTTCCTCAGGGTTCAATTCTGGGTCCTTTTCTTTTCTTAGTGTATATAAATGACTTACCATTCCATGTAAGTGGCACTTGCGACATAGTACTGTTTGCTGACGACACCTCTCTGATTTTTAAAACTGACAAACATAAGAATGACTTTGACGATGTGAATAGAGCTATCTCGCAGGTATCACACTGGTTCACGGTAAACAACCTGCTTTTAAATGCAAAAAAAACCAAATGTATAGATTTTTCGTTACCAAATGTAAAGAAAGTCGTTGATAAAAATATCGTAGTAAATGGTGAAACACTAAAAATAGAAAACTCCACAGTTTTTCTAGGAGTTACCCTTGATTGTAAACTCCAGTGGGGCGCTCAAATAAAGACACTGGCAGATAAACTTAGCTCTGCTGCGTATGCAGTCAGAAAAATCAGGCAGTTTACCGATGTAGAAACAGCTAGGCTTGTTTATTTCGCATATTTCCACAGTATCATGTCCTATGGGATCTTACTATGGGGAAATGCTGCTGACATTCAATCGATCTTCGTTTTGCAGAAAAGGGCTGTCAGGGCTATATACAAACTAAAGTCTAGAGAATCTCTCCGTGACAAATTTAAGGAGATTGGTATCCTTACAGTAGCTTCACAGTACATATACAGTAATGTTATATTTGTTCATCAAAATATTAATACTTATAAGCGAAGAATTGACATAAGTCATAGACCAATCAGACACGGAGGGCATAAACTGGTTGAATTATCACACCGCTTGCGCAGAGTACAAAAATCCTTTGTGGGGTTGAGTATACGCTTTTATAACGTGATCCCGAAGGCAGTTTCGGACCTACCTATACATAGGTTCAAACAAACTGTCAAAAATCATCTTCTAAGTAAGGGTTACTATACAATAAATGAATTTTTAAATGACAAAGACCCTTGGATCTAAGTGTATATTCCGTCTGCTCACAAGAGGCTTATTGTAATGTGATTATTGTTTAAAACAAAATTGTAAAAAATATTATTTTTAAAAAAAGCAAGTGCCGAGTTTCTTGCCCGTTCTTCTCGGTGCAGTGCTACTTTCCGAACGAGGCGGTAGAGTCTTAACGTTTCGCAAGTGCCTCTAAGTTAGGCCTATGTGAAAGAATAAAATTTTTGAATTTTTTTTTTTTTTTTTTGAATACAGTGTGTAACAAAAACCCTGTGGTTCCTTTGAGCTGCGTTAGTGGAATCGATATTGATAAAACGTAGTGATTATATACTCTTTGGATATTGAAACTTAAAAAATCAACTCATTTGGAAAAACTAATAAATTAAAATATTTTAAAATGTTACAATAAAACTTATTATTAGCTTATTCTAATTACTATACAAATATTGCCCGAATGGAATTTATAAACTTGAAATGATTTCTGACCCCTGCAAACTCTAGGGCGACGAGAAATAGAGCGACCGTTCGAAAGTAAAATGCGCGTAAATGAAAATTCAAAGGACAGTCACAGACGGCCACTCCCGACAATATTACTTTACTCTATGCAGACGGCGCGGCGGTACGGCTCAAAGGATGCCGCCGCCGCCGCGCCGTGTCGCTCCTTTGAATTTGGAGGTAGGTACTATCAGATGTATTAAACATTTTTTTTCCTCTGTGCTAGACAAATGTGTAAACTAAGATGAAAGTAATTTCGTGTCGTAACCGCGGATGTGCGAAAGTTTTTTTTTAAATAAAACTCAATTTATTTGTGACCCAGATAACTTTATTAAAAAAAAATGTAGCGAATTTTGACAATTTTTCATAAAAGGGATCACATTCTTATTCACAGCTTAATAATCATTAATAACATAATTTAAAATTTAAATAAACTTATAACTATTACTACATTTTTATTTTTTATACAGAATCTAGATTTAAAGTAATTTCTAGATAGGTTCTCAATACCAGGGATTGACTTTAGTAATTATAGTAGTAAAAAAACGCGTCACCATCTTGATTTTTCTACCTTTTAAAATATTAATTATTGTACTACTGAGACTTAACGGAAATGTTATAGTTAATTTAAATATGGCGGCCTGACTCTTTATGTCTTTCGGAACAAGGGTCAGACCGCCATACGTTTCGGTTAAAGTCAAGTCAAGCAACCGGGCCTTAGAAAACCATAAAATGTAGGTACAAATTTCCAAAGAAAAATGGCAACCATGTTCTTAACTTTATACCTCTCTTCTATTATATTTTCCGATCGTCTTATAGTCAACTCGATAAGAGCATTATTGTTTAGATTCTAGAAAAATAAAATAATAATCGATAGAGTAGTAATTGTATAGTGTGGTTTTCCGTTTTAGTCTTCGAAAATACTTTTGTTAAAATCCAAGATGGCGCTTAACGCAAACGCCTTTTTGCAAAAAAAAAAGCATTTAAAAAAAGTTAAGATTTATTTTTAAACTAATAACAAACGCGGCGTTTTTTTTTTTGCTGCTAATAACGGCTCGGAGTGGGGGCGAGTGGTCTAGATGTCCATGCCGAGGAGTTTCTTGTCGAAGATGAACTCGCCGAGGCCGGAGTGGCGGTCCATCATCTTCTTGAGCGTGGACGCCTTGCCGGCGAGGTCGCGCTGGCCCTTGTACTGCTCCTCGAGGAACTCTCCGGTCAGGTAGTCGACAAGCTGGCAAATAGAAATAAATAATTAAAACACAGCCTAAAATAATTAAAGATACATACTTTTTGCTTCTATGAAAAAGCCATTATTCAGATAACCCCATACTCCACTTCTAAAATCTTTGCAGGATACACAGTTTTCAACCGACTTCAAAAAAGGAGGATGTATTCGATTTGACTGTATTTTTTTATGTTAGTTACCTCATAACTTTTGACTGGATGATTCGATGGGGCAACAAGTCCAAAGAAACACAATATGTTAAACCTAAAGCTCAATGCCACAGGCTTGTGCAGTCTCTGCAGCAATGAGAAGGAGAAAACTCTTTTGCCCAGCCCTGATACGCGTAGCCGACTCATGGGACGGCACATTCTCCACATTTACTTCTTTAATGCCGGTTCCCAATATTCTATCTATCTTCCATTTGCCCTACTAGAGATATCAATGTGACATAAGCTCCATAAAAGTCATGTGAAATTTCTATCTCTAGTAAGGCAAACCATGGATAGATTGAATATTGGGAACCGCCATAAGAGCCTACATTCATCCATGGTTGGACATAGGCCTCCTCAGAAGCTCGCCATTTCTTGCGGTGTTGGGCTATTCTGGTCCATAATTTTCCCAAAAGTTTGGTAATATCGTCAGACCAACGTGTTGGCTGCTTGCCGACATTTCTGTGACCGGTGCGTGGTCTCCGTTCAAGTAGCAAGCGGGTCCATCGTTCGTCTGAAGTCCTACATACATTCTCCACATAGAGGTGAAAATATACCCCTGCTGTATAGGCTGTACTGATCTTCCTGGCGACAAGTGAACTTGGAGGGGAGATCTAGAAAGCGACAAGCACAACAGATCGACGACGGTCAAATTGCTACTGGGAGCGGGAAAGCCCTGCATCAAACCCAACCATCCTACTCTACGCATGGTTATGGAGCTCCAGGTCCAGCATAAGAGGCACGACAAAAAGGCAGACTCACGTGGTAGTCGTTGTTGTCGTTGTCCTCGCGGTCGGTCTCGCACTTGATGATCACGTTGCGGATGGCGCGCGTCACCTCCGTCTCCATCTTGAGCGCTTCCTCGAGCGCGGCCTGCCCCGACGACCAGAACTTGTGCTCCGGGGGCTGCAACAGAGCGGTATTATTACAGTCACGCACTAACTTGTAAGGTGTTTGTACAAAAAAAAACATCTGAAGGACTAGCACGTGCATTAAGGAGCACACCACGGCTGTGCCCGCGAAATTCAAATTTTTCGTGGTTTTTCGCGATTTTTAAGCTAATAAGATATAATAGGCTTATGGCCGTCAAATTGCGATAATCCCAATATCTTCTTCACGTGTTAATATAAAAATCTCTGCTCGAAAGTGTCGAGTTAAAGAAATTAGTCCAAGATTTGCGAGTTACTTACATAAAACTCGATACTCGGATTAATTTCCTAGGATACACATTTTTATGCAAAGATTTTGATATAATCATGTAAAGATGATACTGCCATTCTCGCAAATTGATTGCCATAAGCCTATCATGTCTAATTAGCGTACAAATTGCAAAAAACCACGAAAATTTTGAATTTCGCGGGCAGACCCGTTGAGTTCACGTTAAGACACAATTTTATCCACTTTTGTCAATATGACAACTAACCGAACTGCGCGTCCCTAATGTGGAACTTTGGAGGGATATTCACGTCCGAAGCTCTGAAGCGGTACATTTACCCGGATGGTGATGAGCGAGGTGACGTTGGTGGTGAGCTCTCCCCTCATCAGCAGGTACTCGATCAGCTTCAGCGCGTGCTCGCGCTCCTCCGAGCTGCCGTCGAAGAACAGCTTAGCGAACCCGGGACGATTTACCTGCGGGGTGGTTCTCATTACACTTACCCGGATGGTGATGAGCGAGGTGACGTTGGTGGTGAGCTCTCCCCTCATCAGCAGGTACTCGATCAGCTTCAGCGCGTGCTCGCGCTCCTCCGAGCTGGCGTCGAAGAACAGCTTAGCGAACCCGGGACGATTTACCTGCGGGGTGGTTCTCATTACACTTACCCGGATGGTGATGAGCGAGGTGACGTTGGTGGTGAGCTCTCCCCTCATCAGCAGGTACTCGATCAGCTTCAGCGCGTGCTCGCGCTCCTCCGAGCTGGCGTCGAAGAACAGCTTAGCGAACCCGGGACGATTTACCTGCGGGGTGGTTCTCATTACACTTACCCGGATGGTGATGAGCGAGGTGACGTTGGTGGTGAGCTCT
Organism: Coenonympha glycerion; assembly: GCA_963855885.1. NCBI lineage: Eukaryota > Metazoa > Arthropoda > Insecta > Lepidoptera > Nymphalidae > Coenonympha > Coenonympha glycerion. Next base: position 7,869,020 of record OY979651.1, on the reverse strand, counting down.
CCCCTCATCAGCAGGTACTCGATCAGCTTCAGCGCGTGCTCGCGCTCCTCCGAGCTGGCGTCGAAGAACAGCTTAGCGAACCCGGGACGATTTACCTGCGGGGTGGTTCTCATTACACTTACCCGGATGGTGATGAGCGAGGTGACGTTGGTGGTGAGCTCTCCCCTCATCAGCAGGTACTCGATCAGCTTCAGCGCGTGCTCGCGCTCCTCCGAGCTGGCGTCGAAGAACAGCTTAGCGAACCCGGGACGATTTACCTGCGGGGTGGTTCTCATTACACTTACCCGGATGGTGATGAGCGAGGTGACGTTGGTGGTGAGCTCTCCCCTCATCAGCAGGTACTCGATCAGCTTCAGCGCGTGCTCGCGCTCCTCCGAGCTGGCGTCGAAGAACAGCTTAGCGAACCCGGGACGATTTACCTGCGGGGTGGTTCTCATTACACTTACCCGGATGGTGATGAGCGAGGTGACGTTGGTGGTGAGCTCTCCCCTCATCAGCAGGTACTCGATCAGCTTCAGCGCGTGCTCGCGCTCCTCCGAGCTGGCGTCGAAGAACAGCTTAGCGAACCCGGGACGATTTACCTGCGGGGTGGTTCTCATTACACTTACCCGGATGGTGATGAGCGAGGTGACGTTGGTGGTGAGCTCTCCCTCATCAGCAGGTACTCGATCAGCTTCAGCGCGTGCTCGCGCTCCTCCGAGCTGGCGTCGAAGAACAGCTTAGCGAACCCGGGACGATTTACCTGCGGGGTGGTTCTCATTACACTTACCCGGATGGTGATGAGCGAGGTGACGTTGGTGGTGAGCTCTCCCCTCATCAGCAGGTACTCGATCAGCTTCAGCGCGTGCTCGCGCTCCTCCGAGCTGGCGTCGAAGAACAGCTTAGCGAACCCGGGACGATTTACCTGCGGGGTGGTTCTCATTACACTTACCCGGATGGTGATGAGCGAGGTGACGTTGGTGGTGAGCTCTCCCCTCATCAGCAGGTACTCGATCAGCTTCAGCGCGTGCTCGCGCTCCTCCGAGCTGGCGTCGAAGAACAGCTTAGCGAACCCGGGACGATTTACCTGCGGGGTGGTTCTCATTACACTTACCCGGATGGTGATGAGCGAGGTGACGTTGGTGGTGAGCTCTCCCCTCATCAGCAGGTACTCGATCAGCTTCAGCGCGTGCTCGCGCTCCTCCGAGCTGGCGTCGAAGAACAGCTTAGCGAACCCGGGACGATTTACCTGCGGGGTGGTTCTCATTACACTTACCCGGATGGTGATGAGCGAGGTGACGTTGGTGGTGAGCTCTCCCCTCATCAGCAGGTACTCGATCAGCTTCAGCGCGTGCTCGCGCTCCTCCGAGCTGGCGTCGAAGAACAGCTTAGCGAACCCGGGACGATTTACCTGCGGGGTGGTTCTCATTACACTTACCCGGATGGTGATGAGCGAGGTGACGTTGGTGGTGAGCTCTCCCCTCATCAGCAGGTACTCGATCAGCTTCAGCGCGTGCTCGCGCTCCTCCGAGCTGGCGTCGAAGAACAGCTTAGCGAACCCGGGACGATTTACCTGCGGGGTGGTTCTCATTACACTTACCCGGATGGTGATGAGCGAGGTGACGTTGGTGGTGAGCTCTCCCCTCATCAGCAGGTACTCGATCAGCTTCAGCGCGTGCTCGCGCTCCTCCGAGCTGGCGTCGAAGAACAGCTTAGCGAACCCGGGACGATTTACCTGCGGGGTGGTTCTCATTACACTTACCCGGATGGTGATGAGCGAGGTGACGTTGGTGGTGAGCTCTCCCCTCATCAGCAGGTACTCGATCAGCTTCAGCGCGTGCTCGCGCTCCTCCGAGCTGGCGTCGAAGAACAGCTTAGCGAACCCGGGACGATTTACCTGCGGGGTGGTTCTCATTACACTTACCCGGATGGTGATGAGCGAGGTGACGTTGGTGGTGAGCTCTCCCCTCATCAGCAGGTACTCGATCAGCTTCAGCGCGTGCTCGCGCTCCTCCGAGCTGGCGTCGAAGAACAGCTTAGCGAACCCGGGACGATTTACCTGCGGGGTGGTTCTCATTACACTTACCCGGATGGTGATGAGCGAGGTGACGTTGGTGGTGAGCTCTCCCCTCATCAGCAGGTACTCGATCAGCTTCAGCGCGTGCTCGCGCTCCTCCGAGCTGGCGTCGAAGAACAGCTTAGCGAACCCGGGACGATTTACCTGCGGGGTGGTTCTCATTACACTTACCCGGATGGTGATGAGCGAGGTGACGTTGGTGGTGAGCTCTCCCCTCATCAGCAGGTACTCGATCAGCTTCAGCGCGTGCTCGCGCTCCTCCGAGCTGGCGTCGAAGAACAGCTTAGCGAACCCGGGACGATTTACCTGCGGGGTGGTTCTCATTACACTTACCCGGATGGTGATGAGCGAGGTGACGTTGGTGGTGAGCTCTCCCCTCATCAGCAGGTACTCGATCAGCTTCAGCGCGTGCTCGCGCTCCTCCGAGCTGGCGTCGAAGAACAGCTTAGCGAACCCGGGACGATTTACCTGCGGGGTGGTTCTCATTACACTTACCCGGATGGTGATGAGCGAGGTGACGTTGGTGGTGAGCTCTCCCCTCATCAGCAGGTACTCGATCAGCTTCAGCGCGTGCTCGCGCTCCTCCGAGCTGGCGTCGAAGAACAGCTTAGCGAACCCGGGACGATTTACCTGCGGGGTGGTTCTCATTACACTTACCCGGATGGTGATGAGCGAGGTGACGTTGGTGGTGAGCTCTCCCCTCATCAGCAGGTACTCGATCAGCTTCAGCGCGTGCTCGCGCTCCTCCGAGCTGGCGTCGAAGAACAGCTTAGCGAACCCGGGACGATTTACCTGCGGGGTGGTTCTCATTACACTTACCCGGATGGTGATGAGCGAGGTGACGTTGGTGGTGAGCTCTCCCCTCATCAGCAGGTACTCGATCAGCTTCAGCGCGTGCTCGCGCTCCTCCGAGCTGGCGTCGAAGAACAGCTTAGCGAACCCGGGACGATTTACCTGCGGGGTGGTTCTCATTACACTTACCCGGATGGTGATGAGCGAGGTGACGTTGGTGGTGAGCTCTCCCCTCATCAGCAGGTACTCGATCAGCTTCAGCGCGTGCTCGCGCTCCTCCGAGCTGGCGTCGAAGAACAGCTTAGCGAACCCGGGACGATTTACCTGCGGGGTGGTTCTCATTACACTTACCCGGATGGTGATGAGCGAGGTGACGTTGGTGGTGAGCTCTCCCCTCATCAGCAGGTACTCGATCAGCTTCAGCGCGTGCTCGCGCTCCTCCGAGCTGGCGTCGAAGAACAGCTTAGCGAACCCGGGACGATTTACCTGCGGGGTGGTTCTCATTACACTTACCCGGATGGTGATGAGCGAGGTGACGTTGGTGGTGAGCTCTCCCCTCATCAGCAGGTACTCGATCAGCTTCAGCGCGTGCTCGCGCTCCTCCGAGCTGGCGTCGAAGAACAGCTTAGCGAACCCGGGACGATTTACCTGCGGGGTGGTTCTCATTACACTTACCCGGATGGTGATGAGCGAGGTGACGTTGGTGGTGAGCTCTCCCCTCATCAGCAGGTACTCGATCAGCTTCAGCGCGTGCTCGCGCTCCTCCGAGCTGGCGTCGAAGAACAGCTTAGCGAACCCGGGACGATTTACCTGCGGGGTGGTTCTCATTACACTTACCCGGATGGTGATGAGCGAGGTGACGTTGGTGGTGAGCTCTCCCCTCATCAGCAGGTACTCGATCAGCTTCAGCGCGTGCTCGCGCTCCTCCGAGCTGGCGTCGAAGAACAGCTTAGCGAACCCGGGACGATTTACCTGCGGGGTGGTTCTCATTACACTTACCCGGATGGTGATGAGCGAGGTGACGTTGGTGGTGAGCTCTCCCCTCATCAGCAGGTACTCGATCAGCTTCAGCGCGTGCTCGCGCTCCTCCGAGCTGGCGTCGAAGAACAGCTTAGCGAACCCGGGACGATTTACCTGCGGGGTGGTTCTCATTACACTTACCCGGATGGTGATGAGCGAGGTGACGTTGGTGGTGAGCTCTCCCCTCATCAGCAGGTACTCGATCAGCTTCAGCGCGTGCTCGCGCTCCTCCGAGCTGGCGTCGAAGAACAGCTTAGCGAACCCGGGACGATTTACCTGCGGGGTGGTTCTCATTACACTTACCCGGATGGTGATGAGCGAGGTGACGTTGGTGGTGAGCTCTCCCCTCATCAGCAGGTACTCGATCAGCTTCAGCGCGTGCTCGCGCTCCTCCGAGCTGGCGTCGAAGAACAGCTTAGCGAACCCGGGACGATTTACCTGCGGGGTGGTTCTCATTACACTTACCCGGATGGTGATGAGCGAGGTGACGTTGGTGGTGAGCTCTCCCCTCATCAGCAGGTACTCGATCAGCTTCAGCGCGTGCTCGCGCTCCTCCGAGCTGGCGTCGAAGAACAGCTTAGCGAACCCGGGACGATTTACCTGCGGGGTGGTTCTCATTACACTTACCCGGATGGTGATGAGCGAGGTGACGTTGGTGGTGAGCTCTCCCCTCATCAGCAGGTACTCGATCAGCTTCAGCGCGTGCTCGCGCTCCTCCGAGCTGGCGTCGAAGAACAGCTTAGCGAACCCGGGACGATTTACCTGCGGGGTGGTTCTCATTACACTTACCCGGATGGTGATGAGCGAGGTGACGTTGGTGGTGAGCTCTCCCCTCATCAGCAGGTACTCGATCAGCTTCAGCGCGTGCTCGCGCTCCTCCGAGCTGGCGTCGAAGAACAGCTTAGCGAACCCGGGACGATTTACCTGCGGGGTGGTTCTCATTACACTTACCCGGATGGTGATGAGCGAGGTGACGTTGGTGGTGAGCTCTCCCCTCATCAGCAGGTACTCGATCAGCTTCAGCGCGTGCTCGCGCTCCTCCGAGCTGGCGTCGAAGAACAGCTTAGCGAACCCGGGACGATTTACCTGCGGGGTGGTTCTCATTACACTTACCCGGATGGTGATGAGCGAGGTGACGTTGGTGGTGAGCTCTCCCCTCATCAGCAGGTACTCGATCAGCTTCAGCGCGTGCTCGCGCTCCTCCGAGCTGGCGTCGAAGAACAGCTTAGCGAACCCGGGACGATTTACCTGCGGGGTGGTTCTCATTACACTTACCCGGATGGTGATGAGCGAGGTGACGTTGGTGGTGAGCTCTCCCCTCATCAGCAGGTACTCGATCAGCTTCAGCGCGTGCTCGCGCTCCTCCGAGCTGGCGTCGAAGAACAGCTTAGCGAACCCGGGACGATTTACCTGCGGGGTGGTTCTCATTACACTTACCCGGATGGTGATGAGCGAGGTGACGTTGGTGGTGAGCTCTCCCCTCATCAGCAGGTACTCGATCAGCTTCAGCGCGTGCTCGCGCTCCTCCGAGCTGGCGTCGAAGAACAGCTTAGCGAACCCGGGACGATTTACCTGCGGGGTGGTTCTCATTACACTTACCCGGATGGTGATGAGCGAGGTGACGTTGGTGGTGAGCTCTCCCCTCATCAGCAGGTACTCGATCAGCTTCAGCGCGTGCTCGCGCTCCTCCGAGCTGGCGTCGAAGAACAGCTTAGCGAACCCGGGACGATTTACCTGCGGGGTGGTTCTCATTACACTTACCCGGATGGTGATGAGCGAGGTGACGTTGGTGGTGAGCTCTCCCCTCATCAGCAGGTACTCGATCAGCTTCAGCGCGTGCTCGCGCTCCTCCGAGCTGGCGTCGAAGAACAGCTTAGCGAACCCGGGACGATTTACCTGCGGGGTGGTTCTCATTACACTTACCCGGATGGTGATGAGCGAGGTGACGTTGGTGGTGAGCTCTCCCCTCATCAGCAGGTACTCGATCAGCTTCAGCGCGTGCTCGCGCTCCTCCGAGCTGGCGTCGAAGAACAGCTTAGCGAACCCGGGACGATTTACCTGCGGGGTGGTTCTCATTACACTTACCCGGATGGTGATGAGCGAGGTGACGTTGGTGGTGAGCTCTCCCCTCATCAGCAGGTACTCGATCAGCTTCAGCGCGTGCTCGCGCTCCTCCGAGCTGGCGTCGAAGAACAGCTTAGCGAACCCGGGACGATTTACCTGCGGGGTGGTTCTCATTACACTTACCCGGATGGTGATGAGCGAGGTGACGTTGGTGGTGAGCTCTCCCCTCATCAGCAGGTACTCGATCAGCTTCAGCGCGTGCTCGCGCTCCTCCGAGCTGGCGTCGAAGAACAGCTTAGCGAACCCGGGACGATTTACCTGCGGGGTGGTTCTCATTACACTTACCCGGATGGTGATGAGCGAGGTGACGTTGGTGGTGAGCTCTCCCCTCATCAGCAGGTACTCGATCAGCTTCAGCGCGTGCTCGCGCTCCTCCGAGCTGGCGTCGAAGAACAGCTTAGCGAACCCGGGACGATTTACCTGCGGGGTGGTTCTCATTACACTTACCCGGATGGTGATGAGCGAGGTGACGTTGGTGGTGAGCTCTCCCCTCATCAGCAGGTACTCGATCAGCTTCAGCGCGTGCTCGCGCTCCTCCGAGCTGGCGTCGAAGAACAGCTTAGCGAACCCGGGACGATTTACCTGCGGGGTGGTTCTCATTACACTTACCCGGATGGTGATGAGCGAGGTGACGTTGGTGGTGAGCTCTCCCCTCATCAGCAGGTACTCGATCAGCTTCAGCGCGTGCTCGCGCTCCTCCGAGCTGGCGTCGAAGAACAGCTTAGCGAACCCGGGACGATTTACCTGCGGGGTGGTTCTCATTACACTTACCCGGATGGTGATGAGCGAGGTGACGTTGGTGGTGAGCTCTCCCCTCATCAGCAGGTACTCGATCAGCTTCAGCGCGTGCTCGCGCTCCTCCGAGCTGGCGTCGAAGAACAGCTTAGCGAACCCGGGACGATTTACCTGCGGGGTGGTTCTCATTACACTTACCCGGATGGTGATGAGCGAGGTGACGTTGGTGGTGAGCTCTCCCCTCATCAGCAGGTACTCGATCAGCTTCAGCGCGTGCTCGCGCTCCTCCGAGCTGGCGTCGAAGAACAGCTTAGCGAACCCGGGACGATTTACCTGCGGGGTGGTTCTCATTACACTTACCCGGATGGTGATGAGCGAGGTGACGTTGGTGGTGAGCTCTCCCCTCATCAGCAGGTACTCGATCAGCTTCAGCGCGTGCTCGCGCTCCTCCGAGCTGGCGTCGAAGAACAGCTTAGCGAACCCGGGACGATTTACCTGCGGGGTGGTTCTCATTACACTTACCCGGATGGTGATGAGCGAGGTGACGTTGGTGGTGAGCTCTCCCCTCATCAGCAGGTACTCGATCAGCTTCAGCGCGTGCTCGCGCTCCTCCGAGCTGGCGTCGAAGAACAGCTTAGCGAACCCGGGACGATTTACCTGCGGGGTGGTTCTCATTACACTTACCCGGATGGTGATGAGCGAGGTGACGTTGGTGGTGAGCTCTCCCCTCATCAGCAGGTACTCGATCAGCTTCAGCGCGTGCTCGCGCTCCTCCGAGCTGGCGTCGAAGAACAGCTTAGCGAACCCGGGACGATTTACCTGCGGGGTGGTTCTCATTACACTTACCCGGATGGTGATGAGCGAGGTGACGTTGGTGGTGAGCTCTCCCCTCATCAGCAGGTACTCGATCAGCTTCAGCGCGTGCTCGCGCTCCTCCGAGCTGGCGTCGAAGAACAGCTTAGCGAACCCGGGACGATTTACCTGCGGGGTGGTTCTCATTACACTTACCCGGATGGTGATGAGCGAGGTGACGTTGGTGGTGAGCTCTCCCCTCATCAGCAGGTACTCGATCAGCTTCAGCGCGTGCTCGCGCTCCTCCGAGCTGGCGTCGAAGAACAGCTTAGCGAACCCGGGACGATTTACCTGCGGGGTGGTTCTCATTACACTTACCCGGATGGTGATGAGCGAGGTGACGTTGGTGGTGAGCTCTCCCCTCATCAGCAGGTACTCGATCAGCTTCAGCGCGTGCTCGCGCTCCTCCGAGCTGGCGTCGAAGAACAGCTTAGCGAACCCGGGACGATTTACCTGCGGGGTGGTTCTCATTACACTTACCCGGATGGTGATGAGCGAGGTGACGTTGGTGGTGAGCTCTCCCCTCATCAGCAGGTACTCGATCAGCTTCAGCGCGTGCTCGCGCTCCTCCGAGCTGGCGTCGAAGAACAGCTTAGCGAACCCGGGACGATTTACCTGCGGGGTGGTTCTCATTACACTTACCCGGATGGTGATGAGCGAGGTGACGTTGGTGGTGAGCTCTCCCCTCATCAGCAGGTACTCGATCAGCTTCAGCGCGTGCTCGCGCTCCTCCGAGCTGGCGTCGAAGAACAGCTTAGCGAACCCGGGACGATTTACCTGCGGGGTGGTTCTCATTACACTTACCCGGATGGTGATGAGCGAGGTGACGTTGGTGGTGAGCTCTCCCCTCATCAGCAGGTACTCGATCAGCTTCAGCGCGTGCTCGCGCTCCTCCGAGCTGGCGTCGAAGAACAGCTTAGCGAACCCGGGACGATTTACCTGCGGGGTGGTTCTCATTACACTTACCCGGATGGTGATGAGCGAGGTGACGTTGGTGGTGAGCTCTCCCCTCATCAGCAGGTACTCGATCAGCTTCAGCGCGTGCTCGCGCTCCTCCGAGCTGGCGTCGAAGAACAGCTTAGCGAACCCGGGACGATTTACCTGCGGGGTGGTTCTCATTACACTTACCCGGATGGTGATGAGCGAGGTGACGTTGGTGGTGAGCTCTCCCCTCATCAGCAGGTACTCGATCAGCTTCAGCGCGTGCTCGCGCTCCTCCGAGCTGGCGTCGAAGAACAGCTTAGCGAACCCGGGACGATTTACCTGCGGGGTGGTTCTCATTACACTTACCCGGATGGTGATGAGCGAGGTGACGTTGGTGGTGAGCTCTCCCCTCATCAGCAGGTACTCGATCAGCTTCAGCGCGTGCTCGCGCTCCTCCGAGCTGGCGTCGAAGAACAGCTTAGCGAACCCGGGACGATTTACCTGCGGGGTGGTTCTCATTACACTTACCCGGATGGTGATGAGCGAGGTGACGTTGGTGGTGAGCTCTCCCCTCATCAGCAGGTACTCGATCAGCTTCAGCGCGTGCTCGCGCTCCTCCGAGCTGGCGTCGAAGAACAGCTTAGCGAACCCGGGACGATTTACCTGCGGGGTGGTTCTCATTACACTTACCCGGATGGTGATGAGCGAGGTGACGTTGGTGGTGAGCTCTCCCCTCATCAGCAGGTACTCGATCAGCTTCAGCGCGTGCTCGCGCTCCTCCGAGCTGGCGTCGAAGAACAGCTTAGCGAACCCGGGACGATTTACCTGCGGGGTGGTTCCCATGAATAAAATTGCACATCGCCCATACATCGCCGGTAACTTAACACAACCACCACCAGCCAACCAGTGCCATGGCTGCACAATCGATGCAAACATTAATAAATAAACAAATGATTATCCATTATAGTTAGGGAACAGCTCATAGTACTGATGGATGTTGGGGACCCAATATGCTGGAATGGCGGTCACGAGTTGGATAGCGCAGTCAGAGATCAAAAAGAGTCGCAGGCGGCACAAAATGGTAGTATTTGTCGGTGCAAAATGGTAGTATTAGGCGGTGCAAAATGGTAGTATTTGGCGGTGCAAAATGGTAGTATTTGGCGGTGCAAAATGGTAGTATTTGGCGGTGCAAAATGGTATTATTAGGCGGTGCAAAATGGAAGTATTTGGCGGTGCAAAATGGTATTATTAGGCGGTGCAAAATGGAAGTATTTGGCGGTGCAAAATGGTAGTATTTGGCGGTGCAAAATGGTAGTATTTGTCGATGCAAAATGGTATTATTAGGCGGTGCAAAATCATAGTAGTTGGAGGTAATTTCAGGCCTATCTATATATATAATCTGAAACAACGATGACCATAAATACAACAATATCTTACGGAGTCCCTGGAGAAATGCGCGCCCATGGCGAGATACTGCACGGAGGCCGCCACCTCCATCTGGATCTGCTTGCGCAGCGCGCTGCGGCAGCCTTGCGACATGGTGATCCATTGCTTGGGGATGTTCACGGGGTTCACATTACCTGAGGAACAATAATATATATTCATTAATTAACCAAAAAACCTACTTCACCTCTCACCAAACTACTGTTGAATCCATCATTTCCAATTAAAAATTAAGACATGGTTTTCTCATGGAAACCATTATCAGTGTGCTTATTATGTATCGTTAGTTAACAACTTGCACTGGGTTATTGACAGTGGTCGAATTGAACTTTTTCACGAACCGGAACGCTAGGCCTTCACAGTACCTACTCATATTCAATTCTGAGGGTACAGATACATTTTTAGTAGTGCTCCTGTCAAGGAAATCTCAATTATTTAAAAACCAGAGTTTGGAACGCTCTGAGAATAATTTTCACGAAACGGAACGCTGATTTCACGAACCGGAACGGTGATTTCACGAACCGGAACGCCGTTCCGGTCCAATTCGAGCACTGGTTATTGATGAAGAAAATCGGAAAAAACGGAAGCAAAAATCCAATTTTTGTATAACTTAGCAACTAACATGTTGACATGATACCAAACCAATCTAGGTTGGTAACTTGTGCAAAAATAATACGAAAATAGGATTTTTGCTTCAGTTTTCTTAGTTAATAACCCAGGATGAGTTGCTAACTAGCGATACAGAATAAGCCCCCAGAACTGGACTAAATTGAAATAGGACCACACGGGAAGCGTCAGCTTTCTAAAAAATCGATTTACCCAGTCAAAAGTTTTGAGGTAACAAACATAAAAAAACGTACAGTAGAACTGAGAACCTCCTCCTTTTTTTAAGTTGGTTTAAAAGAAAATGTAACAAATGGCACATAAAAAACATGTTTATCTGTGGAACACAAAGAACATGTTAACTGTGGAATACAAAAAACATGTTACTTGTGGAACACAAAGAACATTTTAATTGTGGAACACAAAGAAAATGTTATCTGTGGAACACAAAGAACATGTTTACCTGTGGAACACAAAGAACATGTTAACTGTGGAACACAAAGAACATGTTTACCTGTGGAACACAAAGAACATGTTAACTGTGGAACACAAAGAACATATTTCTCGTCCCAGCTGCGTTCTAAATCTCATGCTATGTGATATAAGGTTAAAATTGCAATAAATTGCATTCTACTCAAGTCTCAAGTTGTAAGTAGATACAATGTAGGTATAATAATATGACCTGAGTCATTATCACATGTCACAACTCACAACAGATAAGAAAATCAATAACATCATTAACAAAGTATTAAATATCTTCATCAAATACTAATTATCTTTTTTTTTTCATTAGTGTTTTACACAAAAATTTCAAAATTTCAATCAATTTCACTTCACTTCAATTGAAATTTTGATTCATATTTAAATTTATATAGTAACTTTTTATCTTTATAATTTTGTCTTCTCAGTAAAGTTTTCAACAAAATCAACTTTTATCATAAGATGCCTTGCAAACGGTGATAAAACATGTTTCCAGATGTTATAAGATAAGCCTAATTTTATCATTGAAACAACATTTAAATATTCTAGAAAAAAAATATGTATTCCAAATTGGAACGGTAATATTTAAAATACAAAATACAAATGATTTGACAGTATAGTACAGTCAGACATCTACTATTTATTTAGAACAGTCTTTCTCAAAGTGGGCTATAACGCCCCCTTGTGGGCGTTGGACATCTAGAAGGGGGCGTTGAGGCCCAGAAAAACATGGGGGGAATTGGAGTTGTGGGAGCGATGGTATATTTGTAATTTCTTTTAGATACCTATTGGTACTATATTACTATTGGTACTATACTATAGTAAGTATACTCACATTATATATTAAAATTTACAAAAATTAAAACCTACCTAGGTACTACTACTCAATATCGAATAATTAGTTTAGGTATGATAAAATCTAAAAATAATTAAATATATAGCTTTCGTGGGATAGCTTGTACACACCCAATCTAGTTGTAACAAGCTTTTGTCAAATAACGCATTTGGTGCAATTCAGTACCAATCGGCTGGTTGATTGACCTACATTACATTAATTAAACCACCATAACTAAATTAAAGTAATGAAATTGTGGTTTTAAGTTTTTTAGAAGTGTATAAAAATTGGGGGCGCTGAAAAATAATTGATTTTCAAAGGGGCGGAAAAAGAAATAAGTTTGAGAATCTCTGATTTAGAGGGTACTTATAACACATGCTGTTTGGCTCAGATACTTGAGTGCAATCCAAAAAAATAACAATATCAGTACCTATTATTTTGTAGGTTTTACTAGGTACCTACCATCCAGACCTATCTAACCTGACATAGAAAGAAGAATCACCACAGATGGTGGGTATCAAGTTTTCTCATGAACCAAAACCAAAGTTTCTAGGAAAAAGAAAAACGTTTTTGACGACCTCCGTGGCGCAGGGGACGCACGCTCGGATTCGAGTGGGAGGTCGCGGGTTCGATTCCCGCCACGGGCCACTTTAGAATTTTATAATTTCTAAATTGGCTCAGGTCTGGTCTGGTGGGAGGCTTTGGCCGTGGCTAGTTACCACCCTACCAGCAAAGACGTACCGCCAAGCGATTTAGCGTTCCGTTACGATGATGTGTAGAAACCGTTGGGGTGACTTAACTTACGCCTTCCAAGTTAGTACGCTAACTTGGAAGGGGTAACTTTCTTTGACTGCATCATCACTTACCATCAGGTGAGATCGCAGTCAAGTACTAACTTGTATAATGTAAAAAAGAAAATAAAATAGTGTATTTTAAGAACCATTGGCACTAGCACCAATAAGAAACCTCAGGGTATGGGCATCCAAACAATTTACGTAAACCTTTTTCCTACAAGCAAACAGTTAAGCTTGTTTTCACCAACACTTCAAGAAACGCCTAAGCTGATAGGTGACAGTTTTCACTTACAACAACTGTCACCTACGGGCTTAGGTGTCTCTTAAAATGTTGGTTTGTCATAAATGAGCATAAATCTGTCAAAATTCTATAGGTGACTGCTGAGCAAACTACAGTGTGGCCTTACTGTTGGTGGCAAAATAGACATTTTGGCACCGGTAAACTGGCAATATTTTTTCAGGCCGTCCGTCCACCCTGCCTAGGGTAGATGTTAATTGGCACAAGGAATTTGCTTTTCATATCCATAATTTAATTTTGGATGTGAATAAGGTTAGTATGGGATTCCATACATATCATCTTTTGACATAGGTACGCGCCATACAAGCGTCAATGTGTCAAAGTCTATCTGTAGGACAACTCTGGAAACTATATTGACTATAGGTGGGTAAATAGGTCATTGATATATAATTTCGGATCAGCGCTACCCTAAAGAACCTAAAGAAGATTTCTGATCAGCACTAAAAAGTGTGTGACCCTAAATAAATCCAAAATGCAAAAAGGATTCCAATTGCATTTAAGCAAAATTAGGCTGTATATAAAAATACACATTTACCCTTGTTTATATTATAGGTTTTCTCGATACACTTCGTGAATTTTTTATTACACCTGGGGTCCATATAAGATTTATATGCCAAAGGGTAGGATAGTTTAACTTCGGCTGATAGATAGGTAACTACTTAATATCACAATAAGTTATTAATATTTTGCCTGTTGTTGTTAATTTTTGTTATATTAGATAATTAGGTACTCGGGTCCTCACTACTCTCAATGCAACTACACTGTCACTGACTGCAGCTCATGACAATCTCAGTCAATTGTCTTATTGTTTTAAATCAAAATGTGGCAAAAGTCAAAACAGTAACTATTTTTACACTACTGCCCAAAAAAGTGTAATGTTTTTGGGGTTCATGATGGGTTCATGTATGTATGTATGTGAGTTTCTTTATTCCACCATAACTTCTGAATGGCTGAATAGATTTGGACATATGGGGTATCGTTAGAATCCTTACATCTTTCTGAGTAACATAGGCTATATGTATTTGTTTGGAAAAATTCGTTTTACCACAGGGCAGTCGTGTTTTTTTTTAATTATTTACTTGTTCAAAATTGGAAACTACAAAATCCTTACACAACTCAAAAACATTACTACAATTGGCATAAGATTGAAAATCCTTTGTGGTAGTGGCAATCTTTAACCTTTGTCACTCACAAAAAAAAAAAAAAGAAACTTACATTGTGTGGCAAAGGCTGACGAGCAAACAGCCAAGACACCGATGATCAGCAAAAACGTCTTCATGTTTATTCTTTTTTCTTTGTAGTTCTAAAATTAAAAAATCACAGATACTTTGACGATGCGACTTCACACTGCAACGAATTAACGAAAGATATTGTAAGGCGTCTTTACACACACTGGTGCAGAAGACTACTTATCAATACCGAATGAAAAACAAGGGCTAACAGCAAATATATTCCGAATTATAATATTGAATTGCGCAGTGATAACGATACCATCTCGTGTTGACAAGTGGATCACAATGAAAATATGACACCCTACGTGCGAGTGAGATGGAAGATCCCCGTGCAAAAACAAAATCCCCTGAGGTTTTGTGTTCCGAGCTTTATTGTGGAATATTTCTACGCTCCCAAACGGGTTTAAGAGGCTTCTTATGGCCTTTTTTGTCAAAATTTGACATCGTTGAACTCAAGAGATGAATTCCAGTTAAACAGTCAGCAAAAAAAGCATTTGGGGAACGATGATGCATTGTGACGAAATCATTTGAAACACAAAACCTCAGCGTATCAGATTGTGCGAGTAGGTAAGGTATACGTCATTCTCTTGAAACACAAGGGGGTGAAGAGTACGGAGGGGGATCTTATGATACCAGCTTATGAAATTTCGCTCACATTCATGGTAATTTACATTCAAAGATACTCGAGTAGTTTGTTGTAATATCCACATTTCAAATCAGTGTTGTAACTCGATGTAATACGAAAAAAAAATACAAATCAAAATGAGGTAAGCAAATATTTTTTATCACTAATTTTGTCGCTCTTTTTAAGCTAATTACTGTTAACAACTGGTCACACTGATATAAAGCGAAGTGTTCGACGTCGGGGAGATAAAATTAAAAGTATACCTTTGTGTTTGAATTTTGATTGCTGTCAGTCGATATACTACGCGGAAAAACGGTGATAAAGCATTAATATACTTTTGTTTTGTTTCATTTGTGACTTTAATCGAGTCGGGTTCTTTGTATTGGAAGTCTGCCTTCTGCGCCAGTGTGTGTAAAGGCTGCGCTTTCAACGGAACTATCAGCTATCTCCACAAATTCATCTTGCAATTCTATTTTGATCATTACGAACATCGCAATTAAATAAGGTAAGTTATTTTTTTATGAAGCAGAACGTCACCCGTCCTTTGCCTTATTGCTAGTTAATTAAATTATAATTGTTTTGTTCGATATTCAAATTAGGTAAGATTAAACTTGCTCTTGTCAATGACAATCATTGGTAGGTACTTATTTTTTTAATAGCCGACTTCAAAAGAGAAGGAGGTTATCTCTGATTAAGTAGGTATCTAGATTCTAAACAGTTTAATGACTTGCTAACTACTAGAATAGAGATCCTGACTTCATATTCTAACATTTAGGTTGGGATTTTTTAAAATCAAAATTATTTTGTCTAGTCTGGTTAATTTAACTCACTTCCATAAACTACACTGTCCCTCCATAAGTGATTTATTGCAGTTTTTGAACTGTATGAATTCTTACATTGATTTTTGTAGACTCGAGAAATAGCCAGCAAAAACCTTATGTCAGCGTTATATAGTTAGTAAGTCAGTGAAAAAACATAATTACTGTTTACTGATGTTATATTTACACCAGATCCATTTTAAATCAGATTTTAATTACTAACCCTTACACTGATTTTGTCATTTTTATTATTTTTATATTTTATTTTATAGTTATTTAAGTAGTTAGTATTATCATCATTGTAATAAATTGTCTCTGTTCATCAACCAAGATAATGATTTCTGATCTTTTAATATTAAGGGGAAATCAACGACTCTGCCCACGAAATTCAAAATTTTCATGGTTTTTTGCAATTTGTTCGCTCATTACACATCGGAGGTTTATGGCAGTCAATTTGCGAGAATGACAGTATCATCTTTACATGATTATATCAAAATATTTGCATAAAAATGTGTACCCTAGGAAACTAGTCCGAGTATCGAGTTTTATGTGAGTAACTCGCAAATCTCGGACTAATTTCTTTAACTCGACACTTTCGAGCAGAGATTTTTATATAAACACGTGAAGAAGATATTGGGATTATCGCAATTTGACTACCATAAGCCTATTGTGTGTTATTAGCTTGAAACTCGCGAAAAACCACAAAAAATTTGAATTTCGCGGGCACACCCGTGGTGTGCTCCTTAAAAAAAACCTTAAATGCAGTTTCAAAGTTTAAGAGTAAAATCAATTTTGTTTGAATTTGGAATTTGTTATTTTTGTGTGTGAACTGAAGGAATGTTAGTAATATTACTTTGCACAATGTGGTTTGGGGCCTATTTTGCCCTATCCTATACCTTTAAACGAGCAATTCTTGTATATATATTTCTATATAATCTGGATCTCGGAAACGGCTTCAACGATTTTCATGAAATTTAGTATACAGGGGGTTTTGGGTGCGATAAATTGATCTAGCTAGGATTCATTTTTAGAAAATGTCGAATTTACCAAAAAAAAAAAATAATAAAAATATTCCTATACCTTTAAACGAGCAATTCTTGTATATATATTTCTATATAATCTGGATCTCGGAAACGGCTTCAACGATTTTCATGAAATTTAGTATACAGGGGGTTTTGGGGGCGATAAATCGATCTAGCTAGGATTCATTTTTAGAAAATGTCGAATTTACCAAAAAAAAATAATAAAAATATGACTTCTGCTGCCATCTATTATCCAGTAGTTAAACTACCGAGCGAAGCTCGGTCAACCAGATATTAATTTATTAAGACTTCATTCTTGAACGGGGCCATTTTAACACCTAACTGCAGTTAACATTAATAAAAACATTGTTTGTTGTAGAATGATGAAGATTGTGTTTGCTGTCGCCTGCGTGCTAGGCGCGTGCGCCGCCGCCGACGTGTGCCTCAACGAGGTCTCCATGGAGTGTGGTCGGGCCACCAACAGCTTGGGTAAGCTTACTCTTTTACTTGAAGTATTTTACAGGATTGAAATTACTGCAGAACCTACACACATTTAAAGTAACTATCAGAAAACGTAGTACTTAAAATTAAAATAAAAGTTTC
Source organism: Coenonympha glycerion (assembly GCA_963855885.1). Classification (NCBI taxonomy): domain Eukaryota; kingdom Metazoa; phylum Arthropoda; class Insecta; order Lepidoptera; family Nymphalidae; genus Coenonympha; species Coenonympha glycerion. The sequence goes on along the minus strand of OY979651.1, from coordinate 7,851,764 downwards.
CGTCCAGAGTACCCCTGCTTTTCCGGGTGACTTCTGGTCATAAAAGGGAGATCTTTTATTTTACGCAATACAAGTTAGTACTTGACTGAGATCTCAGTGAATGGTAATTGATGATGCAGCCGAAGATGTTAGTGTACTAACTTGAAAGGGGTAAGTCATGTCACCCCAACGGTTTCTACACAGCATCGTACCAGAACGCTAAATCGCTTGGCGGTATGTCTTTGCTGGTCGGGTAGTAACTACTAACTAGCCACGGTCAAAGCCTCCCACCAGACCTGATTATAAAATTCCAAAATAACCTGTGGCGGGAATCGAACCCGCGACCTCCCACTCTAATCCGAGTGTGCGTCCCATGCGCCATGGAGGTCATCACAAATCTAGGAACTTGAGAGCACAATATATTGGAGACAGTCAATGTGCTACTGGGAGAAGCTGTATATCATCAAGAACTATAGTAGGTATATAGGTAGGTATACACAACTACAACTGAAGAATTCCTTCATGATAAGGATTCTTGAAATGTTAGGGATACCGGATATCCCGGCTTGCCCGTCTCCCTACAAGATTTCATGAAAGTTATTGTAATTTACTTTCATGCTATGTAAGAAAAGTTCTCTAGGATATAATGATGCCAAGTTTCTCGCCAGTTCTTCTTGGTGCGAAACTGCTTTCCAAACTAGTTGCCAGAGTTTTGACTTTTCATAAAAGCCTGTAAGTTAGGTCTTTGTGAAAAATAAAGATTTTTTATTTTCATTTAAATTCCATTTTGCCTAGTTATCTTGACGGCTTGCAATTTCTATTTAAAGAGCAATCTTTAAATAGAAATCGAACAGCAATACAATATTAATTTATGGTAGAATGACTGGCACCACAAAGGTAGAACCTTACAAACTGCAAGAAGGGTGCTACCACCAGTTCATCTTCTTGCTGTTGCGGCTATGCAGGGCTCCCTTCGTTCCCGGTAGCACGTTGACCGTCGCCGATCTTTTGTGCTCGCCGCTGCCTATAGTTCCCCTACAAGTCCAGTTGCCGCCAGAAAGAGCAGCACGTCCTTTGCAGGGGTATTTTTAACCTCCTCTGGGCGGAGAATATACCGTCCCGTGAGTCGGCTACGCTTGTGTGTCAAGGCTGGGCAACTACACAGTATGTGCAAAGGAGTTTAAACCACCAGTTAATAGTATACCTCTCTTCACCAGCCCTCCCCAGCTGTAACGCCATCTACGGCAACTTCGGGCGCCAGGGCGTGGTCTCCAACGAGCTGCAGGCCTACGCCAACCTGCACCTGCGGCGCTCCTACGAGTTCCTGCTGTCCTCCGCCTACTACCACAACTACCAGACCAACCGGCCCGGCTTCAGCAAGCTGTTCCGCAAGCTGGCCGACGACTCCTGGGCCAAGACCATTGAACTCATCAAGCACGTCACCACCAGAGGTAGGGACAATCGACCACCCACGGTCCAATCAAAACAACCTTGTGGTAATTAGGTGGAAATTCTAGTAGCTGCCAGTTTGGTACTGGCTCTTACGTGTTCCCGAGGTGTCTCCTTGACGCCCTGAGTTCCTCCTCCCTTGAGCTACTACCACAACTACCAGACCAACCGGCCCGGCCGCAGCAAGCTGTTCCGCAAGCTGGCCGACGACTCCTGGGCCAAGACCATTGAACTCATCAAGCACGTCACCACCAGAGGTAGGGACAATCGACCACCCACGGTCCAATCAAAACAACCTTGTGGTAATTAGGTGGAAATTCTAGTAGCTGCCAGTTTGGTACTGGCTCTTACGTGTTCCCGAGGTGTCTCCTTGACGCCCTGAGTTCCTCCTCCCTTGAGCTACTACCACAACTACCAGACCAACCGGCCCGGCTTCAGCAAGCTGTTCCGCAAGCTGGCCGACGACTCCTGGGCCAAGACCATTGAACTCATCAAGCACGTCACCACCAGAGGTAAGGACAATCGACCACCCACGGTCCAATCAAAACAACCTTGTGGTAATTAGGTGGAAATTCTAGTAGCTGCCAGTTTGGTACTGGCTCTTACGTGTTCCCGAGGTGTCTCCTTGACGCCCTGAGTTCCTCCTCCCTTGAGCTACTACCACAACTACCAGACCAACCGGCCCGGCCGCAGCAAGCTGTTCCGCAAGCTGGCCGACGACTCCTGGGCCAAGACCATTGAACTCATCAAGCACGTCACCACCAGAGGTAGGGACAATCCTCCATCAATAAACCTCACAGCGATGCCTGATGGGGTGGACATTGAGGTCCTGCCTGTTTGGTATTTGCTCTTGCATGTTCCCTGGGTGTCTCCTTGACTCCCTGAGTTCCTGCTCTCCTTGGCCTAGTACCCTCAACTACCAGACCAACCGGCCCGGCTTCAGCAAGCTGTTCCGCAAGCTGGCCGACGACTCCTGGGCCAAGACCATTGAACTCATCAAGCACGTCACCACCAGAGGTAGGGACAATCCACTTCCCATGGCCCAATCAATCTTGCGGTAATAGGGGAAGTTAATACTCCTGGTACCTGTCTGCTTGGTACTTGCTCTTGCGTGTTTCCGAGGCATCTTCTTGAGTCTTGACTCCCTAAGTTCCTGCTCTCCTTGGTCTAGTACCTCAACTATCAAACCAACCGGCCCGGCTTCAGCAAGCTGTTCCGCAAGCTGGCCGACGACTCTTGGGCCAAGACCATTGAACTCATCAAGCACGTCACCACCAGAGGTAAGGACAATCGACCACCCACGGTCCAATCAAAACAACCTTGTGGTAATTAGGTGGAAATTCTAGTAGCTGCCAGTTTGGTACTGGCTCTTACGTGTTCCCGAGGTGTCTCCTTGACGCCCTGAGTTCCTCCTCCCTTGAGCTACTACCACAACTACCAGACCAACCGGCCCGGCCGCAGCAAGCTGTTCCGCAAGCTGGCCGACGACTCCTGGGCCAAGACCATTGAACTCATCAAGCACGTCACCACCAGAGGTAGGGACAATCCTCCATCAATAAACCTCACAGCGATGCCTGATGGGGTGGACATTGAGGTCCTGCCTGTTTGGTATTTGCTCTTGCATGTTCCCTGGGTGTCTCCTTGACTCCCTGAGTTCCTGCTCTCCTTGGCCTAGTACCCTCAACTACCAGACCAACCGGCCCGGCTTCAGCAAGCTGTTCCGCAAGCTGGCCGACGACTCCTGGGCCAAGACCATTGAACTCATCAAGCACGTCACCACCAGAGGTAGGGACAATCCACTTCCCATGGCCCAATCAATCTTGCGGTAATAGGGGAAGTTAATACTCCTGGTACCTGTCTGCTTGGTACTTGCTCTTGCGTGTTTCCGAGGCATCTTCTTGAGTCTTGACTCCCTAAGTTCCTGCTCTCCTTGGTCTAGTACCTCAACTATCAAACCAACCGGCCCGGCTTCAGCAAGCTGTTCCGCAAGCTGGCCGACGACTCTTGGGCCAAGACCATTGAACTCATCAAGCACGTCACCACCAGAGGTAGGGACAATCCACTTCCCATGGCCCAATCAATCTTGCGGTAATAGGGGAAGTTAATACTCCTGGTACCTGTCTGCTTGGTACTTGCTCTTGCGTGTTTCCGAGGCATCTTCTTGAGTCTTGACTCCCTAAGTTCCTGCTCTCCTTGGCCTAGTACCACAACTACCAGACCAACCGGCCCAGCTTCAGCAAGCTGTTCCGCAAGCTGGCCGACGACTCCTGGGCCAAGACCATTGAACTCATCAAGCACGTCATTACCAGAGGTAGGGACAATCCACTTCCCATGGCCCAATCAATCTTGCGGTAATAGGGGAAGTTAATACTCCTGGTACCTGTCTGCTTGGTACTTGCTCTTGCGTGTTTCCGAGGCATCTTCTTGAGTCTTGACTCCCTAAGTTCCTGCTCTCCTTGGCCTAGTACCTCAACTACCAGACCAACCGGTCCGGCTTCAACAAGCTGTTCTGCAAGTTAGCCGACGACTCCTGGACCAAGACCATTGAACTCATCAAGCACGTCACCACCAAAGGTAGGGACAACCCTCCATCAATCAACCTCACAGCGATGCCTGATGGGGTGGGCATTGAGGTACATGCCTGTTTGGTACTTGCTCTTGCATGTTCCCGGGGTGTCTCCTTGACTCCCTGAGTTCCTGCTCTCCTTGGCTAAGGTATACTTCAGGGTTTTTCTATCAGGAACTCTAAGTTCAACCTTATATTATGTAATACATGATTTGTATACCAAAAAGATGGTCAGATCCACTTTCTTTGACAACAAGTATTGAGTAATGATATACCTTTATAGCATATCTTAAAAGAGAAAAAAATTGTATGAATCATTGAAAATGTTAATTTTCCCAGGTGGTACCATGGACTTCCACAGCCGCAGCACCCAGGAGCAAGTAGCGGAGAAGGACAACACCATCGAGCTGCAAGAGCTGGAATCGCTGGCCAGGTCGCTGGACATCCAGAAGGAGCTGGCCGAGCGCGCCTTCTTCATCCACCAGGAGGCCACGCGCAACAACCACAAGACCCACGACCCCGAGGTGAGCCCCGACCCTGCCCTGATCCTCATCATCGAGCAGCAGCAGCTGGAGTCGCAGGCCAGGTCGCTGGACATCCAGAAGGAGCTGGCTGAGCGCGCCTTCTTCATCCACCAGGAGGCCACGCGCAACAACCACAAGACCCACGACCCCGAGGTGAGCCCCGACCCTGCCCTGATCCCTCATCATCGAGCAGCAGCAGCTGGAGTCGCAGGCCAGGTCGCTGGACATCCAGAAGGAGCTGGCTGAGCGCGCCTTCTTCATCCACCAGGAGGCCACGCGCAACAACCACAAGACCCACGACCCCGAGGTGAGCCCCGACCCTGCCCTGATCCCTCATCATCGAGCAGCAGCAGCTGGAGTCGCAGGCCAGGTCGCCGGATATCCAGAAGGAGCTGGCCGAGCGCGCCTTCTTCATCCACCAGGAGGCCACGCGCAACAACCACAAGACCCACGACCCCGAGGTGAGCCCCGACCCTGCGCTGATCCCTCATCATCGAGCAGCAGCAGCTGGAGTCGCAGGCCAGGTCGCCGGATATCCAGAAGGAGCTGGCCGAGCGCGCCTTCTTCATCCACCAGGAGGCCACGCGCAACAACCACAAGACCCACGACCCTGAGGTGAGCCCCGACCCTGCCCTGATCCCTCATCATCGCATCGCAGATCCCTCATCGTCTGTGGATTCATGTTTCAATCTAATTTCAAAGGCACATCATTGCAAATGGAGTATGGAAAGTTTTACATATAAAAACGTTCTTATTCTAGGTTTTTGCAGAATGAACAAATAAAAAAGTTTGCATTTAATTTGTTTTTATTTAGATGCAAGGTAAACCCTCCGGGCGTCAGAGGAGAAAGCACCCTTTTAGAATCAGTTGTTACATATCTGTCCCTTGTACCCACAGATTGCGCAATACCTCGAAGAGGAGTTCATCGAAGACCACGCCAAGACCATCCGCGAGCTCGCCGGCCACACCGCGGACCTCAAGCAGTTCATCACAGCCGATGAGGGCAAGGACCTCTCCATGGCCCTCTTCCTCTTCGACGAGTACCTCCAGAAAACAGTTTAAACCCGTTCCAAGATGCCAAGTCGCCATCTTGATTTTTGCCAACACCGCTGTCATAAGTCACTTATGTGCTTATGTTGGACAAAACTCGCTTAACTAATTTGACAGCTCCAAAAATATGTTTCCCAAAAAAATGTCCTTACCAAATAAAATCAAATATTTGTTTAGTATTTACATACACTGTGAGCAATTTAGTTAAAATTGGCACATATTGTTTATGGCGTCAATATCAAGATGGCGACTGTCACTGACCATTAAACTTTTTTTTAAATACAATTCTCTTAAATAAAACATTTTATTAAAAATCATTGTGATTTAGACATTAAATTATTATCACTACCAATCCTACTTTATTTGTAGAAAAAAGTTTGAACAAAGCAAATAAATAACAATAAGTAGAATCTGGTAGGAACTGGCAACACTGCATCGTTGCGTACAAAGCAAATGGCTGTTAGCTGTTATTAAATTAAGTTCTGAAATTGTATTTTTTAAGTGTAGTTATTATCAAATAAATATTAATTTAACCTCTATGATCAGTATTTTATTTTCGTTTATATAGAATTCTATATACAATCCTAGGAAATCTATAGAAATCCTAACCAGCCCCTGCCCATCGGCGGATCCAGGGGGGGGTCATGACCCCCCCCTGGGCCATCCAGAACGTACGAACGAACGTTGGATCAATAGTTAAAATTGTAAAATATAGTAATGTTTTATATGTTATTTTTGGGAATTATAAATAGATTTTATGTAAGTGAGTACCATTTATATATTTAATTGATTTATGGTTGATTTTATTTTATATGGTGTCAAACCATTATTAGGCAACGAAAGTATCGAAAATTTGAATTTTACCTCGCCACCTTTTAACTGATGACCTCCTGATTTCCCAGGAGATTTCCTGATTTATCAACAATCCTCCTTATTGACTGATTTTATTAATTAATCTCAAGCTATATTTGGGGTTTGAAATTATATTCACGTAAAATATGATACAGATATCTAAGTGTGCTCCACGGCAGATTTTCGCGAAATGACCTTGAATGCACGGATGTATACAAGGTCATTTTAGATCAAGGAATAAATAGTGATTTATCATGCAAAAATGTACAAAATTTGAGCTCGCTTCGCTCGCATATCCAGTTATCGAAATATGTATTCCCTCAGGATAAAAAAAAAACTAAATTTCGCGCTCGCTTCGCTCGCATATCAAGTTATCAGAATATTATATAAAGTTCGCGTTCGCTTCATTCAGGACTATTTGAGATATCAAAGCGTTATTCCGCCTAAAAATTACGATATTATTTAAATTAATGATTAAAAATTGACCACACTATAAAACGAAATAAAAAAAAGTAAAAATTCGAGCTCGCTTCGCTCGCATATCCAGTTATGTCAAAATATATTTAAAGTTTGCGTTCACTTCATTCAGGCATATTGCGATTTTAAGAAGTAATTACGTCTAAAAATGATTATATATTATTTTTATAGAAGATGATCTCACTGTCAAACCATGTTAAATTCAAGACTGGAATAAATAGTGATTTATCCTGCGAAATATTAAAAATTTTGAGCTCGCTTCGCTCGCATATCCGGTTATAAAAATATGTACGACGATCTTTGTTATGTTGTGACTTTTTTAGTAAATAAAAACCAGAAATTTTTGCGCTCGCTTCGCTCGCACATCCAGTTGTCAAATCATATATTAAGTTCATGCTCGCTTCATTCAGGACTATTTGAGATATCAAAGCATTATTCCGCCTAAAAATTTTGATATTATTTAAATCAAAGATCAAAGATGGATCACATTATAAAACGAAATAAAAAATGTAAAAAATTTTAGCTCGCTTCGCTCGCATATCCAGTTATCAAAAAATATATAAAGTTCGTGTTCACTTTATTCGGGCATATTCGTGATTTGAAGACGTTATTACGCCTAAAAATGATTATATTATTTTTATTAAAGACGGATCTCACTGTCAACCCATGTTTAATTCAAGACTGGAATGAATAGTGATTTATCCTGCAAAATCGTAAAAATTTTGAGCTCGATTCGCTCGCGTTCGTTCTACACTGTTACGAAAAATCGCACGCACGCTCTCATTGAAGTACCTATGAACTGACACTGCGTTTCGGAAAAAAAAAATCCTACTTTTATTTAAAGATAGGTTTTTTAAGTACAGTACCTACTTATACACATATATAATAAAATACCCACTTTTTAACTGTATCAATTAGTATCATCGTTAAATTAAAACTTCTTGTGACTTGAACCCAACTATGTGACCCCCCCTGGCACCAAAGCTGGATCCGCCCATATTTGCTACGTAAGGGTAAAGAGGCTGCACTTCTCACAGCGGCGGAGACGTCACAGATCCGAATGACAAATTCGGATCTAGACACTTCACTCTCCTGTTCTCGTCTTTTACACATTTCCTATCGCCGCTTAAGAATTGTATAGATTTCCAAGGTAATCTATAAAATTGATTAATTTATTGAATGTGTTTATTCATTGAAGCTAAAGTTCTCATTTCACACATTTCTTATTGGCAGTTTATTGTTATTAACAAAAAAAAGTATACTAATTTTTCCTGTAAAATATACGTTAATTCCTATTGATCGTAATTATTTCAGTTTTTTCGGTCGATAAACTTCGGAGATGATTTAACGGTTTTTTTTGACAGTTTGCCCAATAAATCAAAATCATAAAAATATCGTAGGAATGCATCAAAGACTTTGCATTAATAAAAAATTTAATGCATTACTACGATATGGGTATCAAATGAAAGGGTTTCCTGAGCAGAATACCTACCGATATAAAAGCATTTCGAATGATATCTCATTATCTATTTTATTTAACAACGTTGTAATTCCTTACTGTGATGCTGTTAAAAACTTAGGAATATACTTAGATAGCACACTTAGCTGGAGTCGACATATTAATGAAATCAGCAGGAAAGTGTTTGCGGCTCTGGGCTCGTTGCGTCGCCTTCGGAATTTTCTTCCAATTCCTACCAAAATTATGCTCGCACAGACCTTACTCCTTCCTATTTTAGATTATGCTGACGCTAGCTTTGTTGATTTAATCGAAGACCAATTGAATAAGCTTGAGAGACTTCAAAATGCTATGATTCGGTTCATATTTGGGTTACGTAAATATGACCACATTTCAATTTTTCGTTCTCGTCTTAATTGGTTACCCATTCGACTTCGCCGGAATATGCACATCCTTTCTATTCTGTACTGTGTTCTGTTTCATCCTTCTGCGCCCCCTTACTTAAAAGAAAAGTTTAACTATGTGGGGCAACCCGACGAGATACTCCGTTCTACAAGAAAACTAATACTGAGGGTGCCTACACATGGTTCGACTTTCTTTGGCAAGTCTTTTACTGTTCAGGCCATCAAGCTCTGGAACGTCCTTCCTCTTGATATCAGGGAGGCCAGATCAATAAATATTTTCAAGAAACGTTTAAAGGATCACTTTTTGTCTCAACTCCCTGGAGTCAGTAATAGCTGATATATGAGGGTTTTTATATTTATTTATTAGTATTTTATTATACGTATTATATTATTATGTATGTTTGTATTATGGTATGTATGTAGGTATTTATGTATGTTTGTATATACAATATTTATGTATATAATTCTCATTATAGATATATATATATATATATTTATTTATATATGTATATAGGTTAGTTGTATTTTATTAGGTTAATAATTTATTTTATACATATGCTTCATATTTTTATTGTACCACCTGCCTCATGTTTTCCAATAGCCGCTTCTTACCCCGATGGTTGCCTGGAAGAGATCGCTGTTTAGCGATAAGGCCGCCATATTGTACATTTGTTTTTCTTGTTTTTTGGTTATTGTATTTGTTTTTTGTTTCTTTCTTGTAATGGTGTACAATAAAGTATTTTCTATCTATCTATCTAAACATAAACGACAGCGGCGGCCATGTTATTTTTTCTTTTTTAACAAAGAATTATGAGTCATGATTATTGAGTGCAGAAAAATGGTAGGTAACATATTCAATGTACTCTGTGGTAGGTAAGACAATGGCGATTCGAAGACGGAATTTTCATTGTACTGAGTACTCTGTGGTAGGTAAGACAATGGCGATTCGAAGACGGAATTCTGCGTAATGCTAATTTTTTAATGCTTGTAGTATTTTATTGACTGAAGCTGAAACCGCAACATTTTTATCGGAGATATTATTAACTCTCTTTGTACATAATCTTGTCGCAAGTTTGCGCGTCCAGATAAAATCTTCTCGTAGGTACCTAATGCTCTGCACTCGAGAGATTGCAATAATTTCGAGATAATCTCCCTTCAATAGCTGACAGCCGATACGCGGTACCGCCGGTACGTGGCCGATAACAGGCCGACCGACACGTAGGTACCTATCTGGTTGTTTATCGATCTTTTTGACCTCGCATATACTAACCATTTCTCTACATATATTTTGTCGACCTACCTGGATCAATAGCACGCGCTCGGATTCGAGTGGGAGGTCGCGGGTTATATTCCCGCCACGGGCCACTTTGGAATTTTATAATTTCTAGATTGGCTTAGGTCTGGTCTGTTGGGAGGCTTCGGCGGTGGCTATAGTTACCACCCTAGCAGCAAAGATGCACCGCCAAGCGATTTAGCGTTCCGGCGCGATACTGTGTAGAAACCCTATGAGTTTACTTACCTATTCCAGGTTAGTACGATAACATCTTCAACTGCATCATCAGGTGAGAGAGATCAAGATTGATAGTAGCATCGATATATTTACCTCAATGGATAGTAGCATTTTAGCATTTTCATACGTCTTTGGCAGGGCAGCAAAGCAAAATTACCTACTAGCGTATTTTATCTCCAGCTATTCCTCCTTTGTTGCTTTAATCCTCCTTGCGTGACTATTAACATTGTTTTCAAAAGTCTACTTCTGCAAGAGTTTTATTGCTAATCCAGACCTCGCTTTACAGGTCGCAAAATACTTTATGATCTCATAAATTATATAGTAGGTACATAATATGTAAATAGTTAACATACAGTGTCAATTTATAAACAAAATAATTTGTGTGTAACATGAACTCGATTCGTGAACTATTGACCTCGATTTAATTACCTACGATAAATTAAAATTATGATTGCACAGCGCAGTGTCTGGCAGTGACTCAGCAAGTAAGTACATCATATTTATAACTTCACAAAGACCTAGGAAACAAAATGGACAGTCTGCATTAATTTAGCGTGACTATATTTTTAATCAGTCAAGTGGCGTATAAAATGGCATCACCTAGGCTAGTAACTCGGTACATGAACTTATGACAATAAATCTTGGGGCTCATAATTGCGCCGCATGTCACGCAGGCTCACAGACCTAGGAAACAATAAGAGCAGGCCACGTCTATAAAATAAGCGTGACCATTCAGTGAAGTGGCGAGTAAGATGCTGGGTAGTTACCTAGGGTAGTAACTCAATACACGAACATTTGACAACTAATCTCTGCACTCATCGTGGCGCCGCATATCACCCAAAGTTAGACTAAAATGAATAAGTAGGGCGCCCCCATAGTTCTGTTATCTCTATGCGCAGGCCAGTTAGAATGAATAAATAAATAAATATATAGAGGACAACATCACATACATTGCTCCTATCCCATAGTAAGTAGGTTATGCACTTTGTGTTATGGAAATCAGAAACAACGAAGGTACCACAACACCCAGACCCGAGACAATTAGAAAAGTTGTTTGTACATTGCTCCGGCCGGGAATCGAGCCCGGAACCTCAGAAATGGCGGTGCCTTGAAAACTGGCACGCTAACCACTCAGCCACGGAGGTCGTCGAATGAATGAATGAGGCGTCTCCATAGTTTTGATATCTCATAGCAACCACAGAAACCGGACGATCACTCAAATGACGTTTAAGTTCACAGATAAAAGGGTGGCAGAAATAATAGAGAAAATTAAAAAAAAAAAAACAAGTTTTATCATCATTTTATTTTTTTACACTTTTTTAATGAGACCTAAAGCTAGAGCGCGGCTACTCGGAGTCGTCGGAGTCGGAGGCGGCGTCCTCCACGTCCACGTTGAACTTGTACTCCTGGTCGGCGCCGAGGTACGCGTCCGACATGAAGTACAGCGTGTACGTGTGCCGCCCGGGCGCGCCGCACACGAAGTCCAGCCGCACCTGGCGAGAATACAATACAATATTAAATTATTTATTTTATATTACAACGTGTAGATTAAGGAGCACACCACGGGTATGCCAATGCGGGTATTCAATTTTTTTGTGGTTTTTCGCGATTTTTAAGCTAATAAGACATAATAGGCTTATGGCAGTCAAATCGCGATAATCCCAATATCTTCTTCACGTGTGTGTGTGTGTTGTGTGTGTATGTATGTATGTATGTATGTATATTCTTTATTGTACACCCAAACAACTATTTACTAAATTACAAGTACACAGAAGATAAAGAAATAGGCAAGTACAAAGAGGCGGACTTATCGCTAACTAGCGATCTCTTCCAGAAAACCTCATGTCATCAGGATAATTACCTTGAGGATGTGTACCTTGGCGTTGCGTCCGAGCGAGACCCGCTTGATGGAGAGCAGCGTGTTGGTCTTGTGTGTGTGTGTGTGTGTGTGTGTGTGTGTGTGTGTGTGTGTGTGTGTGTGTGTGTGTGTGTGTGTGTGTGTGTGTGTGTGTGTGTGTGTGTGTGAGTGTGTATGTACCTTGGCGTTGCGTCCGAGCGAGACCCGCTTGATGGAGAGCAGCGTGTTGGTCTTGTGTGTGTGTGTGTGTGTGTGTGTGTGTGTGTGTGTGTGTGTGTGTGTGTGTGTGTGTGTGTGTGTGTGTGTGTGTGTGTGTGTGTGTGTGTGTGTGTGTGTGTGTGTGTGTGTGAGTGTGTATGTACCTTGGCGTTGCGTCCGAGCGAGACCCGCTTGATGGAGAGCAGCGTGTTGGTCTTCGGGTCTCCGATCACCACCCACCAGCCCTCCTCGCGTTTCTGTACACGTGAGATCACATACATTAGTATACACGTTACGGTTTTCTGGCTCCAAGTCTCTTCTGGCTTCTTGAGGATTCTTAATAAAACAGAAGTAGACTTTCAGAGCTTCTTTAATTGTACTCGACTCGCAACAATAGATAAAAATAGTCAAGATAGGCCCATCCGAACATTTTACGTACACGTTCTTCATACAAGAAAATGTAGCGCCATCTGTCGAAACTCCTGCGAAATACATGTTTTTTTTTGTCTATGTGTCTGTGGTCAACTTGCCTGCAATATTATTATTAATTAAAAAAAAAAGAAATAGGTCTTTACCTATCTACCTATACTGACTACTGACGGGGGGGGGGTGCAAAATAGTTATTCTTGCTCCCTTAAACTGGCGACATTTTTTCGCGCTGTTTGCCCTTTCTTTAGTATACAAGTCTGTGCTCGCACCGGACATATCTGACAACGACCAAAGACTACAAGCATAATTTCTTTGCGTAAGAAGTTCTGGGTTACCATTCATTATTTCCATAAACAATAATAGAAACTTGGTTATTAAGAAGCCATCGTATAGCAAAATGTAGCGCCGTCTATGAAAATTTCAGGTAATATGCCACAACTCTATAAATAAATAAATAAAAAATATGACACTAAACTATCTATGGAACTAAAATCAAATGACATTCAAAACATAAAAAAAAAAAACATTCAAAACGACGGTCCACTTTCAACAAATGTCAATTTAGTACCGTAGACGCTCGGGGGAGGCGGTTCAAATCGGCACAAAAAATTAACTGTCAAACGTATGGAATCATGAATCCAGCAGGGCGATCGGCTAAAAATGTATCAATCATCAAATAACAGTATCAATGTCAAAACACGGGTGTTGACCAATCACAACGCTTGAAAATTACGTTTTGACATTGATACAGTTCTTTAAAGATTGATACATTTTTAGCCGATCGCCCTGCAGAGATACATATATCAGTGTCAGTATCCCACCTGTGGGAAGAAGGGCGCGATGACGGGCCCCACGATCTCGTCCTCTCTCTCCAGCGACACCTCCACCACGATGGGCTTGCCGGCGCGCAGCCGCCGCTCGTTCTTCACCTGACAACATTCATCAAACAGTTTGGCTAAATAGAGTAGAAAAAAAAGGAGGCGCTACTGTCAATGTAAATTCAAGTAACACTCATTCTTCACCTGCGGACGTTCATCTCAACTCAAACTCAAAATATCTTTATGAGAAGAGTTCAAACAGTTTGGCTAAATAGAATGAAAAAAGTGGTGGCGCCACTGTCGATGTGAATTCATGTAATTTTAACAAACAGAATTCATTCAATTACCCTCATACTCATCATCATAGCCCAGCCAAAACCCCTTGGACATCATGCTGAAAATTTTGTTAGAGGATCCTTCTAAGATGTCGACAAGGGACAAGAAAGAATGTTGAACCTTGGCCACAGCTCCAGTAGTTGACCCGCGCTCTCTTTCCCAAGTCAAGAGTGTCTCCACCCCCCGGCAGTAGTGGAGGATGCCGTTACCTCGTAGGTGAGCTCCACGTTGGGGTACCGGTTGCAGAACCTGGCCACGTCAGCCATCTCCGTGGGCGACAGCTGCAGCAGCTTGGCGCGCGCGCCGTCCTCCAGCTCCATCACGTCGACCCTGTCTCCACCCCCCGGCAGTAGTGGAGGATGCCGTTACCTCGTAGGTGAGCTCCACGTTGGGGTACCGGTTGCAGAACCTGGCCACGTCAGCCATCTCCGTGGGCGACAGCTGCAGCAGCTTGGCGCGCGCGCCGTCCTCCAGCGCCCTCACGTCGCCCCTGTCTCCACCCCCCGGCAGTAGTGGAGGATGCCGTTACCTCGTAGGTGAGCTCCACGTTGGGGTACCGGTTGCAGAACCTGGCCACGTCAGCCATCTCCGTGGGCGACAGCTGCAGCAGCTCGGCCCCAGCTCCATCACGTCGACCCTGTCTCCACCCCCCGGCAGTAGTGGAGGATGCCGTTACCTCGTAGGTGAGCTCCACGTTGGGGTACCGGTTGCAGAACCTGGCCACGTCAGCCATCTCCGTGGGCGACAGCTGCAGCAGCTCGGCCCCAGCTCCATCACGTCGACCCTGTCTCCACCCCCCGGCAGTAGTGGAGGATGCCGTTACCTCGTAGGTGAGCTCCACGTTGGGGTACCGGTTGCAGAACCTGGCCACGTCAGCCATCTCCGTGGGCGACAGCTGCAGCAGCTTGGCGCGCGCGCCGTCCTCCAGCTCCATCACGTCGACCCTGTCTCCACCCCCCGGCAGTAGTGGAGGATGCCGTTACCTCGTAGGTGAGCTCCACGTTGGGGTACCGGTTGCAGAACCTGGCCACGTCAGCCATCTCCGTGGGCGACAGCTGCAGCAGCTTGGCGCGCGCGCCGTCCTCCAGCTCCATCACGTCGAACACGGTCTCCACCCCCTGGGAAATGTGGTATCACAATCTTTAAATTAGCTCAACTTGTCGCCATAGCAGCTACTGAACCTAGGCAACCTCAGCCACTGCAATTTCAACACCTCCTCAAAGTAACATCCATCTAAATTATTATACGGTATTTTTTTCGACAGTTTGCCCAATAAATCGAAAACTATCAGGCATAAAAATAAATAAAAATCGGTTTTAGAATACACAAGTAACGCCCTTTCATATGATACCCTACTCAATATTGTTATCTCATTTTGAAATTTTGACGACCCGGTTTTTCCCCCTTTTTAAATAAAAATAAAAAAGATTTTCAAATTTTTACGATTGTTATGACGTCGGGTCACTATTACCTATAACTATTCTAAATTTCAAGTCGATCGTCGTCGTCGGTTGATTGATTGATTGATTGATTGATTGATTGATTGATTGATTGATTGATTGATTGATTGAAGCCTCAACTGCTCACCTTGTCGGCGCAGCGCTGCACCAGCTCGGGCGTGAAGTGCGGCAGCTGGCGCAGGTACGAGTCCTTGGCCCACATGGCCTGCGTGACCATCTGCGCCAGCTCCATGGCGGCCACCGCGGGCGACAGCCAGCCGCTGCTCGACACCACGTCCACGCACGCCTGGATCAGGCGGATGGCCTGCAAATTATAACAATTGGGGTCAATGTACACCGCTGCGGAATGGAATGGAAGCGACTTTTTGCAACGAAATTGTACATAGCATTTATAAAAATCGACGTCTTCTGTGGCATCCGCGCGAAATGGCGAGAACGGGGATGTTGGGTCGGTCACAGCAACACGTGCGGCTCGTCGTACTCGACGGGCGCGCCGCTAGTCGCGTCTCCGTCCCACTCGCGGCGACCCACCTTGACGAGAACGAGAGCGGTGTCGGCCTGCAGCTCGGCGGGCAGCTGCATGCGGGAGAGGTGCGCCTGCAGCAGCACGTGC
The DNA here is from genome assembly GCA_963855885.1 of Coenonympha glycerion. Taxonomy (NCBI): domain Eukaryota; kingdom Metazoa; phylum Arthropoda; class Insecta; order Lepidoptera; family Nymphalidae; genus Coenonympha; species Coenonympha glycerion. Next base: position 7,835,785 of record OY979651.1, on the reverse strand, counting down.
GCCTTCACGTGCGGCTCGTCGTACTCGACGGGCGCGCCGCTAGTCGCGTCTCCGTCCCACTCGCGGCGACCCACCTTGACGAGAACGAGAGCGGTGTCGGCCTGCAGCTCGGCGGGCAGCTGCATGCGGGAGAGGTGCGCCTGCAGCAGCACGTGCGCCTTCACGTGCGGCTCGTTGTACTTGACGGGCGCGCCGGTGGGCGAGGCCGGCTTGTGCGGCACCTTCACGGCGAGCGTCTTGATGATGTTCTCCTCGCGGTGGCGGATGCACAGGTCCGAGTACTCCGCCGCGGACGAGATGATCTCCAGCAGCCCGCGGATCTTAGTCTTCGATGTCAGCGACAGGCTGAACAGTTCTGTGGACGCGAGAACGCTCAATGTTAGATCGAGTTTTTGAAATGGGCACTTTGGGCGCTTTGGACATTTTTGAGATGGCAAAACTTGCGTCTGCTACCCTTTATCATCATCATCCTGAGCCTATTTTGCCTCACCGATGGTGGTGTAGTTGATGTAGTAGTAGGAGGCGATCATGCCCAGGTTCAGCGGCTGCACGTCCATCTCGTCCTCGATGGCGATGCACTTGGACTGCTCCAGGTCCGACAGCGTCGTCTCACTCACCGATGGTGGTGTAGTTGATGTAGTAGTAGGAGGCGATCATGCCCAGGTTCAGCGGCTGCACGTCCATCTCGTCCTCGATGGCGATGCACTTGGACTGCTCCAGGTCCGACAGCGTCGTCTCACTCACCGATGGTGGTGTAGTTGATGTAGTAGTAGGAGGCGATCATGCCCAGGTTCAGCGGCTGCACGTCCATCTCGTCCTCGATGGCGATGCACTTGGACTGCTCCAGGTCCGACAGCGTCGTCTCACTCACCGATGGTGGTGTAGTTGATGTAGTAGTAGGAGGCGATCATGCCCAGGTTCAGCGGCTGCACGTCCATCTCGTCCTCGATGGCGATGCACTTGGACTGCTCCAGGTCCGACAGCGTCGTCTCACTCACCGATGGTGGTGTAGTTGATGTAGTAGTAGGAGGCGATCATGCCCAGGTTCAGCGGCTGCACGTCCATCTCGTCCTCGATGGCGATGCACTTGGACTGCTCCAGGTCCGACAGCGTCGTCTCACTCACCGATGGTGGTGTAGTTGATGTAGTAGTAGGAGGCGATCATGCCCAGGTTCAGCGGCTGCACGTCCATCTCGTCCTCGATGGCGATGCACTTGGACTGCTCCAGGTCCGACAGCGTCGTCTCACTCACCGATGGTGGTGTAGTTGATGTAGTAGTAGGAGGCGATCATGCCCAGGTTCAGCGGCTGCACGTCCATCTCGTCCTCGATGGCGATGCACTTGGACTGCTCCAGGTCCGACAGCGTCGTCTCACTCACCGATGGTGGTGTAGTTGATGTAGTAGTAGGAGGCGATCATGCCCAGGTTCAGCGGCTGCACGTCCATCTCGTCCTCGATGGCGATGCACTTGGACTGCTCCAGGTCCGACAGCGTCGTCTCACTCACCGATGGTGGTGTAGTTGATGTAGTAGTAGGAGGCGATCATGCCCAGGTTCAGCGGCTGCACGTCCATCTCGTCCTCGATGGCGATGCACTTGGACTGCTCCAGGTCCGACAGCGTCGTCTCACTCACCGATGGTGGTGTAGTTGATGTAGTAGTAGGAGGCGATCATGCCCAGGTTCAGCGGCTGCACGTCCATCTCGTCCTCGATGGCGATGCACTTGGACTGCTCCAGGTCCGACAGCGTCGTCTCACTCACCGATGGTGGTGTAGTTGATGTAGTAGTAGGAGGCGATCATGCCCAGGTTCAGCGGCTGCACGTCCATCTCGTCCTCGATGGCGATGCACTTGGACTGCTCCAGGTCCGACAGCGTCGTCTCACTCACCGATGGTGGTGTAGTTGATGTAGTAGTAGGAGGCGATCATGCCCAGGTTCAGCGGCTGCACGTCCATCTCGTCCTCGATGGCGATGCACTTGGACTGCTCCAGGTCCGACAGCGTCGTCTCACTCACCGATGGTGGTGTAGTTGATGTAGTAGTAGGAGGCGATCATGCCCAGGTTCAGCGGCTGCACGTCCATCTCGTCCTCGATGGCGATGCACTTGGACTGCTCCAGGTCCGACAGCGTCGTCTCACTCACCGATGGTGGTGTAGTTGATGTAGTAGTAGGAGGCGATCATGCCCAGGTTCAGCGGCTGCACGTCCATCTCGTCCTCGATGGCGATGCACTTGGACTGCTCCAGGTCCGACAGCGTCGTCTCACTCACCGATGGTGGTGTAGTTGATGTAGTAGTAGGAGGCGATCATGCCCAGGTTCAGCGGCTGCACGTCCATCTCGTCCTCGATGGCGATGCACTTGGACTGCTCCAGGTCCGACAGCGTCGTCTCACTCACCGATGGTGGTGTAGTTGATGTAGTAGTAGGAGGCGATCATGCCCAGGTTCAGCGGCTGCACGTCCATCTCGTCCTCGATGGCGATGCACTTGGACTGCTCCAGGTCCGACAGCGTCGTCTCACTCACCGATGGTGGTGTAGTTGATGTAGTAGTAGGAGGCGATCATGCCCAGGTTCAGCGGCTGCACGTCCATCTCGTCCTCGATGGCGATGCACTTGGACTGCTCCAGGTCCGACAGCGTCGTCTCACTCACCGATGGTGGTGTAGTTGATGTAGTAGTAGGAGGCGATCATGCCCAGGTTCAGCGGCTGCACGTCCATCTCGTCCTCGATGGCGATGCACTTGGACTGCTCCAGGTCCGACAGCGTCGTCTCACTCACCGATGGTGGTGTAGTTGATGTAGTAGTAGGAGGCGATCATGCCCAGGTTCAGCGGCTGCACGTCCATCTCGTCCTCGATGGCGATGCACTTGGACTGCTCCAGGTCCGACAGCGTCGTCTCACTCACCGATGGTGGTGTAGTTGATGTAGTAGTAGGAGGCGATCATGCCCAGGTTCAGCGGCTGCACGTCCATCTCGTCCTCGATGGCGATGCACTTGGACTGCTCCAGGTCCGACAGCGTCGTCTCACTCACCGATGGTGGTGTAGTTGATGTAGTAGTAGGAGGCGATCATGCCCAGGTTCAGCGGCTGCACGTCCATCTCGTCCTCGATGGCGATGCACTTGGACTGCTCCAGGTCCGACAGCGTCGTCTCACTCACCGATGGTGGTGTAGTTGATGTAGTAGTAGGAGGCGATCATGCCCAGGTTCAGCGGCTGCACGTCCATCTCGTCCTCGATGGCGATGCACTTGGACTGCTCCAGGTCCGACAGCGTCGTCTCACTCACCGATGGTGGTGTAGTTGATGTAGTAGTAGGAGGCGATCATGCCCAGGTTCAGCGGCTGCACGTCCATCTCGTCCTCGATGGCGATGCACTTGGACTGCTCCAGGTCCGACAGCGTCGTCTCACTCACCGATGGTGGTGTAGTTGATGTAGTAGTAGGAGGCGATCATGCCCAGGTTCAGCGGCTGCACGTCCATCTCGTCCTCGATGGCGATGCACTTGGACTGCTCCAGGTCCGACAGCGTCGTCTCACTCACCGATGGTGGTGTAGTTGATGTAGTAGTAGGAGGCGATCATGCCCAGGTTCAGCGGCTGCACGTCCATCTCGTCCTCGATGGCGATGCACTTGGACTGCTCCAGGTCCGACAGCGTCGTCTCACTCACCGATGGTGGTGTAGTTGATGTAGTAGTAGGAGGCGATCATGCCCAGGTTCAGCGGCTGCACGTCCATCTCGTCCTCGATGGCGATGCACTTGGACTGCTCCAGGTCCGACAGCGTCGTCTCACTCACCGATGGTGGTGTAGTTGATGTAGTAGTAGGAGGCGATCATGCCCAGGTTCAGCGGCTGCACGTCCATCTCGTCCTCGATGGCGATGCACTTGGACTGCTCCAGGTCCGACAGCGTCGTCTCACTCACCGATGGTGGTGTAGTTGATGTAGTAGTAGGAGGCGATCATGCCCAGGTTCAGCGGCTGCACGTCCATCTCGTCCTCGATGGCGATGCACTTGGACTGCTCCAGGTCCGACAGCGTCGTCTCACTCACCGATGGTGGTGTAGTTGATGTAGTAGTAGGAGGCGATCATGCCCAGGTTCAGCGGCTGCACGTCCATCTCGTCCTCGATGGCGATGCACTTGGACTGCTCCAGGTCCGACAGCGTCGTCTCACTCACCGATGGTGGTGTAGTTGATGTAGTAGTAGGAGGCGATCATGCCCAGGTTCAGCGGCTGCACGTCCATCTCGTCCTCGATGGCGATGCACTTGGACTGCTCCAGGTCCGACAGCGTCGTCTCACTCACCGATGGTGGTGTAGTTGATGTAGTAGTAGGAGGCGATCATGCCCAGGTTCAGCGGCTGCACGTCCATCTCGTCCTCGATGGCGATGCACTTGGACTGCTCCAGGTCCGACAGCGTCGTCTCACTCACCGATGGTGGTGTAGTTGATGTAGTAGTAGGAGGCGATCATGCCCAGGTTCAGCGGCTGCACGTCCATCTCGTCCTCGATGGCGATGCACTTGGACTGCTCCAGGTCCGACAGCGTCGTCTCACTCACCGATGGTGGTGTAGTTGATGTAGTAGTAGGAGGCGATCATGCCCAGGTTCAGCGGCTGCACGTCCATCTCGTCCTCGATGGCGATGCACTTGGACTGCTCCAGGTCCGACAGCGTCGTCTCACTCACCGATGGTGGTGTAGTTGATGTAGTAGTAGGAGGCGATCATGCCCAGGTTCAGCGGCTGCACGTCCATCTCGTCCTCGATGGCGATGCACTTGGACTGCTCCAGGTCCGACAGCGTCGTCTCACTCACCGATGGTGGTGTAGTTGATGTAGTAGTAGGAGGCGATCATGCCCAGGTTCAGCGGCTGCACGTCCATCTCGTCCTCGATGGCGATGCACTTGGACTGCTCCAGGTCCGACAGCGTCGTCTCACTCACCGATGGTGGTGTAGTTGATGTAGTAGTAGGAGGCGATCATGCCCAGGTTCAGCGGCTGCACGTCCATCTCGTCCTCGATGGCGATGCACTTGGACTGCTCCAGGTCCGACAGCGTCGTCTCACTCACCGATGGTGGTGTAGTTGATGTAGTAGTAGGAGGCGATCATGCCCAGGTTCAGCGGCTGCACGTCCATCTCGTCCTCGATGGCGATGCACTTGGACTGCTCCAGGTCCGACAGCGTCGTCTCACTCACCGATGGTGGTGTAGTTGATGTAGTAGTAGGAGGCGATCATGCCCAGGTTCAGCGGCTGCACGTCCATCTCGTCCTCGATGGCGATGCACTTGGACTGCTCCAGGTCCGACAGCGTCGTCTCACTCACCGATGGTGGTGTAGTTGATGTAGTAGTAGGAGGCGATCATGCCCAGGTTCAGCGGCTGCACGTCCATCTCGTCCTCGATGGCGATGCACTTGGACTGCTCCAGGTCCGACAGCGTCGTCTCACTCACCGATGGTGGTGTAGTTGATGTAGTAGTAGGAGGCGATCATGCCCAGGTTCAGCGGCTGCACGTCCATCTCGTCCTCGATGGCGATGCACTTGGACTGCTCCAGGTCCGACAGCGTCGTCTCACTCACCGATGGTGGTGTAGTTGATGTAGTAGTAGGAGGCGATCATGCCCAGGTTCAGCGGCTGCACGTCCATCTCGTCCTCGATGGCGATGCACTTGGACTGCTCCAGGTCCGACAGCGTCGTCTCACTCACCGATGGTGGTGTAGTTGATGTAGTAGTAGGAGGCGATCATGCCCAGGTTCAGCGGCTGCACGTCCATCTCGTCCTCGATGGCGATGCACTTGGACTGCTCCAGGTCCGACAGCGTCGTCTCACTCACCGATGGTGGTGTAGTTGATGTAGTAGTAGGAGGCGATCATGCCCAGGTTCAGCGGCTGCACGTCCATCTCGTCCTCGATGGCGATGCACTTGGACTGCTCCAGGTCCGACAGCGTCGTCTCCACCAACTCTGATAGGTGGTCTGACAAGTGCCTGCGCACATACAAACATTGATGCTTTAAAGATGTGGTGACCCGAAAAAGTTGAAGACTCAGGGTATACTCAGCGATCGATGGAGAAAAAATAGAAATGAGGAGATCCACAAAAGAACCAAAGTGACTGTGACAAAGCTTGTAGGACTGACGAACTGGTAGGTCTGGTTGCCAGTGGCATGAAAAACACCAAGTTAAACATGGGGTTTCTTTCTGTTTTCGGTGACAGGGAAGCACTCTTGGATTATCTTCGCTATGGATCCCCGGAGAAGGGATTTTTACGGGCATTTCGAGGTAGAAATGTCTCGAAAATGCTGTCTGGTTTCAGATGGAAAAAGGTTGGTATATACATACACCAATCTTGCTGATAATCTGCTGATTAATAAATTGGTGTCACAATATATTGTTGGTGATTACCTGTGGGTCAACAAGTTTCTACTCCGTATATTGTTGGTAATCACCTGTGCGTCACTCCCTGCAGGTTGTAGTAATTGGGGTTCTGCGTGAGGCGCCGGTACAGGAAGGTCCACGTGAGGTAGTCGACGGCATCCTGTTTGTTCTCTATGGTTTTCGTCACGATTTCCGCGTTGATGTGGTCATGCAGGCGGTGGTCTAGATGGCTCTGTGGAGTTGAAATGAGTCCATTTATTATTTGATGAAGACAGGGTCAGACCTGTGTATTTCTTCGACAGGTCGTGGTATCAAATTACAAACACGGAACTATCAGGAACTTTCCCCAAACTCGTAGTTATCCGACTCAATGCCAAGAGGCACCGGTATTAACCTCAAGATGAGCACATCAGAACTTTCTTCGTACAAGAAAAAAGTAGTGCCATCAGTAAAATTTCCCGCTAATACGCCACAATATGGCGGAAAATGTATCTATGGAAACCCGCGTGCGGACTAACAGTGTAAATAGCGTGGACTGCGGTCTATAGACAACACTGCGGTCAGTTATCTACTACCGCCGTTGGTTTAGAAACAAACATTGACACCGGCGATATTTTGCCACGCAGTCCACCGGGTCCCGTGTAAAAGGGCATATCGGGAAGTCGGTCACCTCCAGCGGCAGGCAGTCGTTGAGCAGCTTGGTGAAGAACGTCTTGTGGTGCGCGGCGCACATGAGCACGCCGACCGCGTGCTCGTCCTCCAGCGGCCGGCACGCGCGGCCCAGCATCTGCAGCACCGTCGTGATCGGGTACTGCTCGTAGCAGTGCAGCTTGCCGTTGTAGCTGCGGGCGAGGCGGTGTTCAGAGCTTATTGATACAGCACTCCAATTAACACAAAGTTATATTTCCATGAAGCTAGTGTGTTGGCGAGATCTAAGGCAAGACATATCTGAAGCGGGAGCCAAAAGCTTCTTCGAGTAGTGCACAGCGTCGCTTGAGATTGCTACGTAAAATAGGACGCACTGCATGCATGTCTGCTCCCGAATTTAAATATGATAAACCATTGAAAGTGTTACTTTGTTCGTCGGTTTCTTCCACTGTCGTAACCCTGCGTTTCTGGTAGTAGAGCGTGGTTATGGCAAATCACACATGCGTGTCGGCGATGATGACAGTGTGCCATAAGGTCAACTAAAAGTCTAGCAAAAGTTATCGTTCCTTGGTAATCTCTGCTCCTCTCTTTGAATATAATAAACCTTTCCAAGTGTCGCTTTATTAGTTTCCTGTCACTGTCATAACCCTGCGATTCTGGTAGCAGAGCGTGGTTACGGCAACTCACACGTGCGTGTCGGCGATGATGACGGTGTGCACGTGCGCGGCGAACGCGAACGCCAGCTCGGCGGCCACGACGCACAGCTGCGCCGCGCCCGACTCCAGCAGCTGCTGCGCGGTGCGGCGGTCACCCGGCGACACGCCCTCGTGCAGGTACGCCACGCCCGCCGCCAGCGTCTCGCGTAACATCTGGCGGAAGGAACAAGGATTCAAGGCCCCTTTGTCTACCAAATATGTGTTGTTTGTGGGCACTATGCTGCGATTATGACAAGTTAAGAATTTGCGAAAGAAACACGTAGTTATCGCTATCGTTATCGTTCACAAATTCTGCCCGCCGTTTGGCTAAAAAATTTAATCAGCGGATTCGTCCAATTGTCCCCATGATCTCCGATTCATAAAGTAGGCCGGTAGGCGGCGGGTATTATGTTAAATGGACTCAAGTATTTTAATCTTCTTTCTATTCAGTGCTACTTCTGTGCGGCCGCCACTTACTCCCTCCTACCTATGGCTCCACGGAAGACCAGCACCTTGCATGCTGGCCTTCCTACAGGCCACATGCGAGGTGAACGCTGAGTGGATGCCATTTTGGGACCACAACCGCATTTTTATTTAGTTTTATTTTGTTTTTGTTAGCATGGTTTTTTCTGTAATCTTTTTTTGTATTCCATTTAATATTTTTGGTCCTAAATAAACTTGTTTTCTTTCTTTCTTTCTTTTCTTTAAGTACTATGTACCTTATTCTTTTATGAAGCGGCGTTAATGTTAGACTTCGTCATTGCTCACCTTGTCCTGTATCTTCTTGAGGAAGGGCTGCACCAGGTCGGAACGCGCGTGCAGGAAGCGCGTGGGGTTGCCGTGCGCGGCCGCCAGCGCCAGCAGGTCGGCGGCCAGCAGGCGCGCGTGGCGCCGCGACGGCACGAACACCGCGGCCGGCTTGGAGCCCGCGTGGCGCAGCACACTGTTGTAAATCGGCTTGGTCATCGCGGCGAGGCGCGACGCGGCGTGCGAGATGTTGAAGCCCTGCCAACAAGAACGGTCACTTGATATAAGTGTCTAGTTCAGCCCTATAGAGCGCCACGATGCGGATCAGCGAGCTGCGACCTGAGAGACGGTACCTGCACGTGCAGCTCCAGAGGCAACGGGCGCACGCTGGGGTGGAAGTTGAAGGCGCAGTTGGCGTTGCAGCCGAGCCACTGCCACACGTCGCGCGCGTCCGCCAGCGGCAGCGACAGCGCCACGATGCGGATCAGCGAGCTGCGACCTGAGAGACGGTACCTGCACGTGCAGCTCCAGAGGCAACGGGCGCACGCTGGGGTGGAAGTTGAAGGCGCAGTTGGCGTTGCAGCCGAGCCACTGCCACACGTCGCGCGCGTCCGCCAGCGGCAGCGACAGCGCCACGATGCGGATCGGGCGACCTGAGAATATCATGAGAGAATCAACGGAGATTTATATGGGACTGGTACAGCGCCATCTATTGATAACTAGAGAAGAGAAGACCCACCGATTTGTGAAGCGATGTAGCGCATCCGGGAGCAGACCACCTCCAGCACGGGGCCTTCCTCGCCGCCCAGCAGCTGCAGCGCGTCCACTATGAACAGGGATACGCTCTGGACGCTTTTGCGGACCTTCCATCTGCGACAGAGACCAGAGAACTACTTAGAGAAGAATCCATGATATACGAAAATCTGGCGCGGCATGCGAGCCCGGTTTAGCTGTGAAGTTCGTCAGACTGCGCTCGATAATTCACGAACACTCGAGTGTCGGCGCGACCGGCAGTTTCGTCAATTTTTGGCCGAAACCGAGACTAAATTTTTTGGCCGAAACGGACCTTTCGGTCGGTCATTAATTATATTGTGCATAAAAGCAAAAGTTTCTCTAGCGGTGGTCTAAAAGTGAAGGCTCCAAATTACGCCTGGTTGGCCATGCATTGGCGTGCTTGAAGAGAATATCCCTACGGCTGCGCCATGCAGAAGATAAAAAGTGAGAACGGAAGAGGTTGTTCACCTCCTGGAGAGCACGTCCCACTTCTCTGCGGTGGTGATGATGATCTGGCCCTTGTTGAGCAGCTTGTGGTCCGTCGCCGTCTCGCCCGTCAGCTGCACCACCTGCACAACACGGGGACATTGAGCACTTGTACACACACAGCGGTAAATATCTGCACAGACTCGGCATACACACGACACTCACCTTCAGGTTGAACTTGGTGCCGAACTTGTGGTACCAGTCCGCGAACACGATGTCGGCGAGCGCGTCCTTGGGCAGCAGGTACACGGCGCGCCCCGCCGCGTTGGTGGACAGCAGCCGCAGCAGCGCCAGTTCCGCGATCACCGACTTGCCGGAGCCCGACGGCGCGCCCACGAACACGTTGTCGTCCGAGTTGTACACCGCGTTAAACACCTGCGAAGGCAAATCTGGAGATGAAATTGCCGGGAAGGTCGACTGAGGCGCGTGAATCTGTGACCAGGCGGGCAGATTTCGGACATCTGCATTAACAATGTCAAGAATGTACCTACGCCAAAGTCTGATACTAAGCTAATATCATCAAGGAAGTATAGCATGTGTGAAAGGCGATGTGCGTCGAGGAAAATCAGGTCAGGAATCTATGCCTGAGCCGAATTAAGGGAGTGAGTTATGAAATGTGTTTCTAGAACCAAATTCTTTTGTATCAAGGAAGGCAGGCAGGAAAGAATGTACGCCAGGAGCTTAGATGACAATGGTCTACAATAGCTCACCTGGGTCTGCACGGGGTTGAACTGCGGGAAGGTGTCGGCGTACAGCTCCTCGTACTTGGAGTTCCGCAGCGCGGATATCGGCAGCGGCTGCAGGTCCAGCAGCTCCGTCGGCGGCAGGTTCTTCTCGGGCAGGATCAGGTGGCGGAACGACACCGGCAGTTGGGTCTCCGCTGCTATCCACCTGAAAATCATTACTTAATTATTTGAAGAAGGAAAAGACCATTATAGCATGGGCAGAGAATATTAAATACATCCCCCAATTTCATTAACCCCTCGGCTCAAACAGCTTAAAGCGGCAGTACTTCTGCTTCAGCAGGAAGTACTCGTGGTGGAGGATCGCCTCACGTTTTCCACCAGGATCAACAAGAGGACGCACCTGTCGGAGACCACCCTGAGGAAGTACTGCGGCGGCAGCGGCTCGAACACCGGCACGAACAGCTTGACGTGGTGCTCGTCGCGGCAGTACTTCTGCTTCAGCAGGAAGTACTCGTGGTGGAGGATCACCTCACGTCCTCCACCAGGGTCAACAAGAGGACGCACCTGTCGGAGACCACCCTGAGGAAGTACTGCGGCGGCAGCGGCTCGAACACCGGCACGAACAGCTTGACGTGGTGCTCGTCGCGGCAGTACTTCTGCTTCAGCAGGAAGTACTCGTGGTGGAGGATCACCTCACGTCCTCCACCAGGGTCAACAAGAGGACGCACCTGTCGGAGACCACCCTGAGGAAGTACTGCGGCGGCAGCGGCTCGAACACCGGCACGAACAGCTTGACGTGGTGCTCGTCGCGGCAGTACTTCTGCTTCAGCAGGAAGTACTCGTGGTGGAGGATCACCTCACGTTCTCCACCAGGATCAACAAGAGGACGCACCTGTCGGAGACCACCCTGAGGAAGTACTGCGGCGGCAGCGGCTCGAACACCGGCACGAACAGCTTGACGTGGTGCTCGTCGCGGCAGTACTTCTGCTTCAGCAGGAAGTACTCGTGGTGGAGGATCACCTCCGAGTCCACGTCCTCCACCAGGATCCAGAAAGCTTCCGATTGGCCGTGGATCTGTGGAAGAATTGCATACCATGCGATAGAACAACTTAGATAGAAATAGGAAAATTTAGTTTGTTTGCATTTTATGCCATTTGGGACAAAAATGTTGGTTTAGGAGTCAATTATGAAGGAACAATTGTAATCTTGATATTTTGAAACAAATAAATAGTTTAAAAATTAAAAACCACGACTGCCCTGTGGTAAAACGACTTTTTCCAAAAAAATATAGCCTATGTTACTCGGAATGATGTAAAGATTCTAATGCTACCCCATATGTCCAAATCTATTCAGCCGTTCGGAAGTTATGGTGGAATAAAGAAACTCACATACATACATGAACTCTATTATACTCCTTTTTTGGGCAGTCCTGTAAATAGCAACAACCGACTGTCTTGGCAACGTGGAAGGCAAAAGGTCAAGAGGCAGATCTCCAACCCGGTGGTCAGATCAACTCAAGGAAACTGGCGCCAGTTCATTTTACGAAGCAGTCCACATGGCTGCAGACATAACACGGTGGAAGGAGATCATTCACCGCAGGATAACTCGCCGTGATTGATTGTCACGATCCTCAGTCATAAGGGACCGACCGCAGAGAGAGAGAGACTGTCTTGGTAGTGCAGTTCTTATCGGTGTAAACCTGCTTTTCTTGGCGGTAGAGCGCATAACACAAGTGGCTTCGCTGGGTTTCAGGGTATACCTTCTCGTCCTGGTCTGGCCTTAGTACGTCGAAAGAGATAAAGTTATGCGATAGAAAGTGACCACAACTTTAGGTGCTTAAGCGGTGCCAGGCGTTATTGCGAACTGAAATCCACTTTTTTGTGTCAGCGCTAATTCTTTAAATCATCTTGCGGAGTGTACCTTCTAGGTCCGTTCTTAGGTACTGTTATTGTGTTCCATGGCCACGCGGCTGGTCTCACCTTGTCGTCCCACTGGAAGTCGGGCGTGATGGTCAGCTCGACGCGCAGCGTGGAGCGCTTGACGGGCTGGATGTGCGTGCTGAGCTCCAGCTTGGGGAACTGGTGCACGTATTTATAGGCTGGCCTACGCCATGGCCATGTTCACTTGTCACGCTATCAACACCGCTACGGGTAGCCGTTACGACGGACATATTTCAGACGGCTGTCGCACGCCGGCTAGGTTGCACGTGTTAATTTTTGTACGATCCATTTCACGCGCTGTGTTCGGCCGATTACGAGGCAGGACTAGTACGCCCAAAGAGATAAAGTTACGCGATAGAAAGTGACCACAACTTTAGGTGCTTAGGCGGTGCCAGGCGCTATTGCGAACTGAAATCCACTTTTTTGTGTCAGCACTATTTCTTTAAATCATCTTGAGGAGGGAACCTCCTAGGTTCGTTCTTAGGTACTATCATTGTGTTCCGTGACCACGCGGCTGGCCTCACCTTGTCGTCCCACTGGAAGTCGGGCGTGATGGTCAGCTCGACGCGCAGCGTGGAGCGCGTGACGGGCTGGATGTGCGTGCTGAGCTCCAGCTTGGGGAACTAATGCACGTATTTATAGGCTGGCCTACGCCATGGCCATGTTCACTTTTCACGTGATTAACACAGCTACGGGTAGCCGTTACGACGGACATATTTCAGACGGCTGCCGCGCGCCGGCTAGGTTGCACGCGTTACTTTTTGTACGATCTATTTCACGCGCTGTGTACGGCAGATTACGAGGCAGCCCTAGTACGCGCAAAGAGATAAAGTTACGCGATAAAAAGAGAGCACAACTTTAGGTGCTTAAGCGGTGCCAGGCGCTATTTCTTTAAATAATCTTGCGGAGGGAACCTTCTAGGTACTATCATTGTGTTCCGTGGCCACGCGGCTGGTCTCACCTTGTCGTCCCACTGGAAGTCGGGCGTGATGGTCAGCTCGACGCGCAGCGTGGAGCGCGTGACGGGCTGGATGTGCGTGCTGAGCTCCAGCTTGGGGAACTGGTGCACGTACTTGTGGATCATCTTGCCCAGCTTGGGCGCGCGCACCAGCTCGCCGATCTCGTTCGGCCCCAGCTCGTACAGCTTCTCCCACGGGAAGTTCTTCTTTTCCAGCTTCTTTATCACCTGCGCGGGCAAGGAATGAGGTAAGTGTATTGTTGTTTGTTTAATTTCGTGCTGTTAGCACTTAAGTTGGCCGGTAGCAGGAAAACACCATATTTGCAGCTTGATTTTATTAGGTTTTTGGTGACAAAGAAACACTCTTGGATTTTATCCACTCCAGGGGCCGTACCACTATATCTTATAGCATTATTACTGTAAAAAATATTGTTTTAAAATTTTCATACTGACGTTGTATGAAAATGTCGAAACAATATTACAATAATAATGCTATAAGAGATGGTGGTACGGCCCCATATCCCTAGAAGGGATTTAAATGGAGCCGGAGGCGGCATTCCAAGGTAGAATATACTCAAAAATGCTATCTGATTTAAGATGAAAAAAGGTTGGTGTATCATTCTCGCGAAACCGTTCTCAGCAAATCTTTGAGGTGAAAAATAGTGGTTTGGTGGTGGTAACAGTTTTACAAATGAGGCTATTTACCTCTTCCGGCATCTTTTTGAACTGGCGGAGCGGTGACATGGACTGCCACATGCGGCGGTCCACCATCTTGCACAGCGCCAACGTCTTGTCGACTAGTTGCGCCCAACCTGTACATGGAAATACATCATGTTGATGGTTTCAAAGTGTGTTTTAATCGTGTGTGAATCAGGGATGTTAGGGAGCTCCGTAACCGTAACCAACATTTTTTATCTGACTTATTTTTGTTCCTACCAAATAAAACATTTTATTAGCATATTTTACTTCTGAAATTCCTTAAAAATCTAATATCCGTAACCGAAATTGTACGAAACTAACGGCTAATCCGAAATAATTTCAAATCAGTTTCCGGTATCATATTCATTTCTACATCCATAGCAAGGCACCGTTAACCAAATAGTTAACTTCGTTAATCCGTTACAAAAAAAGTTAGCTTCGTTAAACGTTAAAGCGTTACCTTTCCGAAGAATTAACGGAAGTTAACGTTAATCGTTAATCCGTTAATATATTGTTTAAAATTACATTTTTATATTAATACGTTAGTGAACTAATAAAACCTGTTGGTTTAGGTTCTGGAAGTTAACAGGTTAGAAACCAATTTTATTTTTTTCAATTTAAAATGCAAAATTAAAAACGTAGAGAAAGTAGAATAAGTTGACATTCAAAAGTTTAAAGGTATAATTTATGACAAAAACTAACTGGAAACTGACATATTGACCGCGAAAAACGTTCAATTGCAGCGCTTGAGGGTATAGCCGTGTTGTATTTTCACACTTGTCGTTTCCTTTCATACTTGTCTGAACCTGTTTTTCGCGCCCTACGGCTGTGCTGTGCGGTGAATAGTAGGTATTGGATTAACGATTAACGGACTTCTGAAAATTAACGGAAGTTAACGTGTCCGTTAACATTTTCAAAAGTTAACTTAAAAGTTAATCCGTTGACCAAAATGTTAACTTCGTTAATTAACGATTAACGGATTAACGAGTTAATGCCCAGCTATGTCTACATCCGTATCCAATCCGTATCGAAATTTCAAATCCATAACATAGTGTGAATACCAGCAGTCTGAGCCAAGTGACACGTTATAGCGTTGCATCACGCATGACATAATATATAAATGGAACAAAATTCCAATGTATGCAAACTAACGTTAAATAAAATATAAAATAACGTTTCTCTCACAAAAGTTGCTTTACAAGAATCAATTTTGATAGTCGCCGTCGTTTAATGTCCTTTGAGAATACCGACGCCGCAACCGGCCGCGCGACAAAATGATAACATTTAGAAGGATTGTAGTTTATAGTTTAGACCAAACTTTGCGATGGCAAGTACGGTGTGGTGTGTACTTAGATTAAATCGAAACGTGTATTTACGCTTGAATGCAATTTCACTGATTGAAAGTGACGATGGATTGAAGAAGGAGCGCGCTAATTTAGAAGAAACAGATCGAGGATGCATTCCAAACTCTAGCCATGAATTTTAAGAACAATAACCTTTTATATAAACGGTCATTGATTAAGAAAGAATAAGTGTAACGCTTTGTGCTGTGCGTGTGGTGGTATATCAAGTAGTGTTATCGGCGACATGAAAGCCCGCCCGGTATCTTACACCGCGGTGAATAAATGCATCTAAATAAGACAAGTTTTTTTTTTCATTACCTACAAAACTGACTATGTCTATTATCGAGCCTTACCCCTGTGCAGCACAATCTCGAAGATGGCCCTCAGCAGCCGGCTGGCGGACTGCGTGACGTACACCATGTCCGCCATCAGCGCGAAGCCCTCCAGCTTCAGCTGCGAGATGTACGCTTGCAGCAGCACGTTGATCTTAGCCGACGGCTCCTCTATGCTCTCCTTGATCGGTATCGGCACCTAGCGACGAAAAACATACCAAATCTAAACTCCTTTTTCATCAAACTATTAACAAAACTATCAACAATATGTTTTCAAAGGATACTAAGTTATTTTGGTCATCTTGCCCGCTTATCACCTGCCGATAACTTAGATAAACTTAGACAATAAAAAACTGGTCTGACTACATCTCGCAACAGTCATCAAATGAAAGATGAAAACCGAAATGTATGGAGAAGCATTGTTAAGAATATACAAAAGGAACTGCAGTGCGCACACGGTCTTTAATAATGAAGATCAACGACCGAAGAAAACAATTATTTAATTAAGTAATGAATTTGAAAGATCCCAAAAATCCTTGTTAGGAGAAAATCACGCTCTGCTACCATATTAGGGGTAGCAGAGCGTGGTTTTAGAATCTATCTACACTCTGGACAGAGTTGTTGTCTTTATGAGCTACGACGCTGAGTGCAAATAGTCACTGCGGTCTGCTGTTTTTGAGATCTTCTTCCTGCGGCTCTGATTGGTAGCATTGCGGGAGCACTCGGTGAGGGGGTAAATGGTAGCGGTCCGGATGCTATCAGCCCATATTGATAGGGATCGACCGCGTTAACACGTGCCTTCTACTCACCCTACCACCAGGCATTCGATGGTTTTCTTGTGATGTGGTCAAAGAACTCGAGGATTCGCAGTTGCACCAGCGATGAAAGCCTCTGCGTGGTCTTAAGTTCCTTGAGGATGGAGACGTTTTTGTGTTAAGTAAAATCCATCAAAAACTCACCCTCTCCATCAGCTTGTGCAGCTCCAGCTTCTCCTCGTCCCTGACGGCGATGTGCTTGAACTCGGCCGAGAGCGAGAACACGCGGAACAGCTCGATCTCGGCCAGGGTCGGCTTCAGCAGCTGGTTGTAGCTCTGCATGGTCTCGTACGTGCAGTAGAAGTGGGACGCGATGCGCCCCAGCTCGGTCGCTTGGAAGTGGCCCGACTTACGCTCGTACTTTATAAGACCAGCCCTGCAAAAAAAAGGTGGACAGTGTTCATTCAAGATTGAAAAACCTCTTTGAGTTTTTAGGTAATAGTCTTTATTGATACGTAATAAGGGCGTGGAGCACTCACTTGTCCAGCAGGCTGGCGGCGGTGTGCACCAGGTCGGCGCGGTGCAGCTCCAGCAGGTTGTCCTCTTGCAGCTTCTCGGCGGACACGCCGTACAGCGCGGGCTGGCGCAGCATGCGCACGTACAGGTACGTGTAGCCTGTGTGGACAACGGACATTATTGTTGACTTTACAAGAACGCGTTTCATACACATTAATGACCTCCTTAAGGGACACTCGGAATATGCGCCATCAGCGGATATTCTTGATCTCCTACAGGGACACTCGGAATATGCGTCATCGGCGCACATTCTTGACGTCCTTCAGGGACACTGAATATGCGCCATCGGCGCACATTCTTGACGTCCTTCAGGGACACTCTGAATATGCGCCATCGGCGCTTATTCTTGACCTTTAGTGATACTCGAATATGCGTCATCGGCGCACATTCTTGACGTCCTTTAGGGACACTCTGAATATGCGCCATCGGCGCACATTCTTGACGTCCTTCAGGGACACTCTGAATATGCGCCATCGGCGCTTATTTTTGACCTTTAGTGATACTCGGATATGCGTCATCGGCGCACATTCTTGACGTCCTTTAGGGACACTCTGAATACGCGCCATCGGCGCACATTCTCGACGTCCTTCAGGAACACTCTGAATATGCGTCATCGGCGCACATTCTTGACCTTTAGTGACACTCGGAATATGCGTCATCGGCGCACATTCTTGACCTCCTTTAGGGGCACTCGGAATATGCGTCATCGGC
This sequence comes from Coenonympha glycerion, assembly GCA_963855885.1. NCBI lineage: Eukaryota > Metazoa > Arthropoda > Insecta > Lepidoptera > Nymphalidae > Coenonympha > Coenonympha glycerion. Next base: position 7,818,070 of record OY979651.1, on the reverse strand, counting down.
GCACATTCTTGATCTCCTTTAGTGACCCTCGAAATACGCGTCATCGGCGCTTCTTGACCTCCTTCAGGGACACTCGGAATATGCGCTATTCTTGGCCTCTTACAGGACACTCGGAATATGCGCCATCAGCACACATTCTTGACTTTCTTCAAGAGCATTCTCGAAATGGACAAAACAGCGTCACCGCAGCATCACCGATCCGTTGTCTTACCACTCCAAGCCACGTTGTATCACGCGTCACAGAATAGAAGAATGCTTACCGAGCCAGGTGACCGCGTCGCGCACGCTCTGCACGGAGCCCAGCACGATCTCCGCGTTGAGCATGTCGGGCAGCTTGCCCACCAGCTGCGACTCGATGGGCAGCTGCTGGTTCAGCAGCGACAGGTAGTACTGCAGCTCCGAGTGGTTGGTGATGAGGATCCCTGCGAACAAACGTCACTCCGTCAAACTGAGGTCAAAAATTTAAATCTGGATATGCCCTTAGCCTACATTGCGCATATCGAAAACGTCCACAAACTTGCTGAGTGAGTGGTCTCAGCATGCAGTAGTGAGCGATTGTGTGACAGAGAACGCAAGTGCAAATTTCGTTTAAGAGTAAATGAGACCTCGTTATATCACCATATCTTATGTCGCTGTGTGTGTAAGATGACAATGTGTCACACACAACCTCATCTAGCAATTTAAATCTTTGACTGAGGTAAGGCTTTTGTGGAAAGGAACAGCAAAGTTGAGCCTTCGCCGTATGACTTTTCCACGATCGAGGTTTCTATGGCGCTCGTAGAATAAGTGGGATCCACTGTGAAGAGCTCGCTCACCCTCTCCCTTGGTGTCGTACTGCGGGCGGCCCGCGCGGCCCAGCATCTGCAGCACGTCGAGCGCGCCCAGCTCGCTCCAGCGGCCCTTCTCCGGGCTGTACACCTGCGTGCCCTTCACGATCACCGTGTGCGTGTGACGAGCTCGCTCACCCTCTCCCTTGGTGTCGTACTGCGGGCGGCCCGCGCGGCCCAGCATCTGCAGCACGTCGAGCGCGCCCAGCTCGCTCCAGCGGCCCTTCTCCGGGCTGTACACCTGCGTGCCCTTCACGATCACCGTGTGCGTGTGACGAGCTCGCTCACCCTCTCCCTTGGTGTCGTACTGCGGGCGGCCCGCGCGGCCCAGCATCTGCAGCACGTCGAGCGCGCCCAGCTCGCTCCAGCGGCCCTTCTCCGGGCTGTACACCTGCGTGCCCTTCACGATCACCGTGTGCGTGTGACGAGCTCGCTCACCCTCTCCCTTGGTGTCGTACTGCGGGCGGCCCGCGCGGCCCAGCATCTGCAGCACGTCGAGCGCGCCCAGCTCGCTCCAGCGGCCCTTCTCCTGGCTGTACACCTGCGTGCCCTTCACGATCACCGTGTGCGTGTGACGAGCTCGCTCACCCTCTCCCTTGGTGTCGTACTGCGGGCGGCCCGCGCGGCCCAGCATCTGCAGCACGTCGAGCGCGCCCAGCTCGCTCCAGCGGCCCTTCTCCTGGCTGTACACCTGCGTGCCCTTCACGATCACCGTGTGCGTGTGACGAGCTCGCTCACCCTCTCCCTTGGTGTCGTACTGCGGGCGGCCCGCGCGGCCCAGCATCTGCAGCACGTCGAGCGCGCCCAGCTCGCTCCAGCGGCCCTTCTCCGGGCTGTACACCTGCGTGCCCTTCACGATCACCGTGTGCGTGTGACGAGCTCGCTCACCCTCTCCCTTGGTGTCGTACTGCGGGCGGCCCGCGCGGCCCAGCATCTGCAGCACGTCGAGCGCGCCCAGCTCGCTCCAGCGGCCCTTCTCCGGGCTGTACACCTGCGTGCCCTTCACGATCACCGTGTGCGTGTGACGAGCTCGCTCACCCTCTCCCTTGGTGTCGTACTGCGGGCGGCCCGCGCGGCCCAGCATCTGCAGCACGTCGAGCGCGCCCAGCTCGCTCCAGCGGCCCTTCTCCGGGCTGTACACCTGCGTGCCCTTCACGATCACCGTGTGCGTGTGACGAGCTCGCTCACCCTCTCCCTTGGTGTCGTACTGCGGGCGGCCCGCGCGGCCCAGCATCTGCAGCACGTCGAGCGCGCCCAGCTCGCTCCAGCGGCCCTTCTCCTGGCTGTACACCTGCGTGCCCTTCACGATCACCGTGTGCGTGTGACGAGCTCGCTCACCCTCTCCCTTGGTGTCGTACTGCGGGCGGCCCGCGCGGCCCAGCATCTGCAGCACGTCGAGCGCGCCCAGCTCGCTCCAGCGGCCCTTCTCCGGGCTGTACACCTGCGTGCCCTTCACGATCACCGTGTGCGCGGGCAGGTTCACGCCCCACGCCAGCGTCGCCGTCGACACCAGCACCTGGACACCAGACGCCCCGTTATAATTCTCGCGATAGATGGCGCCACTACAGCTTGGCAACTGCGGTACCCTCCTGCGGGGTGACAGACGGTGGGGGAGGCAAGGAACTTAGATGTCAGCGGTTAGTGGGCCGTGCATGTATGTGTAGCGGTCTTCGATAGCGGTCTTCGGTAGCTGACGACAGGTGGCGTAACTCGCGCAATAGCACACGCTGACGGAGCATTTGACGAGCGTTCTATAAATACAACTTCTGACGTCACACGCTTGGATCACAAGCGGTCCCCAGGCACAACACCTGCCTGGAGGGAAATTTCCCTATTGCCCTCTGCGCCGCTACAGTGGTGACCCCGACGTGATTTCACCATTCACCACCAGAGGGCACACATAAACTGAAGAACACGCAACAAAAACAACGAAACCGCAACTGCAACAACTGCAACAACCGCAACCGCAAGAACCACATCAACCGCTACAATATCGAAGAAGCAACCGCAAACCTCATTCCTCGCACCGACTTCCAGTCTTCGCCGACCGACTCACTGGTCGCCGCGACACGTCACTCACCGCCGATCGACTCACTGATCGCGCGCCGCCGCATCATCAACGGACTCCCGGTTCGAAGGTCACTCACACCTCGCCGGCACGCAGTCCACGCAGTCAACCCGGTATCGCTGACGCACTTCCACGATGCTGCACGCTGTTGACACGCACCAGATGCACCACGACGACACACGACTTAACAGTCTCAGAGGGGAGTGATTGTAGCGGTCTTCGATAGCGGTCTTCGGTAGCTGACGACAGGTGGCGTAACTCGCGCAATAGCACACGCTGACGGAGCATTTGACGAGCGTTCTATAAATACAACTTCTGACGTCACACGCTTGGATCACAAGCGGTCCCCAGGCACAACACCTGCCTGGAGGGAAATTTCCCTATTGCCCTCTGCGCCGCTACATATGTATGCGTTACCGCGTCCCCCGGCAGTCTGTCACCCCGCAGGAAGGTCCCGCATGAATTTGCCAAGCTATAGTAAACTCCATTGCGACCACGAAGTTTTCACGGTTAAAGAAAGACAATTGGAACCCTAGACGTGGCAATTGACCAACCGCCCCGAGGTAGATTTATCTATCGCTACGGTCAAATTTTCCATCACTTACACAGGATAATCCAATCCACAACTCTGAAAGAGCTTTGAGATTTCGAAAGTGTGCTCTGAAAGTCCACAATCTTGTGTCTCCTTCACCCTTTTACAATATAATGGCAGGACGCTGAGAATGGTGGCATCCTTATGTGGTTGGCAGCCAACTAAATCGCTCAAAACCTTTTCCTTCCACAAAAGATACGAACCGCTAAGGTCTGGAACGCTCTTCCAGCCTCCGTGTTCTCACCCAAGTACGACTCTTTCCTGCGGAGGAGAGGAAATCGTGACCTCGCCCTCACACCTGTATGTGCCTGTCCGCGAACAGGTCCTCGACCAGCGTCCTGTCCACGCGGCTCATGCCGGCGTGGTGGATGGCGAACCCGTACGGCAGCAGCTCGCGCAGCTCCGGGTTCTTCACCTGCTCCGCCTCCGTGCGCAGCGCCTCGCCCACACACCTGTATGTGCCTGTCCGCGAACAGGTCCTCGACCAGGGTCCTGTCCACGCGGCTCATGCCGGCGTGGTGGATGGCGAACCCGTACGGCAGCAGCTCGCGCAGCTCCGGGTTCTTCACCTGCTCCGCCTCCGTGCGCAGCGCCTCGCCCACACACCTGTATGTGCCTGTCCGCGAACAGGTCCTCGACCAGGGTCCTGTCCACGCGGCTCATGCCGGCGTGGTGGATGGCGAACCCGTACGGCAGCAGCTCGCGCAGCTCCGGGTTCTTCACCTGCTCCGCCTCCGTGCGCAGCGCCTCGCCCACACACCTGTATGTGCCTGTCCGCGAACAGGTCCTCGACCAGCGTCCTGTCCACGCGGCTCATGCCGGCGTGGTGGATGGCGAACCCGTACGGCAGCAGCTCGCGCAGCTCCGGGTTCTTCACCTGCTCCGCCTCCGTGCGCAGCACTTCCACGCTCGCCGACCCTTCCCTACGGAGGAGGCAAGCTTTTAAAACTTTTATATATAATTTGTTAGAATAAATAAATGAAAACCACAATACGCCATTTTGTGATGGCGGCTGGCGGCCATTTTGAGTTTGAGACTAGAGTTTTTAGCTACAGGAAAATAATATTTAACTTATGCAAAAAAAATCCTAGGTTCGAGTCCAAAAGTTGCTCACCTCAGAAACTGTCCCAGCGTGTCTTTCTCTAGACACATGTCTCGGATGGCGCGCGCTGTCTTGCCGGTCTCTTTGCGCGAATGCACGAACACTAAGATCTGTGGACAGAACATTAGCTTTCTGATTTTTTTAAGGTCACAAAAATCCTGACCTGAAAAAAATTTACGAAATTCCCATCTATACAGGGTTATATAAAAATACCAAATCGGTCGCGAACCGAACATGCACAGGAAATTTTGTAACAATCGGTCGTCTTGGAGGAGTTTGGTAACAAAAATTGCCACGAGAATTTTATATTCTTACGTGCTGGGTTCGACGATTTGGAGAAAAACACGTGGTGACTCTTAAGGACACTTTATTCTGCACTTCCAGTATCCAATATCCCTGGTCTTTCAAGTGGTTCGCTTCCTCTTCGCTCTTGATCGTTTGCTCCGCTTGTTCGCTCTTCCCGTCTATCAAACAGACTAAAGACGCGGCCGCTCAAACGCGCTTATATACCCATCCGAACGAATCTCGAATGTTCGCAAAACTTCGCTGTTTCTCAGAGGGGTGGAACCTTCTCGATGTCGCAGCTACCAGAAGTTCATTGACCTTGTTTACAATTTAAAGTCAATACGAGCGATAATGAACCCTATGCCGGTTGTAATAAGGTTAGTTCTAGTAAGAACGAGCCATTATGAACCTTATTTCGTTTGCAGTAAGGTTTATCCGTAACAAATATTAGAAAGACAGATTTATTTAATCTCTGTCAGTCAGTCAGTCAGTCAGTCAGTCAGTCAGTCAGTCAGTCATGTCAGAGACTACCAATGTTACCTGATTCCTGCCGGCGTGCTCCATGGCCTTCTCGTAGACGATGTCGTTCATGACCTGGAACCGCTTGAGAGCCTTCTTTTCCGTAACGCCTATGTACTGCTGCTCCAGCGCAACCGGCCTGATGGGAAAGAAAAGAGGTATTATTGTCTTTAAATCCCCGTAACATCAAAAATGGGAATTACAAGACATACCGTTACCGGATGCCAGATATCTCTTAAGAGATTATAATTTCTTAAGAGCCAACGCAATTGAAATTTGAAGGAAAAACGGAGCTTACCGGAAGGAGTTGTCGAAGTAGAAGAGCCCCTTCTCCGGTTTGACCCTCAGGAACGCCGCCACGTCCGTGTAGTTGGGCAGCGTGGCCGACAGACCCACCAGCCGCACCTGGGACAAACAGTACGAAGCTTACCGGAAGGAGTTGTCGAAGTAGAAGAGCCCCTTTTCCGGTTTGACCCTCAGGAACGCCGCCACGTCCGTGTAGTTGGGCAGCGTGGCCGACAGACCCACCAGCCGCACCTGGGACAAACAGTACGAAGCTTACCGGAAGGAGTTGTCGAAGTAGAAGAGCCCCTTCTCCGGTTTGACCCTCAGGAACGCCGCCACGTCCGTGTAGTTGGGCAGCGTGGCCGACAGACCCACCAGCCGCACCTGGGACAAATAAATAAATAAATAATTTTGTTAGGTCATTACACACAGTTCAATCTAGCTCCAAAGTAGGCCTCTGACTCAGTACAAATAACATGATTTTACTATTGTATACTGCAATGTATGCATGTTAACTGCCGTCTCACTAGACACACGACGAACATGCATACATTGTAGTTACAGCTTGTAAAAGCTTACGATATGATGAAGGTGATGAAGATGTCTGATGTTAATGCACTTTACCTCTTCCTGGGTGTGTTCGACGGTGCGCAGCGTCCGCGCCACCAGAGCCTCCAGCACCGGGCCCCGCTCGTCGTGGAGAAGATGTATCTCATCGATGATGATCAGACGCACCAGGTTGGTGAACGACCTCTCACCGCCTGTGGATTGTGATGCAATTGATGAACAAATTATACAAGTTAGTTGAAACAACAACATGGCGGAAATCGCCACAGTGGTAGTGGCGATTTCTACCATGTTGCTTCGTAAAAGCGGAAATTTTGACAAATGGCGCTAGATTTTCTTTTTTGAAGAAGGTTAACGTCAAATGTTCCGATGGACTCAAATACTTTCCCTGACTGATAAAATGAATGAGGAGATTTGTAGAAGAGCCAAGGTTGCTAACATAGTCCGAACCAGAGCAATTTGAAGTAGCAGTGAGCAGATCACGCTGGAGCCGAAAAGTTCTCGAGTGGAGACCGCGTAGCTTGAATCACCCATCAGCTCGATGGACTGACGACAAAAGTACTGCGTGGCGTCGATCTGTTCCCTGTTCCGACACCTGCATGTCGCACGCCGCTACACGTTCCAACTGACCCTTTCTCGTGACGATGTCCCACTTCTCCGGCGTGCACACGATGAGCTGCGTGGCGTCGATCTGTTCCCTCGTCAGCTGGTGGTCGCCCGTCAGCTCCGACACCTGCATGTCGCACGCCGCTACACGTTCCAACTGACCCTTTCTCGTGACGATGTCCCACTTCTCCGGCGTGCACACGATGAGCTGCGTGGCGTCGATCTGTTCCCTCGTCAGCTGGTGGTCGCCCGTCAGCTCCGACACCTTCATGTTGTACGCCGCTAGACGCTTGCTGAAGTTGCCCACCTGCACACAGAATATAAACATGTAGGCAACAGTAGATTGTAATATATGTAATAAAAAATGGAATGACACACTGCTTTCCACTTCGATTGTGAGGAAACTTGCGGTTCTTGGTGTGAGCTAGAAGGTGAAGGCTTTCCAAGGCTGCGGCACGCTTTCACTCACCATCTCCTGGACGAGCGAGCGCATGGGCGCGACGTATATCATCTTGAAGTCGTGCACGTTGACCGTGCCGTCGTCGTTCACGTGCTTGCCCACCTCGCGCAGGATGCACAGCAGCGCCACGTTCGTCTTGCCCGCGCCGGTTGGCGCGCACACCAGCAGGTTCTCGTCCGTTTCCAGCGCCGCTTTCGATATGCGACTCTGGAAGAAATAAATCAATATTTTGAATAGTACAGACGAACAAGCCATCGACAACTGACACAAGCTGATCATTGTCTGTGGTAGCTGTCATCATTAGCTACCACAGATTATCGATATAATAGACGCTTCTCAGCGAATCAAAGGTGGTCTTGTGCGCCCCGAATAATAATGTTCAAATGCCCTGGTGGCGTAGGGAGTCTCAGTGTCGACTGACTTCGGTCGGAAAGTGGCGAATAAGATAGACCCGCTCGACCTCTAATCACTGATATGTATCTCTGGATTCATGATTCCATACGTTTGACAGTTCATTATTTGTGCCGATTAGAAGCGCCTCCCCCGAGCGTCCACGGTACTAAATTGACATTTGTTGGAAGTGGACCGTCGCTTTTTTAGTTCCACAGACGCTCACGCCAGGTAACGCAACAATCAGCGCCCAAATGGCGAAAATCAAGTGTCTTCGTTTTTACGTTGACAGCCAGCTATTCAGAGTATATTCTATATACTCTATGGAGATCAGTGCCTCCAATTGTAACCTGATAAATAAAATTCGTACACATTACAATAGGCACACTATCTGACCCCACTTCCCAAGACACTTGTTCCACGTCACACAGACCCCCCGCCACTGCCAGGGGGTCGGATACAGAAGTCTGTCCGTACCTGTATCCTGTTTAGAGTCTTGAACCCCTCGAAGGCCGGCTGCACGTACTTGGGCAGCTTCTCCACCGGCACCAGCGTCTCGTCCTCCTCGAACGGCTTCGGCTTCAGCGCGGGCACGTGAACCTCCTCGTAGCCTGGGGAGGGAATAAAAAAGGATAGTATAATGACAAGGAAATACGAAGTTACAATCTTCTTAGGAAGCTACTATGGCGATTTCAAACGCGATGACGTCACAAGCTTCGAAGGGTAACTCTGTGTACCTTTTCGCTGCTTCCTGAAGGAGCCGGGCGGCAGCTGGCAGCGCTTGTTGGCCATGAAGTGCGCTCCGGCCGCGAACACCAGCTCCTCCAGCTGCAGCACCTTGCGCGCGCCGCCCACCGTGCCGCAGCTGGCCGGCTCCTGCCCCGACTTGTGGCGCTTGCGGGGCTGCTCCGACTGCTCCGTTGTCTGTGCACACGATATACCTTTCCGCTGCTTCCTGAAGGAGCCGGGCGGCAGCTGGCAGCGCTTGTTGGCCATGAAGTGCGCTCCGGCCGCGAACACCAGCTCCTCCAGCTGCAGCACCTTGCGCGCGCCGCCCACCGTGCCGCAGCTGGCCGGCTCCTGCCCCGACTTGTGGCGCTTGCGGGGCTGCTCCGACTGCTCCGTTGTCTGTGCACACGATATACCTTTCCGCTGCTTCCTGAAGGAGCCGGGCGGCAGCTGGCAGCGCTTGTTGGCCATGAAGTGCGCTCCGGCCGCGAACACCAGCTCCTCCAGCTGCAGCACCTTGCGCGCGCCGCCCACCGTGCCGCAGCTGGCCGGCTCCTGCCCCGACTTGTGGCGCTTGCGGGGCTGCTCCGACTGCTCCGTTGTCTGTGCACACGATATACCTTTCCGCTGCTTCCTGAAGGAGCCGGGCGGCAGCTGGCAGCGCTTGTTGGCCATGAAGTGCGCTCCGGCCGCGAACACCAGCTCCTCCAGCTGCAGCACCTTGCGCGCGCCGCCCACCGTGCCGCAGCTGGCCGGCTCCTGCCCCGACTTGTGGCGCTTGCGGGGCTGCTCCGACTGCTCCGTTGTCTGTGCACACGATATACCTTTCCGCTGCTTCCTGAAGGAGCCGGGCGGCAGCTGGCAGCGCTTGTTGGCCATGAAGTGCGCTCCGGCCGCGAACACCAGCTCCTCCAGCTGCAGCACCTTGCGCGCGCCGCCCACCGTGCCGCAGCTGGCCGGCTCCTGCCCCGACTTGTGGCGCTTGCGGGGCTGCTCCGACTGCTCCGTTGTCTGTGCACACGATATACCTTTCCGCTGCTTCCTGAAGGAGCCGGGCGGCAGCTGGCAGCGCTTGTTGGCCATGAAGTGCGCTCCGGCCGCGAACACCAGCTCCTCCAGCTGCAGCACCTTGCGCGCGCCGCCCACCGTGCCGCAGCTGGCCGGCTCCTGCCCCGACTTGTGGCGCTTGCGGGGCTGCTCCGACTGCTCCGTTGTCTGTGCACACGATATACCTTTCCGCTGCTTCCTGAAGGAGCCGGGCGGCAGCTGGCAGCGCTTGTTGGCCATGAAGTGCGCTCCGGCCGCGAACACCAGCTCCTCCAGCTGCAGCACCTTGCGCGCGCCGCCCACCGTGCCGCAGCTGGCCGGCTCCTGCCCCGACTTGTGGCGCTTGCGGGGCTGCTCCGACTGCTCCGTTGTCTGTGCACACGATATACCTTTCCGCTGCTTCCTGAAGGAGCCGGGCGGCAGCTGGCAGCGCTTGTTGGCCATGAAGTGCGCTCCGGCCGCGAACACCAGCTCCTCCAGCTGCAGCACCTTGCGCGCGCCGCCCACCGTGCCGCAGCTGGCCGGCTCCTGCCCCGACTTGTGGCGCTTGCGGGGCTGCTCCGACTGCTCCGTTGTCTGTGCACACGATATACCTTTCCGCTGCTTCCTGAAGGAGCCGGGCGGCAGCTGGCAGCGCTTGTTGGCCATGAAGTGCGCTCCGGCCGCGAACACCAGCTCCTCCAGCTGCAGCACCTTGCGCGCGCCGCCCACCGTGCCGCAGCTGGCCGGCTCCTGCCCCGACTTGTGGCGCTTGCGGGGCTGCTCCGACTGCTCCGTTGTCTGTGGGCACGACATAATACTCGTTAATATTATATAGGTCTGGACTACTGAACTGCACCAGGATCTTCTCGACTGGGATGACGCGAGCTTCGTGCTGTAGAGAACTGGGAAATGTGCGAGTTAGTGATACACACCTCGTCGTCGCCCTTGCCCGTGTCCAGCTGCGCCAGGATCTTCTGCAGGTGAGGCTGCCGCGCCATCTCCTCCCTGATGGCGGCTCGCTCGCTCTCCGACTGGGACGACGCGAGCTTCGTGCAGTAGAGGACTGGAGAATGCAAAAGTCAGAATTAATAAGATGATGAAAGTTTCATCATCTTAGCCTGCGGACGTCCATTGTTGGACATTGGTCCTATCCTCAGCCTTCCTCATTCATCCAGATCCCGCCCTCCACGCTACGCTTGTTTGTACGCGGTCTCCACTCCATGACCTTGACTCCACCGGCCGCTCGCTACGACAAGAGTGACCTGCCCACTGCCACTTCTGCTTGCTAATGGTTTGGGCTATGTCAGTGACCTTGGTTTCCTTGTTATCCATTAAGGTTCATTCTTAACATTGAATGACGACCGAATGGCGTAGCGGTAGCGAACCTGCTTCTGCGTCGGAGGTCGTGGGTTCGATTCCCACAACAGGAGAATGTTTTTCAGTGTCTGGGTTTTTTTTCAATATATTATATTTATATTTCTGTATATATATTTATATCAGTTATCGAGTACCCATAACACAAGCTATTGCTTACTTTGGAGCTAGATTGCGATGTGTTTATGTCTTGATATATATTTTTTTACACTATACAAGTTAGTACTTGACTGCGATCTCACCTGATGGTAAGTGATGATGCAGCCGAAGATGTTAACGCACTAACTTGGAAGGGGTAAGTAAAGTCACACCAACGGTTTCTACACAGCATCGCACCGGAACGCTTAATCGCTTGGCGGTACGTCTTTGCTGTTAGGGTGGTAACAAACCACGGCCAAACAGCGAAATTTTGAACACAAACTCAACGTTTGGAGAACTTGTGAAGAATTAGTATATAAACTGCAACCTTACTCACTTGTGTATCTGTATTTGTTGAGCACTTTGACGAGGTCGAAGCAGTCGTATCCGAGCAACAGCACGAGTCTGTTTTCCAAGTCTCTATCGTCGACCGCGTCAGATAACGCGCGGAGAACTTCTGAAGATTTTGCCTGGAGAAAAGAAATGGACAGTTCTAAAAAAAATTAATCACACTTCTTTAAAAGGGGTGTAAGTTTTAACCTCAAACAGGCGTGGAGATATATTTTACGTAAAGGTTAGAATGTAAATGATATCATGGTCTGCGTGTAATATGTGTGTTGTGTGTTATGTGGTGTGTGTGTGTGTGTGTGTTGTGTGTGTGTTGTGTGTATGTGTGTGTGTTGTGTGTGTGTTGTGTGTATGTGTGTGTGTTATGTGTGTGTTGTGTGTGTGTGTGTGTTATGTGTGTTATGTGGTGTTGAGTGTGTGTGTGTGTGTGTGTGTGTGTGTGTGTGTGTGTGATTTTTCACATTATCTTTAACTTTTTAGTTGGATTTTAGTACAGTGCGACAAGGCTATTTTGGCGCATGGCTAAAGTCTGAACTAACGCCGCTATCCTGTGCTACTGTTTGATAGTTCGCCCTGTCAGAGCCTTGTCGGACTGTACAGTTATCAACTGTTTTTTATTCTGTGGCTCGTACCTGCGACACCATAGCGTCCGGGAAGTGCCTGGACAGTCTCCGCTGAAGCCAGTACGCGTCTATGTCCATGGGATGTAGCACCGTGTCCCTTCGCTTTTGAGACTGCTCTTCTGACAGCTGAAAGATTAAGTGACACCTTGAATGTAATAGCAATTTACTAGTTTCTAAGTACAATTAATAACATTTCTCTTAATAATAACTACCAACGTTTCCTTTGTATTTTTTAAGTTGTAGCTTTACTAACTTTAAAAAAACTCACATTAGCATGTATAGCATTCTTCTTCCCTTCTCCGTCGCTGTCTTCTCCGGAGCTCTCCTTGCCGTTCTCGTTGTCTGACGCGTCGCCGTCTTCCTTGTCTTCATCGCGGACCTGAACAAAGATGTTCATAAAATGAATCTCTATATTTTAAGGGTTCTGTAACCATAGGGTATATAATTTAATAAAAATTAAAAAAAAGCACGACAGCCCTGTGGTAAAACTACTTTTCCCAAAAAAATATAGCCTATGTTACTCGGAATGATGTAAGGATTCTAACGATACCTCATATGTCCAAATCTATTCAGCCGTTCGGAAGTTATGGTGGAATAAAGAAACTCACATAATAATAATCCTAAAAACATTACACTCCTTTTTTGGGCAGTCATGTAAAAAGGAACCTTATAACGGAGACTTCGCTGTGCATCTGTTCATGTCACCATGCTGTATCTCTTGAACTGTGATAGCAGGACATTTGAAATTTTCACAGATGATGTAATTGTTGCCACTATAACAACAAAAACTAAAAATTATAATAGAATAAAAAAAGTTTGCGACATATGTCTAACTTTTTAAGGTTGACTTATTATAACAGGATATGTAGAACCCGAAATTCATGCGGGCGAAGCCGTGCGCAACAGCTAGTTAGTGATAAAAATGTGATGTAATAGGTAGTCAAATGATGGTAGGATGTCGAAAGAATAACCAATAAACGTCAGTTTATTTCCAACCACCAGTGTTTCATTAACCTTTACATGGCGCAGGATCCGAACCTACGCCCACAAATGGTATCAGCAGGGCGATCGATTAAAAAGTGGCTGTGACATACGGACCGACAGACAGACAGACAGACAGACAGACAGACAGACAGACATGACGGTTCCGTTTTTTGCCATTTGGCTACGGAACCCTAAAAAAGTTTCAATCATTAAATTTTATACCTTTAAACGAGCAATTCTTGTATATATATATATATTTCTATATAATCTGGATCTCGGAAACGGCTCGAACAATTTTCATGAAATTTAGTATACAGGGGGTTTGGGGGCGATAAATCGATCTAGCTAGGATTCATTTTTAGAAAATGTCGAATTTACCAAAAATAATAAAAATATGACTCCTGGTGCCATCTATTGGACACCGAGCGAAGCTAGGTCACCCAAATATTAACTGTATTAATGTCAAAACACGGGTGTTGACCAATCACAACTCTTGAAATGAAATGAAATTCTTAATTTCACATAGGCTTAGATATAAGCTCTCATGACATGTCGAGACTCTACCGCCAGGTTCGGAATCACACTTGACATTGATACAGTTCTTTAATGATTGATACATTTTTAACTGATCGCCCTGCTGATTTCGATTCAGGCTTACCTCTCCGTAAGCATCCTCGTCGTCTTCCTCGGAGGACTCCTCAAACTGCACGTTGATGCCATAAGTCTCATCAATCTCTGCATTGCCTTCCGTTGATGTGCTTATTGTGAAGTCAGTTATCTTTTTACCTGATAATATAAGAAAACTATCTCAATTCTCAACCCCTTTTTATTTCCCACAGCTGGGCACTGGTCTCCTCTCATATTGATAGGGGTTTGGCCATAGCCCACCACGCTGGCCAACTGCGGGTTGGCGGGCTTCACACACCTTCGAGAACATTTTTGTGTACTCTCAGGCATGCAGGTTTTCTCACGATGTTTTCCTTCACCGTTATAAGCGACTGATATTTAGTTTCCTAAAAACGCACATAACTCGGAAAAGTCAGAGATGCGTGCCCAGGATTCGAACCCGCGACCTCCTTATGAGAGCCAGAGGTCAGAACCACTGAGCTATCACTGCTCTTATAAGAAGACATCCAATGAAAATTCTTGTTATTGAAATAGGTAAAATATGAATATTTAGAATTTATTTATATTGAGTAGCTGACTTCACAAACGTTGCAGATTGTTTTTTTTACGCTATACAAGTTAGTACTTGACTGCGATCTTACCTGATGGTAAGTGATGATGCACTCGAAGATATTAGTGTACTAACTTGGAGGGGTAAGTTATGTCACCCCAACGGTTTCTACACAGCATCGTACCGGAACGCTAAATCGCTTGGCGGTACGTCTTTGCTGGTAGGGTGGTAACTAGCCACGGCCAAAGCCTTCCACCAGACCAGACCTGAGCCAATTTAGAAATTATAAAATTCCGAAGTGGCCCGTGGAGGGAATCGAACCCGCGACCTCCCACTCGAATGCGTGCGTCCCCTACGCCACGGAGGTCGTCAACGGAGATTACATACAATACTGCAAACTAGGTCTATAATTCGTAGAGTAATAAAATGTAATTGACTGGAACTCTCACCTAAATTGACTAAAAGTGCAAATCTTTCATCGGGTATGGGCCCGAGTAGCATTTCAATCTCCTTCTTCCGTTCAGGATCCTTCAGTTTGTCATTTTTCAATACCACCAGTACCTGGAGCAAAAGACAGCAATCAATATAGCAATCATATAACCAATTGACATGACACCCGGCCCGGCAACAACAAAAGGATAATGCCGATTCTTGTATGAAAATTGGGCTATACTTTGCGTCTTAACCAAATCATCGGTAAAACATTAGAAATATTCTCAATATTATAAAAAAAAGATTAGTAAGATATTCACTGGGAATTTCTAATAATCTGATTTTCTAAGTGGTTAATTTTCTGTTTTATTAGTGGCTTAGCGGTTTCACATGTTTCGAAATGTTTAATTACTTTTTTTTTATAATACTTTTAACCCCTGTTCACATTTCACTAAAATAAATATATGCGATATTAAAATTTGAAAGATTCTTCATGCATTCGTGCTTCAGATGCAGAGTGACGCAAATATAGTCCATTTTCTGGCAGTTCCTGTAGTTTGATCACAGACTATTAATGTGTTTCACACCCAGTGGCGTATTTACCCTAGGGGCATCTGGGCCATGGCCCAGGGCGGCAGGCTCTGAGGGGCGGCGAAGCCGCGCCTCTCAGTTTTTTTACTTTATTGAGATAGCTTAATTCATGTGATCAAAATTAGAAAAAAAGCTTTCTTTCTAATTAGTTACTTCTGGATCTGTTAATTAAATCTTATTTCGTTTGAAGTTTGATAGAGATCGCAACTCGAGATATCGTTTAACGGATTATTGACAGGCGCGCCGGTGGTAGAGGGCGGGCAACGGCCGGCGGTATGTCCGTCAAACCTCGTCGTGCGTGCAACTCGGGAGTTGGGGCAGTTCGGGGCTAGGGCGCGCGGTGCAAAGCGATGATGCTAATCGTATTTTTGTTGAAGTTGTCTCTAACAGAGCATCAAATTATGTTTTGTTTTGGGACTTAAAATTCTTCCCTATCAATTAAATCATATCAATATGAATCATTTCAAACTCAGCCTTAAAATTAAAACTTCAAACCGTTTATTAAATACGCTATGGGTGGCGGGGGACGATGCTTGTACTAGCCTTAAAAATATTGGCTCTTGGACTAAAACCACAATCACTAAAGGGTGCCTGGAAGATTGCTTGCAGCGATAAGACCGCCTTTGCATATAATACTTTGTCATCTATTAAAAAAAACAGGAATTTTCGGGGCTCGCTTCGCTCGCATGTCCATTTATACATATTTGTAAAGTTTGTTTTCGCTTTATTATCGGCTATTTACGGCTTCAGATTCTCCCACCTTAAAATAATATTATTTTTAAAGATACGTTTTTTTTAACTGTTCTATTCTATTTATAGTTATTGATTGTTTTTTTTAAACACGGGTAAGTAATAATTTTAAATACAAGGCCGTAATATAAGGTGTGGATTAATTCGCATAGTGTGCCCACAGCTAACCTTTTAACTTGATTCTAGAAACACATTTACGTGATAAGAAGTCCCAAAAAGTATTATTTCATTCAGAATAATAAAATTTAGCAACCCTGACTGTGACATCAACAAACCTCGTATCATTTTCAATATTCCCAGTTCATTG
Organism: Coenonympha glycerion; assembly: GCA_963855885.1. Taxonomy (NCBI): domain Eukaryota; kingdom Metazoa; phylum Arthropoda; class Insecta; order Lepidoptera; family Nymphalidae; genus Coenonympha; species Coenonympha glycerion. The sequence goes on along the minus strand of OY979651.1, from coordinate 7,801,887 downwards.
ATACTGAACCAGCTGTTTTTAAGGATGTCACCTAAAATTTTTGGTGCTTCTTTGAACTCCCTATATCTCCCTCAGGATATGAGTTACATTTCTTGTGATATTTTTTCATGCATCTATACATCGTTCCCTACTTTAAGCTTTCGGCGAATTAGGAAAATTAATCTTCACATTGTTTACTGATATATCCTGCGAAAACTAAAAAATTTGAGCTCGCTGCGCTCGCGTTCATTTGTTGCAGTCAAGTTAAATGTTGTTTCTGGCTCGTTTGTTTAAATCGCTGTATACTTGAACCCTAATTGGTGTAGACACTCAAAAATTTCAGTGGGATACATTTGTTTAACGTTTATTCCTATGGTCTCTTAATTGATAACAAACAATGAAAATATAATAAAGTTTATAATATTTTTTTTGCGGCCGTGCGTGTGTGTGTGCGTTTAGTAAAAGTCAAACTCATACTTGACTGGTTTTAAAAATATCGAAAGCTTTGAAGGGAAAAGCGTTTTGGTTCTTGAAAAAAATCAATTCGACTACTGCCCTGGATTAAAACAAAGACTACTGTTATGAAAACATCCATGCTTCCAACAGCATTAGCGAAACCGCGAAAATCACACGTAATAATTAACTAATTATATTTCACAATTTTTCCTCTCAATTAAGCAAAGAAAATATGTATATGAGAGAAAAATTAAGCTTAGCGGGTGAGATGAAATTTTTTTGTCCTTATATAAGGCGGCAAGTCCTCCAAGGCCCGGGGCGGTAATTTTTAAAATACGCCACTGTTCACACCCTTGACAGCACAATCTGTTGTGGCGTACACGGTACACCCATATCTAACATGGCATATGTGGCGTCACATACACCTTATCGCACAGCTTGTTGTGGCGTCACACTCACCTCATCGCACGCGCCGCACAGTATGTCCCGCGGCTGGTCTCCGAGCGCGCTCTGCATGAAGGCCAGCAATAACTCGTAAGCGTGCCTCACGTGTTGCGCTCTGGGCCGGTACAGCACTCCCGCCGGTGTGTCGTCCGCCCACGCCACACGAGATTTGCAATCAACAGCTTGTTGTGGCGTCACACTCACCTCATCGCACGCGCCGCACAGTATGTCCCGCGGCTGGTCTCCGAGCGCGCTCTGCATGAAGGCCAGCAGCAGCTCGTAGACGTGCCTCGTGTGTTGTGCTCTGTTTTGATACAGCACGACCGCCGGAATGTCGTCCACGCCACACGACATTTGCACATGACAGCTTGTTGTGGCGTCACACTCACCTCATCGCACGCGCCGCACAGTATGTCCCGCGGCTGGTCTCCGAGCGCGCTCTGCATGAAGGCCAGCAGCAACTCGTAGGCGTGCCTCGTGTGTTGTGCTCTGGGTCGGTAAAGAACACCCGCCTTTGTGCCGTCAGCCCACGCCACACGACATTTTCACATGACAGCTTGTTGTGACGTCACACTCACCTCATCGCACGCGCCGCACAGTATGTCCCGCGGCTGGTCTCCGAGCGTGCTCTGCATGAAGGCCGGCAGCAACTCGTAGGCGTGCCTCGTGTGTTGTGCTCTGGGTTGGTACAGAACTCTCGCCGGCGTGTCGTCCGCCCACGCCACACGGGATTTGCAATCAACAGCTTGTTGTGGCGTCACACTCACCTCATCGCACGCGCCGCACAGTATGTCCCGCGGCTGGTCTCCGAGCGCGCTCTGCATGAAGGCCAGCAGCAACTCGTAGGCGTGCCTCGTGTGTTGTGCTCTGGGTCGGTAAAGAACACCCGCCTTTGTGCCGTCAGCCCACGCCACACGGGGTTTGCAAATGACAGCTTGTTGTGGCGTCACACTCACCTCATCGCACGCGCCGCACAGTATGTCCCGCGGCTGGTCTCCGAGCGCGCTCTGCATGAAGGCCAGCAGCAACTCGTAGGCGTGCCTCGTGTGTTGTGCTCTGGGTCGGTACAGCACTCCCGCCGGTGTGTAGTCCGCCCACGCCACACGGGGTTTGCAAATGACAGCTTGTTGTGGCGTCACACTCACCTCATTGGACGCGCCGCACAGTATGTCCCGGGGCTGGTCTCCGAGCGCGCTCTGCATGAAGGCCAGCAGCAACTCGTAGGCGTGCCTCGTGTGTTGTGCTCTGGGTCGGTAAAGAACACCCGCCTTTGTGCCGTCAGCCCACGCCACACGGGGTTTGCAAATGACAGCTTGTTGTGGCGTCACACTCACCTCATCGCACGCGCCGCACAGTATGTCCCGGGGCTGGTCTCCGAGCGCGCTCTGCATGAAGGCCAGCAGCAACTCGTAGGCGTGCCTCGTGTGTTGTGCTCTGGGTCGGTAAAGAACACCCGCCTTTGTGCCGTCAGCCCACGCCACACGGGGTTTGCAAATGACAGCTTGTTGTGGCGTCACACTCACCTCATCGCACGCGCCGCACAGTATGTCCCGCGGCTGGTCTCCGAGCGCGCTCTGCATGAAGGCCAGCAGCAACTCGTAGGCGTGCCTCGTGTGTTGTGCTCTGGGTCGGTACAGCACTCCCGCCGGTGTGTAGTCCGCCCACGCCACACGGGGTTTGCAAATGACAGCTTGTTGTGGCGTCACACTCACCTCATTGGACGCGCCGCACAGTATGTCCCGGGGCTGGTCTCCGAGCGCGCTCTGCATGAAGGCCAGCAGCAACTCGTAGGCGTGCCTCGTGTGTTGTGCTCTGGGTCAGTACAGCACTCCCGCCGGCGTGTCGTCCGCCCACGCCACACGGGATTTGCACACAACAGCTTTTTGTGGCGTCACACTCACCTCATCGCACGCGCCGCACAGTATGTCCCGGGGCTGGTCTCCGAGCGCGCTCTGCATGAAGGCCAGCAGCAACTCGTAGGCGTGCCTCGTGTGTTGTGCTCTGGGTCAGTAAAGAACTCCCGCCTTTGTGTCGTCCGCCCACGCCACACGGGGTTTGCAAATGACAGCTTGTTGTGGCGTCACACTCACCTCATCGCACGCGCTGCACAGTATGTCCCGGGGTTGGTCTCCGAACGCGCTCTGCATGAAGACTAGCAGCACATCGTAGGCGTGCCTTGTGTGTTGTGCTCTGGGTCAGTAAAGAACTCCCGCCTTTGTGCCGTCAGCCCACGCCACACGACATTTTGACATGACAGCTTGTTGTGGCGTCACACTCACCTCATCGCACGCGCCGCACAGTATGTCCCGGGGCTGGTCTCCGAGCGCGCTCTGCATGAAGGCCAGCAGCAACTCGTAGGCGTGCCTCGTGTGTTGTGCTCTGGGTCGGTACAGCACTCCCGCCGGCGTGTCGTCAGCCCACGCCACACGACATTTTGACATGACAGCTTGTTGTGGCGTCACACTCACCTCATCGCACGCGCCGCACAGTATGTCCCGCGGCTGGTCTCCGAGCGCGCTCTGCATAAAGGCCAGCAGCAACTCGTAGGCGTGCCTTGTGTGTTGTGCTCTGGGTCGGTACAGAACTCCCGCCGGTGTGTCGTCCGCCCACGCCACGCGGGATTTTGACTTTGACAGCTCATATGAGGCCTCGTCTCGCTTTTGGCGCCTGAAAGCATTTATTAATTATCAACAATCCTTTGAGAGGTGAGTATTGACTACTTTCAAGTTAAAAGTGGCGCAAATTAATATGATTGTGTGATCGTGAGGAGTATAAGGCCGTAGCTGCAGCCGGAAGGGGCTCATATATGTCATCATCATGGTGTCAGCCAACAGACATCTGGACATTGGCCTCACAATATGACAACCAAATAGGACCTTGTGCCGCCTGAAGCCAGCAACTCCCCACAAATTTCTTTTTGTTGTCCTTCCAACTGGTTGGGGGTCTGTCAACACATTTTTCAGCATATTGTAGGTAAAGTTCATCAGTACTACAAGCGATGTGCCCCCCCATTGACAGTTTTGCGACAAGTTGATCACTTTGATTCGATTTCATAAAGATATTCAGAGCATAGCTCTCTCCATCGCTCACTATATGGTTTTTTTGTGAAGCCCACAGCATGATATGAGCACCACATGATTTGGGTCAGCCATAAAATACTTACTTAGCCTTCCTCTCCTCTGCCTTATCAGGTTTGGTGCGCTGAGCTCGGTCGCCCATACGCGTGCCTCCAAGCTTCCCGGACAGGGACAGAACCTCACCTGTCGCCTCATCGCGCCCTCGCCGTTCTATGAGACGGACATCTGCTTGGAGCACAAGATTGGAGTTCTGCCAACAAAATGCACATGTTAAAATTTAATCATAAAATACCTTGTGATTATGGAAAATATTGGTCAAGTGCAAGTCAGGCTCGCTCACTAATGGAACATACACATATACAAAACAAACAAGGCTTTCCCTGGATTCAATCCCTGGAAGGCTTTTCCGAGGAACCTGATGCTAATAGCCTGACAGCGATTTAACCATTTTTATACAACAGGACTTATACACCATTAAGTCCTGTTACTTTGCTAGGTCTTGGGATGCATTGCATCTGCTGCGTTTACTTTACTTTACTATACTGTGTAATTGCCCAGCCCTGATTTATACGCGTAGCCGACTGCATGGGACCACATTTTTCCTGCCAAGAGACAGATATACCCCTGCTAAAGACGTGCTGCTCTTCCAGACGGCAACTGGACTTAAAGGGGAGATCTAGATAGTGGCAAGCACAATAGATCCGAGACGGTGAACTTGCTACCACTCCGAGCGCAACACAATCAGTGGTATTTTTGGACACTGACAGTGGGCTGTCACTGTGGCATCAGTTGCGACTCGCGTCGTGTCATTATGTAGCTTGACTTTTGCCAACCCTATGGGCTACAACAATCATTACTCACACATACAAATAGAATGCATATAGGGTCAGTGCTTTTGTAATAGTGTAGGTAGTTAAGGCGAAATCAAGGACTCTGCCCACGAAATTCAAAATTTTCATGGTTTTTTGAAATTTGTTCGCTAATTAGTAATTACACATCAGATGTTTATGACAGTAAATTTGCGATAATGGCAGTATCATCTTTACATGATTAGGTATTCAAAATCTTTGCATAAAAATGTGATAAACAATGAGCTTAATACATATTATATCAATGGTGATAAATAACAAATGCCAGTGGCTATAATTTTTTGATAGGCACCGAGAATACAGAATACGGGTGCTGGACTTCACCATGAACGCACAGACAGTGTCGAAGTGGCGCGTCAGGATTGTTACCACAGCAGTGTTTGCTCAGACCTTCTGAGGTCTGAGCAAACACCCATCCCATCCTATCCATCCCATCCCTTCCCATCCCATCTGTGGGAAATGTGGTTTATATTCTTCCTGCCTGCTAGATGCCAGGGAGTTTAATGGATTGAGCGTTTAGTCAGTGTGCAGCAACAAATCAGCCTCTAAATATACGTAAAGAATACAAAAGTTGCACAATAATAACAAGTATCATTATTAAACTTAATCTTACGGCTTTGTACTCGTATTGCAGCTGCCTGGCAGCCGCATCCGCCATGCTGGTGGACTATTTGTCTTTCAGAATTCAAAATCACAACACAATTAATGATCTTTTTACTATTATCTACAAGATAAGTTTACATGAAAATGCGTAAAAACAACAAATGTTAGGTTAGGTCGCTGCCGCCATCTTCGCTTACATTCAAATTTCATTTTTCAATTTTCAAATCCATAGATTAGTAACTATTATACAGATACATAATAATACTAGAGTTCTAATCTATTTTGACTTTTGGATTTGCAAAGGGTTGCCAGATATTTACCAATTTAATTCGCCCAATTTAGCCTGCTAGCCTAAATTCGGCTATTTTTTTGCACAAGTAGCCTAATTCGTCTAAAAATTTGAACTATCTAACAGACCTATATTTTAGACCCGAATAAAGAAGACACGTAAAAACAACGTGAAGCGAAAAGTAATATATTTATTTATTGTAGGTAGGTACCAATAGGCTATTTGACTAAATTTTGAAAATGATTTTAAAGAATTTATTACTACCTATTAAGCACATTACATTGATATTTCGTGGAAATTTAATGTAATTCCCTTTAAAAACCACTTTTAAAATTTCAATTTTCAAAACCGCGCCAAAAACGCCAATTTTGTAATGGCGCTTGTCATCTGACTCATGACGTCACACATTGTCAAACGCATATAAACAGACTACAGTACCGTACAGTTTAGTTGAATTTCTTCGCTTTTCTTTAAATTTAATAAAAATTAATATATTTTAACAGAAAGAATGGTGTACAAATGCTGTGTAGTACCATTATGTACAAATACCTCCATAAATTGCCCTCAAAAAGTGTTTGTGTCTGTACCATGATAAACCGAACTCCCATGAACTTCCTGAGTATTTGTCAACATAAAATAAAATGAGATAATGATTAATGATTATAATAAATAAAGGAAGGACTAATATGTTCGACGCGGTAGGTACTTACATTGCTGTTTTTATGTTTTTCAGTTCCGCGCCATAATAATCAGCATTATTCTTAAAGTAAAGTGCAACCATAAAAGCATCTACCTTAAGTAGGTTGCTATTACGAGTATCAGCTCGCACAAAATTTGATTCCATTCTGCGATTTGAAATACTTAATTATTTATTTCCTTAGTATGTTTAGTTATAAAGTTAACCAGAAAATTACTGTTTAAATAGCTAAAAGATAAAATAAAACGCCCGCCAAACAAAACACTCAGAAAAATCAGTACAAAAAGCTGTTGTTTTCCCACAAATTTTCGAGTGTGACGTCACCAGAGTTGCAACCAATCACAGGGTGTTCCTGTCACAGGTAAAATATCAAAAATTATGACATTATTAAACTCTTATTTTGCTGAAAAATATACATATATTTGATTAAAATAAAGTGAAATATGCTTATTTACGTTGTTATTAGTGAGATTTACCACAATTTCAGGTATATTTTCATTGTTGTCAAATAGCCTATTACCATACTATAACTATAAATGGTGGGGTCATATTCTTTATTCACACTTGCAGTGATGAAAACTTTTTTCTATAGTTCGTTATACATTGCTTCTTTTATTTATAAATCAAATAAAATTTTGTAGAAAATCTTTCAATGGATAAAAAATTTATGTTTTATAATAAATAAAGCTTGATGAAGATCATTGAGATACAGTCTGGCAAGGCTCTCTTGGCACTTGAATGACATTGTCAGGGGGCACTGTTTTAGAACAAAAAAAAAACCTCAATTTTACTTCAATTTTAGTTTTATTTTAGTTAATATTAAGCAATAACAACACAACATACAATAGCGATATACCGACAGAGCGAGCTATCAAACAGTATCACAAGATGGCGGCATTAGTTAGGCCACGCGCCAAAATAGCCTTGTCGCACTGTACCGAATAGGTACTATAGTAAACATCCAGGCGCAAAAATTCAAATTTTATTCTAAAGTTACTACCCACACCTCATGTAACTCTAGCTCATTCCTACTAATAGTAATTGCAATACGTATGAGAAAGCAAACAGCATGGAAAGACAAAGAACCTGTCATATAATATATAAGTCAAAATAACATACTACTTACGTTTGTAACGAAACTTTCGTTACAAACGTAAGTAAAATATATTATTAGATAATTTTTGGTAAGGTAGCCTAAAATCACCCGTTTCTATTTTCCAGGTAGCAGAAATGGCTACTGGAAGCCAATCGGGATTTTTGGTCGCCGATTGACCCCCGAGGTATATAACTGGCGATAATTCCCCTAATCTGGCACCACTGGTTTTGCACGTAGAGTATATTGGTTTTGCTCTTTTGAACTTTTGATTATTGACCATAAAAGAAAGAAAGAAAGAAAGAAAAATATCTTTATTTCCACACATTATGCCACACATAAAACAAAAGTACACACTCATGTACTAAAACGTTGTCTGAAGCTTCCACCACCTGGGCAACAAATACTAGACTGTTGCTCAAGTGACGGAAGCACCAGACACCGCTTGTCATGTGTGGCACAACCCAGAAATGGGCCCCAACTCAGCATAGTGCTGCGCGCCCCATGCAAGCATGAGAGCACACAGCGCTGATTTTCAGTTGGAGCCCTTGACAGGGTGACGCCACGAACTAAAGATCGTGTACACAAAAACGCGCAGGAAAAAATTAAAACAAATAAATTAAAGTAGGTATAAAAATTAAAACAGTGAAAAAGAGTAAGTAAAGGCATTTCAATAATATAATAATAGTAAAGTAATAATAATAATATGATAAGAAAAGAGTATAATAATAATGTGTTATATATACTAATGTGTTATATATACATTCCACTAAAGAAACGAAAACTCCGCCACATGATCTTGAAATTCAAGCTGCTTAGTAAGGAGGAATTGCTTGAGCCTTTTTTTAAATCCCAACTTACTTTTTGTGGTTTTAATTGGAGGTGGAATATTGTTCCAACATTTTGTGGCGGAGTATGTAAAAGAGCCTCTGAAAGCGGCAGTGCGGTGAGAGGGAACCCGGAGCTGCTTACGACAGCTTCGGGTACTCCTGTCGCTGTCACTCACCCAGTTCAATTTATTAAGTAGGTATAAAGGTTTACCTATCTTAAGCACACTGAACAGCAGACCAGCGAGGTGAAGCTTTCTCCGAGACCTCATTTTTAACAACCGATGATCATTAAGAAAAGGAGTGATATGTGTTCTAGGAGGAATGTCGAAGCAAAACCTCGCACAAGCATTTTGAACACGCTGTATGAGGCGCTTGGTTCGGCACAGCAACCGAGGCCCGAAAACAACGTCAGCATAATTAAGTTTTGATAGCACTAAAGCCTCCACCAACTGCAAACGCACCTCTAAAGAAAGATATTTACGAACCTTGTAGAGGATCTTTAGTCTATAAAAACAATTACGCACCACCTCTGCTACGTGTTCCTCGAACCTCAATCCTGCGTCCATAAGCAGCCCCAAATTACGCGCGAATCTAACGCTTTCTAAGCATTTACCCCTTATACTAACACTCGCACGTTGACCCAACCCATCTAACTGCTTGGAAGTTCCAAATAACATATATTTTGACTTGGTGGGATTGAGCACGAGAGAGTTTCTATCTGCCCAGTCAGCGATCCGACTGAGGTCCTCATTGATCAGACGTACAGCCTCTGGAATGTCCTCGGCCTTGAAGTGAAAGTAAAGTTGCAAGTCGTCTGCATAGATGTGATATTTACAGTGAATAATTTGGTCTACAACATCCGCACAATATAAAATAAATAAGAGAGGACCTAGCACTGAACCTTGCGGCACACCTCTAGTAACAGGAGCTGAAGCCGAATGAAACCTCTTCCCATCTTCGTGCGTAATCTCAACAAACTGCGTACGATTATTCAAGTAAGAATCGAACCACCTGACAGCATCAACACAGAAGCCATAGTAGGATAACTTTGTTAATAAAAGTGCTATATTAATGCTATCAAATGCTCGTGAAAAATCCAAAAGCACTAATAACGTACACATGCCCCCATCTTGTGCTCTAAGAATATTATCGGTTACATCCAAGAGTGCCGTCACAGTACCACGGCCAGCCCTGAAACCCGATTGATATTCCGGCAAAAATTGCTCCTTCTCAAGATATGCTGATACCTGCGAGTATACCACCTTCTCCAATATTTTAGATAAGCAAGGTAGAATACTTATGGGCCGTAGGTCTTTAGGCGTGACAGGATCAAGGATTTTTGGAAGGGGTCGAATCAAAGCAACTTTCCAATCATCCGGGAAGACTGAAGAGGTTATGGATAAATTTATAATGGAACGAATAGAGTCCAAACTTTGTGGTAGTGTCATCAAGATCATATCTAAAGTTATTTTATCCGTACCCTCAGCATTTGAATGTAACCGCTTAAGAATTTTAAAAATCTCAGTGTCCGTTGCAATGTTCAGAGAAAAAGTGTTAACTTTCAGTTTATTAAACTCATAGTAAGTAAGCTCAGAAAATGGGATGAAATTAGAACCAGGAATATTAAGGAAATGATCATTTATTGCATCCGCATTAGTGAAATGTGCTGGCAATTGGTCAGATTTTTTAGGCAAGACTGTACTTTTTAAATTTTGCCACAATACCTTAGGAAATTGAATTTTGCTGTTAATATTATGCTTAAAAAATGCTCGCTTTTCATTATGAAAAGCTTCTATGACTAAATGCTTATACTGTTTATAAGATAATTTATTTGCTTCGGTTTTGTCATTTCGCCACTTAGCATGAGCAGCGTCTCGTAATTTCATCATAAATTTAACGTTAGACGTAATCCACGGACTGTGTAATCCTTTAACTACTTTGGTTATCTTAGGGGCATGATTACTAAACAGATCCGTCACATACTTATTAAAAGTAGACACCATTCATACCACCACCATAGACTTTTTGACGTTTGCGCTTTTCACGCTTGCCATACTCCTTCTATTTAAAAATCTCCCCAGAATATTTATTACACCCTGTAAAATCCTTTCCACAAAAGAATCCCGCGGCAAAAACATGTATTAAAATTGACATCTGTTTACGAGCAACGAGTGCGAGTGAGAGAGCAACATTTAATAATGCAATCACAGCGCCCCGTCTGCGGGACTTCTTTCGTGAAAGGGACTTTATATAAGTTGCTGCTACATTAAATTAATAAAATATATACTTGTTTTTAATATTTATGTAAAGGGTTATTTGGCTTTGCTAGGATGTAAGATTAAAATTATGTTAACGGCATCTTAGGTACTAGGCTTTAAAGTTTGAACAACTTCCTTGAAATCCTCTTGATCAAGGAATAGCTGGTTGCTGGGATAATGATTTTTGAATGATATGTACGAAGTCCATTCGAAGATCTGGGTGAATGTCTTCGTTTCTAACACACTATGGTGCATTAACGATGCCCCGTACCCGATCTATAACCCGTACGCACAAGCTTTGCCAATGACATCCCCTCCCACTGCATGCGATCGCCAATAACGCGCATCTTTTATGAGACGATTGAGGATGGTGGTCACGTGAAGTGGGCGGGGAAGTCATCGGCAACACTTCTGCAAACGGGGTATGGATAGTTCAAAATACGAGAAGATGGGATGAAAAATTTTGATAAGTATTTCAAAAAATAATTCAAGCATCTAGTTAGGGCAGTTTCATTATATTTTATTAATCACCTAGCATTTAATAATTTTTAAAAATAATCTTTTGACTTTAGTTTTCTTGCAGCTGTTTGTTTGTGCAGGCTATTTTTGTAGTTTCCGTTGTTTTGCATTTAATCGAAAAGTCCCAAAAGAAATCAAAATATGAATAAACCTTTAACTCAGGAAAAGTAACAAAACAGGCAACACTAGAGCGTCCATGTCACAACCACAGAATATATATCATTTCAGTAGCCGGCTGTCGGCATCATTTGTAAAACCATACAAAAAACAATCATCAAAGTTTGATTTAAACATTTAAAAATCTGTGATATATAGTTATTTTATTGAGATGCAACAGTGTAATATTACCTTTGATTATTATTAAATCAATATATATTACCTATTAAATTTACATAGGTACTAAGATACAAACCAAAGATGATCTTTGATAAAAACTATTATGTTGGCAGCACGTTTTTTGTTGCTATTACTTAAAAATTCTAAACATCTTTGCAAAAAAAAAGGAAATCAATGTACTCTATGTACTTTGTTATGTTTTGACCTGTATTCGTGGTTGAAACCGTCGCCAAAAAAATATTTTACGTTTTTTTATAGCTTATAAATTATAGGTATAAAGATGTGAATAGATGACAGATAATTGAACGGCATGATGACGCGAGTAAGGACGCGAGCGCCGCGACCTCGAACTTCATTCACCGTTCTATTTACAAAACAGCTGAGTTACAGCTGATATTGACAGCCCGAGTTGATAATTCACATTACACCTGAATATTTCAATACCACTTTTTACTTGATACAGTATCTTTAACCTCTGTTTACTTGCATTTGCAAGTTGCACTAATTGTCCGTTGCACTTGTTAATCGACCTTAAACATAATCTAGTAAAACTATGAACATAAAGATAGTTTTCTATCCAAATTAGTGGCAAATTGTGTTTGTCTTTCTTCAAGTCATATTTGATAATTTATTTAATACGTTTTTGGAACCATCTTTTTTTGGAATTTTATCAAAATCGGTCTAGCGTCTACAGTAAGCATCAAATTATGCCCCCCAAATGTTACCTTACATGATCATCAATCAAGATGATGCGATGATGATGGGACAAAAATAATCAAAACGTGCTCAGCAATAAAAGAAATTGTAAACAAACAATGCGCACGCTGCAATCCACGATGTTGACCACGTGATGTAAACATTGAGACAGTGAGTCATTCATTCGGTCACTGACATTGACGTATTCGAAATATGTCAGGGCTGTGAAATCGAAGACCATAACTATGATTTTTTGTTAGGTAGCGCAGAAATTTTGCCCATCGCTGCACGAGGCTCAGCGGCTGTGGACGTAATACGCTGAAGCCTCTATAGATAGAAAGCAATTTATGGTTCCATCAGGCCACTGCCAAAAGTTTATATAAAAAGCAAAATAAGTTTATATTGATTAACATTGGTAATGAACGAATATCATCTGCAAATAAAAGGAAAACTGACTGAATGATCTTATTAGACAGCTCAAAAAGGTAAGTACCTACACTATACGACTACTTTAGTGCGCAAACTCTGACGCATCACGCAGCCAGCATATTATTATGAGTTATGACTTATGAGGTAGGTAACAACTAACAAGTAAGGTGGTAAAAGAAATTAAGACTTTATCTGCACGTTATAGTTTTAAAGTGCAAGTTTAGTTTTATTATGTAGGTAAGTTTTTTATTTTTATATTTTTGGTGATTGATTAAGGTAGTAAAATGGGTGGCCAGTAAACAAAGCCGAGGGGGCCCGCTAGTTCAAATCGGAACCGTTTTCGTGGAGCAATAACTAAAATCTATTCGAATATAATGGATAATTCTTTTTTTCTAAAATATTCATCAATTTATTTTAATTATTTAGATTTTTTGTATGTAGATTCAAAATGTTTTGCAGCCCTGAACTTTGCCATACCACGGTAAACTAAACGTCACTGTCGTCAATCTTCTGCCAGTAGCAGTACGCGTTTGTGACTCGCGGTTATGCTATTTCGCGCAAGTCACAAGTGTCAAATAAAAAGCAGCGTCGAAAATTACAACAAAAATCGATATAAATTAAGGATTTAAGATGGCGACCCCTTCTAATGGCAGCGGTAATTTGGTTGAAGATTTTGAGGAATCTTTTCAAGTACGTAAAACTTAATATTTAGTTAAATTTTAGGTGTTAAAACGAGAATGTACCTTGTAATTTATAACCTCTTTATTGTTTTTTGTTTGTGTGTATCTGTCAAAATTTGATACCAACATAGCAGATTAAAATCGAGGCCGGTGTTGCCGTATTATTAGGAGCTTCATAAGCTAAATCCAGCCAAAGTTCCTACAACTTTTGGAGTACGTGACCCGATTTCGTCTATGCGTCTTCGAGTTCGATCGCTAGGTTTTGTTGTAAGCGCATCTCATTCAGTCGGCCATTTTACTGATAATGTTTTCTCGTTACTAGCAGTTCGTGAATCGTGGTAAATAATCTTAATTATAACGCTCATCCCGTGTTTTGTGTGATAAAGTTGAGCGTGAAATACTAAAACAGACGTTGAAATAAACATGGTGGTGTGGACATTCGTGTGAAATTTGTTTTTCGATGACGAAACTCTGTTGATTTGGACTCGTGTGATCGTAATATACATCGAGAATGTCGTCGATCGGGGACGAAGCCGGCCCTTCGGGGAGCGGAACTGCCATCCAAACGTTCCGCCCGACGTGGGAAGAGTTCAAAGATTTCAACAAATACATACAGTACATGGAATCGAAAGGGGCGCATAAGGCTGGGCTCGCCAAGGTGATACCTCCGCCCGAATGGGTCCCGCGCAAGGGCGGCTACGATTTAGAGCAGCTAAACATCACGATACCTTCGCCCATATGCCAAGTGGTGACCGGCAAGCAGGGCTTGTTTCAACAGATCAACATACAGAAAAAGGCGATGACTGTGAAGCAGTTCGCAGTGCTGGCGAACTCCGCCAAGTACTGCACCCCTCGGCACACCAACTACGACGATCTGGAGAGGAAATACTGGAAGAATGTCACGTACGTAGCCCCCATATACGGTGCAGATGTAAACGGCAGCATCACAGATCCCGACGTGAAGGAATGGAATATCAATCATCTGGGGACTATCCTCGACTTCGTCAACTCAGATTACGGCATCGAAATCGACGGCGTGAACACAGCTTACTTGTACTTCGGCATGTGGAAGACTACCTTCGCGTGGCACACTGAGGATATGGATCTGTACTCCATAAACTATCTCCATTTCGGTGAACCCAAAACCTGGTATGCAATCCCACCGGAACACGGGAAAAGGTTTGAGAGAATCGCCGCTGGGTTCTTCCCGACGTCAGCCAAAACTTGCCAAGCCTTTCTGAGGCACAAAATGACGCTAATATCCCCTCAGATACTAAAACAATACTCGGTGCCGTGCAGCAAAATAACCCAGGAAGCTGGTGAGATCATGATAACGTTCCCGTTCGGGTACCACGCTGGGTTCAACCACGGGTTTAATTGTGCGGAATCAACAAACTTTGCAGCGCCAAGATGGGTGGAGTACGGCAAACGAGCCAACCAATGCACATGTAGTAACGATATGGTGAAGATATCTATGGACACATTTGTTAAGAGATTCCAGCCAGATAGATATGAATTGTGGCTCAAAGGGCAAGATATAGGCTGTCATCCTGAGCAGCCCGAGAAAATGGTTCCAGCACCGCACCCTTCCGGACAAGACATCCTGTGCAATAAGAATAATACAGAGCTCCCCGAGTCCTTCATAGAGGCGGAAGTTGAGGGGCTGAAAAAGAAGAAGCGTCATCCCTTACATTTGAAGCGAGCGATGGCCAGCAAGAGCATATCTGAAGGAGCTATTGCTGTGTCCATCCTGGGACACGACGTCATGGATGATGATGAAATGACAATGGCTGAAGGCGATTTAGACATGATGACATCTATGAAACGACCAATGATGCCGTTGGATCCAGATGACAATCAATTGGCTGCCCTCGAAGACATTTGGCTGAAAGGCGACGAGATGGACCCATCTGAGGCCTCTCTACCTGATATTGGTTACATTGATTCAGATAGAGACTCTGATTATGTTGCCTCTACAAGTAAAAAGGCCACAAGAGGAAAGAAAAAACGCAAGGAAAGCGTCAAAAAGGAGCCAAAACAAAAAAGCGTTAAGGAAGAACCGGAGGACCAAAGTGATAAAGCATCACCGATTACAAAAAAGGTTCGCAGAAAGATACAATCCAAAGGATTATCTAGCGAGCAGCTGGAAGATATGGCTGCTGTGCTGTCCAACTGGGAGTCTCCTCCACATGTCGAAGAAGATATACCTGTAGACCAAATACCCATGCCTGGTGAAGACCCATTAAATGACTCCATGCAATCACAGAAAAATGACTCTAACACCACAGTCAGCACTGACACCACTTTGGATGAATCTGCACAGGAGAAAAAAGCACCGAAGAAACAGAAACGCAAACCGAAAGAAAAGCCAGATGGAGAAAAAGTAGAGAAACCGAAAAAGGAGAGAATAAAGAAAGAGCCGATAAAACGGCAGCCAGTTGTCAAAAAAGAGAAAATCGAAGGGGAAATTAAGGTTAAGAGACCAAGGAAACCGAACCGGCCGAAGAGTAACCCTGATTTTGAATACAATTCACCTTTACAACCAGTGATCGATAGGCAGGATAAAGTGTACGGCCAAATGGAAGAACAGAAACCTTCGAAGTCATCCACAGTGACGTCACATGCCCCTGAAGCGACAAATACACAGATATCACCGCAACACCACCCTAAAACGTACCCTGGCATCAACGATTTGATACGTGTACCTGCAAGAGTGCCACCCATCGACAAAAACCCTATGGCTTTCCAGGGAGAGTTCCATAAGTTCATGACAAGTGCCGCCCAAACTATCATACCACCAGCGCCACTTCCAAAACCTCCCAGGAAATCCGCACCAAAGAAAACTGCAGCTAAAACAAAACAAGTACAACAGCCATTTTCAACACAAGGTGCAACGGAGGTGCCTTCCCCAATCGGCCAATACAACGACAATATATTCCTCGAAACATCCAGGCCGATTGACTATAGAACGTACACACCTCAGACTATGGAGAGACTCCATGAAAATGTCAACCAGAACATGAATTTCCAGGAGCGTATGCCGTGGAGAGCTGAGTTTTACCAGAATCAGCAAGTCTTGCCCAACATGCAGTCCATGTATGGGCACATGAACTCAAATCAGTACTTCCGAAGTCCGTACCAGTCTCCATGGTATGGATACCAGAAATAAGTCTATTTTTTTTTCAAAATAACTTAGTATTATTTTACACATTAAGTATTAGAGACAACTGGAGAGGAATATAGGACTAAAATCTGCGAGCAAGTAAAAAAGTGAGGACAATTTTAAAAAGCTTGAATATAACAAGAGTTAAGTAGTATTATAAGAACAATGTAGCATAATACTAGCCACTAACATCAGGAGTAACCTAAAGTTTCTAGTGCTACTACATCCATCAGAATAACTTCATGCATGGACCTCCGACCTCCGACCTCCGTGGCGCAGGGGACGCACGCTCGGATTCGAGTGGGAGGTCGCGGGTTCGATTCCCGCCAAGGGCCACTTTGGAATTTTATAATTTCTAAATTGGCTCAGGTCTGGTCTGGTGGGAGGCTTTGGCCGTGGCTAGTTACCACCCTACCAGCAAAGACGTATTGCCAAGCCATTTAGCGTTCCGGTACGATGCTGTGTAGAAACCGTTGGGGTGACTTAACTTACCCCTTCCAAGTTAGTACGCTAACATCTTCGACTGCATCATCACTTACCATCAGGTGAAATCGCAGTCAAGTACTAACTTGTATAGTGTAAAAAAAAAAATGGACCCCCTCATTAATAAACCCAGAATAAAGATGGAATAGTTAAGTCTGTTTTGTCTTTATCTGTCACGTGGAAGTGGACATCTGAAGGGAAAAGACAGAGTTTTACTACTCCATCTTTATTCCACCTTTATTAATAATGGGGTAAGAGTTAAATGTAGAGTAAAGAACCCCATTAATCCTAAATTGAAAAACATTTACGTCTTGTTTTGGAGATTGTTAAAAATTTCCAAAGTTTATGTTGCTATTACTTACAGGTAAATTACAAATATCAGTATGACATTAGTTTTTTATATTTGACAGAGAAATTGAATTTTAATTCCTGTTGACTCTGTACTAAATGTTTGTTGCACCTAATAGTCATAAATGAAGAGAATATGTGTAATTTTCCAATGCTGTATTTTAAGATTAATTTAATGAAATAATTGATTTTAGGAAGAAATTAAGAATTATTAAGGTATGGTCCGTTATTCATAGTGAGTTAGTACAGTCAACAAAAAAAAGTTGGTGGCATCAATTTGCAATAACATGACTATAGATTTAATTCAAACTTAATTAGATTATGCAAGGAAAAATCAACTTTAAAACAATCAACTGCTTAAGGCGAACTCAACAGGTCTGCCCGCGAAAGTCAAAATTTTCGTGGTTTTTTGCAATTTGTACGCTAATTACACATAATAGGCTTATGGCAGTCATTTTGCGAGAATGGCAGTTACTTCTTTACATGTTTATATCAAAATTTTTGCATAAAAATGTCTATCCTAGGAAATAAGTTCGAGTAAAGAGTTTTAAGTGAGCAAATCGCAAATCTCGGTTTAATTTCTTTAACTCGACACTTTCAAGCAGAAATTTTTATATAAATACGTGAAGATGATCTTGGGACTATCGCAATTTGACTGCCATAAGCCTATTACGTCTTATCAGCTGAAGAATCGCGAAAAACCACAAAAAATTTGAATTTCGCGGGCACACCTGTGGTGTGCTCCGTAACTAATTATTATTTTGTTGACTGAAGCTGAACATAAGTGTGCGAATTTTTTAGAATGTTTTTTGGTTGGTTGAATGGTTTAGAGAATTAAAAGTTTGTATTAATGTACACTGTACAGTTGTGAAATAAAAGTTAATTTAAAATTTACAACTGTTTTAATCTGAAAATCTAAATAAGCCTCATTCTTTATTGCCTTACATACATATTGATTTTGTTTCTTTTTTGTTTTTCATACGTTTTATTGGAGTTTCCTTACAAACCGAAAATTTCCGTTGGATTGTAATGTACATGTAAAATGGTAAAAATGTATCTGGCGGACTATATTTTCACACATGGCGTCACAATAGCCTTAAAACCTGTCAATATGACAATAGGGGCTGTAGGGAGGAATTCTCTAGAAGAGGGTAGTTAATTATTTTTGCAGTTCAGTTATACCATTTAGACACGAAAATTGGGTAGATGACTAAATTTTTATGAGCTTACAAAACTTATTTAAATAAAGCATGAAGTCCACATAAAATATCATTAAGGTTTGGGCATATAACTTTTGGGAGTAGGGGTCTTCTGTCCCTATCTCGCAGAACGAAAATTTGTATAGAGCTACTATGACATGACCACACTATGACGTCATAGTTCAATACAGCTGTTTCTGTCTAATCAGAAATATTAAGATTCATAGCTTCTATCGCGGGCTTTGAGCGTGCAGACCGAATCCAGAAATTCCGTAACGAAAATAACCTAACACCCCTAAAGTAGAACTTTTGGTACTAGGGTACCATGAATGCAGGAGAGCGCACCTTCACAAACTTTTTAGTTCTTAGTTTTGGCATCTATCGATAATTAGCAGAACTTTTTAATGACTTTTTGAAATATCACGCTTGTCTCTTTTGTTCTGCGAATCGCCAATGGCAAACTAAAAACTAAACATAGCTTAAAATGCTATGCAATAGCTTTACCGCGGCAGTCTCCGAGTGCCACACGTCTTTTTAGGGTTCCATACCAATTTGGTAAAAATGGAACCCTTATGGTGAGACTTTCTCCGTCCGTCCGTCCGTCTGTCACACTCGATTATTTCGGTAACTATCAAAGCTATCGACTTGAAATTTGGAATAGTTATAGGAAATAGTGACGCGACGTCATAACAATCGTAAAAATTTGAAAATTATTTTTATTTTTATTTAAAAAGGGGGGAAAACCGGGGCTTCGATTTTTCAAAATGAGATAACAATATTGAGTGGGGTATCATATGAAAGGGCGTTACTTGTGTAGTCTAAAACCGATTTTTATTTATTTTTATGTCCGATAGTTTTTGATTTATTGAGCAAACTGTCGAAAAAAATACCGTTCCCCCCCCTTATCTCCGAAGTTTACCAATCGAAAAATCTGAAATAATTATGATCAATAGAAGTTAATGTATATTTTACAGGAAAAATAAAATCAACTCACTGACTAATATACTTTTTTTGATAATAACAATAATCCGCCAAAAACAAAGTTACGTTTGCGGTTTGCAAACAAAAGTACCTACATGTAAATTATACTCGTAAATTTATGAACAAAAGTGATTCTTTGAATGTTTTACTTCTTTTATGGTATGGAACCCTCGGTGCGCGAGTCCGACTCGCACTTAGCCGGTTTTTTTTTGTTATTTGATCGATTAATTCAGTTTTTTTGCCAATATTTTGATTTCAGTTAACTACCCAATTCTGGAGGTTCTTAAAAGGGGTTCGACCCGAGTGGCCCGTGATTTTCAAATTTTATTTAGTTTTTCGCAATTTGTAAGCTAATAATAAATCTTTGGGTAATAAGACAAAATTTGTGGGCAGTAAAATTACAAGAATAAAAAATTTTTTCGTTTACAATTAGTGCCTATTTATTTGAATTTTACTTTTTATTTAAATAAATAAAGGTCCTCGGCATCACAATATAATTTGAGATTAATTATTATATTAATAAGATTTACTTTATAATCAAATTGAGCCATATCGATTTTATATATTTCGAACCTATGAGGGTTCGTATTTTGACTGATTTGTTTTTATTTTAAGAATTTTAGTTTATTCTAGCAATTTTACCGTATTTTATAATTTAGATAATAAATAGTTCTTTCTTTTTTTGTAAGATTTGTATGAATTGATGATTTTTTATAGTAATAACTAGCTGACACGGCGAACGTTGTTTTGCTATTCAGGGGTATGAAAAATAGCTTAACCTATTCTCAGACCTACTATGTACTTATATGTTACCGGAAATCCGTAAAAGCCAGGAATTCTATAGGTACTATTCCTAGGTAGGTAATGTATAGAATTCCTGGTTTATTTAGGAAATGTGTGAAGTGATAATTTTAACATGAATGAATTAATAAACACATTTCAGATCAAATCTATACAATTCCTAAACGGCTGTAGGAAATATGTAAAAAATAGAGCACATTAGTGGAGTGTCTTAATCAGATCTATGATAGCTCTAAAATAGCGAGCAATTCAGCAGGGCGATCGGCTAAAATCAATCATTAAAGAACGGTATCAATGTCAATATGGGTTTTAATCAATCACAATTCACAACGCTTGAAAATCACGTTTTGACATTGATGCAGTTCTTTAAGGATTAATACTTTCTCTGTCTGTGTCTGTGACGTTTCCTCTGCTGCGGGAAGTGCAGCCCTTTTGCCCTTGTGTAGCAAAACATAATATGCATGGGGCAAGCCGGAGCGGGCAAGGCTAAACGCGACCAGCATGCCGAGGCAACAGAGGGGAGACAGGTCGCAAATAGCGACCATTTCGGGTCTGTGACGTGTCCGCTGCTGCGGAAAGTGCAGTCCTTTTGCCCTTGTGTAGCAAAACACAATATGCATGGGGCAAGCCGGAGCGGGCAAGTCTAAATGCGACCAGCATGCCGAGGCTGCGGAGCGGAGACAGGTCCTAAATAGCGACCATTTCGGGTCTGTGACGTCTCCGCTGCTGCGGGAAGTGCAGCCCTTTTGCCTTTGTGTAGCAAAACATAATATGCATGGGGCGAGCCGGAGCAGGCAAGGCTAAACGCAATCAGCATGCCGAGGCTGCGGAGGGGAGACAGGTCGCAAATAGCGACCATTTCGGATCTGTGACGTCTCCGGCGCTGCGGGAAGTGTAGCCCTTTTGCCCTTGTGTAGCAAAACACAATATGCATGGGGCGAGCCGGAGCGGGCAAGGCTAAGCGCGACCAGCATGCCGAGGCTGCGGAGGGAAGGCAGGTCGCAAATAGCGATCATTTCGGGTCTGTGACGTCTCCGCTGCTGCGGGAAGTGCAGCCCTTTTGCCATTGTGTAGCAAAACATAATATGCATGGGGCGAGCCGGAGCGGGCAAGGCTAAACGCGACCAGCATGCCGAGGCTGCGGAGGGGAGACAGGTCGCAAATAGCGACCATTTCGGGTCTGTGACGTCTCCGCTGCTGCGGGAAGTGCTGCCCTTTTGCCCTTGTGTAGCAAAACATAATATGCATGGGGCGAGCCGGAGCGGGCAAGGCTAAATGCGACCAGCATGCCGAGGCTGCGGAGGGGAGACAGGTCGCAAATAGCGACCATTTCGGGTCTGTGACGTCTCCGCTGCTGCGGGAAGCGCAGCCCTTTTGCCATTGTGTAGCTAAACATAATATGCATGGGGCGAGCCGGAGCGGCAAGACTAAACGCGACCAGCATGCCGAGGCTGCGGAGGGGAGGCAGGTCCCAAATAGCGACGATTTCGGGTCTGTGACGTCCCCGGCGCTGCGGGAAGCATTCATCCCCTTCAGTTCACCCTTGAGTAGTAAAGCACAGTTATCCACGCTCACCTCCGCAGCCTCGGCATGGTGACCGACCGACACTATACAATGGAGGGGTGATGAGGAACATTATTAATCAATGATGATTTTTGTCGAAGATTTTTCTTATACTTTTTTTCTATAAAATTGTTTTAGTGTGTCGTGTTGTTAGAATCTACATCTTAATATATATAAATCTCGTGTCACAATGTTTGTCCTCAATGGACTCCTAAAATACTGAACCGATTTAGTTCAAACTTCGTGAATATCTGTCATTTGGTCCAACTTAAAAGATAGAATAGTTTTTATCCCACGTGGACGAAGTCGCGGGAATCAGCTAGTAGGAATATAAATTTTTATGTATATTAGTGGTTTGCGATTATAATTTATTTAGTTTTAATCATCGAATCACGGATCATACCAAAATCAATAGGTAATATTTCGTTTTATATAATTTAAGAATAAAAACTATCTGAATTGATACTGAATCATCACAACAATAAATTTTATTGTTTCAGTTTATTAAGACGAAAGTGTTTTCTTTCTGACACAGAAAAGTCCTGGCCAACATCATTGTGTTCCTACTTAATTAGCTTTTTTTACCATCATTACATTTTAAGTATTTTAAGTATTATGTGTATTCCATCCAACGACGAAATACGCTATGCTAAGAGGACGGGAAAGATGTGACGTATGGTGAAGCCGAAAATTTCTCAAATATGGCGTCGCGCTTCATACATTTCGGTACCGCTGACAGCACATACCGCTGTCGGTCGCATACCTTAGCGCCATTTTACAGTTTTGACAAATTAAAATCCGGTTTCAGAGCGGAGCCTAAAAATGTATGCGTGACATCAGTATAACCCGGTTACAATATCTGTGGACCTCGCTGGAATGCGTACTCCCTTCCCGTTCTCCTTTCACCTCCCCGCGCTCGCCCCGGCACCATTGTTTTGCGCACCATATCAGAGCGCTGACACGACGTGACGTCATCGACGCCAGGTCCACAGATATTGTAACCGGGTTATAAGTGCTGATCCTTTAATATGTTTAATTAATGGTTCTATCGGTTGTTTAATGGGGAGTGCTCTGAAGAGCTGTTTAAAGTGATCCCTCCTTCCACTTTCTCATACACTCCAGTGTAGAAACATGTTCCATCCATTCCACCTGGATGGCTGGCAATCCACGACCACCCGGTATGCCAGATCCTTCTTTCCACGCACATACAAACTATGGAACCAGTTACCAGCAACAGTGTTCCCTCAAAACTATAACATGGGGTTATTTGATTATTAACAAATTTCTTAACGGCGTAGAAGCCGTATTTAAGCTATCTTTATTGAAGTTTTGTTTAAAAACTATAAAGACAATTAGTTTTAAATTTAAACGTCATGTATTTTGGGTCTTTAATCTAAAATCGTTGAGAAGCAGAAACACGATTGGATAAAATTTTCTCGGTAGAAAGTTCTCCCAAAAGTTGCTCCAAAATAGCAATTTCTAGTAAAGTATTAATAAAGACTTACGTAATAAATAGACATGGAGTAGTAAAATCGGAACGTGTGTAATAGCCTTCTTAAGTTTACGTTCCATTCTACGTTTATTATTGTTTAGAAAAACTCTGTATTTTAATTTAGAGTATAATAAAAATAATCGAAGCTAAATAATAATTATTATTAAGTAAATAATTAAAATTGATGAATGATAGGCATAATAAATTATAATTTTGTCCCCAGTGATAGGTATATTGTAAGTTATTTTATATTGATTGATTTTACAGAGTACCCTATATGTATAGGCAAGTGTTTGAAATAGCTTTAAAATAATTATATAAGTATGTTTGTTTGTAAATATTCATTAATATACGAAATTTAAAATTAAATGTGACGTTTTTCTTCCTTTTATATGACAAGATTAATAACCTAAGCTAACTTGTAAGAACGGCAGATTCATCGTTATCGTACACGAATTCTGCCCGCTGATTGGTTCCCTGATTTACGTCAGCCAATCGGGAGGTAGAATTTGCATAGGATTACGATAACGATGAATACGTTTTTCTAACGCAATCACCGCAGGGCCATAAGCATAAGGGCCGGTTTCCACCTAGACCTCGTCAAAAAAAAACCTACGTGCGTTTCTTTATTATTTCGTCACGCTAAAACTACTGAACCGATTTGACTGAAATTTGGAATGGAGATGTATTATATCCTGGATGTTAGGCTATTTTTAACCCAGAAAAATCCATGCCTCCGAAGAAGGTAGTCTTATGATTTAGGCCCGGCTTCCACCAGTGCGGAGTGGAGCGGAGCTGTGTTTGAGTAACAAATCAGTTTTCGTCATTTCAACGTCTCTTCTCCCCTCAGTTTCGGAGACGTCATAATGACAAAATCTGATTGGTTATTCAAACAGCTCCGCGGCTCCGCACTGGTGGAAACCGGGCTTAAATCATAATACTACCTTCTTCGGAGGCATGGATTTTTTCGGGTTAAAAATAGCCTACATGTTAATCCAGGATATAATCCATCTCCATTCCAAATGTCAGTCAAATCGGTTCAGTAGTTTTAGCGTGAAGAAATAATAAAGAAACGCACGTAGGTTTTTTTTGATGAGGTCTAGGTTGAAGCGCGCTTGCCTAGAAAATACCTATTCACTATTCTCTTGAAGGCTCTGATTTTGTTGTGATTGGTCAAAAGCCATGTTTTGATATTGATACTTTACATACTTGAGTGAAGTGAGAAATTAACTTTTAACGCACCGTTTTAACGTCTATTAGTTTAAAGCAGGCTGCACTTTTTACCCTATGGTTTAGAGCAGTCTTTCTCAAAGTGGGCGATAACGCCCCCTTGTGGGCGTTGGACAACAAGAAGGAGGCGCTAAGGTGCCCAGAAAAAAATGGGGGGCGATGGTAGATTTGTAATTTCTTTTAGACACCTATAGGTATGTAATCCTAATAAAATTAAAACCTACTTAGGTAGGTACCTACTAAATATCGAATAGATAGTTAGTTTAGGTATAAAATCTAAAAATAATTATTAAATATGGGATAGCCTGTATGCAGCTCTACGCAATCAAGTTGTAACAAGCTTTTGTCAAATAACGCATTTCGTGTAATTCGGTAGGTACCCATCGGCTGGTAACCACCATAACTTAATTAATGTAATGAAATTGTGGTTTTTAAGCTTTAGGAGAAAATTAAGGGGGCGCTTGTTTTTGAAAGGGGGCGGTAAAGAAATAAGTTTGATAATCTCTAAATTTCGTGAATACCAACTGCTAGCCGATTCGCGTATTATGTATTTTGTTACGTGTGATGTCATGCCACTCTGAATCACGTAGGCGTGAACGGAGGAGAGGGAAGGCGGGAGCGGTGGGTTCACTTCACTGATATGTATCTCTGGATTCGTGATTCCATACGTTTGACAGTTAATTTTTTGTGCCGATTTGAAGCGCCTCCCCCGAGCGTCCACGGTACTAAATTGACGTTTGTTGGAAGTGGACCGTCGTTATGAATGTCATTTGATTTTTTAGTTCCATAGACGCTCACGCCAGGTTACGCAAAAATCAGCGCCAAAATGGCGAAAATCAAGTGTCTTCATTTTTACTTCGACAGTCAGCTATCCAGAGTATATTCTATACAGGGCATTGAGTAACAAGAGAGGACACTCCCAATAAAAATTTTGCGCCTATAAGTTGACGAGACGTCGCCTCAACTCATTCATTCACACGCCGCTCCCCACTCTTACCGCGCCCACCGCGCGTTCGCTACCTGTGACACAGAAATAAATGCGGAGAGCCCCTCTAGTACGTTAGTACATAGTATCTCTATGATACAGGGACTCTACATAGATCAGTGGTTCACTTCACGTGTAGTCTGCGTGAATACAGCCGCGTTATGTAAATCGCTAGGCTGATGATGAAAACACCAGCTGTTGTATCGGCTATGCTAACATGGGAAGAGGCATGGAGAGAAACATCCATCTTTTGCGAGGTTGTTATGACGGAGTTAGGCTGCGGAGAGGGATCATGAGAGATCTGCCGTGCTATTCTGCAAAAATACTTAAAACAGCGACGAGCGTGCATCTCTGCATATATGAGTTTGTCAGTTGTAATAGAGTACAATTTTGCATGCCATCTTCGGCTTGGCAGCTGTCTGGCAGCTGTTTCAGAAATGGACATTATGTAGAATAGCACTGCTGATCCCTCTCGCAGACGCGGTAGATATAGCAATCCCAGACCCCTTAATAGCCTGGGATCTTGGGGCTGACCCTGACTTTCCCTGAAAGTGGCTAATGTTAAGGGTCTGCCAGAGGTGAGACCAACGAGCGTTGCGCAAGAGTGCCTCCGGTGCATTCGTAGATATGTTTTTTTTTTTAATTATAGATAGGCTTGCGCTTGACTACAATCATACCTGATGGACAGAAATGATGAGGTCTAGGATGGAGCGCGTTTGTCTAGAAAATGCCTATTCACTCTTCTGTTGAAGGTACCCAGGTTGTACTTGGCTGGGAACACAGAAGCTGGAAGGGTGTTCCACCCCTCCGAAATTCCGAAGGCTTCCAATATGAGCGCTGAGGATGTCCGAAAAAAAGGCTGATGATGAATGCAATCTGTTCCGACAGGCATGTCTGAACGTGCTGACGAAGCAGGAGGCGTCGCCGTGCGTGGAGAAGGAAGAGGTGAAGGTCGAGGTGGAGCGGTTCATCGACCTCGCGCGGCAGATGGAGGCGTTCTTCTTGCAGAAGAGGTACGTGATGATGAGTGTAACCTGTTCCGACAGGCATGTCTGAACGTGCTGACGAAGCAGGAGGCGTCGCCGTGCGTGGAGAAGGAAGAGGTGAAGGTCGAGGTGGAGCGGTTCATCGACCTCGCGCGGTAGATGGAGGCGTTCTTCTTGCAGAAGAGGTACGTGATGATGAGTGTAACCTGTTCCGACAGGCATGTCTGAACGTGCTGACGAAGCAGGAGGCGTCGCCGTGCGTGGAGAAGGAAGAGGTGAAGGTCGAGGTGGAGCGGTTCATCGACCTCGCGCGGCAGATGGAGGCGTTCTTCTTGCAGAAGAGGTACGTAATGATGAATGTAATCTGTTCCGACAGGCATGTCTGAACGTGCTGACGAAGCAGGAGGCGTCGCCGTGCGTGGAGAAGGAAGAGGTGAAGGTCGAGGTGGAGCGGTTCATCGACCTCGCGCGGCAGATGGAGGCGTTCTTCTTGCAGAAGAGGTACGTGACCTGGACCTCATTTTTGAAGTAAAAATCTTCTTTAGGCATGTTGGGCATTTTTTCCAAGATTGTAAAAAAAACAGTGACCTCGCGATACCGCTTGACGTGCTTTGCTGGTCTGTAGTGTAGTCCTCAGATTTAACCTCATTGTTCCGTAATCTTCTGCATTGACGATGACATAATTTTGTGGTGCAGGTTCCTGCTGTCGGCGATGAAGCCAGAGCTGCTGGTGAAGGAGGACAACAATGAGCTGAAGTGCGAGCTGCAGCGCAAGGAGGAGCTGCTGCGGCGGCACTACGACAAGATCAGCCAGTGGCAGAACCTGCTCGCTGACTTGCAGGTGACGTGCATTGTTTTAGGCGATGAAGCCGGAGCTGCTGGTGAAGGAGGACAACAACGAGCTGAAGTGCGAGCTGCAGCGCAAGGAGGAGCTGCTGCGGCGGCACTACGACAAGATCAGCCAGTGGCAGAACCTGCTCGCTGACTTGCAGGTGACGTGCATTGTTTTAGCGATGAAGCCGGAGCTGCTGGTGAAGGAGGACAACAACGAGCTGAAGTGCGAGCTGCAGCGGAAGGAGGAGCTGCTGCGGCGGCACTACGACAAGATCAGCCAGTGGCAGAACCTGCTCGCTGACTTGCAGGTGACGTGCATTGTTTTAGCGATGAAGCCGGAGCTGCTGGTGAAGGAGAACAACAACGAGCTGAAGTGCGAGCTGCAGCGGAAGGAGGAGCTGTTGCGGCGGCACTGCGACAAGATCAGCCAGTGGCAGAACCTGCTCGCTGACTTGCAGGTGACGTGCATTGTTTTAGCGATGAAGCCGGAGCTGCTGGTGAAGGAGAACAACAACGAGCTGAAGTGCGAGCTGCAGCGGAAGGAGGAGCTGCTGCGGCGGCACTACGACAAGATCAGCCAGTGGCAGAACCTGCTCGCTGACTTGCAGGTGACGTGCATTGTTTTAGGCGATGAAGCCGGAGCTGCTGGTGAAGGAGGACAACAACGAGCTGAAGTGCGAGCTGCAGCGCAAGGAGGAGCTGCTGCGGCGGCACTACGACAAGATCAGCCAGTGGCAGAACCTGCTCGCTGACTTGCAGGTGACGTGCATTGTTTTAGGCGATGAAGCCGGAGCTGCTGGTGAAGGAGGACAACAACGAGCTGAAGTGCGAGCTGCAGCGGAAGGAGGAGCTGCTGCGGCGGCACTACGACAAGATCAGCCAGTGGCAGAACCTGCTCGCTGACTTGCAGGTGACGTGCATTGTTTTAGCGATGAAGCCGGAGCTGCTGGTGAAGGAGGACAACAACGAGCTGAAGTGCGAGCTGCAGCGGAAGGAGGAGCTGCTGCGGCGGCACTACGACAAGATCAGCCAGTGGCAGAACCTGCTCGTTGACTTGCAGGTGACGTGCATTGTTTTAGCGATGAAGCCGGAGCTGCTGGTGAAGGAGGACAACAACGAGCTGAAGTGCGAGCTGCAGCGGAAGGAGGAGCTGCTGCGGCGGCACTACGACAAGATCAGCCAGTGGCAGAACCTGCTCGCTGACTTGCAGGTGACGTGCATTGTTTTAGCGATGAAGCCGGAGCTGCTGGTGAAGGAGAACAACAACGAGCTGAAGTGCGAGCTGCAGCGGAAGGAGGAGCTGCTGCGGCGGCACTACGACAAGATCAGCCAGTGGCAGAACCTGCTCGCTGACTTGCAGGTGACGTGCATTGTTTTAGCGATGAAGCCGGAGCTGCTGGTGAAGGAGAACAACAACGAGCTGAAGTGCGAGCTGCAGCGGAAGGAGGAGCTGCTGCGGCGGCACTACGACAAGATCAGCCAGTGGCAGAACCTGCTCGCTGACTTGCAGGTGACGTGCATTGTTTTAGCGATGAAGCCGGAGCTGCTGGTGAAGGAGAACAACAACGAGCTGAAGTGCGAGCTGCAGCGGAAGGAGGAGCTGCTGCGGCGGCACTACGACAAGATCAGCCAGTGGCAGAACCTGCTCGCTGACTTGCAGGTGTCGTGCATTGTTTTAGCGATGAAGCCGGAGCTGCTGGTGAAGGAGAACAACAACGAGCTGAAGTGCGAGCTGCAGCGGAAGGAGAAGCTGCTGCGGCGGCACTACGACAAGATCAGCCAGTGGCAGAACCTGCTCGCTGACTTGCAGGTGACGTGCATTGTTTTAGCGATGAAGCCGGAGCTGCTGGTGAAGGAGAACAACAACGAGCTGAAGTGCGAGCTGCAGCGGAAGGAGGAGCTGCTGCGGCGGCACTACGACAAGATCAGCCAGTGGCAGAACCTGCTCGCTGACTTGCAGGTGACGTGCATTGTTTTAGCGATGAAGCCGGAGCTGCTGGTGAAGGAGAACAACAACGAGCTGAAGTGCGAGCTGCAGCGGAAGGAGGAGCTGCTGCGGCGGCACTACGACAAGATCAGCCAGTGGCAGAACCTGCTCGCTGACTTGCAGGTGACGTGCATTGTTTTAGCGATGAAGCCGGAGCTGCTGGTGAAGGAGAACAACAACGAGCTGAAGTGCGAGCTGCAGCGGAAGGAGGAGCTGCTGCGGCGGCACTACGACAAGATCAGCCAGTGGCAGAACCTGCTCGCTGACTTGCAGGTGACGTGCGTTAATGGCATGGTGGTTTATTAGCATTTTTTAACTATAATTGAGTAGCACAGGTGGAAATAGACAGTCTGAGCGGGTTATATTCATATCCTAATCCTGCATAGTATATGATGGGTAATGTGTCTTCACAGACGCCGCAGCCGGTGCTGCAGCAGGCCGCGTCGCCGATGCAGGCGCCGTGCGGGGTGCCGCAGGGAGTGCAGCATCAGCAGCCGCCTAAAGCAGAGTTCAGCTCGCCGCTCACGGTCAGTGCGATCTATAATGCCAAGATTATTTATTAACTAAGAAAACGGAGGCCAAAATCCTATTTTTGCATACTTTTGCACAAGTTACCAACCTAGGTTTGTATGGTACGATGTCAACATACCATGCTAGTTGCTAACTTGTGCAAGAATAATACAAAAATATGATATTTGCCTATATTTTCTTTGTTAATATACAAAATCAGCCCGCAGCTCTCAAGCTATATTTTACAAAATATACAAGATTTTTTCTATCAAACAAACATGAAAAAAATACTACATTGTAGAATAGAGCTCAAGGTACCCTTCCCCTCAGGTGCAGCACATGGCTGCAGCGGCAGCAGCGCAGCAGGCGGCGCTGCAGCAGCAGGCGCTGCAGCAACAGCAGGTACCGCGCCCCGCGCTCCCGCCCGCCTACCCCGCCAACGTGCAGAGGCGGTAGTCCGCCGCGCTCCCAGTGACCGCCTAGATAGGGGTCATTGGGAACAAGCATACTGAATAATATCAGTGGATTCATTAGGATAGGATATAGTTTGTGTAAACATAAGAAGTTATAGGAAAATAATATTAAGGGGCCTGTGAACTACGATGTCTCCATTAATGCAATATACTAAATCATTTGTAATTCGTGTATATTTCGATCATGTTGTGGTGTTATTCGGATTCATATAGTAATTAAGCTATGCTCCTGGCCATATTTGGTTCGGAAATACTTCTTTGAAACGAAATAATACTCAATTTTGATCAAAATTTTTATAACTTTGGTCGAGTTCCGTAATACCAAAAATTATGAATGAAAACTTGTAACTTTCTTTATTTCTTTAGCTGGACAATAAAAACTGTGCTCCTGAACTAATGCGACGTGAGATAGTGTTGTTTTTATTAAGTACAAAACAAATAAGCAGAAAACATGTCTTCTTTGACATAAAAATAAGCAAAACTAAATTCGTTTACAATTTCGTTTAGCAACAGTATTTCGGAACCAGATATGGCCAGGAGCATAGATTATTACTATACGAATTACGAACCCGAATAACACCACAACATGATTGAAATATACACGAATTACAAATGATTTTGGTATTACGTTTGTATGGGAGACATGGTAGTTCACAGGAATCTTAAGGGGTTAATCAGCATAATTAGCCCGCGAAATTCAAATGTTATTTAGTGAATTTGTTTAAAATTACGATAACGTTTCACTTATACATTTGCTTAGCTGTATTGCGCCAATTAATATTTTGGATATTGGAATTAGTAAATATTTCTATTTCTGCGTCCAATAGTCCAAATGAATAGAAGAACAATCGACTTTGTATAAACAGAGCCCTGTGCCGATCTACTTAAGTTGGGTATCATCCGGGCACGTAAATTCAAAGTTAATTTAGTTTGCAACTTTTTCAAAGTTTATAATTTTGCAAATAGTAGGCCATTAGACATCTTTAGCTTATGGCATGAGTTTTGGGAGAGTTGCGATTCAAAAAGTTATTGCAAAGCTAAATTTTAATCGGCTTCATCATGATTCGAATTTCGAAATATAATTTTACTCAAGATCAAGACATGTAATCTTGTCGATGGGATTAATAATTAATTATTAAAAAAATAGTCTTATGTAAAGTAGCGGATGCACTTGTAGACAATAATTATTGAAGTAAGTATCAAAAATATGTATTTAAGTAAATCTATGCGCTTGATTGTAGTTAGGTAGTTAGAAGATATCGCTTTTTTATAATTATGTTTTCTTTTGATCTTTAATTTGCAAATACAGTACTTTTGATTATGTTTTTGTTTCATTTTTCCCCGCACCTTTTTATTATAGAACTTTTAGTACCTACACAAATCTTAGAGCTTTTAGAACACAAATCTTGATGGTGAGTTTTTTTTTAATATTATTTCAACAAATGTATATGGTAGTTCACCACGAAGAAGCGTTCCACTTTGCCCCTTCACAATCACTTATATGTTTCAAGCGATTCGTCAGGAGTTCGTGGATTCAACTACCTGTATCTATCACACGAAGGCGAGCTATGGTTGTTTACAAGTGTGTGAAGTTCTGTTTCAAATCTCCCCATTCTTATATCCCACTGCGGGGCACGGGTCTACTCTCAGGCGCTAAACGCCCCCACCGTGCTGGCATGCGTGTTGCCGGGCTTCACATACCTTTGTGAACAGATAATAAACAAATTCATTTTTCAATAATTATCTAAGTATTGACTGATCTCAGTTTTGACTTGACCTACCACAGAGTTTACACGCCTTCGTGAGATCTGTCATTATTATTTTAATGCTGTCACTACATATTATGTACATATTCGTGTTTGCGTCAAGTACGCATTTTTTTGACCGCATTTATTCGCCGTAATATTTGGCGTATACGCGAATAAGCTATATGACCGTACACACATAAGCCAAATATGTACTCGAATATTTGTGTTACCCCCTTTCGCCCCTCGTCGCCTTTCGCCTCGCCTCCTAGCGAAACATCCTATTTCTGCAAAAAAGGTGAACAAGCTAATGCGGTGCCAATTTTGTTGTACAAACTAACTTAAATAACTCACCTAGGTTTATCTAATACTTACTGGGTAATATTAGATTATTAGGGACCAGAATCAAAGCAAAGCACTATCCCTCCTTTAGTACATTTTTTGACGCGTTTAATAATGGTGCTATCCTTTTTAAAATGCTCCCCATAGAGAGAGACAATACTTTAGAGGTTTCGAGAATTGGCGCCAAATATAATATTTACCATGCACAACGCCATATTTGCCAAATATACACGAATAGGCCGGCTCCACAAGTTGGCCCCAACGCCACTCGCCCAACGTGTGGATCTAGAAAATAGCCTTGGTCCCAACGTTGGAGCGCGCTTTTTTTTCTAGATCCACACGTTGGGCGAGTGGCGTTGGGGCCAATGTGTGGAGCCGGGAATACGTGATAACCAATAGCCAAGTGTAAAATAGTTAGTGCCAGCCACTGATATGTATATCTGGATTCATGATTCCATACGTTCGACAATTCATTTTTTGTGCCGATTTGAAGCGCTTCCCCCGAGCGTCCACGGTACTAAATTGACATTTGTTGGAAGTGGACCATCGTTTTGAATGTCATTTGATTTTAGTTCCATAGACGCTCACGCCAGGTTACGCAACAATTAGCGCCAAAATGGCGAAAATCAAGTGTCTTCATTTTTACTTTGACAGTCAGCTATTGAGCTATCCAGAGTATATTCTATATACTCTATGGAGATCAGCCGTGCTACTCTGCAAAACAGCGACGAGCGTACATATATGCACCTTTGAATTTGTCAGTTGTAATAGAGTACAATTTTGCATGCCATATTCGAGTTGGCAGCTGTCTGGCAGCTATTTCATTTTGTAGAATAGCACAGCAGTGGTGCCAGCACATGAGATACCTATCTAGAATGTCCATAAGGAAGTTCGTCCATGACTGTCCATCCACAGATGCAAAGCAGCCTCGCACAGGGCATGTTCCTGGCGGGAGGGCGCGGCGGGTACGGCGGCGCGGCGCTGCAGGGACCGCTCGCCTATCTGGAGAAGACTGCTACCAATATAGGTACATGGGCCAAGCACCTAAAGTTGTGCTCTCTTTCTATCGCATAACTTTATCTCTTTTTTTTTACTTAGTACTTGACTGCGATCTCACCTGATGGTAAGTGATGATGCAGCCGAAGATGTTAGTGTACTAACTTGGAGGGGGTAAGTTATGTCACCCCAACGGTTTCTACACAGCATCGTACCGGAACGCTAAATCGCTTGGCGGTACGTCTTTGCTGGTAGGGTGGTAACTAGCCCCGGCCAAAGGCTCCCACCAGGCGAAATCTTTCGACGTACTAGGGCTACCTCGTAATCGGGCGCGCGCTGCGCGTTAAATAGACCGTACGAGAACTAACGCGTGCAACCTAGCCGGTGCTCGGCAGCCGTCTGACATCGGTCCGTCTTAACGGCTACCTGTAGCGGACGTGACAAGTGAACATGACCTGACTTTGAGAATAGGCGTGTAGCGGTCCGTCGTGGTCGTAACGATGTAATGATAATGTACTCTGTATTAGTTTATGGTACAAGTGAGTAAAGTTGGTAATTACCGCTGAGGCGCCATTGAGTCGTCTCGGCGTCCGAGGACGGTAATCATCAATACTCACTTGTATCATACGACGTTTTTCAACACACTTGTGAATAGAGTAATATACTTAAAAATAATTTTATTTAGTTCTTAGATAAAATTAAAAAAATACTGTCTAACTCACTAGTGAATAATAGTAATGAAAAAGTCACAGTTTGCGATGAGCAAGTGTGTTGAAAAAACTGTCTAACTCACTAGTGAATAATAGTAATGAAAACGTCACAGTTTGCGATTACATTATGTGCCTAATTGCGGTGAAATTAGAGGCACTGAGTTGAAAAGATATATTCTCCTTAACACCGTGATGATGAGATGTACTGAGATGCTGGTGTTTCAGACATGGTGGGGCTGGGCGACGGGCGCAGGTGACGCGGCCGCGGGAGGGGCAGGGGCCGAGGCCGCGGCAGAGGCCGAGGTGAGTGTCGACATCCTTCTGGTGAGCCCGCGAAATTCAAATTTTTTGTGGTTTTTCGCGATTTTAAAGCTGATAAGACATAAAAGGCTTATGGCAGTCAAATTGCGATAATCCCAATATTATCATCTTCACGTGTTTATAAAATAAATCTGTGCTTAAAAGTTAAAAGTGTAGAGTTAAAGAAATTAATCCGAGATTTGCGAGTTACTCCCTTAAAACTCTTTACTCGGACTAATTTCCTAGGATAGACATTTTTATGCAAAAAATTTGATATAAGCATGTAAAGAAGTAACTGCCATTCTCGCAAAATGACTGTCATTAGCGTATTTTGTGTAATTAGCGAACAAATTACAAAAAACCACGAAAATTTTGAATTTCGCGGGCATATTGCATTTTGATTGTTTGACCAATCGATTGTTCTACGTTTTTGATATTCACAAGTAATAGGTATATCACCTTCACTTCACTTCACTTGTCAGCAAGTGAAGTACTTCACTTCACTTGTCTTGGCAGTGTAAAATGATGTTACGTGCTTCGTTTGACAATACAGAGAGTTACAAATAATTTGTTAGATTTATTTACATAAAGACGAGATTCTAGTGTTAAGCCTAGGTTACACAGTGCGAGCTGGCATGCGAGCTGACCGAGTCCGTTACTGAGGTGCAGCTACTCGCGCCGTGTGACCGCATCATACCGAGTATTGTCATGTGCGAGTGGGACAGTTGCTCGCGTCCGAGTTACTTCAACATTTTTTGTTTTTACTCGCTACTCGCCTTCCCCCACCGCGGCACTCGCACGCCGCTCGGTCGTCAACTCGCACGATATTGCGAAATGTCAGTAGCTCGTACGCTCGGGTCCTCCCCAGGTGCAGTGTTTCTTGTTTCAAAGTAGTCAAAGCGAAGCATGCGAGTACACTGATGCAGTAGCTGTCTTGTGCGACGCCAGCAGTTTGCATAGTGTGACCGAGCGGGGCGAGTCGAGCTACTGTCATACGAGTACATAGACACAGTAGCTGTCTATTGTCACATCAGCTCCTCGCACTGTGTAATCTATCCATTATTTTGTCTGTTTGTCAGGTCGTGGCGCATCCCCTGAGTATGGCGGCAGCATGACGCCGCCGTAGCGACCCTCCCGGCGCGCCGCGCTTCTCTCTCCTTCTCACACTCACACACACTCTCAACAACTCTCTATCTCTTTTTCTCTTACACTAAAGGGGTTTGAATATTCGGGTAGGTATAGACAATACGGTCACGTTGTCAACAAAGAGTAAATAAACATAACGGCCGCCATTTTGAAATTTAAAAAAATGGCGTCGCGCCGCAGTCTGAAATAGTGTTTTATGTCTACGTCTGAAATCTTTATGCTAGGTGAAAGTCGCGAAAATTACCACAAAATATAATAATATAAAAAGCCATTTGGCGTTCTCGAGATTTTACATAGCAAAATGAGGATTTTGTCAGAAAAATAATCTTGATGGAGGGATGTATAGTCGCGGAATGAAAAGGTTAGTTAGAGTACAATCGACTAGTGCAAACGAATCAATTTGAAAATTGACGAACCTACTCCTTCCGTGACTGTACTGTATGAAATTGTAGGCTTCATACTTTGCTGTCGTTTTCGTAAAATTTCGGAATGACATCCAAAGAACTAATATTCGAATCCCTTTTCACTTGGCAGTTACGACAAATAAGAAACATGCCCGAGTCATGACGATTGAATTAACAGAATCGTTGATCTACAATTCCATATCTCAGCCGATTAAGTACGCGGGTCACTGAAATTCCTTTGAAATCAACAATAAAAGAACAGAGGCGCGCATACAGATTATATTAATCAGATCATGATGAATTACCTTATTTATTATTATTATTATTATTTCAGTAGGTAAACACTGTTAGGGTCAATTTACACCGCGGCGGAATGGAATGGAAGTTTTTTTTTATAATATAAACTTTTTGGTCAATTTTATAAGATAAAAACTAAATATGAGCCAAAAAAGTAATCCTCGCAAATTTTCGAGAATCGAACCCACAACCTGCCGTCTGCGATGGAAGTCGTGGGTTCGATTCCCACTATACCTACTGGTAAATGTTTGTGTGATAAGCATGAATGTTTTCCAGTGTCTGGGTGTTTTTCAATATATTATATTTATGTATATTAATATGTATATACACAAGCTATCGCTTACTTCAGGTATATTATTTATTACTCTATGCTTTGGGGCTAGATTGCGATGTGTGTAATGTCCTGATATATATTTATTTATTTTTCATGTTATTTTTACGTTTTACATTATTGTTAGACGTATCCAGCGATGGAGAAATGAGAATATTGTACCTACCCAGTCGAATGAGACCAGTTGACAACATGTGAAGCAACAGACTTTCAAGTCATTACTGATTTTGTGAACACATACCCAAAACAACGCAACCAAAATTGAAATGGCTTTACCGGGGAGGGGAAGAGAGGGCGCCCCCCCTTTATAGGAAATTTTTTGCTTGTAATGAGCCATAGAACACATCCTTAAATTATCGCTAGTGCGATCCCGGACACACTGTATAATTGACATAAAGTTCATTATGACATGGAAAAAAGTCGCTTCCATTCCATTCCGTTCTGCCGCGGTGTAAATTGACCCTTATGGTGAAAATGCTGTTTCGCACTGTCCCGTTTTTACTATCAAGTTTCTGCCATTCTTTAGTACAAGTTCTCTCGAGCTAGATACTAAAGCCGGGACTAGAAACTGGAGGAAACTTAGGGTTTTTGTTATACAATTTTATGTTTATTTATAGTATGATTATTAATTTTTTGAAAATAATATTATGTTTTGTAAAGTAATACTCGTAAGTACAAACATATATTATATAACATGTATCCTTGTATTAGTACCACAGTATCCTATATTAAACTAGAATTCGTTGGCTGGGTCACTTGGAAAGAATTGGGACGGACGGCCGCCGCAGAGCTATTCTTGTTAAAACCACTTCGTCTCAAAGTTCGTGAATCGAAGAACTTCACGTAACGCGTCAGCTACATTTGGTGATCAATTGGTGATGTGAAATGTTTAAAAACGTGATGGCATTCCCGTATATAAGAAGACGATACTTAAATCAACTTCAAACTTTTTTGCGAACACTGATCAATTAATTTTACGGCAATTGACATTTGACATAGAGCGCAAAATTGAATGTAGGTAAGTAATCAATGCAACATGATAGACAATTGTCAGATTGAATTTACTTAAGTGCGTCAAAGTAGAGTATTGCATTTCCTATGATCAAATAAGTACATCCAATTTTACGAGTACAATATAAACCAATAGATGTAAAGTTCATTTTTCAGTGTTAATTTTTTTTCTTTTTCTTTTTTCACATCAGTTGTGGAAACGTGATGTGAATAACTCCCCTGCTCAAATATAACTATACTTAGTATATAGTTCTAACTTCTGTAGCTTTTTAATTTCATCTGATTTTAAAAATATGGATTTATCACCATGTTTTCCAGTTGATGGTTAGATATTTTTGGTTAAAAATAATCTAAAAAATTATCTCATGTCTTATCTTTTTATTCTAATTATTTTTAGTACAATTTACAAATGCAAATGTTCAGTCGCCAAGATCTTTTGCAAGTTTCTTAGCTAACGAAGTAACCTTATATTATACCTACATATAGGTAAAGATGAAACGGATAGCAGTTTGGCCGGCGGATACCGGATATTCGGCCAAACTTGTGGACGAATATCCGAATATGCGGCCACCGGATATCCGGCGGAACTTAGCCGTTTGCCAAAATCTATCTTTCAACATCTTGCAGCAGTGTGTACAGCGAAAAACGTTTTTTGAAGCTGGCCTTATTTATAAAGAGAAGCGAAACCGCTTGCAACGTCTCAATGCAGAGAAATTAGTATTTATTCAATTTTTTTTATATATAAAGATTTACAACTAAAACTAATTATATTTCTTAAGTGATACTGTGGTCGATTCTGTTGTGCAAAATCTCAAATCTAAACTAATTTAAAAATAGTGTTATCCCTTTCAAAATGATCGCGATGGAAAAGGATAGCACTATTTTAAATTAGTTTAGTTTAGAGATTTTGCACAACAGAATCGACCACACTAACTAAATAAAGCAAATTATAAGTTAAATAATATTTTTTATCCGGATTTTTTTTTTTAATTCAGCAGGATGCCGGTTCGGCAATGGCCTGTGTCTGTTAGTTATCCGGTATTCGGGGGGATAGTATTAAGGCCGCCGGATAAGCCGGACACCGGATAGTTACCGGATATCCGTTTCATTGTACCCTTGTATCTAACCAATGTAGACGTTTGAATTGAAAATAAAAATCAGTAATCAGTAGGTACTTATTATATTATTCGATTCTGTTAAAATTTTCTAGTCTTTATCATTACATAAAGTCATTTACAAAATATATTATGTAACTATCCTCAAAAATTATTTATTACGAATATTGACAAAATAGTATTTAGATATCTTGTAGATGATTTGTAATTAATTTGTAAGAATTTAATTGTGGTTTAATGTGTAATAATTGTAGTCATAACTTGTAATACTTATTATATAATAAAGAGATTAGACATTAAATCTGAATTTTTGTTAGTAGCTTGTTTAGAACGACCATACACACATACAAACTTTCAGTGAAATAGTAACTACTAAACCGATTTGGCTGAAATTTAGAATGCAGATAGCTTGAAACCTGGATTATAATAACATAGACTTTATCCCGAAAAATCCATGCTTACCGATGTTACCGCAGGATTTGTGATTAACCGAAATTCCGCTAGTTTAAAAAAAATAAAACAACATTTATGTATATAAAAGTAGAGATGATTATATTAATTTATCCTTAGATACTCAATTAAAGATAAAATTAAATAATTGTACGATTACTCTTTAAATCTTCACTTAAATGTAATTAATATTCTTATCTAGTTACAGCAGAGCCAGTGCTGTAACAATAGACATATACAGTGTGTAACAAAAACCCTGTGGATCCTGTGAGCTGCGTTAGTAGAATGGATATTCAAACATAAATCAACTCATTTGAAAAAACTAATAAATTAAATTATTCAAATTAAATATGAAAATGATTTCTGACCCCTGCAAAGTCTAGGGCGACGAGAAATAGAGCGTTCGAAAGTAAAATGCGCGAGCGACTGGTCACTCGGCGGGCGGCATTTTGTAAATACAAAGGATAGTAGACGGCGCGGCGGCACGCGCAGACTGGCTCACAGGATGCCGCCGCCGCGCTGCCCCTTTGAATTTGGAGATACTATCAGATGTATTAAACATTTTTCGAATGTGTCTATTTTATTAGCTATTTTGACTATGAGCCATAACATGAACCAGTACATGATTTTTTAAATAAGATGTTCATTAATGGTACACCTACACGATTATGTATAGGTACCTAAAAGGGCCAACAGGGTTTTTGTTACACACTGTATATATATTTAAACACAGTACGATACAAAAATGGCGAACTGCACAAAAATGTCACCAATTTATTGGTGTCAATAATATTTGCTTTGACACCAACGGCGTCTGTAGTAAGCCGACTATGAACCGCTGTTTACACCACAGACAGATCACTACACTTGTTATTATTCTGCACCAATGACAAATACTTTATGCTAAGAGGACAGTAAAGATGTGATGTATGTTGAAGCCAAAAATTTCTCGAATATGGCGTCGCGCGTCGTACATTTCGGTACCGCTGACAGCACATACCGCTGTCGGTCGCTTACATTAGCGCCATTTTACAGCTTTGACAACTTTAAAATCCGGCTTTAGGGCGGACCTAAAATTGTATGCATGACGTCAGTAAGCGCTGATCCTTTTATATGTTTAATCCATGGTCTGCACGCTTGTTTCTACAGCGATGGTTTCCGCAATATTGTGGCGTATAAGATGGCGCTGAAGCGCCTGTCGTTATTGTGTATCCGCATGTGTTGTGACAGAGTCCTCTTGTGACCTCAATGTGTCCTACACCTCTTTATTGTTCCAAACCTGGATGGTGAGTCTTACTGTGTGCTTTTAAACTGCAGTTCTGCACGAACGCCTGCCCGCACACCTTGCAAGTGAAGCGTCTGTCGTTGTTGTGTATCCGCATGTGTTGTGACAGAGTCCTCTTCCTCGCATACGACTTCTTACACACTTGACACTCGAATATACGTTTACCGTTATGCTTGATCATGTGGAGTTTCAACGAGTCACCAGTGTAACACGAGTACGAGCACAGCTCACACTGATAGTCCTTTTGTTCGAGGTGAAACCTCTTCATGTGGATGGAAACCCTAGTTTTCCTGTCAAACACTTTATCACAGACGTTGCATTTGTATTCAAGCTTGGCAGCCCCGTGTGCTTCTTCCATGTGTCTCTGCCTCTTGAAATACTCGGTGAAACGTTCGTCGCATTTGCTGCATTTGAACCGTTTGAGCATTTGATGGACGACTGCGATGTGGCTTTTTAACTTCAACGGGGTTGTGTAGACTTTTGAGCAGGTCTCGCATTGGTAAGATCCTTGATCGTGCTGTTTGGAATGTACCTGTAACGTCAAGAAAACTTGGTCAAGTGCGAGTCAGGCTAGCGCACTGAGGGTTAATGTTACTGAGTAATGGGGCTTGATAGTATGGATACTATCAAGCCCCATTACTCAATAGCATTAGAGTAAACTAAACACCCCTGCCTACCAAATTCAAAAACGAACAAAATAAAATCACGTTTGTTGTATGGAAACCCACTTTAATTTTTTATTTTATTTTATTTATACTATTTATTTCTACAGTGAATAGGTATACATGTAATTATATACTCTGTGAAAATTTTAAGCGTTTACCTGTTACCATTATCAATATATAGCAAAAAAAAGCACAAAAACACGCTTGTTGTATGGGAGCCCCCTTTAATATTTATTTTATTCTAGTTTTTACTTTTTAGTATTTGTTGTTATAGCGTCAACAGAAATACATAATTTGTAAAAATTTCAAGTC
The DNA here is from genome assembly GCA_963855885.1 of Coenonympha glycerion. NCBI lineage: Eukaryota > Metazoa > Arthropoda > Insecta > Lepidoptera > Nymphalidae > Coenonympha > Coenonympha glycerion. Next base: position 7,760,488 of record OY979651.1, on the reverse strand, counting down.
TGTAGCTATCAAGCTTCAAGAGATACAGCCTGACGACAGACAGACGGACAGACGGACAGCGAAGTGTCCATAATAGGGTTCCTTTTTTACCTTTTCTGTACGGAAACCTAAAAAACAATATTCAGTTTACCTTCAAACGACTCTTCGTCACAAATCCTGTACCGCACTCCTTACATATATAATTCCTGAAATGCACATTCATATGCCGATCTAAAGCTCCGAACGTTTCAAAACTGCATTTACACACTTGACATTCTAAATTACTATTTAATTTGAAGGGAATGATTCTGTCGGGGTAATCCTGAAATTTCTTTCCATGTTTTTTCGTTAAATGCAACTTCAGTTCGGGCAGACTTGGGATTTGTTCGTTGCATATCGTACACTTCAGATCTGTGACGTCCACGTAGACTATAAAAGCTTCGGCTCCTGAAAGAGAAATAAATAAATATATCCGGACATTGATACATATAGCAATCTAGGCATGACAATTTTATACAGTGTGTAACAAAAACCCTGTTTGTCCCTTTTGGGTACCAATACATAATCATGTAGATGTACCATTAATGAACATCTTATTTAAAAAATCATACTGGTTCATGTTGTGGCTCATAGTCAAAATCACACTAATATCACACTATATCACACTATCACACTATCCCACTATCCTAATCCTAATCCTAATCCTAATATCCTAATAATATTATAAAGGCGAAAGTTTGTGTGTGTGTATGTTTGTTACTCCTTCACGGCTCAACTACTGAACCGATTTAGCTGAAATTTGGAACATAGGTAGATAACCTGGATTAAAACATATTTGATCCCGGAAAAATCCGTAGTTCTCGTGGGATATTGAAAAAACCCAAAATTTCCACAGAAATCTATAGCCACCTCTATAGGTAAATTGCTTTAGGAGACTTCCGTGAAAGTAGGTATTAGGTAGGCTGGTAGGTAGGTTATGGGAATGGGAACGAGAATATCACGTTTCCCTCGGGATTTGTCTAAAGTCGAATTTAACGCGAGCGGGGCCGCGGGCGAAAGCTAATGATTGTAGCTAATAAAATAGACACATAAAAATGTTTCATCTGATAGTACCTCCAAATTCAAAGTCGCGACGCAGCGTGGCGGCGGCGGCATCCTTCGAGCCAGTCTGCGCGTGCCGCCGCGCCGTCTACTAGGTATCCATTGTATTTACAAAATGTCGCCCGCCGAGTGACCAGTAGCTCGCGCATTTTACTTTCGAACGGTCGCTCTATTTCTCGACGCCCTAAAGTTTGCAGGGGTCAGAAATCATTTTCATTTTACACATTACAATGATTTAATATTTAATTTAAATACTTTAATTTATTAGTTTTTCCAAATGAGTTGATTTTTTAAGTTTGAATATCCATTCTACTTACCCAGCTCACATGAACCAAAGGGTTTTTGTTACACACTGTATATATTCAAAAAGAAAGAAAAGACTAGCTGCCCCAGCATACGTTGTTTTGTCGTTTAGGGATATAAAAACAGCTGACAAATTACTCTCAATACCTACTGAACATACAAAGAAAATTTCATAACAATCATTCAACTTGTTTCGAAGGAGTTTGGTAACAAAATTTTGGTACGAGAATTTTATATGTATATTAGATTTAATAAATATTAATATTGCAAAAGCACCCAATGATAATACATTTCACAAACACATGAGTTGTGGAAATCGAACCTACGACCTCCGACGCAGACGGCAAGATCGCTAACGCTGCGCCTTTCTTAAATACTTGCCTTGTGAATGTAGCGCCGGCTTTAGGTCGGTCTTGGTGTGCTTTGCTTGGTGTTCCTTTATCTTGGCCTGGTCCGGGAACATCATGGAACAGTAGAAGCACGGGAACCCGTTCTTGTGCTTCGGCTTGAATGGAGTAACGTTAGAGTTTTCTATGATGAGAGTTGAGTTGTGGATGTACGCGAGTTTTTCTATACATGGTTAGAGTTAAATACTTGCCTTGCGCATGTAGGGCCGGCTTTAGGTCAGCTTTGGAGTGCTTTGCTTGGTGTTCCTTTATCTTGGCCTGGTCCGGGAACATCATGGAACAGTAGAAGCACGGGAACCCGTTCTTGTGCTTCGGCTTGAATGGAGTAACGTTAGAGTTTTCTATGATGAGCGTTGAGTTGTGGATGTATGCGAGTTTTTCCAGTCGGTTGTCTCTTTTTATTTGGGAGCTAGTTGGAAGTTTCGTGTCTTTGGTTTCCTTTGTGTTGTCTGTGAGTACAAATGGAAAAAACTGTCAGTGAAAATCAATGACGAAATACGCTACGCTAAGAGGACGGGAAATATGTGACGTTTGACGACCTCCCTAGCGCAGGGGACGCGCACTCGAGTGGTAGGTCGCGGGTTCGATTCCTTTGGAATTATATTATTTCTAAATTGGCTGAGGTCTGGTCTGGTGGGAGGCTTTGGCCGTGGCTAGTTACCACCCTATCAGCAAAGACGTGCCGCCAAGCGATTTAGCGTTCCGTTGCGATACTGTGTAGAAACCGTTGGGGTGACTTTACTTACCCCTTCCAAGTTAGAACCAGCCGAAGATGTTAACTTACTGTTAACATGTTCGGCTGCATCATCACTTACCATCAGGTGAGATCGCAGTCAAGTACTAACTTGTATACTATAAAAAAAAAAGCCAAAAATTTCTCAAATATGGCGCAGCGCGTCATACATTTCGGTACCGCTGACAGCACATTTTTCTGTCGATTGCACACATTAGCGCCATTTTACAGTTTTGACAAATTAAAAATCCGGCTTCAGGGTGGAGCCCAAAATTGTATGTGTGACGTCAGTAAGTGCTGATCCTTTAATATGTTTAATCAATGGTGAAAATGCAGCACTCATTGTAGAGCAATCATCTCAAAATAGCTCAAAAGCGGCTCAAAACCGCTAAAAAAAAATCTTGACAACATCAACATGTATACGTAAACAATTGGAGGGGCGTTCATAAAATAAACGCCAAAAATAAAAAACTGTAACGACCTTTATACAGTCCGACAAGGCTCTCTTGGCACTTGAATATAACATTGACAGGAGGGCGCTGTTATAGAACAAAGGCATTTAGAAAATAAAATCTCCTCAATGGTACCTACCTACTTCAATTAAAGTTTAAAATAGTGAACAGTAAGCAAAAACAACGCAAAATACAATAGCGACATACCGACAGAGCGAACTATGAAACAGTATCACAAGATTAGGCGGCGTTAGTACGGATTTTTTCCACGCGCCAAGATAGCCTTGTCGCACTAAATATATTTTTAATTACTACACCAAAGACAACTATACTATAGACCCGGCGGACCGCGCGAAAAAATGTCGCCAGTTTATGGGAGCAAAACCCCCTCCGGCGTCAGTAGTAAGCTGTAAGCCTGTATTTCGCAGGAGTTTCGACTAGGGTTGCCAGATATACGCTTATCATTTCCTGGAAATTCAAACCCGACTACAAAGAGTCCAACTACAAATGGTGGCTGTTGAACGGGCAGTAAAACCAGTAAATAATTTAAAAATTGAAAAACACGACTGCCCTGTGGTAAAACGACTACTTACTACTTTTTTTTATTATTTATCACTTTATTTTGCCATTTTCGAAGCAAATTTACCCACTATGGAGCTAAAATCGCGTCTTCCCCTGTTGTCGTCCCTAACTTTATAGAAAAAACTAGTGCTCATGAATTCCGGGACAGTAGAGTGTAATTACTGGACACGGGAACACACGTGAAATTCCGGGACTTTCCCGGAATTCCCGGCCATCTGGCAACCCTAGTTTCGACAGATGGAGCTTGTATGAAGGTTTACGTAAAATGTTCGGATGGGCTCATCTTGATGTTATTACCATAGTACTACACACAATAAGTAATTCTTCATCACCTGCCAACTCTTCATCCATGGAGTCATCACCGGAGCGCCAGTCGTTCTGGTCCTCGTCGCTGGACTGCGGGTCCGGTTGCTCACACTTTATTTCCACCATCACCATTGATGATGAAGGATGGGTTACTGGAATATCTGGAATTTGATGATAAACATTTATAGACCTATATCGGGGTGACCGAGCTTCGTTCGGTAGTATTACTACTGGCCAAAAGATGGCAGCAGGAGTCATATTCTTTTTTTTTGGTCAATTCGACATTTTCTAAAAATGAATCCTAGCCCCCAAAACCCCCTGTATACTCATGAAAATCGGTTGAGCTGTTTCCGAGCTTCAGATTATATAGAATTATACATTGGATATCATAATGCTGAAATATGCATGCAAATATGCACAATCAAAAATAGTTAACATTGGTACTGGGGGTAGTTCTACATTTGGTCAATTGGTATAGTCTATTCGATTAGAATTTGTTGTTACAAGTACACGAGCATCTGTTTGATGTTGTTGTTCTCAAAGGACATCAAACGATGCCTCAACGTTCGCATCGTTTTCAACAAATTCTAAGCAAATAATCTATAGTTGCTCTTTAAATTAAGCCTGTACTCTCTATGGTGCTTTTAAAAACACATTTTTTTTTAATCTATTTATAGTCAATAAAAATCTTCAACTTGTAAAAGGTAAGTAAAACTCACCCCAACGGTTTCTACACAGCTCGCACGGGAACACTAAACCGCTTGGCGGTGAGTCTTTGCTGGTAGGGTGGTATAACTACTCACGGCAGAAGCCTCTTTTACGCTATACAAGTTAGTACATGACCGCTATCTCACCTGATGGTAAGTGAGCCTCTCGACAGAAAATCATGATCTCACCAGTGGTAGAGTCCTCCTTCTTCAGCTGGCAGCTGGTGAGACTCAGCTCAGCCTCCAGCACCATCCTCTTAAAGCTGCAGGCATCCCTCAGCCGCAGCACACACACCGAACATATCAAGTTGCTCTTCCCGCTGTTTGTACACAACTGGAATATCATTATAAAATAAATAATTGTCTATATCAGGACATTATACACTTTGGAATCTAGCTCCGAAGTTATATAGAGGATAACCTATGTCATGCTCAGCTCACAAACATTTTCATGTAGTAGTGGGAATCGAAAGTGTAACAAGAGTGGCTTGAAAGTTGGCGGTTGACTGTAATCACACCTAATGGAAAGTGATGATACAGTCTAAGGTGGAGTGCACAAAGATTTATGTATATTTATCAGTTATCTAGTACCAATAACACAAGCCATCGCTTACTTTGGGTCTAGATTGCGATGTGTGTAAAGCCCTGAAAAAAAAAACTCAAAAACTCCTAGTACAAAATATTAAAAATAATTCAAGGGTTGGCATCCTACTTACGAAAACATTGAAGCACTCCAAGAATATCTTGGAGTAAACCTCCCTCGTGCCGTTCCACTCGTACTCCAGCATCAGGTCGCGGTGCTGGCCCGGCGCCCGGCAGCACCGGCATTCACCGTACTTCGTATCGACGAGGTTTTCACTCATTATTTTATTATTATGTCAGCAGGCAAATTGGCAACACGATAAAGATAAATTCTTCAAACTAACAAATTTCGTAAAAATAAATAAACAAAGCGTTAGCGAAAGCAACCACAGAACCACAGATTAGGTACTCCAAAGAGTATATAATCACTTGAGGTACTCTAGTGATTATATACTCTTTGAGGTACTCTATAGGTACCACCACAGCACAGAGACCACAGACCACAAAACTAGACAGAGACAACGACGTAGAAAAGAAACGTCAGAACCAGTGGTGCCAGATTAGGCGAATTATCGCCATTTAGGCTACCTCGGGGGGTCAATCGGCGACCAAAAATCCCGATTGGCTACCGGTAGCCATTTAGGCTACCTGGAAAATAGAAATGGGTGATTTTAGGCTACCTGACCAAAAATTATCTAATAATTTCTCTTAAATACGTTTGTTGTGAAAGTTTCATTAGAAACGTATGTAATATCAAGTTATATTTTGTCTTTCCATGCTATTTGCTTTCTCAAACGTATTGCAATTACTATGACATTGTGTAGGAATGAGATGGAGATACATAAGTGCGTTTGACACAATAATCTTTTACTATACTTTATATTAGCCGGACAAATAAAGTGACACTTCATTAAGACGCAATTGCCCTGAGTGACGGAAATTTACGTCACGTATCCGTATCAGTTTCATTTGTATGGGTAGTAACTTTTGAATAAAATTTGAATTTTTGCGCCTGGAAGTTTAGTATGGTATTCTGTATCTCAATGATCTTCATCAAGCTTTTAAGCTATTGCATAGCTTCTATCGCAGCCCTTGAGCGTGGAGACCGAATCCAGAAAATCCGTAACGAAAATAACCTAAACCCTCCACTCCGACCGGCCCGCTCTATCGCAGGCCTTGAGCGTGGAGACCGAATTGAACGTGCCGGTTTAATTTGCGCGGCAGTCTACGAGTGCCACACGTCTTTTTTTATCCATTGAACGATTTTCCTCAAAATTTTATTTGAATGATAAATTAAAGTAGCAATGTATAACGAACTTTAGAAAAGAGTTATCATCACTGCAAGTTTAAATACAGAATATGACCCCACGGTCCACCATAAGTTATAGTTTGTTAATTGGTACCTACCTATAATAAATAAATATATTATGACTTTTCGCTTCACGTTGGTTTTTTTGCGCGTCTTCTTTATTTGGGTCTAAAATATAGGTCTGAAAGTTCAAAGTTTTAGGCGAATTAGGCTACTTGTGCAAAAAAAATATTGGGCGAATTTAGGCTACTCAGCAGGCAAAATTGGGCGAATTCAATTGACAAATATCTGGCAACCCTGGTCAGAACTCAGAAAATTGTAAAAAAAAATACATAACCAAAACAAGATGTGAATGTTTTGGATTAAAAATTAAAATATATTTTTTATTTATAACACCTGTGAACGTGGAAGTTGTTGATAAAAATGGAAAAAAATACAATTAACTTGCGCCACGGCAAGTGCAGGTTCTGTTTATCAGAGGGCAAACATAGAGACATAATGAAAGAATACAACTCGAATGGTATTCGCGAAGTTTATCACGAATTATTTCAGGAGTGTTTTAATTTGTATGTAAGTACCTATATTTTCATTGCTGGCTTTGGACCAAAGCGGCCTTTGGTATCAAAGCAGTTTGATTGGATAAATACCCTCTTCGATTCAGTATTCCCCACCACCTAAAAACCTTGGTCATCCTCAACCTGTATCATATTTCCATTGTTTTTTTACACTATACAAGTTAGTACTTGTCATCTCATAGATCTCATCTGATGGTAAGTGATGATGCAGCTGAAAATATTATTATAGTAATTTAGAAGGCCAAAGGGATATAGATATTTCAATCCACGATGACGCGCCCCACTCTGTCAAACTATAACCTGCAGTTGGATAGATAGCAACCAAACCTTTATCATTCTGAAACTGCTGCGCTGATCTCCATTCTATGGATCGCTGACTGTCAACGTAAAATTGAAGACACTTGATTTTTGCCATTTCTGATTGTTGCCTTGGCATGCCTTACCTGGCATGAGTGTCTATGGAACTAAAATAATATGACATTCGAAACGATGGTCACTATAAATGTCAATTTAGTACAGTCAACGTTCGAGCGTAGAGCTTCATATGGGCACAAAAAAGGAACTGTCACATGTATAGAATGGAGATCAGTGGACTGTTAAGATCTCATGAAGACCTGCCAATGCAGCACGAGTACATGGAGATCAATATGGATCAGACAGAGATAAGAGAGAGACATGACTAAGCCTAGCCCTGCAGGACTGTTTGGAATGTTCGTAGCTGTGCACCAACTCTGCGCGGAGCTCCTTGATCTGCGGGGAGTGCGTGCAGCGGCTGCGCGACGCCATCAGCTTCAGGGTGATGGTGGTGGAGTCGGAGCAGCAGCTGGTCAACACCCTGGACGAGAAGGAGACCTTGTTTGTTAATAGTAAGTTTCTTTATTTAACAATTAACAGTACGTATAGTAAGGGGGATGTGATGCTGCAGACTAAGAAATGCAGGTGGCAATGGACGGGACATGTTAAGGGAAAAAACTATAAAGTGAACTAGGCTAATCACAGAATGAGTAGCAAGGGACCGCTCAAAATGCAATAAAGGGAGACAAAGAATATTTTTTTACTGGTCACTTGGCGGGCGACATTTTGTAAATTCAGAGGATAGTAGACGGCGCAGTGGTACGTTTTGATTGTCTCAAGGATGCCGCCGCCACAGCGCCGCGCCGCGTCGCCCATTTGAATTTGGAGGTACTATCAGATGTATTAAACATTTTTTATGTGTCTATTTTATTAGCTACTAGCAAACCTGGCGAACTCCGTTTCGCCACCAGATGGCTTCGTTTTATGTAACATTTTTTAATTTTTTTTTTATTTTTTCTAAATTTTCTTTGCTATAAACCTCACGGAGCCCGAGACCTTTCCAACGAATACAAAACCGTGGAAATCGGTTCGTGCGTTCTGGAGTTATAGCGTCAGGAAGGAAAACCCGACTTATTTTTATATAGTAGATTTTGACTATGAGCCATAACATGAACCAGTAAATGATTTTTCAAATAGGATGTTCATTAATGGTACACCTACATGATTATGTTATGTATAGGTACCCAAAATGGCCAACAGGGTTTTTGTTACACACTGTATGTACACAAGTGCCTAAAACTGCATTTTATGCGCCCTACACGTACATAAACAGTTGTTGAAAGTGAAAAACAAATTCTTTGTCTTACTAATTTCTTTTAGTACATTACAGTGGGCGAAGCTCACCAGGAGGTGGACGTGAAGGTGGAACAAGCTGCCGCCCCGGATGAACAGAACCCTGACGTTGATCAAATTTCATTCGCCGATGAATATTATGATGGTGAGTTGCATTAAGCAATTAAAATATCTGGGTGACCGCACTTTGCTCGGCAGTTTAACGACTGGCCAATAGATGGCAGCAGGAGTCATATTTTTATTTTTTTTTTGGTAAATTCGACATTTTTTAAAAATGAATCCTAGATAGATCGATTTATCGCCCCCAAAACCCCCCTGTATACTAAATTTCATGAAAATCGTTCGAGCCGTTTCCTGTGATCCAGATTATATAGAAATATATATATATATATATATATATACAAGAATTGCTTGTAAAGGTATAGGATAAAATAATCAACATCACATACATTGCTCCGATCCCTTAGTAAGTAGCTTATGCACGTGTGTGATGGAAATCAGAAACAACGAAGGTACCACAACACCCGTACCCGAGACAATGTAGAAAACTTATTTTTCTACATTGCCGATGGGATCGAACCCGGAACCTCAGAGATGGCGGCGCCCTGAAAACCGGCACGCTAACCACTCAACAACGGAGGTAGTTACAATATAGCATTAAAAGCAGTGATAGCTCAGTGGTTCTGACCTCTGCCTCTCATAAGGAGGTCGCGGGTTCGAATCCTGGGCAGGCACCTCTGACTTTTCTGTGTTATATGAGTTTTTATGAAACTAAATATCACTTGCTTAACAGTGAAGGAAAACATCATGAGGGAACCTGCATGCCTGAGTTCACAAAAATGTTCTCGAAGGTGTGTGAAGCCCGCCAACCCGCACTTGGCTGGATGGGGTATGGCCTAACCCCTCTCAGTCTGAGAGGAGACCTGTGCCCAGCTGTGGGACATAAAAAGGGGTTGAGAACGATAGCATTTATTCTATGTTAGATTTTATATATTTGTTGTTATAGCAGCAACAGAAATACATCATCTGTCAAAATTGCAAGTGTCTAACTATCACAGTTCTAGAGATACATCTTGGTGACTGACGGACAGACGGACAGCAAAGTCTTAGTAATAGGCTTCCGATTTTTACCCTCTACCCTAAAAAATATTTTTAGGGAAGAGAACCCTAAAAATATTTTATTTTTATTGTAGATAGGCTTGCGCTTGACGACAATCATGCCTGATTGAAAGCAATGATGAGGTCTAGGATGGAGCGCGCTTGCCTAGAAAATGCCTATTCACTCTTCTCTTGAAGGCACCCAGATTGTACTTGGCTGAAAACATGGAGGCTGGAAGTGCGTTCCATATACCTTAGCGGTTCGTATCAGAAACGTGGAAGAAAAACGTTTCGTGCGAGTTTGTTGGATGCCAACCACATAAGGATGCCACCGCTCTCGTCGTTTTGCAGTCCTATATTATTAATTGGAAATATTTTCTTCTCTACGTAGACTTCTCAGATGCACTGTCCAAAAGTGAAGAAGAGTTAGTAGATGGTGAAGCAGAGCTCGTGGCGCGGTTCCCGCCGCCCCTGCTGAGGCCGTTACCTACCATTGGTGCGCTCGAGAACGATCGCTTCTTCAGAACACTAGAATCATTGAGAGGTACATTGATAATAATAGGGTATTTGACTCCAATTTTTTTATTACTTTATTATAAAGTAGAATTAAAATAATGACGTGCACTGAAAGAACTAATTAAATCGATCAAATAACAAAAAAGTTATAAGCATTTAAAGATTTGTGATTAGACAGAGATAGCAACAGAGACATTGTGACGTCACACCGTACCAATGCCATAGTAGCTTCGTGCGGCTTCATACAAATTTTCGTTTTGCGAGAAAGGGATAGAAGATCCCCCCACTCCAAAGTTTAAACGCCTGTAACTTTGTAAATCTTCGTTGGATTTTAATATTTCTTTCACTGCACGTTATTATTTTTATCCTAGTTTATAATAAAGTAATATTTTTTATCAAATTCAAAAGTAGTGTAAGACCCAATAGTCAAGATAGGCCCATCCGAACATTTTACGTAAACCTTCTTCTTACAAGAAAATGTAGAGCCATGTGTCGAAACTCCTGCGAAATACTGCGTAGGCTTACAGCTTACTACTGACGCCGGAGGGGGTTTTGCTCCCAAAAACTTGCGACATTTTTTTGCGCGGTCCGCCCCGTCTAGAGTATACGTCAATGGAGAGGTATAACATCATTACCTTTCCTTCCATATAATAATTTCCTATTTATTTAGTCTTATTGAGCTTTCAAAATGAGAATCAAAAAAATAAAAGACGAAAGTTTGTGTGTTTGTTTGTTACTGTTATAATTTATAATGCGCCGCAACTTCTGAACCAATTTATCTGGCATTTTTAAGGATAAGGAACTTATTTTCATTTATAAAACTGCTGGTAATACGGTTTATTTACTCCCTTTTTTTATTGCTTTGTAAACTAAGATTAGAAATAATGACATCCATTGAAAATAAAATTCTTATCCAACAAGGAAATCAAGCATTTGAATAACTGTTGTTGTTTAATGTTTTTATTATTTGCTTGATTTTAATTCCTTTTCAAAATTTCATTCATTATTGAATATTGTTTCAAAATGAGTAAAATAAATCAATATTTTGATTTGGGTAAAATACCCTATTAGGGCATTAAAAGTCTAGATAAAATTTATTTTTCATTTGAGTAAAGAATAATATGAAGACTAATGCTCCCAGGACCTGATTCCTGATACAAAGTTACTCGCTTTTTTTACTAGAAAATCATGAACAAACGGCTGCCTTCAATCTTCATCACCAAATCTTCGAGATGTCCCTATAGGTCATTTTCACATTAATATTAACGACTTCTAAGTTCAAAGAGTTCTTGATTGTTCCCAGGAAAAATAATAACAGCCGCCTCAATAAGGAACTTATTAGATCCAAAGCGTAAGAGAGTTCAATCCAAAGTATACGTAACAGAAAAAGTGGCGCATGTGAACAACGTATCGACAATCCTAGAGAACTCCAACCTCACAGCCTTCAAGACCAATAGAAGGAAAGGGCATCCTTGCTTCTACTGCAGTAGAGTCTGCGACACATTCCACCAACTTCACGACCACCAAGCGACGGAGAAATGCAAAACAAACGTCCGGCAAATCCTCAACAAAACCCCCACAGAAGCTTTAGTTGTCTACGTCCATGTCACAGACTTAAAATGCACTATATGCAACGAGAAAATACCAAACATGAACGAGTTGAAATCGCATTTGGTACGCGTGCACAAAAAACATATCTATTCTCAATACGGTGATAGAGTCATCCCGTTTAAATTAACGAAGAACAACGAATACGAGTGCCTCAACTGCGGGTTTAACTTCGAAACTTTCGGCGCTATGGAGAGACATATGAACGTGCATTACCGAAACTACATTTGCGAGCAATGTGGCGCAGGTTACGTCACCAAAAACAGATTAAAAGTCCACTTAAGATGCTCGCACGTCAGCGGAAGCTATCCTTGCGACATCTGCAAGAAAGTCTTCGATACTCAATACAAGTATAAGTCACATGTGGACTATGTGCATAAGAATGTTAAGAAGAATAAGTGTCCCAAATGTCCGGAGAGGTTCACCGATTACTTTGACCGCCACAAACACATGGTAGACATACATGGCGACCCTCCTTTAAGGTACAAATGCAAGGTTTGCGATACCGCTTTTAAAAGGCGTTATGCGCTGTCTTGTCACATGAAACGGAGGCATTTAGAGGTTAAAGACGTCCAGTGCAGTGTGTGTTCGTATAAATGCTACAACAGGACGGAGTTAAAGGCGCATATGGTCAAACATAACGGCGAAAGGACGTACGAGTGTGTGGTTTGCAAGAAATCGTACGCGCGGAAGAAGACTCTAAAGGAGCATATGCGTATACATACGAATGACAGACGTTTCGTTTGCGTGGTCTGCGGACAGGCGTTTGTTCAAAACTGCAGTTTGAAAGGGCATATGAAGACCCATCACGCAGATCAAAGATAACTGTGTTACAGTGCTGTTTGGAAAGGAAAATCTTGGTTTTTAACGTATAGGCCTAATTTACAGGCTTTTATGAAGAAAGATGGAAAGGACTGCACCAAGAAGAATAGGCGAAGGACTCATTTATTTATTTAATATCTGGGTGATCGAGCTTTGCTCGGTAGTATATCTACCCACCAATAGATGGCAGCAGTGGTCATATTTTTTTGGTAAATTCGATATTTTCTAAAAATGAATCCTAGATAGATCGATTTATCGCCCCCAAAACCCCCTTCATACTAAATTTCATGAAAATCGTTCGAGTCGTTTCCGAGATTCAGATTATACAGAAATATATATACATACGAGATATATATACGAGAATTGCTTGTTTATCTTTTTGCACACACATACATAAGAATACAGATATAGAAATACGGAACACAGTGAGCGCAAAGGCGGCCTTGTTGCTAGAGCAATATTTCAGGCAACCTTTGGTAAGAAGATCAGTGGAATGAAGCGCGAGACGGTGCAATATAATTTAAAGAAAAAAATTTAAAATTAAAGTTATTGTTTACGTTCCAATACTGGGATAACAAGTCTACTCTCAGATCGAGAAGGTTTTCGCAATACTTGTCTAATTTCGATATTAACAATAATTAACCTCATAAAACAAAGTTAGATTGCGGTTCGGTAAGAAAAAGGATTTTTATGGTTTTACTTTTTCTACAGTAGTAGGTACGGAACCCTCAGTGAGCGAGCCCGACTCGCACCTGACCAATTATTTTTTGTATCACCGCCACCCATTAACATTTGCAGCATCAGAGGAAGTGCAAATGCGTTGCCGGCTCCTAAGAAATTAGTTTATCCGCCCCTTGAATAACCCCATCTTATAATTTTGAGGGAACACTGTTGCTGGTAGCTGGTTCCATAGTTTGTATGTGCGTCGAAAGAAGGATCTGGCATACCGGGTTGTCAGGTTACACATACCTTTGAGAGCATGATGAGATATGTCTATAATGTATTTAACTTATTAGTCATTACATCCCAGCCCAAATCATTGGACCTAAAAAGCTGTCGATGCAAAGGTTCTTTATGATGTAGAAAAAGACAGGATTTTTCTAATCCCACACGATTATCCAGGCGAAGTAGAGATCGATCAGTTACCGAAGAATAATTATGCTTCGCAACTTTTTTCTTAGCAATTTTGATTTACGTTTTGTATATGCGGTCCCACGCATCAGCCTACAACACGGAATTTTAAATTTATTTTGATATTTTATTTATTGTTTTTTTTTTTTTTTTTTTTAATGTTGGCAACACTTTTTTTTTTATAATGGCAACACTATCTCCCCACTCCTATCAATACTATATATAATTCCTCACGAACATTAACTCGTCATTACGTGTTTCCGTGCTGAAGCCTACGCACATCACAGAAACCCGCTCAAATCTTATCACCGCTACGAACATGGGGAAGAAGAGGAAAAACGGAAAGAAACAGGCGGCTGGCACTGGGTGAGTTATATCCATCACTAAAAATGATGCGTAATTGCCAAAAATATGGGCTCTTACCTTCATAATTATGTATGACAAAACCTGCTGTTGTCGCCCATGACTAGCGTGCCTTGTTTACGGTCACGCAGACGGCAGATGGCAGCATTGGGCCAGCGGCGCCACTTACGCGCGCGGCGGCGCCACTTACGTGCGCGGATGAAACAAGATGGTCTCTCGTAATACTGCGGATCACGATCATCGGCCACGATCTGGATGCGAGCAACTAATAACCTGGGTTGTATCCGTCCCTAAAAGTGATGCGTACTTGCCAAAATCTGGGCTCTTACCTTCACAATTCTTTATGACAAAACCTGTGGATCACGATCATCGGCTGCCATCTGGATGCGAGCAACTAATAACCTGGGTTGTATCCATCCCTAAAAGTGATGCGTACTTGCCAAAATCTGGGCTCTTACCTTCACAATTCTGTAGCGACTCGGTAACGCCTTAGCCGCGTTAAGCACCAGCAATAAGGATATCAAAGAAATCGTAAGCAGAAATATTTTACTAAAGACAGTGTCTTCAATATACTTCGATGGTCTCATAACGAAGCCACGTTCAACACAGATCATCCGTAAGCTGTTACCGAGTCACCGCCGATTGCGGATCAATTTGGACCGGTGTCCAAACGTTATAAGACTATTCGGCCCAGAACCAGATTGCACAAGAACTTCGCAGCTACATAAAAAATGACTATATATTATGTAATTAAAGCTGCATGACACGTGCAATATTTTGTGCTACATGCACCACGCCAAAACCATAATAATAAAAGAGGGCCGTCGTAGATCAATAAGTATTGTGTTTACTAATAGACACTTTCTAGCAAAATATAACGGTCATTAAGATCGATTAAACTTCAAACACCTGCATCATCTTGTGATGGACAAACAAGGGGCAGCGACGAGCCGGTCTGTTTCGCACCTGCAGCATAACAGTGAGGCTGTTCCGCGCCGTGCTGAAGGCGCGCGACCGCTCGCCGCCACCGTCGCCGCCGCGCCGCACTGAAGACACCCAGACCGCGAAAAGAGGTATCGTACACAATATGACGATAACGTTTCTTTCTCACAAGTTTTGGTCTTGTACTACGAATGGTTTCATTATATTATCTTGGATCAAGGGAATATTCCTTGAGACAATACGCCTGTTTTAATGAACAGTGCTTATTTTTGTCCAATATCACGACTAAAAGCATTAAACTTCCAGAATAAATAAGAAGTACTTGAAAATAAAGCGATTCGTTTAGTTATCACTAATTCTCTAAATCTTTATCTAATATATTATATTTATAGAACGTAATGGCATCAGAAGATTTAACATAAACAATCTGTATACATTTTTTGAACCTAATAATTTCAAAATGGTGGCTTACTTTAAGTAAAGCATCTAAGTAATAACACCAAACTACATTTTCTGACATATCGTTTATTGATTGACACTCAATCGCAACGGAAATACGACGTTTCTAATGTGAAATTGTCATTCAATATTATTTATGCAACTACCCTAAAAACATTTACGAATTTACTTTCCTTCCGTTGCATGTACACCATTTTACTACAACAAGTACTAAATTACTTATGTGTACAAGTACTAAATTACTTATGTGTAATAGAACACCATAAAATAATTCTGATTTATTATTTGTTTAATAATATCAAGTGTTTATTCACCTTTATGATTTCATCAACTTGTTTACACCTTTTTTATTTCTGACGAAAATATATCTGGCTGTGGCGCCTTATAGGATAATATTGAGGCGTGCGGTCATTGTTACTTAAATTAATTTTGCCTCTTGCGACTTAAACTGAAAGGCTAGGCTTTTCTTACCTTATATATATTAACATTCTTATTGCATAATATATTCCATTAAGATTTTCACAATACAACCGCAATTCGTTATATCAATCGAATATAAAGCATAAAGTACCCTCATTTTAATAAAATAACCAGAAAAATCTGGCAATGGTATGAAACTTAAAACATATAACATTCCTTTGAGTCCTAATATAATTGATAGTCAGCAAATATAGAAAATATAGAAGCTAATACTTTTACGGCACTGAATAGGAATTCGCAGACCATGCTTTTTGAAAATTTTGATTGACACACTGATTTTAATCTCGGAATTTTTATTCATTATAAATTATCAATCACATTACTGTCAGTTGTCACTACAATTCGCGGGCGCCACAGAGTGTCCCTCGGCAAACCGGCTACCACAGCGGCGCCTCAGGTCGAGGGTGCTGCCATCGCTCGCGCACTACGACCGCCGCCGAACGCAGCCGAGGCGCCCCCGATCCCATTGCGACAAGACGGCGCGTCACAAATTCAGTACAACAGAGCTATTTTGGCACGTGGCCAAAGTCTGAACTAACGCCGCTATCTTGTGCTAATGTTTCATAGTTCGCTCTGTCAGTATATCACTATTGTATGTTATGTTGTTTTTGCTAACTATTAAGTATTTTAAAACTAAAATTTAAGTAAAATTGAGGAGATTTTTTATGGCTGTCTTTGTTTTGCAACAGCGCCCTCCTTCAAGTGCCAAGAGAGCCTTGTCGGACTGTTAAATGATTGATGTTTGGAACGTTGATGCCTTAACGGAATCCTGAAAAAAAAAAAATTAAAATTTAATGCGTTACCGCTATTTATAGTGATTTTAAGTATTTAAAGCAAACGGCTTTAATGTTGTACTCATATTTGTCCCTACGGCCGCGGTTTGCATTGCTTAAAAAATTAACTTGCTCATATATTATGATATTGAAATTAATTTTTGTACATTTCCTTTTAGGATTCCTCGTAACCACAGGACACTCGGCTTCTTGAAAGGTTACTTATTTTTAAAAAATATCTGAAGATGTCTATACCAGACAGAAAAATTTGATAATTACAAAAACTAGTTATAAATTAATTTAAATAATTATAATTATATACTCATATTAATACAATTGTTACTGTGGTCTTAAACTTTCTTAACGAATATTTATTAATTAAGACAAAGATTTGGATTAAGGTATAAAATGTGTGAGAATTCATTCACACAAATCTGCACTATTGTTATTATTTTCACTATAATATGTTAGATGCTTTTCGAATAAAGAGGTTTTTTAATAGTTGAGCTTTTAGGTCCAGGCCAGCTCAACCGAAATACACTATGATCTGTGGATATTGATATTGTTCTAGGTTACTTTTCTGAACAATGGCCACATGCGAACCTCAACCCGGAAACTCTTTCGAAGAAGACTCTTACTCTATAATCTGTAAACTGCTCATAAAGTGCAAACCTTTTCGAAGATAAAACAATTAAACAATATCAATAATTTCAATTCAATTACGAATCGTGTCTCTGTTTTTCAACAACTTTGGATTGGGAACCCAAAACACATGACGTATGGATTTGGGAGTGATTGTCTTTATGGTTCTTGAACTAAAGCACTAAAACTAGCTTACAACGACCCTTTACGCCGCCAAAATTTAAAATATAATAGACTTCTCGTCCTGACACGTTTCAACTAAATTTAGGTTTAAATTCAAGATATCTTTATTTCTCATCGGCCTAACATACAGGCTCTTGTAAAAGGTCCATACGATAGTTTTGATAAACATATTATATTATAGTGATAAACACTAATAACACTTGTTGAAATTGCCATCCTTAATTATGTTTGTCCAGCTACATATATTAAAGATATACCAATTCCATTCATGAAACTAACTACGATTATTCGATTTCATAAAAATAAGAACTGATACAAAGTTGTCATCCTAACTATTAACCCTATTAAGAAAACTTTACAATAAAACGGTATTTGATAAAAGCATATTCAAGCAAACGCCATGCAACAATTAAACAAACAAATAATATCGTTGACAAAAATTTTGTGTCAGCTATACAGACTTCTTGTTATGGCTAATGACGGCCGTCGTTGATATACTCAATAATAATATAGTATAAAAATATTTAAAGTCTTATGTCTCAAAGCTCCTTTTCCTATTTCAATATCATCAGGGCAATAAAATAATGTCATTAATAATACTACAAGTTGGAGCCAAACTCCATCTACTTTTGCTAAATTCTATATAGGTATAGACTTTACGCGATCCATTCTAGAATGAACGAAATAATAAGATGACATGTTATTATTATAACATGTTTACTTAATAAAAAATATTGATTTGGAAAAAGCTTGTTTTATGTAACAGACCAATGTCACAAATTTTATATTTGTTCCTCTGAACATCATACAAAACGTAAATCAAAATTGCTAAGAAAAAAGTTGCGAAGCATAATTAAAAATCAAACGAACTTACCAAGTGAAGTTCGATTGTAATTATGCGAGCAACTTTTTTCGATGCAATTTATACACACCCTCCCTATTAAGTGTCGTCCCTATTAAGTGTCGAGTCGTTTGTGACAACATGCCCAATCCGATACTCAATTTTTGGCTGTCTGTTCACCAGGACAAAAACCGAAAATAAAGTTAACCAACCTGTGGCTTGTGACATCTGAAGCAGGTTTATTAACCGCTTCAGTTAGTTGGTAAGTTTTAAAACGTTTTATCTATATTTATTTATAAATATATTTGACTGTTTGTATATGGGTTCTTGTGCCTTAATAAATAAATACATTATTATTATTATTATTATTATTAAACTTTCATGATAAAATTTAAATATTATGCCCTACCCTAAAATATGTATGTATATGACATACACAAAACAAATATAAAATTTGAATCAACTATCAACAAAATGACGAGTTAATGTTCGTGAGGAATTATATATAGTATTGATAGGAGTGGGGAGATAGTGTTGCCATTATAAAAAAAAAGTGTTGCCAACATAAAAAAAAAAAAAAAAACAATAAATAAAATATCAAAATAAATTTAAAATTCCGTGTTGTAGGCTGATGCGTGGGACCGCATATACAAAACGTAAATCAAAATTGCATCGAAAAAAGTTGCTCGCATAATTACAATCGAACTTCACTTGGTAAGTTCGTTTGATTTTTAAAAATAAAGAACTAAAAACATGGTGTTTTATTTTTACATCCTAACAGTGTACAAATTACCTACAGGTACCTCTGTACATACCTACTCGTACAGGCGGAGCAATAAAATCTTTCTTACCTCCTGACAGATGAATTTTGACTAACACGGCCTTATTGGTGTCAATTCTATTATGCAAAATCTTTAAACTAAGTTGATGCGTCTAAAAATAGTGCTATCCTTTTCCGTGGGGAGCATTTTGAAAGAGATAGCACTATTTTTAGATGCGTCAAATTAGTTTACAGATTTTGCACAACAGAGATGTAGGAGCACACCACGGGTGAGCCCGCGAAATTCAAATTTTTTGTGGTTTTCCGCGACTTTTAAGCTGATAAGACATAATAGGCTTACGGCAGTCAAATTGCGATAATCCCAATATCATCTTCACGTATTTATATAAAAATCTGCTTGAAAGTGTAGAGTTACAGAAATTAATCCGAGATTCGCGAGTTGCTCAATTAAAACTCTTTACTCGGACTAATTTCCTAGGATAGACATTTTTATGCAAAATTTTTGATATAAACGTGTAAAGAAGTAACTGCCATGCTCGCAAAATGACTGCCATAAGCCTATTATGTGTAATTAGCGTACAAATTGCAAAAAGCCACGAAAATTTTGAATTTCGCGGGCAGACCTGTTGAGTTCGCCAGGTGTTGCGGCCCTACCAGTCCGCGAAATTCAGATTTTACTTAGTATTTCGCAAATATTAGACTAACTACACATTGTAGATATATGGCAATGCATTTTGCGGGCCTACTTTTTATGCATCTACATGTTTTTTAATAGAATAGACATTGCTCGAAAGTTCCCACTCATCTCATATTGGTTCCCGAAAGATGATTTTTTGCAGTTTCCCAGATTTCGAGCTATCGGGAACCAATATGAAGTAAATGAATATTTTTGAGCAAAATTTTTATTAAAAACATGTAGGTGCATAAATGTGCCCGCAAAACTCACTGCCATTAGTCTTGGATGTATAATTAGCCTAATATGAGCGAAAAACTAAATAAAATTTGAATTTTCGCGCCCGGATGGTACCCATCGCCCTTAAATTAGTTTTGTTTAGAGATTTTACACATCAGAAGACTGATTGCGTAAGAAAAATGTGTTCATCGTTATCAGCAGATTCTATGCTTCCCGATTGGCTGACGTAAATCTGAGAACCAATTAGTAAGCAGAATTTGTAAACGAATACGATGATGATGAATAGGTTTTTCTAACACATTGTAGAGACTGAATTGCCACCATTGTCTGTTTAAAACCTGCTGAAACAAAATAGCTTGTTTTAAAATTTCCTATCTCTTTATGCTGTTATCTCACGCTTGGCGTGTCGCAAATACGCAGACATGTAGCGAGCCGCGTATTAGCAATACGCCGTGCACAAGGCCCTTATTTTTTCAAAGTTTCACTCAATGACCAAATACGCTACGCTAATAGGACGGGAAAGATGTGATGTATGTTGAAGACAAAAATTTCTCAAATATGGTGTCGCTCGTCGTACATTTCGGTACCGCTGACAGCACATACCGCTGTCGGTCGTATACATTAGCGTCATTTTACAGTTTTTGCAAATTAAATATCCGGCTTCAGGGCGGAGCCTAACATTGTGACGGGACGTCATGAAGTGCTGATCCTACACTATAATCAATGGTTTCACTACAACTAAGGGCATGTCCCCGTGCTTCGACTTCAAGTGCGCCTTCAGGCTGCAGTTCTGTACGAAAGCGCAGCCGCAGTGTTCGCTGTAAACCGCCGGTCGCCGCCGGCCACATGTGGCCCACGTGCTGCCTTCCCGCCTATAAAAAAATCTTCTCCATCTCGAATACATATTCGCCATACATTTTCTATGGAAAAATAAATTCCGCCATTTTGATTTTTTTAGGGTTCCATACCAAAATGGTAAAAATGGAACCCTTATGGTGAGACTTTCTCCGTCCGTCCGTCTGTCACACTCGATTATTTCAGTAACTATCGAAGCTAACAAACTGAAAGAACAGTGGCAGAAATGTACACAAATGAAGTTTAGCGTCTAGATGTAACATTTATTACAAGACGATTCTAGTAAATAACTGAATTTTTTCAAGGTATCACCAGTTATTGTAAAGGACGGGTCAAAAAATAAAATATTTAAAGAAATTCAATTGATTACTGATAGGTTCCGTTTCCACATTCCTGACAGCTAGTGTTGCCGGATGCCAAACTTTTCCACTTTTATACTCCATCTTTTTGACGATCGGTCCACTTTTGTACGAGAACAACATGTAACAGCTACTAAAGAAAATCCTATTTTCAGGTACTAATGTAGAATACACGACAATAACTGTATCAATTTCCATTGTTCCTTTTTTTGCAATTAATTTACTCGAATTATAAAAAAAGATTAAATTACTTTAGGGTTTTCCACTGCCTTGGAGTAAAACTGAATATTATTTTTCCGTGTGAGCCAGTCTCACTTAAATAAACTGTTTGTAGATTTATGATTATTTGAAAGAAAAGTACACCTATTAATTATTATTATTACTGAAATCTATTACAACCGATTATTTTGACCATAGAGCATTTTGTCTTGGTAGTTTAGTGTTTCCGAAATACCCTTGTAATTGAATATTGTTATTATAACTCTATTAGATTTTTCTTTCAGTCGATTGGAGTTTTTTAATTCCGGCATCTCGCAACACTATCCGACAGCTACATGGCTACAACTGTCAACAGTGACAAATTCTCGAACAAGTGACAAGTATTTATCAAAGAGGATATAGTGTATTGTCTATGCTCTCTGATGGTTCATGGCGGAGGTCGCTGTTGTTATAATAGATACTCAATTACAATATTTTGAAAATAAATATTAATTTTTCTCCACTTTTTTGTGAGAAAAATCTTTTAGCATTGAGTTCAGGCTTGCGGGCCCAATCAAAAAAAATTTTTTTCATTTATAGTTGCATTCATGTTGCATTAGCGAAACCAATGTATGGGCCCGCACCATTGTTCTTTGGAATAGTTGTTGGTAATTGCGGCGCGCCGCCATTGCAATCATAAAAAATTGAAAATCTTTTTTATTTTTATTTAAAAAGGGGGGAAACCGGGTCGTCAAAATTTCAAAAAGAGATAACAATATTGAGTGGGGTATCATATGAAAGGGCGTTACTTGTGTATTCTAAAACCAATTTTTATTTATTTTTATGCCTAATAGTTTTTGAGTTATTGAGCAAACTGTCGAAAAAAATACCGTTCCCCCCCCTTATCTCCGAAGTTTACCAATCAAAAAATCTGAAATAATTATGATCAATAGGAATAAACGTATATTTTACAGGAAAAATAAAATGAACTCTCTAACTATTATACTTTTTTTGATAATAACAATAAACCGCCAAAAATAAAGTTACGTTTGCGGTTTGCCAACAAAAGTACCTACATGTAAATTATACTCGTAAATTTATGAACAAAAGTGATTCTTTGAATGTTTTACTTCTTTTATGGTATGGAACCCTCGGTGCGCGAGTTTGACTCGCACTTGGCCGGTTTTTTTCAATCCATCGAATATAGACCTTCGAGTCCTGATCACCTCTTTTGAAGAAACTGTTCTTCCATCTTTTATACTTTCCGAGATATCGAGGAAATTCAAATGTCGGCCATTTTGAATCCGCCATTTTGAAAATTTTTTCAGCTCAAAGCTAGCTAGGTTTCAAATGACATTTGGTCGAGCACCCCCCCACCTATCTCCAATACCCTTGGCTGTGCTCTTCACCTGTATTAGACATCCTAAATCATCAACTCTCTCCGTATTTTTCCTCCGAGTGGATTTTGCCCTTCTATACGAATAGGTCATTGAAAAAAAAAATTCATACAAAATTGTTCAGGAGAGGTGATCAATGAGTCAGTGAGTGAATCAGCACGAGCAACTATATATATTGTAATTTGTAATAGTATGGATGGTAATTTTAAAAACATATTTAACCAATTTGACGAAATTTTTACATATTATATTATGTACATCTTTAGAGCTCATTGCTTATTAATTAATAGAGACAAAAAAGACCGTAACATAATATATTAATGTATTCTATCTTAAATAATATTTTCTTAAACAGTCAACAACAGAAAAATAATTTAAATAAATACTACTAGATAAGTACTGCCTGATTTTTTACAATTACATTATTAATAAAATTAACTGTAATTAATTGATACATTAAAATCTCATTTGACCACGTATCGAACACACAAGGGATTAAAATCCCACTCGAAATACAAAGAGTTCTCATTTCACTTATACTCGCATTCAAAAATGTTCTAACACAACACCTCACTTCACTGCACTGGCGTCCGCATGCACACGCATATGCTCCACCAGAGCGGTCTTCCGCGCGAACGACTTGTGGCACACTTCGCACGGGTACTCCCGCACGCCCGTGTGCGTGGCCGTGTGCTTCTTCAGCTCGTTCAGACGGAAGTACTTATTGTTGCAGAATTTACACTCGTAATTCCTCTCCATCAAGTGATCTCTCTTCGTATGCACCCGTAGAGACTCCATACTCGAACACAATCGCTCGCACAATTTACACTTCACCTCTCTCGCTCTAACGTTGTGCACTTTACGTATATGCTTCTCTTTCTTGCTGGAGTTGGAGAATTTCTCGCTGCAGTAACTGCATCTGAACCTTTGCGAGTTAGTGTGAACTCCGGATTCGTGGGACCTCTTCCTGCTAAGCGTGTCGAATTCCTTCTGGCAGTATTTGCAGTGGAAGACGCCTTTTTGGTGCGTCTGGTAGTGAACGTCGAATGATTTCTCGTTCACGAAACCGGCTGCGCACACATCGCAAACGTGGTTTCTGTAATGCGAGTGCATATGCAGATACAACTGCCGGAACGAGTTAAAACCGGTTTTGCAAATCGCGCACTTCAGGTCGTCGGTGTCAAAACTGAACGGGACTATATGGTTGTTGATGTCCATATGCATTGGCTTCTTGTGGCCCTTTAGGTGCAGCATCATTGCGTCCAGGTTATCCAGGTCGATAGTGCAGAGGTTGCATGTTAAACCGGTTATATCCAGTTTCACGAGGTAATCATACAGCCTTTTCCCTCTCATGATGGTGTCCATAACGGTTGGATGTGTTTTTATGTTGTGCTGCTTGAGTTCTGCCGGATCTCCGAAAAGCTCGGCGCAAAAACAACATCCATATCTCGAGTCTTTCTCGCAGCGGATCGGCGTCGCGTTTGTGTACTTGAATAGAGTCGTGATGTTGTCCAGGTGTTTGATCCTTCCATCCAAGTTGAGGCGTTTTATGTTTGTAGATTTTGCTGGGCCATTTATAGTCACGTCTCTCGGCCCTACAAAGAAAGGAGACATATTGGATTATCTAGTGAACTATGGCACTTGTTAGTTGATTATTTAACTTATGTTTATCATATTATGTTGGTATTATTGATGTTACCATAATCTATACTTATAATAAAACTGTAAAGGGTCGAATTCTGTACATTGAAGATATTTTGAAAATTTTTGTTGGAGGATACTATTTAGTCGATACTGAAGCCAAAACTGTAATTTGTTTTTATTTTTGTCTGTCTGTGGTCTTTCAGCTGTTTAGGTTCTATATAGACCTCTGCGCAGAAGCAACACGCGTAACGAAATCGTTCCTGCACCGTATTGGCGTCGCGTTTGTGTGTGTGAATATCCTTATGCTATCGCCGTGCTTTCTCAGTTCCTCTCGTTTGGCCTTATACGGCGTTCTCATTTTCTTTCTTTGTCTTTTAATCTCCTCTCGATTTATTCCTATAAAGTCGTGTTAGGGCTGATTTTTCAATCGCCAGATAATCGTTAACTAAGGAATAATTATCGACATTTTGACAGATTTTGTATCCCAATATGATTCAAATTGATTCCTCAGAAGATATTTTATCTGACGATTGAAAATCGGCCTTTAGTCGTGAAAGGATTCTACATATCTAAAGCTAGACGTGGCAACAGATATCATGTAAATGTAGATCTACAACTTTGTCTTGAGATTAATTTTGCTAAAACTTACCGTTATATCAAGAAGAATAAAAAAACTCAAATTTTGACCTTTGATCGCGAATAACTTCTGTAGCACACACACACAGGGGTTAGTCTATAAAAAAAAATGTTGCTTCTCACTTAGCGCTTTTATAAGGGGATTGGAGTCTATAAAAGTTATGTTGCTTCTCACTTAGCGCCTTTACAAGGGGATTAGAAAAAAAAATAATGTTTCTACTCACTTAGCGCCTCGCGTATGATGTTGCGAGGCACACGATAGACTATGGACGCCTTGGTCTGCGTCAGCGCCTTGCTGCGCACCGCCTCGAGGCACTTGCGGAAGTCCTCCTCCGTGTAGCGTCTGCCTCGCTTCCGGACGCCCGCTTCGTCTATGACTTGCTCTTCCGGTTTACCGTCGATTTCCAGCTTCACTTCTGCAATGGGAAATGAGAAAGTTTTTGGGGACTAATCTTATTACACTATCTTATCCTATCCTATTGATATGTAAGCGAAAGTTTGTAAGTATGTATAGATACAACAACAACAACAACCGCAACTACTGAACTGATATGACTGAAGTTTGGAACATAATAGCTTATACCAGTGATAGCTCAGTGGTTCTGACCTCTGCCTCTCATAAGGAGGTCGCGGGTTCGAATCCCGGGCACGCACCTCTGACTTTTCCAAGTTACGTGCGTTTTTAGGAAACTAAATATCACTTGCTTAGCGGTGAAGGAAAACATCACGAAGAAACCTGCATGCCTGAGAGTTCACAAAAATGTTCTCGAAGGTCTGGTAGGCTATGGCAAAACCCCTGTCAGTCTGAGAAGAGACCCGTGCCCAGCAGTGGGACATAAGAGTTGAGATGACATAGGCTACTTTTTATCCTGGAAAAAAGTAGAGATTAATCTCTACATGCCCATGCTGCATAAGTAGGCTAATTCACCTATAGTATTATCCTCTTCCTCCTTGGAGAGATCTTCATCCAGGTAGTCTAAGCTGAGGTACTCTGTCTGTATCTCTGCGTCCGAATCCTCTTCCTGCTTCACACCATCACTGCTTTCTGGAACCCAGGAATACAACTGTCATGAAATAAAGCAGTCACAAACTTATCTTGCCCATTGAGGATGTGACACACAGGCACAAATTATAGGTTCTTGTCAGTAAAAGTCAGAACTTTACCTCCAACCATAAAGCAGGTTTGCAACGAGAAGAACTGGCTACAAAAACGGCATTTGCTCTTATCATAATGAACTATATATACAAATTTTCTAACATAGTATGAAAAATTATTACATATCCGGGGTCATCCATAAGTTATATTTCCATTTAAATGTAGTTGTAGTTAGTTGTAGGTTTTTTAGGTTTTCGTTAAGTAATAGTTAATGTTTTTTTTAATTATAATAGATTTCTAAATGTGACGTCACGAAATTTAGGACCCCTCCCCACCCCTTTGTCACACAATGTCACACTTCGTTGATTCTTCTCCCTCCCACTTAACATGTGACGTAATTAATAGATAGGGAGCATCCATATAAGTTTTCACTTCAAATAAGAGTGATTTAAAGCTGTGCTCACCATTTTTCACTTGTTTGAGGATCTGGTCGGAGCACAGAATCTTGTTTTTGAAGCTGACGGCGTCGCGCAGGCTGGTGATGCAACCTTCGCAAATGTGCTCCGTCTTGGTAGAGGGAGGCTGCCACTGCAATCGTGCAACTTTGTTTAGTTGAATGCACTCTCAGGAACTACTGGTTTGATTACAAAGAATGTTTTGGGTTGGATTTATCAAGGAAGGTTTACATGTAACTTCACGCTAGGACCAATAGGAGCGGAGCATGGTAAGGGTTATGAAATTGGTCGCCTTGAATATTTCTTATATTTTTAATCCTCTTAAAAGCCCGGTTAATGGATTCCCACTAGTTGTAAATGTTTGTGGTCATGAGCATACAATATGTTTTCCAGTGTCTGGGTGTTTTCAATATGTTATATTTATGTATATTGTATATACCTAATTATCAGTTATGGGGCTGGACTGTGATTGTGTGTATGTAATGTAAAAAAAACCGAGCATTTTAAGAGGGTTAAAAAATTATTTCTCGAAAACTATTATGCGTCGTACGGTTTGTCTTGGGGAGTTAGACTCCCCCCTTCCGACCTCCTCCCACCCCCCTCCGCTACGGGTCTGGTGCTAAAGAGCCCCCAAGAGGTTGAGAAGTTAGACATTTTCACTGTGACTTGTCACAATACTCACAGGTAACGCGAAGCAGTCTGCCAACATCTCGCCGTAGACCTCGCGCTCGTCGCCGCGCTGGTGCTCCGTCCACAGCTCCTGCAGCCCCGCGCGCTCCAGGCAGCACCGGCATCGCTGGACCCCGCTCGACTTCTTCATTTTACCCATGTTGACGAACCCTCGTCGGTACAATTTCACAATTCTGTCACCAGTTCACATAGCTAAATCTTTGATGGATTAAGGAAGAAAGATCTCGTAGGTGTAAAATTACTTTAATGTTTATTGTTTTAGCAAGAAATGTTTGACTGAGACAGCTTTACAACAATTAGCTTTACAAAACTAAATTACACCACAACATCACCACCATTGGGAATAGATGCGCCACTGACGAATCAGCGATTTCTTTTAGCCCGCCCTCTCCGCTAGATGGCGTTATCGTTACCGCGCATGCTATATATACCTAGCTAGTGGTAAGTCAATTTATATAGGTACCTAATATATTATAATAAACTACCTACGGCTGTTTGTTAGTAAGGTTATAAAGCAAAACACAGAAGAAAGTTATTTTTAAATGTTTATTTACTTTTACAATTTAAGCACTATACACTATAAAAATTATAATTTACACATTTTGATGCTGAATAGAAAAAGTTTCACCGCATTAAACAATGTGTTGTTTGTTTACAATTTGCGAAAGAAAACTAAATAACTAAATAATGTCCGTATGGAATAGCCGAATATCATTGAAAGAAACACTATCAGGGTCCGGAAAACACGCCAAGTCAATAGAAATTAATAAAAACCAAATATAAACGGAAAATGCACGCACAACGATCTCAGGAACAGTTTGAAAAACAAACCACAGACCAGGAACCGAAAGAAACAAACCATAAATTTTTTCTTCGCTGCTCTATGGTTTTAGGAATAAAATAATTCAAATAAATAATTCAATATTTATTGCTATGTTATTATTTTAATTTAATTTTACTTTTTTTTATACACACTTGGTGTAAAAATTTAATATAAAAATATACAATTAAAACAGTGAGCGACATCTAGTAGCAATTCAGTGCGTACAGAATGGTACGTCCTGTACCCTAGATGGCACTGCTTTCCATACAAAATAGAAAGTATGTGTCTGTCACCCCCAATAGTAGATGACCATAGATGACCATAGACATAAAACACTATTGATCACCACAACAGTCCACAGATCAATGACCATAGACAACTATACCAATAACAACAAAACTTGTCACAGACCACAAAACTATACCTATCATATTATTACCTCATAGCCTTATGCTCAATCGTCTGTGATAAAATCATTGATCCCTAAATCATGGAGGTACCATTTCCTCATCAATAATTTTATCACAGACCAAGGAAACAATTATCATCTCTATGTTTTATATTTATTCTTTGACAAAATTTTGTTCTAAGCAAATTCTTACCTTTCACATACTTCTTTTTTTCTGACCATTTTAGTATTGTTCAAACCGAAAAGCAACCGAGAAATATAGCTCGCGGTCGATCTGGAAGTTAATTTTCCCAGGGTAGATTAGGGTCGAGTAATCTTATCTTATCTTAGTATACAGTTGTGTCTGGGATCGAACTAGCGATAATTTTAGCGATTATCTATGTATACTTCTTTGTATACTTACTTGTATATATATTTCTATATAATCCGAATCTCGGAAACGGCTCAAACGATTTTCATGAAATTTAGTATACAGGGGGTTTTGGGGGCGATAAATCGATCTAGCTAGGATTCATTTGTCGAAAATGTCAAACTTACCAAAAAAAAATATGAACCCTGCTGCCATCTATTGGTGGGTAGATATACTACCGAACAAAGCGCTGTCACCCAGATATTTTATTAATTAATTACTCTACTCCACTGAGCTACCACTGCTTTATAATTATTAAGCAGTGATAGCTCAGTGGTTCTGACCTCTGCCTCTCATAAGAACGTCGCGGGTTCTAATCTTGGGCACTCACCTCTGACTTTTCCGAGTTATGTGCGTTTTTAGGAAACTAAATATCACTAGCTTAGCGGTGAAGGAAAACATTGTGAGGAAACCTGCATGCCTGAGAGTTCACAAAAATGTTCTCGAAGGTGTGTGAAGCCCGCCAACCCGCACTTGGCCAGCGTGGTGGGTGTAAAGGTTAATGAAACACCGGTGGTCGGGCATGCACTGACTTTAATTGGTTACTCATTCGACATCGCTCTGTATTATTATTTTACTACCTACATTACAATATACATCACATCTTTCCCCTTAGAAAAGAAAAAAAAATAAAGATCTACCATACACTTTCCTTTAAAAAAAAAACAAAAAGAAAAACATTATATATACCAAAAAAAAATTCATTACATTATTTAAAAAAAATCCCAACTTTATAAACATTAAACAAAATTTTACATTCCAATCATTATTATTAATAAATTTATTATATCGATTACATAATTATTTCAGCATTTATCTAATTATATTACAATATTTAACTATTCCATATAACCACATAACATGCTATTATTTAATTTAACATAAGTGTTAGGTCCAATGTAAAACTAATATTTCAATTACTTTAAACATCATCCTGACAACTCACAATCTTCTCTTTGGGCTGTACTTATGTCAACCCATATCTATCCGGAGTCCTCACCACCCTGCCAGAACGAGTAATTTTAAGATTATTCATACCACTACATACAGTTTTACTTTGACTAGGTTCTACATCTATATTACAGTCTATATCGTCATATTCAAACCCATAGCAAGGTGTGTCTTGTCTATCTGATGAGTCTAATCTAAGATGTCGCCTATTCCTAACCAGTTTTCTTCCTGTCGACGTTATCACTTCATACGACCTGTTAGGCAAAACGCGACTTATTGAACCCGTTATCCACTTTTTAAAACGTACGTCATATATCCTTACATTCTGTCCTTGCCCTAATTCTTTTAAATTCTTTGCATTTCTGTCATAATAATGTTTTTGCAAGTCCTGTCTGCCAATCAATTTTTCCCTTACATTTCTACTAACTTTTGGTTTTAAAAACTTCTTTGATGTAGGTAAAATACTTCTTAATTTTCTACTTTGTAACAATTCTGCAGGAGAAGGTAACTCGGCTGACAGAGGCGTATTTAAATATTCTAATAAAGCTATACGATAGTCCGTTCCCTGTTCTTTCGTCTTAATCATAATATTTTTCACAGTTTGAATTGTACGTTCAACCTGACCATTAGATTGCGGATAATGAGGCGATGACATAATATGTTTAAATCCCCAATCCATAGCAAATTCTTTAAAATTACTCGAGGAAAACTGGGGCCCACCGTCACTAATTACGACAATTGGAATACCATTATGACAGTATATATTTTTTAAACATGTAATCACATGTACAGAATCAGTAGAAAGTAACTCGACCACTTCAAAAAATTTACTATAATAATCAACTATCATTAAAAAATTAACACCCTTCAATTGAAACAGGTCAATTCCAACTTTAATCCACGGACCATCAGGAATTTCATGCGGCTGTAATGTCTGTTTTGGATTTATTTTTCTATGCGCCATACACACACCACAATCATTTATCAAATTCTTCAAATCATTATTTATACCTGGCCAAAATACCGTCTCGCGTACCCTAAGTTTTGTTTTTTCTAACCCCATATGACCAATATGTACTTTCTTTAAAATATCTTTACGCAACTTTTTCGGTACAACTATCCTTTCATTTTTCCAAATTAAACCATAAGAAACCGATAAACTCTCCTTATAATTCCAGTACGGTTTAGCAACATCCACTACTTCACTCTTTTCAACTGGCCAACCTTTCCTAACATACTTCATCACCTGCTGCAACTCCTCATCCTGCTCAGTACACTTCTGCAACGCCACAAACTGCGCATCTTCGAAATATTGCGTAAGCGACGAAACTGTATCGCGCGAGATCGCACACACCTCGTCGTGGAGAGAGTCTTGACTAGCATGAAGCGCTGTGCTAGGTTCATACGCACGCGATAGCGCGTCAGCTATATAAAGATGCTTACCTGGCTTATATACAAGCTTAAATGTATAACGCTGTAAACGTAATAGCATTCTTTGCAGACGAGCAGGAGCGTCAGTTATCGGTTTTTTAATTATACTTATCAGTGGCTTATGATCAGTCTCGATTGTGACATCTGTTTTACCATAAATATAAGCGTAAAATTTTTCACACGCAAACACACACGCATAAAGTTCTTTCTCAATCTGTGCCCACCGCATCTCGGACTTAGTCAACGCTTTACTGGCATAACATACTGGCAAATTATCTTGCAACAAACAAATTCCTAAACCTGATTTGCTAGCGTCCACAGAAATAACTATAGATTTGTTAACATCATAGTATTGTAGAACAGGAGGACTGGATAAACACTGCTTAATATCCTGAAAACATTTTTCATGTCTCTCATTCCAATGCCACTCAACTTCCTTTCTCAATAATTCTCGCAACGGCAGCACCCTATCCGATAATTTTGGAACAAAGCTACCGATATAATTGACTAAACCTAAAAACCTTTCTACATCTTTTTTATCTTTGGGCGTCGGCATCTTGGTAATCGCCGTAATGTGACTGTCATCCGGATATAGCCCCCTTTTAGTAATCCTATGTCCCAAGTATTTTATTTCTTCCAACCCAAATTTACATTTCTTCTTGTTTAGTTTTAAATTGACTTTTCTACATCTTTCTAACACTCTTTTTAATCTATTATCATGCTCCTCTTTAGTACTACCGTATACTAGTAAGTCGTCAATATACATACATACTCCTTCTATGTCATCAAAGTTTTCTAACATTTTTTTATGAAACACTTCTGACGCTGAACAAATTCCAAAAGGCATACGCAAAAACCTATATCTGCCGAATGGGGTATTAAATGTACAGTACGCACTGCTCTCATCATCTAAAACAACATTCCAGAAGCCCGAGGACGCATCCAGCGTGCTAAAATAGGTAGCTCCCGATAGCTTCGACAGAATCTCATCCAACGTCGGCAACCTAAAATATTCACGTTTAATTGCCAGATTCAACTCCTTAGGGTCTAAACATATACGCAAATCACCGTTAGGTTTTTTTACCACAGTAATGCTATTAACCCAGTCCGATGGACCCTCAACTTTAGCAATAATTTTTTGTGTTTCCATTTCCATTAATTTTTTCTTCACGTCATCTTTTATAGCAATCGGTAATTTCCTAGGCGCATGGACAACAGGAATAGAACCTTCCTTAATGTGTATTTTATACTGACCCGGTAAGCTCCCGATGCCTTGAAAGACATCTTCAAAACTCGCTAAAAACTCCGGCACACAGATATTATTACTCTGAACAGACATGACACGCCTGACTACGTCTAGCTCTGTGCACGCATACCGTCCCAATATCGGCACCGAATTAACATCTGCTATTTTAAATTCGAGCATATATTTCTTTTCCTTGTAAATCACATTTAAATATATTTTCCCAACGACGGGTATGCTTGCACCAGAGTAACCACTTAATTTTGTATTTGTCATCAATAAACAATCTCTCGGTACATTTAACTTTTCCAAATAACATAACGGTAAAATATTACAGTCGGCACCCGTGTCAATTTTCATAATTATCGAAATTCCACAAATATTTAAGCTAAGATTCCAATCATTATTATTATTCAAGGAATAGATTACCTGATCATCAGAGTCTTCGATATAATGCACCCCACACACCCGAGCGAAATGATTTTTCCCAAAACAACGCGCACACTTTTGACCATAAGCGGGACACTCAAACTTTCTATGCACATTACCACAGAATTTACACTGATAGCCAAAACTCATCGCTGAACGCCGTCGGATATCGGTGTTACCACCGCCTGCCTGAAGGCGCGCTCGCGCCGCATCCGCGCGCGCCACCACGGCACGCGGGGCCCGCGGCACCGCGCCGCTCTCGCCGCGTCCACCTCTGTAGCGCTGCCCTGTCGCTGCGTCCTGCGCATCACTCCGCGAACGTGACTGTGATGACGTCATCATAGGACCCGCCTGCGACGCACCACCACCCGATCGTTTTACTTGGTGAACATCATGGAAACCTTCTTTCTCCTCCTTAATCTTTTCCGAATACGCACGAGACGTAACGGCGGCACGACACACATCCATAGCCTTTTTCAATGTTAATTCATCTTCTCTTAGCAAACGTTCTCGAATCGCCGCGCTCGATATCCCGCACACCAATCGATCTTTGATTAACTCATCATGCAAATCACGAAACTCACAAGTTTGAGCTAATTTTCCCAACTCGAATACGTATTGCTCGATTGTCTCGTTCTCTCGTTGATCGCGAGTAAAAAATTTGTGACGTTCGACCGTTACATTCCTCTTTGTATGAAATTGTTCATCTAATCTTTTCCAAATACTTTCTACCGTTGTACATTTTTCCGGCACTCGATCCAAAATTTCCCGACACTGCTCACCCACAACGTGCAACAGAATATTGACTTGTATTTCTACTGGCTTCTTGTTTATCTCACACGCCTTACTGTAAATCTCATAGCTTCGTTTCCATTTTGTCCATCGCTCATTCAGACTCCACGCATCGGCTGCGTTCTTATCGAAGCAAAATGATGACGGCGGGGACAATATACTTTCCATATTTCACTTTTAATCACAACTAAAACCACTATTTTAATTTTAAATCTCGACTGCGCCATGTAAAGGTTAATGAAACACCGGTGGTCGGGCATGCACTGACTTTAATTGGTTACTCATTCGACATCGCTCTGTATTATTATTTTACTACCTACATTACAATATACATCACAGTGGGCTATGGTCAAATCCCTCTCAGTCTGAGAGGAGACCCGTGCCCAGCAGTAGGGTTGAGATGAATTAATTATTCAAGCCTATTATACCTGACGGTAGAGTTATATCTAAATGTTTCATGAGAGCGCTTATATCTAAGCCTATGTGAAATAAAGAATTTCATTTTTTTTTAAGATACAAAATATGCTTATCAGATAGTGAAGATCCCCTAATATTAGTTATGGAAACATTTATCAAACTCATAATGGTTCTAACTTTGTTCAAAACAGACTAAAGTCAAATAAATAAATAAGGTCATAAAGTAGAGGCACTAAAAAAGGTTGTATATACTATGTATTTAATTAAAATTTTATTTTTTCACACAGTACTTATTTAAACAAACTTAAAAGTAAATTAAGTTATTCATTAAATATGCTCTAAATTGTAATCATGTGTAAATACGTCATACAACATTACAATAAATAAAAACCTGTAGTAAAACATATTAAATATTTGATTTTCTTTCAGAAGAGATTTTCATGTCCTAAATAGATAAATGACCTTCTGATAGCCATCAGGATTTTTATAATATTTTCTCAACCCCAATTTTCAGTTCTTCCACCATCCTCACGTGTTTTCTAGATACATTTTCATATAAGAAAGAAAAAAAATTAACACTGAAAAATTAACATTACGTCTGTTGTGTTTAAAGTGTAAAATTGAATGTATTTGATCATAGGAAATACAATGCTAGACTTCGACGCGCTAAAGTAAATTCAATCAGACAATTATCTAACATGCTGCATTTTGAAATACATTCAATATTGCACTGTAAGTCAATAGCCGTAAAATTATTTGTTCAGTGTTCGCAAAAAATGATTTGATTTAAATATCGTCTGCCTCTATACGTAAATGCCATCACCTTTTTAAACATTTCACATCACCAAATATATATCCTGTGCGACCTGGGAGGCCTCTTCGGATTCTGGAATGAGTGATTCGGCGAGGACCCGCATCGGCGACTTCACGGCGGAGCCAGACTTCGTTATTCGTTACGCTACTACGCTGTATTTGTCCAAATATGTGTTTACGTGAGCAAACAACAAACATGCTATCTACACTTGGTGCTATGTGCCAAATATTGCCAATACGTGTCCTTTGAAGTGTGCTAAAAACCTACAAGAGGACGGATAAGTCGCGTAAATAAAGCAAATAAAGACGAATGAACCGCCCACACTTGGTCGTATGCGGCCAAATAATGTGCATAACGAATAACAAATAACGAGGTCTGGTTCCGGCTTCACGCGTAACGGGCGAATAATCGCCTAATCGCGGATACGTCCCAGAGAAGAGAAGAGAAGAACGTGAATAACATGGCTGGCACTGATACAAAATCGGGTGACGATTTGAATCCAGTCGCCGCCATTCGAAGCAGAGCTAAGAGGGTTAAAGAGAAAGAGTGAACGCTAAAAAGTCTTAACCTCAAGCTATCCCAAAGCTGAAGGCCTTATACCCGTTCGCATTCGTTTATTGTCACAAATAACTTAGAATACAAGAGCGAGCGAAGCGACTTCGGGACTTGAGGGCACTCTGACTCGGATAACGGATAGGTGATGAAGAGGATGATCTGATCACTCAGATCCTTTTGAATCTTTATTATCTTTTATGACCTAAGGAGCCTAAGGAGACTCTTTAGCGTTCACTCTTTCTCTTTAACCCTCTTTAAAGCCCGCGGCTTAAATGAAGGCGACTCGATCGACCCAAAAAATCCCTTACTCGCACTCAGATTTGATTTCACAAGATGTCTGTCCCACACCATCCACTAGTCCGGCTTCCTCGTGCCCTTGCAGATGCGCCGTGAAATCCATCATGTTATTCGTTGCAGCACCACACTCCCCGCATTCGTACACCAGACCCCCTGAGTGCTTCTGTTCATGCTTCTTCAGCTCGTGAGGCAGCAGGAATGCCTTATCACAAATGCTGCACTTATAGTTCTTCACACCCTTATGAGTTCTACGTACATGCCGATCAAAGTATGGCTTCCAAGTGAACACTTTACCGCACACTTCACACGTGATGGTCTTCACTTTGTCCTTATGCTTCTCCAGGAGGTGCATGTGCCGTTGAATTGGACCGAGGAACTTCTCCGGGCAATACAGACACTTTGTGTCACATGATTGGTTGTGTACGAATGCAAAGTGCTTCGCTCTGTACTTGTCTAATGTGAACACTTTGTTGCAAACACTGCAGGGGTAACTCCCGACCTTGTGCACTTTGAGATGCTTGTCTAGTCTCGACAAGGCCAGGAACGGGGCTCCGCACTCGTGGCAGATGTGGTTGCTGTAGTGCAGGTTCATATGTGCGTCCAGATACCCGTAGTTGTGGAATAGTTCGTGGCACAGCACACACTTCAGTGCCGGAGTCAACGCGTATGGTATGACTCTGGTGTAGGCTTGGTCGAAGCCAATTGAGTGGATCTCAGCGAAGTGCACGAACATCTGGTTCCAATCCGGTAGCAGTACGAGGCACTCTGCGCACTGGAGGCCTTGAACGTTGAGCTTGATGACCTCGTTGACCCACTGGGGCGTCATGCAGGTTTCAATGCTGGTGATCCTTTCCCGGGAGTGTTCCGTATTGGTGTGGTTCCTCAAGTCTTCCGGCTCATCGAAGATGGGTCCGAGGGTGGTGCAGTAGAAGCAGTAGTACCTGCACAGCTTGGTCCGGAACGGTATAGCGTTGGTGTAGCTGAGGAGCGTTTTGATCTCTTCTATGAACGCGTGATGCCTCTCGTTGCTGGCTTTCTTGTCGTCATCAACTGCAAAATATAAAAACATTATAATATTATTATGTTTTCACCACAGCAGTATCAGTGAAGCTGTAAAGCGAGGTTTAGATTAGCAATAAGTCGACTTCTATTATTCCTTTGTTTAGTAGCCTGCGTAACTGTTAACATTGCTTTCAGAAGTCAACTTCTCAAAGTGTTGAATGGAAGCAGGCGTTATTTTGCGGAAATCCATAATTAGCAGGACTGATTAATTTGTTTTGCTATTATCCGCTTCTTGAAAGGATTCTGTATGGTGCAATATGCAGGAACACCATCCACATGAAACACCACACACAATTTTCTATCACTTTCTTCGACGCACGTTTCGTCCCGACACCGGGACATCCTCAGGAGATGTTGACTTCACAATGCGAAATCGAACTCTACGATTTCGCATTGTGAAGTCAACATCTCCTGAGGATGTCCCGGTGTCGGGACGAAACGTGCGTCGAAGAAAGTGATAGAAAATTGTGTGTGGTGTTTCATGTGGATGGTGTTCCTGCATATTGCACCATACAGAATCCTTTCAAGAAGCGGATAATAGCAAAACAAATTAATCAGTCCTTCTCAAAGTGTTCTTGCTAATCTAAACCTAGCTTTATGCATTACGAAATAAGTATCAAAATCATTCGGCTTTCGCGACTTGGTGATTTGCCACTGAGCTACGGGAACCGCAACAATTATTTTACTCATCTGTCTATATGTTCTGTAATATTTCATTTTCAACCTGATTTTAAAGATTATTCATCATTCGATAAAACGTCGTTTTCTCTATCGAAATGCGGCTCGTCAACTGACAGCTCGCCGCTGCTCACCAGGCGCGCCGCCTCCTCCAGGTCGCTCCGGGAGTACTGCTCGTGAGTGTCGTTGCGTCATCACTGTCAGGCGCTCACTTTCCTCACTGCAGTGCAGCGTGTTGACCTTCGCCTTCAGGGTGGCTCTGGGGATGCCGTACAGCGTGGCGGCGTTGCGGCTCGTCAGCTCGCCGCTGCTCACCAGGCGCGCCGCCTCCTCCAGGTCGCTCCGGGAGTACTGCTCGTGAGTGTCGTTGCGTCATCACTGTCAGGCGCTCACCTTCCTCACTGCAGTGCAGCGTGTTGACCTTCGCCTTCAGGGTGGCTCTGGGGATGCCGTACAGCGTGGCGGCGTTGCGGCTCGTCAGCTCGCCGCTGCTCACCAGGCGCGCCGCCTCCTCCAGGTCGCTCCGGGAGTACTGCTCGTGAGTGTCGTTGCGTCATCACTGTCAGGCGCTCACCTTCCTCACTGCAGTGCAGCGTGTTGACCTTCGCCTTCAGGGTGGCTCTGGGGATGCCGTACAGCGTGGCGGCGTTGCGGCTCGTCAGCTCGCCGCTGCTCACCAGGCGCGCCGCCTCCTCCAGGTCGCTCCGGGAGTACTGCTCGTGAGTGTCGTTGCGTCATCACTGTCGGGCGCTCACCTTCCTCACTGCAGTGCAGCGTGTTGACCTTCGCCTGCAGGGTGGCTCTGGGGATGCCGTACAGCGTGGCGGCGTTGCGGCTCGTCAGCTCGCCGCTGCTCACCAGGCGCGCCGCCTCCTCCAGGTCGCTCCGGGAGTACTGCTTGTAAGTCTTGTTGCGTTCGGATCGCGGCTTCTTCTTAGGATACTTGAGTTTTCGCTCTGGTACAGAGTCTCGCGAATTTGAGGGCAGCACTAAAAACCATAAGCAGTTTAAAAAAAATTGTAGTTTTAAAAATACATAGTACTAAATGGGTGTGTATTGTACCGTGTACGGAGTTAAGCTAGTAAGTAACATATTTTACAAGATTAACCATTTTACAGTGTATTACAGCACATGCGAGTCATTTTGAGAACAATTATGGGCCACAGTTCAATGCAAATACCAAAGGAGCAGCTCATACTGACGTCACGCATACAATTTTAGGCTCCGCACTGACCCGATTTTTTTTATTTCGAGTCAAAACTGTAAAATGGCGACAGTGTACGTGGCCAAAAGCGGTATGTACTGTCAGCGGTATTTGCGACGCCATATTTGAGAAATTTTTGGCTTCAACATATGTCACATCTTTCCCGTCCTCTTAGCTGTGTATTTTGTCATTGATTTTTACAGACTCTCATGTTGGGCATGCTTGGGCATTATAAGAAATCATCTTCCCCTGATTCTATAAATATTACACCAGTATATCGGAAACGGCTACAACGATTTTCATGAAATCTACTATATAAAAATAAGTCGGGTTTTCCTTCCTGACGCTATAACTCCAGATTGCACGAACCGATTTCCACGGTTTTGCACTCGTTGGAAAGGTCTCGGGCTCCGTGAGGTTTATAGCAAAGAAAATTCAGGAAAATTTTCAACAGAAAAGCGGGAAAATCTTTTTAGCGGGAAAGCCATCTGGTGGCGAAACGGAGTTCGCCGGGTTTGCTAGTTCAGTATACAAGTCGTTTCGGGGGCAATAAATTGATCTAGCTAGGTTTCATTTTTAGACAATGTAGTATTTATCTAAAAAAATACAGTGCTAAGCTTGATCACCCATATATTAAAAATACTTAAAGTTGCACCTACCATAATCATGCTCATCATCCAGATACTCCACTCTCTCGTAGGTGTCCTCCACGGAGTCATCATTTTCCATCACTTCTGTTTTTATATAGCTTATGTCTACATCCACATTGATATTTAAAACAGCTGCAAACAAGCAAAGATTACTAATTACTTTACATAAGGTATAAGGTTTATTTAGAACATTGATTTATAAACTAAGGATTTCGGGTCAGCGCTAAAAAGTGTGCCAACCGAATGACATACAAAACTCGAAAAGACATACAATTCCACTTCAGTCTCGTGTTTGAAAATTAGGCTGTATAGTAATGGTTTAAGACATAAATTACAATGTTTTAGTTTGTTTATAAAAATACTCATGTACCCTCGTTTATATAGGTTTTCTCGGGACACTTTTTCGTGAATTTTGTATTACACCCGTCGTATGATTTAGGATATATATATATTTTTTTTACAAATAATAGGCTTGCGCTTGACCACAATAATGTCTCATGGGCAGAAATGATCTACGTCTTGGATGCAGTGCGCTTGCCTAGAAAATGCCTTTTCACTCATCTCTTTAAGGCACCCAGATTATACTTGGCTGGGAACAGAGAAGCTGGAAGGGTATTCCACACCTTAGTGGTACGTATCAGAAACGTGGAAGAAAAACGTTTCGTTCGAGTACGCTGGACATCAACCACATAAGGATGCCACTTCTCTCGACGTCTTGCGGTTCTGTTGTAGAAAGGTGAAGGAGGTATAACGTTTGTTTATAATGTTAACCCAGCAAACATTGTTATGCCATTAAGAACATAAAAAATAGCTTATGACCTATTCTCAGACCTACAGATCATACATATAAAATTACATAACAATCAGTTGATCCATTTCAGAGGAGTTTGGTAAAAAAATTGCCACAAGAATTTTATGTTACAATTTTCTAGTTTTAAGAATTGAACTTGCTGGCGCTGGGGACGTGCGCTTGGATTCGAGTGGGAGGTCGCGGGTTCGATTCCCGCCACGGGCCCACTTTGGAATTTTATAATTTCTAAATTGGCTCAGGTCTGGTCTGGTGGGAGGCTACTAGGATTGCCACCTGTAATTTATAATAATGTATTTTACGTTATTTCAGGTAATTGTACTCTATACTTTATGAGAACGATAAAGTTCACAAAATACTTTATTTCGCATGATTTGATTTCTTTCAGATTTTGAAAAGTTGATTATTTTGTTAAACAAAATTTATCGATTGGTGATTGGCGATACGGAATCAATGTTGCCACTCACCAGCGCCACATCACTCAAGCACTCGTTTTGTACAAACAAAGCATCTCTGAAT
The DNA here is from genome assembly GCA_963855885.1 of Coenonympha glycerion. Lineage (NCBI taxonomy): Eukaryota > Metazoa > Arthropoda > Insecta > Lepidoptera > Nymphalidae > Coenonympha > Coenonympha glycerion. Next base: position 7,719,432 of record OY979651.1, on the reverse strand, counting down.
TGGATAAAAAATGAATTAATTATTTATTTTAATTTAAATATAGAATGTAAAGATGCAACTGTTTAGTAAAGATGCTAATTTGATACAAATTGCAATAAGCAATAAAAATATTTCTAAACATAATAATAAAGAAAAATAAATTATACTTTATTTTGACTCTATGTAATTTTTTTTCTTACCTATAATAACCAATGTACTTTAACTGCAAAAAAGAAAGGTGGCAACCCTAGAGGCTACAGCCATGGCTTGTCTAGTTAGTGAGGCAGTGCATTTCTAGGAAACTAAATATCACTTGCTTTACAATGAAGGAAAACATTGTGAGGAAACCCGCATACCTGAGAGTTCAAAAAATGTTCTCAAAGCTGTGTGAAGCCTGCCTTAGCCAGCGTGGTGGGCTATGGCCAAACCCCTCTCAGTCTGAGAGGAGCCCCATGTCCAGCAATGAGACATAAAAAGGGATTGAGACGATGAGAAACAGTGAGGGCCCTACAGTTACCTTCGTGAAGTAACTCCTGGGTGGCCATGATTTCCCACTTAAAGTGATTCGCTTCTCGTAAACGTACAACACAATCCCCGCATATTAGGTCTGTACTATTAGACTGCCACTGTAAAAACATATACATAAAAAATGTTGAACTTTGAGTTACATTAAAGAAATAGATAAATCTCTTTTGGTAAGGGTTTTGAAATCAGTTGTCTTGGATATTTCTTAAAACATGATATATCTTTAACCCTCTTATAAGATTGGTGCTGCTTCGCAGGGCTTTTCAATTAAATTGTCATTTTTCAAAGGCGACTTAAGGGCGATGGGTACCATCCCGGCGCGAAAATTCAAATTTTATTTAGTTTTTCGCTCAAAGTGGGCTAATTACATCTACATCGAAGGCTAATGGCAATGAGTTTTGCGGGCACAACATTTATGCATCTACATGTTTTTAGTAAAACCTCTGCTCAACAATACTCATTTACTTCATATTGGTTCCCGATAGCTCGAAATCTGGGAAACTGCAAAAAATTATCTTTCAGGAACCAATATGAGATGAGTGGTAACTTTCGAGCAAAATTTCTATTAAAAGCATGTAGATGCATAAAAAGTAGGCCCGCAAAATGTATTGCCATAAATTTACTAGTTAGTCTAATATTTGCGAAAATCTAAATAAAATTTGAATTTCGCGGGCTGGTAGGGCTGGTAGAGCCGCAACACCAGGTGCGGGCTAAATTTATGTATGAAATTACTATAACAAGAACCATGTTGTTACTGCTTCAACTATTTTTTTTTAATGTAAGTTTTGTAGGTTAACTTGCAGCGATAAGGCCGCCTTTGTATACCATCACTATTATCTTTTTGCTTTGTTCTGTATATCATTTTCTATGTAATTGTGTTTGGATGCAATAAAGTGATTCTTCTTCTTCTTTTAAACAGCGACAAAGAATATCAACTTACGTTAATGTGTAAAATAATATTTTATTCATCACGTAGGTACCATTAAGTTCCTACGTTATTCGATTTCTTGGACTTATAAGCACAGAACATTATTACCCTAAGTCTTTTACGGAAAGTAGAGAAAAATACTTACTTCTATCCCGAAACATTCTTTCAGTATTTCTCCGTAATTCTCTTTTTCTCCTTCGACGTCGTGTCTCTCCCATAAACTCCTCAACTCGCTGTTGCCTAAACAGCACTTGCATCTACCACATGTGATTTCTTCACTCATAGGTATTTTTGTTTACAAACACAAGTCAAGATTAGAACAAAAGTCTAAAAGAATTCCCACTTCGATTTTTGCAAGTGCTTGCTGCTTGGAAACGAGGCTTTTTGGCTTTTGCAACACGTTGACCGTTTGACGGTTGAATAAATGAATCACAGGCTTGAATGTTGATGTAATGTGATGTATGGCCGCCATCTTGTGGTCTATGGCCGCCATATTTTCACAAATTCACAGATCACCCTATAGTTAGGTATACAATAGGGTTATAGGGGTTTTTAAGAAAAAGGGCGGGAAACTTCGGACACGGCGGACGCGGTTTTTTTCGTTTCTGTTTTTCTTTTAATTTGATATCTTATTTAGAAAAGGATTGGTGTGTTTTATATTATAAATAGTGTATTATAAGTGTATATTCATAGTAGTTAGCTGTATATATAGGTATAAGTTATAGAAAAATAGTTTAACAACACTCTAACTCATGGAGGAACCCCCTGATCCTGGGGGAACAATTCCTCCAGGATCAGTAAATATGCCACATATTCCATCTAAGATGGACATATTAATTTCGGCGGTCGAGTCGTCTATGGATACTGATACTTCTATTATCTCTAATATCGACCAAACATTCAAAAGAAAAATATTTTCACGCGTATGTGTGGCATGTAATAAGCGAAAGAAAAAAACAAAAACACCCGATGGAAAAGCAAGGTATAATTGTGATTGCAAGTGCGATGCAAAAACCAATCTTGAAAATCCACTTAACACAAATACTGATCAAATTTCAAACGTAACCTCTGAAAATCCTAGTACTACAACTCGAGTGCCGATTGGTCGTGCTCAATATCAAGCCTCTGATAATGCCCCATTTATTGTACATGTTCAAAAAGAAGGTGAAGTTGATAGCACTACGTCACTGCACCCTATAACATTTGGCCGCTTTTTGAAACAACATAATTTAGTTGGTATTGTGAATGGTAGTCTCAAACGAGTTGGCAGGAATAGAATAAGCATATCGTTTTCTTCGTACATAGATGCTAATAACTTTTTACAAAACAAAAATCTTGAAACAGCCAAATTCAAAGCATTTATCCCGACGTTTAATGTTACTCGCATGGGTGTAGTGAAAGGTGTACCTCTTGATTGGTCTGACGATGAGGTTTTGTCAAGCATGACTGTGCCACTTGGTTGTGGACCAATAATTAAAATTAGGCGTATTAAAAGAAAAGTAATTGTAAATAATGCAAGTCAATTTATTAATACTGGAACAGTAATTATTACTTTTGATGGACAAGTACTACCTACCAGAGTTTACATGTGTTACACTGCTTTGCCAGTTGAATTGTACATCTATCCAACAGTGCAGTGCTACCAATGTTGCCGTTTTGGCCATGTAAAAAATCAATGCCGATCAATGCCAAAATGTTACAAGTGTGGGCAAGGCCATTCTGGGGACACTTGTCAGGTAGAAGAGGAGGATTACCGGTGCTGTTTATGCAAAGGTTCACACCAAGCTGTGAATAAGAAATGTTTAGAACATAGTAGGCAGAGAGCAATAAAAGAAACTATGAGCAAAAGCTGCATTTCATATATGGAAGCTATTAAAATGCATCCACCTGTTTCAAAATTATCTTATGCAGAAGCTTTATTTTCAACACCCATGTCTTCATCCTCAAAATATAATCCGTCTACTTCAGATTCTAATCCAGCAACTTCCAATTCTGTTTCACAGTCATATAAAAAAACTGTGTTTGCAAAGCCAAGATCTCCCGCAAAGCTGAGCAAAGGATATGACCGCTTTGCTCACTCAAATATAATAAAAGATCCTGTGTTACCTGCAGAAAAACCAATTAATAACAATCATAATGAAAACACTATGAAAATTGCTGATATAATTAAATTTCTCATCCAATTACTATCACAATCAAATTTAGTTTCACCGTCCCACGTCGCCTCAGTAATAGAAGCATTATGCCAAATTCAAAATATTAATAATGGATCACAAAGCCAGAGTGGTTCAATGGAATTGCCTAAGTCTCAACATTAGGAAACCTGACCTAATTCAATTAATAAATAATCAAGATCCTTTTCTCATCTGTCTCCAAGAGACATGGTTGAGAAAGGAATCATTGTTTAAAATGCCAGGGTTTGTTTGTCTCAGAGAAGATAGACTTGATGGGTATGGTGGAGTGGCAATGCTCATCAAAAATACTCTGGCATTTACTCCTATCACTCTACCTGTACATAGCGATGACTTATCTGTTATTGCAGTTATTGTAAATAGTATATGTTATGTATCTTTATATTTCTCCCGTCCTAACAATGATATATTTAATGAAATTAATGAAATATTGAATTTTTTACCGAAACCATTTTTATGTTTAGGAGATTTTAATTCTCATCATGAGTTATGGGGGTTGTTCCACATCAACTTACTACGGCGAAAAGTTGTTAGATTTAATTAGCTCCCATAACCTGTGCATTTTAAATACAGGATCTCCAACACGGCTCGCTCGAACACCTAGTGCTCTAGATTTGTCAATTTGCACTCCTGATCTCGCTTCTTCTCTCACTTGGTCACCTGCTGAATCTACTTATGGTAGTGATCACTATCCCATAATAATTACCTTCCCCTTTAAAAATCCTCCAAAGCAAGTAAGACAACCACGTATAAAACATAAACTAACAGATGCCAACTGGAGTCTGTATAGAGTAGCTGTAGAGCAAAAAATTAAAAATCTACCTAAAATCAGTCACTCTAATTTATTAGAATGCTCACAAGCATTAGCTACAGCAGTAACTGAAGCTGCAAATGAATGTTTTCCGTTAAAAAGGTGTGGTTTGGGATTTATTCCATCTCCACCATGGTGGGATGCAGAGTGTACTAATGCAGTTAAACAGAGAAAGCAAGCTGAGAAACAATATTGTCAGAATATGACTGATGAAAATTTTGATCATTATTTGCAAATTGCTAATACTACTAAGGAGCTACTTAGGGTAAAGAAGTATGAAGGGTGGCAAAGGTTTTGTTTATCTTTAAATCCCCATGTTTCACCGTCTTTGGTTTGGCAAAACATTAGAAGGTTCAGATCTGCATTTAAAGATACTCAGCAAAATAAAATTTCATCAGAACTTGCAGAACAAGTCATGGATCGCTTAGCTCCTCCTTATGTACCTGAATGTCCCATGGTTATAACGCCCCATATATCTTTTAATTATTGTAATAACGCTTTAAATTCGCCGTTTACACTTATTGAATTAAAAGGCGTACTTTCATCTACCAAAGATTCTGCACCAGGTGAAGACGGGATTCCTTATTCCTTCTTGTCGAATCTCGATGATAATAGTCTCAGTTACTATCTGTCCTTGATAAACAATGTTATGATTACGGGCATCGTGCCCGATTCCTGGAGGTCCCAAACATTGATCCTTATACAGAAGCCGAATAAACCTAGTGCAGATCCAACATCCTATAGACCGATTGCATTGTCATCGGTATTGGCTAAAACTGCTGAACATCTTATTAAAATTAGGCTGGAATGGTTCTTAGAACATAATACATTATTATCAAGAACTCAGTTTGGTTTCAGGAGAGGTAAATCTACTCTTGACAGTTTGAGCATATTTACCACAGACATAAGACTAAGTTTTTCTAAAAATGAGTCACTGGTTGCTGCTTTCCTAGACATAAATGCTGCTTATGATAATGTTAATATTTCAATTTTAAAAAATAAATTGTTAGCCTTAAATGTTCCTATTTTACTAATTAATTTTATTGTAAATATGTTGTATGAAAGATACATAAAGTATTCATTAGATTCGTCTGAAAATGATAAATTCATTAGAACTGTGTGGAAAGGTTTGCCACAAGGTTCTGTTTTGAGTCCTATTTTATATAACATTTATACTTACGATTTGGACACATCTATTGAGAAGTATGCAAATGTTCTGCAATATGCAGATGATTTGCTTTTATATGTTGCTGGACCATCCATACATAATATTAGTCAGTTATTAACCTTAGCATTAAATGCCTTAAAGGGTTGGTTAGATACTAATGGTTTAGATTTGTCACCATCCAAAAGTTCTGTTGTGATATTCTCCCGAAAGCGAAATCTCCCACCTATTAATATTAATTACAATAGTGTACCGCTAGAAATTAAAGAGAAGGCAAAATTTTTGGGTGTAATACTAGATTCTAAGCTTACTGGAGTTCCTCACTATGAATATATTTTACTAAGGTGTGAGAGAAATTTAAACATTTTAAGGTGTCTCACAGGTGTATGGTGGGGTGCACATCCTTTTTCAATGAGACTGTTATATAATGCTTTGATAAGGAGTGTTTTGGACTATGGAACATTCTTATTACACCCAGGTAATACAAGTGCAGTTAAAAAGCTGGATTCTGTTCAGTCTAAGGCTTTGAGATTAGTAACAGGTGCAATGAAATCGAGTCCCATAAATTGTCTGCAGGTCGAATGTTGCGATCCACCCTTATATCTAAGAAGGCAGTTCCTCTGTGATAAATTCTTCTTCCGAACGCTACAGCTAAGTTCACATCCATTATTTTTAAAAGTACAACAACTGGCAGAGCAGGTTGATGCCTGTAACTACTGGTTTCATAAAGATTCTCCATGTCTTGTAAAAAGTCATAGAAAATATGAAAGCTTAGGAGCTCCCACATATCGAAATATTACTCTTCCTTTATACCAATACAACTATGAAAGTCTTGTTGCTGTTCCGCAAATTAAATTGGATATAGGATTATTAAAAAATACCTAATCCCAACTCAAAACAAGAATTCAACAGCATTATTAATAATGACTGGTCCGACTGGCATAGCATATTTACGGATGCCTCTAAAGATCAAGATAACAGTTGTGTTGGCGTTGGGGTCTATCATTCACAATATAAATGTATACAACAAACTAAACTTCCACCTGAAACTTCCATTTATACCGGTGAATGTTACGGATTACTTAAAGCTCTAGAATATATTTTAATTTTAAAGATATCAAAAACAATAATTTTTTCGGATTCCCGCAGTGCTTTAGAAGCTATTATGAGATTCCCATTTAAAGTTCATAAACAGTCTTCAATTATTTTCGACATCAGAGATCTTTTATATAAATGCTCTCAGAAGAATTGTGATGTTGTGTTGGCTTGGGTTCCAAGCCATGTGGGCATTCCCGGAAACGTAAGAGCCGATCAACTGGCAAAAGAGGCTGTACGTGTAGGAGATACTGTACCGTACACTAATTATTGTACTGATCTGGTACATTTAGCTAAAACATATTTGTATGAAGCGTGGGATGTGATATGGCATAATGATGGTTCAGTGGGTAAACATTATAGAAAAATTCAGCCATTCATTCCAAGAAAACCATGGTTTAGCCGACTAGTATTTTCTAAAACGGTCACTTCTGTTTTGTGTAGAATGCGCTTAGGTCATGTTTGTACCCCGGCGCATTTGCACAGACTAAAAATTGTCCCCGACCCTCTTTGTTCCTGTGGAGAGTATGGGGACTTAAACCATGTTTTCTTTGCATGCACTTTGTATGACCGATTTGCCTTTCTTGATAATCTTGTATCATTGCACATTCCATTTCCTACCTCTATAATTTGTTTATTATATACTAATTGTTATGATGTTTATAAAATTTTGTCTTTGTTCCTAGAAACAAATAATTTAAAGTTATAGCTCAATGTATTGTATGTATTTATGTAAAAAAGTTGTAAATAATATTTGTATATATTTTTAAAAAAAACCCTATCCTTTTCCTTTGGAATTCCAATTTGAATCCTGCTTGATTTTTTAAAATAAATATAGTTTCCCTAACTTTTATTATCCTATAACCTGACATTGGCTTATCTGTGTAAAGCCAAAGAAAAAAAAAAAAAAAAAAAAAAAAAGGGGTTTTTAAAGGGTTTTTTTGTAGTTGTTGTCCTGTGTTGTTGTTTAAATTATGAAGACGACTAACTCTATGTTGTCTATGCAGATTGCAGACCACTATTTTGATAGCAATTGGCATAGACAGATTGAATCCCACCAAAAACATTCTGTAAAAAACTAGCCAAAGTCAAAATGGAGCTGCTTGTTTATCTCTAAAAAGTACTGAAATCTAGACAAAGTTGTGCCAAGTTTAAGGTTCCTTACTGCGATTTCTTTATTATCATAGTTAATGTTGCGTGACTTGGCCGTTGAAGGGTACAAGGGTACAAGGGTTCAAACCAGGTGCTCCATGACACCATTGCACCAATCTGTCGCCAGAATTCATCGTCAATGAGTAGCGGTTCTTGGTCTTCAACGGCCAAGTCACACAACATTAACTATAATAATAAAGAAATCGCAGTAAGGAACCTTAGACTTGGCACGACTTTGTCTAGATTTCAGTACTTTTTAGAGATAAACAAGCAGCTCCATTTTGACTTTGGCTAGTTTTTTACAGAATGTTTTTGGTGGGATTTCACTTCTTTTTGTAGAAACTTCAAAATATTACAAAATATTTCTGTCCGTTTTTCTAGATACATTAACTGCATAAATAACTTTGTAATCTCATATAATTTATATGGAATTACAAAGTTATTAATGCAGTGATCACCAGGTACTCCAGATCTTCGATTATCCTAGTTTTTATAGTTTTCCCTTTATGTGGCCATTAAACCCTAACTCTGTACCAAATTTCAGCTCTCTGAGTTTATGGGAAGTACTAGTTCTATTTTGATGATCATGAGTCAGTCAGTCAGTGTCGAAAATGCGAAACTTTGCTTTCGCATAACTTCGGAACTATATGACCTACAGACTTGAAATTTTGGGTTTTAAGTATGTGATTATAGCTTACTGGATAGCGAAAATTTCAGCGTTCTGGTCTTATCCAGAGGTTCTCAAATAGGAGCCCGAAAATGCGGCGAAATGGTTCCTGTAAAGATGGTACGGCAGTTTTGCTTCGCGCTTTGACTTTGGCGGGGGCACTGCCGTGCCCCCTGATAGTTCAAACATGGTTTTATTTTATTTCCATGAGTTCAAGCATTTCAAGTTGTTCAAGACGAGAATGAGATAAAGAAATAACAGAACTATGGAGATAACCTATTCATTTATTCTTGCCTAGCCTTGCGCAATGACGAAATACATTGAAGCCAAAAATTTCATAAATATGGCGTCGCGCGGCGTACATTTCGATACCGCTTTGTTAACAGGAGCAGCACTTACTGACGTCACACATAAATTTTTAGGCTCCGCCCTGAAGCCGTATTTTAAATATAGGAAGGATTTGGTCATAGGCATTTGTCCTGTGTTCTGTTTTATCATGGTCACCTTAAATTAGAGAAAGACGCAGTACCTGTAGAGCCCTCTCGCTCAGACCGGTTTATTCGTCATGGTGGACAGTCTAGTTATAATGATTGAACGCGCCGTGGCCTGCGAAACCACGAAGCGGCGCGGGCGCCGGGGCCCATTCAGCGGCAACCCCGCAGCTTCTCGCAGCCGGGTGGGATACCACCATAAGTCAGTTGGTCGTTAAGAATAATCTTTGGCTACTCACCAGGCACCGGGGACTCCTGGGCTCCTGCGGTGAGCTTGAGTGGATGTGTACAAATGGTGTGGTGTATGGTGAGTGCAGTGTAGTATGCAAGATAAAAACCCACTCAAGGCACCTTCTCCACACTTCTCAAAAATGTCACACGCGTTGGGTAGGAAATGACGGCGGTCACGTCGATGACTCAATATTGTCTTGGCGGCGGCGATTCGGCCCTTTTGCGCCTTAAATGTTCGCATCCGCGGCCCGTTTTCTTAAAGTGGAAATAACTACGAGAAGTCAGAGGTGCAAAACCTCGAGGTCCAAATAGATGGTAGTGATATTAGGAGCCCTACTTATCTATCAACATTTAACTTTACATACCTATATGAATTTTATCGATATCGGTATAACAGCGGTCGCATCATTAGTACGTTGTTTTTGGTTTGTTAACATAACAACAAAAATTTAATCGAATTTATTTCAATCCTGAAAAAATGTTTCTTCTTTTACACATTATATAAGTGCATGTAATATGATCATAATACATAATTTTTAACGATTTAACGATAAAATTAATGAAATCGAATAAAGACCTATGAAATGTTAAACGTGGCCTATTTTTGTCTTTCCGCGACTGCACTGCACAACACAACACTGAGTAGGCATTCACACACCTGAATACTTAATTATAATCAGCACGCAAATTAGAATAATAATATGATCGTCTAATATTTCAAAAACATGATACGCATAAACTTTGTATACATGTTTCGGCATGTTCGAATCTACAAAATGCTACAAATTATGGAGGAATTGGCCACCCGGCTATTTTTTCGTGACGTCACAACTTCAGTGTTGCCGAAATCAGAAAAAAACAAATATGTGGCTATCTCGTATAACGTAAACAATTCTGAATTAGTTAGAAAGAGAGAATGTGATGTTTGTTATAGCTATGTCCATTTCACGCAACATATAAACGCATATTTGTGTGTAGAAAACTACAGCTGCTCCATTAGTTTTGTTCCTCGTAGGTTGATGTGATGGTTCTCTATGGGTTCTCTTCTTGTTTGTCATTTGTGGTCTGTGGTGTTAGTATAGTATAGTCTATCACAGACCACAAAATGGTCTATGGTCTGTGGTGTATGGCTGGCTGGGGGTTTGAAATGAATGTTTTACAAATAATTTGTAATTGAATTCGTGGTATTTCTGTAATAAATCAAGCAGATATGAATATGAATAACTGTTTGTTCTTTACTCAGTTAGCACGCGGCATATATAGTGACACACAACACTTTTGATAGGGAAAAAAAGTTTGTTTTGTGATCGCGTTGTTGCTAGCGCAAGTATGGCTTTAATAAAGAACAACGGGCCAATAATAGACCCAGCGCTGTGCAGATGCTGTCGCGCGATAAAGAAGTGCCGGCTGCTTACTGCGGAGTACACTTGGATGGAGCAGAAGGAGGTTTACGCGGACATGATAATGGATTGCTTTGGCATACTTGTAAGGTTTTGCCCTTTTATTTACCTAAAATGACTAGTAAACTGTAACCGCTCCTCCACACTGCTCGCGAAGTTCCTCGGCGAAATACTCAGAAAAGTTTACCGAAGTCGAAGTAGTTTACCACACTACTCGGTGAACTTCGCGAGAACGCTTTGTCGTCCTTTGACTCCGGGTGCAAAAACCGACAGCAAATGGAAGTTCCCCGAAGTGAGTCGAAGTTGGCGAAGTTAGACGAAGTGCCCCTACACACTGCTCACCCCGTTCAACTTCGGTCAACTTCGTGAGTAGTGTAGAGGCCAGGTTATGATGGGGATACAGTAGCTGATTTTGGCGAATGTTTGTGTTAACCCGATAAGACTAGCCGTATGATGAGACGCAGACAATGCAGATCCACGCAGAACAGATTTTGTAAAATATGGAGTATCTTGCCCCTGAGTCTGCTTACCTACGATGTCTCCCATACATTCGTAATACCAAAATCATTTGTTATTCATGCAAATTTCATTCATGTTGTGGTGTTAGTCGTGTTCATATAGTAATAATCTATACTCCTGGCCATATTTGATTTGGAGATATCCTCTAAAACAAAATATAAATGAAATTCGATTTGCTTATTTTTGCGTCAAAAAAGGTTTTCTGCTTATTTGTTTTGTAATGAAAACAACACTATCTGACGTTGCATTAGTTCAGGAGCATAGTTTTTACTGACCAGCTAAAGAAAAACACCGGTTAATAAAGAAAGGTACAAGTTTTCATTCATAATTTTTGGTATTGCAGAACTCGACTGATGATTTGATCAAAATTGATTTTTATTTCATTTTAGAGAAGTATTTCCAGACCAAAAATGGCCAGGAGCACAAATTATTACTATATGAACCCGAAAAACACCACAACATGATCAAAATATGCACGAATTACAAATGATTTGGTATTATGAATGTATGGAGACTTCATAGGTAAGCGGATTCTTAAGCTGGAGCACAGGCATACGAGTCGCATATTATGCTAAGTGTGGCAAGGCAGATCTCTGCTATGCGTAGTGTTCGGGCAAAGACATTAATCTATTGAGTCGCTGTTGGTAAACTGAGGCAACTACACAACAAAGAGCTACACTTTGGAACAATGCCTGCCTGTAAAATGATGTTTTAGTGCACCAATGAGACACGAATGTTCAGCTGCTACTATAGCCCAAGCTTTAGATTTAAGGAGCACACAACAGGTGTGCCCGCAAAATTCAAATTATTTGTGGTTTTTTGCGATTTTTAAGCTAGTAAGACATAATAGGCTTATGGCAGTCAAATTGCAATAATCCCAATATCTTCTTTACATGTTTATATAAAAATCTCTGCTCGAAAGTGTTGAGTTAAAGGAATTAGTCCAAGATTTGAGAGTTACTCACATAAAACTCGATACATGGACTAATTTCCTTGGATACATATTTTTATGCAAAGATTTTGATATAATCATGTAAAGATGATACTGCGATTCTCGTAAATTGACTGCCATAAACCTCTGATGTGTCATTAGCAAACAAATTGCAAAAACCATGAAAATTTTGAATTTCGCGGGCAGCCGTTGATTTCGCCCTTCGATTTGCAGCAACTTCTGGACAAATCCTATTTAGAATTTCAAATCACATAGTGAAATGAAATGAAATGAAATTCTTTGTTTCACATAGGCCTGAATAATAGGCGTGCAGGTTTGCACCGAGAAGAACTGGCAAGAAACTCGGCACTTGCTCTTTTCAAAATGTCATGATATACAATTATTCTTATATATTATGAAAGTTATTACATAACTATTAGGGTATCTCATGAAGAGATGGAAATGTATCCCTATCATTCCAAGAATCTTTGTCATTGAAAAATTCTTCAATAGTATAGTAACCCTGATTTATGAGATGTTTCTTGACAGTGGCTTTAAACCTGTGTAAAGGTAAGTCCAAAACAGACTTCGGGATCATATTGTAGAAGCGTACACTCAACCCCACAAAGGACTTCTGTACCTTACGCAAACGTTGTGGCACTACAACTAGCTTGTGTCCTCCATTTCTAATTGGACGGTTACTTATATCTCCTGAGTATAGTATAGTCTCCTGATAGGCGATTCATGTAATGCGTTGGCTACATTTCCTAAAGTGATATGTTTCATAAAGTCATGGCATTTAAGTTACATATTATAATCAGACAATATTGAAACCAAAACATTTTTTGCGAACACTTGAAAAATTAATTTTACGACTATTGACATAGAGTGTAAAATTGAATGTGTTTCAAAACGCAACATGGTTGAGAATCGTGAAATTAAATTTACTTTGGGCGAGAAGGTTAAAGGTTGAAGGACTGTATTTCGTGTGATGAAATAGAATCAATCTTACAGTTTTTGTATTTTATTTGTGGTGACATCACACTGTTATTTTACACGACTGCCCAAAAAAGGAGTGTAATGTTTTTAGGGTTCATGTATGTATGTATGTGAGTTTCTTTATTCCACCTTAACTTCTGAACGGCTGAATGGATTTGGACATATGGGGTATCGTTAGAATCCTTACATGTGTAGCGGTCTTCGATAGCTGACGATAGATGGCGTCACCAGCGCAATAGCACACGCTGACAGAGCATTCGACGAGCGTTCTATAAATACAACTTCACAGGCTATGATCATTAGCGGTCCCCAGGCACAACACTGGAGGGAAATTTCCCTATTGCCCTCTGCACCGCTAAACATGAGTCCGAGTAACATGGGCTATATTCTTTTGTTTGATAAATGAAACACTGGCAGCTCTCGCACGTGGATGATGAGGCCAAGGACAGCGGAGTGTGCGCAACGTGCGTGGTGCGGCTGCGCGACGCGTGCGCCTTCCGCCGGCAGGTCCTGCAGTGCGAGGATCTGTTCCTCAGCGCCAAGCTGGAAGACAAGGATGGTAAGAATGCTGCAACTATTTATATTGCTGCCTCATCCACTTTGAAAGTTTTGACGACCACCCTGCGCCAGTGGGAGGTCGCGGGTTCGATTCCCGCCACTGACCACTTATTTAAATAGTAGCTACAAATATTTTTTGCATGTAATTTTAGAGTTTATTTGAAACTTTTATAAAGTTGCACAGTTTATGTTTGATGTTAGCTGGTTTATGTTTATTTTACTTACAAACCATTTTAAATAGAACCCGATTTGTATTATTTGTAAATGCTCATTTACAATTTTTTATCCACCATGAAGTTTCCGCTTAGATATAAAATCAGTTGCCATAAAAATAACTTGCTGGTAGTTTCAATTTAAAAGAGAGCTTATAAGTAAAATGAAAGTATGCTATCATACTTATTATGATGCTCCTTGTTAGCTGCCAACCCATTATAAATGGTACCCACTTTCATTATTTTTGAAACCCATATTAGCTTTACTTAAGTCGCCGCGTTAAATACATGCCATTTCTAGTTTGGCTCTGGTCTGGTCGGAGGTATATAGTTACCACCTTACCAGCAAAGACGCACCGCCAAGCGATTTAGCGTTCCGGTGCGATGCTGTGTAGAAACCGTTGGGGTGACATAACTTACCTCTTCCAAGTTAGTAGATAACATCTTCGGCTGCATCATCACTTACCATCAGGTGAGGTCGCAGTCAATTACTAACTTGTATATTGTGAAAAAAAAGTACCAAGTTTCTTACCAGTTACTCTCAATGCAAATAGTAAGATTAATGTATTGATTGTTATCATAATCGTAGGAAAATTGTGCCTGTTTAAGTCGTAAATGTTTTCCAGTGTGGGTAAAACTTGTTTACGACTATGATAGCAATAATTTTTTTTTTCACACAATTTGTCTAGTTGCATTCCAAATGGTAGAACTACTTATGACTTTGTGATTTGTGACCATTGGCATATAAATCTATGGACCCCAGGTGTAATACAAAATTCACGAAAAAAGTGTCCCGAGAAAATCTATATAAACAAGGGTAAATGTGTATTTTTTTTTATAAACAAAAACTAACACATTGTAATTTATGTCTTAAACCAATATTAATATCTGGGTGACCGAGCTTCGCTCGGTAGTTTAACTACTGGCCAATAGATAGCAGCAGGAATCATATTTTTATTTTTTTGGTAAATTCGACATTTTCCAAAAATGAGTCCTAGCTAGATCGATTTATCGCCCCCAAAAACCCCTGTATGCTAAATTTCATGAAAATCGATCGAGCCGTTTCCGAGATCCAGATTATATAGAAATATATATACTTGCTACAATATATAAATGAATTGCTCGTTTAAAGGTATAGGATACAGCCTAATTTTGCGTAAGTGCGATTGGAACTCTTTTTGCGTTTTGGATTTCTTTAGGTTCGGACACTTTTTAGCGCTGAGCCGAAATCCGTATTATAATAATATATCAATGGTTGTGACTCATGAAAAATAATCATGTGAAAAATAGTAGTTATCTTTTATCAGTCCCATCCATTTTATTGTTTTTGTATTACATACTTATCTAGCTTTGCTTTGTATTTCATCCACAAAATAAGTGTTAAATCATGAGCATATAAAACAAGCTTTCTTTCTTTCTTCCAGAGACCAAGAAGATCACAGAGATAGAATTAAAGACAGAGCCCAAAGACGACGTGAGCGAACACTACTCTGTGCCCGAAGAGATGCCGCGCGCACCGCCGCCCGCGCCGCCTACAGGTGAACTACCCTCAGCTATTTGTAATCTCTCAAGTCCACTGTTTTCCAATCATATCACACTATATATAGATGACTAGCCTAGTGCCCGCGGACTCCGTTCCGCGTTAGAAATATTTTTGTCCCGGCCCGTTTGTTCCGCGTTATATCCACAGTCCCTTCCCCCACAGTGCTGAACGCGACGCAATCGGGTAGATACTGCCTATGCTTATACTTATCTTTTTTTATTAGGGGAGGGTGAGATATATTCAATTTAAATACGTGCGATTTTTACCCACAAATTTCCACTCGGACATCCTCAGCGCTCCGGAGCCTCATAAAGTTAACTTGTGATACTATCACAAGATAGCGGCGTTAGTTCCGATTTCGGCCGCGCGCCAAAGTAGCCTTGTCGCACTGTCTGTATAATATTACTAGCTGATACGGTAAACATTGTTTTGCCATAGATATGATAGATATGATAAAAAATTGTTTACGACCTACTCTCAGTCCTACAAACATTCACATATAGTTTCATAACAATCAGTTGAGCCGATTTTATTATATTAGAGAAAGATTTAGATTAGAAGATTTTAAGATTAGAGAATGAAGACAGAAGTTTGTATGTGTGTCTATGTACGATTGCAACTACTGAACCAATTTGAGATTACTTTGTCCGGCAAAAATCTATGGTTTTCATGGGATTTTTAAAAACCTGAAAATTCTACATAATTATCATACTTACAGAGATCAAACCCAAAAAGGAGGAGAAAAAAATAGATGTGGAACCCCCGAAAGACGTCCCCAAACCGATGGATCTCGACCACGACGACGTGGATGACGCAGACTACCACGACAACGGCGTGGACTACTCCTCCTCCGACTCTGACAAGCCCATCAAGAGGAAGACCCGGCTCAAGAAGAGTAAGAGCAAGAGCGGCACCAAGAAGAAGGTCGGCAAGAAGAAAGGCGCCAAGGTGAAGAAGAAGAAAGAGATTGAAGAGAAAGGTATGAACTGCCCTCCGTTATTAGTTACTAGTTGCTATGCAAAATACTCTTCAGACTTCAAAAGAGAAGACCATTAAGAGGAAAACCAGGCTCAAAGAGTAAGAGTGGCACCAAGAAGAAGGTTTGTAAGAAGAAAGGTGCCAAGGTTTTAGGGGTCTGGGGTGTGATGAGTAAAAATGTAGACGTAAAAGTACACAATTATTTAATGTCCCAAATACCTAGTTAATTTACAACTTAGAGATTCGTGTTCGAGTCTACGGCTAGACATACAACTGAGCGCGGATACGGTCGTCAAGTAACTGACGCGTTATACAAAAGTGCAAAAGTGCATAAAGTGCACACTCGTAAAATGATATGCGTTTAGTTGCACTGAACTGTGTCCCTACAGTACTCCGCCGCTTAAAAAAAATTTTTTTCTAAATAAAATTTTCCTTTAAAAAAAAAATATTGAATATTGACAAGCGTAGACTGGAGTCTGCAGTAGTTTCATGCACGGCGCAACTATTCGCTACGCAAGCGATTTACAAACCTCGATAGTCCGAGTATCATATTACACATAACTCGTAAGTATATCTAGCTAATTACATTATTTTTCATAAGTTTCGCAATAGACATGTTTTTACACAATGGTAAGTGCGTTTGCTTAAATTGCAATTTACTATTGTATGCGTTTTGCACTGTTTGCTGTAGGTAAGTGTCACGTTCTTGCTGTGCGGCCAATTCCGAGTAGGTAATCTATCGCTGTTGGACTCGCGATGGCTGAAACTCGAGACAATGCATCCGCTACATTCTACAACATTATCTTTACCGCTAATATGCTAAATTATCTGAACCAAACTTACACTTAGACACATTAATAGAAATTCCATATTCATTGAGTCTTGAAAAAACTGTTTTCAGATGCGTTTTATGCTGTTCGATGTCCGTACTCGCGATAATGACGTCATCTATAAAATTATACAAAAAGTCTAACCCGTTTAGTACAGTCGTGTCCATAAATCTTTGGAATGTCTGAGCTGCGTTTCGTAGACCGAAGATCATTCGCGGAAACTCAAATAATCCAAAAGGAATTATGATCTCAGTTTTCTAAATGTCTTCCGGAGTCACTATCCAGATAGCGTGCCCGTGGTGTCCCGTGTCGCTATTGCCTATCTGGACCGCGATGTTCTGCACGTCTTCGCCGCGACTCCTGCATTTCCAGCGTCAGCGTCATTTGAGCTGCCAAATCCGCTGATGTCGTCCGTTGTATCTCCGCAACTTCCACCTATTGTGTGGTCTCGACGATTTCATCTGCGATGACCGCAAGTCCGTCCAGCTCCACCTTGGTGACTGCTAATACCGCCCTGACCGCCGTTGGTAGATGGCCGGTCCAGAGCATCGGCAACGAATCCTCAGCTATTTTTCCTTGGCCAGATTTGGCTTAGCCGCATTTCCGAGTTCCTGACCGAAGATCGTGGCTTCGAACTGGGCGAACCGCACACGCGGTTTATCTGCCCAAAACTCGGGAATTCCAGACGATGTTGTTGCGAACGCCAAACCTGCTCGCGCCTCCGCTTGTCCCGCCTCCGTCGCTGCCTTAGCTGCTTCCGCCTGGGGCTGCACCGGGGGCTGTGTGAGTCCTTGAGCACCGTACATTTCCGTACTAGCCGTAAGTCCGCCGTAAAGTTATAGAGGTCACCACTTTAGGGCTATGTATACGACTAAACGCGGATACGGTCGTCAAGGAACTGACGCGTTATACAAAAGTGCAAAAGTGCATAAAGTGCACACTCGTAAAATGATATGCGTTTAGTTGCACTGAACTGTGTCCCTACAAGGTTAAGATGAAGAAAGAGATTGCAGAGAAAGGTATGTTACCAGTTTCAATACAAAAACTCTTCAGGCTCCATAAGATCATCAAGAGGAAGATCAATCTCAAGAAGAGTAAAAGCGGCACAAAGAATAAGGTGGGCAAGAAGAAAGGCGCCAAGAAGAAGAAAGAGGTTGCAGAGAAAGGTATGTTACCAGTTTCTATATAAAATACTCTTCGGACTCCATAATATCATCAAGCAAGATTAAGAGTAAAAAGCTGTTTAGACTTGATAAGCCCATCAAGAGGAAAACCCGGCTAGTAGTAGAACTACTAGCTTGGTAGTGGTAAATAACCCTAAAGTTTGCTTCACAACATTACATACAAAATTCCGTCAGGAGCCAGTCCAGACTCTTTCACTTAACAAATCCACACTTTTCTTATTTTCAGTTGCAGAGTTGTTGATGGACGAAGAGCTAACAATAAAGAAACCTCCGCTAGAAAAGAAAAATACTAACAACCGAGACCTGGACTGCATGGCCGAGGAGAACCTACTCACCATCATCCAGTACTCCTACGTGTGCCCATTCCAGAACCGAAGGAACAACTACTACTGCTTCTACTGTAAGGACTACTACCCCAAGCCCGAAGACCTGAGGGAGCACACCCTCACTCACGACACCAAACCATTCCAGCTCTTAATGGGGTACAAAAAGATGCCCAAGCTAGACATCACAAGGATAGACTGCCGTCTGTGTCCCATAAAGATCAACGACTTAGAACTATTCAAGCATCACATAGACCAAGTACACAAAAAGAAGATTTACTTCGAAGCACCGGACAGAATGCTCCTTTACAGACTAACGTGGAACGACCTAGTGTGTGTTATGTGCAACGGAGTGTACGAGGACTTCAATACTCTAAACAGACACATGGTGGAACATTTCAGCAACTACACATGCGATATATGCGGTGTGTGTTTCCTGGAGAAGACCAGACTAGACGCTCATTTGAAGAGGCACAAAGACGATGAACGACATACGTGTGAAGTGTGTGGAAAAGTGTTCAAATCTAACCATTATAAGGACATGCATGTCGATATTGTACATAAAAAGAAAGCGATCATCCGATGTCCGCGTTGTGATGAATGCTTCATGTCGTACGCGTTAAAGAATAAGCATCTAACAGATGCCCATGGACAAAAACGCACATATCCATGCAATTTGTGTGACAAAGTGTATAATAGACAGAAGACGTTGACGGAACACCAACGGAGGAACCACCAGAAGGTTCTGAAGCACCAGTGCGAGTACTGCGACCAGAGGTTCTACCTGCCGTCTCGTTTGAAGGAGCACATAGCAACTCACACCGGGGAGAGGAACTTCAGGTGTGAGCACTGCGACAAGAGCTATCCGAGGCTGAAGTCCCTGCAGTACCACATCCGGACACACACTAACGACAGGAGGTATAGATGCCACATATGCGGGCAGGCATTCATACAGAACGCCAGTTTGAAGTCACACATTAAGAGCCATCACCCCGAGTGTGATATTGACGGGTGTTATTTTTAATGCTCATTTACACTCTACAATTTGGTTTAATGCCACAAACATATATGGCCTGGTGCTGTCGATGTCGATAATTATGGTGGTATGTTTATACATATAAAAGTACAAAATGTTTGATGTCACATGCGTTAAAAGCTGAGCATCTAACAGAAGCGCACGTATCCGTGCAATCTATGTGACAGAGTGTACAACAGACAGAAGATATTGACAGAACACCAACGTAGGAACTTAGGTTCATAATATTATGAAAATATGAACCATGTACATAGTTTAACAAATATAGGCTTTTAGTTTATTATGTATTTCAATCATCACACTGTTGTTAAATATTTGCATGGGAAAAATGGACATGGATGAAAAGTATGGTCAACGTCAAAAGTCCATATAGAATTTGCGACTTTATTACTGACAAAATACAGTGGAATTTAGTTCGCAACAGCGCTTTCTTTATTGACCTAAAGTAGCTTTTACCCGACTGCAGGGTTAGGTTTTTCGCGCGTATCTTGTTTAATTGTTTGTTTGTAAACGTCTTTACTATCTCATCTTTCAAACGGCTGAATGGATTTTATATTGTGATTTTATATTTTATTTATTTGTATAGGGTATTGTTAGATTAGTCTCAGGAACCCAAGTGTTTTAAGATAGTTTTTTTTTTTAATTAAATGGCGTATATTTGGCGCTGAATATATTGTTATAAAAAAATTACAAGAACATAAATGTCATAGTATGTTTAAACGTACCGTGTAACTTGAAAAGGCGATATTTTTGCAATTGGGTTTTTTGAATTTCAATTAATCTTGTCGTCGCGTTACTTTATTGACCCCCTCAGGTCTAGCCATAGTCAATCCATGCGTTTTATAGATTGCTTTTGCATATTAAAAAAAATGTATAGGAGTGGAAAGTCACATGACCAATTAAGAGATTATTTTCATACATGTTTTATTTTCGTTTCATTTCCGTCTATATGGCTGCTTATCTCATTTCGGCTCGCTTCAGGCTTCTTAATCTTTATAAATAATAAATAAATAAATAAAACCGCTGCGCGGTCGGCGTTATGTACGGTCGAGGTCAAAAATCCTAAAACGGTTTGCAATTATTATAAACTCTTAGCAATGTCAACCTTAGGTCAATTAGACTATAAATTTTAAACTAATTTTATGTAATACATGCATGCAAGAGATTTGTTTGCAAATTCTATATCTACTTTTGACCTTCACTGTACTTCTAGGATTTGTAACCTACTGTGCTTTTCCTCCATATTCTGTTTCGTTTGTATTACAATTTCTGATTCTTTATTTTAAGTACCTAAGTATTATATTTTTAGGTAAATCCTAATCCTAATCCTAATAATATTATAAATGCGAAAGTTTGTGTGTGTGTTTGTTACTCCTTCACGCCGCAACTACTGAACCGATTTGGCTGAAATTTGGAACATAGGTAGCTTATAACCCAGATTAAAACATAGGCTACTTTTTATCCCGGAAAAATCCGTAGTTCCCGTGGGATACTCAAAATACCAATTTTTCTAGAGCAATCTATAGCTACATCTATAGATAGATTGTTCAAGCGAACTTGCTTGAAAGCATGTTTAAAGGTTGGAATAGGGAACGTTAACGGGAAAACGACGTTTCCCTTAGGATTCATGAAAAAGCGAATTTGACGCGGGCGGGGCCGCGGGCAAAAACTGATGATAATATTATCACTATAAATGTGAAAATGGCCACTATGTAGGTTCTGAACATAGCACTGTACGCATTTAACAAGTGTGTTTTAGTTGAACAAGGGGATATGGGATAATAATGCTTTAAATAATAATGCTATAATGCTATAAATAATGCATAATGCTATAAATGTGAAAATGGGTACCTGTATTATAGGTTCCGACATTACAACTGTTTCGCTATTAGCATTTTGTGTTTTAGTTGAGCAATGAGATACAGGTTAGTAATATTATAGCTATGAAAACGGGTACCTATATGATATAGGTTCTGAACTAACATCTGTTTCGTTACTGACAATGTATGTTTTAGTTCAGCTATGGGATATGGTATAGTAATTAGTAATGCTATAAATGTGGAAATGGGTACACCTACCCATAAAGGTTCTGAAAGTACAATTGTTTCGCTATTTATAATGTGTGTTTTGGTTAAGCAATGGGATACAGGTTAATAATGCTAAAAAGATGTTCCTGTATAGTTTCTGATATTAGAACTGTTTCGCTATTAAAAATATGTTTTAGTATATGTGATAGTAATTATGCTATAAATGCAAAAATGGATACCTATAAGGTAAAGGTTCTGAAATTATTTCACTCTTAAGCGGATAAGTTGATTTTATTTTCGTCCTTCCCACTCTTATGAATACGTTGGTGGGTTAGGTTAGGTTAGGTTAGTATGCAGCGTTGCGGAAGAATATAACAGAAAAATGTTGTTTTACCTAATTACTTCGAAAACTAAGCCAGTTATTTAAATGTCGTTCTGAGCGTTTTTGGGAATTATTTTTTACCAATACATTAAAACAAAAATTACAATTATGTCCATCGTAGTTTTCGATGGAAATTAGAAAAATGGAGATTTTGGAGCAATTTTTGGGAGAACTTTTTGGCGAGAAATTTTTATCCAATCGTGTTTCTGAAGTTAGGTTAACACATATCCTGTTTTTTTTTCCCAGAAAATCCAGGACTCCCACGGGATTTGTAAAACCCCGAAATTCACGCGGGCGAAGCCGCGGGCAAAAGCTAGTTTTTACAAAAATTATATCACAATTAAGAATCAACAATAATGTTATTAAGAGTTTATTGTAAATTATAATTTTTTTTTAATAAAACTATATAAAAAATGAAATGTGTTTATTTTCATTTACTAAAATAATATGTCTGATAATGGACGAGTGACGAGCGAAGAAACTAGCTGACCCGGCAAGCATGGTTTTGCCATTAGGGATATATAAAAAAGCTTACAACCTACCAAACTTACATAGAAAATTTTATAACAATCGGTTTAGCCGTTAGTTTGGAAACTCCCTCGAGTAGAAATTACTCAAAAAGTCATTCACGTAATTTTAAAGATTTTTTGCTCTTTCCCGGATTTGGAGCTATTGTGAACCAATATCTTCTAAAGTAACTGCAAACAATTATCTTTCTAATTAAATACTACAATTATTTCACTTATTATCTTTATAGTTTAGTTACACCTAAACGATGCAAAGAAGTTAAGAGTCCTGTGAACTACCATGTCTCCCATACAAACGTACAGTCCGATAAGGCTCTTCTGGCACTTGAATGACATTGACAGGAGGGCGCTGTTATACAACAAAGGCACCCATAAAATTAAATCTCCTCAATTTTACTTGAATTTTTGTTAAAAATTTTTAATAGTAAGCAAAAACAACACGACAAACAATAGCGATATACCGACAGAGTGAACTATCAAACAGTATCACAAGATAGCCTTGTCGCACTGTAATACCAAAATCATTTGTAATTCGTGTATATTTCGATCATGTTGTGGTGTTATTCGGAATCGTATAGTAATAACCTATGCTCCTGGCCATATCTGGTTCCGAAATACTGTTGTTAAACGAAATTGTAAACGAATTTAGTTTTGCTTATTTTTATGTCAAAGAGGACATGTTTTCTGCTTATTTGTTTTATAATAAAAACAACACTATCTCACGTCGCATTAGTTCAGGAGCACAGTTTTTATTGTCCAGCTAAAGAAAAACACCAGTTAATAAAGAAAGTTACAAGTTTTCATTCATAATTTTTGGTATTACGGAATTCGACCAAAGTTATAAAAATTTTGATCAAAATTGATTATTATTTTATTTTAAAGAAATATTTCCGAACCAAATATGGCCAGGAGCATAGATTATTACTATATGAATCCGAATAACACCACAACATGATCGAATTAATCACGAATTACAAATGATTTGGTATTTTGCATCGTAGTAGTTCACAAATTCCCGCGGAAGTTCATTTGACAATAATGACATTATTGACAATGGAGACCATGGAGACCGTTCTTATTTCAATAATTTGCTTCGTGTGTATGGTCTGGGTTCCTAGATGATAAATCAATGGCAACCACATGGCAACCATGGAGTTAGTATACAATTGGTATACAATGATGGCAACCATTATGAGATTCTGTGGTGATGATCATGATCTGTGATTGTTACATACAGTGCGACAAGGCTATTTTGGCGCGTGGCCAAAGCCTGAACTAACGCCGCTATCTTGTACTACTGTTTGATAGTTCACTCTGTCAGTATATCACTATTGTATGATATGTTGTTTTTGATTACCATTAACTATTTTAAACTAAAATTGGAGTAAAATTGAGGAGATTTTATTTTATGGCTGCCTTTGTTTTGCAACATCGCCCTCCTTCAAGTGCCAAGAGACACTTGACGGACGAGAGATTACAATCCAATGACGTATGTACCACTACCAGCACAGACTACCAGTCATACCGCCGCCAATGCCGCCGCCGCATTTATGGTCAAATTCTGAGTGAATTCTGTGTATGTATGGTTATAGGTAACTACCTTTTAACTTTTACCTTTTTAAGAGGCGGAACTTAGAACAATAAGTTTTTTTCACCAATTCCTTTAGGTAAGTACCCAATAGGTACCTATTTTATTTATTTATTTATTTATTTATTTGAAAAGTAATCAACGGCGTTACAGTAAAATTGTTTACAATTATAAGTTAGTTAAATAATAAGGCCAAAAAGATTACACAAACATAATTATAAGAATAACAGAATGAAAAAGGTAACATTTGGTTTGTAACATTTGACAAGCCAATAACTAAGTACTAAAATACTACTTGAATTACAAAAAGATTTTACAAAATAACAACCTTTGATCCAGGTATATTAACAACGTAACAAAAGATGTTTGTGTGTGTGTGTGTGCGTGCGTGTGTGTGTGTGCGTGCGTGTGTGTCTGTGTGTGTGTGTGTGTGTGTGTGTGTGTATGTGTGTGTTGTTGTGTGTTTTCAAGTCTGGGGTTTATACTACTTTACTACTTTTGTAATTTTTGAATATCTCTTTTTAGTTGCGTTTTGGTTAGGTGAAATAGATCTAGGTTGTAATACACCTTATTGTAGGTTTTAGCTAGACGTAACAGTACAGAATTTTGTGCATAATTTGTATTAACTTTAGGTAGTACCAAGAGGCGTCTCTGACGAGGTCTAAAGGAAGAGGCATTGAGTGAAAAACTCGCCAGCAGAGCGGGGCAGTCAATTTTCCCAGTAAGGATAGCTTGCAGCAGCAACATGTCGCTCATGCTCCGTCACTTCTCTAGGGTGTCGATTTTATAGTGTTTGCAAGCTTCCTCATAGCAAGAGAATTTTTTAAAATCTTTAAATGCAAGATATTTTAGAAATTGTCTTTGAACTGATTCTATCCTTTGAGAATGTATGATGTAGTGGGGCGACCAGATGTTACAGGCATATTCGAGCACACTACGAACAAAAGTATAATAGAGTGATTTTATACACTCTATGTTTTTAAAATTACGAGTTACTCGCTTAATAAAACCCAATTGTCTATATGCTTTGTCTACTACAATATCAATATGATCATTCATGGAAAGTTTGCTATAAACTTTGATGCCTAAGTCTCTTACCGTATTCACTTTTAATATACCTACACTCACCATTAATCTTGTACTCGAATTCTATTGGTTTTAATTTACGAGTTAAGGTTATGTGGTGGCATTTTTTAGCATTGACGATAATCCTATTTTTAATATAATATGTCGTTAAGGAATTAAGATCTTCTTGCAATTTAAGGCAATCGTCATTGCTGCGTATGCCTAGGAATACTTTTTTGTCATCTGCGAACATTAAGTAAATGTTGGGCGTGAGAAAAGCAGATTCCTATGTCATATAGGTAGGCATTATACAAAAGAGGGCCTAAGATAGAGCCCTGTGGTACGCCTGATTGTATTGTTATGAAGTTACTTCTAGCGCTACCTGTCACGACTGCCTGCATACGGTTCTTGATGTAAGAAGTGAACCATCGGTGTAAGTTCCCACTTATTCCTAGCGAGTTAAGTTTTTGGAGCAAAATAACGTGATCCACTCTGTCAAATGCTTTAGCAAAATCTGTGTAGATCACATCGACCTGATTTCCTTCATCCATCCTCTTGAGCACGTAATCTGTGAATACGGCCAAATTAGTCACAGTGGAGCGATTTTTTACAAAACCATGCTGCTCGTACGGAATCGATCTTGAGATAAATGGACTTATTCGCCTGTAGATAACTGCCTCGAATAGTTTGCTCATCCCATTAAGAATCGATATTGGACGGTAGTTTTCAATTTGAGTTTTTGATCCACTCTTATGAATAGGCACAATTAACGCTTCTTTCCATTTATCTGGAAAGGTGCAAAAGACATTAAGAGACAGATTAAAGATAATAGAAAGCGGTTTGGCCAGAGTGGAAGCACATTTATTTAGGAAAATTGATGGTATGCCGTCACTACCTGCTCCCTTAATTTTGAATATTGAGTTGGCAGGCAACGATGATAAAAGAGTATGTATTATATCATTCTCCGCCACTAAGAGGTGAAGTCCTGCAAGTATTGAGGTGGTCGTCTTGTACGACAAGATCTCCTCAAAGGAGTTTCTTGTTGAGATTCGGGTGTTCCTGAATGTGTAGCAGCGTCGGGTGTTCCCCACACTGTTGGGCTATCTGGTTCAGTAGTCAACGGTGGTTCTTCTTGTACCGGCGTTTCAGGCAGATCGGAGTCCGTAGGAGGTTCAGGTGGAGCGAGTTCAGCGCGGTCATTGTGACGTATTGGAGTATTAGCTGGACTCGATTCTTCTCGTATTCTTTCTCCCCCTTCACCTATTGGAGCTAAATGACGGTTTGACACGGCTGTTTCTCTCCCGTCTTTCAATCGCACAATAGAATAATTAGGGTTAACTTCGATTACATCAGCTTCCTCTACTAATGGCAAGTACTTATTGGCTCGAGCACAACGTTTAACGAGGACTTGTCCAGCGCTTGTTAGCCAAGTCGGTATAGTTCCGCCGTTTGGAGATCTGCGTGGATATTTAAACATTCGTTCATGCGGTGTGCAGTTGATCGCAGTGCACAGCAAAGATCTGATGGAATGTAATGCATTGTCAAGGACCTTTTCCCAATTCTCTATTGGAAGATTATGTGAGCGTAAGCCTAGCTGAATAGCTTTCCATAGAGTAGAATTAAGCTTTTCGACTTGTCCATTTCCTTGCGGGTTGTATGCTGTAGTTCTACTAGTAGCGATACCGCGTGAATGAAGGTTGACTACTGAACCAGATAGCCCAACAGTGTGGGGAACACCCGACGCTGCTACACATTCAGGAACACCCGAATCTCAACAAGAAACTCCTTTGAGGAGATCTTGTCGTACAAGACGACCACCTCAATACTTGCAGGACTTCACCTCTTAGTGGCGGAGAATGATATAATACATACTCTTTTATCATCGTTGCCTGCCAACTCAATATTCAAAATAGAACAATAATTCTTAATGTCAAATGTGTTAGGTCAACGTCGTTCATTGTGAAAAGTCGTATGTATAATTTTTAGTGAATTAAAGCCTAAAGTAATGTTTTACGGCATATCCTCTATTATTTCACTACCAACCGATAAACTTCCCTGAGAGGCTGAGTAGCATAGACTAAAGACTAACTAAGGTAGTCTTTGGTCAACAAAGTCAATGAAGAGCTGTCAAATAGGGATGTGCAAAGTATCGTTTCACTTATCGATATTTAGGGTTGTCGATATCGATAAATTATTAGTACCTACTTGTGTACATATTATCTTCAGAATTGCATGAAGATGAAATAGGAAAATTAAAAAAAAATATTAGTAGATTGAACTTTATTAATCTTTTAAATTTATGCGGTACGCCCATGCCTGCCAATTTCATATTATAACAAAAAAATAGAACCTTTTCAAGGCTTTTTTTCTTTAAAATGCTCTAACCTCGAACGATGTCTCTCATACATTCGTAATTAAAAAATCATATGTAATTCGTGCAAAATTCGATCATGTTGCGGTGTTATTCGGGTTCATATAGTAAAAGAAAAACACCAGTTAATGAAGAATTTTACAAGTTTTTCATTCATAATTTTTGGTATTACGGAACTTGACTGAAGTTATAACAATTTTGATCAAAATTTATATATAGGTATTTCGTTTTCGAGTATTTCCGAACCAACTATGGCCAGGAGCATAGATTACTACTATATGAACCCGAAAAACACCATTACGGACTGGGCACGTTTCTGGCGGTGCGGGGCGCGGTGAGGCGAGAGGCGCGACGGGCAGTGTGATTTGCGGTGGTATGCCACAGCTAGACTGGTAGCGACCACGGCGGCGTCAGCGGTGGACGTATTTAGGGAACGGCTTACTTGTTAAAATGTCCCTGTCAAAAGTGGCACGGTATGTGGCAGCGGTGGCCTCGAAACAAGTGCGTTCTTAGCTCAAGATATCATTCAGTCAAGAATAGGAGCGCACCCAGTTAACCAAAAAAGTAGAGAACTTGGCGAATTTCATACTCTTTATTATGAATATAGGAACATAGGAATGTCGATGATATTAAATTGCCGTATCTTGTTTAATTACTCGTAAAATATAAATACTTACCAGTTACCACTACTACCAGGAAATTGTTGTTATATTTCGTCCCACAATTTTTTTACAACATGCCTATATTTATGATGTGGATGTTTTGACATCCATATTGCGGGTCGACTCAGTATTTCACTAATAAATTGTTCCACATTCATTATTTTAAGTTAAAAACGCGCGGTAGAAACAAAATTATTTGTTTCGGTCGTGCGATGCCTGAATGCGTCCGCCGATGCCGCCGCCCGCGCCGCTCTGAGCTGTGGCCGCCTCGATACTCGCTAGTTTTGTTTCACTCGCACACTGCGCAGCCCATCGCCGCCGTGTACCGCGCGTCTCTCCCAGCGCCGCAGGTCGCGCCGCGCTGCACGTCGCTATTAGTTGTGGCATACTTCATAAGTTGTCTACCATTTGTTTTCGCCGCTCACCGCTTGCCGCGTCTCAAACCGCGCCGCAATCCGCGCCGCTTTTGGCTGTGGCCAGGCGGCTAGAGTCCTTTTCATGAAAGAAGTCCCGCGACAAAAACATGAACTAAAATCATAGACGTAGCATATCATTATAACTACACTGTCCACCATTACGAATAAACAGGTCCGAGCGAGAGGGCTCTGCAGGCGCTGTGTCTCTTTCTATTTTAAGGTGACCATGATGAAACGAACATTTATTTTCATTATTAATGTGGTTTTAAAAATAATAAACAATACATTATAGAACGAAACTAAGAAATGTAATTAAATTAAAATACTACTTATTTTAAGAATTAATATACCTACATATAAAAATTTAGGATAGCTAGGGGCTGGGGTACCCATTATGCAGGCAGCATTGCCGCGCTAAATTGAAATTCGTTGCTTAAGAAAGCTGTCTGTCAAAATCAAAAATAAAAAATCAGAAATCAAATAACAAAAATCAAAAACCTAAATTCTAAAATCTTAAATCAAAAAGCAAAGAACAAAAAAAAACAAAAATCAAAGAACAAAAATCAAAGATCAAAGATCAGAAATCTAAATTCAAAAATCGAAAAACAAAAATCATAGATCAAAGATCAAAAAACAAAGATCAAAGATCAAAAATCAAACAACAAAGTTCAAAAAATAAGCAATGTTCAAGCGTGAAAAAAAATCACGACTATTGTAAAAGAAAGATGTCTGTGCGTAAGATTTAATTTTATAATCATAATGACAACGTCTGAAAGTACCTAGGTACGTATAATATTTTTAACACAAACTATCTCTTGATAATGACAAACTCAGTAAAAAAAGAACGAGTCGGCTTCGCGCACTGAGAGTTCCATACTATCAAGACCAATTTTCAATAGTATTACAGTAAAATAACCACCCCTGCCCATCAAATAAAAAAAAAACAAAACTTACGTTTAGATTACTGTTATATATTTGTCTACCGTACCGTATTTACCTAACTACTACTAGATACGTGAGTAGAAAAATATATGTTCCACATAATTCGTGGTTACCCTACAGAATATGATTGCTGTTTTTGAAAAAACCATCATCTTGCATTTGGTAGATACTGAAAGTAGACACTGAAATCGCCCGGCAAATTTAAAAAAAAATTGTAGGTCATCCCCAAAATTATAGTGCAAATATTGTAATAACTCAGTTTGATACTTGCAATTTAATTATTTTTTTATATCGGTTTGCACACAAGTCTTTATTAAATTGCTTACCTATTCATTATTTCTACCTCTCATCAGGGGGTTGCGGGTTCGAGTCCCGGGTTCGCGCCTTTTAACTGTTTGGAGTAATGAGCGTCTTAGGACTAAATATTACTTGCGTAGCTATGAAGGAAAACATCATGAGGTAACCTACATGCCTGAGCACTATGTTTTCAAAGGTGTAAGAAGCCCACCAATCCACAATCACAAGACATAATGCACTAATTATTATTTGGGAGGATTTAAAACCAAGCATCAAACTGAACTGTTTTACTTACACAAGAAATCGACTACAACATGTAAACAATCTTGTTTTTGTGTAAACGCAGCCTGTTTTTGTTGCTGTTTTTCTTCGAATTTTGATATTAAACAAAACAGTAACTCCCGCACTCCTTTTTTAATTGTTTTATTCATATTTTCACCCGATCACAGAAAATCCGGACTAAATAATATAACAGATAAATATCAACAACCGCCATCTTCCTATTCCCGATTGACGTGTCAGGGTTGCCATTTAAAGTTTTGAAAAAACCCGAGTCTCTACTTTCATTAGAGAGACTATGAATTATTTTTATGTGGGTACAACGCAATAATTATTATTTACATAAATTAATAATTATATTAACTGGAGATACAATAAAATAAGTTTTTGAAACTTATTTTATAGTTTGTGTATGTTCGTTTTTGTAATTCATAGAAAAGCAAACTGTTTTTTTTTGTACCATTTCTACCAAAGGCAGTATTTAGTTGAGATGGCAAGATGTTAGACAAGGACACAGTACCAGAGGGATTGTTTTCGCCCAGGACCACTTTTTGCTAGCTACCGCTTGTAAGGAAACAAAGAGGATATAATCACTACGTGGTAAGGAAATACAAAACTCTACTTGCCTGGTAGACATCGCTATTTAGCGATAAGGCCGTAAAATTAAACTCCTGTGGTGTGCACTATAATCTATCTATCTACAATATACATAATATGACATATATCACATGAATCATAATGTATCTCTTATTTATATAAAGAGATGAAACGGATATCCGGTAACTATCCGGCAGCCTTAAAACTATCCGAATACCGGATAACTAACTACTATTCAGCGGAATAGGCATCCCGTCGAATTAAAATATCTGAATAAAAAAATATTTTTAAGTATTTATTTGCTTTATTTTTATCACATGGAAATATAATTAGTTTTAAATGAAATTTTTCAGTCACACAATAGTAAAAGAAGAAAGAAAATGAATAAATTAGTACCTTCAAGAGAAGAGTGAATAGGCATTTTCTAGGCAAGCGCGCTCCATCCTAGACCTCATCATTTCTGTCTATCAGATATGATTGTAGTCAAGCGCAAGCCTATCTACTCGTATAATAAAAAAAAAACTCATACAGCATACGGCTAAGTCCCGCCGGATATCCGGCGGCCGGATATTCGGCTAGTCGGCCGCATGGTTGGTCGAATATCCAATATCCGGCCAAACTGCTATCAGTTTCATGCAGAGGCGGATTATCCTAAAGGCAAACTAGGCACGTGCCTAGGGGCGCGAGGTTACAAAGGGGCGCGCGCGGCGCGGCCCTTAGGTACATCACGATCGCGCGCGCGCGCCATCATGTAGAGTAGGATCGGTGAGAGTTTGCGTTTCGGAAATCTTCGTTTCTATGCAAAACCATTGATATATTTATGTTGTATTATGAGAAAACAAAACGCATTTTTTCAATCCTAATCGAAATACATTTACAAGAACGGCGGGCTCCTCACCCATGTGTTCCCCCGGCGAGCGCGGGGCCCGGGGGCGGAAGTCCCGCTTTCGTTGTCATGGTTGTGCCGTTGTCGTCAGTAACCAGGCGGTCCAAACTCTCATACAAGCAATTGAATACCTACGGGGGCTGAAATTGCCATTGCTGAAACTTTAAATAATTTTTTTTTTTTAGTATGGCAAGTATGCAGTTGTCTTAAAATTGTTATTTTTTTATATTAGTTACACATAAACTTAATAAGTTAGATAATATTTATTTTTGTGATCAGATTCAAGAAATTGGCAAATAAACTTTTTTGTTATTATTATTTCCATATTCAAATTAACTCTCACACCCGGCACATGATAAATATATATAAAAACCAAAGACGTATAATAAACTTACTTACATACACAAAGATTAAATAAACATACATAAACGTTACACACATACATATATGTACCGGGCGGAGGACTACACCCCGGCAGGGGAGACCAAACGGCCGGGGGTCAGGGCGACAGGCTAAGAAACCGACGGACTATCCTAGCCGAGTCGAGCACCACCGCCTTCTGCATCTTGGCCGCAAGTGAAATGCCACGGAAACCCAGTCGCCGCAGATGGTGAGCGAGGCTGACTGGGATTAAACCATTAGCAGATATCACGATCGGAATGGTTTCAGTGGACTCCACGTGCCACATGGCGGAAACCTCGTGAGCCAGATCCAGATACTTTCGCTTTTTCTCTGTCTCAGCTCTCACGAGGTTCTCGTCATACGGGATCGTGATGTCCACCAAAAACACCCGCGACTGTGCCCGGTCCATCACCACGATATCAGGCTTGTTAGCCAAGATCGTCCTGTCCGTGATGATTGACCGGTCCCAATAGAGCCGGACGCCGCCGCGCTCGAGGACAGGAACCGGCGTGTACCTATAATAAGGCACCCTCTCATCCAGGAGTCCGTACTTCAGAGCAAGCTCTTGGTGAAGGATTTTGGCTGCTTGGTTGTGCCTGTGCAAATACTCAGTGTTGGCAAGCGCCGAACACCCCGAAAGCACATGTCTGAGTGACTCACCGGGATGGCGACAGGCTCGGCAGAAGTCGTGAGTGCCATCCTTCAGAATATACTTTCGATAGTTCCGCGTCTTAACCACCTGATCTTGTATTGCACAGACAAAACCCTCGGTTTCCCCAAAGAGGTCACCGAAACGCAGCCACTGCACGGACGCTTTTCTATCCACGTGGGGCTCATGAAGAGCCTTAAAAAAGCGTCCGTGCAGCTCCTTCCCCTTCCATACGGACTCCCGGTCAGAGGTGCTAAGCACAACCGGTCCCCGCCACTCGGTGTTGGCCAAAGATAGGGGAGTAAGTCCTTTATCACATTCTATGACTTCCCGATGCACCGGAGACTCCCTTTTCGTCTCAAAGTATGCTCTGAGGCTGGATATCTCCCGATTGTGCATGGTCTTGACGCTGAGCATGCCTCGACCACCACACTTTCGGGGGATATACAGCCTCATGACAGACGACTTTGGGTGGTGCATGCGATGGGTAGTCATAGTTGTGCGGACTTTTCTATCCAGGGCGTCTAGTTCGGTTTGAGTCCATCTGAGCACGCCAAAGGTGTACATGAGGACGGGCATGACCCAGCCGTTATAGGCTCGGACCTTATTGGTACCCGACAAATAACTTTTACAGATCTTTGCCAGGCGCCGAAAAAAGACCTCGCAAACAGACTGCTTCACGTCCGCCTCCTGAACCCCTATTGATTGCGACATGCCCAGATACCGGTATGACTCAGCCTCGGAGAGGGCTTTGATGCTCGATGGCTCGAGATCGATCTCGGCCGAGCGAGCGACCCTTCCCCGCTCCACATGCAGGACCGCACACTTGTCCACCCCGAGTTCCATTCTGATGGAACTGCTGAACTCAGTGGTGATGTTCAACAATTCCTGCAGACGGGAAGCGCTGGGTGCCATCAGTTTGAGGTCATCCATGTAGAGAAGGTGAGGTAACTTCGGCCCCCCTCTCCGAAACTGAAAGCCTGTCCCGGAACCATCCAGCAACGTGCTAAGGGGGTTCAGAGCCAGGCAAAACCAAAGTGGACTCAAACAATCGCCCTGAAAGATACCCCGCCGTATCCTGATTCGGTCATCCGCAGCCGCCAGCCGCTCGCCATGGAGACAAAGGATCGTGCTCCATTGCCCCATACATTCTCCGAGGAAGTCTCGAACTGCGCTATCAACTTTATACAGCTCGAGGACCCTCAGGAGCCATGAATGAGGCACCGAGTCGAACGCCTTTTTATAGTCAATCCAGGCGGCGGAAAAATTCCGGCGGCTGCGTTTGACCAAATGGCCCGCGACGGAGTCGATGAGAAGGAGCTCCTTAGTACCGCGACTACCACCCCTACACCCGTTCTGAGCCCCAGACATGATCCCGTGATTGTCAACATGACGGGTGATTTTGGAGCTCAGAACGGATGTAAGTGTCTTATAGATGGTAGTAAGACACGTGATGGGGCGGTACTTAGCCGGGTCAGCGGTATCTGTGGTCTTTGGAGCTAAATGAGTGATCCCGGTGGTGAAAAGGTTTGGAAGCGCCCTTTGCTCAAGGGCGTCTTGGAATTGTCGAGCCAAGGTCGCATGGCAAGCCGAGAAACCCTTTAGCCAGTAGTGGTGCAGTCCGTCAGGCCCCGGACTTTTCCAGTTCGGGGCCCGCCTCACCGCACCAGCTACATCCTCCGCAGAGATGGCGACCGGGTTCATCGGCTCAATTGAGGCACATGCTTCCTCTACCGCCGCAATCCAAGGGCCCTCTTCGTGCTCCACCTCTGTCGACCAAACACTGCGCCAGAAAGCGATAAGGTCCGCCGTGTCTGGTCGCTGAGAGGAGGAGCAGACCGCTGGGCACTCCAACTTTTTATAAAACCTTTTTTGATCACTCACGAAGAGGCGATTTTGCTGAAATCGCTCAACTCTTTCCGAGTACCGCCGAATGCGGTTCCCCCATGTAGCGATTTTCTGCTTCAGGTCGTCGATGCGCTCCGTTAGTTTTTGAGCTATATCGGGCTGGTCTAGGCGAACCCCCAGCCCGTTAAAAGCTATCCTAACGGTGCGCACAATCCTTGGCCTCGTGTTTCCCGACCTGAAGCTTTGCAGTCTGCCAATGAGGCCTCTGGCAAGGGTGATACGTCGTTCTATTCTCTTCTTCCAGGCAGGCTCTGCACTGGATCTAGCGGCACACCGGCCAGGTTTCTTGGCTTTGACACCAATAAAACGATGGACGGCTAAGGCAGCGCCGAAGAGAATAGAAGCCGTATCATCCAAACCAGCGCTGCTCTCGAGATGTTGTGGCAGCATTTGGTTAATGGCCTCAATGACATCCCGCGTCGCTACATTTAGCGAGAGCCGGGAGAGCCGCGGACGTTCCTCTAGAGGAGCAATTCGGATTTCAGCAATCGTCTCTTCTAGAATCCTTCTCATCCGCTCTAAATCCAGGGTGACTGTTCCCTCAGTGTCCTCCTCCACAGGCAAATCTTGAGACACAGTCTCGGTCTCTTCGCGGACAGGGGCCGCAGGAGACACGATTTGCGCTGTGGTTGAGGTTGGTACGTCGGGAACAGCCTCACGTCTCAATCGTTCGAGCTCGGCAGCGCTGAAGATGTTAGAGCGCATAATGAACCGAGCTCGATCTGCCAGGTTTTGTTCCGTGACAGCTAGTCGCGGCTCAAGCAGCAGAAACTGACGGTACATTGCCGCTCGGTAGCCAGTCCGTCCGGTTTCCCCCCCTGTAGCCCTGAAATACGCTCGCATGACGTTTTGATTCATTGATTGTGTCCATCGCATGCGGCGTACACCACCAGCGGCGGGCTCCGAAGATTGGGTCCTAGAGGACCCTGTCGGAGCCAAGCCATCTGGTGGGGATGATGGAATTGCCGGTCGGCTAGATGGTAGTGCCGACCGGCTGTTGGTGTGGCTGGCGGACCGCATGCTGCCACGTCCAGCGCCAGCCCCAGACGCGCCCTGGCGCCCCCCAGGCAGCG
Organism: Coenonympha glycerion; assembly: GCA_963855885.1. NCBI lineage: Eukaryota > Metazoa > Arthropoda > Insecta > Lepidoptera > Nymphalidae > Coenonympha > Coenonympha glycerion. The sequence continues at coordinate 7,683,612 of OY979651.1, read as the reverse complement.
ACCCTATAAGTGCATTCTCTGTGTTTCTGTCCATCATTATTTTTTTAAAAGGGGGGAGGGTGAGTGGCAATTACATCACCCGGGGTCCACTCAAGTCCCCGGGGAGGCTGTTTTATTATAGAAAGCCAGCTCGCTCATTTGGGAGAACCATAAGCCAGGTGTACACAGAGCAGCAACTCCGTATACACCCAGCTTCAAGATTTTAAATGGTTCTCCCATCCCTTAGTCGCCTCTTACGACACCCACGGGTAAGAGATGGGGTGGCAATATTCTACTCTGCCGTTGCCACACGGCACAATTATTATTATTATTATTATATTATCTGTGGTTTTCAGTTTTATGCAGTGTTGCCAGAACCTTGCAGAGGTCCTTTTTTACCTTTTAGGTGATTTTTCGTATCTTAAAGAATTCATTCTTAATTTTTTTATACAACCAAGTTAAAATGGAACCCAAACGGACAAACGCAAAACTTACAATTTGTCATTTTACTGCAATTCATAAATCACATCAACTACCAGCCTGGTAGTTGATGTGATGTTACCTAGAAGTACCAGGTGACAGTCCACCTGGCCTAATAAGCCCGAATGTCACTTTCGTTGTTAGGTTAAGTTATCCCTACTAATATTATTTGGAGTAACCGAAACCGCCTCTTCTTTAAGGAGCACACCACGGGTGTGCCCGCAAAATTAAAATTTTTCGTGGTTTTTCGCGATTTTTAAGCGAATAAGACATAATAGGCTTATGGCCGTAAAATTGCGATAATCTCAATATCTTCTTCACGTGTTTATATAAAAATCTCTGCTCGAAAGAGTCGAGTAAATGAAATTAGTCCGAGATTTGCGAGTTACTCACATAAAATTTGATACTCGGACTAATTTCCTAGTATACACATTTTTATGCAAAGATTTTGATATAATCATGTAAAGATGATACTGCCATTCTCGCAAATTGATTGCCATAAGCCTATCATGTCTAATTAGCGTACTAATTGCAAAAAAACAACGATGAATTTCGCGGGCAGACCCGTTGATTTTACGTTAATATAGAAAAGTGTCAAATGATGTTCTTCACTCGTTCGAGATAGTATAATCACCAACTATAGTAAACACCAACTTGTAGCTACCAGCTATGCAATGGGACGATTCCTCGTGCTTTCGAAGTTAGTAAACTTTTTGATATGGCTGCTAGGGGGGCGCCCATGAGGTGCTTGCCTAGGGCGCTCTCTACATTTAATCCGCCTCTGGTTTCATGTCTAGTCAAAACCAATCACCAAAAAAATTAAAGCGAGGAATATTTACCATACACATACATACATAACATAGCTTTATTAACCTTACTGTTCTATCTTATTATTCGACTAGCTGTTGCCCGCGGCTCCGCCCGCGTTAATTACGATTTTTTACATAATATACCTTCCTACTGGAATTCCTTGATTTTTTGCGGGATTCTGGTGTGACGTTGTACAGAAACCTGTTCTTACTTTTCACGGGTTATCTTGTGGTGATTTTGAAAACTCCTTTTTCTTAATAATAATATAAAGTTTCATTAATACGTAGTTGAAAGATCAAAACGACGATTTTGACTGTCGATATTTCGACCCAGTGGCACAGGTCGTACCAATGTATCGAAATATCGACATTTAAAATCGTCCTTTTCATTGTGATTTTTATTCTGAAACCACGAAATATGTCAAAAATTATTAAACCATGTGAAAAGTTGTAGGTACTGGTGGTAGAACTCTTCTTTCAGAGTTCGGCCGAGTAGGTACCACTGGGATAAATTACTCTACTAACAATATTCCCCAGCCCAACATAATATAAGAGTCTTTTAAAAATCTTTGCTTCATCTCAATACAATCCAAAACATCAGAATGGGCAATGGCTATATATTTCCTTACGTATAAAAAGACCTTAGATGACAGTCAGTCGGTTAGGATCGATAAGACCTAATAGTTAAAAATATTTGTGAACCATTATTCTTACCCTTTCCATATTGCGGATGATAAAGTTTAAATCTGTTCATATCTTTACAGTGCCATCTTAATATAAAGTCAGGAAACAGTAAATAACATGGCAGTTAATTTTTATTAAAAAAAATTCGGTAGTACCTATCTCAAAGTTTTACATTCAAGTTCCACATAAATTGTAGAGATGGCTCTATACGGTATAACGTAGCGATAACGCCAGTTACATGATTTTTGTTCACCCTAAAAGTGAAAAATTTAAAACCATACAAAATCTCCTGCTTAGCCTATTTATTTACGGCTGTAAGGGTACTCCAGTCTTACTTGAGCCCTACGTCCTAGCCCTAGGTTCTTTGTGCAATCCGAGTTTCAAGTCACCTACCTACTTGAACTTAAAGGTTCTGATGTCTGTAATTTCTGAACTACAAAAGTGATGATGATAAGATTTGTATGGAATAATCTTTAAAGAACCTCCTTTCTAACAAAAAAAGAATGAATGGAATCGGACAACGCGTTAATGAATTATAACTAAAAAACGTTTGGACTTTGATGCCGTCTTCCAGGGAAACCATGATGAATTTCGGGACAAAAAGTATCCTATGTCCTACCTCGGGGTATGAACTATAATCATGTCAAGTTTCATTTAAATCCATCCAGCGGATTAGCCGTGATGCCCGGTCGTGAAACAGACAGACAGACAGACAGACAGACAGACAGACAGACAGACAGACAAAAATTAAACAAATTACAGTTTTGGCTTCAGTATCGACTAAATAGTGTCCTCCAACAAAAATTTTCAAAATATCTTCAATGTACAGAATTCGACCCTTTACAGTTTTATTATAAGTATAGATATTATAGGTACAATATTCTCCATCGCTGGATACCTAACAATAATGTAATAGACATTCAATTTAAAAAAATTATAAAAAAAATTGAGCAAGCTCATTCCAGTCCAACCACTGATCTCCATAGAGTACATAGAACAGTGAGTCCAACAGAGCAAGGCAAAAAAATGAAATGAGCCGTGTCAGCTATAATATAAAAGGTCTCTGACCACCATGTTGGAGGGTGGTTAGTGGAATACTTTTTTGATTATGTATATGAGTAGTACATAAAAAAAACTTTACAAATAAGTATCGAATCGAAGTGAAATAAAAACTAATGTTCTTATAATAATAAGTACTTTAATTAATATACGATAATAAAACAACATCTATTTTTTCATTTTCCAAGTTCATTTCTATTGTTTTGGATAACAAACATACCACAGGTAAAATCTGTAACCTCAGGCCACTAAAATCGCAATTCGATTGTAAGTTACACAAGTCTATTAAAAATGTTTTTCCTCGTGATATTGTCACATTTTTAATAATGTAAAAAAAATAACAATTGATACTTTTCACCCAGCGTAACTCTGAAATCGTTCACTTTAGCAAGATTTATGCTTACCAATTACCATCATTTATGTTTGCAATTTAACGCAGAATATTTTGTCCTGTACACTCTCGCGCTAAATAGCATAGTTCTTGAAATATTTAAGAAAAACTGAAAAAAAACAGAACGTCTCCTCCCGACACCTCCAAGTCCAACGCCGTCGAGGTGTAAATTTTTACCGAACAATATGTGGACATGGAACAATCTGGCATTGCAATAATGCTTTCACTTTGAGTGTCCGGGTTCAGTCGTTTTTTCAGCTAATTGCGCCGTACTATTAGATTTTATGTGCTTGACAATGAGAAGAGTCATACAGTGCGGTTCATTTAATTAATATTTCATTTATTTATTTCGTTACATGTCCATTAAAATAACGGAACCTTGTAAGGGCGCTGTAACCAGGGAGGCGGACTTATTGTGTCCAATAATAATTTAACAAATGCTTTCATTTTTGATATAAAAATTCATTAACATGATAATACTCTTTTTTTGCTGTTGTACCCGCGTTGCTGTGGATATTTAAATTAGATTTGGGACAAACTAGATTATACTTTCGCGCACGCCGTAATTTATCTGTGCCCTATTCATCAAACGTTACAAGCCTTGTATTACAAGCAATTCTCTCGTAAATTTCTGCATTTTTACAAACGTGCGTTCATCAAAACTACACGTGTAAATTACAAGCTACAAGTTATATCACTTGTAATACAAGTTCTTTTTCACACGTGTATTAGTAGTTTTGTTCATCAAAAATGCCACCGTTGCTTGTAGCTTGTAACTTGTGGCAAAAAGTTGGAGAGTCTCCGCGGACTCTACTTGTAACTTACACATGTAGACATTCTTTGATAATATTAACATTTATATTTTTATTTATGATATTATTAACATTTTCGTGGTTTAGACTTTAGGTATTCCACAAGCTTAGTCAAATAAATGGCGGGAAACAAAAAAATCTTATATTTATGTAAAACAAACAAAAAAAGAACAAAAATATCGTATTTAAATTATGTAGGTACTAGCGCGGCATTCTAATTAATAGTACAGTACGACAAAGCTAATCTTGGCACGTGGCCAAAATCGGAACTAACGCCGCTATCTTGTGATACTGTGTGACAGATTGAAAATTGGGGAGGTTTTGTTAATAATAAGCCAAAATATCGTAAGTACTTGCAACATACAGACAGATATGCCGACACAGGGATCTATCAAACATTGTCACAAGATAGCGACGTTAGTTCCGATTTTGGCCACCCGCCAAGATAGCCTTGTACTTGCGGTATTATATTCATTGCGCAGACTTTTTTTAAATTAACAACAACATTTAAAAAAAGATGTTCTTGCGGTAGGTACCATATTTGTACCATAGACATTGCCCAAAGACAATTTTTTTTTATTAAAAACAATATAAAAAAAAGAATCTCCTTAGTATAGTCCACAGATTAAAGATATTGTATCTTACGATAGTATTAGTCCGTATAGTCTGCCAAAAAAGCCATGAAACAAAAAAGAGTTTAAAAATAATTATAAAAGTCGAAATAAAGTACCTACATTTTAGAAGATACTTAAATAATCAAAAAAAATTAGATAATTCTTTTGATTATTCTGTTTGAACAGATTTTTCAATTACTTAGTCATAATATAAGTCAGGGAAAAATTATTATTGTATCCGTGAATTAATTTCAAGACTTTTTTGACGGACTACATGCCACACTTGTAAATTAAAAATTACAAGTTTCTAAAATCTACAAGTAACGTGAAATTATTTGATGGACGTAATCTACAAGAACTTGTGAATCTTATACCTTTAAACGAGCAATTCTTGTATATATATTTCTATATAATCTGAATCTCGGAAACGGCTTAAATGATTTTAATGAAATTTAGTATACAGGGGGTTTTGGGGGCGATAAATCGATCTAGCTAGGATTCATTTTTAGAAAATGACAAATTTACGAAAAAAAATAAAAATATGACTACTGCTGCCATCTATTGGCCACCGAGCGAAGCTCGGTCACCCAGATATTTTTTATTTAAACTTGTAACTTGTGAGCTTGTAGACTTGTAATGTTTGATGAATAGGGCACTGGTCGTGGCATGTCCTTAAAAAAATCCGGATTACTACTTTACGGAAATCCGCAGTGATAACAGCTTTGATCTAGCCAGCGTTGGTTGACCAACAAATAGCTTGTCAAATGTTGTTAGTACAATGTCAGGCCACCGTCTCCCGAGCTCGGTCGCGGAGGGTTGTACACCGGAGCGAGTTGTTGTGTGCCGCATCGCATTGCTTCTGTTATCTACCTTCCACCAGTATGAGTCCGCATGTGAAGCTTCAAACTACTTTTTACAGCACATTTATACCCTCAGTGTTATTAGTGAGGCTTCTCACCAGTGTGAGTCCTCATATGTTTAACTAAAGCTCTTTTATCTCCACTCTTATAACTACACATCGTACATGCATAAGGCTTCTCACCAGTGTGAGTCCTCATATGTTTAACTAAAGCTCTTTTATCTCCACTTTTATAACTACACCTCGTACATGCAAAAGGCTTCTCACCAGTGTGAGTCCTGATATGGTTAACTAAATCTCCTTTATTTACACTCTTATAACTACACATTGAACAGGCATAAGGCTTCTCACCAGTGTGAGTCCTCATATGTTTAACTAAAACTCCTTTATCTCCACTCTTATAACTACACATCGTACATGCATAAGGCTTCTCACCAGTGTGAGTCCTCATATGTTTAACTAAAGCTCTTTTATCTCCACTTTTATAACTACACCTCGTACATGCAAAAGGCTTCTCACCAGTGTGAGTCCTGATATGGTTAACTAAATCTCCTTTATTTACACTCTTATAACTACACATTGAACAGGCATAAGGCTTCTCACCAGTGTGAGTCCTCATATGTTTAACTAAAACTCCTTTATCTCCACTCTTATAACTACACATCGTACATGCATAAGGCTTCTCACCAGTGTGAGTCCTCATATGTTTAACTAAAGCTCCTTTATCTCCACTCATAACTACACATCGTACATGCATAAGGCTTCTCACCAGTGTGAGTCCTGATATGGTTAACTAAATCTCCTTTATTTACACTCTTATAAATACACATGGAACAGGCATAAGGCTTCTCACCAGTGTGAGTCCTCATATGTTTAACTAAAGCTCTTTTATCTCCACTCTTATAACTACACCTCGTACATGCATAAGGCTTCTCACCAGTGTGAGTCCTGATATGCGTAACTAAATTACCTTTACGTCCACTCTTATAACTACACATCGTACATGCATAAGGATTCTCACCAGTGTGAGTCCTGATATGGTTAACTAAATCTCCTTTATTTACACTCTTATAACTACACATTGAACAGGCATAAGGCTTCTCACCAGTGTGAGTCCTCATATGTTTAACTAAAGCTCCTTTATCTCCACTCTTATAACTACACATCGTACATGCATAAGGCTTCTCACCAGTGTGAGTCCTCATATGTTTAATTAAAGCTCCTTTATCTCCACTCTTATAACTACACATCGTACATGCATAAGGCTTCTCACCAGTGTGAGTCCTGATATGCATAACTAAATTACCTTTACGTCCACTCCTATAACTACACATCGTACATGCATAAGGCTTCTCACCAGTGTGAGTCCTCATATGTTTAACTAAAGCTCTTTTATCTCCACTCTTATAACTACACCTCGTACATGCATAAGGCTTCTCACCAGTGTGAGTCCTGATATGTTGAACTAAAGTTCCTTTATCTCCACTCTTATAACTACACATCGTACATGCATAAGGCTTCTCACCAGTGTGAACCCTGATATGTTTAACTAAAGCTCCTTTATCTCCACTCTTATAACTACACATTGAACAGGCATAAGGCTTCTCACCAGTGTGAGTCCTGGTATGTTGAACTAAACGTCCTTTATCTCCACTCTTATAACTACACATTGAACAGGCATAAGGCTTCTCACCAGTGTGAACCCTGATATGTTTAACTAAAGCTCCTTTATCTCCACTCTTATAACTACACATTGAACAGGCATAAGGCTTCTCACCAGTGTGAGTCCTGGTATGTTGAACTAAACGTCCTTTATCTCCACTCTTATAACTACACATTGAACAGGCATAAGGCTTCTCACCAGTGTGAACCCTGATATATTTAACTAAAGCTCCTTTATCTCCACTCTTATAACTACACATGGAACAGGCATAAGGCTTCTCATCAGTATGAGTCCTGATATGTCGAACTAAAAGTCTTTTATCTCCACTCTTATAACTACACATTGAACAGGCATAAGGCTTCTCACCAGTGTGAGTCCTGGTATGTTGAACTAAACGTCCTTTATCTCCACTCTTATAACTACACATTGAACAGGCATAAGGCTTCCCACCAGTGTGAACCCTGATATGTTTAACTAAAGCTCCTTTATCTCCACTCTTATAACTACACATGGAACAGGCATAAGGCTTCTCATCAGTATGAGTCCTGATATGTCGAACTAAAAGTCTTTTATCTCCACTCTTATAACTACACATTGAACAGGCATAAGGCTTCTCACCAGTGTGAGTCCTGATATGTCGAACTAAAAGTCTTTTATCTCCACTCTTATAACTACACATTGAACAGGCATAAGGCTTCTCACCAGTGTGAGTCCTGATATGTCGAACTAAAAGTCTTTTATCTCCACTCTTATAACTACACATTGAACAGGCATAAGGCTTCTCACCAGTGTGAGTCCTGATATGTCTAACTAATCCACTCTTGCATCGACTCCGCCGCCCGCACACGTCGCACGCATAGGGTTTGCTGCTCGCGGCGCCTCCACGAGCAGTGTCCCCACAACTGACAGCGCGTCGTGTCGGTGCAGCCTCGCTAGGCGCTTTGAGAACATCGCACAACACGACGACACACGGTCTGATGCTCGCTCTGTCGTCGCTGCAGGCTGCTCGGCCGCGGGCTGTGTTCCATGTGTCTGAGGGCCATTTGGCTTCAGCTTGAGGAGGTTCCCGCTGGAAACAAACACAATATTAGCAGTAGTAATATTGTTCCATTCATTTGTCTCTATTTGAAGTAATAATGTTATACTTGAAAAAATATAATAGGCCCATTTCAAGGTTTGCGACAGACAATAGAATGTAACTTGGAACAAAACTGAACGAAATTGGAACGAAACAATCACAATATAGTAATTTATGACATAAAGTGATTTTAAAACCAGTTACATTTTCAGCCTTTTATTTTTAGGGTTCCATACCAAAATGGTAAAAATGGAACCCTTATGGTGAGACTTTCTCCGTCCGTCTGTCCGTCCGTCCATCTGTCACACTCGATTATTTTAGTAACTATCGAAGCTATCGACTTGAAATTTGGAACAGTTTGTCATTGCAATCATAAAATTTTGAAAATCATTTTTATTTTTCTTTAAAAGGGGCGGTAAACCGGGTTGTTGAAATTTCAAAATGAGATAACAATAATAAATGGGGTATTATATGAAAGGGCGTTACTTGTGTATTCTAAAACTGATTTTTATTTATTTTTGTGCCCGATAGTTTTGGATTTACTGGGCAAACTGTCGAAAAAAATACCATTCCTCCCCCCCCTTATCTCCAAAGTTTATGGTCCGAAAAATCTGCAATAATTATGGTCAATAGAAGTTAACATATATTTTACAGGAAAAATAAAATTAACTCTCTAACTATTATACTTTTCTTGATAATAACAATAAACCACCAAAAACAAAGTTAGTTTTTGGCGGTTAGCGGTTCGCCAACAAAAGTACCTACATGTAAATTATACTCTTAAATTCATGGACAAAAGTGATTCTTTCAATGTTTTACTTCTTTTATGGTATGGAACCCTCGGTGCGCGAGTCCGACTCGCACTTGGCCGGTTTTTTAATTTTGATGTAGTAACCACTGAATTAGTGAATTTCACCAGCTTCATTTGATTATAATAGAAATTAAATATTATAGATCATCTTTATTGAAAAGAATGACCTCGGCGACACCGATTTCTATAGGATGGGTTGCCTTTGCCAAGTGGCAGGTGACTGAGTGAATGTTTGATTGAGAGAATGGTATTGTAACAAAATAAATTTAATTAAAGACAAATTGAACTTTCGTATCATTCTATCATTCCAAAATACCTACAATATTAAGTTTAAGCTACAGCTACGTATGGTTCATTATATTATTAATCTAGTCGCATTGACATATATGCCAACACGGGCCTATTATATTTGTACAACTATAAGTAGGTACATAGTTGCAATGTGACAGCTCAGTGTTTCTGACCTGTGCCTCTCATAAGGAGGTCATCACGCTTATCATTAATTTCCTGGACGTGTCTGGGGGTTACAAACAGAGTTGGAGTTTTGGAGTCCACATCCAACTGCAAATATTTGCTGTTGGACCGCCAATAAAAAAAATACAAAATTACTAGTTAAGTACCTACTTATTGTTAAAGATATTGCATAGCTTCTATCGTGGGCCTTTAGCGTGGAGACCAAATCCAGAAATTCCGTAACAAAAATAACCTAACACCCATCAATCCGACTGGCCCGCTCTATCATGCTTGAGCACGGAGACTGAATACAACCAAATATAACCGAGTTTTCGTCTCTGTTATATTCTCCACGCTCAAGCGCGATAGAGCGGGCCGTTCGGGGTGGGGGAAATAAGTTGATAAAAAATGCTATGCAATAGCTTTACCACGGCAGTCCACGAGTGCCACACGTCTTTTTTTTGCTAAAATCGTGGCATCCCATGGTGTTGTACTTTGTGAAAATAACTACATTGTTGTGTTCATGAATTCCGGGACAGTAAAGTGTAATTACTGGACACGGGACCACTCCTGGACTTTCATGGAATTCCCGGCCATCTGCCAACCTTACTCCGAGGCAATATTTGCTACCTGTCCTGCGTATAAATCAGCTTAACATGCTCTCTGTGCATGAGGTGATACACCACCAATTTCCTTCATCCATACTCGAAGTTAGAATTAGTTATCGAGAAACCTGATACTATTTATTGACCTGTGAGGAATCTAACCCGGGACCTTGTAATCTACAGTCGAACATGCTCAGCACTAGAACAACAAGGTGGTTATTCAAGTTAGAACGATAACATCCAGCAAATACTAACTTTAAGCCACAAAAAATCTAGTATAAAGTGTCAGTGAGTACCAGGGGCACAGCGCTACAGAAGCTACTCACTGTAACGCCGCCGGGGTCGCCCACCTCGTGCTTCACCACGTCCAGCAGCGCGTCGTACACGTTAGCGCACGCCGAGCTCTGCGCGCCCAGCGGCTCCTGTTTGATTAGTGTCGTGTTGGACTCTGTGCTTGCATCATCTGCGTTGTAGTTCCACGCCTCTGCACGCAGTTCCGCTGGCGAGCGCTCGGTGTCGCTGTCGAGCTCGCGCTTGCCCACGACCACAGCAACGCTGACCTCCGACCACTCATCATCTGGGGGCTCCTGTTTGAGTATGGATTTGGTTCCTTCTTCCGCTTCTTCTGCCCGCTTGTCCATGTCTATCAGACTCCTGGACGCTCTTTCCTCAGAGTTCAGACCACAGTTCCTAAAAGCCAACTTTAAAATGTTCTAAATTATAACATAACACCACAGGATAACACCACAGGATAACACCCATTGACAGGAACCGAACACCTGCGAACACCGTTTGGCAAAGAATATATAATGTAATCAAAGAGTATATAATCACTACGTTTTATGTAATCACTACCAATCGGCAATCACTACGTTTTACCAAACGTAGTGATTATATACTCTTTGGTTTTACCGTTTGGTCTTTGGCGTTTTGTTCAAAGAGTAATAATCACTAGTCACTACTCACTACCTGGTACATTTACATCAGGCCCCTGACACTCGCCTACTATGGTGATATAGGTACATAATCTATGGGTACCTACCCCAACCTACCCAATGTCAATTTATTATACCTACCAAACTTCATGAAGTAATCTACTGTTGTCTCAGTGTTTTGATTTTTTTTTGACATTACATGCGATATACTGTTTTCACTTTTGTCGACATTCCCGGAGAGCTACGTCTTTTTTGACCAGCCGCGACCGAAGCGTACCATCAGACTAGATTACCATTATCATTACTTAATTGAAACTTGATTGCAACTCGCTAATGGTAAGTGACGGCCGAAGGTGTTACCCTTACCTATACCCTAATACCCTTCCTATACCACCAGTACAACTTTTTACAATATATAATCATTTTTGACTTACTAGTTACTTCGTGGGGGTGGGGTCCAGATTGGGTGACAAGGCGGATGGGGGTGGATGTAGGGGGAGGAGATGGGGGGGGAAGAGGTGACTTCGCCCCCCAAGGCAAATATCTAGAATCGTAATAGTTTTCGAGAAATAATTTTTTTAAGTTTTAAAATATTAAGGTTAATAATTTAGTTTTCCCTTACACTTTTCAAGGCTATTTCTGGGTGGTCATAAAAGAAAATAACCACTCAGAGATGATGAAGAGCCATCCTCTTCATCACCTAACTTATCCAAGTCGGGGTGCCCTCAACTTTAAGTCCCGTGTTCGCTTCGCTCGCTCCTGGACCCTAAGTTGTTTGTGCAGTGATTTACGAGACTTAGTAACATAATGAAGTGTATTAATACTATAATATTAGCAAACTGGCAAAAAATATGTAAAATGTCGTCTGAAATAACCTAAAAATTGTGATTTATAATAATAATTTTTGGGGTGGACGTCGCCAGTTTATCGGTGCCAAAAATGCTTGTTTTGCCACCAACAGTATATCCTCAATGTAGTTCTCTCAGCAGCCAGCTATAGAATTTGAACAATTGGTGCTATTGTTTGATTGTAAAAAAAAAGGATTACGTTAATAGTTCGGATGCCCAGGTTTCCTAAAGGTGGGTTATTCATATTCAATACAATATTTGACGACCGAATGGCATAGCCGTAGCGAATCTGCCGTCTGCGACGGAGGTCGTGGGTTCAATTCCTACTACTGGTAAATGTTTTCCAATGTCTGGTTGTTTTTCAATATATTATATTGATGTATATTGGGGCTAGTCCTGATTTGTATATTTATTTATTTAATATGTTTCAGATAACAGTACAACATATGAAGGAGATGAAACATGCAAACAACAAACAAAAAAAATAACCCTGTGACAATGCTAGGACCTGACCAATGTGACTTGTGCAATGTAGAACATTGTGAAGACAGACAGACAGACGCAGAGGAAACTGTACATGAAGCTACTGTTAAAACTGAGCAAAATGATGATTGTGTACATGAAGCTACTGTTAAAACTGAGAACAACGATGATTCTGTAGATGAAGCTATTGTTAAAACTGAGCACAATGATGATTTTGTAGATGAAGCTATTGTTAAAACTGAGCACAATGATGATTTTGTACATGAAGCTACTGTTCAAACTGAGCACAACGATGATTCTGTACATGAAGCTACTGTTCAAACTGAGCACAACGATGATTCTGTAGATGAAGCTACTGTTAAAACTGAGCACAATGATGATTTTGTACATGAAGCTACTGTTCAAACTGAGCACAACGATGATTCTGTAGATGAAGCTACTGTTAAAACTGAGCACAATGATGATTTTGTATCTGTAGAAAAAGAAACCCAAGTGATAAAGGAAGAGCAAAGCAATGCAGACTTTGTGGAAGAAGAATTTGATGAGGGTCTGATAAAGTATGAGAGTGCTCCGTACATGTGCACAGTTTGTTACAAGGAGTTTCACGATGAGCACACGTACAGTGCACATGTGAGCTTTCATTACTTCTTCAGCCACGGTGAGGCTACTTCTGCAGACTCTGCTAAAACTGTGGGTAAGTGATCAGTAATTAGTTCACTTTTAATTTTTCAAACATTACAGGGTAGAAGTGTTCCAGATTTGCGTAAGGTCATTGATATACATATAAAGAATCACCACTTAGTGACGTCATGCATGTATTTTTAGACTCCGCTCTGAAGCATCATATTTATTTATTTATTTTGCACAATGAGTATTACAACATAAAACACACAAACATAGAGAGGACATGTACAAGGACATCTTATCGCTACAAATGAAGATCTCTTCCAGATGCCCTAGATGTGGGAGCCTCGTATAAATCAGGGTTACTATGTACCTACCATTGTAGAATTTTAGTTAGATTCTTGGAATGAAAGGGATATGCTTCCATCTCCTCAAGAGCCTTAAAAAAATACAAAATATAAATTATGACATTTTAGAAGAGCAAGTACAGCGTTTTTTGCCAGTTCTTCTCGGTGTAAACCTGCCTTTCGAACCTGGCGACTTCTTCTGACTTTTCATATGAGCTTATACAAGGTGTGGGCTACTTTGCAGTGTGCCCGCAGCTAACCTTTTAACTTGATCCTTGAAACATTAACGAAGTCCCAATTATTTTATTTTATTTTCAATACAAAAAATATGATTTCATTACTCAAAAAATAAAATTTAGCAACCCTAACTGTGTCATCAACAAATCTCATATAATTTTCAATATTCCCAGTTCATTGATATTGAACCAGCTGTTTTTAGGGATGTCACCTAAAATTTATGGTATATTTTTGAACTCTTTATATTTCCCTCAGGATATGACACTTTTTGGTGCATCTATACATCATTCCTTACTTTAGGTTTTCGGCTAATTAGGGCAAGTAAATCTACACGTTGCATAATATAGGCCTATGTGAAAAATAAAGATTCTCATTTTCATGTTGTTATATTTCAGTCGACCCACTGTCGAGACCTGTGAAGACCGGAGGAGCCGCCACAGCGACCGCAGGAGCCGCCACAGCGACTGGAGGAGCCGCCACAGCGACCGGAGGAGCCGCCACAGCGACCGGAGGAGCCGACACAGCAACCGGAGGAGCCGCCACAGCGCAGCGTCGCGCAGCACGCGCGCGCGACAAGCCTGCCGCCTCACTACTGACGGCAACTGGTTCACGCAAATTCACTTGTGAATTATGTCACCATGTGTTTACAAAAAAAAACAAATTAGATACACATATGAGGACACATACGGGTGAAAAGCGTTATTCCTGTGAGATATGCAGTTTTAAATGTAAAGGAAAGACTAGACTAATAAAACACGTGAGAACGCATACTGGTAAAAAGCCGTTTTCGTGTGAGATTTGCAGTCATAAATTTTCAAAAAAGAGGAATTTAATTTGGCATATTAGGACACATACTGGTGAAAAGCCTCATTCCTGTGAGTTATGTAATTTTAAATGTACCATAAAGAGTACCTTGGTTAGACATATGCATACCCACACTGGTCAAAAACCTCATTCCTGTGAGTTATGTAATTTTAAATGTACCATGAAGAGTTCCTTAGTTAGACATATGCGGACCCACACTGGTCTTAAGCCTTATTCCTGTGAGTTATGTAATTTTAAATGTTCCGTGAGCGATACCTTAATCAGACATATGCGGATCCACACTGGTCAAAAACCTTATTCTTGTGAGTTATGCAGTTATAAATGTACGGTAAAGAGCAGTATAGTGAAACATGCGAGGATCCATACTGGTGAAAAGCCGTATTCCTGTGACAACTGCATTTATAAATGTTCACAAAAGAGCAATTTAGCAAAGCATATAAGAAGAACCCATACTGCAACTGGTTCACGCACATTCACTTGTGAATTATGTCACCATGTGTTTACAACAAAAAACAAATTAGATACACATATGATGACACATACGGGTGAAAAGCGTTATTACTGTGAGATATGCAGTTTTAAATGTAAAGAAAAGACAAGACTAGTAAAACATGTGAGAACGCATACTGGTGAAAAGCCGTTTTCGTGTGAAATTTGCAGTCATAAATTTTCAGAAAAGAGGAATTTAATTTGGCATGTTAGGACCCATACTGGTGAAAAGCCTCATTCCTGTGAGTTATGTAATTTAAAATTTACCCTTAAGAGTACCTTGGTTAGACATATGCGGACCCACACTGGTCAAAAACCTTATTCTTGTGAGGTATGCAGTTATAAATGTACGGTACAGAGTAGTTTAGTGAAACATGCGAGGATCCATATTGGTGAAAAGCCGTATTTCTGTGGGCTGTGACAAATGCAGTTATAAATTTACACAAAAGAGCAATTTAGCAAAGCATATAAGAACCCATACTGGATAAAAGTGTTATGCCCGTTTTCACCAACACTTCATAGTCTAGGATCCCGCTATACAACGACCTTCACCGAGCTGTTTATTGGATGAAAACTATTTTATATCCAATTTAATATGTCAATAAATATATCGCAAGTGGGTTGCCTAAAAAATTTCAGTCCACGGTATGATTAATAAAGAATTTAAAAAAACCATTGTAACATGGACTCCTATTTGTTACAGACTACAGGTTAGTTGAAAATGTAGTTCAAATTGGGATCCCCTACTATAATGAAGCAATAAAAATAATGAAGTTGGAGGCCTTTGCCCAGCAGAAATTTTTTAGGCAACCCACTTGCGATATATTTATTGACATATTTAATTGGATATAAGATAGTTTTCATCCAATATACAGCTCGGTGAAGGTCGACCTTACTTGGGATCCCCTACTATCATGAAACGCCTAATCCGATAGGTGACAGTTTTCACTTACAAAAACTGTCACTTATAGGGGCTTAGGTGTGTCTTAAAATGTTGGCGAATACAAGCATTACTGTAAGTTATACCGGTGTGCCCACGAAATTCAATTTTTTTGTGAATAATCGCGATTTTTAAGATGATAATGGTAATCAAATTCCGGGAGTTCGAGTATCGTCTTCACATATTTAAGTACCTATATAAAATCTCTGCTTTAAAGTGTTGAGTGAAAGAAATTAGTCCGAGATTTGGAAGTTACACTCAATACTCCTAGGATAGACATTTTAAAGCAAAGATTTTGATATAAATGTTGCCGGAAATGTGTGAAAACCAGGAAATGTATACAATTCCAAGGAAATGTGTGAAAAGAGAATTTTAACATCAATAACATCAGTAATAAACACATTTCCTAGGAAATCTATACAAATCCTAAATGGCGTTAGGAAATGTATAACAGACGAGAACATGGGAGTGCTGTCCAAATCAGATCTGTGAGAGCTCTAAAATATCAACCAACTCGGATCTGTGACGTGTCCGCCGCTGCGTGAAGTGCAGCTCCTTCTCTCTTGCGTAGCAAAGATTGCACCTAGGCGAGCCGAAGTGGCCAAGGCTTGTCGCCGAAGGCAACCAACATGCCGAGGCATAAACACATTTCCTAGGAAATCTATACAAATCCTAAATGGCATTAGGAAATGTATAAAAGACGAGAACATGGGAGTGCTGTCCAAATCAGATCTGTGAGAGCTCTAAAATATCAACCAACTCGGATCTGTGACGTGTCCGCCGCTGCGTGAAGTGCAGCTCCTTCTCTCTTGCGTAGCAAAGATTGCACCTAGGCGAGCCGAAGTGGCCAAGGCTTGTCGCCGAAGGCAACCAACATGCCGAGGCATAAACACATTTCCTAGGAAATCTATACAAATCCTAAATGGCATTAGGAAATGTATAAAAGACGAGAAGATGGGAGTGCTGTCCAAATCGGATCTGTGAGAGCTCTATAATATCAACCAACTCGGAACTGTGACGTGTCCGCCGCAGCGTGAAGTGCAGCTGCTTCGCTCTTACGTAGCAAAGATTGCACCTAGGCGAGCCGAAGTGGCCAAGGCTTGTCGCCGAAGGCAACCAACATGCCGAGGCTGCGGAGGTGAAACAGCTCTAAAATAGCAATCATTTGGATCTGTGACGTCTCCAGCGCTGCAGGAAGCGCTCACCTCCGCAGCCTCGACCTCTCCAGCTCGCCCGGGTGCCTGTGCTTTACTACAACGGGTGGGGGCTGCACTCCCTCCGCGCCAACATTCTAGGGGTAGGACAAACAAGACTGCATGGATGTCGGGTTCAGGCAGTTCGGTTCTATGACTATTTCGACCTAAGTCAATCCTATTCGATTTTGTAACTATACGGATCCTATACGGGACTATTTCAAGCTAAGTTAGTCTAAGTTTCATCAAAAATATATTGACGTTCGTTTTTATTAACACATTTCCTAAGGCCGTTTAGGAAATGTGTAAAATAATTTTTTTGCACACATTTCCAGCCCATTTTGGGATTTCTATACATTTCCTGATTTTATACATTTCCGGTAACATAAACATGCAAAGATGATAGGTACTGCCATTTCCGCAACTACTGCCATAAAACGCCAGTGATATAGAGTAATCTGTGCATAAGCCTATTAGGTATGTCTAATTAGATAGATAGATAAACTCTTTATTGCACACCACAGAATAAAAATATAGAAAAGAAAGGAATAAATTAAATACAAACAAACTTAGGAGTACAATTTGGCGGCCTTATCGCTACATAGCGATTGCTACCAGGCAACCAATAATGTGAAGGAATATTTGAAACTGGATACGCGGTTGGTGGTGCGGGGTGCCGGAATAAAGATATACAATAAACTACTTACAATAAATTACTTATAGGTACTATAAACTAAACTTTATTATATATACTTGTACACACAGACCAGCGAAAGAGTTTTTATATTAAATACAAATATATATGTATATACATATATATAAATATAAATATATAAAATAATACAAATACAATAAAAATAATTAGTGTACAAATTACATAAAAACACTATCAAAAAAACATCCAAAACATAATTAGTTAGAATTTGCATTGTTTACGTTTATACCCAGTGATGTCTTTACCAGTTATGGTGTTTTGAAATCATCGATAAAAAAGGGAATATTAATAGTATGAAAATCAAAATTAACTTGTATAAACTGTTTTATAATAATTATAATTAAAATATACGATAAAACCGGAACTCTTTTATTGGTGCTACTTCATCCATCCGTCCTCCATCATAGTCGATTATTCCAGTAACTATGAAAGCTATCGGCGTGTTAAGTTTGGAACAGTTTTATATAATAGTGGTCCAACGTCATTATAATAGAAATATTTATATATTTTAGCTAAATATACGATCGCGCAAGTCTATACGGTTTTTTCATCAAATAGAGTAAATAAAGTCAAGAATTAAATTAATTTTTAATAGCAATAATCTATGGATGCGTGAATATTTTTTCAGTATTCCCAAGAGAGAAGAGATCTTATTTTTAATACCTACTTATGTATCGATCAGGCTTAGTTCCGCCGCTAACACAGTTAAAAAGATACAGCTGACAGACGTTCAAAGCAGTCTTTGTTGTTCAATCTTTGTGTCTCGCGAGTCGCGAATCGCGATCGATCGTTAAATCGTTATCTTTATAAAATATACATTTATGGCTGGCTGACCGAGCTTCGCTCGGTAGTTTAACTACTGGCTAATAGATGGCAGCAGGAGTCATATTTTTATTTTTTTTGGTAAATTCGACATTTTCTAAAAATGAATACTAGTTAGATCGATTTATCGCCCCTAAAACCCCCTGTATACTAAATTTCATGAAAATCGTTCGAGCCGTTTCTGAGATTCGGATTATATAGAAATATATATACAAGAATTGCTCGTTTAAAGGTATAGGATACTAGTAAAACGCGACAGGGTAGAGTAGGCCTTAAACTTCTCTACCTAGTGTGCGTTTGAAAGAATGCAGATTTCCTCAAAACGACTATACTTAGGATAGGTAAATATGAATCACGCACTGCTTTAGCATTTTATCAATAAAATGTGTGCAATAGTAAAGAGATTAGGATACAAATATGGAATTAATAAGTGTTGTACAAAGTACTAATTAATTCCATGGATACAAATACATTTTTTCTAAGTACATCGCTTAAATTAAATAGCTGACAATGCCCTATATTCAATGTACGCTGTGGACAATACTATGAGCTGTGGGCGGTACCGAAATGTTGGGGGCGGTAACGACCAATGGTAACCACGCCATATTTCTGTATTTTTTGAACTGGGGTGAGCATGGACCTTATGGACCATGGGCATGGACATAATATAAATATATGGGGCTGAGTCATTGATCTTCTATAAAGGATCGTTGTGGTCTCAGCAGGGCCGACCAAGCTAAGGCAAAAAAATGTGCTTATGTACATTGCAAGTACCTATGTTTTGTCTCATGTTTTTTGTATCGTGATACAAATGCTATCTCACTCCTCTAACACTATCACAATGTACGCACACATTTACAATTCCTATTACATATGTACTTAAATTATAAAAGATGGCCGCGCAAATTGTGTAGCCAGGTTAAGGATTTTCGCCCTAAAGTAGGAAAAAATCTGTGGCTAGGTTTTAACATAGGAAGATAATAATTTAAAAGTTTATTAACAGTGCATACTTAGAAAATAAATCAATTAAAACACATTTTTTTAAGTTATACGTCTTAAATTTTTTTGAAAATACGGTTATTCTAAAGACCATTCATTAGGTATTAATTTTTGAACGTGTCTACTGTCGAGTTTTATAGAAATGAGTATAACTATAATCATAGTTATTGTTTTAGGTACTATAGTTTTAGTTTCATTTTAGCACTTAGCAGATTTCAGTATGATTTTTAGGGTTCCGTACCCGAAGGGTAAAAAAGGAACCCTATTACTGAGACTTCGCTGTCCGTCCGTCCATCTATCCGTCTGTCACCAGGCTGTATCTCTGGAACCGTGATAGCTACAGACTTGAAATTTTCACAGATGATGTATTTCTGTTGCCGCTATCACAACAAATACTGAAAAATAGAATAAATAAGTATTTAAGGGGGCTTCCATACAACAAATGTCTTGTCTTTGCTCCATATTAATAACAGTACAAGGTAGATGCTTTAAATTTTCACAGAATATTTAATTATATACTCATTTTAAAAATAGATAGGTAGTTAAAAATTAATAAAATTGAAGTTTAAAAATAGGAAAAGAAAAAACTACGATAGGAAAGTAAGGTTCGAACTCAGTTGCACCACGTTGCACGGTAAATATTTTATATTACGCGCGGTTAGTACACCACTAGGCAATTTTTTTATTCTACATAAACAAGTTAGTACTTGACTGCGATCTCACCTGATGGTTCATGGTAAGTGATGATGCAGCCGAAGGTATAACTTGGAAGGGGTAAGTAAAGTCACCCCAAACGGTTTCTACACAGCATCGCACCAGAACGCTAAATCGCTTGGCAGCACGTCTTTGTTGGTAGGGTGGTTAGCGCCACGGCCGAAGCTTCCCACCAGACAAAACCACAATTCAAGTCTATGGTACATTGTGTGAAAATATGGATCAGTTAATACAATATCCTCATTATAAATTAAAACTCGTAGTCTCGTTTTTGAATGTTTAATTTAGATTGCAAATTGGTCTTGATAGTACGGAACCCTCAGTGCGCGAGCCGGACTCGCACTTGATCAATTTTTTTAAGTCTTAAATAGGGAAAAAACCTTTATCTGGCAACATCCTATTTGCAGAAGTAGATCACGATCCAAAAATTATTTTAATTTTTTCAAAATCAAGCTGTTCTTTGTTCAGAATGCCTTTTCTAATGTTTGTCTTTTATTAAAAGTTACTATAATGTAAAGATGAGTGTGACACATTGAGAAATATTGTTTGTCGCTCATAAATAATAATAGGTTTTGTATTTCATGTTTGAACGAATGTTGTTTTTGCGAATTTATTGCACGATGAGGAATTAGTGTTCTGTTCCTGGATTTGGAAATCGACATAATGACTTCGTGTCTCCGAAGTGTCTCATGAGTCATGAACAATCACAACCAAATGTGAATATTACTCAATATTCCCAAGTGTTGAGGCCGGACCCAATGAAACCACATAGCCTCGATCGCGTCCAACAGCCGCCGGGATGAGGATGAAAAGTCAGTTTATTTTCATGAGCTTAGTAAAAAGTCAGTTTATTAGTCAGCCAGTTAGAGGGCTAAATACATCCCAAAACAAAGTCCTAACACATCTCTATGACTTCCAATATAGAGTCTTCTGTACAGGGACAAACCACTCCTAATATAAATAGATCAAAATATAAGCATAGCTTAGAAATCATTGAAGCAGTATAATACAGGATTTTTTCGGAGATTAATTGTATGTGATCAAGGCTCTGCTAATGTTGCTGCTAAACTTAATATCATATGCAAGGGAAGATTACTGTCGCAGTGGCAATAAGGCCGCAATATCTATTATTATGTTATTATTAGCAAGATGTATATGTATGTACTTCCACATTGATTCAAATGTTTTTGCAACAATTTTCAGAAAAACGATTTGAAGTCTAGGGGCTCAGTGGGAGACCTGTGAGAAGTTGTATGCGTTAGAGGGAATATGCGGCGCTGCAAGGAATACTCATGGTCTAGGATCCCGCTATACAACGACCTTCACCGAGCTGCTTATTGGATGAAAATTATTTTATATCTAATTAAATATGTCAATAAATATATCGCAAGTGGGTTGCCTAAAAAATTTCAGTCCAGGATATGATTAATTAAGAATTTAAAAAAAATCCATTGTAACATGAACTCCTATTTGTTAGAGTTCCGTTGACATCTTAGTTCAAATTAGATTGGATGAGCGATTCAGGTCGCAAATTGCAATTGTGCATAATTGTGCATAAAACCCACGATTTTATTATCCGTTAACTTTCTTTTGCCAAAAAATATAGAACAGAAATACTTTCCTCAGCCAGGAAAGTATTTCTGGCAAAAAGCACTATTTATAAAATCTAATTTGAACTACAATGTCAATTAAACTGTAACAAATAGGAGTCCATGTTACAATGGTTTTTTTTTTAAATTCTTAATTAATCATACCCTGGACTGAAATTTTTTAGGCAACCCACTTGCGATATATTTATTGACATATTTAATTGGATATAAAATAGTTTTCATCCAATAAGCAGCTCGGTGAAGGTCGTTGTATAGCGGGATCCTAGACTATCAACTGATGGACAAGTATTTGAAACCAAATTCATATGACAAAATGAAGGTATGTAAAGATTTAATACCATACCGAGCTTTGACATTTTAATCTATAAGTACTTAGTGGACAAAATATGTATTATACAGGTGTCCCAAAATTTAAAACAATTTTGTTCTGTCTAATACAATATCACTCTACTGTCTGTCTCTCCATCTGTCTGTCCATCTGTTTTTGCTACCTTATAACTTTGTATGTAATTTTCTTTGACTTTGGGCAATTGATGTACGTATTTTTTATTTTTGTAATAGTTAATTCTATAAAGTTAATTCTATAAAATTAACTTTTCAGGCCAAGTATGCCGCACAAGTCAGAGATGAGAGAAGAGCAGAGATGTGGACAACACTGCAGCAAAGCAAAACTTAATTTTAAGCGTAGGTACATAATTATTGTAATTATTAAAGATTAAAGATTTCAAAATATTGAATAAATTTCGTAAAATAATTTCTTTTTGTTTTATTTTTTTAAGGAATTATTAATGAATGAAAAATCGGTAATATCGAAAACCGAAAAGAATCGGTAGTTTACAATAAAGTACAACACTATTTAAATTGCGATTAGGTTACGGTTTTAAATAAGCGGTTTTTAGCACATCCCTAAAACTACTACGTTACTCAACTGCCCATTCATACTTTTCACATCTATAGATACTGTGGGAAAGAGAGAGGTTTTGGTCCTTGTGTGGAATTGTCATGGTGGAGGTGAAATGGAAAATCAATTATGAATGAAAGTTCATTATTATGTCTATATTGTTTTTTTCTGTATACTAGTTAGTTTCTGTGTAGTATATAGGCGGCTCGCTACTAGGCACAAACGTATGTATGGAGCACGGCTGTCTATCTTTCGGTCGGTTCCTGGTCTGTGGTCTCAGCCTTAGATTATGTATAGGTCTCGAGAAAGAAATTTTATGTCGTTTTGTGCATAGAATAATGGAGTAGGTTGGTTTTGTGGTCTGTGGTCTAAAATTGCTTGTTTCGATTTTCGATTTTACAATATCTATAATCTGTGGTTTCACCAACAGATCGCTAAAATCTATGATTAGGTGCAAAAAAGAAAAAAGGGCGGGAAACTTCGGACACGGCGGACGCGGTTTTTTTCGTTTCTGTTTTTCTTTTAATTTGATATCTTATTTAGAAAAGGATTGGTGTTGTTTATATTATAAATAGTGTATTATAAGTGTATATTCATAGTAGTTAGCTGTATATATAGGTAAGTTTTAGAAAATATAGTTTATTAGCACTCTAACTCATGGAGGAGCCCCCTGATCCTGGGGGAACAACTCCTCCAGGATCAGTAAATATACCACATATTCCATCTAAGATGGACATATTAATTTCGGCGGTCGAGTCGTCAATGGATACTGATACTTCTATTATATCTAATATCGACCAAACACTCAAAAGAAAAATATTTTCACGCGTATGTGTGGCATGTAATAAGCGAAAGAAAAAAACAAAAACACCCGATGGAAAAGCAAGGTATAATTGTGATTGCAAGTGCGATGCAAAAACCAATCTTGAAAATCCACTTAACACAACTACTGATCAAATTTCAAATGTAACCCCAAATCCTACTACTACAACTCGAGTGCCGGTTGGTCGTGCTCAATATCAAGTCTCTGATAATGCCCCATTCATTGTACATGTTCAAAAAGAAGGTGAAGTTGATAGCACTACATCACTGCACCCTATAACATTTGGCCGCTTTTTGAAACAAAATAATTTAGTTGGTATTGTGAATGGTAGTCTCAAACGAGTTGGCAGGAATAGAATAAGCATATCGTTTTCTTCGTACATAGATGCTAATAACTTTTTACAAAACAAAAATCTTGAAACAGCCAAATTCAAAGCATTTATCCCGACGTTTAATGTTACTCGCATGGGTGTAGTGAAAGGTGTACCTCTTGATTGGTCTGACGATGAGGTTTTGTCAAGCATGACTGTGCCACTTGGTTGTGGACCAATAATTAAAATTAGGCGTATTAAAAGAAAAGTAATTGTAAATAATGCAAGTCAATTTATTAATACTGGAACAGTAATTATTACTTTTGATGGACAAGTACTACCTACCAGAGTTTACATGTGTTATACTGCTTTGCCAGTTGAATTGTACATCTATCCAACAGTGCAGTGCTACCAATGTTGCCGTTTTGGCCATGTAAAAAATCAATGCCGATCAATGCCAAAATGTTACAAGTGTGGGCAAGGCCATTCTGGGGACACTTGTCAGGTAGAAGAGGAGGATTACCGGTGCTGTTTATGCAAAGGTTCACACCAAGCTGTGAATAAGAAATGTTTAGAACATAGTAGGCAGAGAGCAATAAAAGAAACTATGAGTAAAAGCTGCATTTCATATATGGAAGCTATTAAAATGCATCCACCTGTTTCAAAATTATCTTATGCAGAAGCTTTATTTTCAACACCCATGTCTTCATCCATAAAATATAATCCGTCTACTTCAGATTCTAATCCAGCAACTTCCAATACTGTTTCACAGTCATATAAAAAAACTGTGTTTGCAAAACCAAGATCTCCCGCAAAGCTGAGCAAAGGATATGACCGCTTTGCTCACTCAAATATAATAAAAGATCCTGTGTTACCTGCAGATAAACCAATTAATAACAATCATAATGAAAGCACTATGAAAATTGCTGATATAATTAAATTTCTCATCCAATTACTATCACAATCAAATTTAGTTTCACCGTCCCACGTCGCCTCAGTAATAGAAGCCTTATGCCAAATTCAAAATATTAATAATGGATCACAAAGCCAGAGTGGTTCAATGGAATTGCCTAAGTCTCAACATTAGGAAACCTGACCTAATTCAATTAATAAATAATCAAGATCCTTTTCTCATCTGTCTCCAAGAGACATGGTTGAGAAAGGAATCATTGTTTAAAATGCCAGGGTTTGTTTGTCTCAGAGAAGACAGACTTGATGGGTATGGTGGAGTGGCAATACTCATTAAAAATACTCTGGCATTTACTCCTATCACTCTACCTGTACATAGCGATGACTTATCTGTTATTGCAGTTATTGTAAATAGTATATGTTATGTATCTTTATATTTCTCCCGTCCTAACAATGATATATTTAATGAAATTAATGAAATATTGAATTTTTTACCGAAACCATTTTTATGTTTAGGAGATTTTAATTCTCATCATGAGTTATGGGGTTGTTCCACATCAACTTACTACGGCGAAAAGTTGTTAGATTTAATTAGCTCCCATAACCTGTGCATTTTAAATACTGGATCTCCAACACGGCTCGCTCGAACACCTAGTGCTTTAGATTTGTCAATTTGCACTCCTGATCTCGCTTCTTCTCTCACTTGGTCACCTGCTGAATCTACTTATGGTAGTGATCACTATCCCATAATAATTACCTTCCCCTTTAAAAATCCTCCAAAGCAAGTAAGACAACCACGTATAAAACATAAACTAACAGATGCCAACTGGAGTCTGTATAGAGTAGCTGTAGAACAAAAAATTAAAAATCTACCTAAAATAAGTCACTCTAATTTATTAGAATGCTCACAAGCATTAGCTACAGCAGTAACTGAAGCTGCAAATGAATGTTTTCCGTTAAAAAAGTGTGGTTTGGGATTTATTCCATCTCCACCATGGTGGGATGCAGAGTGTACTAATGCAGTTAAACAGAGAAAGCAAGCTGAGAAACAATATTGTCAGAATATGACTGATGAAAATTTTGATCATTATTTGCAAATTGCTAATACTACTAAGGAGCTACTTAGGGTAAAGAAGTATGAAGGGTGGCAAAGGTTTTGTTTATCTTTAAATCCCCATGTTTCACCGTCTTTGGTTTGGCAAAACATTAGAAGGTTCAGATCTGCATTTAAAGATACTCAACAAAATAAAATTTCATCAGAACTTGCAGAACAAGTCATGGATCGCTTAGCTCCTCCTTATGTACCTGAATGTCCCATGGTTATAACGCCCCATTTATCTTTTAATTATTGTAATAACGCTTTAAATTCGCCGTTTACACTTATTGAATTAAAAGGCGTACTTTCATCTACCAAAGATTCTGCACCAGGTGAAGACGGGATTCCTTATTCCTTCTTGTCGAATCTCGATGATAATAGTCTCAGTTACTATCTGTCCTTGATAAACAATGTTATGATTACGGGCATCGTGCCCGATTCCTGGAGGTCCCAAACATTGATCCTTATACAGAAGCCGAATAAACCTAGTGCAGATCCAACATCCTATAGACCGATTGCATTGTCATCGGTATTGGCTAAAACTGCTGAACATCTTATTAAAATTAGGCTGGAATGGTTCTTAGAACATAATACATTATTATCCAGAACTCAGTTTGGTTTCAGGAGAGGTAAATCTACTCTTGACAGTTTGAGCATATTTACCACAGACATAAGACTGAGTTTTTCTAAAAATGAGTCACTGGTTGCTGCTTTCCTAGACATAAATGCTGCTTATGATAATGTTAATATTTCAATTTTAAAAAATAAATTGTTAGCCTTAAATGTTCCTATTTTACTAATTAATTTTATTGTAAATATGTTGTATGAAAGATACATAAAGTATTCATTAGATTCGTCTGAAAATGATAAATTCATTAGAACTGTGTGGAAAGGTTTGCCACAAGGTTCTGTTTTAAGTCCTATTTTATATAACATTTATACTTATGATTTGGACACATCTATTGAGAAGTATGCAAATGTTCTGCAATATGCAGATGATTTGCTTTTATATGTTGCTGGACCATCCATACATAATATTAGTCAGTTATTAACCTTAGCATTAAATGCCTTAAAGGGTTGGTTAGATACTAATGGTTTAGATTTGTCACCATCCAAAAGTTCTGTTGTGATATTCTCCCGAAAGCGAAATCTCCCACCTATTAATATTAATTACAATAGTGTACCGCTAGAAATTAAAGAGAAGGCAAATTTTTTGGGTGTAATATTAGATACTAAGCTTACTGGAGTTCCTCACTATGAATATATTTTACTAAGGTGTGAGAGAAATTTAAACATTTTAAGGTGTCTCACAGGTGTATGGTGGGGTGCACATCCTTTTTCAATGAGACTGTTATATAATGCTTTGATAAGGAGTGTTTTGGACTATGGAACATTCTTATTACACCCAGGTAATACAAGTGCAGTTAAAAAGCTGGATTCTGTTCAGTCTAAGGCTTTGAGATTAGTAACAGGTGCAATGAAATCGAGTCCCATAAATTGTCTGCAGGTCGAATGTTGCGATCCACCCTTATATCTAAGAAGGCAGTTCCTCTGTGACAAATTCTTCTTCCGAACGCTACAGCTAAGTTCACATCCATTATTTTTAAAAGTACAACAACTGGCAGAGCAGGTTGATGCCTGTAACTACTGGTTTCATAAAGATTCTCCATGTCTTGTAAAAAGTCATAGAAAATATGAAAGCTTAGGAGCTCCCACATATCGAAATATTACTCTTCCTTTATACCAATACAACTATGAAAGTCTTGTTGCTGTTCCGCAAATTAAATTGGATATAGGATTATTAAAAAATAATCCCAACTCAAAACAAGAATTCAACAGCATTATTAATAATGACTGGTCCGACTGGCATTGCATATTTACGGATGCCTCTAAAGATCAAGATAACAGTTGCGTTGGCGTTGGGGTCTATCATTCACAATATAAATGTATACAACAAACTAAACTTCCACCTGAAACTTCCATTTATACCGGTGAATGTTACGGATTACTTAAAGCTCTAGAATATATTTTAATTTTAAAGATATCAAAAACAATAATTTTTACTGATTCCCGCAGTGCTTTAGAAGCTATTATGAGATTCCCATTTAAAGTTCATAAACAGTCTTCAATTATTTTCGACATCAGAGATCTTTTATATAAATGCTCTCAGAAGAATTGTGATGTTGTGTTGGCTTGGGTTCCAAGCCATGTGGGCATTCCCGGAAACGTAAGAGCCGATCAACTGGCAAAAGAGGCTGTACGTGTAGGAGATACTGTACCGTACACTAATTATTGTACTGATCTGGTACATTTAGCTAAAACATATTTGTATGAAGCGTGGGATGTGATATGGCATAATGATGGTTCAGTGGGTAAACATTATAGAAAAATTCAGCCATTCATTCCAAGAAAACCATGGTTTAGCCGACTAGTATTTTCTAAAACGGTCACTTCTGTTTTGTGTAGAATGCGCTTAGGTCATGTTTGTACCCCGGCGCATTTCCACAGACTAAAAATTGTCCCCGACCCCCATTGTTCCTGTGGAGAGTATGGGGACTTAAACCATATTTTCTTTGCATGCACTTTGTATGACCGATTTGCCTTTCTTGATAATCTTGAATCATTGCACATTCCATTTCCTACCTCTATAATTTGTTTATTATATACTAATTGTTATGATGTTTATAAAATTTTGTCTTTGTTCCTAGAAACAAATAATTTAAAGTTATAGCTCAATGAATTGTATGTATATATGTAAAAAAAGTTGTAAATAATATTTGTATATATATTTAAAAAAACCCTATCCTTTTCCTTTGGAATTCCAATTTGAATCCTGCTTGATTTTTTAAAATAAATATAGTTTCCCTAACTTTTATTATCCTATAACCTGACATTGGCTTATCTGTGTAAAGCCAAAGAGTGAAAAAAAAAAAAAAAAAGGTGCAAAAAATTTACCTACCTGTACTCTGTCTACGAAAAAATTAAAACCAAGCATTATCTACCTAAACCAAGGATGAAGGATTTAGGTACCTACTAGGCAAGGTACTATTATTACTACTCTCCAGTGATTATGTACTCTTTGCTACTCTCTTGAAGATCTAGTGTTTTATGCCAATATTCTGTGGTTTTATGTCTGTCTCTCTAGTTTCGTGGTCCTATATTCAACTTTATATTCTATTCAACTTTTTATAAGTACCCAAATACTACCCCTATATTCAATGTACTCTGTGGTCTCTTGATTAAAACCACAGACCAGATTAAAACGATGTAAAATTGTAAACAAACAAAATAATATTGTGTGATTATTGTGTAGGTACCTATCAAGCCATTATTTTCTCTATTCCGAATTCGTGAATTTACACCGAAAACAACGCCGTTTTGAGTGTTGACATTCCCTTGCGTTGAGTTGCTACTTGCTATAATTATAGATCAATGCTCTTGATTCAGCTTGTACGCCCGCCGGACCGCCGCAGTTGTGGAGGTCGTGGCCATTTCTAGCCTTTAATTAACTGATATCTCGTAATGGCCAATACATTGCATTGAACTATTTCGTCTTCAGATATCTCCCATCGGTTTATAGTAGTGATACCTTAGTTAAAGTGTGCATAAAAAGTTGAATTCCGAACAATATGGCCAATGTGACTGAGAATAAAATTAAAGGGCCCATGATCAACCCTGGGCTGTGCCGATGCTGCCATTCGATAAAGAAATGCCGTCTCCTCACTTCGGAGTATGACTTCAATGGCATCAAGGAGGTGTATTCAGATATGTTTATGGACATTTTTGGCCTTATTGTAAGTACCTTATAAGCTTGACCCCTCTATAAACTAATGCCCACTAATGGGTAAAGGTTTCTTATCAAAAGGAGAATTCTCCATGTTTGTCTGAAGATGGGCAGGTTTTTTGAATTCTCGTGGCATACCTAAAAGCTTTCTTTTAAGAAACAAGAGCACTTATTCTAACCTTTTCAAAGAACAGCCTCTTGAAGTAAGAAAGACGTATTCATCGTTATCGCAATCGTTTAGAAACTCTGACTGCTGATTTTTTTTTTTTATATAAATATATAGTGGACAACATCACATACATTGCTCCGATCCCTTAGTAAGTAGTTTATGCACTTATGTTAAGGAAATCAGAAACAACGAAGGTACCACAACACTCAGACCCGAGACAATGTAGAAAACTTATTTGTCTACATTGCCCCGACCGGGGATCAAACCCGGAACCTCAGAGATGGCGGTGCCTTAAAAACCGGCACGCTAACCACTCAACCACGGAGGTTGTCACGATTGGTTCCCTGATTTACGTCAGCCAATAGGGGGACAGAAACAGCAAACGATTACGAGAACGATGAATACGTTTTTCTTTGGCAATCTGACCCTGAGGTTTCTTTTACTCTATCCAAGAGTTGAAGGTGTTAGCAAAGGTGTAATGAAATGAAATGAAATGAAATTCTTTATTTCACATAGGCTTAGATGTAAGCTCTCATGAAATGTCAACTCTACCGCCAGGTTCAGAAAGCAGGTTTGCACCGAGAAGAACTGGCAAGAAACTCGGTACTTGCTCTTTTCAAAAAAATGTCTAAATATACAATTTTTAGTACATAGTATGTAACAATATTTTTAAGATATCTCGTGAGGAGATAGTCAGTCAGTGAGTGGTGTGTCACTGATATGTATCTCTAGATTCATGATTCCATATTTTTTGCAGTTCATTTTTTGTGCCGATTTGAAGCGCCTCCCCTGGGGGCCTACCACCGTGACCTAAAGTAATCTTATTGTAATATTGTTTTAAAATTTCCATACTGACATTGTATGAAAATGCCAAAACAATATTACAATAATATTACTTTTAAGTCACGGTGGTAGGGCCCCTGAGCGTCCACAGTACTAAATATACATTTGTGTGAAGTGGACCGTTGTCGGTAGACGCTCACGCCAGGTTACGCAACAATCAGCGCTAAAATGGTGAAAATCAAGTGTCTTCATTTTTACTTTGACAGTCAGCTATCCAGAGTATATTCTATATACTCTATGGAGATCAGTGAGGTGTGTGATCCTGCACTGGCTAGGGTGGTGGTCTATGGAACCTGTATATTATATATTACAAATTGTACTAAATCCACTCCTCTTACTTAAAAGACCCACACCCAACTGTGGGACATTAACTTTGCACATTTTTACACACAACAGTACAGAAGATGATTATTTTGTAATAGGCTAAGCAGCTGTCTTTTAATTTAGGATTCATTTTTAATGCAAACATTTAAACACAAAACCTGCTGAAACACAAGCGTTTGTGTTTTAAAATTCTCTCTCTCTCTCTCTCTTTATGCTCTTATCTCGTCTGTGGCGTGTCGCAACTCACAATTATGTGGACTTATAGTGAGCCACATATTAAAGCATAGTAAAAATTAGCACCAGTGTTAGTGCTGCAGGCAAAGTACACACTTTATTTGCTATGTATTTAGTTGCTGAGAACTTTTACACGTCCCAGTATCGCCGTTTACTTATGCTTGAGTGTGCTGACACCAACACCTTTAAGGCAAAATCAAGGCAAAAAAAAGTTGGTTGTGTTTCAGTTCCCGCACCTGGACGGCGACAGCATGGACTGCTGCATCTGCGCCACGTGCGTCGCGCGCCTGCGGGAGGCCGCCGCGTTCAGGCGGCAGGTGCTGCAGGCCCAGCAGCTGTTCCTGGAATCCAGGCTTAAGGGTAAATAAATAAATAATGGTCTGCATACAGACCCATAAAAATTACTCTGATTTTCTAAGTGATAAATTTTCTAAGTTTTATAAGTGGCATGGTGGTTCCACATGTTTCAAAACGTTTAATTTTTTTTTATAATACTTTTAAACCCCTGTTCACATTTCACTAAAATAAATATATGCAATATTAAAATTTGAAAGAAGATTCTTCAAGCATGCGTGCTTCAGACGCAGAGTGACGCAAATATTCTGCCATTTTCTGGCATTCTCCTTTAGGCTTCACCCTGAAGCCGGATTTTTAATTTATCAAAACTGTGAAATGGCGCTAATGTATGCGACCGCCAGCGGTATGTGCTGTCAGCGGTACCGAAATGTGTGACGCGCGACGCTATATTTGAGAAATTTTTGGCTTCAACATACGTCAATCTTTCTTGTCCTCTTAGCGTAGCGTATTTTGTTATTGAAGTTAACACACTAACATAATATAGTGAAGTTCACTATATGTTAGTGTGTTACCTTAAATCATTCATTATAATTATTATTCAATGAGAGATGTTGACCACCATTTAGCACAAGTGGACCTTAGATAATTAAGTTTCTATTGCTCCATGTTGCTGTGTGCCCGAACGACATATATTTTTTCAGTCTGGAATGTAATTTTAATTACAAAAAGTTTCTTATCTTTCAATTTACTGTTACTTAAATTTATTTACTGAAAAAATATTCCATAAAAAAAGGCCAATCTTGTTTTGTTCTCAGAAAGTGAAAAGAGTGCGGTGGAGGTTAAAATAGAGCCGTGCGACGACATTCAACACGATGCTGATAGCTATAGCTCTGACCGAGACGACGGTGAGACTACCCTCTTTGTAATATAGGCTTGTCCCCCAGCCATCACGGGGCTGTTCCAAGATCAAGATTATTTCTGTATAGCCACCAAAGATTGTAATCGCTAGATGAGCCCTAAACCTCCAAAAACATCCACATTTTTGTCTTGTGTGTGACACATTGTCACTCTCTTTGACGCAAGTGAAACTATAGCATGTTGAGAGCAATCACTCGACATGTTTGTGGACGTTTTTGGTGTGCGCAATGTAGGCTTAGGGCCCATCTAGCGATTTAAATCTTTGATAGCCACCAACACATTATAGTGATACAAACTTTGTCACGGTTCACCATTGTAGCGGTGATGTTTCACGCATCACTACAAAATGAAAATATTCATTTGCAGAAGCTTTGCCGATGACTTCCCCTCCTACTTCATACCACCGCGACCCGCGCTCGTTCGTTATCAGACGAATGCAGGTCGCGGTTGTATGAAGTGGGAGAGGAAGTCATCGGAAAAGCTTCTGCAAACGGGTATTAGGGCCGGTTTCCACCAATGCGGAGCGGAGCAGAGCTGTGTTTGAGTAACCAATCAGATTTTATCATTATGACGTCTCCGAAACTGAGGGGAGAAGAGATGTCGAAATGACGAAATCTGATTGTTTACTCAAACACAGCTCCGCTCCGCTCCGCACTGGTGGAAACCGGCCCTTAATAACAGTCTTTGGTCCCATCTTCTCAAAAACAGTCTTCAGACTATTGACTGAGCTTCTTAAAATTCCAGATTATGATGATGGTGATACAAGATTGGATGAAACAGCAGGTGCAGATGTTGCAAGTAAGAAAGATAAATCATTAAAGAGAAGGAGCGATCAGAAGGAGACCACCGCTGAGAAGATTAAAAAAATGCGACAGAAAATGGAAGAGTTGCTGCGCGAAAGCAAAGGTATCTATAGAGTTTTCGACTAATCCTCAAAGAACCATTGATTTTTCCAGGATAAAAAAGAATCTGTGTTTATCCAGGATATCCAATCTCCATTCCAAATTTCAGATAAATCAATTCAGTTGTTGTGTATTTCTCCAAACAATATACACATATCCCCCCCTTAAGGAGTGAGTTTTGTAAAATTCCTAATGCCTATTCACTCTTCTCTTGAAGGTACCCAGATTTATTCTCTCTCTCTTCGGGGAGTCTCTGCTACGCGGGAAGCCGGTCGTGGTGATGGGCCGGTCTAAACCGTCACCAATCTGTATGTACTCGCTGAATAGCGTAATATATGGGTATTCAACAAAACATGAAAATGTAATAAAAAT
Source organism: Coenonympha glycerion (assembly GCA_963855885.1). Classification (NCBI taxonomy): domain Eukaryota; kingdom Metazoa; phylum Arthropoda; class Insecta; order Lepidoptera; family Nymphalidae; genus Coenonympha; species Coenonympha glycerion. The sequence goes on along the minus strand of OY979651.1, from coordinate 7,649,652 downwards.
GAAACAATTCTACAATTCTATTTTGAACTAAATATACTAGCGCTTGACTGTGATCACACCTGATGGAAAGTGATGATACAGTCTAAGGTGGAGCCCTAGGAGATGCCTATTCACTCTTGATTTGAAGGCGCCCAGGTTGTAAGTGGCGAGAAGGACAGTGCCTGGGAGGGTATTCCATGCCTTTGCAGTGCCTATCAGGAACGAGAATACAAACTTCGATCGCATGCGATTCGATCGATTGCGGGTTCGATCCCCGGTTGGGGCAATATAGAAAAATAAGTTTTCTACATTGTCTCGGGTCTGGGTGTTGTGGTATCTCCCTTGTTTCTGATTTCCTTAACACAAGTGCATAAGCTACTTACTAAGGGATCGGAGCAATGTATGTGATCTTGTCCACTATTTATTTATTTATTATTAAAAAAAAAACTGCTTCTTACGCGTCTTTGGTACGTTGACTTGTATGGGTAGGAAGCCATTTCAATGGAATGGAAAGATCTAGTACTCATCTTTGAAATAGGACCACAGAGGCTGGTAAAGCGTTCCACACCTTAGCGGTTAAAGTTTATTGAACTTTTGATTTCAGATTCTAGCAGTAACAAAGAGGGCAAAAGTACAAAGAAGACAGCAGCGGAGAAGATATCGATTGTGCGCAAGAATGCGGAGAAGTTATTACAAGATGGTACGAGCATAATATGATAATTATTAAAATTTTGAGTATGTAAATAGAAAAAAATGTGGTATTCATCTATTCACCTCCTCTCACTTTTTATTAACAAAGTATATTATTGTTGACAAAAATTGGTCATTGTCCTAAAAAACTTTACATGACCTGATTGATCTGTATTGTATGGTCACACTAGTAGGCCTGTGATTGTCTCCAGAGAAGTCCCACCAGAAGACGCCGAGCGACCCCTGCACGGACGAGCCCCGCACGCACGAGCCCCGCATGGATGAGCCCCGCATGGACGAGCCCCGCATGGATGAGCCCCGCATGGACGAGCCCCGCATGACGCGCGCCAACCTCGCGGTGATCGTGGGCTGCTCGTACGTGTGCCCGTTCCTCAACCGCATCAGCTTCTACTACTGCTTCTACTGCAAGGACCAGTTCACGGACCCCGCGGAGCTGCGCGCGCACACGCTCACCCACGACCCGAGGCTGTTCGAGAGCACGCTGGAGCCCCACATCAAGGTTCAGTATCCTAATCGTCTCCAGAGAAGCCCCACATCAAGGTTCAGTATCCTAAATGTCTCCAGACAAGCCCCACACTAAGTCGAGCCGTGCATGGCGTGCTACATGCCCATCACGTTTAGTCTCTTTGATAACTGATGCTTTCTCGGATAGCTGTGTGTCGTAGGATATTATATCCTATAACCTAGCTAGGATTCATTTTTAGAAAAGGTCGAATTTACCAAAAAAAAAAATTACCCCTGCTGCCATCTATTGGTGGGTAGATAAACTACCGAGCAAAACTTGGTCACCCAGATATTGGATATATTATATGATATTCACATAGGTTATTAGTAGGAGCCTCTCCTACTAATATCATCTCTCGTTCAAAGGTTACGTTCGCTCCATTCGTAATGTGGGCCTTTGAGTTGGTGAAACCGTAGTTTCCCAATAGATGGCTCCGCGGTCGGCCTATGACTGGAAAAAACAATGTGTATTGAAATTATCGTGCCAACAGTATTCGCTACCATAGTTCAGTTGGAAGAGCGTCCACTCGCGACAGGTGGTGGTCACGGGTTCGAATCCTGTTGGCAGCAAATTTACTTCACAATATAGAGTAAATATAAAGTAAATTTCTAACACTTTCTTCGACGCACGTTTCGTCCCGACACCGGGACATCCTCAGGAGATGTTAACTTCACAATGCGAAATCGTATCTCTACGATCTATTGTCCTGCTAAGTAAAACTGTGGCGATAATTAAAATGAATTGTTGTTAGTGTCGCTTAAACTCGAGAACGGCTGACCGGATTTATCTTATCTTGGTTTTGAAATGTTCGTGGAGGTCTAGGGAATGTTAAGAGTAAAGAAAAATTCGAATAATTCGAAACACAACCCTTTTCTAAAACAAAACAACCCTTTTCTATTTCCTATAACGGCACTTGGAACTGAGTCCGCGGGCACTGCTCGCTGCTATTATATATTAATAAGTACTTTTTTATGTCTTAAAGGTACCGAGCGTCGACATAACGCGGATCGACTGCAGGCTGTGCTCGGAGAAAATCGACGACATCGACACCTTCAAGCAGCACATCACTAGCACACACAAAAAACTTTTATACCCCGTCACTAACGAGTTCCTGAAATTCAAACTGACGTTAAATGCACTCACCTGTACTGAATGCAATGAAGGCTTCCAGTTCTTTGACGCTTTGAAGAAACACATGATCGACCATTTTGGGACGCACACTTGTGACGAATGTGGGGACCGGTTCATAGAGATCACCCAACTACGCTCGCATATAAGAAAAAAACACAAAAAGGTAGACGCGAATTACCCTTGCGAGATCTGTGGGAAGAACCTCAAATCCAAATACAGCATGGGGTTACACATAGCCACCGTACATGAAAAGAGGCCGACGGTGAATTGCTACAAATGCGACTCCTCGTTTCTATCTCACGCGTTAAGGAACCGCCATCTGATCGAGGTGCACGGCGACAAACGGACGTTTCCTTGTAAATTGTGTGACAAAGTGTACAACAGACGGAAAACTTTGATAGAACACAACAGGCATAAACATCTGAAGGTGTACAACCACCAGTGCGAGCTGTGCGCGCAGCAGTTCTACTTGCCTTCGGCTCTGCAGGAGCACATGGCGATACACACCGGGGAGCGGAACTTCAAATGCGATCAGTGCGACAAGAGCTATCCGGGCCTCAAGTCTCTGCAGTGCCACATGCGCTCGCATAAACGATAGAAGCGACATTCTCTATGCTCGCCTTCGGGGCTCAAGACTCACACCCACAGTAGGGACATTCCCTTGCAAGTTATGTGATAAAGTGTACAACAGACGGAAAACATTGATAGAACACAACAGAAACAAGCATCTGAAGGTGTACAACCACCAGTGCGAGCTGTGCGCGCAGCAGTTCTACTTGCCTTCGGCTCTGCAGGAGCACATGGCGATACACACCGGGGAGCGGAACTTCAAATGCGATCAGTGCGACAAGAGCTATCCGGGCCTCAAGTCTCTGCAGTGCCACATGCGCTCGCATAAACGATAGAAGCGACATTCTTTATGCTCGTCTTCGGCTCAAGACCCACACCCACACTAGAGACGTTCCCTTGCAAGTTATGTGATAAAGTGTACAACAGACAGAGTAAGGAATTTCAAGTCGCTCGCATAAACGATAGAAGCGTATACTGCTCGCCTTCGGCTCAAGATGAAGTTCACACCCACACTAGGGACGTTTCCCTGCAAGTTATGTGATAAAGTGTACAACAGACAGAGTAAGGAATTTCAAGTCGCTCGCATAAACGATAGAAGCGTATACTGCTCGCCTTCGGCTCAAGATAAAGTTCACACCCACCCTGGGGACATTCCCTATCAAGTTATGAGATAAAGTGTACAACAGAAGGAAAACGTTGATGGAACACAACAGGCATAAACATCTGAAGGTGTACAACCACCAGTGCGAGCTGTGCGCGCAGCAGTTCTACTTGCCTTCGGCTCTGCAGGAGCACATGGCGATACACACCGGGGAGCGGAACTTCAAATGCGATCAGTGCGACAAGAGCTATCCGGGCCTCAAGTCTCTGCAGTGCCACATGCGCTCGCATAAACGATAGAAGCGACATTCTCTATGCTCGCCTTCGGGGCTCAAGACTCACACCCACAGTAGGGACATTCCCTTGCAAGTTATGTGATAAAGTGTACAACAGACGGAAAACATTGATAGAACACAACAGAAACAAGCATCTGAAGGTGTACAACCACCAGTGCGAGCTGTGCGCGCAGCAGTTCTACTTGCCTTCGGCTCTGCAGGAGCACATGGCGATACACACCGGGGAGCGGAACTTCAAATGCGATCAGTGCGACAAGAGCTATCCGGGCCTCAAGTCTCTGCAGTGCCACATGCGCTCGCATAAACGATAGAAGCGACATTCTCTATGCTCGCCTTCGGGGCTCAAGACTCACACCCACAGTAGGGACATTCCCTTGCAAGTTATGTGATAAAGTGTACAACAGACGGAAAACATTGATAGAACACAACAGAAACAAGCATCTGAAGGTGTACAACCACCAGTGCGAGCTGTGCGCGCAGCAGTTCTACTTGCCTTCGGCTCTGCAGGAGCACATGGCGATACACACCGGGGAGCGGAACTTCAAATGCGATCAGTGCGACAAGAGCTATCCGGGCCTCAAGTCTCTGCAGTGCCACATGCGCTCGCATAAACGATAGAAGCGACATTCTCTATGCTCGCCTTCGGGGCTCAAGACTCACACCCACAGTAGGGACATTCCCTTGCAAGTTATGTGATAAAGTGTACAACAGACGGAAAACATTGATAGAACACAACAGAAACAAGCATCTGAAGGTGTACAACCACCAGTGCGAGCTGTGCGCGCAGCAGTTCTACTTGCCTTCGGCTCTGCAGGAGCACATGGCGATACACACCGGGGAGCGGAACTTCAAATGCGATCAGTGCGACAAGAGCTATCCGGGCCTCAAGTCTCTGCAGTGCCACATGCGCTCGCATAAACGATAGAAGCGACATTCTCTATGCTCGCCTTCGGGGCTCAAGACTCACACCCACAGTAGGGACATTCCCTTGCAAGTTATGTGATAAAGTGTACAACAGACGGAAAACATTGATAGAACACAACAGAAACAAGCATCTGAAGGTGTACAACCACCAGTGCGAGCTGTGCGCGCAGCAGTTCTACTTGCCTTCGGCTCTGCAGGAGCACATGGCGATACACACCGGGGAACGGAACTTCAAATGCGATCAGTGCGACAAGAGCTATCCGGGCCTCAAGTCTCTGCAGTGCCACATGCGCTCGCATAAACGATAGAAGCGACATTCTCTATGCTCGCCTTCGGCTTAAAACCCACACCCACACTAGGGACGTTCCCTTGCAAATTATGTGATAAAGTGTACAACAGACAGAGTAAGGAATTTTGAAGTCTCTACAGAGCCACATGCGCTCTCATAAACTATAGAAGCGTATACTGCTCGCCTTCGGCTCAAGATGAAGTTCACACCCACACTAGGGACGTTTCCCTGCAAGTTATGTGATAAAGTGTACAATGCTATCACTGCGATAAGAACGCTCGCATAAATGATAGAAGCAATTTCATTCTGCTCGCCTGCGGCTCAAGAAGTTTGTAGTAACACCCATTAAGGAACGAGTTATCTCTGACGAAAATATCGAAGTGTCATATCGCATACATGATGGGAGTTAATTTATACTTTTTTCTATTTACCTTCGGCTCAGAAAGAGTTTGTCGTGTTACATTTTGGGAGTCTAAAAAGTGTCACTTCAAATTACAGTGCGGGTCTTTAACTCTTTATAAGTGCACAATATCGAAATTAGGGAATCTATGCATTATGAATTAATTATCATAGAGTAATAAATGAATGAATTTCACCGACTGTAAAAATATTTAAAAAAACTAAGTTATTTATTTATGGAATTTTTAAAAATTTTGTTTGCTTCTGTGAACCCTAAACATAGAAGTATAATTTTTAACTAAATAATAATATGGTCTATTAGGCGTCCTCATACACGTCCTCATTGTCCCGTGGTGTGTCCGCAAAATTCAATTTTTTTGTGGTTTTTCGCGATTTTTAAGCTAATAAGACATAAAAGGCTTATGGCAGTCAAATTGCGGGAATCCCAATATCATCTTCACGTGTTTATATAAAAATCTCTGCTTGAAAGTGTCGAGTTAAAGAAATTATTTCGAGATTTGCGAGTTACTTACATAAAACTGGATACTCGGACTAATTTCCTAGGATACACATTTTTATGCAAAGATTTTGATATAATCATGTAATGATGATACTGCCATTCCCGCAAATTGGCTGTCATAAACCTCTGATGTGTAATTAGCGTACAAATTGCAAAAAACCACGAAATTTTTGAATTTCGCGGGCAGAGTTGTTGATTTCGCCTTAAATAAATTTTTTTAACAAAAATCTGTTTTTATTTTTGAATAATCATCATTCATCACCATCGGATTCGGAAGGATTTACGAAAACTTTTTTAATACAAGCAAACAGTAAGTAACAGCAAGCGCCATCTGTCATAATTCTTTAAAGTGGCTGCGTGAAATCAACGGGTCTGCCCGCGGAATTCAAAATTTTCGTGGCTTTTTGCAATTTGTACGCTAATTAGACATGATAAGCTTATGGCAATCAATTTGCGAGAATGGCAGTATCATCTTTACATGATTATATCAAAATATTTGCATAAAAATGTGTATCCTAGGAAATTAGTCCGAGTATCGAGTTTTATGTGAGTAACTCGCAAATCTTGGACTAATTTCTTTAACTCGACACTTTCGAGCGGAGATTTTTATATAAACACGTGAAGAAGATATTGGGATTATCGCAATTTGACGGCCATAGGCCTATTATGTCTTATTAGCTTACAAATCGCGAAAAACCACGAAAAATTTGAATTTCGCGGGCACACCCGTGTTGTGCTCCTTAATGGTGGCAAAACAAGCTTTTTTCCCACTAACGAATTTTTTTTCTCGTCTTTCGCCCAGTCCAGAATCGCAATAAGATGCCATTAAAATTAAGATAGGATGCTCTTAAAAGTAAGTTATTCTTTATAATAAGTATAAGCCATCTATTGGTAAAAATTGTAGTAAAAAACTTAGGTCATAGTCATCTTCTCGACAACAGATGGCGCTGTTTAGCATATATTTAATAACCACAGAGCTACATGCATGGCACATAGCAGCTTAAGGTTGTCTATGGCGTCTGTGCCCCTGAACATTTCACATTCTGTGTCTTGGATAAAAAATATTCGTCCAAGTTCTGTGTCATTGAGTCATAGACAAATTGCATTTATGTATATGTTTTCTGTGGTCAAAGACGTCAAAGATATGGTTTAGGCTTCAGAAGGGCTGGAACCAAGAGCCGTAAAGCAAGGAGTTAAGGCGCATTTAGACCAAGCGAACAACGAGCTAGAACCAGAGCAAGAGCATTCTTTCTTGATCTTTTGGTATAAACGAAGCGTTTACACCAAAAAAACAACGAGCAAGAATGTCACATCAAGAATGCTTGCGTAGATGTTTACACCAGCCGAATATTTACCCCGAACGCGCAACGAACAGCGGCAAGAATGCTCCAATGCTCATTTGATACCTACTATAGTTATTTGCACAGACCACAAACAAAAGTTATTTGCAAGTATTTATATTCTTTGGTTACCTATTTGATTTGCTTTTGATTGTTTTGAGTCAAGTCAATCAAAGGTGTTTTAATTTTATTTTCTATCAACATTACGTAATACTTAATAAAGTAGCACAGGGTAGTAGTGCTTCATGAATCATGCTTCGCCAGACGGTGTTCGCTAAATAAAAAAGTACCTACTCAGTGTTCCCTAATCACAAAGCTCGGAGTCGGTATGTCCGACGACATTTTAGCTGCTAGTGCGGCATTTATTATTTTGTCTCACAAAAAGAAAAGAAAGAAGAGACGTTGGTGGGTGACAAATTTAATGAAAAGAAGGTTAATGGATAATGTAGGTGCAACAATGAGGGATATGCAAGTACAAGAGCACAGTGGCCAATTCCAAAGCTTTTGTAGAATGGCCTCAGAAGACTTTGACCATTTATTATCCCTGATCGGTGATAAAATTCGAAAGTCTAACACGAATTATAGAAACTCTATACCTGCATATGACAGGCTAGCAGTAACTCTACGATATTTGGCAACCGGAGATTCGTACGCAAGTCTCATGTATTTTTCAAAAATGTCAAAATCGACTATTTGTAATACCATATCTGAAGTATGTGCTGCAATAAATGAATCATTGCATGACTATGCCAAGGTAAGTAAACAGAATAAATTATTCTCACTAGGTACGTAAATATTTTTCAACATGATATTGCTCTTGTTCCTTGTCTTTGATTCATAATGTTAGGTATCTCTTAAAATAAGGTAGAAGGCGTAGAAGCTACATAAAATTCTTCAGGTTTAGAATTTTTGGTACTATGGTGCGGCCAGAAAGTAGTAAGTACTCTCAGGAGCAACAATTTAAATCGTTGCTCAGGGGAGTTAAAGGTTGTGATTGTGTTGACATGTTGCCTGATTTTACTGTCTGTGGGTTTGGGATATTATGTTGAGTGAGACTGTGGGCCATTAGGATATTGCCGCAGCTCCATAATTCACTCATTCATCAGCCTTAAAGAGCAGCTTCTGCATAATATGCACCCTAAAGTAAAGTTTTTATTAATTTCAGACACCATCAACAGAAGATGAATGGCTAGCAATTGCTAAGGAATTTAATGAGAAGTGGAATTTTCCTAATTGTGTTGGTGCTATAGATGGAAAGCACTGCATCATACAAGCACCTATTAAAAGCGGAAGCGACTTTTACAATTATAAATCCACATTTAGTGTGGTATTAATGGCCATAGTAGATGCCAACTATAACTTTATATTTGCTGATGTTGGTTGTCAGGGGAGAATTTCAGATGGCGGAGTTTTCAAAAACACTAATTTTTATCAGAAACTTCAAAATGATGAATTAAATTTGCCTCAAGATCAAAGCCTTCCACAAAGACAACAGAAAGTGCCATTTGTATTTATAGCAGATGATGCATTTCCACTACAAAGTCACATAATGAAGCCATATCCTGGCACTCATGCCAAAGGGTCTGAAAAACGAATTTATAATTATCGTTTGTCAAGAGGAAGACGAATAGTGGAAAATGCGTTTGGTATACTTTCAGCAGTTTTTCGTGTATTGCGAAAACCTATGTTATTGCAACCAGATAAAGCTTCGGTTATCATTATGGCCTGCGTTCATTTACACAATTATTTAATGAAAAGAAAAGCATCAAGGAGGCTCTATAATTCACCAGGCATGATGGACAGCATTGATAATGGTGTCGTTACTTCAGGCCAGTGGAGAAACATGGACCAGATTACATCATTTCTCCCATTACCCAACACTGGACGAAGACATGCATTACGATGCGAAAACATAAGGCATGAATTTGTAGAATATTTTAATACCATTGATATTTTGCCATGGCAAAACAATATTGCATAACTTTTTATCTACACTCATTGCCTAAAGTTCAAATTATGAAACCAAAATGTGTCACATATTGACGTACTTTATTCAGACTTCTATAATAATAATAATAATAGTACATTACTGCAGTGGCCAGCAAAAGAGGCATTGATGGATGAACATGTCAGGGTTCAAGGATATAATATATCAAGCTGAGTTTGAGATATATATCCAACTAGTAGGGCGCGTGTGTGCGCGGGCCACATGTGGCCCGCGCACACACACGCGTACGCCTCACTAGGTACGTAAAAAATTTTTACGTACCTAGTGAGAATAATTTATTCTGTTTACTTACCTTGGCATAGTCATGCAATGATTCATTTATTGCAGCACATACTTCAGATATGGTATTACAAATAGTCGATTTTGACATTTTTGAAAAATACATGAGACTTGCGTACGAATCTCCGGTTGCCAAATATCGTAGAGTTACTGCTAGCCTGTCATATGCAGGTATTGAGTTTCTATAATTCGTGTTAGACTTTCGAATTTTATCACCGATCAGGGATAATAAATGGTCAAAGTCCTCTGAGGCCATTCTACAAAAGCTTTGGAATTGGCCACTGTGCTCTTGTACTTGCATATCCCTCATTGTTGCGCCTACATTATCCATTAACCTTCTTTTCATTAAATTTGTCACCCACCAACGTCTCTTCTTTCTTTTCTTTTTGTGAGACAAAATAATAAATGCCGCACTAGCAGCTAAAATGTCGTCGGACATACCGACTCCGAGCTTTGTGATTAGGGAACACTGAGTAGGTACTTTTTTATTTAGCGAACACCGTCTGGCGAAGCATGAAGCACCATGAAGCACTACTACCCTGTGCTACTAAGGCTTCATCATGTCTAGCAGAATATTTTAAAATTAACAGAAATAATCTTTTACCTACTAAGTCAAAGGTTTACTACAAATATACTTAACCAAAATTTTATGCTTTCGAATTTAAGTCAATATGAGTGTAGATAAATAAGTGTATGAAACTCTACATAATACCCCCATTATGCAACTAAATAATTAATGTACCAAGAATTTAATCTATACATTATAATAAAATTGAAGTGTCTGTTTGTAATATTGAAATAACCGTCTTTTACTACATGTATCTGAATATAAATACGGTACATACACCAAAATAACAATTTTTGTCTGACTGTCTGTTTGTTCCAGCTAATCTCTGAAACGGCTGGACCGATTTTGACGGGACTTTTTTTGTACTAAGGAGTAACTTAGGCTACGTTTATTTTAGAAAGTTGACCTGGCAACCGTTGTTTTGCCATATAAACTCTTGAAATGGCTGGATCAATTTAAATGGAACTTTTTGGCGGGTAGCTGATGTAATAAGGAGTAACTTAGGTTACGTTTATTTTAGAAAGCTGACCTGGCAACCGTTGTTTTGCCATATAAATTATTACTATTGGTCATAGCGTGACGTTTATCCTAGTTTTAGTTTAGCCTTCCTCGATAAATGTACTATTCAACACGTTGAATATTTTTGTACGAGATGACCTTAGACTTAAGCTTTTGTAAGCTTAGGCTACACAGTTAGGCTACGTTTATTTTCTTAATTCTTTTATTTTAGAAAAATAATTATTTGTCCAATATCAAACTTAGCTCTGGATAATCAACAGATGGCGCTGTTTGAAATTAGCTAAGTAGGCGGAACGAAGTTCGCCGGGTCAGCTAGTGTAAAATAAAATACTTTACACTAGCTGACTATATATCTGCTGATATAATATCGCTGTACGGACATATGTGTATTTTGAAAATAAAAATTGTATTCTGTTCTATTTTTATTGACTAATATCTTCTTTTTGACTGATTTTAAAATAAAAACACTATTATACATGATAAAAACAATTTTAATTTTCCTACAATTATGTAATTGTGTAATCACAGCACAATATCTTTAATACCCAATATATAAATAACGTAATGATATTATAATTACATAATACAATATGTCTTTAAGATAAATCGTTAAAAATAAATTCAACTTCTAAGTTCAATCACAGAGTAAAATATCTTTAAAAAAATAAAGTTAACTATACTTTGTATATCTGTTACTGGAAATGTGTGAAAACCAGGAATTGTACACAATTCCTGCCTTATTTAGGAAATGAGTGAAAGAAGAACTTTAACATCAAGCAATAAACATTGAACAAACACATTTCCTAAATAAATACCGAAATTTTATAGATTTCCTAGGAATTGTATAAAATTCCTGATTTCATACATTTCCTGTGACATATCTATGAAATAAATAAATTCTGAACTGAAGAGAACTGTTTAAATGTAATAAATTAAATGTATTGAATTAAGAACTGTTTTTATTTGTATCCACCAAGTATCCACAAAACTAGGTTCAATCCACAGAAGCACAGACCAGGAACCGAAAGCACAGAAGTCAGAACACATATACTCTCTATGGTTCAATCTCTATGGTAGAACACAAGAACGCTTTGAAGAGACCGCTCCGGGGAGCGAGCGCGCCAGAACACAAAAAACGGTCTAGAACAACTGATCGACGTTTTATAGCCATTTACACCAAGCGAAAGAGCATTCTAGGAATGATCGTCAGTTCTTTGCGAAAACTGAAAGAAAGTAGAGTGGGGATAGAAAGAGCGATACATTCGTCTGGTGTAAATGGGATTTCGAGACCAATCCGGGGCCGAACGCGCAATAATGCTCTAGAGCAACTGTTCGCGCGCTCTAGTGCCGTTTAGATGAAGCGAGCGAAATTTCCAAGAATGCTCTACCGTCTGTTTACACCAAAAGAATTTAGTAGAGTGGGGGTAGAACGGGCGAACATTCGTTTGGTCTAAATGCGGCTTAATAGTGTTCTGTGCCGTAAAGCCAGTTATTAAAAGAAAAAAAGATATGGTTATAGTTTATAGGTAGGTAGGTACCTAATTAATGTTTTTTTTTCGAATAAATTCACAACAATAATGATTATTTATATGAGAAAGTGGTCGTAAATCGTAATTAAAATGGCCAGTGTGACTGTAAAGAAAAGCAAGGGCCCTCTACTCGACCCGGGCCTCTGTCGCTGCTGCTACTCCATCAGGAAATGCCGCCTGCTCACCGCGGAATACGAGTTCATGGGCTCCAAGGAGGTTTATTCAGACATGTTCATGGATGTTTTTGGTCTACTAGTAAGTAAATATTAGTCCAATGACCTATTTTGGTCAACAGCTGATGGGTTCACATGTTAACTTATATCTTTGTAGAAGCCTATAATCTGTAGTTCCTTGGGTAGACCTTTCTGTTAAGATTTTCAGTGGTTTAGTTCAGGTCAAGTTGTATTTAAAAGGTGCATGGTAATATATACAAATAGGTCAAATATTATACAGTGCAAGGTACAGGTAAAGTATGCGGGCCAAAGACAATTTCTCCATAGGGAGAGGTGTTCCATTTTAGTAACTCTCTGAACTCTGGATATTCATGTGGAAAATTCCTTAAAATTAAAACACAGTAATGTATATCAATTATTATTATCACTTTAGGCAGACTGTCTGCTACGGCTAGATATAACTACATGCTGTTACGATTGACAAGGAACTGACTCGTTACACAAAAGTGCATAAAGTGCATTACTCATAAAAATGATACTCCCGGCTGAGTTTGTTGTGGGCTTCTTCTCAGTTCAGGGCACATTGGAACTCCCGTTAACTTAGTTTTTAAGTCGTTAAATAGTTATCACTATTAATAAGCATATGTACTTAATTATTTTAACTGACATCTCATAAGAGATAACAAATAATGGCCTATCTATACTAATATTATAAAGAGGAAGCGTAACGATGTTTGTGAGTTTGTGACGTTGTAAGGGGTAATCTCTGGATCTACTGAACCGATTTTCAAAATTCTTTCACCAATAGAAAGCTACGTTATTGTGGAGTGTCATAGGCTATAATAATTTCCAAAATTAATTACGCATCTTTACTTTAAATTGAATAATGTAATCCAAGTCGTATAAAAAATTGCTTTCATCGCATACGCTGCGGAAACTATTGAAGATAGAACAAAACAATGTTCTACAATATGAAAGAACGTATCAAAATCTATAAAAAGTCCGCAATAGTATATGCCTATCTCCTACGGGTAACTCACAATAACTGCTTTTACTATTAAAATTGTGGATTAAAAATAAATAAACTTTGTGAAGTTTATTTAGCCCATATGGTATCAATTTATATCTTTGTGAATATGTTTTTAGAACGAAAATTTAATGTAGAATATTTGTACCCTTTACTCTATGTATACAGTTTAAACAAATATCTTCAAAGATATTAGCAAAATAAAAATGTTTTGCGCGCCGCCGCGGTCGTTGCGTTGCGTTAGGTAAGTATAGGCAGTATGATATCTATCCTAATGCCTCGCGTCCTGTGGTAAGGCCCGATTTCCACCAAAGCGAAGCGGAGCGGAGCTGTATTTGAGTAACCATTCAGATTTGTCATTTTGACATCTCCGAAACTGAGGGGAGAGATGTGAAATCTGGTTGGTTATTCAAATCCAACCAGATTTCATCATTTCGACATCACACAGCTCCGCTTTTGTGGAAACCGAGCCTTACGCGGGACAAACGGGCCGGGACAAAAATATTTCTAACGCGGAACGGAGTCCGCGGGCACTGCTAGTATGAAATAAATGATTTGAATCTTTGATATGCTAAATTGTGGGCCGGCCTCCTCCACAATATTCCTCCACTTGTCGCGGCCCTTCGACTCCCTGCACCAGTTGGTGTGTTTACCCATGCTCCGTAAATCTTCCTCCACTCCATCATTTATCCTTTTTCATTCGCTGGGGTCGACAGGTTAAAAGCGATCCAGTATTTTCTTCTCTGTCGGAATTCACATCCATTTATTTTTTTGCCATGTCGAGTGGTTAGCCCAACGATGAACCCTCATTTATCTGGGCTTGGGACCGGCTATGTTGTGGTCAAGGCTTCTGGAGCAGTTGTAATCACCACAGCATAAATAGTTATCACTATTAAACATTACGTTATGATTAATAGAATACAAATTGGACAAAGTAATGTGGCCTATATGAAATAAATGATTTGAATCTTTGAATCTTTGAATCTCATACACTGAGTTGTCTGAGAGAACTGTGTACCTACAACATTAAATAAATTAAACTTTTTTTTTGATTATTATTTCATTTTAATTTTTTTTTTTATGTTATAATAAATCTTATTATTAGCTTATTCTAATTACTATACAAATCTTGCCCGCGTGGAATGGTGCCAAGAATACTGGCTGCATTTCCGCGTTTAGCAGCTAGGCTGATACGTTGCGCAAGATGAGCGCAAAAAAAAAATTGAGCCAGCCCTTCTGTCACCAGTTGAATATTAAATGGTATTGATAAATTAAATGGTATTCCAGTTATCACACCTGGACGGAGAGGGTACGGAGTGCTGCATCTGCGCCACGTGTGTGTCTCGGCTGCGGGAGGCCTGCGACTTCCGACGGCAGGTGCTGCAGTCAGAGCAGATGTTTCTGGAGGCTCGGCTCAAGGGTGAGTGTTTCTCTAGTAGTAACTGGTTCTTATTTTCTTATTGTGAGGGAGTTTAACACATTCTCTGTGGCTAAATTTTTTTTTTAAATTACCCCTGGTACGGTACAGTAGTTAGGGAGTTTAACACATTCTCTGTGGCTAAATTTTTTTTAGAAATTACCCCTGGTACGGACTACGGTACATGACCCGACAGTAAGTTTTGTGACATAAGACATAACTTAAATATTTTGTTTCTGGTGTGGAAGAAGATTCAAATAGATCGGATGCAATGAGGGAAAAATATATGTGTATCAAGCATGGATGTAACATAAAGGATGAGCCTTTACTGACGTCACGCATATATTTTTAGGCTCCGCCCTGAAGCGGGATTTTTAAGTTGTCAAATCTGTAAAATGGCGCTAATGTATGCGACCGACAGCGGTATGTGCTGTCAGCGGTACCAAAATGTATGACGCGCGCCATATTTGAAAAATTTTTGGTTTAAACATACGTCACATAGTGCCTGTCCTCTAGCGTAACGTATTTCGTCATTGGTATCAAGTATCACATGACACTCGTTTGTTACTATTACAATTTGGAATATAGATATTAGATAGCTTATTACCTGAATTAATACTTAAAACCCGGAAAATCCATGCTTTCTGTGGGACCAGTCAAAACCATGCATGCTGGAGCCCCAGGCATCTGCTATATATGCAATATAGATAATCTTCCACTTGTTCCAATGAGAATATATAAAAACTTTTTTCAGAAAATGATAAGACTATGAAGCTAGAGGTCAAAGAAGAGCCCGCTGGAGACTGTGACCCTCAAGACAATATGGAAACAGCTGATCATATGGATGGTATGATTTTTTACAAAAACCACACTGAGCTTTTTAATGTGACAAATATCATAAGGACCTTTTACAAGCGCCTGTATATTAGGCCTATGTGAAATAAAGATATTTAGAATTTTTTTTTTTACATACTCTCTATTATCAGGGAGATGGAACAGACCAAGGAACGTATAATACTAGTAGGGTGTGCTGTCTTCCCACCCATAAAAAATCTCTTCAATATTCGCTATAAATTTCCTGTAGAAAAAAAAATTCCGCCATATTGGATTTTTTTTCTAACCATCGAATAGATCTTCTTGCCCAGATCACCTCTTGTCAAGAAACCACTCTTCCATCTTTTATACTCTTCGAGATATTAGCGAAATTCGCTTGGTCGCCATGTTGAATTTTTTTTCAGGTTATTCAAATTGCTGTACTGCTCTCTCCGTATTTTTCCTCCGAATGAATTTTTTCCCTCTATACAAAATGTTCATTGAAAAAAAATATTGTTAAGTGAATCAGCACGAGTAGCTATATATATTTATATATTGATGTATTTTTTCTGATGTTCCAAAATTTCCAGATGCAGGAATGGACCTAAACACAGATGAACCCTTGAAAATGATAGATGAGGACAGCGAAGATGAGAAACCTTTGAGAAGAACCAGAAATGGACACAAAACCAAACTCAAAGAGCAGCTGAGACCCGCAAAGATACAGAGGCTGCATAGAAAATTGGACAAATTGATGCAACCAGGTGATTAATACTGATTTTAATTTTAAATTTGGGGAAGCAATGGTATAATAGCATCTTTTTTTTTACACTATACAAGTTAGTACTTGACTGCGATCTCACCTGATGGTAAGTGATGATGCAGCCGAAGGTGTTATCGTACTAACTTGGAAGGGGTAAGTAAAGTCACCGCAACGGTTTCTACACAACATCGCACCGGAACGCTAAATCACTTGGCGGCACGTCTTTGCTGGTAGGGTGGTAGGAAACTAGCCACGGCCGAAACCTCCCACCAGACCAGACCTGAGCCAATTTAGAAATTATAAAATCCCGAAGTGGCCCATGGCGGGAATAGAACCCGAGACCTCCCACTCGAATCCCAGCGTGCGTCCCCTCCGCCAGGGAGGTCGTCAAAACTTCACAGTATGTGAATAATAAATAAGGAAGAATTAGATGGTTGAGAGACATTTTAGAATTGACTATTTTGTAATATTCTCATATCATAGTAGATTCTCTATTGAATATAGTTTGTCTAACTTAGGGGGGGTGAAGTTGGTTTAACTTAACTGTATAATTTAGATTATTAAATTACTTTACATTATTAAATTACTTGGCGTGCGTAACAGCATAAAGAAATAGAAAATTTAAAAACACAAACTTGTGTTTTAGCAGGTTTTGTGTTAATTGATTAATATTGAACGAACATCCTTCTGCAGCAGCATAAATATGCTATTAATATCAGCAGCATTACCTCATAAGAAGATACTGTAAGATACATAATGCTGCTAAAATATTCTAGTCTAGCAGTCTGCAGGCTTTAGAGTAATCTTTAATCATCTTTAAACTTGTATATTTTTTCAGAAACACTGACAGAGAAACCTTCAACAAAAAAGCAAAAAGAAGCTATGGACCAGCACCGAATGGCGCTCAGCAATACCATCGCCATCGTGAACAGCTCGTACGTCTGTCCATTCCAGAACCGCATCAGCTTCTACTACTGCTACTACTGCCGCGACCAGTTCACCAACCCCTCTGAGCTTCGAGACCACACCCTCACTCACGACCCCGTGGAACTCTTTGAGAACTCCATCGAGAACAAGAAGATACCCAAAATCGACATCACCCGGATCGACTGCAGGCTGTGTTCAGAAAAAATCAACGACTTAGAAACCTTCAAAAAACATTTAACGACAAAACATGACAAAGTGCTACATCCAGTGACAAACGAGTTCCTAAAGTTCAAACTTACGTTGAACAACCTAACGTGTACAGAGTGTAACGCAGTGTTTCCTTACTTTGATTCGTTGAAGAAGCACATGATCGATCATTTCGGGACGTATACTTGTGATGTGTGCGGTGCGTGCTTCCTAGAACAACCTTCGTTACGGACTCACATCAAGACACACAGCAAAGTGGAGACAAACTTCCCGTGTGAGATATGCGGGAAGAACCTAAAATCCAAATACAGTATGGGACTACACGTTGCAACGGTTCACGAGAAGAAGCCAACGATAAACTGCTACAAATGTGAGGCTGCGTTCTTATCCTATGCGTTACGGAACCGACATTTGATAGAAGTTCACGGTGACAAACGGACATTCCCTTGCAAGTTGTGCGATAAGGTTTATAATCGACGGAAGACGTTAATAGAGCATAACAGACGGAATCATTTGAAGATATTCAACCACCAATGCGATCTTTGCGACCAGAGGTTCTATCTACCCTCGAGATTAAAGGAACATATGGCCACTCACACTGGGGAGAGGAACTTTCGATGTGAGTTTTGCGATAAGAGCTATCCGAGGTTGCAGTCGTTGCAGGAACATGTGAGATCTCACACGAGCGAGAGGAGGTACAAATGCGATGTGTGTGATAGCTCCTTTACTCAGAGCAGCAGTCTGAAAGGGCATATGAAGAGTCACCACAATGTGTTCGAGTTAGATACCAGTTTTAGTAACTGATTGCATTCAGTGCAAAGACATTCAGTGAAATTTTAATTGGATTCTAATTTTAATTGGATTCTCATAATTTGCAATTTTTATACAGGGTTATATCAAAAATACCAAATGGCTCTCAGCCTGTATTTGTTTAAATTATAACTAATAACTTTTGTTCTACAACTTTTTTGTTCTCGATATTTTGAGAAATATCAAATATTCAATATTTTACAGATACTCTACAGTCTTGTTCCTACTCTGTAATGTAATGTCGGCAAGTAGTAATATCGGCGCGAAACCGCAGCAGTGTAATGTCACTTTACAGAGATAACATTTTTTTGCATGAAATAAATTAATACTGAATTGTGAAAAGTTGTAGAACTAAAGATGTTAGTGTTAATGTTAACGACTACAGGCCGAGAGCGATCTGGTACTTTGTATTCCTGTAGATTAATAATTAACGATAAATTGCCAAAAACCAAATTAAATTTTAATCGCGTTAAATTATTGTAAACATGCGCGAGTATAAAGATCGTCTTAACTTAACTAAAAATGAACACCCCTCCACATGTTTACGCACACACATTGAACGAAAAACTCAGTAGAGAAGGCGTTCATTTTTAAATTAGACGATCACTATAGTAATATCTGCAATATGCAAACGTATTTTATTTATAATCCCATATCAAATAATGTTTCAAAATAAATTAATAAATTATTAAAAATTAATATAATAATTTGTTCTGTTATTTTATTTACCGCTATGTTAATGTTTCTAAAATTCAGAAATATATGAGAGTGACGGTTGTACGTTCGGATCACATTTTATCAATTTAGCGATTCAATTTTCCTTCTCAGGTTAGATGATAGGCTACCACCTAACCCCTACTCACCTACTCCGAAAATTGTTATATTGCAGAAGCAAATTGCGTAAAATTGCTGGTAGTGTGAACGGTTCTTTTATTCGGCAAATTATTCTGCAAGTACTTGCAGAATAATTTGCCAGAAGTTCTTACTCATCTAAACCCTTCTTTAAAGATTATTTATCACTACTATTTCATCGCTTTCGAACGAAATGCAAAAATATGTCATCATCAGTCATCTTCTGAAAGCGCACTCCAATAGGTCCATCAATATATTTTCTTTGGACTTGTAAAAGATATTAAAAGAAAACTCGAAAAAAAATTCGCACACAATTTAATCTTAAAATTAAAATAAATAGCATCATCTAATTATCTTCATAATCTGTATTTAATATTTTCAACAAAAAAGATATCCAATTATTATTACTAGCTATTAATTAGCCGCACCAGGTAAGCTTAGCATCGGGGTGCTGCTTTATGTGCCCCTTTTTCTCGTTCTTGTTAGCTTTTTGTTAGCTTTTATCTCTTCACACTAGTTTTTAATATGAAGCGATAAAAGAACTTGACGTCACAGCAACGTTTCAGAACTCATGACGTCGTGCAAGTAATGTCATCCGTGCAAGTAATGTCATCAATGCAAGTAATGTCATCAATGCTAGTAATGTCATCAATGCAAGTAATGTCATCAATGCAAGTAATGTCATCAATGCAAGTAATGTCATCAATGAAAGTAATGTCGTCATCAATGCAAGTAATGTCATCAATGCTAGTAATGTCATCAATGCAAGTAATGTCATCAATGCAAGTAATGTCATCAATGCAAGTAATGTCATCAATGCAAGTAATGTCATCAACGCAAGTAATGTCATCAATGCAAGTAATGTCATCAACGCAAGTAATGTCATCAATGCAAGTAATGTCATCAATGCGCGTGACGTCACCATCAGTCGCGCCGTTAAAACTAGCTGTACTCAGGGTGATGCGTCTTCATGTGCCCCTTCAGACTGCATTTCTGTATGAAGGCCTGCCCGCATATATGACACCGGTAGCGCCTGTCGTTGGTGTGTATCCGGATGTGGTCCTTCAGGGTCTTGAGCCGCGGGTAGGTCTTCTCGCACACTTTGCACTTGTAGTTCCGCTCGCCGGTGTGCGTCGGCATGTGGTTCGTGAGAGCGAAGCGAGTGAAGAACTTCTGTCCGCAGCACTGGCATTCGTATCTGAAAGGATATCAACAATTTAACAGGTTGGAAAACTTAGTTTTATAGTCACGGGAAGAGAATAATTGTTTCTTAACCATGCATGTAGTGCACCTCTATCAGGTGCTTCAATGTTTGCGAGTGACGTCATAGGTGCGATGACGTCATCGGTGCGGTGACGTCACCGGCACATCGGAGCGCCCACCTGTAGTCCTTCAAGTGGTCCTTCCGCCTGTGTATGGTCAGCTTGCGCCGCGTCTCGCACACCTTGTCGCACAGGTTGCACGGGAACGACATGGGCGCCTCGCCGTGCACCTCTATCAGGTGCTTCAGTGTCTGCGAGTGACGTCATTGCTGCAGTGACGTCACCGGCACATCGGAGCGCCCACCTGTAGTCCTTCAAGTGGTCCTTCCGCCTGTGTATGGTCAGCTTGCGCCGCGTCTCGCACACCTTGTCGCACAGGTTGCACGGGAACGACATGGGCGCCTCGCCGTGCACCTCTATCAGGTGCTTCAGTGTTTGCGAGTGACGTCATCGGTGCGGTGACGTCACCGGCACATCGGAGCGCTCACCTGTAGTCCTTCAAGTGGTCCCTCCGCCTGTGTATGGTCAGCTTGCGCCGCGTCTCGCACACCTTGTCGCACAGGTTGCACGGGAACGACATGGGCGCCTCGCCGTGCACCTCTATCAGGTGCTTCAGTGTCTGCGAGTGACGTCATTGCTGCGGTGACGTCACCGGCACATCGGAGCGTTCACCTGTAGTCCTTCAAGTGGTCCTTCCGCCTGTGTATGGTCAGCTTGCGCCGCGTCTCGCACACCTTGTCGCACAGGTTGCACGGGAACGACATGGGCGCCTCGCCGTGCACCTCTATCAGGTGCTTCAGTGTCTGCGAGTGACGTCATTGCTGCAGTGACGTCACCGGCACATCGGAGCGCTCACCTGTAGTCCTTCAAGTGGTCCTTCCGCCTGTGTATGGTCAGCTTGCGCCGCGTCTCGCACACCTTGTCGCACAGGTTGCACGGGAACGACATGGGCGCCTCGCCGTGCACCTCTATCAGGTGCTTCAGTGTCTGCGAGTGACGTCATTGCTGCAGTGACGTCACCGGCACATCGGAGCGCTCACCTGTAGTCCTTCAAGTGGTCCTTCCGCCTGTGTATGGTCAGCTTGCGCCGCGTCTCGCACACCTTGTCGCACAGGTTGCACGGGAACGACATGGGCGCCTCGCCGTGCACATCTATCAGGTGCTTCAGTGTCTGCGAGTGACGTCATTGCTGCAGTGACGTCACCGGCACATCGGAGCGCTCACCTGTAGTCCTTCAAGTGGTCCTTCCGCCTGTGTATGGTCAGCTTGCGTCGCGTCTCGCACACCTTGTCGCACAGGTTGCACGGGAACGACATGGGCGCCTCGCCGTGCACCTCTATCAGGTGCTTCAGTGTCTGCGAGTGACGTCATTGCTGCAGTGACGTCACCGGCACTTCGGAGCGCTCACCTGTAGTCCTTCAAGTGGTCCTTCCGCCTGTGTATGGTCAGCTTGCGCCGCGTCTCGCACACCTTGTCGCACAGGTTGCACGGGAACGACATGGGCGCCTCGCCGTGCACCTCTATCAGGTGCTTCAGTGTCTGCGAGTGACGTCATTGCTGCAGTGACGTCACCGGCACATCGGAGCGCTCACCTGTAGTCCTTCAAGTGGTCCTTCCGCCTGTGTATGGTCAGCTTGCGCCGCGTCTCGCACACCTTGTCGCACAGGTTGCACGGGAACGACATGGGCGCCTCGCCGTGCACCTCTATCAGGTGCTTCAGTGTCTGCGAGTGACGTCATTGCTGCAGTGACGTCACCGGCACATCGGAGCGCTCACCTGTAGTCCTTCAAGTGGTCCTTCCGCCTGTGTATGGTCAGCTTGCGCCGCGTCTCGCACACCTTGTCGCACAGGTTGCACGGGAACGACATGGGCGCCTCGCCGTGCACCTCTATCAGGTGCTTCAGTGTCTGCGAGTGACGTCATTGCTGCAGTGACGTCACCGGCACATCGGAGCGCTCACCTGTAGTCCTTCAAGTGGTCCTTCCGCCTGTGTATGGTCAGCTTGCGCCGCGTCTCGCACACCTTGTCGCACAGGTTGCACGGGAACGACATGGGCGCCTCGCCGTGCACCTCTATCAGGTGCTTCAGTGTCTGCGAGTGACGTCATTGCTGCAGTGACGTCACCGGCACATCGGAGCGCTCACCTGTAGTCCTTCAAGTGGTCCTTCCGCCTGTGTATGGTCAGCTTGCGCCGCGTCTCGCACACCTTGTCGCACAGGTTGCACGGGAACGACATGGGCGCCTCGCCGTGCACCTCTATCAGGTGCTTCAGTGTCTGCGAGTGACGTCATCGGTTCGGTGACGTCACCGGCACATCGGAGCGCTCACCTGTAGTCCTTCAAGTGGTCCTTCCGCCTGTGTATGGTCAGCTTGCGCCGCGTCTCGCACACCTTGTCGCACAGGTTGCACGGGAACGACATGGGCGCCTCGCCGTGCACCTCTATCAGGTGCTTCAGTGTCTGCGAGTGACGTCATTGCTGCAGTGACGTCACCGGCACATCGGAGCGCTCACCTGTAGTCCTTCAAGTGGTCCTTCCGCCTGTGTATGGTCAGCTTGCGCCGCGTCTCGCACACCTTGTCGCACAGGTTGCACGGGAACGACATGGGCGCCTCGCCGTGCACCTCTATCAGGTGCTTCAGTGTCTGCGAGTGACGTCATTGCTGCAGTGACGTCACCGGCACATCGGAGCGCTCACCTGTAGTCCTTCAAGTGGTCCTTCCGCCTGTGTATGGTCAGCTTGCGCCGCGTCTCGCACACCTTGTCGCACAGGTTGCACGGGAACGACATGGGCGCCTCGCCGTGCACCTCTATCAGGTGCTTCAGTGTCTGCGAGTGACGTCATTGCTGCAGTGACGTCACCGGCACATCGGAGCGCTCACCTGTAGTCCTTCAAGTGGTCCTTCCGCCTGTGTATGGTCAGCTTGCGCCGCGTCTCGCACACCTTGTCGCACAGGTTGCACGGGAACGACATGGGCGCCTCGCCGTGCACCTCTATCAGGTGCTTCAGTGTCTGCGAGTGACGTCATCGGTTCGGTGACGTCACCGGCACATCGGAGCGCTCACCTGTAGTCCTTCAAGTGGTCCTTCCGCCTGTGTATGGTCAGCTTGCGCCGCGTCTCGCACACCTTGTCGCACAGGTTGCACGGGAACGACATGGGCGCCTCGCCGTGCACCTCTATCAGGTGCTTCAGTGTCTGCGAGTGACGTCATCGGTTCGGTGACGTCACCGGCACATCGGAGCGCTCACCTGTAGTCCTTCAAGTGGTCCTTCCGCCTGTGTATGGTCAGCTTGCGCCGCGTCTCGCACACCTTGTCGCACAGGTTGCACGGGAACGACATGGGCGCCTCGCCGTGCACCTCTATCAGGTGCTTCAGTGTCTGCGAGTGACGTCATCGGTTCGGTGACGTCACCGGCACATCGGAGCGCTCACCTGTAGTCCTTCAAGTGGTCCTTCCGCCTGTGTATGGTCAGCTTGCGCCGCGTCTCGCACACCTTGTCGCACAGGTTGCACGGGAACGACATGGGCGCCTCGCCGTGCACCTCTATCAGGTGCTTCAGTGTCTGCGAGTGACGTCATTGCTGCAGTGACGTCACCGGCACATCGGAGCGCTCACCTGTAGTCCTTCAAGTGGTCCTTCCGCCTGTGTATGGTCAGCTTGCGCCGCGTCTCGCACACCTTGTCGCACAGGTTGCACGGGAACGACATGGGCGCCTCGCCGTGCACCTCTATCAGGTGCTTCAGTGTCTGCGAGTGACGTCATTGCTGCAGTGACGTCACCGGCACATCGGAGCGCTCACCTGTAGTCCTTCAAGTGGTCCTTCCGCCTGTGTATGGTCAGCTTGCGCCGCGTCTCGCACACCTTGTCGCACAGGTTGCACGGGAACGACATGGGCGCCTCGCCGTGCACCTCTATCAGGTGCTTCAGTGTCTGCGAGTGACGTCATCGGTTCGGTGACGTCACCGGCACATCGGAGCGCTCACCTGTAGTCCTTCAAGTGGTCCTTCCGCCTGTGTATGGTCAGCTTGCGCCGCGTCTCGCACACCTTGTCGCACAGGTTGCACGGGAACGACATGGGCGCCTCGCCGTGCACCTCTATCAGGTGCTTCAGTGTCTGCGAGTGACGTCATCGGTTCGGTGACGTCACCGGCACATCGGAGCGCTCACCTGTAGTCCTTCAAGTGGTCCTTCCGCCTGTGTATGGTCAGCTTGCGCCGCGTCTCGCACACCTTGTCGCACAGGTTGCACGGGAACGACATGGGCGCCTCGCCGTGCACCTCTATCAGGTGCTTCAGTGTCTGCGAGTGACGTCATCGGTTCGGTGACGTCACCGGCACATCGGAGCGCTCACCTGTAGTCCTTCAAGTGGTCCTTCCGCCTGTGTATGGTCAGCTTGCGCCGCGTCTCGCACACCTTGTCGCACAGGTTGCACGGGAACGACATGGGCGCCTCGCCGTGCACCTCTATCAGGTGCTTCAGTGTCTGCGAGTGACGTCATTGCTGCAGTGACGTCACCGGCACATCGGAGCGCTCACCTGTAGTCCTTCAAGTGGTCCTTCCGCCTGTGTATGGTCAGCTTGCGCCGCGTCTCGCACACCTTGTCGCACAGGTTGCACGGGAACGACATGGGCGCCTCGCCGTGCACCTCTATCAGGTGCTTCAGTGTCTGCGAGTGACGTCATCGGTTCGGTGACGTCACCGGCACATCGGAGCGCTCACCTGTAGTCCTTCAAGTGGTCCTTCCGCCTGTGTATGGTCAGCTTGCGCCGCGTCTCGCACACCTTGTCGCACAGGTTGCACGGGAACGACATGGGCGCCTCGCCGTGCACCTCTATCAGGTGCTTCAGTGTCTGCGAGTGACGTCATTGCTGCAGTGACGTCACCGGCACATCGGAGCGCTCACCTGTAGTCCTTCAAGTGGTCCTTCCGCCTGTGTATGGTCAGCTTGCGCCGCGTCTCGCACACCTTGTCGCACAGGTTGCACGGGAACGACATGGGCGCCTCGCCGTGCACCTCTATCAGGTGCTTCAGTGTCTGCGAGTGACGTCATCGGTTCGGTGACGTCACCGGCACATCGGAGCGCTCACCTGTAGTCCTTCAAGTGGTCCTTCCGCCTGTGTATGGTCAGCTTGCGCCGCGTCTCGCACACCTTGTCGCACAGGTTGCACGGGAACGACATGGGCGCCTCGCCGTGCACCTCTATCAGGTGCTTCAGCTTCTGCTGGTACGTCATCAGTCTGACGTCACACTTCGGACAGTACACCCGCCCTGGGGGTAAATAAAACGCTGTATACAGGATGTTTCGTGCAAGAGACTTGAGAACGCAAACTTTGAAGAGCTATACATAAGTTTTTTACTAGCACAGGGGTTAGAGTGACTTGTCTAGTGAAATAGATTATATATAATACAAAGAACTTCCGCAAAATTCGACCTTATAGCCTTGATATGCTTATGCGCTTGGCTTGGTTGCGGGAGATAGATTTTTTTTATGTTTTTAAGTATAGTTTTATATTACTTAAATCAGTGTACTGTATAATACCTAATTAAAAAACACAGAGTTTTATGAAATTTAAGGTGACTTCATTTAAGGTATATAGGTATAGTATTAAAATAAGTTTAATTAATGTAACTAATTGTACTTAATCTAAGGAAGTGTGACAATAAATTTCATTTCATTTCATTTAATAACATACGACTTGATAAAAATGGCGGACGGAGATCAAAAATTCTGGCATTTGAACAGACAGTTTAACTAGTATGTCAAATTTATTTATTTATTTATTTTTCTATTTTATTAAATGACAATATACAAAGCCCTCTTAGTAAATGAAAACTGCGTAACTCCTAGTAATGAAAACATTTTACGGCCGCCTCCCAAACATCACCGAAATGTGGCGAATACGGTGGAATAGAGTGAATAGTGTAACTGGAGTCAGAGCTTTGTCTAAACGCATAAACAAATGAGGATATTGTTAGAGTGGTATAGTTGAGTAAGGTAGTCATTAAGTTTTAACCCTTATCTTCTACTGCTGGAGTTGCAAACACTGTGTTATACGAGACATTACAACGCTAATTTTGAGGATTTAAAGAATATAACTTAAAAAAATATAATTGAATATAATTTCACGACCTCCATGGCGCAGGGGACGCACGCTCGGATTCGAGTGCGAGGTCGCGGGTTCGATTCCCGCCACGGGCCACTTTGGACTTTTATAATTTCTAAATTGGCTCAGGTCTGGTCTGGTGGGAGGCTTTGGCCGTAACTAGTTACCACCCTACCAGCAAAGACGTACCGCCAAGCGATTTAGCGTTCCGGTACGATGCTGTGTAGAAACCGTTGGGGTGACATAACTTACCCCTTCCAAGTTAGTACGCTAACATCTTCGGCTGCATCATCACTTACCATCAGGTGAGATTGCAGTCAAGTACTAATTTGTATAACGTTAAAAAAAAACTTGAGTACTCTGTCGCAACCGAGAGCTCACCTTTCTTCTTGTGCACGCGGTCGACGTGCAGCTCCCTGTTGTACTGCGCCTTGAAGACCTTGCCGCACACCTCGCACGGGAAGTCCCCCTCCTCGTGGCGCTGCTGGTGCATTAAGAACCGCCCACGGTCTACAAACCCTGCAAATACAAGACTCTTTAGACCTCATTGCCTCATTGACACCAGATTGCTCCTTCCAAGTTCCAAATTAGATCGCTAGTTTCCGGAAGTTCAGTTTCGGCTAAATTTAATTTGGGCTTTAGTTTCCATTTCGGCTGAAAATGGCTGAAACTTTCGGCCATGCCAAGTATATTATGATCATTTTGTTGACTTATAATATTTCGATAGTATTAATGAAGTTTCATATTTTACTAAACTTCATTAATACTATCGAAATATTATAAATTAAGAGAAGTTACTTACAATGCCAAATATTTTTTTTATTGCGCTTGACGACAATCATGCCTGATGGAAAGCAATGATGAGGTCTAGGTTGGAGCAAGCTTGCCTCACATCACCTCCTCACCTCAACCCCTTTTTACGTCCCACTGCTGGGCACGGGTCTCCTCTCAAACTGAGAGGGGTTTGGCCATAGCCCACCACGCTGGCCAAGTGCGGGTTGGCGGGCTTCACACACCTTCGAGAACATTTTTGTGAACTCTCAGGCATGCAGGTTTCCTCACGATGTTTTCCTTCACCGTTAAGCAAGTGATATTTAGTTTCCTAAAACGCACATAACTCGGAAAAGTCAGAGGTGTGTGCCCAGGATTCGAACCTGCGACCTCCTTATGAGAGGCAGAGGTCAGAACCACTGAGCTATCACTGCTGCAAGCTTGCCTAGAAAATGCCTATTCACTCTTCTCTTGAAGGCGCTATTATTATTCCAATAGGTCCTTATTTATGTGAAATACTTTGATTTTATATAACAAAAAAGAAACTATAGTTCAAATACAAATAACAAATAACCAACCTAGCCCGCAGGTCTCACACACAAAATTGCTGTAATGCTCATTCATATGTTTGTTCAACGCATGAAAATACGGGAACGAGGCTTCACACAGCGCACACTTGTACTCGTGCTTCGTTAACCGGAACGGCAGTATCATGTCACGGGTGTTGAAATAATACTTCTTATTGTGAACACTGGTGATATGCTTCTTAAAGTCTTCCAGAGTGGTGATGGTTTGGGGGCATAGCCGACAGTCTATCCTGGTGAGGTCGACTTTCAACATGTTTTTGTGGTCGGTGATCTTGAATTTCTTGGGATGGTGCGAACTGGTGGTGTGGTCTCTGAGGAGTTGGGGGTCGGAGAAGTTCTGGCCACAGTAGAAGCAGAGTAGATGGTTGTGGCGGCACTTGAAGGGGCACACGTGGCTGAACTCCACGATGGTCAGGATGTTTGTCTCCGTGATGTATGATGGGTCGCGTTCTCTCATCCGTTGCTGGAGTTTGGACATTGGTATCTCTGAAACAATCAACCAATCAATTTATTCATTTGCTGGTATAAGTATTAACAAAAGTTGGTTGTTACAAATATACAGTTATTTTTTAAATACCAAATCGCTCTCGGCCTGTAATTGTTTACATTGACACTAACAACTTTTGTTCTACGACTTTTCAAAATACAGTATTAATTTATTTCATACAAAAAAATAATAACTCATGTTATTTCTGTAAAGTGGCATTACACTGTGTACAACCATATAGTAGGTATGTATTATCATTATGAACAACATCGCGTAGTCGGGTCAGTGACCGTACGATAGGGTCGAGATTCGCGCGCCGCGCGCCGGCCCCGTGGCTAATGTAGCACGTAGGTTACATGTACAATGTAAAGAGTAGTTACGGGTAGAGTATCTGTGTAAAATGTTGAAAATTTGATATTTCTCAAAATATCGAGTTAAAAAAAGTCGTAGAACAAAAGTTGTTTGTGTTAATGTAAATAACTACAGGCCGAGAGCGATTTGGTATTTTTAAAATAACCCTCTATAAGGTCTAACTGTACCACACCATATTGGCATGCAAATTTAAATCGTTAGAAAGTCAATTAACATTTTTAGAAACACAAACAAAAAAAAATTACTATGAACATTGCACAATATAATATCTTGAAAAAAATATATAATAATATCCAATTACATCTTTGATAATATCAGTATTTTGTTCTATAAAAAAAGTAAAAATTTAAAACGTTATAAAAATTGTAACAATAAATCTCTAAATGACATCAGAGTCCAAATAGCTCAAGAACAGGTCGGATTTGTTAAGGGTTGCTTTTCTGGTGGGAAGCTTCGACCCTGGCTAGTTACCACCCTACCAGCAAAGACGTACCGCCAAGCGATTTAGCGTTCCGGTGCGGTGCTGTGTAGAAATCGATGGGGTGACTTAAACCTTCCAATTTCGTATGTTAACATCACGAATTTGTCTACTTGGGTTCACTTATAACTGTCTATTATTTTTGCGCGGCTTATTAGTGTTGAAAAGGTTAGTTTTACAACAAAGGCGTCAGTAGTACAGTGCGACAAGGCTATTTTTCGCGCGTGGCCAAAGTCTGAACTAACGCCGCTATCTTGTGCTACTGTTTGATAGTTCGCTCTGTCAGGATATCACTACTGTATGTTATGTTGTTTTTGCTTACTTTTAACTATTTTAAACTAAAATTGAAGTAAAATTGAGGAGATTTTATTCTATGTCTGCCTTTGTTGTGCAACAGCGCCCTCCTTCAAGTGCCAAGAGAGCCTTGTCGGACTGTAAGCGAACCGCAGTGCTATCAAGCGCAAGCGCTTGACATTATATAAGAAAAATGTATTCTGTAAGGCGATACGAATCCACAATCATCTACCACCACATACTTTTAAAATGAACCTCGCTCGTTTTAGACGGTTTTTATTTAATTTATTACTCGACAAATTGTATTATTCTGTTGACGAGTTTTTAAACGATAAATTTTAAATCTTCATTATCAAATCTTTGCATATTATAATATTTTACAATCAGATGACATGAGATGCGGTTCATTTTTGACAGAATATTAGAATTATTTATTATTATTTTTTTTTAATTGTATCTGAACTAGTTTTGCACGCCCATGTTGGGGTAAAACATGTCGGGACTCTATTATTAATTGTAACATCAATTTTTATTACCATGTTTGAAGCAAATGAATAAATGATTTGATTTGATTTGATGATTTGATCAATTTCGCTGGGTCCTATGTCTACGCGGTGGTCTAAGTCTATTGTCTATTGGAGGACGATATATTTGTGAAGGGAACACGTACTCACTCGGTGTATCGGCGGGTCTTCGCACGTTGTCCGCGAGCGCCGTGCCCGCTCGCTCGGAGAGAAGGACCTGCAGTGGGACGTCGTCGGCGGAGTCGTACGCGGGCACCGTCGCAGGCTTCATCTCACCTGACAGATGTTTAATGTTATATTTGTGAAGGGAACACGTACTCACTCGGTGTATCGGCGGGTCTTCGCACGTTGTCCGCGAGCGCCGTGCCCGCTCGCTCGGAGAGAAGGACCTGCAGTGGGACGTCGTCGGCGGAGTCGTACGCGGGCACCGTCGCAGGCTTCATCTCACCTGACAGATGTTTAATGTTATATTTGTGAAGGGAACACGTACTCACTCGGTGTATCGGCGGGTCTTCGCACGTTGTCCGCGAGCGCCGTGCCCGCTCGCTCGGAGAGAAGGACCTGCAGTGGGACGTCGTCGGCGGAGTCGTACGCGGGCACCGTCGCAGGCTTCATCTCACCTGACAGATGTTTAATGTTATATTTGTGAAGGGAACACGTACTCACTCGGTATATCGGCGGGTCTTCGAACGTTGTCCGCGAGCGCCGTGCCCGCTCGCTCGGAGAGAAGGACCTGCAGTGGGACGTCG
This sequence comes from Coenonympha glycerion, assembly GCA_963855885.1. NCBI lineage: Eukaryota > Metazoa > Arthropoda > Insecta > Lepidoptera > Nymphalidae > Coenonympha > Coenonympha glycerion. The sequence continues at coordinate 7,618,867 of OY979651.1, read as the reverse complement.
TCGGCGGAGTCGTACGCGGGCACCGTCGCAGGCTTCATCTCACCTGACAGATGTTTAATGTTATATTTGTGAAGGGAACACGTACTCACTCGGTGCATCGGCGGGTCTTCGCACGTCGTCCGCGAGCGCCGTGCCCGCTCGCTCGGAGAGAAGGACCTGCAGTGGGACGTCGTCGGCGGAGTCGTACGCGGGCACCGTCGCAGGCTTCATCTCACCTGACCGATGTTTAATGTTATATTTGTGAAGGGAACACGTACTCACTCGGTGTATCGGCGGGTCTTCGCACGTTGTCCGCGAGCGCCGTGCCCGCTCGCTCGGAGAGAAGGACCTGCAGTGGGACGTCGTCGGCGGAGTCGTACGCGGGCACCGTCGCAGGCTTCATCTCACCTGACCGATGTTTAATGTTATATTTGTGAAGGGAACACGTACTCACTCGGTGTATCGGCGGGTCTTCGCACGTTGTCCGCGAGCGCCGTGCCCGCTCGCTCGGAGAGAAGGACCTGCAGTGGGACGTCGTCGGCGGAGTCGTACGCGGGCACCGTCGCAGGCTTCATCTCACCTGACCGATGTTTAATTATTTACAACTTAATGTTCCCCTAATGCGTTAGAAAAAAAAAATGGTTGCCTGTAAAGTCGGTATACGGGCGAAAGTTTTACGTGACAACGTATGTCTGTCTCTCTCGCTCATAGGCGGGCTAACCATGCCCGAGTGGAAGGGACGCGTGCCTCTCCACTCGCTCTCATTGTGAGCGCATAACGTGAGCGGAGCGTAACGCAGTTTCTTGAAGTGTCACCCGGCAAACCAATTTATAAGACGTTGTCACGTCAAAAGACAAAGAAAAACAAAAAAAAAAAGAAAATTACTTATTACCCTAAGAAGAACTCAACAGGTCTGCCCGCGAAATTCAAAATTTTCGTGGTTTTTTGCAATTTGTACGCTTATTACACATAAAAGGCTTATGGCAGCCATTTTGCAAGAATGGCAGTTACTTCTTTACATGTTTATATATCAAAATTTTTGCATAAAAATGTCTATCCTAGGAAATTAGTCCGAGTAAAGAGTTTTAAGTGAGCAACTCGCAAATCTCAGATTAATTTCTTTAACTCGACACTTTCAAGCAGAGATTTTTATATAAATACGTGAAGATGATATTGGGATTATCGCAATTTGACTGCCTATTACGTCTTATCAGATTAAAAATCGCGAACAACCACAAATAATTTGAATTTCACGGGCACACCTGTGTTGTGCTCCTTAACAATCTTCACTATCTACAATATTTCAATCCACGAACAGGCTCCACTCTGTCAAAATTGTTTATGTGGGGCATCGTCATCGTGGATTGAAATATGTATAATATACTATTATAACTTAATATATAAGGAAATGGCCTCTGTGAACTCATCTAGTGAGCAACTGAACAAGTCCACCATTCGCGATACTGCTTTATTGGCAATTGTTTATTGGTAATGCACAAGGTACGTATGAACAGGAGAGAAAGAAAGAACAGGAAGAACAATGTGCAATCCCAAATGGGCCTCCACTCAGCATAAGGCTTGTGTTCCGGCCTACGCCTTCATAATAAGTGTTTCAATATTATCTGAGCTACTAATTGCCTTCCAATTATAACAGGCGCATTTTATACCATATTGACGGACGATTTTGACGATCTCCGTGGCGCAGGGGACGCACTCTCAGATTCGAGTGAGAGGTCGCGGGTTCGATTCCCGCCACGGGCCACTTTGGAATTTTATAATTTCTAAATTGGCTCAGGTCTGGTCTGGTGGGAGGCTTTGGCCGTGGCTAGTTACCATCCTACCAGCAAAGACGTACCGCCAAGCGATGTAGCGTTCCGGTACGATGCTGTGTAGAAACAGTTGGGGTGTTCCCCTTCCAAGTTAGTACGCTAACATCTTCGGCTGCATCATCACTTACCATCAGGTGAGATCGCAGTCAAGTACTAACTTGTATAGCATAAAAAAAAAACAATGGCATTGTACTTTGTAACCAGTCACTCGTCAAGCATGTAAGAGTGAACATTGAAGAAGCTAACGGCTAAAGTTAGTGTTTAATTTCTGCCCCAATTATATGTCTAAACACCTTGCCTTTTATGGCTTTATCTGGTGGTGGTATGGCCCCGGGTTCTAAACCTACTACTTACAGCACATGTCGTCGGCGAGCGCGTCCCGCGCCGGGGACGCGTCGCCTGCACCGGGGTCGCCGTCCAGCTCTGGAGCCTCTTCAAGCTCCATCTTCACCTCCACTTCTATCTTACTGTCCGCTGACAGTTTGCCCTCATCTGTCAATGATAATCATCGGGACAGATTAATTTGTTTTGCTATAATCCGTGACTTGAAAAGAATCAATATTGTCCAATATGCAAGAACACCACATGCAATTCTTGCAACACTTTCTTCAACGCACGTTTCGTACCGACATTGGAACATCCTCAGGGGATGTTGACTTCACAAATTGTAGAGTAATTCGTAGAGTACATCATAGAGTGCATTGGTACAGTGTAGAGAGCGGGAGATAAATGGTTATATGGTTATAATAATTACAGTGCTCTAGCGGGAAATACATTATGGTTATAATTTTAGTGCAATGTTTTAATTTTAAAAATGTTGTGCTTGCAAAACTCATTGCCATAAATCCACAATGTGTAATAAGACAAATACTTGCGATAAACTAAATAAAATTTGAATTTCCAGTATGGCCAAACCACTTTGATAATAAGTCACAACATTGGTAGCAGAGCGTGCTGTCAAGAAGTAAGCACAATGCACATAGAGCACAAACCTCTATGGTCGTTCTCATAGATCTTGACCTGCAGGAAGGCCTCCTCGCAGCGCAGTACTTGTAGTCGGAACGCCAGCGCGTCGCGCAGGCGCTGCACGCACGTCGCGCATATCAGCTTCTCTGTCACCTTGCCGTCCAGGTGCGACAGCTGGAAACAGTCATGTATTCTGTTTATGTATGTCTCTCTAGAGGGAATAGAAAGTGACTGTACAATTTTTCACTTCTGTGGACTCTCTGGGAGTGCAATTTTTTTGAAGTATAGTATTGTATGCGATTTTTACATCTATGGATAATAAATATATAAAAATTGTAGATCAAATTATCCACATCATTATTTACCAGAAACTTAGCTACTCACCAGGAGACCATAACAATCCATGATCATGTCGGAGTAGACCTCCTTCTGGCCCAAACTCTCGTATTCCACGTTCAAAACACGGCATTTTTTCAGCGTACCGCAGCAACGGCAAAGGCCGGGATCGAAGACAGGGCCTTTTCCCTTTTTAACGTTCATTTTAATTCATTAACACTAACAATTAATTCTTGATGTATTGATTTATTTACATTTTACATTATTTACATTTTTGACATTCGAACACAGAAAATTATTAGGTACCGTAAAATGGGGTAAATTGGTACGATTTCCAACTTCAACTCGAATTTAAACCTTATTCCGCAACACATTGGGTATGTTAAGATACTGTCTAGGGTGGATGGCAAGCTGTTTTAGATGTTGAGTAGCTTTGGATTCTCAAAATATTGCCAGATTTTAAAATATTCACCAAAAACTATGCTGGATTCCAATTTACCCCCGATGGGGATAATAGGTTCAGGAGAGGGGTTAATAGGAATTTTACTCAGGGCTGTCTATCCAAATCCAATATTTATCCAAAGTAAGTGCCTACCTACCTAATTTAAAAAAAGTTTCAGTTTATTTAATCTAATCATGCTGCTTAACTTATTTTATGTGTGTAGACTGTAGGTAGGTATAGTAAAAATAAAAACTTTTTGAAATCAAGTTTTTATTGTAGCTAGGGTAGGTACATATACAAGTAACAAAAATATGGCATTGAGCTAGAAAAACAGTATTATAATCAGTCTATTCCTTATTTATTTATGGCCTTTTAGAATAGCTTATACAAAATTACTATTAAATGTTTAGCTTACAAGTTACTTAAATAAAAAAATGAAGAAGTTAGCAAAAAAAATAATAAACAAAAATACTTTTTCATTCAAATCAACAAAACATAACAGCCTGGCTTGGGTGTGTAGTTACGAGGCATTCTGAAAAAAAAAACATTAAGACATTAAAATGTTTTTCAAGAAAATAGTTGTACTATTTGAATACAATGCTTCACTCAATGAAGAGTAAAATAAATAATTTAGATTATATCAATCATTATTCATAATAGATTCAATTCATTATTCATAATTAAAAAAACAGTAGCGCCATCTGTCAAAATTCTATAGGTGGCTGCTGAGCGAACGGTGGCCTGACTGTTGGTGGCAAATCAAGCATTTTTGGCACCCATAAACTGGCGACATTTACTTAAATATTCATTATTATTATTGTGTATAATGTAAATAATGGTTTACGGCCAAAAGTTTTTAACTTTTAAAAGTTTAATAGTAATAGTTTTTAACTTTAATAAGTTTAGAAGTAAAATTAACTTTAATTAAGTATTATAGTAATTAAACTTTGGTTTTTGACAACCCTATTTCATGATTCCTATTTACCTCTTGTGCGAACCAAATAACCCCCTTGCTGTTCCATTTATACCTGTTCCTGTGCCTATTTCCCCCCTTCGCGTTCCTTTTATCCCCAAAATAACCCTAAAACGAGCATTCATCTAAAATTAAGGTTTACGATGAAATTACGCAATTATTTGCTTACCTCTTATTGTTCCTTCAAATTTCAATCCACTATTATTATAATAATCAAATCAATTTCACCACTTCCTCATTAGAACACATCGAAAACTTAAAGTTAAAAACAACAAATTTCACGTGTCTACGATGACCTCACTTTGAACGCGATTTTTTAATATAAACTGATTGGCTAGTTTAAAAGTGGTTAGTCTTGCCAGTAGCAAAAATAATAAGCTCGTTCAAAAATAAAAAACAATTGATCTCTCATGCTTAGGATGACAAATAACAGGACAGTTTAGAAAGTCAGAAATTTATTCCTATTTACCCCGCCATTCCTATTATCCCCGTTTTACGGTACTCTTAGTTCCTACAACCACAGACCACAAAACTATTCGAACCATAGAACACAGCCACAGAACATAACACGGCATTCAGGCATTTTTGATTTTGACCACAGAATATGATATTGTTGTCCGTCACAAAATAAATTGATACCGTGGAATGTACTTGTTGTACGTAAGAAGTACTTATTAATTCCATGATCGATACAACTTATGGATACAACTACACGTTGGGCCACAGAGTGATAATAATGGTTTAGCGTCGACTAAACACGTAGACAGAGAAAAGCTTTTCTTTGTCTACGACTAAACAATAAATTTGTAATTTCATCTACTCGATACAAGATGGCGTTGACCCTTATGTTTCATGGGGAAATATTATATAGGTAACCTGCGACAAAAACTCTTTCGCTGGTCTGTGCCTGCGACCGCAATTTATGAAAACAAAAGCAAACACAAATATTGTTTGTAGGATATGACGTAATAGTACTAATCATTTTCTTCCACTCAGTTTTGGTAAAAGGTTAACATTGTAGCTAATAACAATAATAATTTCCCACGTTTTTTAAAGACAAAGGGGAAACGAGAGGGTTATGTGGGTCTTGCACCCACTAAAACTTTGTTTCAACGGCGGGAGTGCGGGATTCACTATGTCACCCGACTTTTGTGTGGTGTACGTTACCTATTTATTTTTAGCCCTTCATTTTATTTATTGAGTTATCAGTAATGATATTTAAAAAATGGGTAAGATGTGGGGATGTAAGTACAAAAAGCGACAGCCGATAGTAAAAACCCTATTTTTATATAATATAATTTATTTAATTGTTAAAATACAATTATTCTAATAAATTACTAGTCTATGTAGTCAAACCACAGTTCCTACATACAATAATAAATAGCTAATAATAATAATAATTACAATGGTCTGTCAACTTAATTATTTTTTTTTGGTATAGAATTTTCAATTACAATGTTACACATACACTACAAATGGATTATAATAATATGATATATATCAGTCCATGTAAGATTTTTTTACACACTACTTGATTGCAATTTCACCTGATTTCAGCTTGGAAAGGATTAGTAACCCCTAATGGTAGCTAAGCAGTATCGCAACGGAACCCTAAATCGCTTGGCAATGCGTATTTGTCAATAGGAGATATACAACAATGTTTTAGCGGTCTCCGATAGCTGACGATAGATGGCGTAACCAGCGCAATAATAACACACGCTGATGAAGCTTACTGAAGGTTCTCTCCGCAAGATGATTTACAGAAATAGCGACTCTAGCGCTGACACAAAAAAGTGCAATTCAGTTCGCAACAGCGCCTGTCTCTGCCTACGCGCACCTTAAGTTGTGCTCTCTTTCTATCGCGCAACTCCTTCGACTTCTAAGGCTGCCTCGTACGACATCGGGCGCACTAACGCGTGCAACCTAGCCGGCGCGCGGCAGCCATCTGAAATCGGTCCGTCATGACGGCTACTTGTAGCTTTTTAATGACGTGGCAAGTGAGTGTGGCTTGCCGGAACGCTAAATCGCTTGGCGATCAGCTCTGCATCGACTACACATGTTCATGATAATTTTCATCCAAACCTAAACTTTGGTGTTGTTTTTTCACATGGTTTTTCAAATTCACATTCTGAGTGAACGACGCACTACACAAAACACACTTATATTTCTTCTCGGCAATATGGGACTGCATGTGGACCTTCAGACCTCGCAACCGTGGGTAACTCTTGCCGCAGTACTCGCATCTGAAGTTCCTCTCACCGGTATGACAAGCCATGTGTTCCTTCAACCTCGAAGGCAGATAGAACCTTTTATCGCACAAATCGCACTGATGTTTGAGTATCTTCAGGTGGCTCCTTCTGTTGTGCTCCCTCAAGGACTTCCTGCTGTCGTAAGCACGGTTGCATAGCTCGCACTGGAACGTCCGTTTCTCACCGTGCACGTCCATCATGTGTCTATACCTGAGTGTGTACGAGAAGAACATTTCGTCACATTTATTGCATTGATACGCTGCTTCTTTCTTATGTGTTTTAGCCACATGTATGTATCTTGTATACTTTGACTTAAAAGACTTCCCGCATTCCTTACAAGTGTAAAACTCGTCTGTACGTTGATGAGTCTTCTGGTGAAGTATCAGCATCCGTACCTCGAAGTAATGAGCACCGCATACATCACATATGCACGTCCCAAAGTGTGAAGCCATGTGTTTCTTCAACGCATGGAAGAACCCAAAGGTGCCATCACACTCTGTGCAGGATAACGTACCAGACGTTAACCTGAACTTGAGGTAATCGTTGCAACCGGGGTGTAACTGCTTTCCGTGATGGGTTATATGCTTTTCAAAGTGTTCTAAGTCATTGATGTGTTCGGCACACAATCTGCAGTCTATTCGGTGTATGTCGAGTTGTATTTTCTTGTTGCTCGGAGTGTTGGTTAGGACATATTTGAAGGATCTAGGGTCGTGGGTCATTGAATGCTCCCGGAGCTTCTGTGGGTCTGTGAATACGCTCCTACAGTATACGCAGTAGAAGTCGCTGAAGGATGTGTCGAAGGGGCAAACGTATGAGTTTTCCACGATTGTTAGGATGTTGTGGTGGAGTTTGGAGTTGTCTATTTTGATGTTGTTCTCCTTTTCAGGTTGGATCGACTCTTGAAGCTCTGTGAAAGGAAAAATGCTTTTTACTGATGAATGGTAACAACTAACAAGTTTCAATTCCCCTCGGCAAGCCATAACCATAATACGAGTAGTATTAAAGCAAGCAGTGATAGCTCAGAGGTTCTGACTTCTGCCTCTCATAAGGAGGTCGCGGGTTCGAATCCCTGGGCATGCATCTCTGACTTTTCCGAGTTATGTGCATTTTTATGAAACTAAATATCACTTGCTTAGCAGTGAAGGCAAACATCGTGAGGAAACCTGCATGCCTGAGTCTGAGGGGAGACCTGTGCCCAGCAGTGGGTCATAAAAAGGGGTTGTGAGAGAGACTCTGTATAAACAAAGTTTGAAATAACACCTAAAATTTTTCATGTGTGATTTCATCCTTCTGGAGTGGAATGGTTTTTTTTTTCATTTATCTTTTTTTACTATACTTGACTGCAATCATGCCTGATGGGATGCAATGAATACAGAGTGGAGCACACTTGCCAAGAAAAAGATTTACAAAAGAGGTACTTACTATACTCATGCATTACAGCAAGTTTATCATCTTGGTTGTTGTAGAAATCTGCAGCATCATCAACTGTATCCTCTTTCTTGGATTTCCTACTAGATTTTCTCTTTTTGACACATTTCAATTTTTGCCTTAATGATCTTCTTGTTGGTTTCTTTGCTGGTTCTATCACGTCTTCTTCATTGTCTGCAAAAGAAAGAAGTCCAAAGGTGGTATCAAGTTTTGTCATGAACCAAAACCAAACTATTCTAGAAAAATAAATCGCCCCTACGACACGCGTGACCTGCCCACTGCCACATCAGCTACGTCGAAGGTAGTGGGTTCGATTTCCACTACTGGTAACTGTTTATGTTATGAACATGAATGTTTTCCAGTGTCTGGGTGTTTTTTAATATATTATATTTACGCATATTAGTATCTAAGTATATTTATCTAGTACCCATAACACAAGCTATTGCTTACTTTGTGGCAAGATTTCTATATGTGCAATGTCTCGATATATTCATATTTAATTATATGAAACTACAGACCTTTATTTAAGATCTTTTGAATAAAAATTAATCATTAAATGTAATACTTTGAACAGAAATTAAAAAAAAAATTGAAACTCTACTTGAGTTGAAATTGTACTGACGACACTGAGTTTCAAAAGCGTACTGAATACAAAAATAACCGGGCGTGACTGACGTGCCTCAGCACTGACATCCCCACTACAATCAACAGACCAATCCCAGCCAAGCTTGGGCTTGTTTCCGCTATTAAGTACTAGATGGCGCTGATGTTCAAGAGGGTCATCTCACAGTGGGTCAGGCCTGAAGGCTCAAACATCTAAATAATAATAATAATGCTGGAGCATACCATTGTAGAGTGGTTCTATAGCATCGTCATAGTCTGTCTCCCGGAGTTCTGGGAGTTCTGTGGCTGCCTCCACTTTTACGGGAATCTCTACCTTAACTCCACGACTGCTCTCTTCTGAAATGAAAGAATAAACTGATAAAACTTGCCTACCATATTATATTGTTTTCTGGTATATAGGTACTTAAACTACACACAAGTGGCAAAGGACCAGGAGAAATGGAGCAGGCTTTCACCCTATGCTATGTGGTCCTAACATAATATACAGTGTGTCCGGGATCGAACTAGTGATAATTTAAGGGAGTGTTCTATGGCTCATGACAAGTTATTACTGATATTGTGTGCACATACCAAAAAAAACGCATACAAAATTGAAATGGCTCTCACGGGGAGGGGGTGAGGGGGCGCCATAGGAAATTTTAGCTTGTAATGAGCCATAGAACACTCCCTTAAATTATCGCTAGTTAGATCCCGGACACACTGTATACTAATAAAACTAACACTTATAGTAATTTATCGCAACATGACTAACTAATCTTAGAAACAAAACTGACATAAATTATAATTAATTGCAATTAAGAGGGCCCATCAGGCACTTTCTTCAAACAAATGTAGAGATGTGATTACTACATTATTTGATGTGGTAGGCTCAAAACTAAACATAATATCGATATGTTTCATCATTATCTATGTTTAATGATATACAAAAAATAAAAATATCGATTTAAAAGTTATGAGCCTCAAAAGATTCACATTTTAACACTATATATAGAAACTTTGAAAGAAATCTCCAACCCGGTGGTCAGACTAACTTAAGGAAACTGGCGCACTTACCTTTTACTTAGCAGTCCAAATAGCTGCAGACAGAACATGGTGGAAGAAAATCAAGCAGGATTAGTGCTCGCCCACGCTGACTCGCGGGCGCGGTCACGAAATATCAAACACACATCATAGTTTGGAAGTGTTCACGTACAAGTCGCATGTGCGGCGAACGTAGCGGGCAAGTTTGCGCGGCGCGCTCGCGGTTATAACAAACGTATGAGGTTGTTTGTGTGCGTTCACGTCTACTAGCGGCGGAGCGCGCGATTTACTCGCGGCATAGATAAGTTGAACCCAGTTTGATCTCGTCGCTAGCAACGTATGGACGTTTTCATCATGTCTTTCAATACAGAAGAGTTTATCAGTGCTGTTCAGGCCTGAACTCCAATTTGGCAACCTTGAAAGCACGTCACACTCGCGCAAACGCCTAGCGGTCAGTGTGAAGACGAGCTCGCTACGTCCACCGCGCCGCATTCGTCACCGCGCCTGCGCGATCCTGCGTGGGCGAGCACTTACTCGCCTTCATTGACAGTCATGAGCAATGAGGGACCGACCATAGAGAGAGCAGTTGTCTCACCTTCTCTGTGCAGCTTGGTGGTCAGTAGCATCTCCTCACACTGCAGCACCTGGCGCCGGAAGCTCGCCGCCTCGCGCAGTCGGCACACGCACGTCGCGCAGATCAGCCGCCCCCGCGCCTCCCCATCCAGGTGCGACAGCTGAAACCAGTCATTGGATAGTAAAAATATTGTTTTTATCACTTTTTATAAACATACAGACTGAAACAGGGACAAAAAAGAATGAATGAATGAATATACTTTTATTGCACACCACAGTCAAAGGACAACTCAAAAATTACAAAGAATAGGTACACAATTTGGCAGCCTTATTGCTACCTAGCGACCTCTTCCAGGCAACCAATGCTATAAAGATTTTTTGTTGCAGATACTAGAGGTAGATGGTGCAAATACATAAAATATATAGTAAAAGAACATAATATAGTGACTTAAGGTTTGTCCCCATAAGGGAAGACTCTTGCTGCTGGCCTTTTTTTCCCTTTAAATTCTGGTCCTCAGCAATCTGTCATTGGACATTGGATCGTGCAGTCGGTCATTTCTTGTTTTTAGCAACGAATTCGTCCCTTCACAGTGCTTCCTAAGGGCTGTAGAATCTGTGGAACGGATCGGAGACACTATTTCTTTTTAAACTACAGAAATGGTGTTGACATCAGTTTATTGAGTAAATCAAAAATAAAATAGAACACTCTTATTCTATATTACAAATTATTATCTTCTTAAACACTTGTTTGCAGCCAGTACAAGTTACTTCTCTAACACTCCTCCTTAACTTGTACACTCACAACCAAGTCCTCTCATACAAAACTCATGCTTCATCCTCACAAGTCCTTTTGTCATAACATCGGGCATCATTTCTTCTGTAGGTACATACTCCAATAACACTACTTTCGATCTTACCATATCACGAATATAATGATGTCTTACATCAATATGTTTCGTTCTGTTATGACACACAGGATTTTCTGCAATTCTTAAAGCAGATTGACTGTCACATAACAGCCTGATACTGACCATCTCTCCACCGGTCAACTCACCATACAAGTTTTTTAGAAATATCGCTTCACGACATGCTTCAGATAAAGCTTGATATTCCGCCTCAGCACTCGACAGTGCGACTGTTCTTTGTTTTCTGCTTTCCCAGGACACCGGACCTCCCGCAAAAACAAACACAAAGCCACTGTATGACCTCCTGTCAGTCACGTCGCCAGCGTGATCAGCATCCACATAACCGAATAAAGGTTTACATGATCTTTTAAAATTCAATTCGAATGTTTTACTTCCACGTAAATACCTCAGTACTCTCTTTGCTGCTTTCCAATGTGTTTGGTCATAACAGCTGTTGAATTGACTTAAATAACTTACAGCGTAAGCAATATCTGGTCTCGAGCAAACGGCTAAATACATCAGAGATCCAATTAATTCTCTATATGGAATATCTGCACTTAAAACTTCCTTTGATTTTACCAACTTAAGTTTCGGATCTAATGGCGTTTTAATTGGTTTGCAATTAGCCATACCAAACTTCTTTAAAGTTTTCTCTACATATTCCAATTGGTTAACTCTGATCTTACCATTCTCTTGCTTAATGTTGATTCCTAGAAAAGAGCTTACTTTCCCTAGATCTTTCATTTCAAATTTGGTTTGTAACTCAGATTTGATACGATTTCTCTCTTCAATATTATTCCAAAAAATTAAAAGATCATCAACATAAACAGCCACTATCATAAAACTGTTTCTTCTTCTTCTCATGTAAACACAAGGCTCATTATCTGTTCGCTTAAATCCTAAATCTAACAGAACTCTAAGCCATAAATTGCTTTTTTCAATAGACAAACATGATTCTCATAGCCTTCTACTTCAAAACCTTTAGGTTGCTTCATGTAAACTCTTTCAGTTAAATCACCGTTCAAGAATGCAGTTACTACATCCATATGATCTATCTGAAGATTATACTCTGCTGCTATAGCTAGAAGAAATCTCAGTGTACTGTGGCGTACCACTGGTGAAAAAGTTTCATTGTAGTCTACTCCTTTTACTTGTGTGAAGCCACGAGCTACTAATCTAGCTTTATATCTAACCTTCTCCCCAGGTTCTTTTTTGATTTTAAATATCCATTTAGAATCAACAAAATTACCTTCAGTATTCTCTACTAACTCCCAAGTCTTATTTTTCTTTAAAGCCTTCAACTCCTCCTGAATTGCAGCTCTCCACATATGACCATCTTCTCTGGACAATGCTTCTTCCACCGACGAGGGATCTTCGGTATCTTTTGATGCTTGATAGGTAATAAAATCAGGATATTCTTTGCGAACTCTATTCCTCAAAGGATATCTTCTTTCACGTTCTGTTGATATTTCAGAATCTTGTGTATTTTCCTCTTGTTCTGTATCAGATATAGATACGAAACTCTCATTATCATCTTCAGCCTCTGCTTCAGATAATCCTTCATTATTTATCTCTGTTCCCCTTGGTTCAGATTCTTCACTTCTTTCTTTATCATTCTGTATTTGGACAGTGTCTCGCAAAGTTACTGGTGTTTCCGAAATAGTAGGTGTATTCTGTACAGCTGATTCATTTATGTTTCCAAGAGTTATAATTACTTCCTCATCATCTGTCATTGTGTCGACCTTAGGAATATCGCTTTCTCTTTGATTCTCGAAGAAAACTACATCTCTAGCTTTATAGAGCTTATGACTTTTTCTATCTATTAAACGATAACCTTTTGTTGTCTCACAGTAACCTACGAAAATTAATTCCAAACTCTTAGGATCAAATTTTCTCCTCTTTTCATCTGGAACACGCATGAAAGCTTTACACCCAAAAATACGAAGAAAACTCAAGTTTACCTTTCTACCAGTCCATGCTTCTTCTGGTGTCATTCCTTTTACAGCTAATGTAGGAGATCTGTTTTTCAGAAAAACAGACGTTTGCACAGCTTCTGCCCAATACACTTTTGGTAAGTTTGCCTCTGCGAGCATACTTCTTGCTCGTTCTACGATTGTTCTGTTGGCTCTTTCACTTACGCCGTTTTGAGCTGGTGTATAGTCAACTGTCCGTTGATGAACAATTCCATTTTCTTTTAAAAACTCACTAACCTTTTTGTTTACGTACTCAGTTCCATTGTCAGTTCTAATAATTCTCAACTTTTTGCCAGTTTGAGTTTCGGCTAGAGTTTTGAACTCAACTAACACAGAAAAGACTTCACTCTTTTCTTTTAAGAAATAAACAAAGGTCTTTCTTGTTTTGTCATCTATGAAGGTTATAAAATAACGCTTGCCTGAAAACGATGGGGTCTCGATCGGTCCACAAACGTCGCTGTGTATTAACTCAAGAATTTCAGTAGCTCGATTTGCCTTCTGCTTTGGAAAAGGTAGTTTCGTTTGTTTACCTTTCAAACATGAACTGCATTGTACTGCCTCAGGATCCTTGAAGTTAATACCTACTGCCATTTTGTCCCTCAGTATTTTCATATTTTTGATGCCAAGATGACCAAGCCTCTGATGCCAGATTGTATAACTGTTTTTATCAGCGACAGAACTCAAAGTTGCTGAAATAGAAGAGTTGTATGTACAAGGTTTTGATTTTAATCTATAAATTCCGCTCTCCTCCTTGCACATTCCTAATACAGACCCTTTTATCTCACAATCATTCTCAGCATACATCTCACAACCTCTCTTAGAAAATACTACCACAAAATCTCTTTTAACTAATGTACTCACACTTAACAAGTTCGCTGCTAAATTTGGTACATACATCGCTCCATTTACTCTAAAATCTAACTCTTTTGTCGAACATACATCACCACGCCCTTCTCCATTTATTCTACTACCATTCGCACGGGTAACTTGTACAGGCTTCTCTAGCTTGACATAGTCCTGCAACCAGTCCTTCCTAAATGTCATGTGAGATGACGCTCCCGAGTCCAGGATCCAGTCTCCATTGCGTGAATTCTCCGTAGTAGATAGCGCGGTGTAATTGACTTTATTGCAATTATTGTTCGTCTTCTTCTTTGTAGGATTAGATGGGCAATCTATTGCTTTGTGGTTCCCTTTGCAAATAAAACACTTAATGGTTTTCTTTATCTGTTTATCTTTGCTCTGTCCTGCTTTCTGAAAATTGTTTTTCTTAGACACAAAAGCACTCGTGGACGGAACCTCTGCAACTCCTTGCTTTGTTTCTAACTGTAATATCTTGTTTTTAACATAATCAGTTGTTAAAACTATATTGCTATTCTCTATAGCCATTCTCATAGGTGTGTATTGCTCTCCAAGCCCTTGTAGCATGAGAGCAGCGAGTAACTCATCATCTACTTCTTTTCCAATATCGTCTAGTTTTTGGGCAATGCTCATTACCTCAGTAACATAGAGGCGTGGAGATGCGAACATATCTAGTCTCTGACTTACTAGTCTACCAAGTAACACACACCGATTATTTACGCCTTTATCCTCAAAAGTGGAGCGTAATGCCTCCCAGCTCTCTTTTGCTGTTTTTGCTTTTCTTGCGTGTATTAATACGTGCGGCTTTACCTGTAGTAATATCTTCGCTCTCGCCTTATCATCATTCTTTAGACCTGCTTTGTCCATTTCTGAAGGCGTCTTAAGAACGTACTGCCACAAATCCTCCGATATGAGAAGCAACTCCATTTGAATTTTCCATGTGGAATAATTCGATTGGCCGTCTAGTTTCTCAAAACTAATTTGATGTGGTAACATCATGAAAATTTTCTGTTTTTCAAGAAAAATTTGAAAAATAAAAATTTTCAATTCAGCGCTCTGCTGCCATGTTGACATCAGTTTATTGAGTAAATCAAAAATAAAATAGAACACTCTTATTCTATATTACAAATTATTATCTTCTTAAACACTTGTTTGCAGCCAGTACAAGTTACTTCTCTAACAAATGGAGACTGCCTTCTCTCTCAAGTCTGCTTGCCAAGCTATTTGAGTGAGCCGAGTGAGAGCAATAGGTTTTGTCTGCGCCTCTTAGGCAAAGAACTTGCATAGAACTCAGAAAACTTACCAATAAACCGAAACAATCTATTAACATATCGGAATAGATTTCTTTTTGGCCGTTCCACTCATATTCGACGTTCAACAGACGGCATTTTTTGATTGCACCGCAACACCGGCACAGCCCTGGATCGAATATAGGCCCCTTGCGTGTAAGGACACTCATTTTATTTAATTTTTACAGGTAAATTCTTTAAAAATTACCAAAATACAAATGAAAATAATCACAGATCACTATGAAAAATGAAATTTTTTGTGGTCTGTGATGAAAATAACTTTTTAACACAGATATAATATATAAAAAGTACTCTGGACCACAGACTAATGATACATAATGTGTCTGTAATCTGCAATGGTAATCTGTACATAATCTGTATCAGCCAAAGACAACATTATAACCAACAGTCAACACAGAATATGTGTATCAATGTGAATACTCAAGATCAAGGAGCATGGAGCGCGGGGAATGCGACAGTGAATCCCGTGCTTCCGCCAGCGGGTCAGTCGTGGAAACAGACAGATTTTAGTGGATGCAATTCCCCCATACCCATAACCCTTCCGTTTCCCCTGACGGATGGGTATGCGTTAAAAAAATGCCATGGGTGTGCCCGCGAAATTCAAATTTTTAGTCAAATTGCGGCAATTCTAGTATCATCTGCATTTGTTTATAAAAAATCTCTGCTTGAAAGTGGTAAATTAGTCCGAGATTTGCGAATGACTCAAAACAAACTCGATACCCTGACTAATTTCATAGGAGACATTTTAAAGTATTTTGAACACGAAAATTCGCGGGCAGATCCTTGTTAAAATTGTGATTGTATAATGTTCACTTATAAGCACAGCTTATAAGGGTATTTTCATCAAGGTATTTTACTCAAATTGAAATATTGATTTATTTTATTCATTTTTATGAAATAATACTTTTGTAAAATTTTAAAAAGCTAATGAAATCTAGGAAATAGTGAAAACATTAAAAGCAATTTAATGTTTTTGATTATACAGAGATATAGGTATACAAGAAGAGACTTAAGAGTTATATCGGATAGTGATGACTAACGTCACTATCTATAATAATACCCATGGATGTACTTAACATAAAAGATGAGCCCTTAGTGACGTCACGCATACATTTTTAGGCTCCGCCCTGAAGCCGGATTTTTAGTTGTCAACATATTTGGTTTCAACATACGTCACATAGTTCTCGTCCTCTTACGGCCGAAACCAATAACCTATCTAAAAATATCTTCTATTTGCCCTACTAAAGATATCAATTTGACATAAGCTCCATACAAGTTATGTCAAAATTCTATCCCTAGTAAGGGAAACCATGGATATTGGGAACGGCCGTTAGTGTAGCGTATTTCGTCATTGATACCACAATACCACATAGTAGCTCTAGGTACCTATATAAATCTTCGTTTACTAATTTATATTTGGTTTCACACACTTTTTTATAAATTATTATTTATGGTGTATCAAAATTATCGCTGCCAACGGGACTTGAACCTGTGTCCCCCAGCTATCGCGACTGGATGCTCTGCCAACTGAGGTATGGGAGGACCATAATGTGCACCATTAAAATGAGAGTACCTAATGGAAGTACTACAGGGCTGGACACAGACCATGGAATTACTTTATATTGGGGCTGGATTCCCGCGCGGGCGAGTACAGAAGGGTTATAACAGCTTTTTGTACGAATTTCGAGTCGACTCGCATCGCACAAACGAATCGAATTCCTCCATACATTTACAGCCAGCGACATCTATTGACAACCGCATGTCATCGACTGTAAGGAGGAATTCGATTCTTTCCATAGGTAGATTCTTTCAAAAACCTGTACTAGCCCCTCAGACGTGGCTGGTGACGTCACTACTCACTAATCGCTAAAGTGAGGTGCCCCTAGGTATATAAAAATAAAAAAGTACTCTGTGGTGAGGAGCTGAGTACCTATAGCAAATTTTAGTCTCATATTTTTTTAAATATGTACTGGATGATGGATCAAAGTGAAATAAAAACTAACATTCCTAAAATAAATAGTGAGATCTTTAATTATAGATAATAAAAAATAACATTCTCTTCATTTTTCCCAAGCTCATTGCTCGGTGTGCCCTTGTCCTGCTAGGCTACTGCTTCATGTGGGATCGTATATGAGCCTTCAACGCCTTCATCCTGGGGTAGTTCTTCCCGCAATGCTCGCAGTGGAACCTCCTCTCTCCCGTGTGGGACGTCATATGCTCCTTCAGTTCCTGCCCAGTGTAGCATTTCTTCTCACACAGGGTGCACTGGTATCTAAAGTCTCTCAAGTGAGCCCGTCTGTTGTGCCCCGCCCACGTCTTCTTCGAATCAAACACTTTATTGCACAATTTACACTTAACAACGACACCTTTATTGTGAACTTCAGCCATATGCTTCCTCCTCAACGTGAGACTGCGGAAGCTTTCATTGCAATCATAGCACGAGTACAGAGCTTCGTTGTTGTGCACGTGCGAGATGTGTGTCCGAATGCAGTACGGATACTTGAAAGTTTTACCACATATTGGACACGTGAAGTTATCCGTTACAGGCTTGTGTTTCTTCGAATGGCTCTTCATATTTCCATCGGAGAAGAAATGCATCCCGCACACTTCACACACACTTTTACCGAAATGCTGTGCCATATGGTGTCTTAAATGTGAGAAATATGTGAACACTTTCCCGCACTCCGTACAGTTTAAGTTTGAGTCCGTTAAATAGAAGGTCAGCATCACGAACGTATCATCCTTTGTGCTCGGATGGAATTCCTTTCCGTGAACTTTTATGTGATGCTGGAACGTGGTGAAGTCTGGCACCTTCTGGTCACAGAGTCGGCAGTCAATCCTGTGTAAGTCTATCATACACTTGTTGGTGTTGCGTAGATGCTTCAATATGCCCTCGTACTCTTGAGGGTTGTGAGCCATGGTGTGCTCTCTGAGGCCGTCTGCGCTGAAGAACTTCTCCTTGCAGTAGAAACATGAAAAGCTGTTGTTAAACGCGTTAAACGGGCAGGCATATGAGTTCTCAACTAATGTAATAGCGTTTAGAAACGATGGACTATAGGATGTGGTATTAGTTGAGTTTGTGACACTCTGTTTGGATACTCTTGATTTCTGAGCGCCGATGGTTTTGGTTTTCATGATTTTTTTCAATATACTTTGAATTCTGCTCAGAGTTTTGGTTTTTGCTGAAAGCGAAATAAAAATTTGAGTGAATTTTTTATATATTACGCGTCACGTCAATGCTTGGCCTCATTTCTTAGAATGGACACTTCAAAGCTTATATCAGCAAGGCGTTATCTCTCGTTTGACGCTGGCTCCATTTGAAATAATGGGCCTTCGAAAAATTTGTTAGAAACTGCAATGTTTCACAATAGATGGCGCCAGTTCTGCTTAAGAACTCAACTTTATGAGTCTAAATTTCATCCTGGAGGGATGTGGCTCATATAGCTCAGTGGAAGAGCACCCATCCGCGATAGTTGAGGGACGCGGGTTCAAATCCCTCTGCGAGTGAAATTTTGATTCATATTTAAATTTAGAGGAAATATATCGTATTGTTTTACAGTCGCTGCCCACGATCTCTGTCGCACTTTTAAAGCGGGCCTTCCTAGTCTTCTTCGTTTTATTGCACCGCGGACAGCGACTGTTTAGCAAAAGTATAGTGTGATCTTACCTGGTGTTACTTCAGCCTCCATCTTTTCATTATCTTTGTCGTGTCCATCGCTTTTTTCTATTGTGTTATTGTCTTTGGCGCTACTTTCAATAGATTTTGTATCTTGCTCTTGGGTCTGTTTAACTGATTGAACCGTTGACTCCACTTGTGTAGTAGACCGGTCCAGATTTGTTACAGAATATGTTTCTGACTGCATGGTTTCCAAACCTAAAATACACAGTGGACTTATTACAAGGTTATCAAAATCAAAATGTTTATTTTTACTCATAGGCCTATCATAATCTATAACTTATTAAAATGTCAAACTGCCGCCACGTTAGGAAAGCATGTTTACACTGTGAAGGATGGGCAAGAAACTCCGCACTTGCTCGTGATCAAAAATGATTATGTTTACAATTTTGTTTTAAATAATACGATATGTAACAAATAATAAGATGCTACGGATTAGTGTAGAAACCTTAAGGGGTGCGTTTATTGAATCCCTTTCAAGTAAGTACATCTTCGGCTGCATCAACACTAAAATTTGATTTCACTTGAAGTATGTAGAATAAAAACATGAATGTCATGATTTCACCTATGGCTCGATAGATGGCACTCTCTTCAGTTAGCTCGCGCTAACGAGTTCGTCATATCTAATCTGTATACATGATTGCATGCGTGCCTATTCTATTGATTAGGAAGAAAAACTCATTATAGATTTTTGAAGATTTTCGTGCCGCGATTTTTGTCATCTAGCCCCTGTGCGATAAGAAACTTTGTAGTTTCAAAAAGCTATATAGCAATTAGCAATACCATTATATTCTTCATCATCATCAGACTCTGCTTCTGTATCCTTTGGTAGATGCTCAGGTCTATCAATATTCTTCTCCAGCTTTTTATTGTTTCTCTCTCCTGGGAATAAAATGAAAAAGCTACAAATTTGTTAAAATAGCGAAGAATAATGATCAAAATATATCATGATGCTCAGTAATACTTTGCAAATTGCAATGGTTGATGAATAAAAATTAATTTTCGGTTTTCCGCAAATCCGGTAGATTTTACCGGGATAAAAAGTAGCCTACGTTTTAATCCAGGGTATCTACCTCCATTTTAAATTTCAGCCAAATCGGTTCAGTAGTTGTGACGTAAAGGAGTAATAAACATACACACACACAAACATTCCCTTTTATAATATTATTAGTCTGGGAATAAAATGAAAACCTACAAATTTTTTAAAAGCGAAGAAATTATTCTACAAAACCAGACCAAACTAGACCAAAGTATATCTTGATGCTCAGTAATACTTTGCAAATTGCAATGATTGAAGAATAAAAATGAAACTTCGGTTGTCCGCAAATTCTGTTGATTTTGACACACAAACTGTCTCTTTTATAATATTAGTGTGAGATGGTACTACTTTTGGTTGTGTAAGTTTTTTTTCATGCGTAAGTAACCGCGCCACCCATGTCGCGGCGCCCAATGGCTGGCATGGCACTAGCTAAAAGGGTTGGAAACAACTTACTTTGATTATTATTATTTAGTTGGTGAAACCGTAGTTTCCCAATAGATGGCTACGAGGTCGGCCTATGACTGGAAAAACAATGTGTATCGAAATTATCGTGCCAGCGGTATTCGCTACCATAGCTCAGTTGGAAGAGCATCCACTCGCGACAGGTGGTGGTCACGGGTTCGAATCCTGTTGGCAGCGTTAATTTTGATACACTTTTAATTTATAACTAGCAAACCCGGCGAACTCCGTTTCGCCACCACATGGCTTCGTTTGGTTTGTAGTACATGCTATGTATCCGAGATGGCGCTGTATGTGAAAAAAGATTTTCCCGCTTTTCTGTTGAAATTTTTCCTGAATTTTCTTTGCTATAAACTTCACGGAGCCCGAGACCTTTCCAATGAATGCAAAACCGTGGAAATCGGATCGTGCGTTCTGGAGTTATAGCGTCAGGAAGGAAATCCCGACTTATTTTTATATAGTAGATGTGAAGCACTATAACAAAAAAGTAAACTTGCTTTGATTTTTGGATGAGAGTTCCTTCTCCCACCACAGGACCTGCTGCCGGAAGAGTCTGGCGTCCCGCAGCCGGGACACACAAGCAGCACATATCAACTTCTCTGCTGCCTCCCCTTCCAAGTTGGATAACTGGTTAAAGAGACACATGTTGACAATCATAGTATTTCTTTAACTAAATCCCTTCAAAAGAAAGCTCAATTAGAAAGATTAAATTATCCTGCTATAACAATAAATAATAAATAATCACATACAGACAACATCACATACATTGCTTCGATCCCATACTAAGTAGCTTATGCACTTGTGTTATGGAAATCAGAAACAACGAAGGTACCACAACAACCAGACACGAGACAATGTAGAAAACTTATTTTTCTACATTGCCCCGACCGGGGATTGAACCCGGAACCTCAGAGATGGCGGCGCCTTGAAAACTGGCACGCTAACCACTCAACCACGGAGGTCGGCTTAATCCAAAAATAATTTTATATGATCTAACATGCAGTAACTAGTTAAACACTGTCTGCCCTCCCACTCAAGCACGAAGGTAAGTCCCTAACTAGGCGGTGTTACAATAGATTGGGGATGGTCAATGTGACACCAGGGACGTGCTGCTCTTCCTGGCAGCAACTGGACTTGTAGGGGAATTATAGGCAGCGGCGAGCACAAAAGATCTGAGACGGTCAACGTGCTACTGGGAACATAGGAAGCTGCGATCAAGAATAATAAGAAGTAAAGATGAAGTCCCAAACTACCACACTTGATATAATCTCATGTTGTGAAGTCAACATCTCATGAGGATATCCATGATAATTTTATATATTAGAGAAAAAGACGTTTTCTCTCCTTTCCGCTTGACAGATTTTCACCGAAGCTAAGCAGAGACATCTCTTCAGTAATGGTTTTGAAATCCGTTGCCTAGAATATTTCTTATATCTTTAATCCTCTTAATAGCCTGGTCGATGGAGTCCTGAAAAATTGGTGGTCCTAAAAGAAAATAACCTGTTGAAATAAATAATATTTGTGTCAATAGACTTTTGTAAACGGGCATAAGGCTCTCAGCCTTGCGATAGCTTGAGATTGACTTTTTAGCATGACCTCTTTCTCTTTAACCCTCTTAAAAGCTCGGCTCAAATCCTTATCCATCTCTTCTCCTTTCTGCTTTGGTGGAAACCGGGCCTCAGTTTTGACGTATTATGAAAGAACGTTGAAAAATTATCAGGGTGAGGCTTTGAATCGAATCTCTTTCATTCACAGCCGAGCTTTTAAGAGGGTTAAAGAAAAAGAGTAACCACTAAAGAGTCAACCTCAAGCTATCACAAGGCTGAGGGCCTTATACCCTTTCGCTAAAGTCTATTGTCATAAATATCTTAGAATATAAAAACGAATGAAGCGAGATCGGAACTTGAGGGCACACCAACTCGGATAATTTAGGTGACGAAGAGGATGGATCCTGGGCTCCGTCGACCTGTCTTTTAAGAGGATTAAAGATATAAGAAATATTCAAGGCGACCGATTTCAAATCCCTTACCAATTATCATTTTCACTGACCACAATGCCGAAGCACTCCTCAAATATGTCACAGTAGACCTCCTTCTGGCTCTGCCAAGTGTACTGCGCGTCCAGCAGCCGGCACCGCTTGACACCACCGCAGCAGCGGCACACGCCCGCCTCCACCGTGGGCCCTTTGCCTTTATCCACGACGCTCATTGCCGAGCTGCTTAAACGGCTATAATATGCTCAGAAAGTCAGATAAGCAATACATTCGTGTATGAGTAAATAACTATTTAGTCACTAATCGTCTCGGAATTAAGATTTATATGCTTGGTTAGATGACCTTTTTCTGTTCAGTATTCCCTTTTGCTTTTTCCCTTTTAGGAAATGTGAAATAATTGGAATGGATTATGGAATGGAAAATCGGAAAATAGTTTTCTGCTGTGTTTATTTTGTAAACAATTTTTTTTTTATTTGTCACATTTGACGTTTCGTTTGGTGATTGGTCACATTCCATAGACATAAAACACTACCTATAGGGATACCTAGTCACATTCGCACAGCCACAGACTAATGACAAAACAATTTATGTCTATGAAAACAATGATAACAGCCTCAGGTACTCCAAGTTGACCGAAGTGGGACCGAAGTTGAAGGCGAGCGTGTGGAGGGGAACTTCGTCTAACTTCGCCAACTTCGACCCACTTCGGACTCACTTCGGACAGCTTCCATTTGTTGTCGGTTTTTGCGCCCGAGTCAAAAGACGACAAAGCGTTCTCGCGAAGTTCATTGAGTAGTAAAAAAAAAAAAAATTTTCGCCGAGGAACTTCGCGAGTAGTGTAGAGGCTGGATTATAAATGTCTTGTCTGTGGACACTCTTTGGATCATTAACCAATGCTGCCAGGTAAAATATATTCACTTACACCATGATTTTAGGGATATTATATCATGTTGAGTGGTAATCATTACAACATTGGTGCATTCATAAGTACAAAAAATTGTACAATTATTATGCCGAAACAGTAGTACCAGCCCGTGTTTTACTCTGAATTTAAAGATCGTTAGTCGCGTTTGTCTGGAGGCTAATTACATCGATACAAGGATGTCTCTAAGCGTAGTCACTTCATGAAATATCTGAAGTGGCAGTGGGGAAAGGTTTGCACGTCAGACGCCATACTGCCGAAACAAAATTTAAAGGAATATCGCTCCTTTTAAAGATCTCGATCATCGATGTAAAACAGTTTGCCAAAAAGAACAGAGTAAAGAATTCCTAACCTTTTATTTAACACATCCAAAGATAGATTTATGTGCCATGCAACGCAGGAATTTCAAGACGAAGTTCATAGATAACTTGACGAAGTTGTATTTCGCCACCTACTTTGGTCACACAGCCAGCCGTTGTTTGTAGATACGTCATGATCATAAAATGTGATAGGTCATAGGACCAATAATAATGAAGTATATTAAAGTACTTCATCATTCGATAGGATGAACTTAAATTAATACTATTGATAGGCTGGTAGAAACAATGACCTAAGGCCCGGTCTCCACCAAAGCGGAGCTGTATTTGAGTAACCAATCAGATTTAGGTAGTCATTTCTCTTCCCCCCTCAGATTCGGAGATGTCAAAATAACTAAATCTGATTGGTTACTCACACACAGCTCCACTCTGCTCCGCTTTGGTGTAAACCGGGTCTTAGAAAAAAGAATGACAACGGTCGAAATTATTGCAATAGGATTGCAACATTGTCCCTGCTCTCCGTTTTACTTTTGTCTATGTCATTTATTTGTGAAATTGACGCTCACGCTGACTGACGCCCGTCGCTTTTTTGATTTTTGTAATAATTCGCTATGATTACAAGAAAAGTGTTCATTTGTCTCATATGATTCACAATGTATATCAATTAGCGATATTTATAAATAATAATAATATGTGATAGTTATATTTTGTGTAAACTAGTGCTAAGATAGAATAAGAAATGGCAGCGAAGACATCCGAATGGCGTCCCGGGCCCACTGTATGCCGATGTTGTCTCTCGGAGGGCTGTTACAAAGACATTTCCACTGAATACTTCTGGATGGGGAAACGGGAAGTGTATTCAGAGATGTTGGCAGAAACATTCGACTTATCGGTGAGATATAAGTTCCTTTTCACACTATGACGGTGGCGTCCATTTTCTACCAACTTTTTTTTTGGGTGTATAACCCGACCGGATTCTATGGTTTATCGATGTATAGCCAAGCCAGGAGTTTGGATGCCATCTTAATTAGGGCGTTTTGTACAATCAATACAGGATTTCTTTGTGTGAATCAAGCCTGATTTTCAACTTTTCCATTTTACATATTTTTTTTATCTATACCTACTAGTTCGAAAGTAAGAATAGGTATGAACGGCATAGCGATATATTCACCTATAAGCTCACAGCTGGGTGTCCCAGGTTCGAATCCTGATATGAAAAGTGTGATATTAGCTGACCCGACAGACGTTATTCTGCCCTTGCTCGCAACCACTCGGCTTTGAGTGTGAGGTCCCTTTTTATTTTAATTTCTAAATTGGTTTAGCTTTGCTGGGCGATTGGCTAAGAAAAACGTGTCCATCATTATCGTAAACATAAACAAATTAAGCCATTTGAAAGCTGAAAAAAAAGGTAAACAACAGATTCAGCCAATCAGCAGGCTCAATCAATGAAAAGCAGTCAATTAAAGATGAACCCCCCAAGCAATGCCACATGTAAGGAACGATCCTTTAAGGTCAACTCATAAAAGGATTTACCTAAAACTAAAAAGCAAAAAGAGAATGACCAAAGGTGGTATCAAGTTTTCTCATGAACCAAAACCAAAATAGTCTAGGAAAATAAAATAGGGTTTTTTAAGAACAGCTTTTGTCACTCAGAATTTGTTTTTCATATCCGGAATTTAATTTTCCATTCTAAAACTTACTTTCTTTTCGATGCACATTTTGTGTCACACTGATTTTAGTAAGAAATACTAGTTTGTTAGTTTGCCTATAACTTTAGGATCCGGATATTAATTAAAAAAGTAATAATTGTAGGAGTTAATGTGGAGACCGTAGTGTTTAAAAACTGAAGTTTTGGTTTGATTCAGCTTGATACGGGAATCCATACATCCATGGTCAGTGTCCTTGTGACAGGCATTGTCGCTAGTGCTGGTATAAAAGACAACTAGAGCTTCTTCATCTTTTTGTTGTCGTGGTTATGCAGGGCTCCCTTCGTTCCCGGTAGCACGTTGACCGTCGCCTATCTTTTGTGCTCGCCGCTGCCTATAGTTCCCCTACAAGTCCAGTTGCCGCCAGAAATAGCAGCACGTCCTTTGCAGGGGTATCTTTAACCTCCTCTGGGCGGAGAATATACCGTCCCATGAGTCGGCTACGCTAGTGCGTCAGGGCTGGGCAACTACACAGTATGTGCAAAGGAGTTTCCTCCTCCTCACTGCAGAGTCTGCACATGACTGTGTAGACTCTGCAGTGAGGAGGAGGAAACTAACTAACTAGAGCTTCACCTAATCCCTCTTCACAGATATCATACTCCAAGTCGGGTGGCCCCAACAGTCAGAGCCGTCTCATCTGCGAGCCCTGCATCGCTCGGCTGCGCGACGCGTCCGACTTCAAACGCCAGGTGCAGGAGTGCGAGAGGACCTTCGTACAATGCCTAGACCCCGCCACCGCTTTGAACGAAATACCAGGTAGAGGTCGCTTACAAAACTTCATTTGTCATTCAAAACGTTTTGGACCAAGTGGCCTGCAAAATTTTTGATTTAGGGGCAGGGGTGTTTAGTTTACTTTAATACTATAGAGAATGGGTCTTGATGGTACAGAACCCTCAGTGTCTGAGCCCGACTTGCACTTGACTAATTTTGTGCATACATATTTATTTAGTATAATTATATTTATATTGTAGATTTATGACAATAAGTTCTGTGAGCATAACATGCATCTACATGTTTCTAATGAAAACTGCTCACAAATTCCCATTCACTCATATTGGTTCCTAAAAATTATTTTCTGCAGTTTCCCAGTTAAAAGAGTTTGGTTGACCAAAGTTTTTATGAAAAACATGTAGATGCATACAAACATTGTTTGCAAAATTAATTGCCATAAGCCTACAATGTATATAGTTTGTTCACAATTCATGAGGAACTAAATAAAATTTGAATTTTCGCATCCATATTTAATTGAGTGCCACTTCAAATGTACTTTGTTGAGTCAACCATCTCATGATGATTTGATGGCATCAGTCTATCTGTTGTCATCTGTCGTGTTTAGTTTACTTTAATACTATTGCGAATACTAATAATAAATGACTTGACAAATTTTTGTAATTTGCAGTGAGCCTGGAACTGGAGAAGGAGGTGAAAGTGGAGATGGTGAAGGAGGAGAAGGGCGCCAGCGACGGCGACTTCGACGACGCGCCCGACTTCGCCGACGACGACGACTACGACGAGCGTGAGTACACGACGACTTGCTGTTTGTCCACCGCTGCCGTCGCCGGCACGTCATCAGCGACAAGGAGGGTGGAGATAGTGAAGGAGGAGAAGGGCGCCAGCGACGGCGACTTCGACGACGCGCCCGACTTCGCCGACGACGACGACTACGACGAGCGTGAGTACACCACGACTTGCCGTTCGTCCACCGCTGCCGTCGCCGGCACGTCATCAGCGACAAGGAGGTGAAAGTGGAGATGGTGGAGGAGGAGAAGGGCGCCAGCGACGGCGACTTCGACGACGCGCCCGACTTCGCCGACGACGAGGACTACGACGAGCGTGAGTACACGACGACTTGCCGTTCGTCCACCGCTGCCATCGCCGGCACGTCATTAGCGACGAGGAGGTAAAGGAGGAGATGGTGAACGAAGAGAAGGGCGCCAGCGACGGCGACTTCGACGACGCGCCTGACTTCGCCGACGATGACGACTACGATGAGCGTGAGTACACGACGACTTGCCGTTCGTCCACCGCTGCCATCGCCGGCACGTCATTAGCGACGAGGAGGTAAAGGAGGAGATGGTGAACGAAGAGAAGGGCGCCAGCGACGGCGACTTCGACGACGCGCCCGACTTCGCCGACGACGAGGACTACGACAAGCGTGAGTACACGACGACTTGCCGTTCGTCCACCGCTGCCGTCGCCGGCACGTCATCAGCGACAAGGAGGTGAAGGTGGCGATGGTGAAGGAGGAGAAGGGCGCCAGCGACGGCGACTTCGACGACGCGCCCGACTTCGCCGACGACGACGACTACGACGAGCGTGAGTACACGACGACTTGCCGTTCGTCCACCGCTGCCGTCGCCGGCACGTCATCAGCGACAAGGAGGTGAAGGTGGAGATGGTGAAGGAGGAGAAGGGCGCCAGCGACGGCGACTTCGACGACGCGCCCGACTTCGCCGACGACGACGACTACGACGAGCGTGAGTACACGACGACTGGCCGTTCGTCCACCGCTGCCGTCGCCGGCACGTCATCAGCGACAAGGAGGGTGGAGATAGTGAAAGAGGAGAAGGGCGCCAGCGACGGCGACTTCGACGACGCGCCTGACTTCGTTGACGATGACGACTACGACGAGCGTGAGTACACGACGACTTGCCGTTCGTCCACCGCTGCCGTCGCCGGCACGTCATCAGCGACAAGGAGGGTGGAGATAGTGAAGGAGGAGAAGGGCGCCAGCGACGGCGACTTTGACGACGCGCCCGACTTCGTCGACGATGACGACTACGACGAGCGTGAGTACACGACGACTTGCCGTTCGTCCACCGCTGCCGTCGCCGGCACGTCATCAGCGACAAGGAGGGTGGAGATAGTGAAGGAGGAGAAGGGCGCCAGCGACGGCGACTTTGACGACGCGCCCGACTTCGTCGACGATGACGACTACGACGAGCGTGAGTACACGACGACTTGCCGTTCGTCCACCGCTGCCGTCGCCGGCACGTCATCAGCGACAAGGAGGGTGGAGATAGTGAAGGAGGAGAAGGGCGCCAGCGACGGCGACTTTGACGACGCGCCCGACTTCGTCGACGATGACGACTACGACGAGCGTGAGTACACGACGACTTGCCGTTCGTCCACCGCTGCCGTCGCCGGCACGTCATCAGCGACAAGGAGGGTGGAGATAGTGAAGGAGGAGAAGGGCGCCAGCGACGGCGACTTCGACGACGCGCCTGACTTCGTTGACGATGACGACTACGACGAGCGTGAGTACACGACGACTTGCCGTTCGTCCACCGCTGCCGTCGCCGGCACGTCATCAGCGACAAGGACGGTGGAGATAGTGAAGGAGGAGAAGGGCGCCAGCGACGGCGACTTTGACGACGCGCCCGACTTCGTCGACGATGACGACTACGACGAGCGTGAGTACACGACGACTTGCCGTTCGTCCACCGCTGCCGTCGCCGGCACGTCATCAGCGACAAGGAGGGTGGAGATAGTGAAGGAGGAGAAGGGCGCCAGCGACGGCGACTTTGACGACGCGCCCGACTTCGTCGACGATGACGACTACGACGAGCGTGAGTACACGACGACTTGCCGTTCGTCCACCGCTGCCGTCGCCGGCACGTCATCAGCGACAAGGAGGGTGGAGATAGTGAAGGAGGAGAAGGGCGCCAGCGACGGCGACTTCGACGACGCGCCTGACTTCGTTGACGATGACGACTACGACGAGCGTGAGTACACGACGACTTGCCGTTCGTCCACCGCTGCCGTCGCCGGCACGTCATCAGCGACAAGGAGGGTGGAGATAGTGAAGGAGGAGAAGGGCGCCAGCGACGGCGACTTTGACGACGCGCCCGACTTCGTCGACGATGACGACTACGACGAGCGTGAGTACACGACGACTTGCCGTTCGTCCACCGCTGCCGTCGCCGGCACGTCATCAGCGACAAGGAGGGTGGAGATAGTGAAGGAGGAGAAGGGCGCCAGCGACGGCGACTTTGACGACGCGCCTGACTTCGTTGACGATGACGACTACGACGAGCGTGAGTACACGACGACTTGCCGTTCGTCCACCGCTGCCGTCGCCGGCACGTCATCAGCGACAAGGTGACGTATTTTTTTTGTTTAGGCTTGCGCTTGACAACAATCTCACCTGATGATAAGCGATGATGTTGTCGAAGATGGAGCTCACTTACCTAGAAGTTGCCTATTCACTCTTTTATTAAAGGCACCCGGGTTGTATGAGACGCGGAAAGTGGAAACACAGATTTCGGAAAAACATTCCAAAGCCATGCATATGAAAGGACAAAGCGAACCGCTTTATAAGCACTGGTGGTACATCGACGACAGAGGGATGAAAGCTCGCCCGGTGTCTTGCGGTGCTGTGGTAAAATGGAGAGATCCCATATGCAATCCTATAAAATCCTTTAAAATATCGACAGACTCGCCATCTCCTAATATACAGATTTTATTGAGAAGTAACACTATTTGCCCCTAACTTTGGAATCTGGATTGGAATTTTGGAATTGTAGGAGTTGTTAGTAGTAGTTAGTGTTTGAAAAATTAAGTTAGGACACGGAATACATAATAGTACTAAGGTACAGAAGGCTCACTCGGCAAGATGATTTAAAAAAATAGCGACCTTAGCGCTGACACGAAAAAGTGCAATTCAGTTCGCAATAGCGCCTGGCCACGCCTCCAAAAACTTCTCTTTCTATCGCGTAACTTTATCGCATTCGACGTACTAGGGTTACTCGTCATCGGGCGCACGCAGCGCGTGAAATAGGCCGTACCCGAACTAACGCGAGCAAAGTATTCGGCGCGTGGTGGCCATCTGGAATTAGTACGTCGAGACGCCTACCTGTATTTTCAAGATCACGTGATAAGTGGACCTGGCCTGGTTAGGATTTAAATCAGCGCAAAAAGAATACAAAAATAGGATTTTTGCCTACGCTTTCTAAGTTACCCAGGTAGAGTTAGTAACTAACAAACTGAACGATGCAAAATCAGCTCATGGTCCGTATGTCTGCAGCCAAACACTAACATATTACTTCCATTCTAGTCGACGACCAGCCCCTCACGAAACTAGCGAGCAAAATACCCAAAAAGGAGACCCTCGACGTGATGGAACTCCTCGACGGAGCGAAGGTCGTCGAGAAGAGGAAGTCTTCCTCGAAGATCAAGTCGCATTCCTCGAAGAAATCCAAGACCAAACAGACCGCCAGCAGCAGCAAGCAGAAGCCCGAGCCAAAACCCAAGAAAAAAGGTAGGCATCTAGATTTTTGTGTATCCACGTCGGTGAAGAACATTGCTGTGAATTATTTTTTACTAGCACCACCCCGGCTTCGTTGGGGTATTAAACAAACATTTCAAAAGTTATAATTTTTTACACACACACACACACACACTTTCCCATTCATATGTAATTTCTCATTGCGTGGGGTCATTGAAAAAAAAGTAAAATGAAGAAAATTCAATTATGGAATTATGTTCTTTTTGTATTCTTATTTTAAGCTATTGCATAGCTTCAATCGCGGGCCTTGAGCGTGGAGACCGAATCCGGAAATTCCGTACGAAAATAACCTAGTTGATAAAAAATAAGTTGATAGAAAATGCTATGCAATAGCTTAACCGCGGCAGTCTCCGAGTGCCACACGTCTTTTTTTTCTTTACTTCTTGACATTGTTCTGCAAAGACGTAGTACATTATTTTGTTCTATAAATAATAATCATTCCGCAGCGCATGCGATGTAGGAAAGTTTTTTGGTAATTTTTTCACACCTTGGGTTACATTATTGGAGTTTTAGTACGGATCCCTAACTTTTTGGAAAATTAAATACAACCTATGTTCACTGGAGATAGTGTAGCTTCCCAAAAGTGAAAGAATTTTTCACATCGGTTAATTAGTTTCGGAGCACATTCAATACAAACAAACAAACAAACAAAAAAATAATCAAATCTTCCATGTTTTTTTATAATATTAGTGTAGATTAATGTCCTATTTCAAAAGTGCATCCTAATTGTTGATTACTTGCATTAAGATAAAGATTCCGACGAATTGAGAACTTCCTCCTTTTTTTGAAGTCGATTAAAAATATAAAGGTGCTATTCATGCTGCCATTTTTGTGTTTTAATTAATCGATATAATTCACAGCAATACTCTTTAACGATAATATGTTGTCAGTTTTCTTGCTGTTGCTTTCTTACACACACATTTTACACGCATACATATTTTTTTGCAAGTGAGTAGGTGCGATGTTGTGTTAAATGCTCCGCCCGCATATCAAAGCTCTAAGATACGTTCCAAAGGAGAATGGCGAAAATTGGCCCAGCTCGAACAAAAATAACCCAGAGACCGTTCAGATTCTTGAATTATTTATTTTGGATTGCTATTTTTTGTGTAAATACCATATTTTTAGAAGTAGGGAATCAAAAATAAAATACAATTAAAAAATCGGTCGAATGGATTGATTTTTTTTTTGATAAATAAATAAATAAATAAATATAAATATATAGAGGACAACATCACATACATTGCTCCGATCCCATAGTAAGTAGCTTATGCACTTGTGTTATGGAAATCAAAAACAACGAAGGTATCACAACACCCAGACCCGAGACAATGTAGAAAAGTTATTTTTCTACATTGCCCCTACCGAGGATCGAACCCGGAACCTCAGAGATGGTGGCGCCTTGAAAACCGGCACGCTAATCACTCAACCACGGAGGTCGTCAAATATGGCAACAAAAAGTCAACTTATCACAGACCCACTACTAGACGCGGGTCTTTAAGAATGAGAATGGATGTTTCTGGCCCTTTCAGATGATCTGCAGTAAAATTATTCACTTGGAACAATGGAATATATCTAAACCTAACCTCACTTTTAACAATAATGTGAATATCTTCTTTCTCCCTACTTTATTTGTTTGACTTTCATCATCTCAACCTCTTTTTTTGTCCCACTGCTGGGCACGGGTCTCCTCACAGACTGAGAGGGGTTTGGCCATAGCCCACCACGCTGGCCAAGTGCGGGTTGGCGTGCTTGACACACCTTCGAGAACATTTTTGTGAACTCAGGCATGCAGGTTTCCTCACGATGTTTTCCTTCATGCAAGTGATATTTAGTTTCCTAAATACACTATCACTATCACTTATGCCATAGTAATTCGTGGTAATCTCTTTCCTTCCTTATACACACGACACATTACCATCCAATCAAACTCAATTTTTATTATTTGTCCCATTGTCATTTTTCATTTGACTCGCATAGCACAAAAGCTGACAATGTTAAATCGAAATGCATGGTGTTCAGTAGATGTAAATTTTAAGCTTGGAAACGTCTCGTGGACATCACCTAAGAAAAGTTCTGTATTCCTTTTAAGATTTTTCTTCACATGTAAACCTGCAGTGTATGAGTATTTTTTCCTCAACTTAGGGGTTTCTTGCGTTATAACAGGCATTCGATTATGTAAACTTATGTACTTATAAAGTTTTTTAACTTAGTGCGTTGCGTTAAATTTCTCACATTCGTGAATTTTAGAAAGCTTTTATAAAAAACAATGTTTGTGCTTTCGGATCAAAACTAACAATAATTTTCTATGTGCGTTTTATACGTTTAATTTGGATGACAGTGCAGTGTTAGTGATGTTGTTCTAAATCCAATATGGCGGGTGGCCTAAGATGGTGGAAAAGACTTTGTGCACTCCCATGAGATGCATATCAAAGGAAACGGTTTGCTGAGAAGAACATGAATAACCTGACGCTTGAGAAGAATCTTCACCAGACCGGTTGTTCCCCACGAAGTAATTCTCCGTAATTTTATATTTTATACTACACCTAATGATTTTTTTTTATTTATTTATTTAGGACACAAACAATATACACGTATAATATTTTTACAACGTATTTTTTTAAAATACACTTTCACTTACATGCATATCTTAATAGTGAACACAACATTAGCAATTAAAAACATGCAAACACTAAAATAAAAAAAAAAATAAAAAAATATAAAAGGGAAAAAAAGACATACTGATACTACAAATTACAATATATACCTAACATATAATAGGAAAATGATATTAGTGAATTATAATTTAAAAAATCTATCTTGAATCTCTTGAAAATCTAATGATGTCCACATGTAACGAGAATCGGATGAAACATACCGCCAGAGCGCTTAAGCTCTTATAGGACTTGAGACCATCGTCAGGTTCTGTAAGTCACAACGCTTGAGATGGGCGGGCCACCTAAAACGAATGCCAGACTCTAGAAAATCATGGCCGGAAGTGGACCCGATGGTGTGGAGGAAGACTTACGGAGCATGGGTAAATGCACCAACTGGCGCAGGGAGCCGAAGGGCCGCGACAAGTGGAGGAATATTGTGGAGGCGGCCAGGGCTCATAAGGGGCTGTAGCGCCACAGGATAGATAAAATGATGTCCACAAAATACCGAAAATAAAGTGTCTAAAATTTGACATTTAATTTCCAAGCTACAATACACAAAACCAGCAGCTTTTTGTGTTAAATTGAGGTAATTAACGACGCACGAATTGCAGATAAAAATAAGTCATCGAATGTCTCAGAAGCTGCAAAAAAATGGATCTTCGCCAACGGTAATTTACAAACATTATAAAGAGGACCATTATAGAGAGATGGCGAAGAAGAAGCAGATACCAGAAATGGATTTTTAAGGGAAAATAAAAATAAGGTCCAAAAAGTCTTAGAAAAATGTAAAATACTATACAAAGACAAGAGTAACTTGAAGCAAGAAGTTGCTGAAAAAGCGTACTGCTTTGATTGTAGATATGGTGAAGATGAAAATGTTAATAAAAATCAGAGTAAAGATTTTCTTTTGATGACTTATGAAACAAGCGGACGCTACAGCTGTTTCTCTGCACTCTTAAACCATCACAACCCATGCGCATTAAGTCGTGGATATAAATATTTTCCCCACCGGCTAAAACACAGCAAAAGGGAAAAGGTTAGAGTCGTTCCTTCGTTTAATCAACGGGGGATATATTATCTCCACAGCAGCAGTAAGGGGAAACATTTTATCCATTCCCCGTGAAGAAATTATCCCCGACCACCATCTTTCGTGCCGGACCTAATAAAACACCCACAATTGGTTTTTATCAAAATCAGCCGAACCGCTCTGGTGTTGGTGATGGTTGATTTTAGAAGATATTCAAAAGCTGAAGGATTATTATAATTATTGTTTAACTTTACATTAATCCTATCTTTAATAAACAAGTCAACTATTGATTTAGCCTATTATTTCTTAAAATCCCGTTACTAAAGTCTTTTCAATCTCGAGCGATACCAGACGTAAACAAACCGACTGCCAGGTCATTCGCTTAAGCAGGGTTGCGCAACTTTTTTAACGTATACTAATTTTTCAAATTTAAAATAAATTTATGTTTTGACAATACTATCGTATTGTTTGAATTTTTTTAATGATATCTTGAAACTAGATTTAACATAAGTGAAAGTTTCGTGTTACGCGCCACTTCAGTGCCTCACTAGAAGCACGCTGAGTGGCACGTCAGGTCATGCAGCGCCACGCCATCCACGCGAATGGGCGCTATTCTATAGAATCGCTTCGAATGTTGAGACAAGTGACACGTCAATATCACGCGCTTCAGGACACGGAATGAAGTAAATAAATATCTACAAAATCAAATTGCCATCCAAATGTTTACGATAACCCCCATGACATGCTTTGACCTTGAAAGCGAAAGTCGTGAGCGGTGCGGCAGATAGCAAACAAACAAGATAGAAAGAGATAGTCATATTTTGTTTGTTCCGTCGTCGCTACTATTAAATGATCGGCTTTTGTTTACGTCTGGAATCGCGTTTCGTTGAAAAGACTTTACATAATTTTCACCATCAGTTTCTATAAACTTTATTATCATTATGTGTCAATCTAGCAACAACACTTTTTCTTGGCCGTATAGCAATTGCATTACTTACTGCAAATTTTTCATAAAATATATGGAAAAACGACCCAACTTTTAGCGTAAGGTAAGTGATAGTGTGATCATATATTTTTAATTGTTGATATTTGATCTGTGATTTCAAAACAAAATGCTAGAGACGTTTCCAAGCTTTGATCTTTATTATGAGTAAATTTGATGGACGAAACTTATCTGAAAGCAATATTGGTTAAAGTGCTGTATTTAAGCCTTAAAGTCGATACTAAAAAATTGTGTTTAAATATACCACGTTGACATAATTCGGAGGTATTATATACCAAATTCAATTCATTGTAATGTTGAATTTGGTGACTCGATAATCTAATTTTCGTCCATAAAATTCTACTCATTTTTAGTATTATTATCACGAGGTAATTACTAATCGAAATTATCCTAAACTGTCTTGATTCGTTCGTTCGTTCTTAAATTAATTTCGATTGGTAATTTTTCGTTAACTTAAGCATTTGAATTGGTATGACTATAGATTTTAAATTGCCTTACTGCGTGGATAACAATTTTCAGCGAAGAACACATTATTATGACTTTAACTACTTGCATTCATATTTCGTACGGAATTCTTATAACGATTCGCTAAATGATCTTTTAACATCTTACATGACATATTTTTTTATTTGCGTCTTTACAAGCCCGATTATCTTAACCGTATGAGATTGGACCGAAATCTTTGCGCGTTGGAATATTCTCATTTGCAGTCCTCAACGCCATGTATATGTTGAATCTAGGTGATGATAAAAGCTATTTTTGATTATTTTTATGACAAAAACGATGGTCCTTTAACATTGAGGGAATTAGAAAACGGAAGGCTGTAACTGGTTTATAAAACTAAAGCATTATGTAAGTGGATTTACATCGATAGCGCCGTTTAAAGAAAACACGTTGGAAATACACAAAGAACGTATTCGAATACGAGACACCAAAAGTATGGAATGTCGTGCAGTCGGTATAGCGGTCCTTTTTCTGTTCTAGAGGAATGGACCGACCCAGCGCGGGAAAACGCCAGTACGATCATTAAATGTACGACCGCCTACCCCTTCCGGGTGAACGATAAGTGCATAGTCTGCGTGTACTGCCAGGAACTGTACGAGGACCCTGACGAATTCAGGGGCCACATGGACGCGGAGCACGCGAGCTTCAACGAGCAGGTCGCGTTCTACAACCTGCCCAAGCTAGAGTTCATTAAGGCGGACCTCTCGGACCTCACCTGCAGACTCTGCACGCACCGCTTCGAGACCCTCGAAAGCGTCGCCGAACACCTGAAGCACATCCACGGCCGAGCCATAGATCTGAACGCGAGGCTCGGAGTGATGCCCTACGTCCTCCGCAAAGACGTTTTCAACTGCGTCGTGTGCGCCAAGAGCTGCCCGTCCCTTTTCCATCTCAACCGGCACACGATCACCCATTTCCTCAGCTACGTCTGCCATTTCTGCGGCAAAAGCTACGTCGCCACCACCGGCCTGTTGAGGCACGTGCGTTCCAAACACCAGGAGTACAAAGTGTCCTGTCGGAGGTGCGGGAAAGTCTTCCCGAACATGGAGGCCAAGGAGAAACACAGGCGCACCGAGAAGTCGTGCATGCCGTACTGCTGCTCCAAGTGCCCGGAGAGATTCCACGACTGGAAGATCCGGAAGCGGCACATGGAAACCGAGCATGGGCAGAGCAAGCGCATCGACCGCTGTGCCGACTGCAACATCACCTTCAGCAAAGGCAGCGCCTACTACCAGCACTTCAAGCTGAAACATTCCAAGGACTGCGTGGTGTGCAAGCACTGCGGGATGAAGTTCATATGTCGGTCGCGGTACAAACGACACTTGTCCACGCACGTCAGCTACACCGCGTGATCTCTTTCTAATAACTTTCTTATGGACTTATGTTGCCCTGGTAATACCTATTACCGATTGGCAACATTTTGAACTGATACTTATAAACATCACACATTAAGTTGTCACAAAAGACAACTTATACCTCTCAGTGGCTCTTGATTTATCTTTAACAAATAAACCATCAAAACTTTGTTGTGAATCATCAGCTTAATAATTATGGTTGCGCATAAATTGGATCGTATAGCACAACTTGACTAATGTTAGGCGAAGTAAGATTTTACCAATTTTTACATGATTAACATTATACATGTTTGTACAACATGTTTTACCTCATACTAGACCCTTATTTTTCTCAACTGTAGGCCTTTATTTATATTACTTACCGATTGGTTTTAGTGAAAATTAGAAAGATAAATATGCATTTTTGATAAGCGCGTGTATTTAATGTCGCATCAAATCATCGCATCGCAAAAATGCTCAATTTTCCTGTTAAAAAGTTGTCATCAAGAAATCAAACTTTGTTTTTAGCTGCGTTTCTCTTAGATAAATATTTGAAATAATAAAACCTTTGTTACATCTTAAAAATTAAACTCTCATTAACCCTATATCAGTGAGGCTGCCAAGCTTTATACGAATTAAGCATCTGAAAGTGACATTTAGTGAAAGGAGGTTTTATTTCTCTTTGTTCTAGTTGTGGATTGGTTAATCACGGCGCGTCACAACGCTAAGGTAGTTTTGAAATACACGACAATGTACCCGTTCAGGATCCCCAGTAATACGATGGTTTGCGTGTACTGCTGCGAGCAGGTGGACGACCCGGCCGCGTACCGGCAGCACATGCGCGACGAGCACAGGACCTTCAACGTGGACACGGCGTTCGCGCACACGCCCAACAACTACACGGAGTTCCTCAAGGTGGACTGCAGCGAGCTGGCGTGCCGCGTCTGCGACCAGCCCTACGACACCATCCCGGACGTCGCCCGCCACATCGCCCAGGACCACGGCAAGGACGTTAACCTCAACGTCGAGGTCGGCATGCAGATGTTCAAGCTCGGCCCCGAGAAGTGGGTGTGCGCGCTGTGCGGCGTCAAGCTGCCCAGCCTGCGCGAGCTGAGCCGCCACACCAGCTGCCACTACCACAAGTACACGTGCGAGACCTGCGGCAAGTCGTACATCAACAAGGAGAACCTGCAGCGCCACCTGCAGTACGCGCACAGCGACTACAAGCTCTGCATCAAGTGCAAGAAGTCGTTCGTGTCCATCCAGGAGCGGCGCGCGCACGTCGTCGACTCGCCCAAGTGCTGGCCCTTCTGCTGCCCGCAGTGCGGCCAGCGGTTCCTCACGCGACGCATCAAGAGCGACCACATGCGGGAAACCCACGGGCAGACGCCGCGGTCCCACACGTGCCCGGACTGCGGCCAAGTCTTCGACAAGTGGCACCACTACAAAGCGCACTTCATCTTATCCCACACCAACGACACGTACGCCTGCTCCTTCTGCAACCTCAAGTTCGACACCAAGCGCAATCTCGCAGACCATATCGTGATACACACGAAAGAGAAATCGTTTCCGTGCCCTGTGTGCTCCAAAACGTTTTCGAGGAAGAAGAATCTGTCGCAACACAGCTGGGTCCATAGCGAGTACAAGCGTTTCGAGTGTAAAATGTGCAACAGACAGTTCAACCAACGCGTGAGCTGGAAGACCCACATGAAGCACTACCATCCGGAGCTGGTCAACTTTTGACCTGATCACGTCACTGACAGTTCCCACAGCCCTTTACTGGACGTCAATGATAGAGCCAGATTTGATGAACTACCATTAAGTGTAACATAAACTGTTGATAGAAAACTGACAGCTTTTTATTGGGTGAAATGTATAGGCACAGACAGTAATTCCTCGGTTCTTCGATGTAGCGTTGTTTTGTTCAGTGCGTCAAAATAAACTATTGAACCCTTAAGAACTATTAATTTATTGACAGAGGCACTTTTACTAATAATCACTGAGTCTTTTTTTACTAACAAAACCTATAAAGTCTTAATTAAGTTAATGGCAACTATTTTCATACGCACATGTTGAATATTATTAAGATAAATGCAATATTTTATACGTAAATCATGGTCAAGGTCAGCCTACAGGAGGAAGAATAATTGAAAGAAGATGATATCTAAATTATGGACTAAATAAAATCAACCTAAATTACAGACATCAAAATCATCATAACTAACCTTTAGTAATAACAAACAAATACCGCTGGAAGAGGAACTAGGACATTAAAATAGTTTGGTTTGGGAGCGAACACCTGAATGATCAAGGGCATTTCTTTTTGTTCTAGACAAAAGTGATGCGTATTACATGGCGCGGCGCAATGCGGAGTTAATCGTGAAATTAACAACAGCCTACCCGTTCAGGCTCCCCGAGGATTCCATGGTTTGTGTGTACTGCGGCGAGAGTTACGATGACCCCGCCATGTACAGGCGGCACATGAGCGAGGAGCACCAGAGCTTCAACGTGCGCATGGCGTTCGTGCACTGCCACGAGGGCTTCATCAAAGTGGACTGCACGGAGCTGCAGTGCCGGCTGTGTCACGAGCCCTTCGCGAAGCTGGACGACGTCGCCCAGCATCTGTATCACAAACACGACCAACCTGTAGACCTCTCCTTCGAGCTCGGCATGCAACCGTTCAAACTGGAAAAGGACCGGCTGGTCTGCGCGATATGCAGCTCCAAGTCGCTGTGCCTCCGACAGCTGAGTCGGCACACGCAGTCCCACTTCTTGAAATACACTTGTGAAGCTTGCGGCAAGTCGTACGCGACCATCACGACGCTCAAACACCACATAGCGTACTCCCACACCGGCCAGGAGAGGATATGCAGGAAATGCAAGAAGACCTTCAACACGCTAACGGAAAAGAGAGACCATTTGAGCGGCTCAAAAAGGTGCTGGTCGCATTTATGCCACATATGTGGGGAGAGGTTCCTCAGTTGGACGATCAAGCAGACGCATCTCTCGGAAGTCCACGGCGCACCGAAAAGGACGTACGTTTGTCCGGAATGCGGCGAGGTCTTCCCCGACCGCAAAAAGTATAGGGTCCACTTTAAGATATTACACACGGACGATAACTTCGTCTGCACATGTTGCGGCCTAAAGTTCGACACTAAACGCAATCTGGAGAACCATAGAGTTATTCACACGAAAGAAAAGCTGTTCCCTTGTCCGGTTTGCTCGAAATCGTTTCCGAGAAAGAAGAACCTCGTACAGCACATGTGGATCCACAGCGAATTGAAGAGGTTCAGTTGCACGCTTTGCAATAAACAGTTCAACCAACGAGTCAGTTGGAAGACTCATATGAAATCTTACCATCCCGATTTGGCCGATTATCAGGGTATGCAGAACAGTAAAGCTAAAATGGTACTTACGGTTTTGAAGAATGACGAATAGATCGTATTTGTCTCAAACATGCTAGGTTTGATCAATATTTTGACAACCTTCTTCCGGATAAATCGAAATTGCTGTACTAGGCAATCAGCGGTTGGCAAAAGTTGTACGAAAATCCATTTATGTCGTTGTTCTCCCATGGCAGCCGAATACATGACTACATACTAAACTCTTTCTAATACTCATAATGAAAACTTTCATGTGGCACATGTGGCACATGGAAAGGCAACCAAGGATTGGCCTCTAACTTATCGAAGGTTTTATTTAAATTTCAAACTGGCTTGCAAAAATAGAAAGCTGTTTATTAAAAAAACAAATGACCACTAACGCGGAAAGTTTCCATAATTTTTTTTTTCGACTGTGTAGCTTTTACTGTCGTCATTTTTTTATTATTATCAATCGCACAAAGTGAATCTTTGATGTTACGTATGCCCATAAAATATTTGAGGTTTCCTATTTGTTAGTATAACCACAATTTTTTTTGCAATCAAATAATATTTTTATTTTTTATTTATTTATCACAGTTATTTTAGTGTTGATACAATCTTTAAAGCAATTTTCTCATTTTTAGGGTTCCATACCAAAATGGTAAAAATGGAACCCTTATGGTGAGACTTTCTCCGTCCGTCCGTCCGTCCGTCCGTCTGTCTGTCACACTCGATTATTTCAGTAACTATTCAAGCTATCGACTTGAAATTTAGAATAGTTATAGGTAATAGTGACCCGACGTCATAACCAGTGGCGGTTTTGGAGGTTAGGACTAGGGCAAGCCAGATATCTTTTTTAAGGATTTCAAAATATTTTTTAATTCTTCAGTCTTCTTTCACGTCAATCTTCATTATAACCGCAATGATGTTCAGAAATCAATTGGAAATATATGTGGCTTTGAAAAAAGCCGTTTTATTACGTATGTGCGAATATGTGCGAATAAATGTGATTCTGAGAAGTGCTGATAGGAACAAACAAATATAAACAAATTATTTATATTGCAAATCGAACCTTCTATCTTTTTTTAAAAATGATTGTATTACATCCGAGTAAAAGTTTCAGTTTACTCAACAAAGGTTTTTCTATAGCAATCATGGATAGATCTGAAAGCCGCTCTTGTCCTTGTGTATTTCGCAAATAAGTATGAATGCGTTTCAGAGAGGAGAATGCACGTTCTGCGGAACAACTGGTAGCTGGGATTGTAACAACTGCGCTAACTTACCTTCGCCAATTAACACTTGCACGCACGGCGCACCTATTTTTGTCACAAGTAACTTTTTCGACTAATCCTAAACTCATTTTAAGTGAATTTAAAATTTTACGGCAATAATTAACACAAAATTAACTCGACATGTACACTTTTCAAAATCACAGGTAAACACAAACTAATAAGAACTTAAGTTCGCTTTCTAAATTCCTATTCAATTTCATTGCATTTCGCGCCTGCGCAAAAGCGTTTATTACTTCACTTGTACGATGTTCATGGGCCTTCCAGGATTGCCCATTCGAACAAATTAGAAAGAGAATATAAAGCCAAAAAAAGCCAGTGTGTGCGAGCGAGATATGAAACGTAACACGTCATAGTCTTAAGTCTTCCTCATTGGTCTAGTTGCCAAAATGGACGACGGCCGACGCTGACAGCTATTCGCTTGCGCTCGGTGAGGTCACTGAACCCAAAAGCGCGTAATTTTAAAATATCATTTTTTATTGTTATTGCTTGATAGAATTAAAAAAAAATACTTCTGACTGCTAACAAAGGAAAAAATGTCTAAAAGTTGTATTACTACTATGAGGATATTTTGATAGGGCAAGCCAGGATTTTGGGCTTGTATGGAAAAACCGCCACTGGTCATAACAATCGTAAAAATTTGAAAATTGATTTTATTTTTATTTAAAAAGGGGGGAAAACCGGGTCGACAAAATTTCAAAATGAGATAACAATATTGAGTGGGGCGAATATGAAAGGGCGTTACTTGTGTATTCTGAAACTAATTTTTATTTATTTTTATGCCTGATAGTTTTTGATTTATTGGGCAAACTGTCGAAAAAAATGCCGTTCCCCCCCCCTTATCTCCGAAGTTTACCAATCAAAAAATCTGAAATAATTATGATCAATAGAAGTTAACGTATATTTTACAGATTTTACAGGAAAAATAAAATCAACTCGCTGGCTAATATACTTTTTTTGATAATAACAATAATCCGCCAAAAACAAAGTTACGTTTGCGGTATGCCAACAAAAGTACCTACATGTAAATAATACTCGTAAATTCATGAACAAAAGTGATTCTTTCAATGTTCTTCTTTAATGGTATGGAACCCTCGGTGCGCGAGTCCGACTCGCACTTGGCCCGTTTTTTTTTAAATAAAAGTATTAAATTAACCAATTTGGGTGTATTTTATATTTTTTCATGAATATGAGAGCATTAGTTTGTCATATTTGTTACAAATGAAATAACACGTTTATTTTTTGCAATGATTTATAATAATATATTTTTAAACTATTATTTGTTACCATTATCACAATTTTTAACTATTTTAGTGTAATATTTTATACTTTTTAACTTTTAGCTCAAGCTTATCCCATAAAGGGTATATCTGGGTGACCGAGCTTCGCTCGGTGGCCAAAAGATGGCAGCAGTAGTCATATTTTTTTTGGTAAATTCTACATTTTCTAAAAATAAATCCTAGCTAGATCGATTTATCGCCCCCAAAACCCCCTGTATACTAAATTTCATGAAAATCGTTTGAGCCGTTTCCGAGATCCAGATTATATAGAAATATATATACAAGAATTGCTCGTTTAAAGGTATATAGGATTTGGGAGCTATTTTATTTCTGAGAATGGGATATGTTTTTTGTCATAATAACGATTTTGCACTATAGGAATGGATTTCTTTCTACAAGGCATTTTGCGTGGCGTGTCAAAATTTGTTAGACTAGTAGGTTTGTATAGTTATAGGCAATGTATAGTTTTATTTTAAATAAATGTTACGTTAAAATATGCTCCGGAGTTGTTTTCGTTACATAGTTTATATGAAGACGATTGTACATGATAGATTAACTATATAGAAATTAGTGTCATAATAAATAATTTTAAGCTATTCGTTGATTTTTAATGTTACCCTTACGTCTTTGAAATTCTGGCGATAGAAATTTAATTAAACTTCGTTTTAAACATAAAAGGCTTCAATAATAATTTAGAAATGGACGAAGTTTATGCCTAT
The DNA here is from genome assembly GCA_963855885.1 of Coenonympha glycerion. Lineage (NCBI taxonomy): Eukaryota > Metazoa > Arthropoda > Insecta > Lepidoptera > Nymphalidae > Coenonympha > Coenonympha glycerion. The sequence continues at coordinate 7,574,831 of OY979651.1, read as the reverse complement.
TAATCGTTCAATATATTTTGTCCAAAAAAATTCATAGGTCCTGGTCCATAGGTAAAGGAATAGTTATTTAAACTGTCGACTGAAGTCACTTAGTTACTTAGACCGTCTTACGTACTTCATCAACGGTATGTTAATATTTTGGGATGAACTGCGCTCAAGTAACTCAACTTAAATGACAATAGAAAGCTTTACAATATCCTGTCACATAAATAGACGTATTGCTGAAGAACTGATAACCAGAAAACTGACCAACGGCATTTCTGTCTGTTCTAGACGCGATACGTCCGTTATCCTACGCCAGACGCAATGCCGAGATCATGGTGACTTATACGACCGCCTACCCCTTCCGGTTGCCGGAGACGTCACTAATGTGCGTGTACTGCTGCGAATCGTACTCCGAATCCACGCAGTTCCGCCAGCATATGACCGCGGAGCACCAAACGTTCAAAGTGGAGACCGCGTTCGCGCACTGCCCTTACGAGGGCTACCTCAAAACCGACTGTACAGACCTCCGCTGCAGAACTTGCGGGGAGACATTCAAAAATATCGAGGACGCCGCCAAACACTTGAACGATGTCCACGACCGGAAAATTAACTTCGACTTCGACTTGGGAATACAGCCCTTCAAATTCGAGGGCGAGAAACTCTTGTGCGGCATCTGCGACCGGAACTTCCCTTGTCTCCGCCAGCTGAGCAGACACATGTCCACCCACTACCAGAATTTCACGTGCGCGGAGTGCGGGAAGTCTTACACAACGAACGGTTCGCTGCAACAACACATGAGGTTCACCCATATACCGGACGAGAGGATCTGCAGGCGGTGCAAGAAGACGTTCAGCTCGTTGGAAGCTAAACGCGACCACGTAGAGAACTCTCCCAAATGCTGGCCGTATCAATGCGCCCAGTGCGCGCAGAGGTTCATGAAATGGTCAGCCAAGGAGAAGCACTTAACGAGCGTGCACGGGCTAGCGACTAGGACGCATTCCTGCCCGGAGTGCAACCAAGTTTTCACGTCGAGGAACTCCTACAGGGTCCACTTCGCGACCATGCACGCTGGCGTGAACTTCGTCTGTTCGTGGTGTGGAAGGAAGTTCAGCACCAAACGCCACCTAGAACAGCACACGGTGGTTCACACCGGGATAAAACTCTTCGACTGTACCGTTTGCTCCAAGTCCTTTCCGAGGAAGGCCAATCTGGCGCAGCACATGTGGATACACAGTGATTACAAGCGTTTTGAATGTAGCCTGTGCAATAAACAGTTCAACCAGCGCGTCAGTTACAAGTCGCATATGAAAGCGCACCATCCCGAAATACAAAACTATTGAAGAAACTACTCCTGAGTATTCTCGAAAATGGCATCTTGCACCATTTTTGCCATAGTTGCCAGCCATTGATGCCTATCCTGTGTTGCAAAATCTCTAAACTAGTTTGACAAGCCTAGAAAAGTAAAGGACTAATTTTAGACGTGTCAAATCAGTTTAGTCTAAGAGAAGTTGCACAGCAGGATTGGCATCAGTGTCTGTTTTAAATGGTACTTGCAGTATTATTAGTATTTTATATGGATTTTGTTTATTGGATGTTCAGAATAATTATTATTCATCGTCCATTTCTGATTTCGTTATAATAGGTACCTAGAATGTTGCGTAGATATTTATTTATTGTTCATCACAATCACCGATGAGTTTCACGAAACATTTTATACGATTATCATATTTTTTGCAAATGTCACCTATTTCTTACAATTATTTTACTAACACATCACGAGAATGTGTATATAAGTCTTCCTTATTTAGATTAATTGTCTATTTTGAGGGTTCCGTACCTCAAAGGAAAAAAAACAGAACCCTTATAAGATCACTTTGTTATTTAATGAGGTTAAGTGAACTCTACTTTGAAACTTTTGTTTTATAGAATTGAATTTCATACATTTTTTGAAGCAATAGGTACTAAACAATAATTTCATTTATTTTTATGGAATACCTACCCATACCTACGGCCTACCTACCATTTTAATATCATAACAAAACACAGATATAGGTTAAACTTTTAATGTCACTTCAAAAGCGTTTTTTTGGTCTGTTAGAAATTAGTTATTTTGTAGTCCAGTAGATTCGATAAACAGGACAGATTAAATTGTTTTGCTATAATACGCTACTTGAAAAGAATCTGTATGGTCCATTATGCAGAAAAACGGCCAACTTGAAAAACCATACACAATAAACCATACACAATACTTCCAACACTTTCTTCGAATTCGTCCTTTCTTTAAATTGTAAATACAAAATGAAGAGCATTACGTCATACGTGCCAGAAGAGCTGTTAAGTCAACAAGAGATTTCTTCTTTTCTAGCCAAGGAGCCAGTCACTAGCATACAGAAGGCGAAGCGAAACGCGGAGTTAGTGTTGGAATACTCGACCGTATATCCCTTCAGAATTCGCGGCAAAGATATCATACTTTGCGTGTACTGCCACGAAGAGTGCTCCGATCCGAAAGACTATAGACGCCATATCGACGATAACCACAAAACCTTCACCGTATCCACTGCGTTTGCGCACTGCGGGAGCGGCAAGGATTACTTAAAAGTAGATCTCACCGACCTCAAATGCAGGTTATGCTCAATACCGTGTGAAAGCTTGGAAGAGATTGCGTTACATATCCGCGATATCCACAAAGTATCTATCGATCCGGATTTCGATATCGGCATGCATCCTTACCGTCTCGATAGCGATAAATGGCTCTGCACTCTTTGCGATAAGAGACTCGCCTCGCTCATCCAACTCTGTCGACACACGACCTCGCACTACCAGAAATACACTTGTGATGTATGCGGGCGCATGTATTTGACGGAAAACGCTTTGAAACACCACAACCGTTGTACTCATTCCGGCAGTAACATGTGCAGGAAGTGCTGGACTGAGTTCCCGACGCTGGAAATGAAGAGGGAGCATATTAAAACGTCTAAACCTTGCTGGCCGTTCTGTTGTACCGCGTGCGGGGAGCGGTTCGTCTCTGGGGAAAAGAGACAGACGCATCTCACCGACGTGCACGGTCTGGAGAGAGAGAGCAGTACAAGTGTCCTGATTGTGATCTGACTTTCAAATCTCGACGGCCCTTCTATAACCACTTTACGCTGGTCCACAGCGACAACAGCGTCAAATGCCCGCATTGCCACCTCAAGTTCACTTCGCAAAAACAAATGGAGGAACACAGAATCAGTCATATAGGAAATGTAATTATTGCATAGTAATTCGTCCTAGATAATGTTTGAACAAATTTTGATGATGCTGTTGACGATCAGTATTGAAAATTATTGAGCTGGGAGTTAAAAATTATTAAGCAATCCATAGCATTGGGTTATACCCAAATTGGGTGATGACCAAATCACATTAGATAGAAAATCTTCTTATCTAATTGATTTGGTCACTTGGTTGATATTTAGAAAAGTCAAATGTACTATCATTCATTATTTAAAATGTATATGACAAGGTATTATAAATCATAATTTTCTCTTTCCTGCATTTTAGGGACAAGAACCTATAAGTTTATACTAAAGCTAAACCCATATTTGATCACAATATTGTTAATCTGACAATTTTTTTAAAGTAGGTACGCGTTTTAGGCGTCTACTACTTAAAATTGCTTGAGGCATTAGAATTTGATTATAACTTCGGTTAAACTACTCTTTCATGAAATCTTGATTCATTTCCAACCACATCGTCATGCAAACTTTGAGGCGCTTATATTCGACATAATTATTAGATCTCGACGTTTTCTCTTGATTAAATTCGATGAAATAAACGATAAACAATGCATCTTATTGTAAATAGCTGGTACATTGCATTCCTGGAGACTTTAGTCAACAAGGGATTTTTTCTTTTCTAGCCACGGAGCCGCTCAGTAGCCTTCGGATGGCGAAACAAAACGCGGAACTGTTGTTGGCATACTCGACCTTGTACCCGTTCAGAATGCGCGCCAAAGATATACTCTGCGTCTACTGTCGCGAAGAATTCACTGACCCCAATAACTTCCGTAACCATATGGACGAGTACCACAAAACGGTGACTGTCACCGACGCGTTCGCACACTGCCCGAGCGCAAAAGACTCTTTAAAAGTAGACCTAACTAACCTCAAATGCAGGATATGTTCCGCATCGTGTGAAAACTTGGACGAGATCGCCGCGCACATTCGCGACGCACACGCCATTTCGCAGATCAATACGGATTTCGATCTCGGCTTGCATCCGTACCGTCTGAATAACGAGAAATGGATTTGCGCCGTATGCGACAAGAAATTCGCTTCGCTAATCCAACTCAGCAGGCACACCACCTCCCACTATCACAAATACTCTTGCGGCATCTGTAATCGCACGTATCTAACTGCTCAGGCGTTGAAATGCCACACACGGTCCAGTCATTCGGGAGGCAATGTGTGCAGGAAGTGTTGGGCCGATTTCCCGACGCTGGAATTGAAGAGGGAGCATGTTAAAACGTCTAAATCTTGCTGGCCGTTCTGTTGTACCGCGTGCGAGGAGCGATTCGTCTCTGGCGAAAAGAGACAGACGCATCTCATCGACGTGCACGGTCTGGAGAGAGAGCAGTACGAGTGTCCTGATTGTGATCTGACTTTCAAATCTCGACGGCCCTTCTACAACCACTTTACGCTAGTCCACAGCGACAACAGCGTCAAATGCCCGTGTTGCCACCTCAGATTCACCTCCCAAAAACAAATGGAGGAACACAAGTTCAGTCACACCGGCAACAAGCCCTTCCGTTGCGATGTGTGCTCGAAAACTTTTTCGAGAAGGAAAAATTTGTATCAGCACATTTGGATCCACAGCGAGAACAAACGTTTCCTTTGCGTCGTCTGTAAGAAGCAGTTCGCTCAGAAAGTCAGCCTCACCAGCCACTTGAGGTCACATCATCCAGAAATTGTGTCCAAGGACCCATCTTAAATTATATTCTTTCCTTGTGCTATGAAACGGCATTAGACAAAGATTCTTTTAGACAAAGGCTTGTAAAGTTTGACCTAATTTCTTCTGTCTAAAATCGCTGTGATGTTAATTGCTTTGTGGGGACCTCTATTAGCAATGGATACGTTGATCATAATTGAATAACCTTCATCATTTATTCATCTATAATGTAAATAGGTACCATCCCAAATTAGTCCCAGAAGAGTTAAGTCAACAGGATTTTTTTTCTTTTCTAGCCACGGAACCGGTCAGTAGCATACAGAAGGCGAAACAAAATGCAGAGTTAGTCTTGCAATACTCGACCGTGTATCCCTTCAGAATACGTCGCGGTAAAGATTTGCTCTGCGTCTACTGCCACGAGGAATATTCAGACCCGAACGACTATCGGGACCATATGGACGAATACCACAAATCGTTCACAGTTTCTACCGCGTTCGCGCACTGTGCCAAAGGGAAAGATTACTTAAAAGTGGACCTCACTAACCTCAAATGTAGAATATGCTTCACGCCGTGTGATAATTTGAAAGAGATCGCCGCGCACATTCGCGACGCGCACGGAATGGCTCAAATCAATACGGATTTCGACATCGCAATGCACCCGTATCGTTTGGATGGCGATAAATGGATCTGCGCTCTTTGCGATACCAAATTCGCGTCGCTCGCACAACTCTGCAGGCACATGACCTCTCACTATCAGAAATACACTTGCGACGTGTGCGGGCGCTTGTATTTGACCAATGAGGCGTTGAAGTACCACACTCGTTGCAGTCACTCCGGAGGTAATTCGTGCAGGAAGTGTTGGACTGAATTCCCGACGCTGGAAATGAAGAGGGAGCATGTTAAAACGTCCAAATCCTGCTGGCCGTTCTGTTGTACCGCGTGCGGGGAGCGGTTCGTTTCATGGGAAAAGAAACAACATCATCTCAAGGAAGTGCACGGCCGAGAGCAACGGGCGTATCCGTGTCCCGACTGTGAGCAAGTTTTCAGCAGTCGGAAACCGTTCTACAGACATTACACTTTAGTGCACAGCGACAACTGCTACAAATGTCCGTGTTGCGATCTTAAATTCAGCACCAAGAACCAAATGGAGGACCACAGATTCGGGCACACGGGCGAGAAACCGTTTCGTTGCGACGTGTGCTCGAAAACGTTCTCCAGGAAGAAAAACCTCGAACAGCACCTGTGGATCCATAGAGAAAATAAACGTTTCGTGTGCCTTATTTGTGAGAAGCAGTTCGCACAGAAGGTCAGCCTTAACGGACACATGAAGTCCCATCACCCAGAGATAGAATTTAAAATGTAAACGAGGAACGGATTTGAGACATTTTGTTGTGTTTAGGCAAATTTTAAAATAAACTCTTGAAATGGATTGCGTGACTGATTTTAATGAAAACCCTGAACGGTAGCTGTATTTACGGTAGGCTGGTGCATATTGGTTGTGAAATTGACCAATTTCTTTTTTGTTTTTAGGGTCCACATTGGAAATTCGTGGGCGTAGGGAGAATGACACTGAGAGAAAGAAAATCGTTCTCGTATATCAGACGCCGCAGCGGCGTAACGCGGAACTAATACTCAGACATTCCACCGCCTACCCGTTTAAGACGCGATTTAGTCAGATACTGTGCGCCTTTTGCCACGAGGAATACGCTACCCTGTCCAGTTTGCGGCATCATATGCGAGCGGACCACGTCGACACGGACTTTAAAAACGTTTTCTATAGAGCGAAGGATAATCTCATCAAAGTGGACATAACTGATTTGAAATGTAATATATGTCGGCAAGATATAACGGATGTCGATACGTTGATGGGTCACTTGTCTAGAGAGCACAATAAGCCCGTTAGGTTCAACGCGCGGTTTGGTGTTCTGCCTTACAAACAGGACGCTGTCGAGCGGTGGGTGTGCGTGTACTGTCAGAAGACGTATCTAGAGTTCATACAGTTCAAGCGGCACATAGCTACGCATTTCATGAACTTCAGTTGCGACAAATGCGGCACAACTTTTATTTCCGAGCACGCGTTACGAGATCATCTGCGGCAAGTGAAATGCTTTAGGACTGCGTACAAACCGCGGAACGGGAGGGTGTTGAAGCCGCGAACTAATGCCGAGATAATTCTCCAGTGCTCCACGGCTTGTCCATTCAGGACGTGGAAGAGCAACTTCAGCTGCGTGTTCTGTAGGGTTCAGTCCGGCGACCCGAGTACTCTGCGAGCGCATATAGTCACTAGACACGAGAATTATGACGTGCAAGCTGCGTTCTATAAAAAGCTGGGTAAAGAGTTCCTCAAGATCGATATAACGGATCTGCAGTGCAAACTGTGCTTCATGCCGATTGAGAATTTCGAAAATTTAACGTACCATCTGAAGAACGATCACCAACAGCCGATCAACTCGGATGCCCAGTTGGGAGTTCTGCCTTTCAGACTGAACGACGGATCGATATGGAAATGCACGATGTGCCCTAACGAGTTCAAGGATTTCGTCTCCCTTAATAAACACACTTCAGAGCATTTCCAGAATTATGTTTGCGATACTTGCGGCGAGGGTTTCATTACGGAATCCGCTATGATCGCCCACACGAAGGTACCGCACGAAAACAAGTACAACTGCAGTCGATGTGTGGCGACGTTCTCGACTCTCGACGAGCGGAATGTGCACGTAAAAACACAACACACTTCTACACCCTACATGTGCGTGTACTGCAAGGACAAGCCGCGGTTCGCGAACTGGGAGTTGCGGAAGAAACATCTGATGGAAGTCCACAACTATAAGACTGGAGCCGATAAATACGAATGCACGACCTGTCAGAAGTCCTTCAAAACTCGCTCGGGGAAGTACAACCACATGGCGAGGACTCACAGGCTGAAGAAGGACACGGAGTTGAACTATCCGTGCCACAGCTGCCCGAAAGCTTTCACTACGCAACTGTTCTTGGATAAGCATGTTGCGAAAAAACACTTCGACGTCTGATGCTCTTTATAAATGAAACCCCTTCTACTACTATAATGCTTACATGTAAATATTGTCTCCGAGTGTCCATAACATCTAACACGTAAAGAGAGACGCTTACTGTAGAGACGGGATGCATTGGAATAACAATAATGATATGGTTCTTTCTTTTTTAGGGCCAACAAAGGATAGCGAAGGGGACATAGAGAAAGAGAGAAAACAAAAAATGAGGTTGTTCGAAAGATCCGTTAAGCAGAACCCCCTCCGACAGAACGCCGTGATGGTTCTCAAATATTCCACCGCTATACCTTTTAAGACACGGTTCAATAGGATCCTCTGTTCCTACTGCTACATCGAATTCGAAACTATAGAAAGTCTGAGAGACCACGTGAAAACTAAACACGCGAAAGTAGATTACAACAGCGCTTTCTATAAAGTAGTCGATGACCTGAAAATTGACATAAGCAACTTCAAATGTAATCTGTGTATGCAAGACGCCGACAGCGTGGAGGCGTTTATGACCCACTTGTTACGCGAGCATGGAAAAGCCGTGAATTTTGAGATACCCTTCGGGGTATTGCCGTACCGCCAGAACGAGGCCGGCGAATGGCTATGCCTGTACTGCAAGAAGGAGTTCGTGGGCTTCTCGGAAATGAACGGGCACTTGCGCAGTCACGCGACGATATTCACATGCGAACAGTGCAGCGCGACCTTCCTGTCATACCACGGCCTCAAGCAGCACGAACGTGGCTTTCGTTGTGAGAAATCCGGCTACAAACCGCGATTCGGCCTGGCGTTACGGCAGAGGCATAACACGGAAATCATCTTGCAGTGCTCCACCGCCTGGCCGTTTAGAACGTGGGCCCAGAACTTCAACTGTTCGCTCTGTCGCGTCCAGGCGCACGACCCGAACGGTCTCCGAGCTCACATGGCGTCGCGTCACGCTAACTATGACGTGAAGCGTGTCTTCAGCAGGAAACTGCGAAAGGAATACCTGAAGCTGGACCTCACGGATTTGAAATGTAAACTCTGTTTCGTAGCCATCGACTCGCTAGATAATCTGGTGTCCCATTTGAAGAACATCCACAAGCAACCGATCGACGACGACGTGGAGCTGTCAGGGGTGATGCCGTACAAACTGAACGACGGATCGAACTGGCATTGCGCCATATGCGGTAGCCGATTCTCCGACTTCAAAGGCCTTAACAAACACACGGTGGAGCACTATCAGAACTACGTGTGTGACACTTGCGGAGATGGATTCATGACTGAGGCGGCTCTCAGGGCCCACGCCAAGATACCTCACGATAACAAATACAGCTGCCGCAGATGCAAAGCGACGTTCCAGACGCTGGAAGAGAGGAATGTCCATATCAAAACGCAGCATCCCTTACCGTATTTGTGCGCGTACTGCAAAGAGAGACCTTTGCCGAGGTTCGCGACGTGGGAGCTGCGGAAGCGGCATCTCCTCGAGGTGCACAACCTGAGGCCGGGCGCGGAGATGTACGAGTGCACGACTTGCCACATGATGTTCAAGTCGCGCTCGCAGAAGTACCACCACCACGTGAAGGTGCATCGCTCCAAGGAGACGGAGCTGGGGTTCTCGTGCGAGCACTGCGCTAGAGGCTTCGCGTCGAAGCTCGCTCTGGATAAACACGTGGCAAAGAAACATTTCCATGTCTGATGTTGTGTTATGGAGATATTCAGACGACAGTTAGGGAGCCCAAAAATAAAACAAAAACTATGGGTCGTTTATTTGTTGTGGTCATCCCGGAATTTTGGTCTTTGAACGTTTTTCTTGCTGCTAAGACATTTTTAAACAAGACTTTTTGTTAGGGCTACATGATGAATTTTATAATGATTTTGGATGCATATGCGAATACAGAGGCTTTAATTTGCAAAATAGACTTTGCATTTACATTTAAAAAACTTCGGTTTAAAGAGACATCGGTTTTGATTGAAAATAGCTGAAGCTGAACTTAATTCTCAAATAATAGATATTAGCTAGTAGCTTATTTAAAAGTTAATCCAGGGTATAATCTATCACCATTACAATTTTCAACCAAATCAGTTCAGTAGTTGCGGCGTGAAGGAATTACAAACATACAAGTAAATTCATGCCTTTATAAAAATTGAATAATGTTATTACATTTAGCTTTATTGCAATATTCAGTTATGAAAATTGATGTTTGGTTAATTCTTACCTATACAAAAAAAAATGTTTTTATTTAATGAATAGTACGTACCTAATATTATTTATTCGGTGGTAATATTGTTATTGGTTTCTTCTAATAAATCCAACACATTAAACTGCATATTTGTAAATATCTAGTCGATAAATCAATTAATTGTAGCTACAATCAATAATTATGTATCTGCCGTTTAATTAAATGATTTCCATAGTATTTAAATATGTTATTAAAATTACGCTTAGTCTACGTATGTAGCTACACGTATGAATAAATTAAATATAAGTATTAAAATATGTTATGACTTTTATTTAGATCTTCAAAATAATTATCAAAATAATATTTGATCAAGGTTATTCAGGAAAAATATTCACGATGCAAGCTTTAATATAGCAGTAAGGTATTTGAATATTTTTTATTTTTTAAGGCTTGCGTCTATTGGCGCGAATATGTGTTTTTAAAAATGCTATCTATGCCCGTATAGACAGAGTTGCAATTCCAGAGCTAGGCCTACATTTCATTCTTCAAACTTAACGTAACAATCATATCCAAAAACTCTCTGAAACTCGGAGATTTAACCGGCTTAGTTTTTTTAGTAATTAGGTAAAACGTCGTTTTTCTGTTATATTCTTCCGCGACGCTGCAGCCTTCAACTTATTCGTGAGAGTGAGAAAGACAAAAACAAATTCTACTACTGATATAATATTCTCTTACTGATCTTTGTGACATTTTCAAAACACGTTTAACAAAAGCTTTGAACTTATCCAGTGCCATGGTAAATACAATCAAATCGATACGAGCCAAGGATTGCTTGATGCGTGCGTCAATAATAATAGATATAAATAATAATATATGATGGACGATGCGGAAGAATTGACGAAAGTTTTCTGTTTTTAGGAGAACGCGCTCAAACAGAAAACGAGAGCTCTTTAGAAATAGAGACGACAGAAAAGTTTCATTTAGGTGTCACTTTAAAAGTTGAAAAGCGCCGATATCAGAGAAGCGCGAGGGCTGAAGCGAGGTTCGTTACCAAGAAGAACGCCAGCGCCTTGCTGGAGTGCTGGTCTCTGTGTCCCTTCCGATGGAAGAGGAACAGGTTCAAATGCGCATACTGCGAGGAGCACTTCACGGACTGCACAGAACTGAGGGCCCACGTCAGGCAGTGCGCGACGCAGCACAGCGTGAAAGACATATACAGCAAATTCAAAGAAATGAGCCTCATTAACGTCGATATCACTGACGCTTCCTGTAGAGTATGCGCATTACCATTCCGCGAAATCAATGAAATGCGTCACCATGCGCTGGAGCATGGCTACGACATCGATACGACACATCCAGATGGCGTACTCCCCTTCTGCTTGGACAAGGAGTCGTGGCGCTGCGTTATTTGCGGCGAGACGTTCAACAACTTCCTCAAACTCTACGAACACATGAATGTGCATTACCAGCATTACATATGCGCGACTTGCGGCAAAGGATACATGACCGCGCCTCGCTTGAGGAAGCATTCGGAGGTCCACATCAAAGGGACCTTCCCATGCGACAAATGCAAGAGGGTCTTCACGATGCGCGCTGCAAGGGATTACCACAAGAGTCACGCTCACGCTAAAGGGCCCCGGTACGAGTGTCCCCAGTGCAAAATGAGGTTCGGAGGATATTACGAGAGGATGAATCACCTCAACGAAGCACACAGAGAGAAGGAAGTCGCCTACAAATGCGCCCACTGCGAGCTGTCGTTCAAAACCAGCGGGAAGCGCGCAGCTCACGTGAAATCCATCCATTTCCCCCAACAGCGGAACTTCTCTTGTCCGTTCTGCAAATGGTTCTTTAAAACTGGCTATGAGTTGAAACGGCATATAGTTAAACATACGGGGGAAAGGAATTTTTGTTGCACGCAATGCGGGAAGACGTTTCCGAGGAACAGAGCGCTGCGGAAGCATTTGAAAACACACGAGGATCTCAACTGTAAATGGTGTGGGGTTATGTTCAACCAGAGAGCGCTGCTCGTGGAACATTTTCAAAGTAATCATCCGGAGATAAGCGATTTTATGCTCTCCGGTTTGGAGAAGATCTAAAATAAAAGGCACTTCCTTTAAGTATAAAAACGATAAACGGAGAATCTATTTGTATTTATGAGTATGAAAACTATTAAATAAATGTATTACTATTTTAGGAGAATATTTTTCATAAAAAACCTTCGATTTAAGAAAAATGCATGGCTTCGGGTTATGGCAGCTGGTCTGGCAATGGAGTAACAAAAGTGTTATTTTGTTTTTAGGTTCCGCACACGCGGATTCGGGGGATGTAGTGATAGGAGTTAAACGTATTAGGAAGTTAAAGGAAAATGTCTGCGCGAGGCAAATGCGTCGGAGGCGACGCGCTAACAACGAACTTCCCGAGGAGTCCGAGAAACGCATCGCGAAGACGATGATGCGCAAAAACGCGATGACCATTCTTGAATGTTCCACGGCGTGGGCCTTCCGTTGGTTCCAGAGTGCATTCTATTGCTCGTATTGCGATGCGAAATTTGTGGAGCCACATCTCTTGCGTGACCATGTCAATTCTCTCCATTTAAACGATGCCCCAACAAAAAGAATCTTCTCGAAACTAACTGAAAACAACATGGTTAAGGTTGAAGTTACAAACTTAAAATGTAGGCTGTGTCATTATCAATTAGAGAACATTGATGCCTTGAAAAAACATTTATTATCAATCCATGAGAAATCATTTCATGTGGATTTCAATGATGGTGTTCTGCCGTTTAAACTGGAGTCAGATAGATTTAACTGTCAAAAATGCCCGCTGCATTTCACAAGTTTTGCCAAGATCAATGAACACATGAACACACACTATCAGAACTATATTTGCGACACGTGCGGGAAGGCTTTCGTGTCTAAATCGCGGTTCAGGACACACGTCCAATCGCACGAGGTCGGGAGCTTTCCTTGTGGCGATTGTGAGGAAGTTCTGGACACTAGAGCCGCTAGGATGTGCCATAAACTGCGAGTACACAAGAAAGGTATACGTTACACATGTCCCAGATGCCCCGAGGTCTTCACAACGTATTACGCGAGAGCAAAACACTTGGTAGAAGCACACGATCAACAGAAGAGGAGTTATGAGTGTTCCGCCTGCGGGAAGTCGTTCGAGACGAGCTGTAAGCGAGCAGCACACATACGCGTAACCCACAAACCTTTAGAAAAGAGATACGACTGCCCGCAATGCTCATGGTACTTTTTAAGTAAATCCAAACTAAAAAGACATGTGATGACGCATGAAAATGTTAAAAACACAGTAGAGAGTCTCTCGAACGACTAAGAAAGTTGGTCTTTTTATTTCTAGGAGCAGAAGACAAAGAAGACTCGGACCTTAAAAGGACAGTCGCAATTAAATGGAAAAGGAAACCACGAATAAAGGATGAGAGAGCAAACGCTGCCATTATACTGAAACATTCAAACGCAATCCCCTTTAGATGGATGCGTGGAAAGTTTATGTGCGCTTACTGCCCTAAGTTATGCGCAGACCTAAACGAAATTAGGTACCATTCTAAAGCACATAACAAACTTGATATTATTGATAAACCAACAGCGCGAAACTCGGTCCCTTTTAAAGTGGATATAACAAGTTTAAAATGCAGTTCATGTGACATTAGTGTCAATAATTTAGATGATCTAAAAACACACCTTCAAACAGAGCATAAAGTAGAATTCCACGCTGATTCCGGTGATGGAGTAACACCTTTTATTTTAACCGGCTCTGAATACAGGTGTGTCGTTTGTGACGTGGTTTTCGAAGCGTGCTGGAATCTCTTGACTCACATGAACGTTCATTACCAAAGTTTCATTTGCCACGCGTGCGGGAAGGGCTATTCGGCTCAACACAAGCTCCGTACGCATCGGAAGGAGCACGAATCCGGTGCTTTTAAATGCCCCAAATGTAGTTTAGTGTTTAAGAATCGAGTATTGAAGAATAGGCACGTTGCTCTGACACATGGGAGTAAGAAAAGGTATCGCTGTCCAGTATGCGACGTGCACTTAGATTCTTGCCATTCCCGCTCCGTGCATTTAGCTAAAGTACATGGTCAGAAGAGGGAGTATAAATGTAGTCTGTGTCCAGCTATTTTCGGTACTGGAGCAAGTCGGTATTCTCATTTGAGGAGAGTACATAACATGGGTATGAAAAGATCGGTTTTATAAGAAACTGGAATTCTATTTTTGTTTATTTACTTATATGGAAATTCTTATAAAAAGTATTTGAGAATATAATTCCTTGTAGCCTGAATAAAGGTCCTCAGATTCACAATTAATATCGTTTTATTCTTATATCACCCACGCCTTTACGTCCTTACTTTCGCACAATGAAACTTATACATAAGCTTGGTACAACATTGATACAAAGAAAATAAGCGCCAACGATGACTTAATAATAAAAACTTAGATTTCATAAATGGTACTTACAAGTAAAACTCAGGCAGTAACGTCGCCTAAATAAATGAGAAATAGATGATCAAATTCAAAAATAAAAAGACAACCATCCGACTTTCGAGTAATATATACTCGAATGCCATGGGTAAATATACGCCTTCTTAAATAAGCTTCTACTTCACACATCAAGAAAGCTTCTGATAGTGTTTTCTTTTTGTTTTAGGGACGGGTTTGAACTTAATATGGAAACGGCGACGCAGGGTATATAACGATCAAAGGCATAATGCCGCCATAATTCTAGAGCACTCTAACGCATGCCCCTTCAGGTGGAAGCGGGGTGCCTTCGCGTGCGCCTACTGTCCGAGGACATTCGGGAATTTTGACGATGTCTACAACCATTCGAGGGAGCACTCCGATCGTCTAGCAGCTATGCAACACGCCCGGCCTTATGACACTGTCAAAGTAGACGTTACCGACCTGCAGTGTACGATATGCGACGACAAAATGACCGATTTGACCCACCTAAAAGAACACCTAATCAACCAGCACCAACAGCCGATAGCAAACCATTTGGACATAGGAGTGACCCCGTTCCTCTTGCGTAACAAAGAGATGATTTGCGTCCATTGCTCGCAGCGGTTCTCTCTATTTTCCAACCTCAATAGCCATATGAACGAGCACTATCCCAACAACATTTGTTTCCATTGCGGCAAGTCATTCGCGGCCGCGCATCGCTTGAAAGCTCATCAGCTCACCCACGCTACCGAAGACCAGACGTACAAATGCACCAAATGTGACGAAGTGTTCGCGACAAAGATCTTGAGGAATTATCACATCAAGTCAAAGCACCTACCGATAAATCCTTACAGATGTCCATACTGCAATCTGTCTTTCAAACGCTATGGGGACAGGGCGCGGCATTTAAAGGAGTTACACGACCAGAAAGTGGAGTACCCTTGCCATTTGTGTCCAGCGGTTTTCTGTTTATCTGACCAGAGGACCAAGCATATACGAAACGTTCATATAAAGAATAAGCAATTCCAGTGCGATTATTGTCCTAGTAAATTCGTTACAGCAGGACAGTTAAAAAGCCATATGATCAAACATACGGACTTGAGGGAATTTCAGTGCGATGTTTGCAAGAAATGCTACGCGAGGTCTAGGACGTTGAAGGAGCATATGCGAATACATAACAACGACAGAAGATTCGTTTGCGGATATTGCAATAACGCCTTCATCCAGAAGTGCAGTCTCAAAAGTCATTTGAAGACGCACCACCCGAATGCAGAGATGTCCAAGACATCGATTGATTGATTTTGTTTATACGTTACATTCTCTGAATATAAATGACTTGGATATTACTTTTGGTTTTTATTTTTGACAAGGTTCCTTAGTCATTCTTTATCTCTGGCTTTTAAAAAGCATCGTTTCGGTCATATTTATGATACAAAATCAAGTATACTTTATTCTGAAGATATGAGTAGTTCAAAGAAGAGTAATGAAAGTATGTAGCGTATCTATTTTATGTACACAAATTATTGTATTATTGACGTTAGAAGGATTTCGGCATTACAAGAAGACCCTATATCGGATGTTTTTCTATTTTTAGGAAGAAAATCGGCAGTGCTTGAAATAAAACAGGAATTGGAGATAAGTACTGAGAACAACGATCTGCTCGGTGTGGCGAGACCTAAAGAAATTGATCGCCGAGCAGAGGGCAATGCCCGACGAGCGGCATTTAGGAAGAATATAAAGTTAATCATGTCCACCTGCACGGCCTGTCCATTTAAGTATAGAAAAGGCACCTACCTGTGTTTCTTTTGCAAGAGCACATTTCTAGAACCGGAGAAACTTAGAGAGCATACGCAGGCATCGCATACAGACTTGATGTTTAAACTCAAAAAGTACGAGCCTCTCAAAATGGATTTCGCAACGACACTCTGCCGCCTTTGCGGTATACAAATAAACGACTATTCAGCGTTAAAATCACATCTAAACGAGCACGGAAAAGTTCTGGACGAAACGTACGGAGACTCCGTATTGCCGTACAAGTTGATCAGAGACGAGCACCGTTGTCAGATCTGCGGAAAGCGGTACGAAATGTTCCTCAGCCTCCACAAGCACATGAACGATCACTACGAGCACTTCATTTGTGAGACGTGCGGCAAAGCGTTCGTGACCATGCAGCGGATGTTGAACCATTCGCGCACGCACGAACGGAGGGACTTTCCCTGCAAGCGTTGCGGGGAAAACCTGCCGTCGTACGCGAGTCTTTACGCGCACACGGCGAAAGTCCACCGCTCTAACAAGAGGTACAAATGCCCGATATGCGACGAGAAATTCGCGTCTTATAAATACAGGATGAAGCACTTGAACACGATCCATGGGGAGAAAACCGCGTTATTCCCTTGTCCGTCATGCCCGAAGGTTTTCGATCTCTGCAGCCGACGCACCGCGCATATTCGGTCACACCATTTGCAAGAGAGGAACCACGGCTGCACCGTTTGCGGGATGAAGTTCTTCAGTAATTACGAGCTACAAGAGCACAGCATCAAGCACGAGGGCGCGAGGATATACCAGTGCGACGTCTGTAAGAAGGCCTACGCCAGGTTGAAGACATTGCGCGAGCATATGAGGATACACAACAATGATAGGAGATTCGTTTGTCCAGTATGCGGACAGTCGTTCATTCAGAAGTGTAGTTTGAAGCAACACGTGAGAGTGCACCATCCTATACAAGTTAAGGCCGATGTGTTTTGAGATCTTCAATGCATTGAATATGTCTGAATTTATCCTTGTTCTGGCCTAGGCCATATTTTTTGATGTTGACGCCTTCGCTTGTTGCAACAGATAAAAGTCGAGTATTATAAGTGCCATGGTGACAGGCGTTTATGAATGCGTTTCTTCTTCTTCAAGGCTATTGCTATTTCTTTAACCAAATACGTTTGTTACAATTTTTTTAATTTAAACATACAATACTATCACCAATGACAATCGGTAAATTGATGCATGCGTTCTGACAATAACATTAGACTATTCATTAACTCACACAAATATGCGCAAAACTCACACAGATTTTAAATTTAATCTTATTTGTACAGTATTATTTTTACAATACCATATGTTTTTTTATTCGTAAGCTATTTCTATTGAAATTACTTCGAAATAAAGCTACAATTTATGCGCCTTTACCTTTAATCTTGCTGTCTACAAAATTCCTTTTTTGTCCTTAATTTATATTTATTAGTAGACTTACAATGTCTTGATGAACCTTCATTAAAAGTTTATAATCTAACTATTTAAAATGAATAAACAATGTATATGATTGAGTTTTCTGTGAAAGAAGAACTAGGAAACCTATAATAGATGTAACGAGTATGGTGAGCGTATGGGAGAGACATGTGGTTAATCTATAAATGCATCTAAGTGAATAAGTGATACATGCGTTTTAAGAATTTTACGCTCATGCAAATGTGTTTGTTATTTTAGGTCAAATTGAGGACGATAATGGCGTAGACACATTAAAACGAGATATACACAATGAAAACGTAAAGAAACTAGCAGAGCTCAAGTCTACAAAAGCAAAGAAGAGGAATTTGTTTCTACTGCTTCAGAATACGGGAATTTTTCCATTTAGATGGATGAAGAATTTATTTATATGCGTGCACTGCGACAGTCAGTTTACAGACCCGGAGCTTTTGAGGCAACATCACAATTTCAACCACAACTCACCGACACTCGCTGAATTAAAGGCAGCAATACCAAAACTGAAGAAACACGAACTAGTTAAAGTCGATATAACCAATCTAAATTGTAAACTTTGCGACGAAGTAGCTACAAGTTTCAATAACCTAAAGCACCACCTAATAGACAGGCACAATTTTAAAGATGACCTGGTAACGGACGACGGCGTCCTCCCGTTCAAAATAAGTAAAAACAACTACTCGTGCGCAATCTGCGAAGTGAAATTCGACGAGTACAAGACTCTGAACCACCACATGAATGTGCATTACCAGAATTTTATTTGCGAGCAGTGCGGCTCGGGATTTATAACTCCGGATCGTTTGAGGACTCATGCGTTTTCTCACGAAACAGGGACGTTCCCCTGTCCGAGCTGCGACAAAGTGTTTCGATCGATGAACGCAAGGAACGAACACCACGCGTCCGTCCACAAGCAAGTGAAGCGACACCGCTGTCCGTATTGTCCGGAAATGTTCAGGAATTACTTCCAAAGGAACAAGCACATAACGGCAGTCCACGGGATGAAATTGAAAGACTTCAAGTGCACCACTTGTCCCAGGGTGTTCACCACGAGCGGGAAATTAAGGTTTCACGTGTCGACTGTGCATTTGAAGATCAAGAGGCACGCTTGCCAAATGTGCGAGTGGAAGTTCTACTCCACGACAGAATTGAAGGATCATATGGTCAGGCATGGCGGAGAGCGCAAATACAAATGCAACGTTTGCGCCAAGGCGTACGCGAGGAAGTATACGCTTAGGGAGCACATGAGAATCCATGAAAACGACAGACGTTTCGTGTGCACCGTATGCGGAGGCTCGTTCGTTCAGAAATGCACTTTGAAACACCACGTTAAGGTCAATCATCCGTCGGTCAAGACTGAGTTCGAAAACAATCATTTAATAATGACTGATTCCTGATAATTATTAATGTTGATTTAACTTCTACCGCGTCGTTTATATCGTATCACGATTGAATAAAACTTACTTATGCAATGTCCATCCAGCATTCTATCTGTGATAAAATTGGTTTTATTTCTCTACGTAAACATGTCCTTCAATTCAATTAACGTAGTGTATGTGGAGTTGAAATTTGAAACTAATTTGCACATAACTGTTACACCTAAGTCACTGCATGTAAGACGTAGAGGGGTAAAAGTACAAAGATTTGTTTCTGTTTTTAGGCGCGGACTCTTTACCGACGGATAGGCCGAAGCCGGCTAAACGAATAGTTCCACTGTTTCAAGTGGCCTACGATCGGAGCCTCTGTAAACCTTTGGGGACCGTGACCGCCTTCAGAAAGTTGACCCTGCGAGACAGGACTCGTATACCGTCGCCTTCGTCTGACAGATATCAGACACCGTCGCGCAGTCCGTCACCGTTACCCGTAGTCCGAAGGGATCCAGTCCATGTTTCGGGACCTCCAGTTAAAATCGCACCTGCAGAAAAAGTTACACTACCCAGAGACTCGGATTATCGTCAAAACGCCTTAACACTGTTCGAATTCTCTACGGTCTATCCGTTCGTGTATGGCAACAACAAGTTTAAATGCTTCGTTTGCACCGAGCATTTTCAAGAAACTTCGCTCTTAAGATACCACATGAAGGAACAACACACGTCGTTCGCATCTCTAAAACGATTAGTCAACAATAAAAGGGAGAACATCCTCAAAGTGGATGTGGGTGAGCTGGAATGTAAAGTGTGTGCAGCGAAGCCGAAGGACTTAATGCAGTTGAAGCATCACCTGAAAGAAGACCACCAGAAGATTATAGACCCGGAATTGCAGGATAACTTGATACCCTTTAAGTTGGAACTGGAAGATGGTGTATACAAGTGCGTTATGTGCGAGAAGGCATTCGTGAAAGTGCGGATTCTGATGATCCACATGAACGTGCACTTCAGCAACTATAGCTGCGAGATCTGCGGGTCTGGGTTCATGACGTTGCGATTATTGAAGAAGCACTTAGAAGTGCACGAAACTGGGAATTTCCCTTGCGACAGATGCAACAAATCCTTCAGCACATCCTATAAGAGGACCTTGCATATTAGGGGCGTGCATCTCAAGCAGTATCCGCGACGGTGTCCCATATGCCCAGAGCGGTTCAATTCCAACTATACAAGGACCATACATCTCCAAGACGTCCACAACCAATCCACAAGAGTCCACAAGTGCGAGACTTGCGGGCGTGGATTCAACCTCCGTTACCATTTGATATGCCACAACAGATCTGTGCACTTGCAGGAAAGGAACCACCAGTGCAAAGTCTGCTTGCAGCGTTTCTGTAACAAGGAGACGCTGAAACGGCACATGGTGATTCACACGGGAGAGAAGAATTACAAATGCGATATGTGCGGGATGGCGTTTTTGCGGCGTAAGAACTTAAGAGACCATTTGCGACTCCACAATACCGCCTAATCGATTCCTGATAATAGTAGTTTATGGTACAAGTGAGTAAAGTTGATGATTACCGCTGAGGTATTGAGACCCAAGCCATTAGGTGAGGGTCTTAAGATAGCCGAGGACGGTAATCATTAATACTCACGTGTATCATACGACGTTTTTCAACACACTTGTGAATAAAATAATGCTATAAATAATTTTATTTAGTAGATAAAATTAAAAAACACGTCTAACTCACTAGTGAATAATAGTAATGAAAAAATCACAGTTTGTGATTATAGGTGTCATTATGTGCCTAATTGTGGTGAAATTGGAGCCACTTTATGAGCAAGTGTGTTGAAAAAGAAATTATCATGACAATCAATGTGATTCTCTTATATCACATCTAGTAACAATGTTTATTTTGGTTTCACCGCCGCCCTCAGTCGATTGTTTAAATTTTATCAAGGTATAGGATAGGTAGATCAATTCACAAAGACGCCAGTCGCGAATCACTCCTTCACAATCGCTTATATTTCGTGCAATTCCTAAGGAGCTGGTGGTGCGCGCACAGACTTGTATACTAAAGACAGGGCGAACAGCGCGAAAAAATGTCGCCAGTTTAAGGGAGCAAGAATGAACTATTTTGCACCCCCCCCCCAGCAGTAGTCAGTATAGGTACATAGGTAAAGACCTATTCCTTTTTTTTTAATTAATAATAATATTGCAGGCAAGGTGACCACAGACACATAGATAAAAAAAAATAAAAAAATAAAATGTATTTCGCAGGAGTTTAGACAGATGTCGCTACATTTTCTTGTATGAAGAACGTTTACTTAAAATGTTCGGATGGGCGTATCTTGACTATTTTTATCTATTGGTGCGCGCCTTCGTAGATTGAACTACCTACCACTAATAGCACTAACTTATAGTTACTACAAACTGCTAACTCGCCGCACTAAAACGTTTGTTACATTTCTATGATTTAAGAGTCCTGTGAACTACAGGTGTGTGTCTCCATTCATTCAAAATACCAAATCATTTGTAATTCGTGCATATTTCGATCATGTTGTGGTGTTATATTCGGGATATAAAATTACTACTATATGAACCCGAATAACACCACAAAATGCTCGAAATTTGCACGAATTACAAATGATTTTGGTATCACGAATGTATGGGAGACATCGTGGGTGGATTTCCTTATTCATTTATTTTGGATGTTGTAACAAATCTTCTCTAAAATAGAGCCAATTGTTGATTTATTGTAATTTTTTAGTACACGACAATGATCAGTTATCTCAGAAAAATGACTCGAATCTTTATAGGAATTACGTATTTTAAGATTATTATGAGATTATAGTAAATTTAAGATAGTAGTAATATTATTATAATTTATTTTTAAACAAATAGAGAAAGAAATACATTTTTTATGTTCACCGTTTGGTTTCAATTTAAGATTCAACTTCTGTTTATTATTTTAGTCTTAGAATATTATTTGAATGAGCAGCTATTGTATATTTACCACCTAACAAATAAACGTGAAGCATCGGTTGAATAGAACTCTCTCTCTGCTTGCTTGGGACTCTGCTGCCTTTATCTCTCTCTGTCATCAATAATTTGGCATTCGAAGGAAAAAGACAAATCAGAGTATAACTATTCCACCTCTATTTCAAGTTTATTTGTATGGGGTTAGTATTTATCTAAAACGGCTTTAAAGATTCGGATGTAATTTTGTATTACAAAAAGATTTTTGCTTTCTTGCTTGCTTTGTCCCACTGCTGGGCATTGTCTCCTGTCAAAATGAGAGCTAGGCTGTAGCCCACCACGCTGGCCAAGAACGGTTTGGTGGGCTTCACATACATTTGAGTACTGAACTCTCAGTAAATACCTAGATCCCCTCACGACGTTTTCCTTCACCGCTATGCGAGTTATATTATACTAGTAGGGCGCGTGGGGCGCGGGCAACATGTGGCCCGCGTGCTGTCGTCCCCCCTATTTGCCTCTTTAACATCCGCCATACACTTTCTATGGTAAAAAAAAATTCCGCCATATTAGATTTTATTTTCTATCTATCGCGTAGACCTTCGGGTCCTGATCAACTCTTCTCAAGAAACCGTTCTTCCATCTTTTATACTTTTCGAGATGGACACCGATGAAGTTTGTGCCATCTTGAATCCGCCATTTTGAACTTTTTTTCAGCTAACTGCCAATTGGATGATGTTTCGAGTGACATTTGGTCGAGCACCCCCCACTTATCTTCAATACCCTCCCTGTGCTCTTCACCCATCTCCGAAATCCTCAATCATCAGCTCTCTCCGTATTTTTCCTCCGAATGAATTTTTTTCTTCTATACGACCCCATCCGTGAAAAAAAAAATTTCATACAAAATTGTTCAGGAGAGGTGATCAATCAATGAGTGAGTGAGTGAGTGAATCAGCACGAGTAGCTATATATATAGTAATTTAGTTTTTCACAACACAGTACAGTAGCCGGTGAATAAGTTGAACCCCGCGCAGAACACAATTTCGGCGGTCAACTGAGGTGCAGTATGAGGGGAGGAAGTGCGTAAGTCGAGTCGCGAGGATATGTACCTGACAGTCCCCTGCCATTTTGGATCAATTTAATTGCCGCGTACTATACTTGTTTTACATTCTTCACTTTCCCCCCCTCGGGTTAAGTAATGTCTGGGTTGCCTTCATATGTTCTCGCGATAAACATTCTAAATAAACTTCGTCAAAAGTACTTCGACTACATTATATTATTGATAGATAGAAAATTCTTTACTGTACACCAAAAAAAAAACGAAAAAAAAATTGTGTTAACATAAACAGGGAATCAAATGTACAAATATACCTAGTGGCCTTATCGCTACACACTCATACTATTAAAGTCTTAGTTATCAGTGAAATAAAGTTATTCTTTACTACAGAAAATTATTCTTTTCTAGGCGTCATCATAGAAACAGATTCATCGATAATCATAAAAGATGATGACGGGACTGCGATCCAACTCAAAATACTCAAGAATCCAATTGATATTCAAGAACTCATCTACGAAAACGAAGGTGATAATGAAGAACAAAGTAAAGCCCTTATCTTTAAAGACACATATGCAAATAGACGAAAGAAGAGGAAGACAATTCCTACAGAAACAATAAAAAGTAGTACAGAAAACGTTCCTGTGTCAATTTTAAAAGAACCCTTATCACTAGATGGAATGGCAATCGGTCAAAAAATTGATATCAGACACATAGCGTTTAATACAATGAATAAGGCACCAACAAGGAAATCACCAAAAGGAAAGACTTTAGACTTAGATCAGCAAACAATGAAAGAAAACGCTTTGACTCTGTTTGAGTCTACTTACGTGTACCCTTTTATTCACGCGAGTAATAAATATAAATGCTTCGTTTGTGCCGAAGTGTTTTTGGATACAACTCTTTTACGGCAACATTCAATAACCGGTCATACTGCGAAAGATTACAGAATCGAATTGAACAACAGAGTCCGAGACAAAATTTTGAAAGTTGACGTAACTTTACTGCAGTGCAGGATTTGTGAAAGCGTTTCTCCAAATCTTCAGGCATTAAAGATCCATTTGAAAGATGATCACGACAAGAAGATCGATCTAGAATGCAGAGGAAACATGATTCCCTTTAAACTAGGTGGCGATGACTTCCAATGTCAAATATGTGATGAGAAGTTTCTCAAGCTTCGGCTATTAATAATCCATATGAGCAAACACTTCAATAACTACAGCTGCGAGAACTGCGGTGCTGTGTTCATGTCGCTACATTTGCTGAGAAGGCATTTGCAGACGCACAAAGCTGGAAATTTCCCTTGTGACGTATGCGATAAAGTGTTCAGTAATTCCGCTAAAAGAACGATGCATATGAGGGGGGTGCATCTCAAACAGCATCCCAGGACATGCCCCATCTGCCCAGAGAGGTTCAATTCTAATTACCAGAGAACGAAGCACTTGCGTATCGTCCATAACCAATCGTCTGGGATATTCAAATGTGAGACTTGTGGGAGAGAGTATGACTTGAAATACCAACTACTCGTGCACATGCGATCAGTCCACATGCAAGAGAGGAATCAGGAATGCAGTGTTTGCCATTCGCGGTTCTTCTCCAAATACTGCCTGTCGCGGCACATGATGATTCATACCGGAGAGAAGAATTTCAAGTGCGAGGTCTGCGGGAAAGCTTATGCGAGGAGGAAGAATTTAAAGGAGCATATGAAGTCCCACGAGAACGCACGAGTGTGCTCTGTGTGCGGTCAGGACTGTGGGGATCATGCTTCATTGGCTATTCATATGAGTCATGCTCATGGAATTCCTTAAAAATATCTACACTGGACTCTAAAATATATCTTTAACTACAGGCTAATATACGAAGTATAGACTTCATCATTTTCCTAAAAATTCATTATGATGTTATCACATAGCAAAATTTATATAACAGTGCCGGCCTGTCTTCTTAGCAGACTTTAGTGAAGTGATGGTCCAAGGCGATGGTCATTTTAGACAGCTTTCCAACGAGAGTATCTTAAATAGTGGGATAAGCTGTGGCCAATATACCTTTCGACTTACTTGTAAAAGTAAATTGTTTTATAAATTATTAAAGTAATATTTTATAATTAGAAGGCACGTAACGTGGGTTGGTATCACTGCGGTAGTTTCTGCACGGAGTGTAGCGAAGGGAGTCAAGAAGTTAAAGAGATAACTTTTGTTTACAGCGCTGCCGGGCACAGAGCGACCGACGCCACGCACCAGCATATGGCAAATGACCATATACGAACGGCTTAACGCCGCAACTTTTCTAGAACATACCTCAGTTAAGCCCTTCTTTTATCAGCAAGCGAATTTCAAATGCTTCTACTGCTTTGAAATCTTCCCAGAGATTGGGTCGGTGTTGCAGCACACGGAGATGCATTCCGTGCCCGATAGATCTACCTTACTGAAGCAGTATCTGAGGAAGGGCAAGCGAGTTATAAAAGTTGATATTTCCTCCCTCAAATGTAGGCTATGCGATGAGAAGTATACCGATCTTGACGATATAAGAAAACATTTGGTCGCTCTCCACAATCAAGAGTTCAATTCGGCGGGGAATGGTCTTATGGCGTACAACTTGAGCATGACTAAAGGCGTTCTCTCCTGCCACAAATGCGGGAAAACATTCAACTCGTTCTTCCTACTCAACAGGCATATGAACGTCCATTTCAGTGTGGTGTGTGAGACTTGTGGACTCGGGTTTATATCTCACCAGCGTTTGATCAACCATCGCATAGTTCACCAGAACGGCGTGCACAAATGCGACAGGTGTCAGGAAGTGTTCCCGACGAAGTTGAAGTTGAGATACCACTTGTTCAAGAAGCACGAGGAGCCGAACTCGAAGAAGAGCAAACCTTTGAAATGCCCTCACTGCTTGGAGAGGTTCTCGGAGCATTACAGGAAGATGACGCATTTGAAGGAAGTGCACGGGATCACGTTCACGTTTGACTGCCAAGTTTGTAAGGCCGTGTACCCGACGCGAAGAGCTTTAACAGAGCATACGACCAAACAGCATACTCAGAAGATACAGTGTCAAGTTTGCGGGAAGTGTTTCGGGACTCAGTCCTTGTTGAAAATGCATATGCGTGGGCACACTGGGGAGAGGAACTTCTATTGCAGCGTCTGTAGGAAGGCGTATATGCATGAAAGGACTCTAAAGGAGCACATGAGAGTGCACGGCCCAGTTTGGAAGTACACATGCGCTGAATGCGGGAACGGTTTCCATAATCGCAACGATTATAATAAGCACGTTAAGCAATGGCACCCTCAGTGGCAGTTCAGGACTATTGTGAAGAACTTTGGTTCTAGCGTCACGAGTTAGGATTAGTTTTAGAGAGATATGCTCCAGTGCAGCTATTCCATTTTGTTGTAGGTAAAAAGTTAGGTACCTATAGTGAAAAACTGTGATACGAATGTCTCATATGAACTTTATGCTTGTCTATTTTTTTGCTGATAATTAAGAGGACAATAAAAACATTAAAACTGTGTGATTTTTATTTAAATCTTTCATTAATGGGTCTTTATAGCAGTTTTTGGAAGCTAAATCTTGGTTTAATTAGGTACATGGCGAAGTAGTGTAGAAAGACAATATATTTTTTTTATCGCTACGTGGACTTTATATAGGGTACGTGAAGCGAAATGACATAACTTAAGCGATAACCAAATTTATTATTATTTAACACAAAAATACTTTATTTCACCACACACATACAAACAATGTGGGTAGGTTAACACATTTAATCTTAAGGATATTATAAAAGCTCTACAATACTTCACAAATTAAGTTTCTGCAACTTATAGCATCGATGAAGTTACATCTTGGGCGCTGATTGGTTAGTGTTTGCGTCGGCTGTGCAGCATAGGCAGCAATTGGCTGATGATGGTTGCGTTGCTATGGCTGCCGGCGATGTTCAAGTTTATTAAGAAAATCGCTCGCTATGAGGTAAGCACATAACACCTGTATCAATTAGTTTTACTTCTATAAATGACTGTCTGAAGTGAGCCTTTCTTTCGCAGGCAATATACCGACGAGTATTTGGCAACTGACGACTGGTGAGAGGAACAATGCAACTACATTCATAGAATTCACGACAGTCACGCCGTTCGTGTTCATGGGCTGGAGTTTCAAATGCTTTTACTGTGCGCAATACTTCTCCGATATACCCAATCTTTTAGACCATACCAGAAACCACGAGATTCCGAGCAGAAATTTGATGTTAGATAAATACGTGTCGAGAGGGAAACGCACTTTGCAAGTGGATATATCGCGGTTGAAATGCCGCGTATGTGATCAACAGCATACAAATCTTGATGCTATACGCACACATCTGATTGAAGATCATGGGACATCGTTCTGCTCAGCTGGTAACGGCATGACTGAATACAACATGGCTGCCAAGAACGGGTATTTGGTATGCCACATTTGCAGCAAAGAATTCCCTTATTTCTCACAGTTAAACTCGCACATGAACTCACACGTAGGCAAGGTTGTCTGCGAAAGCTGTGGCGCCACCTTCCTCAATCAGCACACACTGTTAAAGCATCGGGAAAAGCATTCGCGGACAAACTTCTGTTGCCAGCATTGCGATAAAATCTTCCTGAAGAAGAGTCAACTGAAGTATCACATCGAAGTCGTACATAAAGGAAAGGGGAAGGTCAAAATGAAGAAATGCACCCTATGCCCCCAAACGTTTAAGGAGCATTACAGTAAAATGGTGCATTTGAGGGTAGCTCACGGAATTACGAACACTTTCCAGTGTCACATATGCAAAAGCACCTTCAACACGAGACGGATGCTAACAGAACACACAACGAGACACCACACGGAGAAGTTCAAATGCGAATTGTGCTCTAAATGCTTCAGTATAGAGTCGAAATTGAAGCAGCACATGCGAGGGCACACCGGAGAGAGGAACTTCGTGTGTTCGATATGCAAGAATGCGTACATGCACAGCATGACTTTGAGGAAGCATATGAAAACTCACGAACCAGTTTTCGAGTTCACCTGCAAGGAGTGTCCGTCGGGTTTTAACAAATTGGAAGATTATACGAAGCACATGGACGAGTGGCATAGGTACGTGTGATAGATGATGACTGACTCTGAGAGCGTTTGTCCACAGCCGTCACTGGGACTATACGGAGAAAGCGGATTTTCTGATGACTAAAAACAAAATTAGGCAATGGTCTTGAGATGGACACACAGCTATAGTACCTAAATGTATGTATCGCCACTTCGGCGCCGTCTTCTCGTTCTCGATGACGGTGACTGATGCAGTGGTTAAACGGCCTCTGTCTGGGAGGTATACGGGAAGCTCTTCTTTTAACCTTCAAACTGACTATTAAAATAATCGTCTATTTAAAATATCGTCAATTCAATGAACAATCAAAGGGTGCATTATTGCTATAATTGCCACAAAATCTTTAGTTGTTTCTGTACTAACTATATCTCATGAATTTTAATTTTTGTAAGACTTTAGACTCTGCGCTGCATAATCAGATATAATAGTGAAAGTGAATATGCTATTATAATGATAGATCTGTTAGCTATAAGCTTACCAGAGACAGCATTTTCAGGATCCAGGTTGTCTGAGATATTTCTAATTATAGCAAAAAAATACACTTAGTACGCTTCTTTTACATAAAACAATAAATTTGTCAAGGGATACCTATTAGGCTACAACACCATCTGATTAATTTCCTTAGTCCACAAGTAAGAAATAGTCCATTATAATATTAACAAAACTTTCCCTTGCTGAAAATTAATTTAATCGTATTGGAATGCGTTTGCTTATTACTACATACCTATATCCAAACAAATTCGCAAACACCACGAATGTCCGATAACATTTTAAGCTTCATTTTGATTAAATCATGCACTTTAAATGAGTTCATGGTAGTCAATATAAAATTATTCCTTGGTCTGTGAGTTCGTGGATAATAATCCTTCACCTCCCTTGAAATTCTACTGTAATATTATTTCTCTCTGATTAACTAATGCCGGTTCCATTATTCTATCTATCTTCTATTTGCCCTACTAGAGATATCAATGTTACATAAGTTCCACACAAGTTATGTTAAATTTCTATCTCTAGTAAGGTAAACCATGGATAGATTGAATATTGGGAACCGCCATAAGACAGGATATTATACTTTGTGAGACTCCACCAACAGCGCTGATTTTGAGCCCCAATCTGTTTGTTTTAGATCGAGTGCTTGTCAAGGAAGACCCAGCGGATGTAAATAACGACATCATGGAAATTCTAAAAGAACGGCTTTTAGATGACTTTGCAGCAGAGCTTAGTGGGGTTCAAGAAGATTGCAATGGAGAAGGTAAAACCTAAACAATTCCTAAACAATCGGTTTTTTTAACTTAGAGAATATTATACTTTACAAGGTTTGGTGTCTAGTGGGTCTCTACATTGGTCTGGTCTCCGGGTATGAAGGATGGAAGTGTTCTATGGACTACTTTAAATTATTTTTAAGATATTTGCGTCTTAAATTACATTATAATGTACCTATTTTCTATCGACTACTTAGTCGGTAGTTTTTGAAAAATAAAATATACTGGCTGACCTAGCAAACGTTGTTCTGCCATTAGGGATATAAAAAAGAATAGATTACGATTTACGACCCACTTTCAGACTTATCGAACTTACACAGAAAATTTCATAACAATCGGTTGAGCCAATTCCGTCGAGTTTGGTAACAATTGGCACGATAATTTTATAATTATATGTTAGATAATAAGATAAACCAGTGGATAGGCAGTACTAAAATAGTATTTTGTGTCACTATACATTTTTTGAAATTTATTTACGTCTATTCAAGTAAACAAATCGATTTCATATTCTAGGTACAACACAAAAAGACTGGTCAAAAGTGGCAGAGAGGCGTGGACCGGGACCCATACTTCGCGAGAACACGCTAAAGATGTTAGAAATATCTACCATGACAGCCTTCCAGTACAACAAGAGCTGGTTCGCGTGCGTCTGTTGCAAGCAGAGCTTCATGACCACAGACATGCTGAGGGAGCACATGTTAGAGCACACCCGCCCAGACATGGAGAAGAAGATTATATTACAGCAGAATAAGCTGATAAAAGTCGAGATATCGCTCCTCAAGTGCAAGTTGTGTGGGGAAGAATCCACTAACCTGTCCAGCCTTGACGAGTTCCGCGAACACATCAGAGACGCGCACGGCGTGAAGATAGACAACGATCTATTAGTGCCTTATAAACTGGAAACGGAAGGGATGAAATGCCAGATATGTTCGGAAACGTTCGACAGCTTCAGAATGCTAAACAACCATGTCAATAAACACTTCTGTAACCATATCTGTGAAATCTGTGGAAGGAGCTTTACCACTCTGGTCTTCTTGAATCTACACAGGACTCGCTCCCATAGAACGTATAGATGTAACGAATGCGGGTTGACGTTCGAGAGTGGAGCGGAAAGAAAACAGCACGATACAAATGCGCACAATGTGAAATTCGAAAGAAAACAACGGTATCCCTGCCAATATTGCGGGGAACGGTTCTTCCAAGAGAGTTTAAGGGTGCAGCATTTGGTAGACAAACATGGAATGGACAAACCGGAGTACAAGTGCTCTCTGTGCCCCAAAGCGTTTATCACGAAGAGCCTATTGAACAACCACGTCAAAAGTGTGCATAAGAAGGAGAGGAAACACGCGTGTGATATTTGCCATAGTTTTTTCTACACCAAGACGGATGTTCTGAGGCATCGAGTGACGCATACGCGGGAGAAGAAGTTCTCGTGTTCACTTTGCAAGAGCGCGTTCGCTACTAAGGATTCTTTGCGGAAGCATTTGAAAAGGAATGCTTGCGTGGCATAGAGAATCCTGAGCGTCACTGATCTTTATGATACCAGTACGCTGGATCAAACATTCTACACAATTGACCACAGACTAGCTTATAGACACTAATGTCTATTCTATGGATTAGTCATTATATACATCAGACATTTCATTTTTCGTGCCGATTTGAAGCGCCTCCGTCGAAGGTCCATGCTACTAAATTGACATAATTTGTTGCTAGTGACCATCGTGTTGAATGTCCTTTTATTTTAGTTCCATGGATGCTCACGCCTGCTTACGCAACAATCAGCGCCAAATGGCGAAATAACTTGAAATGTCATGAACAGTGAATATAAAGTTTTGACCATCCTTTATTCTTTTATTTACTGACCCATAATCTATGCACATTAAAGTTACCAAACAAAAAAGTAAGTATTATTAAGAAATCTATGTAAAGAAATCTTCCTTTGTGCTTCTCAATTTTCTATTTTAATTTAACCAAACGTTATTTTTCTCCATTCCAGGTGTCAATGCAAGAGCACCAACCGCTTACACGCGTTCGAAGTTCAAAGTTAAGGAGGAAATCAGAGAGGACTCGATAAAAATGTTGAAATATTCCAACATATGCCTGTTCAAGTCGCTCAAGACTAGGTACCAATGTATCACGTGTAAAGACGCCTTCACAAACATCTCTAGCCTCCGACTGCACTGCGCGAAGCACGTATTGGGCGATGAGGAAAAAACTTTACCAGGAAATATATACCGTAGTGTGGACATTTCTTCTCTAGAGTGCAAACTGTGCTCGGAGAAAGTCTACGATCTCACGAAATTGACTTTCCACCTCAAAAAAGTCCACGGAATCGAGTTTTCATCCATAGAACACATGTTCATACCGTATCGACTCGAGGAAGGCTTCAAATGTGTCACCTGCGAACAGGCCTTTAAGACTTTCGTGAGTCTCTCCAAACATATGAACAAACACTCGAATAACCACGTGTGTGAACATTGTGGGATGTCGTTTTACAACAGCCTAAGCCTCCGTACGCATAAGGACTTCAACCATAAGGAAAGATTCAAAAAATGTAAAATCTGCGGCGAGAAGTTTTTGAAAAACTACGCGAAATTCAAGCACATGCAAGAGGTGCATAATGTCGGCTCCAAAATACGTCGCTACTGCATACTGTGTGACGAAACCTTCCAGTACAGCTACAATCTTGAAGAGCATAAGATCCAGAAGCACGGTGAAAAACGGCCTGTATCGAACTGCTCCATGTGTGACAAGACCTTTTTGACGCCTACCAACCTGAAGATCCACATCCGTTCCGTGCATATACGGGAGCGGAATTTCGTGTGTGACGTCTGTGGAGCGTCGTTCTTCACCAAACACGACCAAATGCGTCACAAGAGACGTCATGAGGACGTCAAGTCGTTCGCTTGCAACCACTGCGACTCCAGGTTCAAGACTAAAGACTCTTGGAGACGGCACCAAAGACGACAGCACGGGCAAGCGTTGAAATTTGATAATAATAAATGAAGTTTTGTTGATGTTCTATCTTTTCTTCGTGTGTGACGTCTGCGGAGCGTCGTTCTTCACCAAACACGACCAAATGCATCACAAGAGACGTCATGAGGACGTCAAGTCGTTCGCTTGCAATCACTGCGACTCCAGGTTCAAGACCAAAGACTCTTGGAGGCGGCACCAAAGACGGCAGCACGGGCAAGCGTTGAATTTGATAATAAAAACCGGCCAAGTGCGAGTCGGACTCGCGCACCGAGGGTTCCATACCATAAAAGAAGTAAAACATTAAAAGAATCACTTTTGTTCATGATTTTACGAGTATAATTTACATATAGGTACTTTTGTTGGCAAACCGCAAACCTAACTTTGTTTTCGGCGGATTATTGTTATTAGCAAAAAAAGTATAATAGTTAGAGGGTTGATTTTATTTTTCCTGTAAAATATACGTTAACTTCTATTGATCATATTTATTTCAGATTTTTCTAAGGGTAAACTTCGGAGATAAGGGGGGGGAACGGTATTTTTTTCGACAGTTTGCCCAATAAATCAAAAACTATCAGGCATAAAAATAAATAAAAATTGGTTTTAGAATATACAAGTAACGCCCTTTCATATGATACCCCACTCAATATTGTTATCTCATTTTGAAATTTCGGCGACCCGGTTTTCCCCCCTTTTTAAATAAAAATAAAAACAATTTTCATATTTTTACGATTGCTATGACGTCGCGTCACTATTATCTATAACTATTCTAAATTTCAAGTCGATAGCTTCGATAGTTACTGAAATAATCGAGTGTGACAGACGGACGGACGGAGAAAGTCTCACCATAAGGGTTCCATTTTTACCAAATTGGTATGGAACCCTAATAAATGAAGTTTTGTTGATGTTCTTTCTTTTACAAATTACATCATTGCGACTCCATAGTCCATAGGTTTTCGTACGAATTTCGAGTCGACTCGCGTTGCACAAATGAATCGAATCGAATTCCACCATACATTTACAGTCAGCGCCATCTATTGACAGCTAAATGTCAGCGGCTGTTCATAGATGGCGCTGGCTGTAAATGTATGGAGGAATTCGATTCGTTTGTGCGATGCGAGTCGACTTTAAATCGTAAAAAAAAAACCCTGTACCTACTAACCCCTGGTTCAAGACGGGCAAGCGTTAGTCCTATCACACCACTAAGAGTCATCGCCGTTTCGCTGTTGACATAAGTAGTGGTCGTATTGTATAGTCATCGAGTTATGAAATACCTTCTTGTTGAGGCAGATGTTGTATTTCTCACGAGCATACTTCTCCACTACGAGCATCACTGATTTCCAAAGCTGGACTAAATATTACAAATACAAATATACAATTGATAGTTCATTTTTTGTGCCGATTTGAAGCGCCTCCCTCGAAGGTCCCCGGTACTATAGCCGGTACTAAAATCAAATCAAATGAGCGTCTTTGTGCATATTATCATTTTATTTTTATACCATGGTCGCTCTGGGTCGCTCACAACCTTTGATTAGGTAATATACCTAATCAAAGATCACAACAATGCAATAGCAATGCAACAATCAGCGCTAAAATGACGCAAATTAAGTGTCTTCATTTTTTACGTTGACAGATTGAATAAATTTTTGCTATGACAATTTTGACAGGAGACTACCAAAATTGTTGTCATAAAATTCGTATCTTTTCTGATTTCTCTACAATATTACGAAGACTTGTTTATTTAGGTTTACAAAGATGAGCAATGCTATAGAAGGCAACAAAAAACTGTACTCAGAATGTGAACACATCAAACGAACCAAACCGGACGTCCGTGTCACTGAAGGTATGGTTTTATTCGGTTAGGTACTTTCGCGCAAAACATTATAAACGCTCCGAGTCGGAGGCGAACGCCTAATAAGTGTCCGTGGAACGGTACAGAGTACATTGAATATAGGGGGTTTTGCGCGAATTTCGAATCGACTCGCATCGCACATACATTTACAGCCAGCGCCATCTATTGAAAGCCGAATGTCAGCGACTGCCCATAGATGGCTCTTAATTATTATTATTATTATTATTTATTATTATTTATTTATTTTGTATTACATAACCAGGAACACATTACAGAAAAATCCAATACGTTTGCCTGGGTCACACATTCATTAAATTAAACAATATTCAGTCATCACATTAAAAATAAAATTACACAATAAATTCTTTAGCCTATAAAATTACTTATTACTTAACATCATAACATTAAAAATTAAATTTAGCAATTAAGAAAATATAAGATGTCATAATTTTTCTATCATCAACTTGAGCGTTCGCTCAAGCTGTCGCAGCGGGGTGTGAAATACGTCCAACTCTGGATACCTACGGGTTAGCTCATTGAGCAAGCGCAGTGACCGAGCTACTGGCGCGTGCTTCGCCATCTCAGTTTTGCAGTACGGGGCGCAAATAGTCTGCGACGACGCGCACTTGCATACCCATCCGGTACATGCAAAGCTATCGCCTCTAGCACGCATGAGTTGCTTTTTTGACCTCGGAATAGATCTATTACATTCATAATTAGGGCAACAGTACGTCTAAGCTCTAACCTATCATATCCCACCATTCCTAGAAGGAACATGCTAGAAAATGTTAATGTAAATGTATGGAGGAATTCCATTCGTTTGTTCGATGCGATTCGACTCGAAATTCTTACAAAAACTTGTACTAACTATTGGAAGTATAGTCTATGGCAACAATCTGTGACATAGTTTATAATGTTAGTAAGTTGTCTGTGGTTGTAAAGTAGGAAGCTGGTACTTCTGTGGTGGCGCTGTGTGCGAAATGGTGTGAGAAAATGGCGTCTTGTGTAATAAGCTAAAATCCCTATTAAATGTCGTTCTGATTTATCAATATGAGTTTTATTATTTCAAAAGTAGAATTGAAATAGGTTATGGGCCCAGAGCTCATGATTGTAAGTCAGATGACACAGTTGTAGGGCAGTGATAGGGTTTCAGGATCTTGCTGGTTGCCATCGAACAAGGCAGAGCAAAGGCGCAAGCACATGGTCGTAAAAGTCCCGTGTGAATTGTATGTTCATTAACAAGAACAAATAATACGTATGTAAAATGGCACAAGCAATAAATCAAATTCCGCAATTGGAAAGTGGAAATTTCAAAAATTGGATGTTTAGAATTGAGATAACTTTAGAGGAAAAAGGTTGTGCAGAAACAATTCGAAGCATGGAGGTAAAAGATGCTAAGCAAGACGCTAAAGCCAGAAATATAATTGTGCAAGCTTTATCGGACAAACATCTAGAATATGTAAAGGAGTCAAAAACTGCTTACGAGATGATAGATAATCTAAGAAAAGTTTTTGAGAGGAAGTCTACAATTTCAAATTTATATTTGCGAAGAAGCTTAATTAATTTGAAGTGTAAGAAGCAAGACAGTGTAGAAGAACATTTTAGTAAATTTGATAAAATTATCCGAGAAATTGAGTCGAACGGTACTCAAATGAGTGAAAAAGACAAAATATGTCAATTACTGATAAGTATGGAGGATGCATATCCAGCTATAGCAACAGCTTTGGAGACGTCCAACATAGAATTGACTATGGATTTTGTGAAAGGAAAATTCCTTGACGCGGAACTGAAAGAAAAGAAAAATTCTGAGTGTAAACCTACAAAGAAGGAGTATATTTTCGAGAGCAGCCAAATAAAGTGCTATAATTGTGGAGAACCCAACCATATTGCTAGAAACTGTACAAATAGACCTCAATCAAGTGGCTATCGACAGCAGCGAGGTAGAGGAAATTATCGAGGAAATTATAGAGGTAACAAAGGCAAAAACTTTAAGAAACAACCCAGTGCTAATTTAGGAGAAGAAAAAGAGGACGAAACTGTATCGTTCATTGCAGCTAAGGCATTTTCTACTATTAACGAAGAAAGTATTAATTTTGCCATTGATTCTGGAGCAAGTTTCCATTTATTGAATGAGAAATATCAGAAATATATGACAGAAATAAAAGAAATACCTGAAATAAAAATAGTTATTGCGAATGGTGACATTATGTCAGTTAAGAAGAAAGGTAAACTAATTGCATTTTCAGAGGAAGGTATAAAAATAACAATAGATGACTGTTTGATAGTTGAGAAGTCGTCTCACAATTTGATATCTGTAATTAAATTAAATGAAAAAGGTTTAACAGTAATATTCGATGAAAAGGAGAGTTATATAACAAACGGAAAAATAAAAATTAAATGTGAAAATAATGGGAAATTATTTATATTACGTCTGAGAATAAATAAAAATGAAGCATTAGTAACAGAAAACAAAAACCCAAATTTATGGCATGTAAGAATGGGGCACCTAAATTATGGAGGCATGAAGATACTTGGATTACCACTATCCAAAGAGCGTTGCTCTATATGTATGGAAGCTAAAGGGACACGTAATTCATTTAGTTCAATCCCAACGCCGAGAACAAGAAAGGTAGGAGAGTTGATTTATTGTGATATTGGAGGCCCAATAACGCCAATTAGTAAAGATGGAGAAAAGTATTATCTTACTATTATTGATGATTTTTCACATTTCATGGAAGTTCATTTACTCAAGACAAAGGATCAGGCAAAAGAGTATATAATTAGTTACATAAAAAAGTTGAAAAATAATGACATTAAAGTAAAGAGAATAAGAACAGACAGAGGAGGAGAATTTATTAATGACGAGTTAAAATCATTCTATGAAGAAAACGGTATAATACAGGAGACTACGTGTGCATATACACCTCAGCAAAATTCAGTCTGTGAGAGAATGAATAGGACACTCGTAGACAGAGTAAGAGCTATGCTATTAGAGACAAATCTACCAAAATATTTATGGAGCGAAGCTATCAGGTGTGCTGCATATGTTATAAATAGATCACCTACTAAAGCACTCCATGGTGACACACCAGCGAAAATATGGTATGGAAAGAATCAACTGGATAAAATAAGAATATTTGGATCCAAGGCGTGGTGTATCATTTTACCAAGGCTAAGTAAATTAGAACCAAGAGCAAAACCTATGATTATGGTCGGATATTGTGGTGGTGGTTATCGATTATGGGATCCAAAAACTGACGAAATAGT
This sequence comes from Coenonympha glycerion, assembly GCA_963855885.1. Lineage (NCBI taxonomy): Eukaryota > Metazoa > Arthropoda > Insecta > Lepidoptera > Nymphalidae > Coenonympha > Coenonympha glycerion. The sequence goes on along the minus strand of OY979651.1, from coordinate 7,537,194 downwards.
AGAATCACGAGATGTACGTTTTGACGAGTCAAATTACAGGTATGAGGAAAATGAAAGAATGCCATACATAAACTATGATGAAGAAGAGGAGAATGAACCATCTACATTCAAAGATCCAGATATAGAATTATATAAAAGTAGTAACAGGGAAGAGAACTCAGATATTGAGGAAGAAAATGAAATAAACGAGTATCCAAGAATGCGACGACAGGTACAAAAACCAAAACGGTATCAAGACTATGATATGTCCAATATTGCATATGCCTTAGATTTTATACAAGAAGACCCCTTAAGTTATCAACAGGCAATAAAAGACAAAGCATGGTCAAATGCCATTAAAAAGGAACTAGAAGCCCTTACGAGCTTAAACACATGGGAGGAATGTAAGCTACCCGAAGGACACAAGGCTATCGACACAAAGTGGGTATTTCGGACCAAGTCAGATAATGTAAAGAAAGCAAGACTTGTTGCCAAGGGATTTCAAGAGGAAACCACTCATAATGTCTATGCACCTGTGGCAAGAATGACCACTATAAGACTTTTCCTGAATAAAGCATTTCAAGAAGATCTACCTATAAGACAAATGGATATACCAACAGCATTTTTAAATGGAGAATTAAAGACTGACATTTACATAAAATATCCTGAAGGATTGCAAAATAAAGAGGGATATGTGTTAAAATTGAGAAAAGCTTTATATGGATTAAAAGAATCCCCACGTTGCTGGAATGAGAGACTAAATAATTTTCTTATAAAGAATGGATTTGTTCAATCATTACATGACTTTTGCCTTTATATTGGAAAAGATGTTTATATTTTAATATTTGTGGATGATATTTTAATAATTGGAAATGGACAATCAATCATACAAGAGTTGAAAAAGGAGTTTCAAGCCAAGGACATGGGAAACATAAGTAAATTCCTAGGAATGGAAATAACAAGGAAAGGAGAGGAAATGGAAATAAAACAAAAACAAATGATTGAGAAAATTTTATTAAGATTCAACATGCAAAATTGTAAAGGCATCAGTACCCCAATGGAAATAGGTCTAAATTTTGATGAAAAGGAAGAAATGTTAACAAACATTCCATATCGAGAACTTGTTGGGTCACTTATGTATCTAGCGACTATTAGCAGGCCAGACATTGCATATGCAACAGGTTTTTTGAGTAGATACATGCATAGTCCAACTCGTACATTGTGGAACGCAGGAAAAAGAGTTCTAAGATACCTGAAACAGACAAAACAAAAAGGATTAGTATACAAGAAAGAAGATTCTAATTATTTGCAAGCTTTTTCAGATTCCGACTGGGCGGGAGACCGAGTAGACCGCAAAAGTGTAAGCGGTGTGTCAATCTTTCACCGAGGCAATCTAGTAAGCTGGAGTTCTAAGAAGCAGGCAACCGTTGCACTTTCGACAGCTGAATCTGAGTATGTAGCAGCAGCATTGACTGTAAGTGAAACAGTGTTTATTACTGGAGTGTTAAAGGACTTTCAATGTGATAGAAACTTAACTTGTTTGTTATTAATTGACAATCAGAGCACCATTAAAATGATTGGTAGTTATGAAAACAGTAAAAGATCGAAACATATAGATATAAAAGTTCATTTTATCAAAGATATTATTAATAAAGGATTGTTGAAATTAGAATACATACCTAGTAACGAAAATAAAGCAGATTTACTTACCAAACCTTTATCGAAAATAAGACATGAATATTTGTGTGAATTAATTGGTTTGTGTTAATGGGTAAAGGTCAAATATTTGAACCAAATTAGGTACTTTATAATTGTAAGTGACTGAATGTTTTGATAAGTAGTTATCGTGATGTAATTAAGTAAGTTTCAAGTTGTAATTCATAGTATTGTGTATTTTGCAGGTTATGTTGATTGTTTATTTGTACGATGTCAATGTCATTTTACGTCAGAGCAAAACGTCATATTTAAATGTCAAAGTCTAAATGCCAAAGTCAATTGACACTGACATCCAGCGTAGTGTTGCCATCTTAAGTTAAAAGTATTGTAACAAGCTCAAGTTTGTATTCGCCATAAAACTTGACCTTGAGCCGGGGTATTGGAAGTATAGTCTATGGCAACAATCTGTGACATAGTTTATAATGTTAGTAAGTTGTCTGTGGTTGTAAAGTAGGAAGCTGGTACTTCTGTGGTGGCGCTGTGTGCGAAATGGTGTGAGAAAATGGCGTCTTGTGTAATAAGCTAAAATCCCTATTAAATGTCGTTCTGATTTATCAATATGAGTTTTATTATTTCAAAAGTAGAATTGAAATACTAACCCCTCTGTTCTAGCAAAACTTTATGAGCGTCAGAGGTGAATGCCCACACAGTCGGCACACTTATACACTGCGACAAGGCTATTTTGGCGCGTGGCCAAAGTCTGAACTAACGCCGCTATCTTGTGCTACTGTTTGATAGTTCGCTCTGTCAGTATATCACTATTGTATGTTATGCTATATTTACTTACTATTTTATTAACTTTTTTTATTAACTATATAGGTATTTTTATTAACTATTTTAAACTAAAATTGAAGTAAAATTGAGATTTTATTTTATGGCTGCCTTTGTTTTGCAACAGCGCCCTCCTTCAAGTGCCAAGAGAGCCTTGTCGGACTGTAGATGTCCGCGGAACGGTACAGGGCATGAAGGATCGGCCCTACCACCGCTCACCTCCAAGCGCTGTGGTAGACCTTGGGTCTGATTGCGTAAGAAAAACGTATTCATCGTTATCGTAATCGCTAGCGAATTCCGCTGACGCAAATCAGGAACACAATTAGCAGGCAGGAGACTACCTGCCCGGGCCGGTACCGATAAGCGGTGGTAGTTCAGCGCAGGCAACCTGCTTTGTACGTGAATACACCCTAACAATGCAGCTGAAGATGTTATCGTACTTACTTAGAAGAGTTAGTAACGCCTAACAGTTTCTTCACAGCATCGCGCTGGATCGCTAAATTGCTCAGCGTTGCTGGTAGGATGGTTACTACTTACTAGCCACGGCTGAAGGCGGCACCAGACTCAGACCTTGGGTCTGATTGCGTAAGAAAAACGTATTCACAGTTATCGTAATCGTTACCAAATTCTGCCCTCCGATTGGCTGACGCCTGACGTAAATCAGGAAACTAATATGCTCTCCACCGATAAGAAAACAGGACGATTTAGGTAGGTACGTAAACCTTTTTTCGTACAAGCGAACAGTAGCGCCATCTGTCAAGTTCTATAGGTGCTGCTGAGCCAATTACAGCGTGGCCTTACTGTTGGTGGCAAAACAAGCATTTTTGGCACCGATAAACTGGCGACATCTTTTCGCGTCGTCGGCCCTGTCTAGGGTATATGTCTATTCTGCCCTCAGAAATAGCGGCGGAGATCGGTCGCGACTACAGGACCCTGCCGCTGTTCGAGAAGGGCCTGTTCGAGCACGTGTACAGGCAGCACTACTCGCTGCGGCGCAACGAGCTGCTGCGCTGTCGCTGGCTGCAGTACAAGCAGCACATCGAGGAGCGGGTGTTCGCGCCCTTCCAGTTCCCGAGCAGCAGGCGAGTGTGTGTCAGTTGGAACACGTACGAGTATAATAGCGGCGGAGATCGGTCGCGACTACAGGACCCTGCCGCTGTTCGAGAAGGGCCTGTTCGAGCACGTGTACAGGCAGCACTACTCGCTGCGGCGCAACGAGCTGCTGCGCTGTCGCTGGCTGCAGTACAAGCAGCACATCGAGGAGCGGGTGTTCGCGCCCTTCCAGTTCCCGAGCAGCAGGCGAGTGTGTGTCAGTTTGAACACGTACGAGTATAATAGCGGCGGAGACCGGTCGCGACTACAGGACCCTGCCGCTGTTCGAGAAGGGCCTGTTCGAGCACGTGTACAGGCAGCACTACTCGCTGCGGCGCAACGAGCTGCTGCGCTGTCGCTGGCTGCAGTACAAGCAGCACATCGAGGAGCGGGTGTTCGCGCCCTTCCAGTTCCCGAGCAGCAGGCGAGTGTGTGTCAGTTTGAACACGTACGAGTATAATAGCGGCAGAGATCGGTCGCGACTACAGGACCCTGCCGCTGTTCGAGAAGGGCCTGTTCGAGCACGTGTACAGGCAGCACTACTCGCTGCGGCGCAACGAGCTGCTGCGCTGTCGCTGGCTGCAGTACAAGCAGCACATCGAGGAGCGGGTGTTCGCGCCCTTCCAGTTCCCGAGCAGCAGGCGAGTGTGTGTCAGTTTTAAGAGGCGCCTCTTGCCGAAAAGTGCCGCGCGGTACCAGTGCACTGCACAGCGCTGCAGTCGTTCGAGAATCGTAAATAGTTTCACGATGAACTTTGACGATCTCAGTTCATCGAGTTACAGCGCGGGTGTTGTGCTGCCACCGCGTGGCAAATTGCGGCAAGTTTGTAGGCGCTCGGCCTCTTGTTAATTATTTGTTAATATATTTTCAGGGATTTACATTTCCACAACGGCTGCGTGAGATTCCGCGCGTCGGAGTCCCCGTTCCGCTGCGCCGAGCACCGGATGACGCTGCGGGCCGGCCCCGGCGTGGACGCGCGTGGGCAGGTGCCCATCCCGCAGGAGCTGCTCATGAGGCGCGGCGAACATGGCGGCGGCGAACATGGCGGCCGCGCGGCGAACATGGCGGCCGCGCGACGAGCACCGCCACAGAGAAAAATACGCGCCGAAATAACTCTAAATTAGAATAAAAATACTAGCTGACCCCGCAATCGTTGTTTTGACATTAGAGGTATTCAAACTAGCTTACGACCTAGCAAACATACATAGAAATTTTCGTAACAAACGGTCGAGCCGCTTCGGAGGAGTTCGGTAGCAAAAATTGGCGCGAGTATGTTATCGGTTTTTAGCTGCAATTTTGCAAGTTGATGGTCAGCAGGAATAAAAGTCGCAGGCGATCGGCGAACCGTGAAGATGTGTAGTGCTCTGCGTGATGCGATGCTGACGTATGTAATGCCGTAGGTATGGTTATAACAGGCAGCCACAGATTAATCAGGCTGCATCAGATTCCGCGCGTCGGAGTCCTCGTTCCGCCGAGCACCGGACCCCGGCGTAGACTCGCCCGGGCAGACGCCCATCCCGCAGGAGCAGCTCATGAGGAGCGGCGAACATGGCGGCCGCTCGGCGAACATGGCGGCCGCGCGGCGAACATGGCGGCCGCGCGGCGAGCACCGCCACAGAGAAAATTATACGCGCCAACACAACTCTAAATAAGTATAAAAATATTGGATAGTACGTCGAAAGAGATAAAGTTACGCGATAGAAAACGAGCACAACTGTAGGATTTGATGACCTCCGTGGCGCAGGAGACGCGCGCTCGGATTCTAGTGTGAGGTCGCGGGTTCGATTCCCGCCACGGGGCCCACTTTGGAATTTTATAATTTCTAAATTGGCTCATCTGGTGGGAGGCTTCGGCCGTGGCTAGTTACCACCCTACCAGCTAAGACGTACCGCCAAGCGATTTAGCATTCCGGTGCGATGCTGTGTAGAAACCGTTGGGGGTGACATTGCTAACCCCTTCCAAGTTAGTACGCTAGTCGCTAACATCTTCGGTATCATCACTTACCATTAGGTGAGATCGCTGTCAAGTACTAACTTGTATAGCGTAAAAAAAAAAGGTTCATAGCGGAGGCGGTGCTAGGCGCTGTTGCGAACTGAATTGCACTTTTTCGTGTCGCTATTTCTTTATATCATCTTGCGGAGTGAACCTTCCGTACCTACCGTTAGGTACTATTATTGTATTCCGTGCTATTGTTTTTACTATTTAAACTTAAAATATCTGGGTGACCGAGCTTTGCTCGGTATTTTCTGTATTTGCCAATAGATGGCAGCAGCAGACATATTTTTTGGTAAATTCGACATTTTCTAAAAATGAATCCCAGCTAGATCGATTTATCGCCCCCAAAACCCCCTGTATACTAAATTTCATGAAAATCGTTCGGGCTGTTTCCGAGATTCAAATTATATAGAAATGTAAAGGATTATTTTCTAGTTATTTATAATATTGTACACCATTACAAAAAGAAAGAAAAAACAAAAAAAAACAAAAAAACAGAAAAACAAATGAACAATATGGCGGCCTTATCGCTACACAGCGATCTCTTCCAGGCAACCATCCAGGTAAGAAGCGGCTATTGGAAATTATGAGGTAGGTGGTACAATAAAAATATTTAAAAGATTTTTTTTATGTAGTACCAAGACTACTTAGTTCTAAAGGTAATATTCTGCCCTACGCAGAATATTACCTTTAGAACCTTGGCGTGAACAGTTCACATCAACCGACCGACTTAAACCCCTATTACATTATGCGATATTTCGACGACCTCCGTGGTTGAGTGGTTAGCGTGCCGGTTTTCAAGGCGCCGCCATCTCTGAGCTTCCGGGTTCGATCCCCGATCGGGGCAATGTAGAAAAATAACTTTTTTACATTGTCTCGGGTCTGGGTGTTGTGGTACCTTCGTTGCTTCTGATTTCCATAACACAAGTGCATAAGCTACTTACTAAGAAATCGGAGCAATGTAATGTACCTATGTGATGTTGTCCTCTATATATTTATATTTATGCAATCTGCAGAGCGTGCTGAGCTAGCGTAATACGGGTTAGACAGCTAGTGATTCAATCTAGAGAGATACTGACTCTGCCGCGCTAACACTAGCTAGTGTAAATAGCCCCTTAAAACCGATTCATACTTACCTACTACACCTTCATACGTACATACAGTGTAACAAGCGATTTCGACAGAGTAGATTGAAATCATAAACACTTTTTTATTTTCGAAGCGTTATTAGGTTGTAGTAAGAGAATCGATAGGCATGTAATTACCTATGAGTAGAACGAACGAACTTACCCATTAGGTGAAGGTACCTACCGTGTACCTAAGTACTTAAATTCAGATAGTAACTAAAAGGATTTGGGTGAAATGAAAAACTCTGTATTCAAAACCGATTTAATTCACTAATTAAACTAATAAACAAAATTAAACTAATAAACTGATTTGATTTAATTGATCAGGGTAGCTGGTAGAGATCTCTTTTGTTTTATAGGGATAAGCTATCCTTTGCAAATCATGTATCTTGTTATGTTTCGTTAAGTTTTGTGTATGGTGCATTAATAATAAAAATAAAATAAAATAATAAATAATTTTTATTTGGGTATGTTAACAAAAGTAGCTGTTTTTCTAGGTAGATTCGAGTCTGGCCTGGCCACAAGTTCTCTGACAATTAACCATAATGTTCTAATGCGCGAAGCTTGCATGGCATAGAAAGCTTCTGACAGTAAAATTGCGGGAATAGCAGTACCTATAACCTTCACAGAATATAAAAATCTTGAAAGTGTCTTTAAAAAAGGTAACAGGTAGGTACTTATAGGACCAAGGGCGATATTCGGATTAATTTCTTCAAATGGATACTTAAATATACCTACTTACTTAACAAATTTTTTAAAATTCCTCCAATTTAACTGCATACCTATAGCTAAACTGCTGTGTAGCAATTACAACCTGTCTAATATTATTCTAATTACTCGTATTATTAAACGTAAATTGTCTACCTAACTAAATTAGTTGTAATAATTAAGATTTGTCGTAATGATAGACATTTTCGAACATGAAAAGATCGTTCATTGATGCTTTATGAATTTATTGGACAAGTTGATAAGTTGCTCCACAAAAAACATAGACAGCATCTGTGGGAAGGCTAACTTCTTGCCGCACGAGCCGCAAGATGGCGCTGGGCGGCCGGTTGGCTCCATGCACAGATCTAGGAAACAATATGAATGGGCCCCGTCTACAAAATAAGCGTGACTATTTTTAATCTGCAAAGTGGCGCATAAGATGGCGTCACCTAGGGAAGTAAACTCAGTACCTACGCGAACATTTGACATCAAATCTTGGCGCTTAACATGGCGCCGCTTGTGATATTAAAATATCGTTTATTAATGGTGCTCGGGATGGTGTTTCGCCATGTGGTACTTCAAGCTGCTCTGCTGCACGAAGGCTGCGTCGCACACGCCACATTTGTGCTCCTTCACGCCCAGGTGTATCATCACGTGCATTTTCAAACTCTTTTTCCACCTGAAGCACTTCTTGCAGTACTCGCAAGTAGCAACAGAACGGTTTATTCGACGAGTTAGTTAATAGTCTTTGTTACTCCACGAAAAACATAGACAGCATCTGTGGGAAGGCTAACTTCTTGCCGCACTAGCCGCAAGATGGCGCTGGGCGGCCGGTTGGCTCCATGCACAGATCTAGGAAACAATATGGATTGGCCCCGTCTACAAAATAAGCGTGACTATTTTTGATCTTCAAAGTGGCGCATAAGATGGCGTCACCTAGGGAAGTACAAATTTGACAGCAAATCTTGGCGCTCAACATGGCGCCGCCTGTCATATGAAAATATCGTTTATTAATGGTGCTCGGGATGGTGTTTCGCCATGTGGTACTTCAAGCTGCTCTGCTGCACGAAGGCTGCGTCGCACACGCCGCATTTGTGCTCCTTCACGCCCAGGTGTATCATCACGTGCATCTTCAAACTCTTCTTCCACCTGAAGCACTTCTTGCAGTACTCGCAAGTAGCAACAGAACGGTTTATTCGACGAGTTAGTTAAAAGTCTTTGTTACTGCACGAAAAACATAGACAGCATCTGTGGGAAGATTAATTTCTTACTGCACTAGCCGCAAGATGGCGCTGGGCGGCCGGTTGGCTCCATGCACAGATCTAGGAAACAATATGAATGGGCCCCGTCTACAAAATAAGCGTGACTATTTTTGATCTGCAAAGTGGCGCATAAGATGGCGTCACCTAGGAAAGTACAAATTTGACAGCAAATCTTGGCGCTCAACATGGCGCCGCCTGTCATATGTAAATATCGTTTATTAATGGTGCTCTGGATGGTGTTTCGCCATGTGGTACTTCAAGCTGCTCTGCTGCACGAAGGCTGCGTCGCACACGCCACATTTGTGCTCCTTCACGCCCAGGTGTATCATCACGTGCATCTTCAAACTCTTCTTCCACCTGAAGCACTTCTTGCAGTACTCGCAAGAGAACGGTTTATTGGACGAGTGCGTTCGTTTGTGGTGCTTCAGCGCGTAGTTCGTTGCGAACTTCAGGTCGCACACGTTGCAGGGGAAGTCCTTCTCGCCCATGTGGAAGATTTTCTGGTGGCGCAGGACCTGGTGGGGGAAGGCGAACTTCTTGCCGCACGAGCCGCAAGATGGCGCTGGGAGGCCGTGTTGCTCCATGTGGAACGCGCGCATGTAACCTGAAAGGGGTTTTTTTATTCAAATAATCATGTTGATTTATTTAACTCACAAACTTTGGAACAATTCAATAATGAAAATGAATACAATTTTGAAATAAGAAATTAATGCTCGTTTTCTTCAACACATTAAGAAACGCCTAAGCCGATAGGTGACAGCTTTCACTTAGGTACAGCAACTGTCACCTAAGGGCTTAGGTATCTCTTAAAGTGTTGGTGAAAAAATGGGAAATGCTTTCCAAATAACCAACTTCAAATGCCACTACAAAGAGTGAAATAATTTTCAATTCGAAGTCGGGCAATGTTTCATACACCACCTAATAGACCTTCTTACTTACTTGATGTGCGAAGAAATGACGAAGTCATAGACAATCGCCCGACTTCGAATTGGTGTAGGTACCTATATTAAAAATTATTTCACTCTTTGTAGTGGCATTTGAAGTTTTTTGGAAAGCATTTCCCATTTTTATTTTTTACTTTTTAGTGGAAAACAATAAAATGCACAAGGCGTTGTAAAAATACCCAAATCGCTTGAGATGTGTTCATAAAATCTGAAGAGATCCCTCAATTTCACCAAGATCCCATCATCAGACCCTGACTTGATGACTTCAGTATCTGCTAGCAAATGCACCAGTAACTATAAAAAATACCCAACTCGCTTCAACTATACTAGCAAAATTTGAAGAGTTCCCTCGATTTCCCCAAGATCCTATCATCAGACCCTGACTTGATGACTTTAGTCATCAAATCAGTATCAGCTAGCAGATGCACCAGTAACTATAAAAAATATCTAACTCGCTTCAAGTATACTAGCAAAATTTGAAGAGTTCCCTCGATTTCATCTGACCTGATGACCATAGGACAACTTGTAAAATATTACTCTTTCAAATTATACTTACCCAAATCGTTTCAAGTGTCCATATAAAATTTGAAGGGTTCCCTCAATTTCTCCAGGATCCCATCATCGGATCCTAACCTGATTAAAATGGGACTATCTGGAAACTATACCCTTTCAAACAAAAAAAGAATTTTTCAAATCGGTCCACGCGTCTACGAGTAATCGGTGAACATGGATGTCAACTTTTACGAATGGACATTCAAAAATTACAAATACGATATAAATTGCAATGCATTAAAATCATGCCGTGGCATCAAATTCATAATGTCATTGCACGGCATTGAAATACGTGCCACGAGACGACGTGCTAGCAGCAGCATGCTGCAGATCCCATCACGGAGACCCTGACTTGATGACTTAAATTTGCTAGCAAATGGACTTCCAATCGTATAGTTATAGAAATACGGTTGTAGAAATACGACATAAATTGCTGTTTTTAAATGATGCCGCGGCGTTGAAAGACGCGCCACGACTCCACGAGCTCCCACTTTGGGATACGTGCTGCGGTATCGAAGCAGTGCGTTGACTAATGGCGAAGTCACATCTATACGATATGGTACAGCCTAACCTCGCTTGTCCGCCGCAAGTATACTAGCAAAATTTGAACCGAGTTCCCTCCAGTTTCATTCGGATGGAACGGAAGACAACGAAAAATTGTATGAGAATTATTGCTAAATCAATGTATCCATTGATCCATTGAAATTTTCATAATATGGCTTATAAGTATTAGTTTGCAAGAAGATAGAGCTATTTGAGGGAGGGAACATCATAATATTATTGACTGTGTTTTCCCTAGATATTGACGACACGCCGGCTTCTTGTAAATATAAACTTTAAAGTGAAGGCAATAGAGCTAAAAATACTTTGCCTGTAACGACCCTCACCTGGCACTCTGACGTCGCACAGGTGGCAGGCGCGCAGCTTGGGGCGCTCCTTGAGGTGCACCTGCTTGTAGTGCTGCGCGAAGCAGTTGTACCCCTTGAACACGCTCGCGCAGTGCTCGCACGCGTACTCCGCGCTGCCGTCCGGCTCGCCTGTAACAACCCTCACCTGGCACTCTGACGTCGCACAGGTGGCAGGCGCGCAGCTTGGGGCGCTCCTTGAGGTGCACCTGCTTGTAGTGCTGCGCGAAGCAGTTGTACCCCTTGAACACGCTCGCGCAGTGCTCGCACGCGTACTCCGCGCTGCCGTCCGGCTCGCCTGTAACAACCCTCACCTGGCACTCTGACGTCGCACAGGTGGCAGGCGCGCAGCTTGGGGCGCTCCTTGAGGTGCACCTGCTTGTAGTGCTGCGCGAAGCAGTTGTACCCCTTGAACACGCTCGCGCAGTGCTCGCACGCGTACTCCGGGCTGCCGTCCGGCTCGCCTGTACACCCTCACCTGGCACTCTGACGTCGCACAGGTGGCAGGCGCGCAGCTTGGGGCGCTCCTTGAGGTGCACCTGCTTGTAGTGCTGCGCGAAGCAGTTGTACCCCTTGAACACGCTCGCGCAGTGCTCGCACGCGTACTCCGCGCTGCCGTCCGGCTCGCCTGTGACGACCCTCACCTGGCACTCTGACGTCGCACAGGTGGCAGGCGCGCAGCTTGGGGCGCTCCTTGAGGTGCACCTGCTTGTAGTGCTGCGCGAAGCAGTTGTACCCCTTGAACACGCTCGCGCAGTGCTCGCACGCGTACTCCGCGCTGCCGTCCGGCTCGCCTGTGACGACCCTCACCTGGCACTCTGACGTCGCACAGGTGGCAGGCGCGCAGCTTGGGGCGCTCCTTGAGGTGCACCTGCTTGTAGTGCTGCGCGAAGCAGTTGTACCCCTTGAACACGCTCGCGCAGTGCTCGCACGCGTACTCCGCGCTGCCGTCCGGCTCGCCTGTGACGACCCTCACCTGGCACTCTGACGTCGCACAGGTGGCAGGCGCGCAGCTTGGGGCGCTCCTTGAGGTGCACCTGCTTGTAGTGCTGCGCGAAGCAGTTGTACCCCTTGAACACGCTCGCGCAGTGCTCGCACGCGTACTCCGCGCTGCCGTCCGGCTCGCCTGTGACGACCCTCACCTGGCACTCTGACGTCGCACAGGTGGCAGGCGCGCAGCTTGGGGCGCTCCTTGAGGTGCACCTGCTTGTAGTGCTGCGCGAAGCAGTTGTACCCCTTGAACACGCTCGCGCAGTGCTCGCACGCGTACTCCGCGCTGCCGTCCGGCTCGCCTGTGACGACCCTCACCTGGCACTCTGACGTCGCACAGGTGGCAGGCGCGCAGCTTGGGGCGCTCCTTGAGGTGCACCTGCTTGTAGTGCTGCGCGAAGCAGTTGTACCCCTTGAACACGCTCGCGCAGTGCTCGCACGCGTACTCCGCGCTGCCGTCCGGCTCGCCTGTAACGACCCTCACCTGGCACTCTGACGTCGCACAGGTGGCAGGCGCGCAGCTTGGGGCGCTCCTTGAGGTGCACCTGCTTGTAGTGCTGCGCGAAGCAGTTGTACCCCTTGAACACGCTCGCGCAGTGCTCGCACGCGTACTCCGCGCTGCCGTCCGGCTCGCCTGTAACGACCCTCACCTGGCACTCTGACGTCGCACAGGTGGCAGGCGCGCAGCTTGGGGCGCTCCTTGAGGTGCACCTGCTTGTAGTGCTGCGCGAAGCAGTTGTACCCCTTGAACACGCTCGCGCAGTGCTCGCACGCGTACTCCGCGCTGCCGTCCGGCTCGCCTGTAACGACCCTCACCTGGCACTCTGACGTCGCACAGGTGGCAGGCGCGCAGCTTGGGGCGCTCCTTGAGGTGCACCTGCTTGTAGTGCTGCGCGAAGCAGTTGTACCCCTTGAACACGCTCGCGCAGTGCTCGCACGCGTACTCCGCGCTGCCGTCCGGCTCGCCTGTAACGACCCTCACCTGGCACTCTGACGTCGCACAGGTGGCAGGCGCGCAGCTTGGGGCGCTCCTTGAGGTGCACCTGCTTGTAGTGCTGCGCGAAGCAGTTGTACCCCTTGAACACGCTCGCGCAGTGCTCGCACGCGTACTCCGCGCTGCCGTCCGGCTCGCCTGTAACGACCCTCACCTGGCACTCTGACGTCGCACAGGTGGCAGGCGCGCAGCTTGGGGCGCTCCTTGAGGTGCACCTGCTTGTAGTGCTGCGCGAAGCAGTTGTACCCCTTGAACACGCTCGCGCAGTGCTCGCACGCGTACTCCGCGCTGCCGTCCGGCTCGCCTGTAACGACCCTCACCTGGCACTCTGACGTCGCACAGGTGGCAGGCGCGCAGCTTGGGGCGCTCCTTGAGGTGCACCTGCTTGTAGTGCTGCGCGAAGCAGTTGTACCCCTTGAACACGCTCGCGCAGTGCTCGCACGCGTACTCCGCGCTGCCGTCCGGCTCGCCTGTAACGACCCTCACCTGGCACTCTGACGTCGCACAGGTGGCAGGCGCGCAGCTTGGGGCGCTCCTTGAGGTGCACCTGCTTGTAGTGCTGCGCGAAGCAGTTGTACCCCTTGAACACGCTCGCGCAGTGCTCGCACGCGTACTCCGCGCTGCCGTCCGGCTCGCCTGTGACGACCCTCACCTGGCACTCTGACGTCGCACAGGTGGCAGGCGCGCAGCTTGGGGCGCTCCTTGAGGTGCACCTGCTTGTAGTGCTGCGCGAAGCAGTTGTACCCCTTGAACACGCTCGCGCAGTGCTCGCACGCGTACTCCGCGCTGCCGTCCGGCTCGCCTGTGACGACCCTCACCTGGCACTCTGACGTCGCACAGGTGGCAGGCGCGCAGCTTGGGGCGCTCCTTGAGGTGCACCTGCTTGTAGTGCTGCGCGAAGCAGTTGTACCCCTTGAACACGCTCGCGCAGTGCTCGCACGCGTACTCCGCGCTGCCGTCCGGCTCGCCTGTGACGACCCTCACCTGGCACTCTGACGTCGCACAGGTGGCAGGCGCGCAGCTTGGGGCGCTCCTTGAGGTGCACCTGCTTGTAGTGCTGCGCGAAGCAGTTGTACCCCTTGAACACGCTCGCGCAGTGCTCGCACGCGTACTCCGCGCTGCCGTCCGGCTCGCCTGTGACGACCCTCACCTGGCACTCTGACGTCGCACAGGTGGCAGGCGCGCAGCTTGGGGCGCTCCTTGAGGTGCACCTGCTTGTAGTGCTGCGCGAAGCAGTTGTACCCCTTGAACACGCTCGCGCAGTGCTCGCACGCGTACTCCGCGCTGCCGTCCGGCTCGCCTGTAACGACCCTCACCTGGCACTCTGACGTCGCACAGGTGGCAGGCGCGCAGCTTGGGGCGCTCCTTGAGGTGCACCTGCTTGTAGTGCTGCGCGAAGCAGTTGTACCCCTTGAACACGCTCGCGCAGTGCTCGCACGCGTACTCCGCGCTGCCGTCCGGCTCGCCTGTGACGACCCTCACCTGGCACTCTGACGTCGCACAGGTGGCAGGCGCGCAGCTTGGGGCGCTCCTTGAGGTGCACCTGCTTGTAGTGCTGCGCGAAGCAGTTGTACCCCTTGAACACGCTCGCGCAGTGCTCGCACGCGTACTCCGCGCTGCCGTCCGGCTCGCCTGTAACGACCCTCACCTGGCACTCTGACGTCGCACAGGTGGCAGGCGCGCAGCTTGGGGCGCTCCTTGAGGTGCACCTGCTTGTAGTGCTGCGCGAAGCAGTTGTACCCCTTGAACACGCTCGCGCAGTGCTCGCACGCGTACTCCGCGCTGCCGTCCGGCTCGCCTGTAACGACCCTCACCTGGCACTCTGACGTCGCACAGGTGGCAGGCGCGCAGCTTGGGGCGCTCCTTGAGGTGCACCTGCTTGTAGTGCTGCGCGAAGCAGTTGTACCCCTTGAACACGCTCGCGCAGTGCTCGCACGCGTACTCCGCGCTGCCGTCCGGCTCGCCTGTAACGACCCTCACCTGGCACTCTGACGTCGCACAGGTGGCAGGCGCGCAGCTTGGGGCGCTCCTTGAGGTGCACCTGCTTGTAGTGCTGCGCGAAGCAGTTGTACCCCTTGAACACGCTCGCGCAGTGCTCGCACGCGTACTCCGCGCTGCCGTCCGGCTCGCCTGTAACGACCCTCACCTGGCACTCTGACGTCGCACAGGTGGCAGGCGCGCAGCTTGGGGCGCTCCTTGAGGTGCACCTGCTTGTAGTGCTGCGCGAAGCAGTTGTACCCCTTGAACACGCTCGCGCAGTGCTCGCACGCGTACTCCGCGCTGCCGTCCGGCTCGCCTGTAACGACCCTCACCTGGCACTCTGACGTCGCACAGGTGGCAGGCGCGCAGCTTGGGGCGCTCCTTGAGGTGCACCTGCTTGTAGTGCTGCGCGAAGCAGTTGTACCCCTTGAACACGCTCGCGCAGTGCTCGCACGCGTACTCCGCGCTGCCGTCCGGCTCGCCTGTAACGACCCTCACCTGGCACTCTGACGTCGCACAGGTGGCAGGCGCGCAGCTTGGGGCGCTCCTTGAGGTGCACCTGCTTGTAGTGCTGCGCGAAGCAGTTGTACCCCTTGAACACGCTCGCGCAGTGCTCGCACGCGTACTCCGCGCTGCCGTCCGGCTCGCCTGTAACGACCCTCACCTGGCACTCTGACGTCGCACAGGTGGCAGGCGCGCAGCTTGGGGCGCTCCTTGAGGTGCACCTGCTTGTAGTGCTGCGCGAAGCAGTTGTACCCCTTGAACACGCTCGCGCAGTGCTCGCACGCGTACTCCGCGCTGCCGTCCGGCTCGCCTGTAACGACCCTCACCTGGCACTCTGACGTCGCACAGGTGGCAGGCGCGCAGCTTGGGGCGCTCCTTGAGGTGCACCTGCTTGTAGTGCTGCGCGAAGCAGTTGTACCCCTTGAACACGCTCGCGCAGTGCTCGCACGCGTACTCCGCGCTGCCGTCCGGCTCGCCTGTAACGACCCTCACCTGGCACTCTGACGTCGCACAGGTGGCAGGCGCGCAGCTTGGGGCGCTCCTTGAGGTGCACCTGCTTGTAGTGCTGCGCGAAGCAGTTGTACCCCTTGAACACGCTCGCGCAGTGCTCGCACGCGTACTCCGCGCTGCCGTCCGGCTCGCCTGTAACGACCCTCACCTGGCACTCTGACGTCGCACAGGTGGCAGGCGCGCAGCTTGGGGCGCTCCTTGAGGTGCACCTGCTTGTAGTGCTGCGCGAAGCAGTTGTACCCCTTGAACACGCTCGCGCAGTGCTCGCACGCGTACTCCGCGCTGCCGTCCGGCTCGCCTGTAACGACCCTCACCTGGCACTCTGACGTCGCACAGGTGGCAGGCGCGCAGCTTGGGGCGCTCCTTGAGGTGCACCTGCTTGTAGTGCTGCGCGAAGCAGTTGTACCCCTTGAACACGCTCGCGCAGTGCTCGCACGCGTACTCCGCGCTGCCGTCCGGCTCGCCTGTAACGACCCTCACCTGGCACTCTGACGTCGCACAGGTGGCAGGCGCGCAGCTTGGGGCGCTCCTTGAGGTGCACCTGCTTGTAGTGCTGCGCGAAGCAGTTGTACCCCTTGAACACGCTCGCGCAGTGCTCGCACGCGTACTCCGCGCTGCCGTCCGGCTCGCCTGTAACGACCCTCACCTGGCACTCTGACGTCGCACAGGTGGCAGGCGCGCAGCTTGGGGCGCTCCTTGAGGTGCACCTGCTTGTAGTGCTGCGCGAAGCAGTTGTACCCCTTGAACACGCTCGCGCAGTGCTCGCACGCGTACTCCGCGCTGCCGTCCGGCTCGCCTGTAACGACCCTCACCTGGCACTCTGACGTCGCACAGGTGGCAGGCGCGCAGCTTGGGGCGCTCCTTGAGGTGCACCTGCTTGTAGTGCTGCGCGAAGCAGTTGTACCCCTTGAACACGCTCGCGCAGTGCTCGCACGCGTACTCCGCGCTGCCGTCCGGCTCGCCTGTAACGACCCTCACCTGGCACTCTGACGTCGCACAGGTGGCAGGCGCGCAGCTTGGGGCGCTCCTTGAGGTGCACCTGCTTGTAGTGCTGCGCGAAGCAGTTGTACCCCTTGAACACGCTCGCGCAGTGCTCGCACGCGTACTCCGCGCTGCCGTCCGGCTCGCCTGTAACGACCCTCACCTGGCACTCTGACGTCGCACAGGTGGCAGGCGCGCAGCTTGGGGCGCTCCTTGAGGTGCACCTGCTTGTAGTGCTGCGCGAAGCAGTTGTACCCCTTGAACACGCTCGCGCAGTGCTCGCACGCGTACTCCGCGCTGCCGTCCGGCTCGCCTGTAACGACCCTCACCTGGCACTCTGACGTCGCACAGGTGGCAGGCGCGCAGCTTGGGGCGCTCCTTGAGGTGCACCTGCTTGTAGTGCTGCGCGAAGCAGTTGTACCCCTTGAACACGCTCGCGCAGTGCTCGCACGCGTACTCCGCGCTGCCGTCCGGCTCGCCTGTAACGACCCTCACCTGGCACTCTGACGTCGCACAGGTGGCAGGCGCGCAGCTTGGGGCGCTCCTTGAGGTGCACCTGCTTGTAGTGCTGCGCGAAGCAGTTGTACCCCTTGAACACGCTCGCGCAGTGCTCGCACGCGTACTCCGCGCTGCCGTCCGGCTCGCCTGTAACGACCCTCACCTGGCACTCTGACGTCGCACAGGTGGCAGGCGCGCAGCTTGGGGCGCTCCTTGAGGTGCACCTGCTTGTAGTGCTGCGCGAAGCAGTTGTACCCCTTGAACACGCTCGCGCAGTGCTCGCACGCGTACTCCGCGCTGCCGTCCGGCTCGCCTGTAACGACCCTCACCTGGCACTCTGACGTCGCACAGGTGGCAGGCGCGCAGCTTGGGGCGCTCCTTGAGGTGCACCTGCTTGTAGTGCTGCGCGAAGCAGTTGTACCCCTTGAACACGCTCGCGCAGTGCTCGCACGCGTACTCCGCGCTGCCGTCCGGCTCGCCTGTAACGACCCTCACCTGGCACTCTGACGTCGCACAGGTGGCAGGCGCGCAGCTTGGGGCGCTCCTTGAGGTGCACCTGCTTGTAGTGCTGCGCGAAGCAGTTGTACCCCTTGAACACGCTCGCGCAGTGCTCGCACGCGTACTCCGCGCTGCCGTCCGGCTCGCCTGTAACGACCCTCACCTGGCACTCTGACGTCGCACAGGTGGCAGGCGCGCAGCTTGGGGCGCTCCTTGAGGTGCACCTGCTTGTAGTGCTGCGCGAAGCAGTTGTACCCCTTGAACACGCTCGCGCAGTGCTCGCACGCGTACTCCGCGCTGCCGTCCGGCTCGCCTGTAACGACCCTCACCTGGCACTCTGACGTCGCACAGGTGGCAGGCGCGCAGCTTGGGGCGCTCCTTGAGGTGCACCTGCTTGTAGTGCTGCGCGAAGCAGTTGTACCCCTTGAACACGCTCGCGCAGTGCTCGCACGCGTACTCCGCGCTGCCGTCCGGCTCGCCCTGTAACGACCCTCACCTGGCACTCTGACGTCGCACAGGTGGCAGGCGCGCAGCTTGGGGCGCTCCTTGAGGTGCACCTGCTTGTAGTGCTGCGCGAAGCAGTTGTACCCCTTGAACACGCTCGCGCAGTGCTCGCACGCGTACTCCGCGCTGCCGTCCGGCTCGCCTGTAACGACCCTCACCTGGCACTCTGACGTCGCACAGGTGGCAGGCGCGCAGCTTGGGGCGCTCCTTGAGGTGCACCTGCTTGTAGTGCTGCGCGAAGCAGTTGTACCCCTTGAACACGCTCGCGCAGTGCTCGCACGCGTACTCCGCGCTGCCGTCCGGCTCGCCTGTAACGACCCTCACCTGGCACTCTGACGTCGCACAGGTGGCAGGCGCGCAGCTTGGGGCGCTCCTTGAGGTGCACCTGCTTGTAGTGCTGCGCGAAGCAGTTGTACCCCTTGAAAACGCTCGCGCAGTGCTCGCACGCGTACTCCGCGCTGCCGTCCGGCTCGCCTGTAACGACCCTCACCTGGCACTCTGACGTCGCACAGGTGGCAGGCGCGCAGCTTGGGGCGCTCCTTGAGGTGCACCTGCTTGTAGTGCTGCGCGAAGCAGTTGTACCCCTTGAACACGCTCGCGCAGTGCTCGCACGCGTACGCCGCGCTGCCGTCCGGCTCGCCTGTAACGACCCTCATCTGGCACTCTGACGTCGCACAGGTGGCAGGCGCGCAGCTTGGGGCGCTCCTTGAGGTGCACCTGCTTGTAGTGCTGCGCGAAGCAGTTGTACCCCTTGAAAACGCTCGCGCAGTGCTCGCACGCGTACTCCGCGCTGCCGTCCGGCTCGCCTGTAACGACCCTCACCTGGCACTCTGACGTCGCACAGGTGGCAGGCGCGCAGCTTGGGGCGCTCCTTGAGGTGCACCTGCTTGTAGTGCTGCGCGAAGCAGTTGTACCCCTTGAACACGCTCGCGCAGTGCTCGCACGCGTACTCCGAGCTGCCGTCCGGCTCGCCTGTAACGATCCTCACCTGGCACTCTGACGTCGCACAGGTGGCAGGCGCGCAGCTTGGGGCGCTCCTTGAGGTGCACCTGCTTGTAGTGCTGCGCGAAGCAGTTGTACCCCTTGAACATGCTCGCGCAGTGCTCGCACGCGTACTCCGCGCTGCCGTCCGGCTCGCCTGTAACGACCCTCACCTGGCACTCTGACGTCGCACAGGTGGCAGGCGCGCAGCTTGGGGCGCTCCTTGAGGTGCACCTGCTTGTAGTGCTGCGCGAAGCAGTTGTACCCCTTGAACACGCTCGCGCAGTGCTCGCACGCGTACTCCGCGCTGCCGTCCGGCTCGCCTGTAACGACCCTCACCTGGCACTCTGACGTCGCACAGGTGGCAGGCGCGCAGCTTGGGGCGCTCCTTGAGGTGCACCTGCTTGTAGTGCTGCGCGAAGCAGTTGTACCCCTTGAACACGCTCGCGCAGTGCTCGCACGCGTACTCCGAGCTGCCGTCCGGCTCGCCTGTAACGATCCTCACCTGGCACTCTGACGTCGCACAGGTGGCAGGCGCGCAGCTTGGGGCGCTCCTTGAGGTGCACCTGCTTGTAGTGCTGCGCGAAGCAGTTGTACCCCTTGAACACGCTCGCGCAGTGCTCGCACGCGTACTCCGCGCTGCCGTCCGGCTCGCCTGTAACGACCCTCACCTGGCACTCTGACGTCGCACAGGTGGCAGGCGCGCAGCTTGGGGCGCTCCTTGAGGTGCACCTGCTTGTAGTGCTGCGCGAAGCAGTTGTACCCCTTGAACACGCTCGCGCAGTGCTCGCACGCGTACTCCGCGCTGCCGTCCGGCTCGCCTGTAACGACCCTCACCTGGCACTCTGACGTCGCACAGGTGGCAGGCGCGCAGCTTGGGGCGCTCCTTGAGGTGCACCTGCTTGTAGTGCTGCGCGAAGCAGTTGTACCCCTTGAACACGCTCGTGCAGTGCTTGCAAGCGAACTCCTCGCTGCCGTCCGTCTTCACGCGGTGTGTGAAATGCTCGTAGTATCTGCCTGTAACATACGAGTACAATCAATACAACTGATTTTTCTGATATATCTGTAGCTAATAGTCCTATGATATAATAAAATTTCAATTCGATAGGAAAAGACGAACATGATTTAAGGGATCAGGTTGGCCGGTAGCAGGAAAACATCAAATTTGCAGCTTGACCTTATTAGGGTTTCGGAGGCCGGCAGGCAGAGACCGGGTCCGTCGCCTCGACGTGATAGCAAATAGTCCGAAAATGCGAACTTATTTAAGATGAAAAATCTTTAGTTTTGTATTACTTATAGTACGGCACAATTAGCTCAAAAAACTATCGAACCCCCTCATTTAAAGTGAAAGTATTATTGCAATGCCAGCAGTGCTATTCTACCAAATGAAACAGCTGCCAGCCAGCTGCCAAGCCGAAGAAGGCATGCCAAATTGTATTCTGCAATTAATTTCAATTCGCTCGACAACCATCCATGCGACACTAGCGCTGCATTGGCGGTAACGGGAGATGTAGAATACTTCAACTTGTCTTATTTGTATGAAAAATGGTATTCTGAAATTCTAATGTCCATCCCTGACACAGCTGTCATACCGAAGATGCAATGTCAAATTGTATCTCGACTACCACCTAAGCGATACTAGCGCTACATTAGCGGTAACGGGAGATGTAGGAAACTTAAGCATTTCTTATTTGTGTGAAAAATGGTATTCTGGAACTTCTGATGACATACCATCGACGGTACATCTGCATCGCAGCCTTAGACTTTATCTGTCAAACTAAAAGCTAGTAAAAGTAGAGGTTTTCGTGGATGTTTGGTGGTTTCGTCCTGGAAAATGCCGAAATTAGTGTTTGAGTAACAAATTTAAGTGTTTTTCTTGAGGACAATGTTGTTTTATATACCTAAAGTGTAAATACAATTGCGAGTGAAGATAAAAAATTTACATAGAGGTCCGCGAGCGACGACCTATTATAAATTTATGAGTTTTTACGAATTCGTAGTTTTTATCTATACGCTCGAAATATGAAGAATACCTTATTACGGAAATAAAAATATTTAAACGCTCCCTGAACGTCTCGCAAAATGGTTTGAACATTATATCTTGCTACCATAGCAACGACTCCGTCTATACTTACAACAAATATTTTGGTAGACACGCTCCCTGGTGATTTCATCTCAGCTCATCACTACGAAGCACGGGACTCTCTCATAATTGGAAGGACATAAAGTCATAGCTGATACCATCCCTAGCCAAGTGTGGGCTGTCAGCTTCACAAACCTTTGAATACCTAGGCATATCGTAGATTAAAGAGCTTTTATTCATGACTTCCTTCACCATTTAGGCATAATGTGCTCACATAAATGCTGGTGGTAAAATATACCTAGGTACCAAGGGTACCATTGTAGGAAGTTTAAAGGTAGGGGAAAATTGTATAATGAAATTTACATATTATATCATTTATTTAATTCTGTAATTTTAGAAAGAAATAAAATTTATTCAAACTTAATTAATATTTTTTCTTTCCCTTTACTTACTTATTCTAAATACAGAAAGATCTTTAAACATATCTAATATCTATAGACACAAGACTAATAAAATTGGTGTCCTATAATAATTATTTGGCAAAGTTATAGAGCTTCATGTAATACTTGTTTTGTAAGGAAACAATCTATCGCAGAGGTAGCTTAGGTCTCCTTAGGGCAATTCTGGGTCCATATTGCTGAATATCTTGATTTTACTCTGCCACCGGACCTTGCCGGACCAACTGCAATAATTAAATTTTTATTTAGGTAGTGATTTATTGTAAATTCAACTAGGTATGAACTTACGTCATTAAAATAAAGCATGTGCATTATTTTAATTACGTAAGTTGATACCTTTATGAAACTTACCATTATTTTATCAAAAACCAAATAAGTATTATTATAAGACTTGGGGGCCTTGGCAGTAACTTTGTAGTTTGTACTTTCTATAAAAGCATTTCACAATCTACTTCCGTGGTTCAATCCAGGTGGTGGTTCCAGGTGGTACCATCTTGAGCGCAGATAGGTCGAATCCTATAGCTTTGCACGATACCCAATCCATAGGACACCCAATGAATGTACGAATTTTGAGGCTTTTCCTAGTTGCTACTAATAAGTGGCATGAACCAATTAATTTTAAAAATAATACTATATAAACATGTAAGTATGTAAATACGATAACTTTTGACTTGACAGACTTACATACGTCTGATTTGGTGTATGTGCCAGACCTTTGACAATTTTTTTTAAGACAGGAAGGTAATGGATTCCTAGCTTTCTGCCTTCATAGGATACACAACTTTAAATACGTATTTTTAAATATCGTTCAGTTTCACATTGAAACATATATTTTAATGGTAAAATATATAATAATTTGTTCGAAGAACTATTAATAAGCCTAAATTTTGGAATCGAAATATTTTACCGGCATTCAATCTATATTTATGTCCATCACTAGTAACAGCGCCGATACCGCGATTGGCATCAATTCGCCAACAAGACAGCTATGATGTTTATGACTTGTAGAATCGCATGCAATCATGAAATATTGCAGCGATGTTACACCTGGCGAATTATTCGCTGCTTTTTTAGGATTCCGAACCCATAGGATAAAAACGGGACCAAATTACTACGACTTCGCTGTCTGACCGTCCGTCCGTCCGTCTGTCACCAGGTTGTATCTCGTGAAACGCGATAACTACAGACTTGAAATTTTCAAAGATGATTTATTTCCGTTGCCGCTATAAAAACAAATATTAAAAATGGAATAAAATAAATATTTTAAGGGGGCTCCCATACAAAACTTTTGTGATTTTTTTGCTTGTTTTTGCTCAATATTAATAACGGTACAGGTAAACGCATCAAATGTTCACAGAATATTGAACAATATAGGTATTCACTTTAAAAATACATAGTTATTTTATTCAAATAAAACACATATTATATTTAATGGGGTCTCCATACAACAACAGGGGTCAACATACGTACGTAATTTTTTGCTTGTGTTTGAATTGAGGTAATCCTCAATAGTATTAAAGTAAACTAAACTATAATGATAGTACGGAACCCTCAGTACGCGAGCCCGACTCGCACTTGAACAGTGTAAATATTATGTAAATACGATTATGATTGACAGCTACTTATTATTTTTTCTGTGATTGACAGCATTACATTATTTCGTCGATTCCATTGACATATAAATCTATGGACCCCGGGTGTAATACGAAATTCACGAAATAAGTGTCTATAAAAATAAAACTGCAACCTTCTTGTTGGTTCAACCTGCCATTATTATTTCTGTTAGAACTATTGTCAATCGGTCAGTCATCATTGCAAAATATCATAATTTCTCCTTTTATTTTATAATTATTTTATAATGCCACGACGAAGTGTTGAAGAAAGAGCAGCAATTATTGCTGAACGTGAAGCTGGCTACAACATGTCGAAATGTGACCAGAGATAGTGTGGAATTCTGGATAAGAAGACATAGCGACGATGCGACGATATGAGCACGGATCTATGCTCTCGTAGGTTCCATGAGAAATAGGTTACAATGTGTGATTGAAGCTAAATATGGTGTTTATACCCGTTATTAAAAATTAATGTCATTAAACTTATTCGTAGTCTTCACTAACTTTTTCTTCTGTAATTTTATTGCTGTTTTAATCAGTTTAATACATTTTATAACATTGCATTGATGCATTGATTAAACGTATTAAAGTATCAGCACTTACTGACGTCACGCATACAATTTTAGGCTCCTCCCTGAAGCCGGATTTTTAATTTGTCAAAACTTCATATTTGATAAACTTTTGGTTTTAACATACGTCACATCTTTCCTGTCCTCTGAGCGTAGCGTATTTCGTCATTGCATTGATGGGAAGAAAAACAAGCAAAACCTTATTCGATAGCAAACGTCATATTTATTTAAATGTTAGCAGCATTGTTTCTTGCACTGGTATGTTGGCATAATGGACTCTTGCAGTATAGTAGTGCAAGCGGAACCTTTTCATTCCCCGACTGTACATTATAATAAAGTTCAGTTATAACTTTGTAATAACTAATAGTGAAAAGTTGCTACATTATATGTTTCGGAGGTGGGTGTGATAACTTTAATGCATTTCATACCTACTTTTACAGTTGTCATCGTACTTGATAAACTGTGTTCAGTTGTTAATGTTCCAATAAATAAATAAATTTCATTTCATTTCATTTTTATAAACAAACTAAAACATTATAATTTATGTCTTAAACCATTATTATACATCCTAATTTTGCTTAAATGCGATTGGAACTCTTTTCGAGTTTTGGATTTCATTAGGTTCTGTCACTTTTTAGCGCTGACCTGAAATCCTTATTATTATATATCAATGGTCGATGCATAATGCCTAACAGTGAGTCGATGTGACACACCATTGACAGATTTATTTTTTAAGACAGGAAGATAATAAAGATAATAATGGATTTCTAGCCATAGATTTATAAACGTCGTCGCTGGTGTTTCTAGCATTCTGCCTTCATAGTGCATAATTTATGTAACTTTTACGTGTATTTTTAAATATATTTCAGTTTAACATTTAAACATATGTTATAATGATAAAATATATATTAATATCATCGAAGAACTATTCAAAGGCCTAAATTTTGGAATCGAAATAGTTTACCGGCATTCAATCTATATTTGTGTCCATCACTAGTAACAGCGCCGATACCGCGGTTGGCTTCAATTCGCAAACAAAACAGCTATGATTTGTAGAATCGGATGCAACATGACGTATTGCCTCGCAGTTACACCTGACGAATTCATAGATGCAGAGATGTCAGCTCGTCGCTGTTTTAAGTATTTTCGCAGAATAGCACAGCAGATAGTTCTATGCAGTCCACATATTGTTTGGTAAAAATGTTACACCCCTGACAATCTATGCAATTTAGCGCGAAGTTCAAGGACGTTAAATTGCAAACAAAAATCATGGTAAGCATAATCTTGCTAAAGTGAACAGTTCCAGAGTTACAAAGTAATGTCATATTTTTCCAAAAATATTACAATTACTACATATTGTAGGTTTATGGCAATGAATTTAGCGGGCATAATTTTTATGCATCTACATGTTCTTAAATAGAAACTTTGCTCGAAAAGCCCCACTCACCTCATTATTGGTTTCCGAATGATAATTTTTGCAGTTTCCCCGATTTCGAGTTATCGGCACCCAATGTGAATAAAATGGATATTGTTGAGCAGTTTTTTATTAAAAACATGTACATGCATAAATGTTGTGCCCGCAAAGTTTTATGCCATAAGCCTACAATGTATAATTAGCCCACTATTAGCGAAAAACTAAAAAAAAAAAATTGAATTTCGAATAGGTATATATAGTAAATAATAAACCCCAAAATGGCTTTGAAAAGAATTGAAGCTTGACATCTATAATCTCAGAGGTTGACTTTGCTCAACCCTATGACATGGAACACAATAAAAGTACCAAAGACACCTATACTATAGACCCGGCGGACCGCGCCAAAAAATGTCGCCAGTTTATGGGAGCAAACCCCCTCCGGCGTTAGTAGTAAGCTGTAAGCCTACGCAGTATTTCGTACGTACACAACGACGTATTATAGGAGTTTCGACACATGGCTCTACATTTTCTTGTATGAAGAAAGGTTACGTAAAATGTTCGGATGGGCTCATCTTGATGTTATTATCATAGATTAGTACCTAACGGTACGGAAGGTTCACTCCGCAAGATGATTTAAAGAAATAGCGACCCTAGCGCTGACACTATAAAGTGCAATTCAGTTCGCAATAGCGCCTGGCTCCGCCTTCGCTATGCACTTAAAGTTGCGCTCTCTTTCTATCGTGTAACCTTATCTCTTTCGACGTACTATGGCTGTCTCGTAATCGAGCGCACGCAGCGCGTGAAATAGACCGTACAAGAACGCGCGGCAGCCATCTGAAATCGGTCCGTCGTGACGGCTACTTGTAGCTTTCTTGATCTCGTGACTAGTGAGCGTGGCCTGCCTATGACTATCTGATAGTAATTACTTATAGGTAGGTAAGTACTAATGGTATGCAGATAGCGGCAGTGCTCTAGTTGTATTGTAGGTAGTTAAATTGTATTAAGAACTTAGATATTATACTTGTGTTGAGTGTCAGCCGTCAGGGGCCTTCTACTAGTAAGTACTAATTAAGTAAGTACTAAGTAATTGCCAGTCTAGAAAAAAAAAACAATTATTAAGTTTAATTTTCGTTTATTATTCCTAATTTTATAATTCTATAAAATAAAACATACTTAGATTTATGTCTATTACATACCTATTAATCGTAGTTTTATTATAATAAACTTATTTAAAATAGCATACATTAGGCATATTAATTATTGTGTATGCAGATTATAATATGCTAAATAAACCATGTTAAAAAGTAAAAGGGTCGAGAACTTTTCACGCACGCGCCGTAAGATGGCGCTGGTAGCTCGTGGGATTCCATAATATGGAACGCGCGCATGTTTTGCTACCTTTGACATCTATAATATTGTTACGGACTAAGGGAAGTACTACAAAATTAATCGTGTGCTCCGCTCAGGTTATTGTTGAAATTGACAGCTTAGTAAAAACTTTCCGCTCGATACCAGAATAAATAAAAGTAAATTAGACAGAAGGATTTTTGATATTTGGAGTAAAAGATTTGTTTGAAGTTTGAAACGTTGTTCTGATGAAATTCCGATGATTGGAGAAAAAGGGAGAATTTTGCAGGACCAAGGAGTCAGTTAAATGGACTCAAGTCCAAATGATTCTTGCGATGCTGAGAAGGAAAAGTGAAGAAAGTACTAGTAGTCAGTGCCAGTGCTAGTACGTCAGTAACAGTGTGTCCGTGGAAATCAGTAAAGCTCGTGTGCCCTACTCCTGTTTGTACGGTGTACTTTGTCTACCAACAAATAAAGGCATTCACCCATCGACTCTGTGTATTCTTCCAATCCCGACCCCAGGCTCGTAACATTGGTGTCAGAAGTGGGATTGGAAGATGCCATTGGTGCCCAGGGTTGAGAAGGAGGGCGTTACTACGCGAGCCATGTCTGAAGCGCGAGAGCGAGAAGACTCAGTTGCAAGTACTTCTGAACGCAATCCGGTTGCACAACAAATGCCACCGGCAGATGTAAACAATCTGTTAGAACAGATGACCGTTAAAATACAAGAACAGTCACATGTGCTCTTGGAAGAATACAGTCGTCGTCGTGATGAACTGTCTAGTGCGCGTCTCGAGGAACAGTTGCGTGCTTTCTATGAGACATTTCACAGGGACATACTAGCTACACTACAACAGAACACGCAGAAGGTAGAGCTGATGGAAAAGGAAGTGTGGAGAATGAAGGAGTACTCCGAAAAACAAGACGCAACCTTGCAGAAGCATGACTCACAGTTATTAAAGATCGAGTGGAGAGTTGATTATCTTGAAACGCACGGGGGAGCATCGCGTAGTTCAGAAGGTATGACACCGGCAAAGCATTTTAAATTACCGCATTTTGACGGCAAGACATCTTGGGCGGCTTTCAAGTTTCAATTCGAGACCGTCAAGAAAACAAGTCGTTGGACGGATGATGAGGCACAGTCTGCCCTTACGATTGCACTCCGTGATGAAGCATTAACTGTGCTGGAAGCGTTGTGTGTTAATGAAAAGAAGGTTACATATGACGAACTTCTTAATGCTTTGGAATCTCGATATGGTGATAGCCACCTCGAATACGTTTATAGGGCTCAACTCAAAGATCGTGCTCAACGAAGTAATGAAAGCTTACAGCAATGGTCAGTGGAAATTGAGAGGCTCGTGCGGAAGGCTTACCAATCTTCACCGTCCACTGTGGAGACGATGTTGTTGCAAGCCTTTGTGGATGGAATTCGAGATTCGGAGGTTAGAGCCACCGTCCGCTTGAAGCACCACACCAGCCTGAAGGAGGCTGTAGCTCATGCCCTAGAGGTTGAGGCTGTGCGACATGACTCAAGAACTTTAAAACTGAGGGAGATGGCTACAACAGAGAGGATTTGGAGGCAGCGGCGTATATTCAACCCAACCTGCTATGGGTGCAGAGAGCGAGGACACATGCGGTGCAGCTGTCCCAAGAGGGAACGAGTGACCAGTAAAAGTGGATGCAACGGTTTCTACGTCAGATCAGCAGCAGAAAAACTAGAACCAGCCAGGGCTGCGGGGTGGACGCTGGCCGAAGGAATCACAACCCCATACAATATTGCATTAAAACAGACAGTAGATGGAAACAGCTTGGTGATAGATGGAGCCATTAATGGGGTAGCATGTCAACTTACCCTTGATACTGGAGCATCGCGGACAGTCATCAAACATCAACAAGGGAAATACATTGATACATGTTGTAATTTACAGGAGAAAGGAAACATCAGTCTTACGACAGCCACCGGCCAGCGCGTACCTATCTGGGGGGAAGTGAACGTCGCCATTGAAATTGGAGACAGGATCTATTGGCAAAAGGCAATACTAGCGGATATCGTTGATGACTGCATAATTGGTCTGGATTTTCTTCGAAATCATCAATGTAAAATTGACATTAAGTATGGGGTGCTTAGGTGTGGAAATCAAGAAATTCCAATAAAGGGTGGAAATTATGGAAAAGTTTATTGTTTGAAGAATACAACCCTTTTCCCAAGATCCCAAACATTAGTTCCTGTGACGTTACCTCCCGAAAACTATCAAAGACCAAGAAGATGCGCAATCATTGAGCAACGTGGACATGAACATTCATGGATTCCCGCAAGAGTTGTTGTAGGACGAACCCGAGTTTCAATGATCCCAGTATTCAATCCATGTAATGCTCCGCAGATTATTCAAAAAGGTGACATAGTAGGCACCTGTGAAGAAATAAGTTTTCTAAGGAATTGTGAGGAAAGTCGAACGACGTTGAATAGGGAAGATGATCAAGTGTCAAAACTCATAGAAGGTTGTAAAGATCATCTTACGACGCTCCAAAGAAAGAAAGCCGAGGAACTGTTAACCCACTATTCTGATTTGTTCTCGAAACATGAAGGTGATATTGGAAGAACTGGTCTGGTGAAGCATAAAATTAATACCGGAGATGTTATGCCAATCCGGCAGCGACCAAGACGCATACCACTTGCAAAAGACAAAGAAGTAGAAGATATGATTCGAGACATGCAGAAAAATGATGTCATTGAACACTCTACGAGTCCTTGGTGCTCTCCAGTAGTACTGGTGAAGAAGAAAGATGGATCATTGAGATTCTGCATCGATTACCGCCGATTGAACGACGTCACTAAGAAAGACAGTTATCCTTTACCGCGAATTGATGACACATTGGATACCTTGAGCGGTATGACATGGTTTTCAACACTTGATTTGAAAAGTGGTTATTGGCAAGTAGATTTAGATCCAGCAGATAAAGAAAAGACTGCATTTTCAACTGGAAAGGGGTTGTGGCAATTTAAAGTTATGCCTTTTGGCCTATGTAATGCTCCGGCCACGTTCGAGAGATTAATGGAGCAAGTACTGGCTGGATTATTGGGAGAGGCTTGCCTTGTTTACTTGGATGACATAATTATTGTGGGCCGCAATTTCGAAGATCATCTTAAGAAACTTGAAGCAGTTTTCAATAAATTACGTGGAGCTAATTTGAAATTAAGCGCGAAGAAGTGTTTACTCTTCAGGCATCAAGTGGGTTATTTGGGACATATAATATCGAAAGATGGAATTGCAACGGATCCAGCCAAAATTAGTGCTGTCAAGGACTGGTCTGACCCAAAGGATAAGACACAGGTCAGAGCATTTTTGGGACTATGCTCTTATTATCGTCGGTTTGTGAAGGGGTTCTCCGATATAGCTAAGCCTTTGCATCGCCTTACTGAAGAAAAAAGGCTCTTTATATGGGACGCAGGTTGCCAACAAGCTTTTGAAAAACTGAAGAAACATCTTTGTGAGGCACCAATTCTTGGATACCCTGACCCAGAAGGAAAATTCATAGTAGATGCTGACGCGAGCAATACGGCTATTGGAGGGGTATTGTCCCAGCAAAAGAATAATCAAGAGAGTGTAATCGCCTACTTTAGTAAGTCACTATCCAATACGGAGAAAAATTATTGCGTTACTCGGAGAGAATTACTTGCTGTGGTAAAGACGTTACACCATTTCAAGAAATATCTGATTGGTCGTAAATTTTTGGTAAGGACTGACCATGCTGCTTTGAAGTGGTTATTAGAATTCCGGAACCCAGAGGGACAAGTAGCGCGATGGATTGAGCAGTTGCAAGAATTTGACTTTGAAATAGAACATCGTGAGGGAAGAAGTCATGGTAATGCCGATGCTTTGTCTCGACGACCATGTGCCGAGACTTGTAAACACTGTCAAAGACAGGAAGCAAAGGAACTAGTATCCGTGAAAGTTATTCGAACGGATTCTGTCGATGATCAGTGGAGCGATGACGTAATGAAGAAGGCGCAGGAAGATGACGGAGATATTCGTCCAATTCTGGAATGGTTGAGGAGTGGTAATTCAAAACCAGAGTGGTCTGACGTAGCACAATATAGTACAGGCACAAAAAGTCTGTGGGCGCAATGGAAGAGCTTGACTTTACATAATGGAGTATTATGTAGGAAATGGGAGACTACGCGCATGAACAATTGTCATTTACAAATAGTCGTTCCCAGAGTCAAAGTAAAAGAAGTGCTGCGCGCTTATCATGACGGTGCATCCGGTGGGCATTTGGGAGTTAAACGAACGCTTACTAAGATTCGAGATCGATTTTATTGGTTACATTGTCGTGAAGATGTCGAAGATTGGTGTCGAAAATGTGTTAGCTGTGCATCTGTTAAAGGGCCGCAGACTAGAAGCAAGGGGGCAATGAGGCTATACAATATTGGAGCGCCATGGGAAAGAATTGCTCTAGATGTAGCAGGGCCATTCCCAATCACAAATTTGGGCAATCGCTACATCCTTGTGGTAATGGATTACTTTACGAAATGGCCCGAGGTGTTTGCCATTCCGAATCAAGAAGCAATCACTGTGGCTAATAAGTTGGTCAATGAAGTCTTCTGTAGATTTGGAGCCCCACTGGAAATTCATAGTGATCAGGGGCGGAATTTTGAATCACAGGTATTTCAAGAAGTTTGTAAGATAATGGGCATACATAAAACTCGGACCACCCCATATCACCCACAATCAGATGGAATGGTGGAGAGGTTTAACCAGACCTTGGAAAGGCACCTGGCCAAAGTTGTAGATAGCCATCAGAAAGATTGGGACGAATATATACCACTGTTTCTACTGTCATATCGCACTGCTATTCATGAAAGCATCACAGTAACCCCCGCATTTGCTAACTTTGGAAGAGAGTTAAGGCTACCAGCTGATCTGCTGAGCGGTTGTCCTCCAGACACACCTAGTAATATCACCGACTACGCTAATAATTTGCGGGATAAGATGGTGGATGTGCATGAACAAATAAGGGCTGCAGGGCTTCAGGCTAGCGAACGCATGAAGACACGTTATGATCGGAAGGCGACCAATTCATGTTTTGAGGAAGGGTCTCTGGTATGGTTGCACAATCCTGTAAGAAGAAAAGGAAGATCTCCCAAGTTACAACGAAGCTGGGAAGGTCCTTATAAGGTGATTACCAAAATCAATGATGTTACCTTTCGGATACAACGCACGCCAAGAAGTCCAGCAAAAATTGTCCATATAGATCGTCTAGCTAGATACCACGGAGATAACGATGCTCGGGACGAGCATGTCTTTGGAGGGGGCAGTGTTACGGACTAAGGGAAGTACTACAAAATTAATCGTGTGCTCCGCTCAGGTTATTGTTGAAATTGACAGCTTAGTAAAAACTTTCCGCTCGATACCAGAATAAATAAAAGTAAATTAGACAGAAGGATTTTTGATATTTGGAGTAAAAGATTTGTTTGAAGTTTGAAACGTTGTTCTGATGAAATTCCGATGATTGGAGAAAAAGGGAGAATTTTGCAGGACCAAGGAGTCAGTTAAATGGACTCAAGTCCAAATGATTCTTGCGATGCTGAGAAGGAAAAGTGAAGAAAGTACTAGTAGTCAGTGCCAGTGCTAGTACGTCAGTAACAGTGTGTCCGTGGAAATCAGTAAAGCTCGTGTGCCCTACTCCTGTTTGTACGGTGTACTTTGTCTACCAACAAATAAAGGCATTCACCCATCGACTCTGTGTATTCTTCCAATCCCGACCCCAGGCTCGTAACAATATCTTAGTATTATAGGTGCTTCGTCTCGAGATGGTACTTCAAGCTGGAAGTTTGCACAAATGCCGCGCTGCAGTGCTGGAATATGTGCGGCCAAAGGAGTGACAACTTCTTCCGCATTCGCCGCAAGATGGCGCTGATAGCTGGTGGGATTCCATAAGATCTTGCATGGTGGTGGCATTTAAAATCCGACAGTATTTAACCAAGTTTTATGTAACTGTTAATTAGAAGATTGTTATGAAGCATTGACGCCCTCACAGCTGCGGGTGCTTAGTCTTGAGATGGTAGTTCAAACTGGACGTCTGCACGAACGCCTCGCTGCAGTGCGGACACGTGCGGCCAGGAGAACGAGAACGTTTTGCCACACGCGCCACAAGATGGCGCTGGTAGCCCGTGGGATTTCACACAGAACGCGCGCATGTTTTCAACGATCTTGCACGGTGGCCGCATTTAAAATCCATCAGTCATTAATCAAGTTTCATGTAACTATTGATTGCGAAGATTTTTATAAAGCGTTGACGCCCTCACAGCTGCGGGTGCTTGGTCTTGAGGTGGTAGTTCAAGCTGGACGTCTGCACGAACGCCTCGCTGCAGTGCGGACACGTGCGGCCAGGAGAACGAGAACGTTTTGCCACACGCGCCACAAGATGGCGCTGGTAGCTCGTGGGATTTCACACAGAACGCGCGCATGTTTTCAACGATCTTGCACGGTGGCCGCATTTAAAATCCATCAGTCATTAATCAAGTTTCATGTAACTATTGATTGCGAAGATTTTTATAAAGCGTTGACGCCCTCACAGCTGCGGGTGCTTGGTCTTGAGGTGGTAGTTCAAGCTGGACGTCTGCACGAACGCCTCGCTGCAGTGTGGACACACGTGCGGCCTGATGTTGTCGTGGATCATCGTGTGCTTCTTCAGATTGTTCCTCCAACGGAAGCTCTTGTCGCACACATTGCACTTGAAAGGCTTCAACGACGTGTGCTTGATGCTGTGCTGGTCCAACTGCCGCTTGTACTCGAACGTCAAGTTGCACGAGTCGCAGCGGAACTCCTTCTCGCCCATGTGGAAGTACTTCTGGTGGCGCAGAACCTGCCAGGGGAAGGAGAACTTTTTGCCGCACGCGCCGCAAGATGGCGCCGGCAGCCCGTGGGACTCCATGTGGAAGGCGCGCATGTGCTCCTTGACCTTCACGTCGCAGAGGTGGCAGCCGCGTAGTTTCGGGCGCAGTTTGAGGTGCACGTTCTTGTAGTGCTGCGAGAAGGACGTGCGCTTCTTGTACACGTTCTTGCAGATGTTGCAGCTGTAGCTCTCCGCGCCGTCCGCGTCGCGCGTGCGCGTAAAGTCGTCGTATATCACTGTACCTGGAAATAGAACACGATATCATGTTAATATGCTTTTAACAAGTGGATTAGTAATAAAGAGAGTAAATCTATACTAATATTGTTTTGCCATTACAGATACCTATAAAAAATAGATAAACTGAGATTTAAGCTATCCTATCTTTTAAGTTAGATCAAACTGCACACTGTGTGCTTTTATTAAAATCGGTTAAGTAGTTTAGTGAATCGCGGACAAACAACGTGATAATAATAATAATAATAATAATAATAATAGCCTTTTATTTCCAATATATGATAACATAAAATATTAATAAAATTATTCACAAAATATTTAAATTAAAAGTCAATTTACATAATTATTGCATGCAATATAATATGTCATTATTTATTTTATTTTATTGGAACGCCCATTTTCGGGCAAAGGCCTCCTCCATCCTTTTCCATTTAAATCTATCCCTCGCCAATCTCGTCCAGGTGATTCCTGCCGTCTCGGTCAGGTCGTCGCGCCAGCGCCGCCGCGGACGGCCTCTCGGTCTTCGCTTGTCGCGAGGATACCAATGAAGTAGCTTTTCGGTCCACCTTCCATCGGTACTTCTCGCGATATGTCCAGCCCAACGCCATTTAAGGTGGCATGCCAGTTTTGCCGCGTCAATTATTTTGGTTTTCGATCGGATGATCTCGTTTTTTATTTTATCCTTAAGTTTTAGGCCTAGCATGCTCCTTTCCATGGCTCTTTGGGTTACCTGGATTTTGTGCATATTTTCTTTGGTAAACTGCCATGTCTGGCAGCCGTAGAGTAGAGTCGGCGTCACTACCGAGTCCATTGCTTTCTTTTTCAGTTTTATGTCAATTTGTGATTTGAAAATGTGTTTAAGAGACCAGTAGGACGCCCAAGCTTTTTTGATTCGTCTATCTATTTCATCATTGTAGTGTCCTTTAAAAGATATACTCTGGCCCAGGTATATGTAGTCATCTACGTACTTGATAATTTTTCCATGTATAACGACTTTACATTGCTCTCCATTTGACATAATACAAGTTTTTGCAGGATTCATCTCCAAGCCACACTTTCTGCTTTGTAAGTCTAAACTTTCGAGCATTTGTGATAGCTGATGTTGGTTTTCTGCTAAAATGACTATGTCATCAGCGAAGCGAAGATGGTTCAGATATTCACCGTTTATGTTAATCCCTAGGCCTTCCCAATCTAGCTTTCTAAATATGTGCTCTAGGAGAGCAGTAAAAAGGTTAGCAGATATCGGGTCGCCTTGTTTTACTCCGCGTCTTACGTCAAATATTTTGCCTCTTTTTTCTAGTTTTATAGTAGCTTTGCTCTTTGAGTATATCTCCTTGAGGATGGAAATGTATTTTATGGGTATGTTTTGCTCTCTCAGAGCGGTCCATAGAGCCTCGTAAAAAATTGAGTCGAAGGCCTTGGTGTAGTCCACAAACGCTATGTATAACGTTTTTCCATACTCTACATATCTCTCCATCACTTGCTTCAAAGTAAAAATATGGTCCAACGTAGAGTAGTTCCTTCTAAAGCCAGCTTGTTCCCTAGGTTGCTAAAGTTCAAAATCTGTTTTTAATCTGCTCAGTATTACTTTCGTGAATAACTTGTAGGTTGTCTGGAGAAGACTAATGGGTCGATAGTTGTTGATATCTTGAGGGTTACCCTTCTTATATATTAGCTTTATGTTTGAAATTTCCCATTCTTTTGGTATTTTCCCTTGACTTATAATGTCGTTAAATAGTCGTGTTAAAATGGGCGTTATAGGCTCTACAAGAGCTTTGATAGTGTCATTTGTTATATCATCTTCTCCTGGGCTTTTCATGGATTTTAAAGAATTAATAGCGTGTCGGATTTCACATTCTAAGAATACAGGAGGCTCTACCATACCCTGTTCTCGATATCTAGACTGTATTTCATCTTGTAGTGGCAAGCTGTACAGGTTCTGGTAAAATTCGGTAGCTATTTCTAGCAATGTATTTCGATTTGTAGAGATTAATCCCGTTTTAGTTTTTAATGTCGGTATCCACTCTTTGGTGTTATTCAGACGCCTATTACCTCTTTTTACGGATGCCCGTTTCTCTAATTCTTCTTCGAAGATTTTTAGTTTGCAGCGTTTTTTGTTTGTTTTTATGCGTTTCCTTATGTTTTTGTACAAGTTTTGGAGTCGTTTCCTGTCATATTGCGTTTTATTTTGTTTTTCTTTGAGCTCAGTTCTTTCTTTTATCAATTTCTTAATGTCTTCTGTTATTATATTTGGCTCACTATTATTTTTCTCCTGTTTTGGCAGCGTATTCACGCTTTTTTTAATTGTTTGGATCAGATGTGTATAGTTTTTTTGTATGTCTTTAGTACTTTTATAAGAGTTTGATAGCTCTATAAAAGAGTTTTTCAACTGTTCGCACTCGATAGGTATGTAGCCAGATTGCTTGCTTTTATACGTTTTCCGTGATTTTGGTTTCTGTGCACAAATGGATATAGTTGCCCGGACCATTTTATGGTCAGTCGGGTGTGAGGTACCAATGACTTCTATATTTTGTATGGAATAAATGTCACTTCTTCTGCATATAAAAAAATCTATCTCATTAAGGGTACGTCCGTCCGGCGATCGCCAAGTCCACTTCCGTTTAGGTTTTTTATTAAAATGTGTATTCATAATGTATAGCTGATTTTCAAGACAAAAGTTAGCCAGTCTCGATCCTCTGTTGTTGCGAGTTCCATAGCCCCAGGGCCCCATTATAGTGCTCTCTTCTGGGTTTGCATAGCCAATTTTTGCATTAAAATCTCCCATAATATATGTTTTTGAAAGAGAATTCTCCATTGCTAGCAAAACATCGTTATATAGACTCTCTAGCTCTTCTTCCGATGACTTTTCGGTCGGGGAGTATACTTGTATGATGCTAAGAGCGGCACTTTCCATATTTATGTCCAATCTGGCGACTCTATCTGAAATGGATATAAAATCAATTATATTATTTTTAAACTTCTTTTTTATCATAAATCCCACCCCATTTCTGCCACTTTTCTTTCCTGTGTACATCAAAATATATTCATCATGCTCAATGATGTGGGTTCCTTCTTTTTTAACCTCACATATTCCTAATATATCATATTTAATATTTCGTAAAGCGTACTCTAGTTCGTCTTGGCGGCCTATTCCTACGAGAGATCTAACATTGAGTGTTCCAATGTATAGTCGATGGATGGAGGGTGTCCGTCTACTACTCTCACGAGGACGAGTCGGCTTGAGAGAGATGCAATTAGTTATTATGTTAGAATTTTTATTAAAATAAACAGATTGGAGAGAGGCCTTTTGTTGCTAACTTCGGTGTGATGTTGTAAATTCTGATAGAGTTCGAGTTCAACGTGATGCGTATTTTATATATAATATTATCTTATATGTTCGAGAAACAACGTGATGCGTATTTTATATATAATATTATCTTAATATAAGTATATATAGTAAGATAAAGATAGAAGTTTTTAATTTTGAGAGTATATAACACAAGACAAGTGTTTGTTCGTTTGAACGTACTAGACGTTCGGGAACTACTGAGATTCCATATGCAACGCATGCATTTTTTCTGCTCGTGACGTCACAAAGATCTAAGTATGGTGGTGGCATTTAAAAACCGCCAGTAATTAAATATTTTTTATGTAACTTAATTGCGAAGGTTTTTATATAGCGTTTTTGCTGTTACTACAGCTGCGGGTGCTTGAGATGACAGTTCACGATCGCATCGCTGCAGAGTAGTGACAATTTTTCCGCATGCGCCGCAAGATGGCGCTGGTACCCTAAGGATTCGATACGCGCATGTTTTTCATTCATCACAAAGATCTAAGTACGGTGGTGACATTAAAACCGCCAGTAAGCCCAGGTAGCATTTTTACGTCATTATGTCGTCAGTTTACGGTCCTGCACGACGTAAGAGACGTCCTGTTTTGACGTCGCGGGTCCCTTCAGATGACGTCAATTTGTCACAGCCTCAAGACGTCAGTTTACAGACGTTTCAGGGACGTATACTAAATGCATAGTGACGTTACTGGGCCGTACATATTAGGTCAGCCACTGACGTTGGAGTGACGTTATATACTGAATTCCTAGGGACGTCACCGAGCCGTACATATTAGGGCAGTCAGTGACTTTGAAGTGACGTCATTTACTTAATTCATAGGGACGTTACTGGGCTGGGCCGTAAATACTACATAGTATTAGGGCAGCGACTGACATTGGTGAATGGTGTGACGTCATACAAAAGATTCATAACATCAAATTTTGTTATATTATTCACTTTAACCGACAGGCGTCATAAATGCTGCTTATATACAACAGTCTCGAATCTCCCGGGGTTTATTTATACAACTCGAACTATATAAGTGGCGGACGCACAATCTTCATAGTGCAATACAGTTTGTACATTAAACAGTATAGCGCCATCTACAATAGTGGTGGAGTAACAAACATATTTAATTATGCTGTACAATACAGTACTACAATGGTACGTAAGTATGACGTACTATAATGACGTACTACTACTGTACGTCATTATTGTACGTATTGTAGTATGCGACATACCGAATTTCATTTAATAATGTCGCGTCGTTCCGCTGCAGTGCTGTTACGCCCAGTGCACTAGAACTGCAGTGGTGCGACAGTTTTGTTCGTAGTTGGTCGGAATTCTTTAAACGTGATGGATGAAATTGACGACAAATTGCACGTCCGGCACGTTATAACTTGCATAAAATATGGGGTGACTCGTCGCAGTCGTGCTGCTAACTATAGCGCACCTAGCGGCAACGGAACTGCGCGTCGCGACATCGTGCGTCAGTTTTGCTGTTGCCCAACTTTGTAGCGCTGTGTCGCGCAGCGCGGTTCCGCTGCCGCGGAGTGCGATATATCTAATACGTTTACTTAGAAACAATATTTTGCAGTGCAGTGTCGCGTCGCTCCGCTGCAGTGCAGTTACGCCCAGTGCGGGCGTACCTTAATCTCTCAATTATAACAAAGAGTAAATAAATGCCAAAGATAAATGCAATAACCCAATAGGCATGATATTTATTATTTTTTGATAATTATAATTAGATAAACATATTTTACAATGAAGTAACTAACGCTACTTTCTGTAGGCGAAATTTCACGCGATATCGCGTGATTGAAAACAACGATACAAAGTTATGCAGAATCATTTATTGGTAAGATAAGATTATACTAGTTCAGGGTGTCGTTTCGTCAAATGATACTGCAAACTGGTCTTCTGGACGAACGCCTCCCGACACACAGGACACACGTGGGGCCTGACGTTCAAATGGATCATCATATGCCTTCCCAAACCATTCTTCCATTTGAAGGTCTTCTTACACACTTCACACACAAATGGTCTATCCGGTACATGTATCATTTTGTGTTTGACCAAATGATTTGCCGATTTGCATTTAAAACCACACACATCGCATATAAAATTCCGCTCCCCCATATGGTATAGTTTCTGGTGACGCAACACTTCTGATGGGAACGCAAACTTTTTCCCGCACGCGCCACAAGATGGCGCTGGCACGCCGTGCGCCGTTTCCATGTGGGAAGCGCGCCGGCGGTTTCGCACATTTGCTTGGCAAACGTGACACTTCGTATATTGCTTGCGCTCCTGCAGATGCACCAACTTGTGGTGCTGGGCGAAGAGGTCCCGTTTCTTGAAATGCTTCTCGCAGATGTTACAGCTGTATTTGAGAGTGCCGTCCTCGGTCCTCGTTAGCGTGAACGGCAGTGGCTTTTCCTCGCCTAGAAAGAGATAGATGTATTTTATCATAATATATTTTACTGTAAAAAAAAACAAAAAATCATAGTTTTATCTAATGTAAATGATGTGATGATGGAAATGACTGTGGTCATAGAGCACGAGTCTGTGATAGGAAGATTTGTGGCAGATGTAAAATAAAATCCATCTAAGCTAGTCTATGTCTCTTTATCTTCCCTTGATTATAAAGCTTGTGCAACGAATGGATCTTTGGTGTCCATAAAAGCCGAAAAAAGAAGTTTTTCAGCATCTGTTTTAGTTTAAATAGTATTCTACTAGTCAAGCCCTTTTATCTGAATTTTGATACCCTTATTGAGATAATTGTGAAAAAAGTAGTCGTAATTTTGAGTTGCGGCTATTTTGGATTTGAAATTTATCATATAAATATCCAGAAAACACTACGAACTAATTCACCTTTCACACAAAAAACTAAAATCACAATGGGTTCTTCCATTTAGGAGCTATGAATTATGATAACATAGACACATAAACACAGTCTTGTATTAATACTTATAACACCGTGCCTTTTTTGCGTCGGAGGTTAAAATATACTTACAAATTACCCGCTCACTAGAGAAATGGTACCTATAAATTATAGTGGGACTATTTTCCATAAGCTAACAACATTACACTGACACACAGGCATGTGTACGGACAGTGTTCAGACCCTTAGCTGTGTGTGTGCACGCAGTACGCACACATACGTAAATACCGTGCTTCACTTGTTGCTCCCGAAATGTTTATCTGTAGTAATCTGTGGTTGCTGGTAACTAGTTTCATTGTTTGCATGTGCGTGGAAAGAAAGATTTGGCATACCGGGTGGTCATGGATTGTGAATGTACATGATTAATGTATTAAAAATTACGTAAGAATTAATAGTGAATTTTTGTTTTACTCGGTTTGTGACAACCCTTACACCTTTACGGTTAACAGCGGACGTGCTTAAACGAGTGGCGGCGTCACTCGACATCAAAGGCGTAGGGTAGGGTCCCGTCTTTACCCTTTGGGTACAGAATCCTAAAACTACCGTTAATGGTTTGACATCAAACGCCTTACAATCTCAATTTATAAACAAAAATTAATAAATGCAATAGGTATTAATTTATTTGTAGTAAGTTACACAAGTTTGACAATATAATAACAAACTGTAGATACCTAGTTATCGCTATAAATACGACTTTATTACCAATCACTCCTGCTCAACGCGATATTTCACGCGATATCGCGTGATTTCCAAAAAACACCGATACTTATGCGGAATCAGCTATTGGTGCTGGGCGAAGAGGCGGAAGAGAGGTTGGTAAGATTAAACTAAGTCAGGATGTCGTTTCATCAAATGATACTCCAAACTGGTCTTCTGGACGAACGCTTCCTGACAGACTGGGCAAACGTGATTCCTGACATTCAAATGGATCATCATATGCCGTCCCAAACTATTCTTCCATTTGAAGGTCTTCTTACACACTTCGCACGCAAACGGTCTATCCGGTACATGTATCATTTTGTGTTTGACCAGATCACTCGCTGATTTGCATTTAAAACCGCACACGTCGCATATAAAATTCCGCACCCCCATATGGTACAGTTTCTGGTGACGCAACATTTCTGACGGGAACGCGAACTTTTTCCCGCACGCGCCGCAAGATGGCGCTGGCACGCCGTGCGCCGTTTCCATGTGGGAAGCGCGCCCGCGGTTACGCACTTTTGCTTGGCAAACGTGACACTTCGTATATTGCTTGCGCTCCTGCAGATGCACCAACTTGTGGTGCTGGGCGAAGAGATCCCGTTTCTTGAAATGCTTCTCGCAGATGTTACAGCTGTATTTGAGAGTGCCGTCCTCGTTCTTCGTTAGCGTGAATAGCAGGGGCTTATCCTCACCTAGAAAGAGATAAATGCATTTTATCATGATGTATTTTAATGTAAAAAAATCATGGTTTTATTTAATGTAAATGAACTCTGTGGTCATAGAGCACGAGTCCGTCATAGGAAGATGAGTGGCAGATTTAAAATAAAATCCATGTAAGCTATGTAGTAATCATTTTAAGTAATCATTAATAAGTTATCATTTGTATCGATTAATTGCATGGATTAATTGTATGTACATTGTACACATTGATCTGTATGTATGGATTCGGCATGTCTTCAAAATTAGCGTGACTATTTTTAACGTGAACTCAACGGGTCTGCCCGCGAAATTCAAAATTTTCGTGGTTTTTTGCAATTTGTACGCTAATTAGACATGATAGGCTTATGGCAATCAATTTGCGAGGATGGCAGTACCATCTTTACATGATTATATCAAAATCTTTGCATAAAAATGTGTATCCTAGGAAATTAATCCGAGTATCGAGTTTTATGTAAGTAACTCGCAAATCTTGGACTAATTTCTTTAACTCGACACTTTCGAGCAGAGATTTTTATATAAACACGTGAAGAAGATATTGGGATTATCGCAATTTGACGGCCATAAGCCTATTATATCTTATTAGCTTAAAAATCGCGAAAAACCACGAAAAATTTGAATTTCGCGGGCACAGCCGTGGTGTGCTCCTTAATATGTCAAGTGGCGCATAAGATGGCGTCTCCTAGGGTTTTATTCTATGAACTCTGTGGTCATAGAGCATCAGGCTGTGATAGAAAGTGTGTAAAGTCCTTTCCACAAAAGAAGTCCCGTAGACGCGGCGCTGTAATCGCATTATTAAATGTTGCTCTCTCACTCGCACTCGTTGCTCGTAAACTGGTGTCAATTATGGAACATGTTTTTGCCGCGGGACTTCTTTTGTGGAAAGGACTTTACCTAGGAAGCCTGGGAAGTTAAATGAATGGCAGATGTAAAATAAAATCCATGTAAGCTCTATAAGCTAGTCTATGGTCTCATGCATTTCCCTTGATTATTACGTTATACATAAGTTATCTCTTGTGTCAGTCAATTGTTTGTACACACACAAGCTTGTTTTCAAAATAATATTTTTGGAAACAAGCTTTTGTGCATCAATTTATTCGTATTTTTCTAAGTAAACTTTTTCATAATGTTTTCATATGATACCCAATACTTTCAAAACTACTTAACTAGTCCGCCATTTTGGGGGTACCGGCATGTTGGATTTAGATTTAGAATGACATCACATAGCTGACCATGCAATGTCATCAATGACGAAATACGCTATTCGAAGAGGACGGGACATATGTGACGTACCTATGTTGAAACCAAAAAATTCTCAAAATTTGAGAAATTTTCGCGCGTCATACATTTCGGTACCGCTGACAGCACATACCGCTGTCGATTGTATACAGTAGTGCCATTTTACAGTTTGACAAATTAAAAATCTGGCTTCGCGGAGCCTAAAATTTTATTAAAATAAAAGCTTGTAAAAACTGCCAAAGTAAAATTGTCGTTACCATTTTTTTATTGTTCGAAATCTTGAAACCGAATAATGGGGTCTTACACTACTTTTGAATTTGATAAAAAATATTACTTTATCATAAACTAGGATAAAAATAATAACGTGCAGTGAAAGAAATATTAAAATCCAACGAAGATTTACAAAGTTACAGGCGTTTAAACTTTGGAGTGGGGGGATCTTCTATCCCTTTCTCGCAAAACGAAAATTTGTATGAAGCCACACGAAGCTACTATGGCATTGGTACGGTGTGACGTCACAATGTCATGTTGCTATCTCTGTCTAATCACAAATCTCTAAATGCTTATAACTTTTTTGTTATTTGATCGATTTAATTAGTTCTTTCAGTGCACGTCATTATTTTAATTCTACTTTATAATAAAGTAATAAAAAAATTGGAGTCAAATACCCTATTCGACTATAATGCATTTAAATGAATCCTATGGATCATGGATTGATCTTAGGCGTAGGTACCTACCTACCTATATTTCAAAACTCGGGATTCTCGTAAATTCTTTGAAGGGGGTAAGCCATCCCTGACGATTTCTACAGAGCCGAAGCTCGTCAGATGCT
Source organism: Coenonympha glycerion (assembly GCA_963855885.1). Lineage (NCBI taxonomy): Eukaryota > Metazoa > Arthropoda > Insecta > Lepidoptera > Nymphalidae > Coenonympha > Coenonympha glycerion. The sequence goes on along the minus strand of OY979651.1, from coordinate 7,493,328 downwards.
CTATTTTTCGCGTCTCTATTTAAAAATAGCTGAATCGCTTGGCGGTGCATCTTTGCTGGTAGGAAGGTAGCCACGGCCGAAGTCTCTCACCAGACAATACCTTATACACATAGATGAAGACTCTACGCCATGTCATGTCAAACGGTGCGTTTGACATACAGTGCGACAAGGCTTTGGCGCGTGGCCAAAATTAGTACTAACGCCGCATGTTCTTGTACGATCTGTGTCATAATAAGTATGATTGTAGCAATGGCGAAATACCAAAAAATTCTCAAACATGGCGTCGCGCGTCGTACATTTTACCGGTGACAGCCAACATAGAAGTCTTTGCTGACAGCACATACTGCTTTCAGTCGCTTACATTAGCGCGGAGCGCCATTAGTTTTGACAAATTAATAAAACGGCTTCAGAGCGGAGCCTAAAATTGTATGCGTGATGTCAGCAAGTGCTGATCCTTTAATATCTTTAATCAAACATATTGTTGTGTTTAGAACGGGTACATACCACGATATAACACGATGATTTTATGTGCCGATATTTCGACCCAGTTACATGGATCGTGGTCACGACAGGACTGCGGTGTTGCGAGGTGTGTAGCTGGAACCGTCATAGGCAGTAGCGAACTACCCTCTTTCTCGTTCTCTTCACAGGAACTTCGCGAAAATTTCGGCAAAATACACTAACAACGTCACTTTTAACTTTTGAATTCATGCGGCGCTGTCCTGGTTTGAATCTTTAATCAATGTGCATGCCAGACTTTCAATAGCTTTACTTTTATAAATGGTACCTACAAGATACTGTCCTCTATGGATCTAAATTCTAAACATACTTATAAATTTTAATTAAAACACAATTGGTATTAGATTATCGACTTTTATTTTAATAAGTAAAACAAAGCAACAGTAAAATATTTAGATGCCTTTTACTGATCTAATATTATTATACACTTATATCCAACTTAGCTTATACCTATATAGAGACGGCGCGCCTCACTATCAAACTCTATACGAATCGAATGCAAAATACAAAAGCGATTGTCATGGATTGAATTATATAGTCTATATAGTATTTATTAACAAATTAAAAGCTAACTCTGCTTTAAACTATTTCTTTTAAAAGTAGTGTTTCAGTTTTTTATCTGTTTTAGTTGCATCTACCTAATAATAAAAATAAAGTGTGCTGCTGTATTGATGTTTAATTTATTATTATTCTCCCAAATGGAAAAATTTCTGATGGCTTCTTCCCGCACGCGCCGCAAGATGGCGCTGGCAACCCGTGTTATTCCCCCATGTAGAATGGACGCTGGTATGTGGGGAGGTTTTTGTCGAAGAGGTGACAAGAGCACAGCTTTCAACAGTGTCTAAACCCTCCCGGGGTGTTTCTTCATGGTATGATACTTCAAACTGCTCTGCTGCACGAACGCCTCCTGGCAAACGCCGCAGACATAGTTCCTGACGTCATTATAAATCCGCATGTGCAGCGTCCAACAGTTGCGCCACTTGAACATCTTGTCGCACAGCTCGCACTTGTACGCTCTGACGTCTCCGTGCTTGATCATATGCATCACGTACTTGCTCTTCCGGATGAACGACAGATTGCACGGCTCGCAACGATAGTTCGCTTCTCCCAAATGGTAGAATTTCTGGTGGCGTAAAACCTGCCAGAGGAACGCGAACTTCTTTCCGCACGCGCCGCAAGATGGCGCTGGCAACCCGTGTCTTTCCCCCATATGGAATGGACGCTGGTGTGTGTGTGTGGGAGTCTTTCGTCGCAGACGTTACAAGCGCGCAGCTTAAAAACAGTGTCTAAACCATCCCGGGGTGTTTCTTCATGGTATGATACTTCAAACTGCTCTGCTGCACGAACGCCTCCTGGCAAACGCCGCAGACATAGTTCCTGACGTCATTATGAATCCGCATGTGCAGCGTGTAACAGTTGCGCCATTTGAACGTCTTGTCGCACAGCTCGCACTTGTACGCTCTGACGTCTCCGTGCTTGATCATATGCGTCACGTACTTGCTCTTCCGGATGAACGTCAGATTGCACGGCTCGCAACGGTAGTCCGCTTCTCCCAAATGGTAGAATTTCTGGTGACGCAACACTTGCCAGGGGAAGGCGAATTTTTTCCCGCACGCGCCGCAGGATGGCGCTGGCAACCCGTGTTTTTCCTCCATGTGGAACGGACGCAGGTGCGTGGGGAGTTTTTCCTCGCAGAGATGACAAGCGCGCAGCTTTGGACGCAGTTTTAAATGTACTTGCTTGTAGTGCTGGGCGAACAGGCATTGTTTATTGAAACATTTCTCGCAGGTGTTGCATTTGTACTGGTCTTTGCCGCCCGCTTGTTCTATCGTGTAGTCTGTGTAAATTGCACCTGAAAAGATATAACATGGAGTTTTATAAGCCAATAACTTTAACTAGTATTTTCTCACGCCAATATGATGCGCACGAGTGTATACTGTACATGTACTGTAGTTGTTCTGATAAACGACATATATTATATGTCACTTTTAGAGAAATTATAGTACAAAATGTTGACCATAAAACCACGTTCAACTCTCATCAAACTACCCTTGAACATCCCTTGCAATAAATCTCATCAAACTACCCTTGAAGTACCTACCTACCTTTGCAATAAACAAAGAATCATCGAAATCAGTTGCCATGTTATTCGTTCATTTGTCGCGCATAAACTTAATGCAAAGAAGAATGACCCAAAGATGGTATCAAGTTTTCTCATGAAGCAAAACCAAAATAGTGAAGGAAAATAAAATATAGTGTTTTTTAAGAACCATTGGCACTAAGAATTTCTTTTTCGAATCTGGAATTTATTTTTGCATAATTACAAAAAGTTACTTTCTTTTCGATGCACATTTCGTGTCATACTGATTTTACCAAGAAGTACAACTTGTTTGTTTGCCTATAACTTTAGGATCCGGATAATAATCAAAAAAGTACCTAATAATTGTAAGAGTTAATGTGGAGACCGTAGTCTATAAAAATAAAGTTTGGGTTTGATTCAGCTTGATACGGGAATCCATACATCCATGCTCATTGTCTTTTAAGATTAATTGTATGGTTTTCTAATGGATGTCAGAACTATACCAAATTGAAATGGGACCTCACGGGACCTCTGGGGCACCAGATTTCAAACAAAAGAAATCATCATCAAAATCGATTCATTCAAAAGAAAGTCGATGAAACGAACATAAAAAGCCGCATTGAGAAATTCCTCCTTTTTCAAACCGAATAAATACCACTTCTAACTGGCTTACAGGTAATTATCATGACAAAGGTAGGCGCAAGTATTCGTTTAAAAATAATTTTTACAAAATTCAACCCATTAGGGGGTGAAAATAATTTTTACAAAATTCAACCCATTAGGGGGTGAAATACAGGCCACGCGAGCGAATTTGCGGGTTTGAAATTGTGGTTAACAATAATTTTATGTTCATCTAATAGTGTCCACAAAATTTCTCTACTATAGGCTATAGGTAAGTCTAAGATCCCGCTATACAACGACCTTCACCGAGCTGTTTATTGGATGAAAACTATTTTATATCCAATTTAATATGTCAATAAATGCCTATATCGCAAGTGGGTTGCCTAAAAAAATTCAGTCCAGGATACGATTAATTAAGAATTAAAAAAAAATCCATTGTAACGTGAACTCCTATTTGTTAGACATTGACATCTTAGTTCAAATTAAATTGGATGTTATAAATAGTGCTTTTTGCTCTATGTTTTTTGGCAAAAGAAAGTTAACGGATAATAAAATAGGTACAGTAGGTACTCGTAATAAGCACAATTGCGATTCGCGACCTGAATCGCTCATCCAATCTACTTAATTTGAACTAAGATGTCAACGGAACTCTAACAAATAGAAGTTCATGTTACAATGGATTTTTTTTTAAATTCTTAATTAATAATATCCTGGACTGAAATTTTTTAGGCAACCCACTTGCGATATATTTATTGACATATTTAATTAGATATAATTAGTATTAATCCAATAAACAGCTCGGTGAAGGTCAACCTTACTTGGTATCCCCTACTATATATAAATTACTCCAAATTTAAATATCATTACATCACACAGATCTTCCACAAATTAGTCAGCTTCAACAGCATGTTCTCCTCCGTCGGCACTATAAGTCAACAAATAGGCTGTTTGGGGTCAATTAAAAAGCAATAAAATTATAAACCCAAACCTTATTTATTTCCATTCAATATGTGATAATATACTTATTGATGATGATAATGATAAAACGACCGCTAAATAGATAGAAGTAACTTTCACTATCATACCAATACATTTTTTTATTAAAATGTTACAATAAATGTTATCATGGGCTTATTATAATTATCTTGCCCGAATTTATAAATTTTTTTGAATTTGAAATTTAAAAAATATTTTTTTTGAATTTCGTTCCACAAGAATACGAGTAGAACCAAAGGTATTTCCAGAAATAGAATTGCTAAATTACAAGTTGCAGCTGCTGTTCCCGCGAGCGACGACCTATTTATATAATCTGTATAATCGTTAACGCCTCTCAAAATTGCATTTTGGCTACCATTTAGCAACCTCAGACTGTGTTAGCAACGTGATAGAAACGCCTTTCTTCTTTAATTTAGCGTTAGTTCGCTCGGTGAAGGGAACGCGCGGGGCACGCGCCGCCAGATGGCGCTGGCAACGCGTGTTTTTCCCCCGTAGCCATAAGCCTTATTTTTTCAATAAACGTATCAAAAGCATCTCTTAGATAAAGAGTTACTATGTCATATAATACAGCGTTTTTCATCTATTTGAAGAAATAAGTATTTACAGGATAGAAGTCAACAATCATGCGCAACCCGGCAATGCCTCTTCAAATTGCTGCTCCATTTGTACGACTTGCCGCAAACCCGGCACTTGTACTGCCTGACATCGCTGTGTTTCTTCTGATGGCGGTTGTAGTCGCAGCCCGTTTGGGACACGAAGCCGCACACGCCGCAGCGCAGCTCCAGCATGTGGTACGACTTCTGGTGCTCCAGCACTTGCCAGGGGAAGGGGAACTTCTTGCCGCACGCGCCGCAGGATGGCGCTGGCGACCCGTGTTTTTCCTCCATGTGGAACGCGCGTTTGTGCGGGAGGAGTTTTTCGTCGCAGAGCTGGCAGCCCCGGAGTTTGGAGCATAGCTTCAGATGCACTCGCTTGTAGTGGGACGCGAATAGACTCTTCTTGTTGAAACACTTTCCACATTTGTTGCATTTGTACTGCTCCTCGCCGTCAACTTGAACCGGCGTGTAGTCTTTGTATTTTTTGCCTGAAAAGATGTAATATACAGATTAATGAGGCAATTACAAAGTTGGATTAACTCAAGTGATTATTGCGTGCATGAGTACATATTTGTTATGTGTGTATAAATTATTCAATACCTATGTCATAGAGAATCAAAAGTCTTTACAAGCATTCCATTTCTATAGAGACATATAGATACAGCAAGGATTTTTGAAAATTTAAGCCCTACGTGGGTAAAACAGTAAACTAATTTACTTCAACAATACCAAAAAGAAAACTCAATAACTATTTTTAGGGTTCCATATCAAAATGGTAAAAATGGAACCCTTATGGTGAGACTTTCTCCGTCCGTCCGTCCGTCCGTCCGTCTGTCACACTCGATTATTTCAGTAACTATTAAAGCTATCGACCTGAAATTAGGAATGGTTGTAGGTAACTGCAGCGCGACGTTATTGCAATCATAAAAAATTGAAAATCTGTTTTATTTTTATTTAAAAAGGGGGTAAAACCAGGTCGTCAAAATTTTAAAATGAGATATCAATATTGAGTAGGGTATCATATGAAAGGGCGTTACTTGTGTATTCTAAAACCGATTTTTATTTCTGTAAATTTAAATATGCATCAAAATTTCACTCGCGGTGGGACTCGAACCCACGTCCCCCAGCTATCGCGGCTAGGAGCTCTTCCACTGAGCTACGCGAGACTGTCTCACCACGACGACATTCGGATGCATATTGTTTTTCGTTCTTAGGCAGAACTTACAATTTTTATTTATTTTTATGCCTGATAGTTTTCGATTTATTGGGCAAAATATCGAAAAAAATGCCGTTCCCCCCCTCATCTCCGAAGTTTACCAATCGAAAAATCTGAAATAATTATGATCAATAGAAATAAATGTATTTTTTACAGGAAAAATAAAATCAACTCTCTTCCTATTATACTTTTTTTGATAATAACAATAAACCGGCAAAAACAAAGTTACGTTTGCGGTTCGCCAACAAAAGTACCCATATGTAAATTATACTCGTAAATTCGTGGACAAAAGTGATTCTTTTAATGTTTTACTTCTTTGATAGTATGGAACCCTCGGTGCGCGAGTCGGACTCGCACTTGGCCGGTTTTTTTAAACATGTATGTATATGTTTTTTTTAACAAGTTACTATGTACGAACGTACTCAATGTTTCTAATAGTGAATCAACTATTCACGAGTATCAATGACCAACAAAAATATTATGCTAGTAACTTACTCCGCAATATCGAATGAATCTTTCAGTTTCGCCCCGACGTCGGAGCATCATCTGATAATGACGTTATTCTTGAGGGTATAGCAAAGTAATTTTAACCTGTTTCAACCCAATAAATAAATTTTAATTTCGAATTGAATTTTTTCACGAACAAAACGCTTTTCCCATCAAAGCTTTCGATATTTTCAAAAGTAGTCAAGTACGAGTTTGACTTTTTCGAAAAGGGTACACATGCACGGACGCAATTTTTTTTATATTAAATACATTTTTTTTCAACTTTTATAATATTTTCATTGTTTGTTATCAAATAGACCATAGAAATAAACGAAAAATGAATGTATCCCAATGAAATTTTATAATATTTTCATTGTTTGTTATCAAAGAGACCATAGGAATAAACGAAAAATGAATGTATCCCACTGAAATTTTTGAGAGTGAGTTGATTTGACCCATCAAGGTTCAAGGATACAGTGATTTGAACAAACGAGCCGAATACAACATTTAACTTGACTGCAACAAATGAACGCGAGCGAAGGGAGCTCAAATTGTTTAGTTTTCACAGGATAAATCACTCACGTGTAGATTAATTACCCTAATTGGCTTAAGCCTTAAGGAGCACACCACAGGTGTGCCCGCGAAATTCAAATTTTTCGTGGTTTTTCGCGATTTTTAAGCTAATAAGACATAATGGGCTTATGGCCGTAAAATTGCGACAATCTCAATATCTTCTTCACGTGTTTATATAAAAATCTCTGCTCGAAAGTGTCGAGTTAAAGAAATTAGTCCGAGATTTGCGAGTTACTCACATAAAACTCGATACTCGGACTAATTTCCTAGGATACACATTTATAAGCAAAGATTTTGATATAATCATGTAAAGATGATACTGCCAATCTCGCAAATTGATTGCCATAAGCCTATCATGTCTAATTAGCGTACAAATTGCAAAAAACCACGAAAATTTTGAATTTCGCGGGCAGACCCGTTGATTTCACGTTAAGTAGGGAACGATGTATAGATGCATGAAAAAATTCACAAGAAGTGTAGCTCAAATCCTGACGGAGCCTAGGAAGTTAAAAAATGTACCAAAAATTATAAGTGATATCCCTAAAAACAGCTGGTTCAATATCAATGAACTGGAAATATTAAACATGATACGAGGTCAGGTCAGGAGGTTTGTTAATGTCACAGTTAGGCTTGCTAAATTTTATTTTTCTTAATTAAATAATATTTTTGTATTGAAGATAAAGTAAAAATAACTGGGACTTCTTATCACGTTAATGTGTTTCTAGAATCAAGTTAAAAGGTTAGCTGCGGGCACACTATGTGAATTAACCCACACCTTGTATATTCCAGCCTTGGATTAAAAATTATTACTTACCCGTGTTTAAAAAAACAATCAATAACTATAAATAGAATAGAATAGTTGAAAAAAAATATCTTTAAAAATAATATTATAATCATTTAAAAGCGGGAGAATTTAAAGCTGTAAATAGCCGATAGTGAACCATAAACAAACTTTATAAGTATTGAAAAATAGATATGCGAGCGAAGCGAGCCCAAAATTTCCTGTTTCTTGTTAATAGATGACAAAATATTAATAAAATAGTGGTATGCAAAGGTGGTCTTATCGCTACAAGCAATCTCTTCTACCTTCTAGGTAGCCTTTGGTGATTGTGTTTTTAGTTCAAGAGCCAATATTTAAGGCTGGTATGTAAGCAGCCCCCGCCGCCCATAGCGTATTTAATAAACTGTTTACGGTTTTATTTTCAGGGTGGTTTAAAATTATTGATACTAATATTATTGAACTTTATTATATTTTCATTCATTGTTTGTTATCATAGAGACCATAGTAATAAAAGAAAAAGGAATGAGTCCCACTGAACATTTTTAAGAATCCACTATTTCAGGTTCAAGGATACAGTGATTTTAAAAAACGAGCCAAATACAACATTTAACTTGACTGTAAAAAATTAACGAAAGCGAAGCGAGCTCAAATTTTTGGATAAATCACTATAATATATTCCTTGCCTTGGATTTAAAATTATTACTTACCCGTGTTAAAATAACTAATTAATAACTAGTAGAGTAGAATAGTTGAAAAGTCTTTAAAAATAATATTAAAATTATAAGGCGGGAGAATTTGTAGCCGTAAATAGCCGATAATAAAGCGAAAACAGAATTTAAATATTAATAAATAGATATGCGAGCGAAGCGAGACCCGAAAATTTCTGTTTTTTTTAAAAAGATGACTAAATATTAAACTATTAAAATAATAAATAAACTAAATATTAACTATTAAAATAATAATATGCAAAGGCGATCTTATCACTACAAGTAATATTGCAGTGATCTTTGGTGATTGTGGTTTTCGTCTAAGAGCCAATATTTTTAAGGCTAGTACAAGCATCGTCCCCCGCAGCCCATATCGTATTTAATGAACGGTTTATAGTTTAAATTTTCAGGCTGAGTTTGAAATGATTCATATTGATATGATTTGATTGATAGGGAAGAATTTTCAGTCCAAAAACAAAAGAGACGCTTTGACGCTCTGTTAGAGACAACTTGTAACAACTAAAACACGATCAGCATCATCGCTTGACGCTTCGCACCGCGCGCCCTAGCCCCCTAGCCCCGAACTGCCCCAACTCCCGAGTTGCACGCACGATGAAGTTTGGCGGACACACCACCGGCCGTTGCCCGTCCTCTACCACCGGCGCGCCTGTCAATAATCCGTTAAACGACCTAATGGCGTAGCCGTAGCGAACCTGCTTCTACGTCGGAGGTCGTGGGTTCGATTCCCACTACTGGAGAATGGTTTGTGTGATGAGCATGAATGTTCTCCAGTGTCTGGGTGTATTTCAATATACTATATTTATGTATATTAGTATGTATGTATATTTATCAGTTATCTAGTACCCATAACACAAGCTATCGCTTACTTTGGGGCTAGATTGCGATGTGTATAATGTAATAAAAAAAAAAAAAAAAAGGATATCTCGAGTTGCGATCTCTATCAAACTTCAAACCAAATAAGATATAATTAACAAATCCTGAAGTAACTAATTAGAAAGAAAGCTTTTTTTCTAATTTTGTTCAGGCATATCAAAGCCTGCCGCCCTGGGCCATGGCCCACATGCCCCTAGGGTAAATACGCCACTGCTCCATGGGGAACATGGAGACGGCCAAAACACACAATAATTGTTCCAGGGATACGCGAAGTGTTTCCCGCACGCGCTGCAAGATGGCGCTGGCACTCCATGTTTTTCCTCCATGTGTAAACGACGCAAGCTTTTAGGGAGTTTTCATCGCACAGGCAACACGCGCGCAGGCTGTCTCAAATGGACATGCGCGTAGTGTTGCGCGAACAGCTTCCTCTGGCTGAAGGTTTTAGCGCAGACGTTGCAAGAGACCTTGAGTGTGGAATCCTCTTTTTTATTAGCGTGAAGTCCTACCTAGAAGAGATATAACGGAGGATATATCGTCAAACCAATATACTTTTTTATGTTTTTAGCAGTTGTCTAGCTATGTTAAAGTTCATACTAGTTGTATAATTAAAATTATTCTATTTTTGCCGGTTCTGAAAGCAAATAAGGAATAGCCAGATGTTTGGATCCAAGTATATGACGTCAAAACTTCTATTTATAGAATGCTCGTCGAAAGATCCGTCAGCGTGTGCTATGGTCCTGGTAACACCATCTATCGTCAGCTATCGAAGACCGTTACATTCATACAAATGGATATAAATACGACGATACCAGCATTGTTATTTGTTAGTCATAATAAAACGCTATAAACTTAATTCTACTATTTTGTTTTTTTCGTATAAGGACGTACGTTTTAGGCACTTATGAAATTTCTACTGGATTTTATATGTTCGGAAGCATTTCTTTATTGAGAAGAACGGGATTTTAACTCTGAACTTGTTATTTTCAAAAACGTTTTCATTACAGTGCTCGAATTGGACCGGAACGCACCGGAACGGCGTTCCGGTTCGTGAAATTACCGTTCCGGTTCGTGAAATCAGCGTTCCGTTTCGTGAAAATTATTCTCAGAGCGTTCCGAACGCTGGTTTTCAAATAATTGAGATCCTACATTTTTATTGCAAAGTTGTGGCTTTTTCAATACATAAAAATTCTTTCTCCTCATAGTTAAAATACCTTATATTTAAAAAAAAATGAATAGGAGTACTGTGAAGGAATAGCGTTCCGGTTCGTAAAAAAGTCCAAAAAAAATAATAGAATCACTGAAGGTATTCGTTCCGGTTCGTGAAAAAGTTCAATTCGACCACTGGTTTTCAATTGAAAAATTTTGCGGTCATACTTTTGCTGTACGTAGGTACGTACTACGTACTCGTATGATATCGGACATAAAATTGATCAGTTTGCCTTGTTTCAACCAATGAGACACCATTAATAAAACTGTTAAGGTTAAAAGTAGTCAATTCGGCAAGGTTTAAATACTAAATGCTACGAAAAATTATTTATTTAAATAGAAAAAGAAAATGCAGGAATAGTGAATCAGTTAATCCAATATATTCTAAACAAAGACAGAATTATCTAAATAATAACATAGGTTACAATAAATCTGATAAAACTTATTATAGTTTCATATTTAATTCATCCAATATCTAAAAAAAAGATTTTCTTGCAGTAATATGTAAGTGCTACACGGTTTCCGGGTGTTTCTTCATTAGGTGATAGTTGAGGCTGGCCTTCTGGACAAAGGAGTCCTGGCATATGTGACACACGTGACGTCTAACGTCATTGTGGATCATCAAGTGGACTCGCAGCCCGCTCCTCCACCTGAAGCTCTTATCGCAGAGCTGACATTTGAACATCTTCTCCCCCAAATGCTTGTAGTTGTGCTTTTTCAAATCAGCACGCCGTTCGAACTTCAAATTGCAAACGTCGCAACTGAAGTTGGTTTCTCCCATGTGGTAGAATTTCTGGTGTTGCAACACTTGGAACGGGTACGCGAACTTTTTGCCGCACGCGCCGCAAGATGGCGCCGGCAGGCCGTGGGATTCCATGTGGAAGGCGCGCTGGTAGCCTGGTACTTTGACGTTACATAGATGGCAGCTGCGTAGCTTGGGGCGTTTCTTGAGGTGAACGTGTGTGTAGTGCTGGTGGAAGAGGCTGCGTTTCTTGTACGCGTTCCGGCAGGCATTGCACGTGGAAACTTTAAAAAAATCTTTTCTGGCAGTAGTAATTTGAACGTAAAAAAGTGCTAAACGGTTTCCGGGTGTTTCTTCATCAGGTGATAGTTGAGGCTGGCCTTCTGGACGAAGGAGTCCTGGCATATGTGACACACGTGACGTCTAACGTCATTGTGGATCAGCAAGTGGACTCGCAGCCCGCTACTCCACCTAAAGCTCTTATCGCAGAGCTGACATTTGAACATCTTCTCCCCCAAATGCTTGTAGTTGTGCTTTTTCAAATCGGCACGCCGTTCGAACTTCAAATCGCAAACGTCGCAACTGAAGTTGGTTTCTCCCATGTGGTAGAATTTCTGGTGTTGCAACACTTGGAACGGGTACGCGAACTTTTTGCCGCACGCGCCGCAAGATGGCGCCGGCAGGCCGTGGGATTCCATGTGGAAGGCGCGCTGGTAGCCTGGTACTTTGACGTTACATAGATGGCAGCTGCGTAGCTTGGGGCGTTTCTTGAGGTGCACGTGTGTGTAGTGCTGGTGGAAGAGGCTGCGCTTCTTGTACACGTTCTCGCAGGCGTTGCACGTGTAGCTGGTCGAACCGTCGTCGTGTACGTTGAGTGTAAACGGGCGCTCGGTATCCTCGCCTAGAAAAGATATAATGAACGATCAAGCGTGTTGTTTTATATTTATACAATGGTTCGTCTTATGTATTTTCAAGGGTATTTTTTATATGGACGAATTGAGAACCTCCTCCTTTTTTTGAAGTCGGTTAAAAAGCAACAAATATTTGTAGCATTATTCAATGCAAATGTTCAAATTTTTAAAATAAAGTAAATATATAAATATATAGAGGACAACAATCAACATCACATACATTGCTCCGATCCCATAGTAAGTAGCTTATGCACTTGTGTTATGGAAATCAGAAACAACGAAGGTACCACAACACCCAGACCCGAGACAATTAGAAAACTTATTTTTCTACATTGCCCCGACCGGGGATCGAACCCGGAACCTCAGAGATGGCGGCGCCTTGAAATCCGGCACGCTAACCACTCAACCACGGAGGTCTAGGTCTTGTACGTAACCTTAAAAAATTAAGAAAAATCGTAAGGTCTCGGAGAAAATAAAACTTTCCAGTTAACACGAATACTTTAGTAGTGCAAAAAAAATATTTCTCTCTGTTATCAAAAAAAATATTTCTGTCTATGTGTTATGGCAGGCCACCACTTATCACGTGATCGAGAAACTACAGGTAGCCGTCTCGACGTGCTAATTTCAGACGGCCGCCACGCGCCGGATATTTTGCTCGCGTTAGTTCTTGCACGGTCTATTTCACGCGCTGCGTGCGAGGCGATCTTAGTACGTCGAATAAGATAAAGTTACGCGATAGAAAGAGATCACAACTATGCATTTGTTGCGTGTTCTTTCCGGAGGCCAGGCGCTATTGCGAACTGAATTGCACCATTTGTGTCAGTGCTAGAGTCGCTTTCTTTAAATCATCTTGCGGAGTGAGCCTTCTGTACCGTCAGGTACTATTATGTACTCCGTGGTTATGGTACTTATTATGGTACAATGGTTATGGTAAGCGTTTGGTTTCGGCCGCAGCTAGCTACAAGTCCGACAAGGCTCTCTTGGCACTTGAATACATTGTCACAGGGGCGTTGTTATAGAACGAACGAATATACATATACAGTAGCGATATATACCGACAGAGCGAACTATCAAACTGTATGACAAGATAGCGGCGTTAGTTCCGAGTTTGGCCACGCGCCAAGATAGCCTTGTCTCACTGTACCACCCTACTGACAAACCCAAGCGATTCTATTCCACCAAACAAGAAAGAAAAGGAGAATGCCGATTCTTGTATGAAAATTGGGCTATACCTTGCGTCTTAACCAAATCATCGGTAAAACATTAGAAATATTCTCAATATAATGTAAAAAAAAAGAAGTTAGATATTAACAAGGAAATTGTAATAATCTGATTTTCTAAGTGGTCAATTTTCCAAGTTTTATAAGTGGTTTGGAGGTTCCATATGTTTCGAAACTTTTAATTTTTTTTAAATACTTTTGAACCCCTTTTCACATTTCACTAACATAAATATATGCAATATTAAAATTTGAATGCAGATTCTTCATGCATACGTGTTTCAGACGCAGAGTGACGCAAATCTAGTCCATTTTCTGGCATTCTCCTTTATATAAGAGTTACGTATCGTGTCAAACGCATCAATAGTATCGTTTAATTTCATTTGATTTCGAAGCTTATCAAAATCAAGCAATTGTAATTGTATCGACGATTCAATGGCGCAGCGGTAGCGATCCTGCCTGCGTCGGAGGTCGTGGGTTGGATTCCCACTACTGGAATATACGTTGGTGTGACAAGCATGAATGTTTTCAAGAGTCCAGATGCTTTTCCATGATATACTACATTTATTTATTTTTCACTAATGTCCTGATATGAAATTTTGTATTGAATAAGTATTATTATAAATAATTAAAGACTAGGTTAAAAAATGATTATTTTATTTGCAAAATCTTAACTTATAAGTATAATCTGCAATACCCAAAGACACCTATACTCTAGACGGGGCGGAACGCGCGAATAAATGTCACCAGTTTATGGGAGCAAAACCCCCTCCGGCGTCAGTAGTAAGCTGTAAGCCTACGCAGTATTTCGCAGGAGTTTCGACACATGGCTCTAAATTTTCTTTTATGAAGAAGGTTTACGTAAAATGTTCGGATGGGCTCATCTAGATGTTATTATCATAGGCAATACCGCAATTTTAGTGTTACATACACATAAAAGCATTTTATTGTAAAAACATCGGTTAGACCTAGACCCATATGATATGGAACTTATCGACAATGTTTTGTATTATATCGGTTACATATTACAGCAAGTTATCAATATATCGTAATTCGTATAACTACAGGGTTTACCCATAATTAGATGCTTCATGCTACAAAGTCAAAAAAGTTATCTTCCAACACCGACGAGTCTTGATCATATCGTGTCCTCAAAAAAAAAGCTTGAACTTTTTTATTGTGTATAGGTAACAGCTCTTAGAATTTAAGATTAAGACTACTTAAATTACCTTAATATTATTATATTTTGGAGAAATAAATAAATATTATATTATATTATATTATTACCTCTATCTTTGCTAGATCGGCTAGTTTTTATTACAATAACTATTTAAGGCGAACTCAACAGGTCTGCCCGCAAAATTCAAAATTTTCGTGGTTTTCTGCAATTCGTACGCTAATTACACATAATAAGCTTATGAAGTTATGGCAGTCATTTTGCGGGAATGGCAGTTACTTCTTTACATGTTTATATCAATTTTTTTTGCATAAAAATGTCTATCCTAGGAAATTAGTCCAACTAGTAGAATGCGGCGAAATCGAAAAGTTACATTCCAACACTACTGTGTCTCTTGATTATGTGTCGTTTCAAGTTGTTTGTTTTGTTTTTGTGTATTTTGGGGTCTGAGAATAGGACGTAAACCATTCTACATACCCATAAGTGAGAAATAATTTACCTAAAAGGCAAAACAGCGGTTAACTACCACCTAAAGTCACAAACAAATACGGCAAAATAGAAAAAGCTATATGCCAGCACTAGCGTGTTTCCTGATCATGTGTCTATAAATTATTTTATCTTTAAGTGAGAAGTAATTTAATTGGCAAAACAACCTTTGCTAGATAAGCTAGTTTTTCTTACAATAACTATTAAAAGACATGCAAACATAATATACGGGTGTAAAATGCGGCAAAATCGAAAAGTTATATTCCAACACTAGCGTGTTTCCTGATCATGTGTCGCTTGAGACTGCTCCCGCACGTGAAGCCCTCCGCACACACGCCGCACACGTGAGGCCGCGCGTTGGTGTGTGTGGAAAGGTGCCGTTTCAGAGCCTGCTTCGATTTAAACGCTTTCCCGCACAGTTCACACTCGGCGCTCGCAACGCAATGTTTCTGCATGTGAGTCTTTAACGCGCTGTTGCTGATAAGTATCACATCGCAAAGTTCGCATAGGAAGTCAAATTCTCCCATATGGTAAACTTCTGGTGCCGTAAAACATGTCAGAGGTTGACAGTTTTTTTGTGTCTATTCAACAGCTCTGAAAATACGACTTAAATTATTTTACCTCTAAGTGAGAAGTAATTTAATTGGCAAAACAACCTTTGCTAGATAGGCTAGTTTTTCTTACAATAACTATTAAAAGACATGCAAACATAATATACGGGTGTAAAATGCGGCAAAATCGAAAAGTTATATTCCAACACTAGCGTGTTTCCTGATCATGTGTCGCTTGAGACTGCTCCCGCACGTGAAGCCCTCCGCACACACGCCGCACACGTGAGGCCGCGCGTTGGTGTGTGTGGAAAGGTGCCGTTTCAGAGCCTGCTTCGATTTGAACGCTTTTCCGCACAGCTCACATTCGGCGCTCGCATCGCAATGTTTCTGCATGTGAGTCTTTAACGCGCTGTTGCTGATAAGTATCACATCGCAAAGTTCGCATAGGAAGTCAAATTCTCCCATATGGTAAACTTCTGGTGCCGTAAAACATGTCAGAGGTTGACAGTTTTTTTTTGTGTCTATTCAACAGCTCTGAAAATACGACTTAAATTATTTTACCTCTAAGTGAGAAGTAATTTAATTGGCAAAACAACCTTTGCTAGATAGGCTAGTTTTTCTTACAATAACTATTAAAAGACATGCAAACATAATATACGGGTGTAAAATGCGGCAAAATCGAAAAGTTATATTCCAACACTAGCGTGTTTCCTGATCATGTGTCGCTTGAGACTGCTCCCGCACGTGAAGCCCTCCGCACACACGCCGCACACGTGAGGCCGCGCGTTGGTGTGTGTGGAAAGGTGCCGTTTCAGAGCCTGCTTCGATTTGAACGCTTTTCCGCACAGCTCACATTCGGCGCTCGCATCGCAATGTTTCTGCATGTGAGTCTTTAACGCGCTGTTGCTGATAAAAATCCCATTGCAAATTTCGCATTTGAAGTCCGATTCTTTCATGTGGTAGAATTTTTGATGACGTAAGACCTGCCAGGGAAACGCGAATTTCTTCCCGCACGCGCCGCATGATGGCGCTGGCAACCCGTGTTTTTCCTCCATGTGAGTAGCTCGCGTGCTATCGATGAATTTCTCCCCGCATATGCGGCAGCGGCGCAACTTGGGCCGGTTCTTGAGGTGTACGTAGTTGTAATGCTGCGCGAAGAGCACGCGTTTCTTGAACGGCTTCTGGCACGCGTTGCACGTAAAGCACGAAGCGCCGTCGCCGTCGGGCGTCTTCGTAAAGTCCTTGTATATCGCTTTCCCTAGAAAAGACAACGGAATATCAAGTATGTATTTATACGGAATTTAAAGGTGAAATCAAATTAACAGGACAAAGTCGAATTGTTATAATGACTTACCATGCATTTCTTGGACGGTGGTTATTTAAGAAATCTAGTTAGAATAATCCCTAATAATATTGTAAAGTGAATGTAAGTTTTGTTACATTTTTAGGCCTAACGCATTAAACCAATTTCGATGATATTTGGCACAGAGATAGAATGGAGCTTGGGAAGGACACAGGCTACTTTTTATCTTGCAAAACTTCATAGGTCCCGTGAGATATTAAAACGCGCATTTTCTACGCGCATCGGGATTTGTGAATAATCTTATTTCAACCGGGCAGAGCCGCGGGTATAAAAGCTAGTCTCATAATATAATCTTATATCTATAAAATACTTACCTAGTTGATTTTATAAAAAGTGATCTTATACCTACGGAAGTATAAACCCTACAAAAGGGCAAGTGCGCTTTACTTGATGATTTGTTTTATAACTTGATTGAAGCACTCATACCTACGTACCTAACGTAAGCATGTATGTTACGTAATTACGTAATACTAATAAAATAATAATTAAAAAAACTGGAACGACCATTTATGAGTGTAATTGCTTTTGGTAGCTTTACTCTGTTGGAGGTAAAAGGTTGGGTGATAAAAATTTTCATTATTTGCCAAGAATAAACACACGAATCAATTTTAAGGTATATTATATTATGTGAGATCAATAGAATATTGAATCACATTACTTAGATCTATTAAGTATTGCTAATAATAATTGCTATGTAAGTAAGTGCTAATATATGTTTAGAATATTCACTGATTAAAATAATACAAGACATAAGAAACAATACTAAACACAGTAATTCCATACATACAGGTAGAATTATTTCCCGCAAGCGCCGCAAGATGGCGCTGGCACACCGTGGAATTCCCCAAAATGGCGCATGGTTGTGCTCTTGTTTTTTTTTTCTAGTAATTTAGTATTTAAAACTGATGAAATATATTACAGAAGACCGACTAATTCCTCTTCTGGCTATGTATCAACATGTGCCTGCGCAAATGCTTCTTCCACTTAAAGGTCTCCTCACACAGGTCGCATTTGAACGGCCTCTCGTTCGAGTGCTTAATCACATGCTGCGCCAGGTTGCCTCTAGACGCGAACGTCTTGTCGCAGATGTGGCAATCGAACTTCCTTTCACCCATGTGGTACGTTTGCTGATGACGCAACACTTGGAAGGGGTAGGAGAACTTCTTGCCGCAAGCGCCGAAAGATGGCGCTGGCACGCTGTGGAATTCCCCAAAATGGCGCATGGTTGTGCTCTTGTTTTGTCTAGTAATTGAGTATTTAAAACTGATGAAATATATTACAGAAGACCGACTAATTTCTCTTCTGGCTGTGTATCAACATGTGTCTGCGCAAATGCTTCTTCCACTTAAAGGTCTCCTCACACAGATCGCATTTGAACGGCCTCTCGTTCGAGTGCTTAATCACATGCTGCGCCAGGTTGCCTCTAGACGCGAACGTCTTGTCGCAGATGTGGCAATCGAACTTCCTTTCACCCATGTGGTACGTTTGCTGATGACGTAACACTTGGAAGGGGTAGGAGAACTTCTTCCCGCAAGCGCCGCAAGATGGCGCTGGCACGCCGTGGAACTCCTCGAGATGGCGCGCGCGGTTGTGCGCGGCGACTTTCTCCTTGCAGTAGTAACAGCCAATCAGCTTCGGCCGCATCTTGAGGTGGACGTGCCGGTAGTGCTGCTTGAAGAAGTCTCGCTTCCGGAAGGCGTTGGTGCACAGCTTGCAAGAGTACAGCTCGCCCGCCTCGTCCTGTGTCATCTCGTAATACTCGTCTAGGCTCGTGTCGTTCGTACGTTCCGTTTTGCCTAAAACAAAATTGTCACGTGTTTTCATTTCTGGCAATATCTCTGGTTCATTTAAAACTATACAAGTATTTTTATCGCTTACTTTTTCTAAAGTCATTGCCGCTGTGGAGTTCACCACATTTATGGTAGTTATTTTTTTTCAGTAAGAATTTTGTGAGAAAGTAGCTGACTCAGCAAATGTGGTGTTGACATGTTAACTGTCTCATTTAGGAGTACGAAAAATAGTCGACGTCCTATACTCAGACCTACCGATATTACACCAAAAATCGTAAAAAATAATTGGTTGTTTGTAAAGTCGGTTTACAGACAAAAAATTTACGTGATAACGCAGTGGTCGAATTGAACTTTTTCACGAACCGGAACGCTATACCTTCAGTACTTCTTTTATTTTTCTGGACTTTTTTACGAACCGGAACGCTATCTCTTCACAGTACTCCTATTCAATTTTTTTTTTAATTTTATGTATTGGAAGAGCCACAACTTTGCAATAAAAATGTACGATCTCAATTATTTAAAAACCAGAGCTCAGAACGCTTTAAGAATATTTTTCACGAAACGGAACGCTGATTTCACGAACCGGAACGGTGATTTCACGAACTGGAACGCCGTTCCGGTGCGTTCCGGTCCAATTCGAGCACTGTGATAACGTGATAACAAACGATGGAGTGGAAGAGAGATAGATGCGTCACCGAACGCTTAGGCCGATCGTACCTCTCTATGGTCCGGTCACCACCAAAGCGGCGCGGAGCTGTTTTAGTAACCAATTTCCAAAATTAATTACGCATCTTTACTTAAACTTGAATAATGTAATTCAAGTGGTAAAAAAATGCTTTCATCGCGTGTGCTGCGGAAACTATTGAAGATCGAACAAATATAAAAGAACGTATCAAAATCTGTATAAAATTCCGCGATAGCATATATGCGCTGTGGGGGATGGACTTTGGGTATTACGCGGAACAAAGGGGCTGGGACAAAAGTATTTCTAACGCGGAACGGAGTCCGCGGGCACTGCTAGTAAATTTATATATATGTATATTTTTATTGCATCTTTTATGTTACTGTGCTATATATTTCATACACTTTGTTTTATGTATATATCAGTTAAATGTTCGTCTTTTTTTATCCCGTACTCCCTATCCACGCGCACATAAATGCTGACTCACCACTAGGGTAGCTGGATGAAAACCAAAATTAGGATTAAGTTGTTGCTTTTTGTACCTTTTTGTGTGCAATACAATATTAAATAAATAAATAAAATAATATTTAATAATTAATCGGTACGGGTTAGTGAAATACTGATAATCTAAACTTCGAGACAAACGACAGTAATATTGTTTGTTCTGAGATTAAGAAACACAGACCAGCGAAAGAGTTTTTATATTTAAGAAACGAGACACTGTATAGTGCTATATTAAAAAAGTTTTTTCCAAATTACAATCCAGTATTATTTTTTTAAAGTCTACAGAGATACTGAAAAGGCATTCTATTACGGTTGAAAATGATGAAAGAAAACGAAATAGTTGTTATCCGTAATATTTATTTAATACTAAACGTAAAAATTACAGTAGATTACACAAATAACACAAATTTTAATGACACGATAAATTCATCAACTGATAGGAGGCTAACCTACACGATAACTCGCATGAAATACAAAAAAAAAGAACTTAAGTATATGCTAGTAAGTATTTAAAATTACCAGAATAATAGGTAGCCTAATTACAGGTTTTACAGATAAAGGTTCAGTTGATTCAACGAACTTTAACAGACATTTTACTTAAGATAATATAGTGTATATAAATATTAAAGAGTTACGGGTCTTTAAACGTTAGTTGAAGCAAGGGGTCAAAACATAGTCTTATGATAAATTGTAATTACTATTGATTGTAATAATTAAATTGAATTAAATTAAAAAGGAATATATCTGAGTGCGGCAGTACTTACTGCTCCAATCACTGAAAGTAATCAAAATTACTCAAGGTATCAGATACGTCGGTAGTTGATAACATAAATTACTAAAGATATAAGATATATATAAAAGAGTTACAGGTCTGTAAAAGTTAGTTGAAGCAAGGGGTCAAAATATACTCCTGTGATAAATTGAAATTACTAGTGATGATAATAATTAAATTGAATTAAATAAAAAGGAATACATCTGAGTGCGGCAGTAAGACTGATCCAATCACTAAAAGTCACTGAACATCAAAATTACTCTTGGTTAGATAATTCAGTAGTTGATAAAAATTAACAACTGCTAAAGCCTACCGTTATATCCACTCGCAGGAAACTTCTTTATCACATAACTCATGTAAAGCAAGAAGGCTAGGTGCCCGAGTGAGCGGAGTAGTAGGATGAAATCTAATAGACCTCGCGTTAAAAGTGGACTTCAGGGTGGTGCTTCGTCATATGGTAGTTGAGGCTCGCCTTTTGCACGAACCGCTCCCCACACACCGCACACTTCTTCCTCTTGTCCTTGAAATGGATCATCACGTGGGAGATTATATTGGATTTCCAGCGGAACGTCTTCCCACAAACGTCGCACGCGAATGGTCTCTCATCGGAATGGCTTCGCTGATGTTTTACAAGACGTCTTTTCTCAAAGAAGCCGAGACCACACGTTTTGCAGAAAACATTCTTCTCGTTCATGTGAACATTTCTGGTGTGAGACCATACCATTGATTGGCTACGAAATTTGCTGCCGCAGACCCCACACGTCGGTGGCCGTATGTTGTGCACCTGTTCTAAATGCGTATGCATCTTCCACCGAAAAACCATTTCTGGACAGTGAGGGCATTTCTTTGCAAACTCACTTTTTTTTTCTAACTCAGGATGTGCTTGCCTGTTGTGCAGGAAAAGCTTGCGTTTACTTGAGAAAAATTCGCTACAAACGTTGCACAGGTATTTTGTGTAGCACACACCGCTCTTCGTGGTAAGATGCACATCTAGAAAACAAAAAAAAAACATTTGTTTATTTACGGGTCTGCAACTAGGTAGCAGATACTATACGAGCCATCGAATTCGATTATATTAATGGTAAGCGGTCTCCGTGATCGGTTGTGAAGATGAGAGTTCAACAAAGGGTCCATACTAGGAGCATTCCTGTTACTCATTTACATTAAGGTGTTGCGGCCCTACCAGCCCGCGAAATTCAAATTTTATTTCGTTTTTCGCAAATATTAGACTAACTACACATTTTAGATTTATGGCAATGCATTTTGCGGGCCTACTTTTTATGCATCTACACGTTTTTAATAGAAACTTTGGTCGAAAGTTCCCACTCATCTCATATTGGTTCCCGAAAGATAATTTTTTGCTGTTTCCCAGATTTCGAGCTATCGGGAACCAATATGAAGTAAATGAGTATTGTTGAGCAGAGTTTTTATTAAAAACATGTAGATGCATAAACTTTGTGCCCGCAAAACACATTGCCATTAGCTTTCGTTGTATAATTAGCCGACTATGAACGAAAAACTAAATAAAATTTGAATTTTCGCGCCCGGATGGTACCCATCGCCCCGAGATGGTTGTGTTTGCTGATAATACATCACCATATACCTACAAAAGAAAACGAGAAAAATTATTTTGACGACGTAAACAACTTTCTCAGTCAAACGGTACGGTTTGAAATTAATAATTTACTTCTCAATAGTCAATAGTAAAAAAACTAAATATATTCATTAATGTATGTAACGTTATTTTTGTGATACATAATTCGTATGTTGGATTTTATGGCATACCTAAGAAATTTGTACTTGTATTAAAATTTTTTAGCATGTTTGTGTTACTGCAAAACTGTAAATAAATAAATAAATCGGTATTTAAGGAGCACACCACGGGTGTATCCGCGAAATTCAAATTTTTCGTGGTTTTTCGTGATTTTTAAGCTAATAAGACATAATAGGCTTATTACCGTCAAATTGCGATAATCCCAATATCTTCTTCACGTGTTTATAATATAATATTAAATCTCTGCTCGAAAGTGTCGAGATAAAGAAATTAGTCCGAGATTTGCGAGTTACTCACATAAAACTCGATACTCGGACTAATTTCCTAGGATACACATTTTGACGTGACAACGTCTTATAAATTGGTTTGCCGGGTGACACTTCAAGAAACGCTCCGCTCCGCGTTACGCTCCGCTCACGTTATGCGCTCACAATGAGAGCGAGTGAGAGGCACGCGTCCCTTCCACTCGGGCATGGTTAGCCCGCCTAAGAGCGAGAGAGACAGACATACGTAAAACTTTCGCCCGTATACCGACTTTACAGGCAACCAATTTTTTATGCAAAGATTTTGATATAATCATGTAAAGATGATACTGCCATTCTCGCAAATTGATTGCCATAAGCCTATCATGTCTAATTAGCGTACAAATTGCAAAAAACCCCGAAAATTTTGAATTTCGCGGGCAGACCCGTTGATTTCACGTTAAGTACGGTTTAGTGAAATAGTGATAATCTACACTTCGAGACAATCGATAGTTATTAATAATGTTCTGAGATTTAAAAAAACGAGAAACTGTAAAGACGTAGATAACGAACGGTTTTGTTTTTTTAGGGTTCCATACCAAAATGGTAAAAATGGAACCCTTATGGTGACTTTCTCCGTCCGTCCGTCCGTCTGTCACACTCGATTATTTCAGTAACTATTCAAGCTATCGACTTGAAATTTAGAATAGTTATAGGAAATAGTGACCCGACGTCATAACAATCGTAAAAATTTGAAAATTGTTTTTAGTTTTATTTAAAAAGGGGGGAAAATCGGGTCGACAAAATTTCAAAATGAGATAACAATATTGAGTGGGGTATCATATGAAAGAGCGAGCAACTCGGTTGGGCAGCGTTCGGAAAACTCCGCGATGTCTTCTCGTCCAACATCCCTCAGTGCCTGAAGACTAAAGTCTTCGAACAGTGCGTGTTGCCAGTGACGACTTACGGAATGAAATGAAATGAAATTCTTTATTTCACATTGGCATAGATATAAGCTCCCATGAATTTGACGACCTCCGTGGTTGAGTGGTTAGCGTGCCGGTTTTCAAGGCGCCGCCATCTCTGAGGTTCCGGGTTCGATCCCCGGTCGGGGCAATGAAGAAATATAACTTTTCTACATTCTCTCGGGTCTGGGTGTTGTGGTACCTTCGTTGTTTCTGATTTCCATAACACAAGTGCATAAGCTACTTAGGTACTATGGGATCGGAGCAATGTATGGTGATGTTGTCCTCTATATATTTATATTTATTTAAATGTCAAGACTCTACCGCCAGGTTCGGAAAGCAGGTTTGCACCGAGAAGAACTGGCAAGAAACTCGGTACTTGCTCTTTTAAAAAAAATATCTCAATATACAATTTTTAGTACTTAGTATGAAACAATATTTTTAAGATATCTCGTGAGGAGATGGAAGCATGTCACTATCGTTCCCAGAATCTTTGTTGTTTAAAAATTCTTCAATGGTGTAGTAACCCTGATTTATTAGATGTTTTTTGACAGTATCTTTAAACCGGTGCAAAGGTAAGTCGGAACCGAGACATGATATAATAATAATATTTCCGGGTACATACCACGATTAAATATGATGGTTTTTGCCGATATTTTGGCCTAATTACATAGGCCGTGATCGCGGCAGGACTGCAGTGTGGCGAGATGCGAAGCTGGAGCTGTCAAAGACCGTATCGGTCTACCCTCCTCCTCGATCTTCCGCGAAGTTAAGTTAAGAAGATCGAGGAGGAGGGTAGACCGATACGGTCTTTGACAGCTCCAGCTTCGCATCTCGCCACACTGCAGTCCTGCCGCGACCACGGCCTATGTAATTAGGCCAAAATATCGGCAAAAACCATCATATTTAATCGTGGTATGTACCCGGAAAATATTATTATTATATCATGTCAAACCACGAGGGAAGTCTAAAATCATTAATACGAACCGAGACATGTTCGCTATGGGCTTTATAAGGAGGCTCAGGGTCATACAGCGAGACATAGGAGAGCTAGGCTCGGAGTATCTTTGCGCGATCGAATCAGAAATGAAGAGATCCGTAAAACAACCAAAGCGACCGACATAGCTCAACTAGTCGCAAAACTGTTGTGGGCGTAAAGTTCGTAGCGGTAGTAAAGCTCGTAGGGCCGATGGACGTTGCGGACCCAACGTGCTGGAATGGCGGCCACGCACCCGAAAGCGCAGTGTCGGCGCAGAGCCCCATTAGGTGGACGGATGACATAAAAAAAAACCGGCCAAGTGCGAGTCGGACTCGCGCACCGAGGGTTTCATACCATAAAAGAAGTTAGACATTAAAAGAATCACTTTGGTTCATGAATTTACGAGTATAAGTTACATGTAGGTACTTTTATTGGCAAACCGCAAACGTAACTTTGTTTTTGCCGGTTTATTGTTATTATCAAAAAAAGTATAATAGGTAGAGAGTTGATTTTATTTTTCCTGTAAAATATACGTTTACTTCTATTGATCATAATTATTTCAGATTTTTCGATTTGTAAACTTCGGAGATAAGGGGGGGAACGGTATTTTTTTCGACAGTTTGTCCAATAAATCGAAAACTATCAGGCATAAAAATAAACAAAAATCGATTTTAAAATACACAAGTGATGCCCTTTCATATGATACCCCACTCAATATTGTTATCTCATTTTGAAATTTTGACGACCCGGTTTTCCCCCCTTTTTAAATAAAAATAAAAAAGATTTTCAATTTTTAATGATTGCAATGCCGGCGCGCCGCAATTACCTACAACTATTCCAAATTTCAGGTCGATAGCTTAAGTAGTTACTGAAATAATCGAGTGTGACAGACGGACGGACGGACGGACGGACGGAGAAAGTCTCACTATAAGGGTTCCATTTTTACAATTTTGGTATGGAACCCTAAAAAAGGCGTGTGGCAGTCGGAGACTGCCGCGGTAAAGCTATTGCATAGAATTTAAAGTTATTTTTAGTTTTGCCATCAATAGAAAAGTAGAACTTTTGGTACCAGGCTAGCATGAAAGCAGTTTGCCATCTATCAAAAAACAGCAGAACTTTTTAATGACTTTTTGAAATATCACGCACGTGATATTTCAAAAAGTCATTAAAAAGTTCTGCTATTTTTCGATAGATGGCAAACTAAAAACTAAAAAGTTGTGGAGTTGCGCTCCTTGCTTTCATGCTAGCCTAGTACCAAAAGCTCTACTTTAGGAGTGCCAGGTTATTTTCGTTACGGAATTTCTGGATTCGGTCTGCACCGTCAAAGCCCGCGATAGAAGCTATGCAATAGCTTAAAAGTCGCAAGGAGTCGCTGGCGCCAGGCGGCGCAAGATCGTGGTGTTTGGAGGTCATTTCAGGCGGCCTATGTCCAGCAGTGGACGTCCATCGGCTGAAACGACGAACGAACGACGACAGAGCTAACGCAAAGCCGGTATTACAGTTGAAGTTTATAAAAGAAAACGAAATAGATGTTATCGGAAATATATTTATTCAATACTAAACGTGAAAGTTACAATAGATTACACGAATAACACCAATGACAAATTAAAATACAAATTTCAATGACAAATTAAATTCATCAGCTGATAGTATGCTAACCAACGTGAAATGCATCAGCTTGATAGCTTGCATGAAATACAAGAAACTAAAACTTAAAATAAAATTCATACAAAAAACTAAAACTTAAAATATATATGGTAGTAAGTATTTAAAACTACCCCAATAATAATCGTAGCCTAATTATAGGTTTTACAGATACAGCGTTAGTTGATTCAACAAACTTTTACAGACATATATTCGATAAATAATTAAAGATATAAGATATATATGAAAGAGTGACGGGTCTGTAAAAGATAGTTGAAGCAAGGGGTCAAAATATACTTCTATGATAAATTGTAATTGATATTGATAATAATAATAATTAAATTGAATTACAAAAGAAACATATCTGAGTGTGGCAGTAAGACAGGTCCAATTATTGAAAGTCACTGAACATCAAAATTATTCAAGGATACGTTGAAAGTTGATAACAATAAACGTTATATCCACTCGCAGGAAACTTCTCTATAACAATAGAAGGCTAGATGCCCGAGTAAGGGGAGTAGTAGGATGAAATCTAATAGACCTCGCCCTAAAAGGGAACTTCAGGATGGTGTTTCATCATATGGTAGTTGAGACTCGCCTTTTGCACGAACCGCTCCCCACACACCGCACATTTCTGCCTCTTGTCCTTGGTGTGGATCATCACGTGGGAGATCAGGTTAGGTTTCCAGCGAAACCCCTTCCCACAAACGTCGCACGCGAATGGTCTTTCATTGGAATGGCTTCGCTGATGTTTTACAAGTTGTTTGTTATTAAAGAAGCCGAGACCACACGTCATGCAGAAAAAGTTCTTCTCTTTCATATGAACACTTCTGGTGTGATACAATACCGACGATTTGTTGGGAAAGCTCTTGCCGCAGACCCCACACGCCGGTGGCTGTATGTTGTGTACCTCTTTTAAATGCTGATACTTCTTCCACCGCGAAACCATTTCTGGACAGTAAGGACATTTAGATTCTTTCCTGTTCCTCTTTTTTTTCAATTCTGAATGTGCTTTCCCGTTGTGCAGTAAAAGGGTGCGTTTACTTGTGAAACATTCGCCACAAACGTGGCACACGTGTGCACCATCGCTCTCCGTGGTAAGATGCACATCTAGAAAACAAAAGAAGCATTAGTACTATCTGAACGATCGAACTCTAATATTAATAGTAATCGATCTCTCCGTGATCGGTTGGTCTCCGTCGTCGAAAATAGGAATTCCACAAGGGTACATGTTAGGACCATTCCTTTTCCTCATTTACATTATTGAAGGAAAGCCATGTGATGGTCGTGTTTGCTGATAATTCATTCATCACTCATATTCAAAATAAATCGTCAAAAAAAGATTTTGACGGCGTAAACAACTGTCCTAACTAAGTGGTACAGTGGTTTGAAGTAAATCATTTACTTCTCAATAGTAAAAATCTTAATGGATTCTTTAACAAATCTTAAGCAGGCGAAAACGAGTGTACCTACTCATTTGCAATGTGGAATTAGTAGATGCAACCGTATAATATTAGATGGATAACGTCAGATGCTAATTGCTATACCTACTTCAATGGGGTCCTCGTACCAAAATCGAACAAGCTTAGTTCTGCTGCATACGCGGCTAAAAGATACGACTGCTGTGGGTTGACCATCATTCAGACTGCTAGAGTAGTATATTTTAGATATTTTCACAGCATTATATCCATTGCTTAAACTTGTAAAGGAGCAACTCTTAGTGACGTCACGCATGTATTTTTAGGCTCCGCCCTGAAGCATCATTTTTAATTGGTCAAAACTGTAAAATGACGCTAATGTAAGCGATGTAGCGTATTTCGTCATTGATTATATTCTACAGTATTTTATTATGAAGTAATGCTGCTGATATTGATACCATATTTTTTGCTGCACAAGAGGGAAAACCGCTTGATTTATAAAATAGGAGCAAGGGATTTCCTCAGGGAATAACTTTAGGAATTTAATATCATGACGTATAATTCATATGTTGGATTTTATAGCATACCTAGTACCTACTTACATTAATTTATTTTGTATGTTTGTGTTACTGTAAAACCGTTGGTATCCTATAAATAATAGTACATTGTGATACAAGGGTGGAAAGTAGGTTTTTGCAAACGAGCTGTCATTAACAAGCCCGAGCCGAAGGCGAGGGTTTTTAATGTCACGAGTTTGCAAAAACCTATACACCCGTGTATCACACGACGTTTTTCAATACAGTTGTGAGAATTAGTAAAAAAAACAAATCAAAGAGATAATATGTTTGCTCAAGATTTTGGGGGCCAACTTCCATCTTGTTTGGTTTTTACCTTAAATAAAATATCGAAGATCGAAATCGAAGGCGACTTCGAAATCGCAATCGGAAAGATATAAGATAAAAAATAAAAGATAAAAGATAAAAAATTAAAGAGAAAAGATAAAAGATAAACGATAAAAGATAAAAGATGAAAGATAAAAGATAAAAGATAAAAGATAAAAGATAAAAGATAAAAGATAAAAGATAAAAGATAAAAGATAAAAGATAAAAGATAAAAGATAAAAGATAAAAGATAAAAGATAAAAGATAAAAGATAAAAGATAAAAGATAAAAGATAAAAGATAAAAGATAAAAGATAAAAGATAAAAGATAAAAGATAAAAGATAAAAGATAAAAGATAAAAGATAAAAGATAAAAGATAAAAGATAAAAGATAAAAGATAGAAGATAAAAGATAAAAGATAAACGATAAAAGATAAAAGATAAAAGATAAAAGATAAACGATAAACGATGAAAGATGAAAGATGAAAGATGAAAGATGAAAGATGAAAGATGAAAGATGAAAGATGAAAGATGAAAGATGAAAGATAAAAGATAAAAGATAAAAGATAAAAGATAAAAGATAAAAGATAAAAGATAAAAGATAAAAGATACTAGATACAAGATAAAAGATAAAAGATAAAAGATAAAAGATACTAGATACAAGATAAAAGATAAAAGATAAAACATAAAAGATAAAAGATAAAAGATAAAAGATAAAAGATACTAGATAAAAGATAAAAGATAAAAGATAAAAGATAAAAGATACTAGATACAAGATAAAAGATAAAAGATAAAAGATAAAAGATAAAAGATAAAAGATAAAAGATAAAAGATAAAAGATAAAAGATAAAAGATAAAAGATAAAAGATAAAAGATAAAAGATAAAAGATAAAAGATAAAAGATAAAAGATAAAAGATAAAAGATAAAAGATAAAAGATAAAAGATAAAAGATAAAAGATAAAAGATAAAAGATAAAAGATAAAAGATAAAAGATAAAAGATAAAAGATAAAAGATAAAAGATAAAAGATAAAAGATAAAAGATAAAAGATAAAAGATAAAAGATAAAAGATAAAAGATAAAAGATAAAAGATAAAAGATAAAAGATAAAAGATAAAAAGATAAAAATAAAAAGATAAAAAGATAAAGATAAAAAGATAAAAAGATAAAAAGATAAAAATAAAAAGATAAAAAGATAAAAATAAAAAGATAAAAAGATAAAAAGATAAAAAGATAAAAAGATAAAAAGATAAAAAGATAAAAAGATAAAAAGATAAAAGATAAAAGGTAAAAGATAAAAGATAAAAGAAAACGAAAAAAAATTCCTTCTGTGTCCATCCCATCCCAATGTCCATCCCATTTTATTGTACAATGAAAACTCCTTGGTATCAAACGTTTTGCAAAAGTAATGATCGAGCTTGTAAAAGTAAGTTACGACCACGAAAAAGAAAGATGCCTGTGCGTAAGATTTAACTTTCGAATACTAATGACAGCCTCTGAAAGTGCGTCATACCATACAACTGTATTGAAAATAAATATGTATTTTAGTACGGTTTAGTGAAATATTGATAGTCTAAACTTCGAGACAATCAATATTATTACTATATATTAGCTGCTTGTGCTGATTGGCCACTGATTGATCGCCTCTCCTGAACAATTTTGTATGAAACATTTTTTTTTCAATGACCATTCCGTATAGAAGGGAAAAATTCATTAAGAACAAAAATATGGAGAGAGCTGATGATTGAGGATTTCGAAGACGGGTGAAGAGCACGGGGAGGGTATCGAAGATAGGTGGGGGGTGCTCGACCAAATGTCATTCGAAATATCATCCAATTGCCAGTGAGCTGAAAAAAAATTCAAAATAGCGGATTCAAAATGGCCGCCATTCGAATTTCGTCGATATCTCGGAAAGTATAAAAGATGGAAGAATAGTTTCTTGACAAGAAGTGGTCAGGACACGAAGGTCTATTTGATGGATAGAAAAAAAAATCCATTATGGCGGATTTAATTTTTTCTATAGAAAATGTGTGGCAAATTCGAGATGACGGCGATTCTTATATAGGCGGGAAGACAGCACGCGGGCCACATGTGGCCCGCGCACACACGCGCCCTACTAGTTAATTAATTAATATATATATAGCTACTCGTGCTGATTGGCCACTGACTGACTGACTCATTGATCACCTCTCCTGAACAATTTTGTATGAAAAAATTTTTTTTTAAGGATAAGGTCGTGTAGAGGGGAAAAATTCATGAGGAGGAAAAATACGGAGAGAGCTGATGATTGAGGATTTCGGAGACGGGTGAAGAGCACAGCCAGGGTATCTAAGATAGCTGGGGGGTGCTCGACCAAATGTCATTTGAAATGTCATCCAATTGGCAGTTAGCTGAAAAAAAGTTCAAAATGGCGGATTCAAGATGGCCGCCATACAAAATTCATCGGTGTCTAACTTGGCAAGTATAAAAGATGGAAGAATGGTTTATTGACAAGAGCTGATCAGGACTCTAAGGTCTATTCAATGGATTGAAAAAAAAATTCAAAATAGTGGATTTTTTCCATAGAAAATGTATGGGAAATTTTAAAGGGATTTTATATAGGCGGGGAGACAGCACGCGGGCCACGTGTGGCCCGCGCACACACGCGCCCTACTAGTTACTATATATATAGCTGCTTGTGCTGATTCATTCACTCATTGATCACCTCTCCTGAACAATTTTGTATGAAAAAAACTTTTTTCAAGTATGGGTTCGTATAGAGGGGAAAAATTAATTAAGAACAAAAATATGGAGAGAGCTGATGATTGAGGATTTCGGAGACGGGTGAAGAGCACAGTCAGGGTATTGGAGATAGGTGGGGGGTACTCGACCAAATGTCACTCGAAACGTCATCCAATTGGCAGTTAGCTGAAAAAAATTCAAAATGGCGGATTAAAAATGGCCGCCATTCGAATTTCGTCGATATCTCGGAAAGTATAAAAGATGGAAGAATGGTTTCTCGACAAGAAGTGATCAGGGCAAAAAGGTCTATTGAATGGCTAGAAAAAAAAAATACAATATGGCGTTAAAATTTTTTCCATATAAAAATGTATGGGGAATTTTAAAGGGATTTTTTATGGGCGGGAAGACAGCACGCGGGCCACATGTGGCCCGCGCTCCCACGCGCCCTACTAGTATTATTATATTACTATATAATATATATAGCTGCTTTTGCTGATTCACTAACTCACTCACTCACTCACTCACTCACTCACTCACTCACTGATTGATCACCTCTCCTGAACAATTTTGTATGATTTTTTTTTTCATGAATGGGTTCGCAATTCGCATACAAGAAAAAAATTCATGCGGAGGAAAAATACGGAGAGAGCTGATGATTGAGGATTTCGAAGACGGGTGAACAGCACGGGGAGGGTATTGAAGATAGGTGGGGGGTGCTCGACCAAATGTCATTCGAAACGTCATGCAATTGGCAGTTAGCTGAAAAAAGTTCAAAATGGCGGATTCAAGATGGCCGCCATACAAACATCATCGGTGTCTAACTCGGGAAGTATAAGAGATCAGGAGCCGAAGATCTATTCGATGGATACAAAAAAATCATAATAGCTTAATTTATTTTTCCATAGAAAATGTATGGGAAAAGATAGGGTTGCGATGCCTTTATAGGCGGGAAGACAGCCCGCGGGCCACATGTGGCCCGCGCACTCACGCGCCCTTCTCTATATATATAGCTGCTTGTGCTGATTCACTCACTGACTCATTGATCACCTCTCCTGAACAATTTTGTATGAAAAATTTTGTTTGTTGAAGAGAGCTGATGATTGAGGATTTCGAAGACGTATAAAGAGCACGGGGGATAGGTGCTCGACCAAATGTCATTCGAAATGTCATCCAATTCACACTGAGCTGAAAAAAAGTTCAAAATGGCGGATCAAAATGGCCGCCATACGAATTTTGTCGGTATCTCGGAAAGTATAAAAAGATGAAAAAGTGGTTTCTTGACAAGAAGTTATCAGGATCCGAAGGTCTATTTGATGACTAGAAAAAAATCCAATATGGCGGTTTTTTTTTGTCCATAGAAAATGTAAGGGATTTTTTATGGGCGGAAAGACAGCACGCGGGCCCCATGTGGCCCGCGCCCCACGCGCCCTACTAGTTATAATATGTTCTGAGATTTAGAAACGAGAAACTGTATTGAGCTAGATAAAGAAAGTTTTTCCAAACAACAACAAGCGGTATCTTAAATACGGAGATACTGAAAAGACATTCTAGTATTACGGTTGAAATTGATGAAAGAAAACGAAATAGTAACTGTGATCAGAAATTTATTCATTTAATACTAAACGTGATAGTTACAATAG
Source organism: Coenonympha glycerion (assembly GCA_963855885.1). NCBI lineage: Eukaryota > Metazoa > Arthropoda > Insecta > Lepidoptera > Nymphalidae > Coenonympha > Coenonympha glycerion. The sequence goes on along the minus strand of OY979651.1, from coordinate 7,460,196 downwards.
AACAAAAATAACACAAATGACGACAAGTTATATTCATCAGCCGATAGATACACGTAATGTATAAACTTGATAACTTCAAAGATATAAATCGCAAGATGGGCCCTAAGCCTACATTCCGCGCATTAAAAACGTCCACAAACATGTTATGTGAATGCTCTCAGAATGCTATAGTTTCACTTGTGACAGAGAGAGTGGCAACGTGTCGCACACAAGACAAAATAGGTGGACGTTTTTGGAGGTTTAGAACTCATCTAGCGATTTAAATCTTTGGACAACTTGCATGAAATACAAGAAACGAAAACTTAAACAGATAAAGGGTCAGTTTTTTTTTTTTTTTTTTTTTTCCTTATTATAAAGTACCATTGCCAAATGGATACTATACAATATTAAACTACAATCTAGCTTATGAGCTAATTAGTAATATTATTCTAACTTAAATTTCCTAGTATTGATTATTTTCTTAAATCTAAGTTGCAGTCCAATAACTGTCCTTAGTTTTTTCTATTTTACTTAGAGTCCACTATTTCTATTGTGACCTAGAAGGGTCAGTTGATTCTACGAACTTTAACAGACATGTAATCGATAATTACTAAAGATGTACATGTCGTAAGTTGAAGCAAGGGGTAAAAATATACACCTATGATAAATGGTAATAGATATTGATAATAATAATAATTAAATTGAATTACAAAAGAAACATATCTGAGTGTGGCAGTAAGACAGGTCCAATCATTGAAAGTCACTGAACATCAAAATTACTCAAGGATACGTTGAAAGTTGATAACAATAAACGTTATATCCACTCGCAGGAAACTTCTCTATAACAATAGAAGGCTAGATGCCCGAGTAAGCGGAGTAGTAGGATGAAATCTAATAGACCTGGCCCTAAAAGGGGACTTCAGGATGGTGTTTCATCATATGGTAGTTGAGACTCGCCTTTTGCACGAACCGCTCCCCACACACCGCACATTTCTGCCTCTTGTCCTTGGTGTGGATCATCACGTGGAAGAGCAGGTTAGGTTTCCAGCGGAACCTCTTCCCACAAACGTCGCACGCGAATGGTCTCTCATCGGAATGGCTTCGCTGATGTTTAACAAGTTGTTTGTTTGAAAAGAAGCCGAGACCACACGTCATGCAGAAAAAGTTCTTCTCTTTCATATGAACACTTCTGGTGTGATACAATACCGACGTTTTGCTGGGAAAGCTCTTGCCGCAGACCCCACACGTCGGTGGCTGTATGTTGTGTACCTGTTTTAAATGCCGATACTTCATCCACTTCGAAACTATTTCTGTACAGTAAGGACATTTAGACTCTTTCCTGTTCCTCTTTTTTTTCAATTCTGAATGTGCTTTCCCGTTGTGCAGTAAAAGGGTGCGTTTACTTGTGAAACATTCGCCACAAACGTGGCACACGTGTGCACCATCGCTCTCCGTGGTAAGATGCATATCTAGAAAACAAAAAAAAACATTTGTTTTATCCCGGGTTGCAAACTGAACGATCGAACTCGATATTAATAGTAAGCGGTCTCCGTGATTTGGTTGTGAAAATGGGAGTTCCACAAGGGTCCATATTAGGACCATTCATATTGACATTTCCGAAAACAAAAAAAACTATAGCCTGATGTAAGGATTCTAACGATACGATTATGCAACTATACATGAACCTTTGAAAAATTACACTCCTTTTTTGGGCAGCCATGTAAAAAGCTATTCTATTACGGTTGAAATTGATGAAAGAAAACGAAGTAGTTATTATCGGTAATATTTATTTAATATTAAACGTGAGAGTTACAATAGAGTACACAAATAACACAAATTTTAATGACAAGTTAAATTCATCAGCTGATAGGATGCTAACCTACACGAAATGCATTATACTCGATAACTTGCATGAAATACAAGAAACGAAAACTTAAAATATATGCTAGTAAGTATTTAAATTTACCCGAATAATCGTAGCCTGGTTACAGGTGTTATTGATAAAGGGACAGTTATTTAAACTAACTGACATGTAATCGATAAATGTCTAAAGATACAATAAATATATAAAAGGATTACGGGTCTGTAAACGTTAATGGAAATAAGGGGTCGAAAACTACTCGTATGATAAATTGTAATTGATAGTGATTATAAATATTAAATTGAATTTAAAAAAAGGAACATATCTGAGTACGGCAGTAAGACAGGTGTAATCACTGAAAGTTACTGAACATTAAAATTAACAACTGCTGAAAGTCAAAGTCAAAATATCCTCTTCAGGCTCTTCTAAAACGTCAATATGATTTTTCGCATATGTATGGTGGTAACTACATGTCGACTTAAAGCAAAGTTAGGTAGTAACCTAAAGCCTTAAATACTGCTACTTCTAAAGCCTAAACGTTGTATCCACTCGCAGGAAACTTCTCTATCACATAACTCACGTGAAGCAAAACGGTTAGGTTCCTGAGTGAGCGGAGTAGTAGGATGAAATCTAATAGACCTCGCCCTAAAAGGGGACTTCAGGATGGTGCTTCGTCATATGGTAGTTGAGGCTCGCCTTTTGCACGAACCGCTCCCCACACACTGCACACTTCTTCCTCTTGTCCTTGGTGTGGATCATCACGTGGGAGATCAGGTTGGGTTTCCAGCGGAACCCCTTCCCGCAAACATCGCACGCGAATGGTCTCTCGCTGGAATGGCTTCGTTCATGTTGCACAAGATGTTGGTTCCTAAAGAAGCCGATACCGCATGTTTTGCAGAAAAAGTTCTTCTCCTTCATATGAACTTTTCTGGTGTGGTACAAGACCGATGATTGGCAAGGGAATGTCTTGCCGCAGACCCCGCACGTCGGTGGCTGTATTTTGTGCACTTGTTCTAAGTGGTGATGTCTCTGCCACTTCAAAATCTTCTCGTTACAGTGAGGACATTTAACTATACGCGTATCCCATTTTTTTTTCACTTTCGGTTTCTGGGATTCGGAATGTGTTTCCCTCTTGTGCCGTAGAAAGGAGCGTCTGTTTTTGAAGGAATTGCCACAATCGTTGCATAAATGTGTATCTTCGCTCTTCGCACCTTCGCTCTTTGTAGCATCGCTCTTTGTACCATCGCTCTTTGTACCATCGCTCTTCGTTCCATCGCTCTTCGTTCCATCGTACTTCGTGGTAAGATGCACATCTAGAAAACAAAAGAAACATTAGATTTACTATTTTAACAGGTCTGCAACTATATTTAGACTTTTAACTCAATGCAGTAAACGACGTTTGTATTTTACCAAACCCCATTAATCCTCCTATATTTTACAAAAATAACTTAAAATATAACATAAGAGATAATGAGGACTTCCAAAGGATTATTTATTATTAAAATAATATTTTTGTGAAATACTTTACATTTTTTATGAAATACTATTTATTTATTTATGTGAATTACTTACTCTTGTTCTTTTTATCTTTATACTGCACAATTGACCATCCCGCGCTTCATTCCACTACTCTTCTTTCGAAAGGTTGCCAGTAAGAGGTTGCTCTAGCAATAAGGCCGCCTTTGCGATCATTGTGTTCCGTTATATTATTTGTTACGTTATATTGTTATTATTGTATGTGCAATAATAACCACTGATCTCCATTCCTTGGATGAATCATTATATACATCTGACAGTTCCTTTTTTGTGCCGATTAGAAGCGCCACCCTCGATCGTCTACGGTACTAAATTGACATGTGATTCTAGAGACCATTGTTTTGAATGTCATTTTATTTTAGTTCCATAGACGCTCACGCCAGGTTACGCAACAATCAGCGCCAACATGGCGAAAATCTCAAGTGTCTTCATTGTTACGTTGACAGTTAGCGATCCATAGAATAGAGATCAGTGAGATATACAAAAAATAAAAATAAATACTTTGATTATTATGCACATACATTTTTTTGTTTTTTTTTTTTCATTTAGCAAATGACAGTTAAAACGACATTTTACAGCATCGATTTTAAAGCCGAAGTATAGTAACGGATTCAGAATGGATCCTGAGAGAACTCTCAGTCAAACGTTACAGGTAATTTATCAATTGTGGAGTGGGGGGGTCTTTTATTAAATTCTTACAAATTTTCGAATTTGTACGAAGCCGCACGAAGCCACTATGGCATTAGGAAGGTGTGACGTCACAATTCAATGTCGCTATCTCTGTCTAATCAGATATATTGAAATGCTTATAGCTTTTTTATTATTTGTGCGATTCAATTTGTTTTTCAGTGTACGGCATTATTTTTAATCTTAGCTCATAATAAAGTAATAAAAAATTGTTGAGTCAAAGTAGGAGCCCTTGGAAATAATTGATAAATAATAAGTAATAGATTTTTCTGTTACCATATTTATCTGTTATTATACTTGTTGTTGTTAAAAGAAAAATGCCCGGCTGAGTTTTTTGTGGGCTTCTTCTCAGGGGCAGGACGCGTTTGTGAACCCTCGTAAACTTAGTTTGAAATCGTGAAATGGTTATCACCAGTAAAGAGACCGTGTAAATTGAAATTACTTATCATAAGAAGCTCTGTATGGCCAATTATGAAATAATAAGTTTTCTATTCTCTTCTAGTGAAGGATTCTGATTCCAGGGTGCTCGGCCAATAGCTTTATGAAAGCTTATTATTTAATCCAGGATAAAATCTGATTTTTTTCAGCCCCATCAATTCAGTAGTACGACGTGAAGTTACAACTTTTCATACACATATAATCTTAAAAGTACTTTTTGGGCTGTACTAATGTAGATGTCGCTGTTTCTTGTATTTGTCGCTTTATTGCAGATGTGGATGTTGTTTTTTTACAAACATTCAGGACAATTCAACTGATTATTATTTACTGACGACCTCAGTGGTTGAGTGGTTAGCGTGCCGGTTTTAAAGGCGCCGCCATCTTTGATGTACCAGGTTCGATCCCCGGTCGGGGCAATGTAGGAAAAATAAGTTTTCTGCATTGTCTCGGGTCTGGGTGTTGTGGTACATTCGTTGTTTCTGATTTCCATAACACAAGTGCATAAGCTACTAACTATGGGATAGGAGCAATGTATGTAATGTTGTCCTCTATTTATTTATTTATTTATTATTTAATTAAGACATAATATTATAGAATTTAAATAAGGCATATAAAAGATTACTTAATTGAAAACAATCCATGGGAGTAAATTGCTCTAATTTATAGCTAGTTCTAATTTATATTATACTAGCTGACCTGGCAAACGTTGTTTTGCCCTTGAGGATTTAAAAAATAGTTGAATTGAGATTTAAACTATCCTATCTCTCAAGTTGGATCGAACTGCACATGGTGTGCGAATTTTATTATAATCGGTTAAGTGGTTTAGGAGTCCATTGAGGACAAACATTGTGACACGAGATTTATATATATTAAGATTGTGAAATAGCGAAAACAAAAAAAAATACCCGGCTGAGTATTTTGTGGGCTTCTTCTCAGTTCAGGGCACGTTGGAAGTTGAAACCCTCGTAAACTTAGTTTTTGAGTCGTTAAATAGTTACTATTAATAAGTATATGTACCGACTTGACCTTTCATAAGTGCTAACAAGTAGTGGCCTAATAAATGATTTGAATCTTTGAATCTATTACCTTTTGATTTATCGGCACAATCAGTTTTCTTAGATTTCAGATGCTTTTTTCGGTAGTGGTTCAGGTAGCACTTCTTGTATTGGAATCGCTTCTTGCAGATGCTGCAATCGTATTGCCTCCCATCGATGTTCGAGGATGAATCCAGATCTAGAAAAGAGATCTAGGATTATGTTCTATTTTTTTTTTTAAAACAGGCGCAAAGGGGAAGCAGATAGGCCCTGAATCTGTCTGCGGCATACCCAAAAGCCTGGTGCAATTAACCCTGATGATTGAATGTCGGTTTAATCTAGCCTCGCGCTGGCATAAACTAACAGGTATGGACCATTCAAGGGCACTAATAAAACCCTTCAATGGAAAATCAGCCTCTGAGGCCCTAGCACTCAACAGGAAAAAACTTTGCATCTTAGTAAGGGCGCTTACAGGGCACTGTGGACTCAATCGACACATGTATAACCTGAAGCTAACGGATACAGACATGTGCAGACTCTGCAATGAGGCGGCGGAAACGCCACTGCACATAATCTGCTCCTGCCCAGCTCTGATGCATAAACGTAGCATCATTCTGGGGAAACACATTCTAAACTCTAATGATGCTAAACTTCTTTCAGCCAAGAAGCTGCTGCTGTTCCTGGCGGCAAATACTATTGTCTGGGAGCTATAATTGGCGGCGTCACAATAGATCGAGGACGGTCAAAGTGACATCTACAACTACCGCCGAACTGGAAGATACAAGATGTTCTAGTTTGCGACCTGCTTCAATTCACACGACATTTATCTAGTAATAATATTTTACGTGAACCATTTAAGTACTTATTTGTCTTTTCTTTTTCTTAAAGCAGCCTCTAATTTCAGGCCATGTTCAGCTCTACAGGTGGCCGTTACAACGGCTGCCGCGAGCCGGCTAGGTTGCACACGTTAGTTCTTGTACGCTCTATTTCACGGGTTGCGTGCGCCCGATTACGAGGTAGTCGTAATACGTCGAAAGAGATAAAGATACGCGATAGAAAGAGAGCACAACTTTAGTTGCGTAGCGGAGGCGGTGCCAGGCGCTATTGCGAACTGAATTGCACTTTTTTGTGTCAGCGCTAAGGTCGCTATTTCTTTAAATCATCTTGCGGAATGAACCTTCCCGTACCGTTACGTAATGTTATTGTATTCCGTGGCAGGCCAGGTCCGCTTATCACGTGATCGAGAAAATACAGGTAGGCGTCTCGACGTACTAATTACAGATGGCCGCCACGCGCCGAATACTTTGCTTGCGTTAGTTCGGGTACGGACGTACGGTCTATTTCACCCTAGTACGTCGAATGCGATAAAGTTACGCGATAGAAAGAGAAGTTTTTGGGGCGTGGCCAGGCGCTATTGCGAACTGAATTGCACTTTTTCGTGTCAGCGCTAAGGTCGCTATTTTTTTAAATCATCTTGCCGAGTGAGCCTTCTGTACCTTTAAAGTCGCCTCTTCACAATGGCTTGTGATGGGCCATGCTTTGCAACGCACAACTGTAGGCCACGATCACTTGGTGTTCACACAATGGCGCATGGCTCATTGCTGCCCGGTGAGGCACTTGCGATGGACGTGGAAGTAGTTACGGCCGCGGCTATTTATTTACAATATAATTCTTTGTTGAGATTATTTTAAATATTTATACAATGTTAACTAGTAATTTCGAATATATTTTGCAAATATCGCCAAAAGAGTGCACTATCCGTATCAGCGGTCGGTTACGAACAAGCAATGGGCCATTGTGTGAACACCACCGACCACGTAACGCCACGATTCCTTCGAAGTTTGCGCCAAAAACCGACAACTTCCCGATCGCGCGCCATCGTTGACCATTGTCCGCCATTGTATACCATTTCCCCCTGTACACAATGGCGATGGCCTGCAGTGGGCCAGCATTTGCCATTGTGTAGAGGCTACTTAATACTATTATCTATTCCGTGTCCGTGGTAAGGTCGAGACAATGGGGTGCCTTAATTTATTCGATTGGCTGAATTTTCAATCGCCAAATAAACTATCTGAGGAATAAAGAATTCCCAAAGGTGGTATCAAATTTTCTTATGTACCATAACCAAAATATTCTAGGAAAATTAAATAGTGTTTTTAAAAACCATTGGAACTAGGAACTTTTTTTTCATATCCGGATTAATTTTGTATACAAAAGTTACTGTGAGTAGTTAGTCGTAGAGTAGTAGAGTAGAGAGAGATAGTTTTGTTTGCTGATGATACATCACTCATGCTCAAAATTAAGCGAAAAAATAGTTTTGGAGACGTAAACAATTCTTTCGACGAAAGAAAGTGGGTTAAAGTTAATTATTTCCAATAAATACTTTTATTATAAGCTATAATGTGTATAATTTTAATCAGTAATTTAGTACGGTTAAGTGAAGTATTGAATAGATAGTTATATATTATGTTCTGAGATAAAGAAACAAGTAATTGTTGTAATGGGCTTGATAAAGAAAGAGAGTTTCCAAATCAAAACTAGTAAGTATAAAAAGTTTTTAATGTCTGCAAAGCTAATGGAAAGCCTTTCTTTGAGGGTTGAAATTTATGAAAGAAAACGAAATAATCTTTATCGGTAGGTAGGTACTATTTATTTAACACTAAAAGTAACAACTACTCAATAGATTACACAAATAACACAAATTTTAATGACAAGTTAAATTCATCAACCAGATGCTTACACGAAATGCTTATGCTAGTTACTTGCATGAAATACGAAAACATACAGTAAATGCTGCTTAAAATAAACCCGAATAAGAGTAACCTAGTTATAAATTGTATAGACAAAGAGCTAATACTATTAACTTAAACAGACCGCCATATTAAAGGGGCTATAATTATGGGATTGAATAAGAAAGGGGTTAGGGTCTGTAAACGTTAGTTCTGCTCCAAGGGGTTAAATGACGGGTTCAAGATGTTGACGCCAAGAATTTCTATACTGTTGGAACATAAGAAGGAGTGTTCTGAAAAGCTGATTGTTATGATGAAGGGGTTTTTTAGCAGAAAAAAACCGGCCAAGTGCGAGTCGGACTCGCGCACCGAGGGTTCCATACCATAAAAGAAGTTAAACATTAAAAGAATCACTTTGGTTCATGAATTAACGAGTATAATTTACATGTAGGTACTTTTGTTGGCAAACTGCCAACATAACTTTGTTTTTGCCGGTTTATTGTTATTATCAAAAAAAGTATAATAGTTAGAGAGTTGATTTTATTTTTCCTGTAAAATAAACGTTTACTTCTATTGATCATAATTATTTCAGATTTTTCGATTGGTAAACTTCGGAGATAAGGGGGGAGGGGGGGAGGGAACGGTATTTTTTTCGACAGTTTGCCCAATGACTCAAAAAAAACTATCAGGCATAAAAATAAATAAAAAATTGGTTTTAGAATACACAAGTAACGCCCTTTCATATGATACCCCCCTTGTGCACGATGCGTTAAAATTAAAGGACAATAATAGATAACATACCTATTTAGTCATGTGTAAATAAACAATTAATGTAATAGGTATAAGTTCTTCCATTTAGAATAATATTAGATTGATTAATAATAAAAAACTAATTAGATTATATTGAAATGCAAAATGTAATATGAATGTAAGATTCTAATTGGAAATAAAATAAAGAGATTCGTCCGTAACATCTCGCAACTCGATAGAGCACACGTCAAAAATGCCACTAGCGCCCTCGCAGGCGGCTATAAATACCGCACTATCGAGCGGCGCAAACCAGTCTGTTCCGCTCGCTCGCGCCTTTCTGTCTTAACAAATCCTGACCTAGCACTTTTCAGAGCTAGGGACAGGTATCAATACAGTCCAAACATTTGCGAGATATTACGAGCGTTTTACAATTTAAATTGGCGTTATTATTTCGCAACCACGTGAATCAGCGCACGTTCGGGGATCAGCCCCGAACATTGGTCCTTCAAGAGCCGCATAACTGCAGAAGCGCCAGCGAGATGGTGAAGACACGGGCGCAAGCTGCGGACCAGCCTGAAGAAGCGTCGGTGAGGGCTCCGGAGGCTCCGAGTGTGTCGGGCGGCGCGGCCGCCGTCCCTGGCTACGAGACGCACGCGGAGTCTGCACAGCAGCCGCCACGAGAGCGGTCAGCGTCGGGTGCGCTGGGCGGCGCGGTCGCCGTCCCGGGCTACGCGCGCACCTCCGGGTCATCATCGACGCACACCTGGGACACATCGGTCAGCACGCTGGTCAGCAGCTTTCGTCCATCTTCGGAGAGCGGAGCAGACTCAAACAACGGGCGGAGCGACGCGCAGGCGCCGTACGAAGGCATCGCGTCGGTAGCGTCGGTCCCCCCTCCCCTCGACCCGGCGGTCGGGGAAGCGCGTACGTGGCCCGCGCCACGCGCGTCGGTGGCGTCGGTCCCCCTCCCCTCGACCCGGCGGTCGGGGAAGCGCGTACGTGGCCCGCGCCACGCGCGTCGGTGGCGTCGGTCCCCCTCCCCTCGACCCGGCGGTCGGGGAAGCGTGTGCGCGGCCCGCACCACGCGAGCGTCGCGTGGGCACAGACGCCGCGTCTCGCACTTCGCGAAGTACGCGACAACAACACGCAGCCAAGATGCGCATCCTGGAGCTCGAGAGGGAGCTGCTACGGAAGGACATCGAGCTGCAGAGGCTTCGACTCGAGCATGAAGAAAGCGACGAGGAAGACTGCAAGTCGCGGTGCAGCAGTCGAACTGCAGAGCAACGGGTCGCCAGCTGGGTGCAGGAGAGCGGCCACAGTGCGACGCAGCGGCAGCAGCTGGCGATAACCGGAGCACATGTAAGTACAATTGAAAATAATTTTGGTGACATTGTGAGTGATTATAATAACCCGCCGCCGCCGGCACCGACCGGCTCGCGGTCTCCGCGTCCGTATGTAGCGTTACATGGCAACGACGCACGCCCTGGGCCGTCCCCAGGGAGCAAGGACGCGGAGCAGAGATACCCCGTCGCAGACCCGGGTGTCTACTGGGGTCCCCAGAGGGACCCCGGACTAAACAGCCAAGCCGAAGCAGAGCAAGCGCGGCCTAGCAACAGCGTGCGCCGGGGCCCCCCCCGCCATGGCAAGCGGGGGGAGCCGCGCCCCCGCCGCCGCACTCCCCGCTGCCACCCGCGCGGCACGAGTCGCCGCCGGTGGCGCGGTTTCAGATTCCGAGCGACCGTTTTGAGCATTTCGATACGCCAGAGCGGAGCGCTACTAAATCGGACGAATTATTGGGCATGTTCGAACGCCAACAGCAAATGTTTCTACAGGGGTTGACTGAACTATCACAGTCCATATCGGCGCCCACCGCTCGTGGCGTCGTTAAATCTTTAATTGAGTTACAGCCATACGCGGGTGCCTACGACGAGTGGTACGCATGGCACGAAACGTACGAGGCGACGGCGCGTCACTTCAGCGACGCGGAGAATAAAGCAAGACTCAGGCGCAGTCTGCGTGGAGCGGCCAGGGAGCTAGTGGACGGACTACTGAAGACTACAGCGTCGGCGGCCGAGATAGTCGCAGCGCTAGGAGACGTCTACGGCCGGCCGGACTGCATCGTCTACTCGGAGCTCGAGAAACTGAAGTCGCTGCCTCGCCTAACCGACGGTAAAGAGTTGCCGACTTTCGCGTGTAAGGTTGACTCCGTGATATCCACTATTGTTGCCTTACGGCAAGAAGCTTACCTAGTTAGTCCACAGACGCTCCACGCCATCGAGGAGAAGATGTCCATCCTCTACAGGACGAGGTGGTTCGACTTCGAGGCGAGACAGCCGGACGACGAGCCGTGCCTGCTGAAGCTTCGTCGCTTCCTGAAGACGGAGATGAAGCTACAGGCGCGTCACATACGACCAGAGGCGTCAACGCAGCCGCGACCCACCGCATCGGCGCCGCCGCGGCCCGCAGAGCAACCGCGCCGTGCGCAGCGCGTCCACGCGGCCAGCCCACCGCAGCGAGCCGAGCAAGCCGGCGGCAAGACCTGCGGGTACTGCGCGCGGGGCGGCCATACCATCGACGAGTGCCGCGGTTTCAAGAGCCTAGCCGTGGACAAGCGCTGGGAGGCGTGCCGGGAAAAGAAGTTGTGCTTCCGCTGCCTCGAACACCGAGGCTACCGTCACCGCTGCGGGGGCAAGAAGTGCGAGCTCGACGACTGCCCGCACTTCCACCACCGCCTGCTCCATCGGGCACCGAGCGAGACAGCGGGCGTGGCCGAAGAGAAGGCCATGCGGGCCATCTGCTCCGCAACGGGGACACCTACGCTTCTCAACGTCGTTCCGGTGATCATAACTGGACCCGCAGGTACAGCCGAAGTTTACGCACTTTTAGACGGAGGGTCAACTATAACACTCGTCAAGGAGGAAACGGCGCGGATCATCGGGGCACAAGGGCCATCTCACACGCTGAACATCGAGGGCATCGCCGGCTCCAAGTTCAAGAGTACTTCGCAGCTAGTAACTTTCTCCATCAGAGGTAAGCATCACAACGAAGAATATTTTATAGATGCCCGCACGATCCCAGACCTGGGAATCTCTGGCCAATCGGTAGCGCGCGCGGCCGTGCAGAAGCACGCACACCTCCGCGACTTGGCTGAGCAGCTGCCTTACGAGTACGCGGTTCCGTCTATCCTGATTGGCCAGGATAACTGGGAGCTGATGGTGGCGAGCGCCTGCCGCTCTGGTAAGCACGAGGAGCCGGTCGCTACCCTCACCGGTCTGGGCTGGGTGGTCCACGGGCCCTGCGGCAGCGACGAGACAACGACCGCGACAAGCGAGGGACTGGTCGAGGTGCACCGCGTGATGAAGCTACGCCCGGTGAACGACGACAACCTAGACCAGCTCCTTAAGGAACACTTCGCACTGGAGTCATTAGGTGTAGAGCCGCGTCGACCCTGCTCAGATCCGGAGCTACGCGCCCTGAACATCCTCGATGCGACCGCGCGTCGTAAAGCAGACGGCGGTTTCGAAGTGGGACTACTCTGGAAGAACGATGCGGCCGTGATTCCGGACAACTACCAAGCCACCCTCCGCCGCCTGGAAGGCGTCGAGAAGAAGCTCGACAAGGATCCTCTTCTCAAAGCTCGCTACACAGAGCAAATTAACCGCATGCTAGAGGACGGGTATGCCGAGTTAGCTACATCCAAACCGACTCCCGGCCGGACCTGGTACCTTCCCCATTTCGCCGTGAGGAACCCTGCGAAGCCAGGGAAGACCAGAATAGTCCACGACGCAGCAGCCACCACCAAGGGGGTAAGTTTGAACAGTCTCCTGCTAACGGGTCCCGACTTGCTACAATCGCTACCCGGCGTACTCATGCGCTTCCGCCAGCGAAGCGTAGCTGTGACAGCAGACATCAAGGACATGTTCCTCAGGATCGGCATACGGGAGGAGGACCGGGACGCACTGCGCTTCCTGTGGCGGGGCGATGAACGCAATAAAAAGCCCCAAGAGTACCGCATGAAGTCGGTGATTTTCGGCGCAACGTCTTCACCGGCTACCGCTATATACATAAAAAATAAAAATGCCGAAGAATACCGCCGCGAGTACCCAGAGGCGGCTGATGCTATCGTGAAAAATCACTATATGGATGATTATTTGCAATCTTACAGCACCGTCCAAGAAGCCAAGCGGATCACCGGCGAGGTTGACCTCGTGCACCGGAAGGGTCACTTCGTGCTCTGCAAGTGGGCATCCAACGAGCCGGCGGCCATCGACCAGTTCACCCCCGCTGCGCGTGAGCCGAGCAAGGACTTGGACACCGGCGGGAGTGAGAAGATACTGGGGCTGGTCTGGCGGCCGCAGGCAGACACGCTCGGCTTCAATCTCAACATGGCGCGAGTCCCAGAGGAGGTCCTCAGCGGTAACAAGGTACCCACTAAAAGAGAGACCTTGCGTACCGCGATGTCTCTCTTCGACCCACTGGGTCTCGCTACGCCTATAACGATTCAGGCTAAGCACGTCCTCCAGGACACCTGGCGTTTGGGCGTAGGGTGGGACGACCGGCTGCCGTCAGACTTGGCCGAGAGATGGCGCCGCTGGCTCGAGGATTTGCGCGGCCTGGGTGACATCGCACTTCCCCGCTGCTACCCCGGGTATGACGGTGCGGAAGAGCGGGAGCTCCATACTTTTACAGATGCGAGCGAAACCACGTACGCCGCCGCCGTCTATTGGAGAGTCACACAAAAGAGCGGCGAGGTCGTTGTCACTCTGACCGCCGCAAAGGCTCGGGTAACACCTCTGAAAACTATATCAATACCGCGGCTCGAGCTGCAAGCCGCCGTCCTGGGTAGCCGCCTAGCTACCACCGTGCAGGAGGAGCACGACGAGAGACCGGCGCGTCGCTTCTTCTGGACGGACAACAAGACGGTATTGTCGTGGCTGAGAGCCGGGCCGCGAGTATTCAAACCGTTTGTCGCGCACCGGATCGCCGAAATCGAGGAGGTTTCACGAGTAAGTGAATGGCGGTGGGTACCCACCAAGGACAACGTAGCGGATGACGCTACGCGTGAAGCGCCCCTCGGTTTCGGGAACGATCATCGATGGTTCCATGGCCCGGCCTTCCTTTATGAAAATATTGAATCATGGCCAACCGAGCCGATTCTTCCCTCTACACCCACGGGGGAAGAAAAGGTGCAAGTAACTAAAGTAGGGCTAACGGTGATCGAAGCATTACCTGATGCAAGTAGATTCTCGTCGTGGCTACGACTAATTCGGGCCACGGGTAGGGTAATACAGTTTATTAGAATGATTCGCAGATCAACTACAGCGCACGCGCGTACGCGGCGCAACCCCGAAGCCGATCCGGAGTGGACGCAGCGACCCAGGGCAGCGCGGCCGCTGCCCTCGCCGAAGCGCTCGCCTACAGCAGCGCCCGCCGATCGTTTCGTACCGCTCGATGCGGACGACCTGCGGGAGGCAGAGCGCCTCTGGCTGCGCGCGATGCAGCAGCAGGCCTTCCCGGAGGAGCTCGCCTGCATAGCGAGGAACGCCGCACGCCCGCCGGACAGCCGCATCCGGAACCTGGCTGTCTTCACGCACGACGACGGGATCATGCGAGTCAAGTCCCGCATCGACGCAGCCGAGGGCGTCGCGCCCGAGGTGCGCACGCCGCCTATCGCCGACGGCAACCACGTTTACACGCGCCTCTACGTCGCCTGGGTGCACCGCGAGCTACACCACGGCGGAACCGAGACCGTCGCGAACGAGGTCCAGCAGCGCCTGTGGGTCCTGCGGCTACGCCCCACGGTCAAGGGCGTTCTTCGCGACTGCCAGCCCTGCCGCCTTCGCCGAGCAAAGCCTCCGAGCCCTCAGACGGGCAATCTGCCGCCCTGTCGCCTCGCCCATCACCAGAGGGCGTTTTCCTTCACCGGCCTTGATTTTTTCGGGCCCGTATCAGTTACCGTGGGCCGTCACCACCAAAAGCGCTACGTGGCCCTCTTCACCTGCTTGACCACGAGGGCGGTTCACCTGGAGCTCACCGCGCACATGACCACCGATAGCTGCATCATGGCGCTCCGCCGCATGATGGCTCGCCGAGGGCGCCCGACGGAGATCTGGAGCGACAACGGCACCAACCTGCGTGGGGCCGACGCCGAGCTGCGCAGAGCTTTGGACGAGCAGCGCCTGTCAGCATCTGTCGCCAACCTCTTCATCAAGTGGCGATACATCGTCCCAGGGGCGCCGTTCTGGGGCGGGGCGTGGGAGCGTCTAGTGCGGAGTGTCAAGACCGCACTCCGAGCGGTTCTCAACGAACAACACCCGCACGAGGAGACACTGATGACGCTGCTGGCCGAAGTGGAAGACACCGTTAACAGTCGGCCGCTCACGCACCTGTCAGAAGACGAACCGCAGGGAGCACTCACGCCCAATCATTTCCTGCTCGGCGGTCCGTCGCGAGTCCCACAACCCGGGCGCTTCGACGACTCGGATCTCAGAACGAAGAAGATGTGGAGGACGAGCCAGCGTCTCGCCGACCTCTTCTGGGCAAGATGGGTGAGAGAATACCTCCCCACACTCCAACACCGGCGGGAGCCCCACGGAAAGGGGGAGGAGGTGCGAGTCGGCGACGTCGTGATAATCATCGACCCTTCACTACCACGCAACACCTGGCTCCGCGGCATAATAGAGGCGGTCTTCCCGGGTTCCGACGGCATCACCAGGGCAGCGGACGTCAGAACCTCGAGGGGTGTGCTGCGACGACCAGTCAGAAGGCTCATCGTGCTACCCATACATAAATGAAGCAGAGACTTCACGGCGGGAGAGTGTGCACGATGCGTTAAAATTAAAGGACAATAATAGATAACATACCTATTTAGTCATGTGTAAATAAACAATTAATGTAATAGGTATAAGTTCTTCCATTTAGAATAATATTAGATTGATTAATAATAAAAAACTAATTATATTATATTGAAATGCAAAATGTAATATGAATGTAAGATTCTAATTGGAAATAAAATAAAGAGATTCGTCCGTAACATCTCGCAACTCGATAGAGCACACGTCAAAAATGCCACTAGCGCCCTCGCAGGCGGCTATAAATACCGCACTATCGAGCGGCGCAAACCAGTCTGTTCCGCTCGCTCGCGCCTTTCTGTCTTAACAAATCCTGACCTAGCACTTTTCAGAGCTAGGGACAGGTATCAATACAGTCCAAACATTTGCGAGATATTACGAGCGTTTTACAATTTAAATTGGCGTTATTATTTCGCAACCACGTGAATCAGCGCACGTTCGGGGATCAGCCCCGAACACCCCTCAATATTGTTATCTCGTTTTGAAATTTCGATGACCACGTTTTCCCCCCTTTTTAAATAAAAATAAAATAGATTTTCAATTTTTTATGATTGCAATGGCGGCGCGCCGCAATTACCTACAACTATGCCAAATTTCAGGTCGATAGCTTTGATAGTTACTGAAATAATCGAGTGTGACAGACGTACGGACGGAGAAAGTCTCACCATAAGGGTTCCATTTTTACCATTTTGGTATGGAACCCTAAAAACGCTAACTTGTTTCTAAGAGGGGTCAAATTGCACAATATTTTCTGAACCCCAGTTCAAGACGTGATCAAGGGATTCCCTGATTTCAGTCACAAGTTTGGCTCGACACTCCCCCAGCTGAGCGCAGGAAAGCTGTGCATGGCATACAATAAAGCGATAATTTAAGGGAGTGTTCTATAGCTCTTTACAAGGAAAAATCCCTTATAAAGGAGGACGCCTCCCTCACCCCTCCCCGGTAGAGCCATTTCAATTTTGGCGTTTTTTTGGGTATGTGCACACAAAATCAATAAAAACTTGAAAGTCTGTTCCTTCACATGTTCTCAACTGGTTTCCATATAGACTGGGTACAATATTCTCCATCGTTGGATACCTAACAATAATGTAATAACACAGCCAAAAATACCTCAAACTAAAAAAATATTAAAACGTGAAGTTATTGGTAATTTTTACAGAAACGGGATCGCTATGACCATATTTTTTTTTAGTAAATCGATAGCTTTTGAGTTTAGGAATACAACAATATCAACATTTTGTCTCTAGGTTGCTAATTCTTAGAGTTATTATTGTTTAAACGAACACTCGTTTAATGAAATTGTATTTAAAAAACATATTATGAGTGCGGCAGTAAGGCTGCTCCAATTACAGTCAGAATCAAAATTACTCAAGGTCAGAACTGACACGTCGATAGCTGATAACAATTAACAACTGCTAATTCTGAATACCTAAATGTTATATTCATTCGCAGGAAACTTCTCTATCATATAATTCATGGAAAGCAAGAAGGTTAGGTGCTTGAGTAAGCTGAGTAGTAGGATGAAATCTAATAGACCTCAGCCTAAAAGTGGACTTCAGGATGGTGTTTCGTCATATGGTAGTTGAGGCTCGCCTTTTGCACGAACCGCTCCCCACACACCGCACACTTCTTCCTCTTGTCCTTGGTGTGGATCATCACGTGGGAGATCAGGTTAGGTTTCCAGCGGAACCTCTTCCCACAAACGTCGCACGCGAATGGTCTCTCATTGGAATGGCTTCGCTGATGGTCCGCAAGACGTCTTTTGTTAAAGAAGCCGAGACCACACGTTTTGCAGAAAACATTCTTCTCTTTCATATGGACTTCTTTGGTGTGCTTTATTGCCAACGATCTGCAGATAAATTTCCTGTCGCAGACCCCACACGTTGGTGCCTTAATGTTGTGCGCCTCTTCCAAGTGCAGGTGTTTCCTGCCCTGCAAAACAATTTCTGGACAGCGAGGACATTTAACATGTGCCGTGGTCGGTATATATCTCGATTTGGTATGCGAGCTCGCTGTAGGATGTGCGTCTCTTTTGGCGATTTTCCTTCTTTTGGAGTGGGTTCGTTGATGTCTCCGGAGACCGCTTTTATCCAAGAAGCCGAGACCGCACTGATTGCAGAAAACGTTCTTCTCTTTCATATGAACTCCTCTGATGTGAGTCAATAACCTTGTTTTAATATTAAATTTCTTGTCGCAGATATCGCACGTCGGTCGCTGTACGTTGTGCACCTCCTCTAAATGCTCGTTTTTCTTCCACCGCAAAACAATTTCTGGACATTGAGGGCATTTAACATGATTCTTGGATTTATTCAATTTCGCTTTTTTTAATTCAGGATGTGCTTCACTGTTATGCAGTGAACAGGCGCGTTTATTTGTGAAACATTTGCCATAGACGTTGCACACGTGCGCATCTGCGCTCTCGGTGATAATATGTCCATCTAGAAGACAAAAGAAGCATTAGATTTGCTACTGTAACTATAACTTTTATTTCGATGTAGTAAATTAACGTTTTGTATTTACTAAACTCCAATAATCCTCTTTTATTTCACCAAAACGACCTATCTATCTTCTTTTGATAGGCAACGAGTTACAGAGTACGTGTCCAGCTAATATTTACTTTGTGGACTTCCTCATAATGTTTTACTTCACCATTGAAAGATCAGAAAGTTCGAAGAGAATTAGGATCCCATTTTCCGAAATGGATGACCACCAATATTTAAAAAAAAAGCCTATAATTTAATACATGAAAAATCTGCCTATACGCAAGGGATCTGATTGCGTAAGAAAAACACATACAAAATGTATATAACGTATGTACGTAAACCTAACGTTCTGCCCCTCGATTGGCTGACGAAAATCAGGGAATTAATCAGTTGGCAGAGTTTGTAACCGATAACGATGAATACCGTTTTCTTTCACAGTCTAGGGGCTGGGCATTAAACACCAGGGCATTGCAATCCTTTGTGGCCTTCTTGTACATGTCGTTGTTTCTTGGTTTTTACGAACATTCAGGGTCAGTTTAATTAATTATTACCTATTGTTTCATCGCTACATTCAGATTGCTTCAATTTGAGATGTTTTTCTCGGTAGTGATTCACGCAAGACTTTTCATATTGGAATCGCTTCTTGCAGACGCTGCAAACATAGCTCCTCGGTTTGATTGTTGGAGATAAATCCAGACCTAGAAAAGAGAACTACAATTATGCTCTACTTTACAATATTCTTTAAATAATTCATACGACCATTTGTAAAGTTATTTTCAACCGACTTCAAAAACGGAGGAGGTTTTCAATTTGTCTGTATGTTTTTTATTATATATGTTTGTTACCTGATAACTTTTGAATGGGTGAATTGATTTTGATGATTTTTTTTATTAGAAAGCTGACGCTTCCCGTGTGGTCCCATTTCAATTTATTCCAGTTTTGATAATGGTTTCCATGACAAAACCATATAAGTCTTAAATTTTTAATTGGAAAGAATGTTACTACTTATATTTTATATTATAGTGTTTTTACATATTTTGATAATACTGTAAAGTTTTCAAATAGATGGCGTTAGTTCTGCCTAAGAACGAAAAAAAATAATATGCATCCGAATTTCGTCGTGGTGAGACGGTCTCGCGTAGCTCAGTTGAATGAGCTCCCAGCCGCGATAGCTGGGGGACGTGGGTTCGAGTCCCACCGCGAGTGAAATTTTGATGCATATTTAAATTTATGGGAAATAATGTATTCAACAGTAGTTTGATGAGAGTTGGAGTCGGTTTTTTTGTTAATTATTCAACGAATATTATATGTAAAATATACTTATTTGTTTTTCATTTCCGTGATGCAGGTACCGATATGAATCTTAAGATGAACCCATCTGAGCATTTAACGAAAACCTTCATTCAACAACATTGATAAGAAAACTCAGGATTCAGGCATCCGAACCATTTACGTTATTTTAACCTCTTTCGTACAAGCAAACAGTAGCGCCATCTGTCAAAATTCTATAGGTCGCTGCTGAGTGAACTACAGTGTGGCTTTACCGTTGGTGGCAAAACAAGCATTTTTGGCACCGATAAACTGGCGACATTTTTTCGCGCCGTCAATCGTCATGCCTAGGGTATATGTCTATTATCAACAAGAATGCCATCTGTAAAAAGTCCCGCTACGCCATAATATGGCGAAAACTGCCATTGTGGAAACTCGCATGCGGACTAATGTCGGTTCCCAATATTCGATCTATCCATGGTTTGCCTTACTAGAGATAGAAATTTGAAATAACATGTTTGGAACATAATGTTAAATTTCTATCTCTAGTAAAGAAAAATCATGTATAGATCGAATATTGAGAACCGCCATAACAGTAAATAGTTGCCAGCGCCCGTATTCTGTATCTCGGTGCCTATCAAAGAATGATAGCCACTGGCATATGTTTTTTATCCATTGAAAGTTTGCTATGAAATAAAAATAACATTTCCTTAGCCAAACTTCAATGGATGAAAAACATTTGCTAGTGGCTATCATTCTTTGATAGGCACCGAGTTACAGAATAGGGCTACTGTAGCGAGGACCGCGTCTACCAACCGAATAGACAAATACTGCGGTCGGAGACCTACTGACGCAATTGGTGTCAATTTGACACCAATTGCTGTCAAACTGTCTGTCACTATCAAACACTGTCAAAACAAACATTTTTGACACCAGTAAACTGGCACCATCTAGCCACACGGTCCGCCGGGTGCTGTGTTTATTATGTCTATTGATACAGAAAAGTAGCTTTCGACCTTTTCTCACCCCTACCGAATGTACCTAGACAAAAAATTTCATACAAATCGGTCGAGCCGTTTCGGAGGAGTTAGGTCACAAACACTCTGACACGAAGAATTTTATATATTAGTTTTACTAACAGAGTAAAGAGATAAAGGAAAAAAAAAATATATGGAATAGTTTGTCATATCTATGTCAAATTGCAAATTGATCAAATAAGAATCCTTAGACCGTTAAGGGCAATGGGTAACATCCGGGCGCGAAAATTCAAATTTTATTTAGTTTTTTGCTCATAGTGGGCTAATTATGCATCGAAGGTTAATGGCAATGTGTTTTGCGAGCACAGAATTTATGCATCTACATGTTTTTCATAAAAACTCTGCTCAACAATACTCATTTACCTTATATTGGTTCCCGATAGCTCGAAATCTGGGAAACTGCAAAAAAATATCTTTCGGGAACCAATATGAGATGAGTGGGAACTTTCGAGCAAAGTTTCTATTAAAAACATGTAGATGCATAAAAAGTAGGCCCGCAAAATGCATTGCCATAAATCTACAATTTGTAGTTAGTCTAATATTTGCGAAAAACTAAATAAAATTTGAATTTCGCGGGCTGGTAGGGCCGCAACACCTTAAACTACTTTAGTAATATTATATATTCGGTGGTTTAACTGTAATAAAACTACTACGAATAGATAATAATTATAATATGAATTTATTAGACACGTTTCATAATTCAACACTTACTACATACTAATACGAGAACATTAACATTAAGAAGTAAAAGTTATAATTTTTAAGCCTTGCTATCAAGGAATGTATATTATACGCGCAAAACAATAAAATGTTAAATCACTTGCTGAGTCTTTTCTTTCTATTCACAAACAATCTTTCAACACTTTCTTTCACGTTTCGACCCGACACCGGGACATACTCAGGAGATGTTGACTTCACAATGCGTTATCGTAGAGTGTAAGAGAGTGGTGTTTCATGCAGGTGGTGTTTTTGACTATTGGTTCATACAGATTATTTTCACGAAGCGGATTATAGTAAAACAAATTAAGCTGTCTTGTTAATTATGGATTTCCGCAAAATAACGCCTGCTTCTATTCAAGATTTAGTCTAAAAATCTCGGCCTAAAATGGGAGTTTTGGATGGTGTTTCATCGTTATATGATAGTTGAGGCTCGCCTGGATTATAGCAAAACAAATTAATTTGTCTTGTTATTTATGGATTTCTGTAAAATAACGCCTGGTTCCATTCAATATTTCGTCTAGAATGGGACTCCTGGATGGTGTTTCATCGTGTGGTAGTTGAGGCTCGCCTTTTGCACGAACCGTCCTTCCTCTTGTCCTTGGTTTGGATCATCACGTGGGAGATCAGGTTGGATTTCCAGCGGAACCTCTTCCCGCAAACACCGCACTCGTATTTCCTCTCATCGGAGTGGCTCCGCTCGTGTAGTTTAAGCCTACCCGCGTTAAAGAAGGCATAAGTCTAATAATCTCCGTCTAAAATGGGACTCCGGGATGGTGTTTCATCATGTGGTAGTTGAGGCTCGCCTTTTGCACGAACCGCTCCCCACACACCGCACACTTCTTCCTCTTGTCCTTGGTGTGGATCATCACGTGGGAGATCAGGTTGGATTTCCAGCGGAACCTCTTCCCGCAAACACCGCACTCGTATTTCCTCTCATCGGAGTGGCTCCGCTCGTGTAGTTTAAGCCTGCCCGCGTTGAAGAAGGCTAGACCGCACGTCATGCAGACGAAATTCCTCTCATTCATGTGGACACGCCTGGTGTGCTGCTGAGCCGATGTCTGAGAGTAAAACTTCTTCCCGCAGACCCCACACGTCGGTGGCTGTATGTCGTGCGCCTGCTCCAAGTGCAATATCTTCTTGTGCCGCAGGACCCTTTCTTGACAGTGAGGACATTTGGACTCCTTGACTCTGCGCAACTTCAAATGAATAGCCCAGAAGTGTTCCAAACAATTTTTCTTCGCCGTGAAGGGTTTTGCGCAAATGTTGCACACGTATCTGCTGTCATTCTCCGTGAAAAGGTACGCATCTAGAAAAGAAATGTTGCATTATGCTTTACCTTACTAACAATTAATATGTTGTTGTGTAATACTAGCGGAAACCCGGCAAACGTCGTTTTGTCATTAGGTAAGTATATAAAAATGCAGTGATAACTCATTGGTTCTGACCTCTGCCTCTCATAAGGAGGTCGCGGGTTCGAATCCTGGGCATGCATTTCTGATTTTTCCGAGTTGTGTGTTTTTAGGAAACTACGAGTAAATATCACTTGCTTAGCGGTGAAGGAAAACATCGTGAGGAGAAAATGTTCTTAAGGCTCATAAAATGTTCTCGAAGGTGTGTGAAGACCGCCAACCCACACTTAGCCAGCGTGGTGGGCTATGGTCAAACCCCTCTCAGTCTGAAAGGAGACCCGTGCCTAGCAGTAGGACATAAAGACGATGATGAGACGATATAAAAAATACATAAATAGAAATTTTCAGCTATTCTATCTTTTACGTTAGATCAAACAGCACACGGTGTGCAAATTTTATTAAAATCGGTTAAGTAGTTTAGGAGTCAATCGCGGACAAACAACATGAAGTGTACTTTATATATATTAAGATTTGACTCTAAGTTGCGTAAATTCTTAATTAAGGGATTTGTATCTCCTTGATAGACACCACGCTGGCCAATGCGGGTTGGTGAATTCACCCTTTCAAAGAATATGTCCATTTATCGTTCAGGCTTGTGAGAGCCTTCTCTGGCTAAGCTCTTGTTGCCAGGATTGTCAGGTACTACTCGGAGGTGATACTCGGCGTTAAAAAATGGCTTGTTTATGGAGGCCTATGTAAAACAATGAATGAACGAAGGCTCCTAAAGAAGAAGAAGAAGAACGCATTAAATTCGCTACGCTAGCCAAACTCACAAGCTTCACACAACTGAATCTCAGTCTCAATATGAATTAGCAGGCTTCACACAAAGTTAGAATTATTATAGAGAATTCTAAAGCATTTAAGTTTCCGCTTTCCTAACAATGTTTTACTTCACCTTCAAAGCACTTGATTCTAGAAAGTCAAAGGCGGTTCCAGACTTCATATTCCTAAATAGATGGCTAATATCTTAACCAGTCTGTATATCATGTGTATGTCAGTGGTCAGAGCTTGATATTTAGCCAAGTGGTTACTATAAGCTTCATTAAAAAAGAAATGAAACTTTTTTTATACTGAGACTTCGCCGTCCGTCCGTTCATCTTTCCGTCTGTCACCATCTGCTGTATCTCTTGAACCGTAATAGCTACAGACTTGAAATTTTCACAGATTCCCATACAACTATCGATTTTGCGCTCGTTTTTTTTATTTTGTGGTCAGGGGTGTTTAGAATGGGTCTTGATAGTACGGAACCCTCAGTGCCCGACTGGTACTTGACCAATTTTTTTAATATTTTAACACAAGTACAATTAATGCCCAAACTCCTAATATACCTAACACTCGAAGGGACATTAGGGTACACACCTGGCAATACTTTGTGGACTTCGCGTAGATGTTGCCGTATTTTGGTTTTAACAGTCATTTCTGGGCAATATGGGCATCTGAATCTACTGCCGACGTTCTCATCGGTCCTCTTCTTCACTCTCAGATGCACTCTACGGTAGTGGTCTGTACAATATTTTTTCTTTTCAAAAGGCCTCTCACAGAAGCTGCACACAAATCTCCCCTCGATGATCGTGAACATATGACCTAGAAAAGAAATCTAGGATTATGCTCTAGTTGCTGATCATCTATTCAAGAAAATATTCTTAGTAATAATATTTTATGTGAACGGTTTACTTATTTGTTTTGTTATGTATTCATAATGCAGGCTTCACATTGCGCTAGCTCTTGATGCAGATTAAATAAAAAGTATGGAAGAAAATAATATAATTACTTCTCAGAAATGGCGACGCAGGCATAATTATTTACCGTCAACACGTACGTAAGTTATAAGAGAAATCCACCAAGCCATGTTCACTTATCCCGTGATCGACGAAGCTACAGGTAGCCGCCTCGACGTACCGCCGCCGCGCGTCGGCTAGGTTGCACGCGTTAGTTCTTGTACGGTGTATTTCACGCGCTGCGTGCGCTCGATTAAGAGGCAACCTTAGTACGTCGCAAGAGATACAGTTACGCGATAGAAAGAGACCACAACTTTAGATGCGTAGCGGGGTGGAGCCAGGCGCTATTGCGAACTGAATTGCACTTTATTGTGTCAGCGCTAGGGTCGCTATTTCTTTATATCATCTTGCGGAGCGAACCTTCTGTGCCGTTAGGTACTATTATGTATTCCGTGCCGGAACATTTACCCGACTGCCGCGGGAGGGTTATGCTGTTCGCGCGTATCCTGTAAGTTTCTATGTTCGTTAATTTCTTTATTACCTCGTATCTTACAAACGGCTGGATGAATTTTGACACAAGGTATCGTCAGATGCGTCTCAAACCCCCAACTTCATTAAGTAGAATATAGTTTAAAAAAAGCGGATTTTCGGCGATAAACTGTGAGTCGATTTCGAATTTTCGACCGAACCTATCGAATGGGGTATCAAAATGCAGGAAATTAAAAGGAGGTTACGAAAATATATGTATGTCTAAATATGTTTACTACTTGCATCTTTGTAAGTTACAGTCTGTTTTTTTTTAATTTTTAATAATTATTATTTTTAGTAGTAGTAATAATATTATTATATTTATATAATAAATATAAAAATAAGTCGGGTTTTCCTTCCTGACGCTATAACTCCAGAACGCACGAACCGATT
This sequence comes from Coenonympha glycerion, assembly GCA_963855885.1. NCBI lineage: Eukaryota > Metazoa > Arthropoda > Insecta > Lepidoptera > Nymphalidae > Coenonympha > Coenonympha glycerion. The sequence continues at coordinate 7,434,774 of OY979651.1, read as the reverse complement.
TCCACGGTTTTGCATTCGTTGGAAAGGTCTCGGGCTCCGTTAGGTTTATAGCAAAGAAAATTCAGGAAAAATTAAAAAAAAGAATTAAAAATTAATTTTTTTTACATAAAATAAAACTAAGCCATCTGGTGGCGAAACGGAGTTCACCGGGTTTGCTAGTATAATATATTCGGTGGCAGTCGGTAGTATCTACCTTTGATTATGTAGCAATCTACATAATCAAAGGTATCTACTTACTATGGCCACGGTTGAAAGACAGGACAGACCATATTCTGCCATGAAAGGAATATGGAAGGAAGGAAGGTACGACCATTTTGGTACCAATTTGCTTTGGTTATAAGTATTTCGGTGAGTTTCTTTGTGGTAATGACGCGCAATTGATTGCACACAATCAGGCCATGCTCCCTAGTCACGTGATCAAGAGCGCTACACGTAGCCGTTAAGACGGACCGATTTCAGACGGCTGCCGCGCGCCGGCTAGGTTGCACGCGTTAGTACGGTCACGGTCGGTACGGGTAGTACTTGTACGGTCTCTTTCACGCGCTGCGTGTGCCCGATTACGAGGTAAAAGAGAGCACAACTTTAGGTGCTTAGCGGAGGCGGTGCCAGGCGCTATTGCGAACTGAATTGCACTGTTTTGTGTCAGCGTACCGTTAGGTACTATTATTGGTTTCCGTGGCGCAATGCACAATTCCCTTTGCACATACAAAAATTAAAAAGTGCCCGCAAAATTGAGGATTGAGGACAGCAATCCACCGACATAAGGTGAATGGAAGGCAAATGAATGTTAAATTAAACTCAATAGTAATAAATCATACTTAATGTATTTATTTGATACATACAGTTCACAGTTTAATATTAAGACGAATGAATTCAACAAGAAAAAATATCGCAAGTGAGTACCTAACTAAATTATATGTAGCAGGACTGATTAATTTGTTTTGCTATTATTATCCGCTACTTGAAAGGATTCTGTATGGTGCAATATGCAGGAACACCATCCACATGAAACACCACACACAATTTTCTATAACTTCACTTCTATCAATGCGAAATCGTAGAGAAATCTACGATTTCGCATTGTGAAGTCAACATCTCCTGAGGTGTCGGGACGAAACGTGCGTCGAAGAAAGTGATAGAAAATTGTGTGTGGTGTTTCATGTGGATGGTGTTCCTGCATATTGCACCATACAGAATCTTTTCAAGTAGCGGATAGTAGCAAAACAAATTAATCAGTCCTGCTAATTATGGATTTCTGCAAAATAACGCCTGCTTCCATTTAATATTTAAATTATATGTATCCGGTGCTAAAAATACAAAGTATATAGATTTCGGACGAAGTACAGTAGACGTGGGGATTGACGAAACATTCACACGCTGAATGATGTGAAAAAAGAAAAAGAAAAAAAATGAGCATTGAAAAATTTACTTTATGTCTAACACTTTAGAGTTAAGAATGCACTGACCTACATTTTCTCCATACATTCAAATTACCAAATCTTTTGTAATTCGTGCATATTTCGATCATGTTGTGGTGTTATTCGGATTCATGTAGTAATAATCTACGCTCCTGGCCATATCTTGTTCGGAAATACTTCTTTAAAACGAAATAATAATCAATTTTGATCAAAATTTTTATAACTTTGGTCGAGTTCCGTAATACCAAAAATTATGAATGAAAACTTGTAACTTTCTTTATTTACTTGTGTTTTTCTTTATCTGGACAATAAAAACTGTGCTCCTGAACTAATGCGACGTGAGATAGTGTTGTTTTTATTACAAAACAAATAAGCAGAAAACATGTCCTTTTCGACATAAAAATAAGCAAAACTAAATTCGTTTACAATTTCGTTTAACAAAAGTATTTCGAAACCAAATATGGCCAGGAGCATAGATTATTACTATATGAACCCGAATAACACCACAACATGATCCAAATTTGGAAGAATTACAAATGATTTTGGTATTACGTTTGTATGGGAGACATCGTGGGTTAGTGGACTCTTAAGAGTGTAAAATTGAACGTATTTCAACATAGAAAATGTTCAACTTTGACTCTCTTAAGTATATTTAATCTCACATTAATGTTGCATTTTGACACTTTTTGTTAAAAGTCGAAAAGTCGTAAAATTAATTTTTCAGTGTACGCAAAAAATATTTTCATTTCTATATCGTCTGCTTATATACGTAAATGCCATCACCTATTAAACATTTCAAATCACGAAACAGCCGACGCATGACGTGAATAACCCCGCACTAAGGCTAGGCATAAGGGTATGCTGAGACGCAGGCGACATAGCACAGTACAGTACTGCACACTGTTTGAGCGACGATGTCATTTGTTAGAGATACCTCATATTCGTCCAACTTGGCCTCAATCAATTGTACGCACGAGGCTAGTAAATATTTTTATTCCATTTACTTATTTTTGCATTCGAAGTGGCTTAAACTTAATAAATAATAAAAACAAAAGTATTAAAAAATCCCGAAAAACCCGAGTTATAAAAATCAAACCCGGGTTTTTTTGTAATCCTCAAAACCGGGAAAACCCGGTACAAGGAATAGACGTTTGACGAGTTAAATGAGTTCAGAATCAAAGTCTGATTATTATGAAATAAGGTTCACAAGGAACTAATTCAATTAAATGTTATGTCATTGCCACAAAATTATAAAATATTGTTAATGAACACGTCTAAACGTAGTGATTATATACTCTTTGGTGCAAGCGTCGCGCAGAATTCTGTGCCGGCACTACAACGAGACGCAGAGCAGGAAAGACACATGTCTGCGTCGCATGTGCCTGCGCCGCAGCGTACGTAGTTCAATGACGTTCCCTGCTTTACAAAATCTGCTCTGCTCTGCCCTGCGTGGACCTGCGTCGCCTGCGTCTCAGCCTTAAAGGGCACTTCAGGGTGGTGTTTCATCATATGGTAGTTGAGGCTCGCCTTTTGCACGAACCGTTCCCCACACACCGCACACTTCCTCCTCTTGTCCTTGGTGTGGATCATCACGTGGGAGATCAGGTTGGATTTCCAGCGGAACCTCTTCCCGCAAACACCGCACTCGTATTTCATCTCATCGGAGTGGCTCCGCTCGTGTAGTTTAAACCTACCCACGTTAAAGAAGGCTTTAGTCTAATAATCTCCGTCTAAAATGGGACTTCAGGATGGTGTTTCATCATGTGGTAGTTGAGGCTCGCCTTTTGCACGAACCGCTCCCCACACACCGCACACTTCTTCCTCTTGTCCTTGGCGTGGCTCATCACGTGGTATTCGATGTTAGATTTCCAGCGGAACCTCTTCCCGCAATTATCGCACTCGTATTTATTTTCATCGGAATGGCTCCGCTCGTGTACTTTCAGCCTACCGTTATCGAAGCAGGCATAACCGCAAGTTTTGCAGATAACATTCCTCTCCATCATGTGCACGCGTCTGGTGTGCCGCTCGGCCTCTCGTTTAGAAGGAAACTTCTTCTCGCACACACCACAAGTCGGTGGCCGCATGTTGTGCACTTGCTCCAAGTGCAAATGCATCCTATGTTTTAAAACCCTCTCTGGACAGTGGAGACATTTACTTCTGTTTTTTTCTGCGGCCTTAACCAATTCCAAATGCGCCTGCCTGTAGTGTTTTAAACAACCCTTTCTGGACGTGTAATGCGCGTTACAAATGTTGCACCAGTATCCACCGTCTCCCGCTGTGTATCGGGTCAATTCTAGAAAAGAAATGTACCGTTATGATCTACCTAGCTTAGCCAAATAAATAAATAAATAAATTTATAAACATATAGAGGACAACATCACATACATTGCTCCGATCCCATAGTAAGTAGCTTATGCACTTGTGTTATGGAGATCAGAAACAACGAAGGTACCATAACACCCAGACCCGAGACAATGTAGAAAAGTTATTTTTCTACATTGCCCCGACCGGGGATCGAACCCGGAACCTCAGAGATGGCGGCGCCTTGAAAACCGGCACGCTAACCACTCAACCACGGAGGTCGTCAATACCTAAGTAACTATCGCGGGGCCTTGTGGACCCGCGGTAGTTAGAGGTAGATATTATTTGGATACAGGGTCAAGGATGGGATGCTTGAAATAGTCCACAACACTGGCCTAATTGACAATATTATGGAACACATTCAAGATTTCAGGTTCTATCACAATATTTTACTTCACCATAGTCTCAAATGGATGTCAAAAACTCAGAGCATGATTCGGACTTCAGCTCTGAACAGATGGCTAATATGTTAACCGATTAGTTTATGCGTAATAAGAAAAAAGAAGGGAATGCATATTTTTAGGCGGAGGGCGGAGCCTAAAAATACATGCGTGACGTCACTTAGTGCTGATCTTTCGTGTTACATCCATGGCCGCGTGACGGTCGGCCGCGGAGTAAGGATAAAGTGAAAGGCGCTCGTCAGAGCAGCCAAGGCCACAAAAGTTTCACTTTTACCGTGGTTTCATTAAACCACACAATCTTTTTTCTTGGAATAAGTCATTCTACCAAAGGGCAGTCGCGTTTTTTATTTTTTATTAATTATGTAGTTATTTTCAGTCCAAAAGGTTCGGGCGAACATTAGGTACACAGTACACACCTGGTGTTATTTTGTGGACTTCTCGTAGATGCGGCCAAAGTTTGTTTTGTTCAAACATTTCTGGGCAATATGGACATTTCATTTTATCGTCCTCGCTATTTTTATCAGCGCTGCGCTCACTGTCCTCCTCGACGTCCGTGGAAAAATCCAGACCTAGAAAAAAAATGTAGGATTATGCTCTGCTGTGATTTTCTTTCATTTGATTCACAAGAAGATAGATACTAATGTATCTGAAGAATTTCCTTTGTTCTAGTAATATAATGCAGACTTCACCTTGCTGCATGCATCGAAATACCCAGGGTCCGTCAGACCAAAAAATGTATAGAGATATTTCAGAGCATCTCATCCTGGCAACACTTAACCGAAATGCTGGCGTGTATTAATTGATAATAATAGTCAAGATAGGCCCATCCGAACATTTTACGTAAACCTTCTTCATACACAAGAAAATGTAGCGCCATGTGTCGTAACTCCTGCGAAATACTGCGTAGGCTTACTACTGACGCCGGAGGGAGTTCTGCTCCCATAAACTGGCGACATTTTTTCGCACAGTCCGCCCCGTCTAGAGCAGTCTTTCTCAAAGTGGGCGATAACGCCCCCTTGTGGGCGTTGGACACCTAGAGGGGGGCGTTAAGGGACCCAGAAAAAAATGCGGGGCATTAGTGTGGTTTATGGGGGCGATGGTAGGTTTTTAATTTCTTTTAGATACCCATGGGTATGTTACCCCAATTTTAAAATATGCAGAAAGTATACTTACTTTATATTTTAAAATTTACTAAAATTAAAACCTACCTACTACCTAAGGTACTACTACTCAATATCGAATAATTAGTTTAGGTATGATGGTATGAAATCTAAAACTAATAAAATATAACTTTCGTGGGATAGCCTTCACGCAGTACGCAATCAAGTTGTAACAAGCTTTTGTCAAAATTAACGCATTTGGATCAATTCGGTACCGATCGGCTGGTTCATTGACCGAAATTAATTATACCACCATAAGTAAATTAAAGTTAAAAATCGTGGTTTTTAAGTTTTAGGAGTGTATTAAAAATTGGGGGCGCTGAAAAAAGAATTGATTTTCAAAGGGGGCGGTAAGGAAATAAGTTTGAGAATCTCTGGTCTAGAGTATAAGTCAATGCGTGTATTTCACGCAAGAGATCAGTTGATCAGCGATTGGCTGACGCAAATCAGGAACCCAATCAGCGGACAGAAATAGTCAACGATTACTATAAGGATGAAAACGTTTTTATTAGACAACCTAGGGTCAGCAATGCCATTCAACGCGACTATTAAGTATATATTTTTTAATCTTTAGCACCTATACTTTTTATATCAACCGTTTACATGTAGCTTTATTTTTTAAATTAACTTATCTGGGTTACAGGTTAGGTTTTTGATTTAGTATCATTACACCACTATAAAAGAATCAGAAACATAATGAGTAGGTAATAGTCAAAGACACTTGTTTCGTTAGAGACTTAATTTAAAGTGAATTACTGCCAAATTCAGGCAAAAAGGCAGAGTATTTTCTGACATTATAAAAGTTATAATGCCACCAACTTTTGCCCATTGTGGTGTCGATGTCTGCGTCGCATTCTGTTTTATTAGTACCGCCCAAGTACTGGCGCGACGTTAGTTAATTATTCTATAGTGCCAAACTTGTGGCACTATAGAATAATATCAAGCCCCAGATTAATACCACCGAATACTTAATGAGTGTACATTCACTTCTATCAAAATAGTTTTTTTATTAATCACTAAATGCTTACAAACCGAAATAAATCTTCACTTGCATAGAAATTTCATAAAATCACATAATATTTTTGTTTTAGAAAAGCTAGTAATTGACGTGCGGATGATGTTTCTTCATATGGTAGTTCAGACTGGCCTTCTGCACGAACGCTTGCCCGCATATCTGGCAGACCTTATTCCTTTTATTCGTATGGATCCTCTCGTGCAGGACCAGGTTAGTTTTTCTTTTGAATGCCTTTTCACAGAACCTGCACTGCTGATCCCTCGTCGTCTGATGCTTCTTCATGTGTCTACTCAGATTACGCATATCGTGAGTCTCGTATTCGCATCGCTCGCAGGAGAGCTTCTTCCCCATCTTGTGGAACACGTTAAGGTGTCCCGTTAACGCCCTTTGCGTGAAGAACTTCCCGTCGCACGCGCTGCAGCACAATCTGACGTCGATATTGTGAACCTCCAGCGAGTGTCGCGTCATAATTGCCGTAGAACCGCACCGCATGCTACATTCCGAGCATCTGTATCGTCGCAGATGGTACCTCTCGACGTGCGACTTGACAGCCGCGCGACAACTTTTCTTGTACTCCTTGCCGCAGTGCACACAGACGACTTTGTCGCCTATCGTCCGGTAATACTCACGCGCGAGTACCGACTTTGTATCCTTATTACTACCTGGAGACAAAAAGAAGACGTGAGTGTCGTGGAACACTCGGTAGTAACTGTTGGAAACCGTATAGTGTGTTCATAACGTTTATTTATATACTGTGGCAAACGTCACACAAGTAAACCGTAAACGCTGTTTAATCTGTATAGAATCGATACATCGATCTGTGACCGACGCCATTTTGACTTGTCAAAATCAGCTGGCTATAAGAAGCCCGTCAAATTCAAAATCGACCCTTTTTTCTGCATCTCGCCTCACCACAGTCGCTACCAGATCAATCTATCGTTGCCGGTGCAATTCAGTGTAACCGCTATTGTGTCTAGTTCCTAATTCGAGTATTTAATCAAGTTAATATCACATCTTCCTTCTTTCAAACGGACCTGTCCCTAATAGTAACAAAGTTAAACCAAACTCCATTTTATATTTTCATCGCTCGATAGATGGTGCTGTCTCCAGTTAGCTCGCACTGACGAGTTCGTCATACCAAATCTACAACGTAAAGATTATTTTCTTTAAGTTGCCGAAAGCCTGAAGTAGGAAACGATGTATAGATGCATGAAAAAATATCACAAGTGTAGCTCATATCCTGATGGAACTATGGTCAGTTCAAAAATGTACCATAAATATTATGGTACATGTCTAAAAACAGTTGGTTCAATATAAATGAACTTGGAATAATGAAAATGATATGAGGTTTGTCGATATCACAGTTAGGGTTGCTAAATTATTTTTTCTAAATTAAATAATTTGTTTTGTATTGAAAATAAAATTCAATAATTGGGACTTCTTTTCACGTTAATGTATTTATGTTAGCTGCGGGCACACTATACGAATTAACCCACACCTTGTAAAAACGTAAAAGTGCCCATTCTGTTGATTAGTAACATTGACTTATTAATCTTTAGACCGCGGGTGTAATACAAAATTCACGAATAAAGTGTCCCGAGAACACCTATCTATACGAGGGTACATGAGTATTTTTATAAACAAACTAAAACAGTGTAATTTATGTCTTAAACCAAATCTATACAGCCTAATTTTCAAACACGAGACTGAAGTGCGATTGTATGTCTTTTCGCGTTTTGTATTTCATTCGGTTCGGACACTTTGTAGCGCTGACCCTACATTCTTAGTTAATAAATCTATGACTAGTAAGCATTGATTTATACGGCTGAAATTAATAACTATCTACCTTCTATTTGCCCTACTAGAGATATCAATTTGACATAAGCTCCATACAAGTTCAAACAAAACACAACAAGACAAAGTTCATGTCAAATTCAATCTCTAGTAAGAGAAACCGTAGATAGATAGGATATTGGGAGCGGCCGTTATAAACTAAGGTTTTCGGGTCAGCGCTAAAAAGTGTTCCAATCGCACTTAAACTAAATAAGGCTGTATAATAATGGTTTAAGACATAAATTACAATGTTTTAGTTTGTTTATAAAAGTTTTCTCGGGACACTTTATTCGTGAATTTTGTATTATACCCGCGGTCCATAGATCTATAAGCCAATGCTGGCAAGATAAATTTTTAATGATTTTCGTTGATTTTCGCTTAGCCCTTTGCTCGATACCGTCCGAAAAGAAAATTGTTTCATTAATGAACGTTTACTACCATTCCTACGCGACTCTCTGACACTCTTTCTTCACTTCACATTTAAAATTACTGAATTGAAGTGGGCTTTCCTCCAAGGTCCATGTTGAACCATGGATTTTTTTTAGGGTTCTGTACCCAAAGGGACTATTATCAGAACGGGACTAAATTGAAACATCACACGGGAAGCGTCAGCTAACAAATAAAAAAACCGGCCAAGTGCGAGTCGGACTCGCGCACCGAGGGTTCCATACCATAAAAGAAGTAAAACATTGAAAGAATCACTTTGGTTCATGAATTTACGAGTATCATTTACAGTGTAGGTACTTTTGTTGGCAAACCGCAAACGTAACTTTGTAATTGGCGGATTATTGTTATTATCAAGAAAAGTATAATAGTCAGAGAGTTGATTTTATTTTTCCTGTAAAATATACGTCAATTTCTATTGACCATAATTATTTCAGATTTTTCGAACCATAAACTTCGGAGATAAGGGGGGGGGAACGGTATTTTTTTCGACAGTTTGCCCAATAAATCAAAAACTATCAGGCATAAAAATAAATAAAAAATAGTTTTGGAATACACAAGTAACGCCCTTTCATATGATACCCCACTCAATATTGTTATCTTATTTTGAAATTTTATCGACCCGGTTTTCCCCCCTTTTTAAATAAAAATAAAAACAATTTTCAAATCTTTACGATTGTTATGACGTCGCGTCACTATTTCTTATAACTATTCTAAATTTCAAGTTGATAGCTTGAATAGTTACTGAAATAATCGAGTATGACAGACGGACGGACGGACGGACGGACGGACGGACGGAGAAAGTCTCACCATAAGGGTTCCATTTTTACCATTTTGGTATGGAACCCTAAAAAAGAATCATGAAAATCGAAAGTTATGAGGTAACGAACAAAAAAAACATAGTCGTATTGAGAACCTCCTCCTTTTTAAAGTCGGTTGAAAATAAAACCACGGGTTATTTAAAACTTCGTTTATTGAAATTTACACACCAATGGATTAAATACATAATCTCATGTACAAAATCTAACATCAGATAAGGCGTATTCACAATTAGCGTTCTACTACTTTTGACGTAAAAAATGAATATGCACTTACCTCACATATATTTTAAAAACATCCAAGAGTTTATAGAAAAATGTTTGCTTGTACGAATTCACTTTAGGAAATTAGTCCGAGAATTGACTATTTTCAAAGTAACTAATTTCTGAAATGGACACTTTTAAGCAAAAATTTTAACAAACCAAAGTTTACATTGGACATAACCCTTCTATGTCTTATTAGCTAACATTGTGAAGAACCATATAATAGAATTTGGTAGGTATAAGAATTCACTTTAGGAAATTAGTCCAAGAACTGACCATTTTCAAAGTAACTAATTTCTGAAATGGACACTTTTAAGCAAAAATTTTAACAAACCAAAGTTTACATTGGACATAACCCTTCTATGTCTTATTAGCTTACATTGTGAAAAACCATATGAAAGAATTCGGTAGGTATAAGAATTCACTTGAGGAAATAAGTCCAAGAATTGACCATTTTTCTGAAATGGACACTTTTAAGCAAAGATTTTAACAAACCAAAGTTTACATTGGACATAAGCCTACTATGTCTTATTAACTTACATTGTGAAGAACCATATGAAAGAATTCGGTAGGTATAAGAATTCACTTTAGGAAATTAGTCCAAGAATTGACCATTTTCAAAGTAACTAATTTCTGAAATGGACACTTTTAAGGGGATTTATTGAGTTTATTTTTGTCTTTGTCACTCTCACGAATGCGTTGATGGGTGCGACATGCAGCGTCGCGCAAGAATAAACAGAAAAACGACCTTTTACCTAATTTCTCTAAAACTAAGCCAGTTATTTAAAATCTGTTTCTCAACGTTTTTAGATATTATTATTTCCGACACATTAAAACAAATATTACAATTACATCCATTGTAGTTTCGGAAAAAAAGAAGAAAAACTGAGATCTTGGAGCAACTTTTGGGAGAACTTTCTATCGAGAAAATTTTATCTAATCGTGTTTCTGCTTCTCAACGATTTTAGATTAAAGACATGATTAAAGACATGAAGATTTTAGATTTATACATGACGTATAAATTTAAAAGTAATTGTCTCCATAGTTTTTATACTAAACTTCACTAAAGATCGCTTAAATTATACGGCTTCTACGCCGTTAAGCAAAGATTTTAACAAACTAAAGTTTACATTGGACATAAGTCTATTGTCTTATCAGCTTACATTGTGAAGAACCATATATAAAACAATTCCGCAGGTATTAAACCTTAATTAGTATTAATATCTACATATATTTAATAAAACCACTCGATATTATCTAAAGATCAATATATTGCAATGTGAGATATATGAGAAGATGTAAATCTATTAAAATTATTTTCTACTATTTTAAATATTATACAAAATGTTTAGTTATAGCATTGCATTTTTTAGCAAACAATTCCAATGGTATGTGCTAACAAGAAAATAGTAACGTCTTAAAGAGATCTCTCGACAAGTATTCTACCTATCTCGCTTCGACATACGCGTAAATTGATGATCTGTCTCTTTCATGCATCCAATCCGTTCTACTATAAACAGGCCAGGTCCACTTATCATGTGATCAAAGAAACTACAGGTAGGCGTCTCGACGTACTTAATCCAGACGACTTCCGCGCGCCGGCTACTTTGCTCGCGTTAGTAGTTCTTGTACGGTTTACTTCACGCGCTGCGTGCGCCCGACTGCGAGACAACCTTAGCAGGTCGAATGAGAGAAAGTTACGCGATAGAAACTACAACCTTGCGTTTGTTGCGTGTTGTTTGCGGAGGCGGGGCCACGCGCTATTGCAAACTGAATTGCACTTTTTGTGTCAGCGTTCTGCGCTAGAGTCGCTATTTCTTTAAATCATCTTGCGGAGTGAGTCTTCTGTACTGTTAGGTACTATTGTGATGTATTCCGTGCTATAACGAAGCTACACCTAGGGATTCATACGCACTGTAGGTTAAAAGCCTGCAAGTACATAACACCACCCGCACAGCGGTTTAATCAGAACTTATGTAGCGAGCCAGAAAGAGATAGAGTGAGATAAAGTAACGCGATAGAAAGAGAACACAACATTAAGGTTAATAAAGTCGTGAGTATATGGCGCTGTTGCGAACAAAATTGCACTTTATTGTGTCAGTACTAGAGTCGAAATTAGTAATCCACATCCGGATGGTGTTTCTTCATGTGATACGTCAGACTCGACCGCTGCACGAACGCGCGATCGCACACCGCACAGATCTTATTTCTCTGGTTCGTATGAATCTTTTCATGGGTGCTCAGGTTGCTGCGTCTCCGGAACGCCTTCTTACAGAAGCGGCAATGTAAGTCCTTCACTGTTTTATGCCGTTCGCGATGCCTGTGTAAGTTTGCGGGATTGTAGGACTCATAGTCGCATTGTTCGCAGGAGTACTTCTTCCCGAGCATGTGGAAGACTCGTCTGTGTTTGTCTAACGCCTTTTCGGAGAAGAACTTCGAGTCGCAAGCGTCGCAGGTTATCCTCTCGTCGACAGCGTGGGCTTCCCACTTGTGGGCGACGAGCTGGGTCGCCATGCCGAAGGTCAGCTCGCACTGCGGGCACTGAAGGCGTTGATAGTGGTGCGCCCTCACGTGGAACCACAGAGAGTTCTTCTTGTCGTAGGACTTCCCGCAGTGCGTGCAGACGAATTTGTCGCCGTCGCGCGTAAAGTCGCCCGGTTGGATTATTTGCAATCTGTTCTTAATAAAGTTGAAAACACCTGAAGACAGAAAACACGCTAATTTATTGCTCGTTTTGCTTTATCATATACTCTGATTTATTTATTAGCTTACGGCCTACCTTAAAATATATATTACGATTTACGACATATTCTCAGACTTAACGAACGAACATACACAGATTTTGTGTTGTTTTCAGAAAATTCAAGAAGTTTGGTTATAAACACGTACCAACAATGGTCTGATATGTGACACGAGCACATATCAGACCATTATATTCATACTTACATATTATATTACAGTGACAAGGTTATATTGACACGTGGCCAAAATCGGAACTGACGCCGCTACACACTGTTTGATAATTCGCTTTTTCGGTAAATTGCTATAGTATGTTGTGTTGTTTTTAACTAAAACTAGCAAACCCGGCGAACTCCGTTTCGCCACCAGATGGCTTCCTTTTATATGTAACATATTTTCCTGAATTTTCTTTGCTATAAACCTCACGGAGCTCGAGACCTTTCCAACGAATGCAAAACCGTGGAAATTGGTTCGTGCGTTCTGGAGTTATAGCGTCAGGAAGGAAAACCCGACTTATTTTTATATAGTAGAAGAAGAAAGATAAACGGAAATTGAAGTAAAATTGAGATTTTATTTTCTGGCTATCTATGTTATATAACAACGCCCTCCTGACAATGTCATCCATGTGCCTTGTCGGACTGTAGAAGACTTAATAGAAAGCCGGGCAAACGTTGTTTTGTCACTAAGGATATAAAAAAATAGCTCACGACCACCGATATGAAATGAGCCTACATCTAAATATTTTATGAAAATTTTACGTAAGTATAATTAGAAAAAAAAAGTACCTACCGTCATCTGTCAAAATTCACGCTAATACTCCATAATATAGCGGAAACCATCCCTGTGACAACGTGCGTGCTTTCCTAATAACAGGTGATACCTATGATCTGTGGCGTGGACCGCGGTCCATATATAATTGTAATATTGCGGTCGTCTTACTACCTACTGACAACCTACTGATGCCGTTGATGTCAAAACAAACATTTTTGACACCAAGAAACTGGCGATATTTTTTCCCGCGGTTCGCCGGGTCCTGTGCATATGTCAATTCTTACGACCTACCGAATTTACACAAAAGATTCCATCAGAATCGCTCGAGCCGTTTCGGAAGAGTTAGGTTACATTGTGACAGAACTTTAATGTTTATTACGCGTGATAGAGGTGGCAAATTTTTTAAGGGTTCCGTACCCAAAGGGTAAAATGGAACCCTATTATTGAGACTTTGCTGTCTCCGTCCGTCACCAGGCAGTATCTCTTCAACTGTGAAAGCTAGTCTTGAAATTTCACAGGTGATGTATTTATGTTGCCGCTATAACAACAAATACTGAAAACTAGAATACAATAAAATTAAGGGGGCTCCCTTACAACAAACGTGATTTTTTTAGTTGTTTTTTGAATTTGGTAGGCAGGGGTGTTTAGTTTATACTGAGTGCGCGAGCGAGTACTTTAGATAAAATAAGGTGATTGCATTGCAACTTTCATTCTAGATCTTCGGAAATTTTGGTAGATTTTCTTGGTGATGGGATTTTCGTCACACCAAAAATCCACTTTAACTAAAAACGACTTTTACACCATTTATGAGGGTAGCCGCGAAAAAAAAACGAGAAAGATAGAAAAAGACAACTTTAATAAAATCTACACGTGTTACATGTAATTATGTTCTTTAAACAATATCCTTTGAACTCTAAGTAAAGAATAATGCATCACTGTGTAGGTACTTCTACTTATACTTAATACTAATATTTGCATATTTCTTGGCATTCGTATGCGCATTCGCATTCGTAAATTTATAATTGTATTGCGAATATGAACATCGGAAAATCGCAGACCTAGAAAATAATAAGGACAGGCCCTATCTTCAAAATTAGCGTGAATATTTTAATCTGTAAAGTGGCGCATAAGATGGCGTCCCCTAGGGAAGTAACAAGTACGTGAACATTTGGCAACAAATTCAACATGGCGCCGCATGTCACTCAAGTCTAGACTAGAATTAATGAAATGTGTTGTTATCTCTATGAAAAAGTACGTAAATGAATAATTTTGCATTTGTTCTTTCACATAAAATTAGTTAAGATATTTTGCGCAATAGAATCGACATCAATGTGTGAAAGACATGGCGAATCGAAATCTGATCGGGTAACTGAAAACTACATAGAAAAATCGGTTTATTGCCGTGCGACAAGTACCTCGGCCACAACTAGGCATTGATGGGTTTACATATGTTTGCCTCGGCTTCGCCTTGGTCCACATTAGCACGTCCGTTCATCAATGCCTCATTTGCTGGCCGCGGTGGTAATGTTCTATTTCAGAATGGTGTTGAGTTATGAGTAGTGAACCAATTAACTTCAGGATAGCGTCAAGCGTGAAGTGGCGTAAAGATTAAGTATAACACGTTATATATTGTTTCTGCTAAGTGGTCTAGCAATTAACTTCGGGATCGTCTTAAGTGGTCACAGTAACTGCAAATCATCTTATCTCCAAGTTTTCTATAATCCTCTGGGATGGTAAACCTCAGTCTCACCTTGTCAATGCCTGAAGACAAAAAATGTATTTATTTTCTCGTTTACATTTGGGGTATACTTTTTATGTCTTAATTATTGACTAATATTACGACAATTCTACTAGTGGTCTAGATAATAATTTCAGGATATTGTTAAGTGGTCTAGAAACCAACTTCGAGATGATATTTAGTCACGTAGCTGTGACAATATCTTTTAATTCATACCAGTGAAGACATTTGTTATACACAGTGAAAAATAAATGGTTTTAGATGTGAGGCGAGGTGAATAGCTATTCGCAGTACTATAAATTTTTGCAATTTATTTTGACCCCAGTAGTTTTTTTTGGAAATTTTGTTTTCAAAACTTCGCAAACCAGTAGTAGTAGGTACCGCACGCCGCGAGCGTGGTACCTACCTACTACTCTACACGCCACGTATCGCGTAGTCGCTACTAATGGTTTTATCACATTTTCGAGTTTATCTCGATTATTTTTTTTTGCAAAAAAATAAAAATGCTTACTTTTCCGGTACAGTGTAGGTAATTCGATAGTACTGCTGGTAATGATTCACCCCAAAGACCATAAATTTTTCACCTTGTATATATAACATATATGTTTCGTCTAATATAATAATTTTATTAGCAGCCTAAAAGTTATGTTCATGGTGGTGTTAAGTAGTCTACAAATTAAAATCTGAATGGTGTTAAGTGGTCTAGAAATTAACTCCTGGATGGTATTTAGTCATGTGGCAGTTCAAATGCGCCTTCTGTATGAACGTCTTCCCGCACTCCTTGCATACTTTGTTGCGCTCATTCGTGTGAATTTTCTCGTGCTCATCCTTATTTCTCTTTCTCTTGAAGGCTTTTTTGCAGAACTGGCAAAAGTAGTCCTTGACTAGCTTGTGTTTGTCCTTGTGGTTGTGCAATACTTCTCGATTGTACGTCTCGTATTCACACTGGTCACAGGAGAACTTTTTTCCCAGCATGTGGAATACTCTGTCATGTTTTTGTAACTGTCTTAAGGAGTTGAATTTTCCTGAGCACGCGTTGCAGGTGTGTCTTTCGTCGACGTTGTGGATATTCAACTTATGGACGTTGAATAGCGTCTCGCTGCGAAACTTCAGCTTGCAGTAGGGGCATTCGAATACGGTGCGATGTTGGTATTTAATGTGGTACGTAAAAGAGCTTCTCTGCTTGATGGAGGAAGTCTTGCCGCAGTAGCTGCATATCATCTTGTCTCCTTCTATCCTGTAATCCTCGGGGATGGTTAACCTCATCATCTCCTTTTTAATGCCTGGAGACAAAAAAAATATTTTATTTCCTTGTTTATTATATATATATTTGCTATGTATATAACATGGTGTGTCTTACTTATTTATTATTGACTAATATTATAATAATTTTACTAGCGGTCTAGATATTAGGTTTAGGATAGTGTTACATGGTTTAGATAAATAAATAATAAATAAATGTCATTTATTCATAAGAATGTAGGTACATACAGGTGGTCACAATAACAATCAATATCCTTGTACATTCTGCCTTATGGCGTATGAATATAAGAAGAAAATGTTAATAATGTCATTAGTTTGATATTATCATTTTTGTAACTATCATTTTTCATAATATTGTCAATTAAGTATTATAATTCAGAATGGCAATTATTGTAAATACATAATTCATAAAGTCAAGAAATTAGTAATTCAGAATGTCAATAATTGTAGATAGATAATTTATAAAGTCAAAAAATTAGTATTTAAGAATGTCAATAATTGTAAATTTATAAAGTCAAAAATTAGTTTCATTTAAAAATTCATTGACATTGTAATAACATTTATCCATAAGTAAATCAAACGTACGTTTTTTAAAGATATTCAAAGTATTGTCTTTATATATGTCAGGTAGTTTATTAAAAATAGAAATTGCCATACAATGCGAACTCTTTGCAAAAATTTCTAGCCTCTTAGGAGGCATCATCAATTTATCCTTTCTACGCTGTCGAACTCCTTCTAGTTTATTGTAGCTTTTAAAGTATATGGGATATTTCTTTACCAATATAAGTATTTCATGTATATATAGACATGGTAAAGGGAGAACGTTACATTTTTTAAAAAGAGGCTTACATGTTTCAATTTGCCTCAGTCCGCATAATGCCCTAAGACATGCCTTTTGTTTTATAAAAACTTTATTCGCTAAGACAGAGTTTCCCCATAAAATAATCCCGTACCGTAGCAATGAGGAGACATAGCCTTGGTAAGCGATTAGGGCTGTTTTAGTACCTGCAGTTTGGTAAAGGCGTCTGAGTACATAGACAAATTTGTCTAACTTGCCGCACAAGTTTTCAACGTGAGGTTTCCAGTTGGTGTAGTTATCGAGTGTGATGCCCAAAAAAGTTGTATTTTCAACTTCTTCTATCAAAGTGCCTTTGAAGTTAATATTTACATTTGCCGTTTTATTATTGTAAGGAATGAATTGGATAAATTTAGTTTTCTTCATATTTATTGATAAGTTATTACCGTTTAGCCACTCAATTACATTCGACAACGCTTTATTTGCTTCGTTTTCAATAGTTGATTTGTCTTTACATTTTATTATTAAAGTAGTGTCATCCGCGTACATTAAGCATTTGTGCGTAATGGAGTCAGGGAGGTCGTTTATGTAAAGAAGAAATAAAAGTGGCCCTAGGACGCTGCCCTGAGGAACTCCATAAGGGTTTTGCAGTTTGCATTCAGAGCGGTACAGATTACAATTCGCCCTTTCTGTATATAAAATTTCCACGCACTGCTTTCTGCCATGTAGGTAGCTTTCCAGCCACTCTAGACTCTTACCTCTGATTCCGTATTTTTCTAATTTACTTTTGAGAGCTTTATGACAGACCAGATCAAATGCTCTGGTCATATCGAGAAAGATGCATAAGACATTGTCTTTAGCATTTAAGCTCTCTGTTATTATTTTATTTAATTCATAACAAGCAAGTGTAGTGCTGCTATTCTTAATAAATCCAAATTGTTCCTTTTTTAAAATATTACATGTAGATATAAATGTGTAAATTTTATTGTGCATAATTTTTTCTAGAATTTTAGATATTATTGGAATAAGTGTGATAGGTCGGTAGTTTTTTATGTCATTTTTATTGTCTTTTTTAAATATTGGTTTAATGATTGAAGTTTTTAGCTTGTCAGGAAATGTACCCTCTACGAAAGACAGGTTTATTATATGTGCGAGAGGTGGTGCTACATAAATTACACACATCTTTATCATCTTGGTGTTTAGATTGTCATATCCAGTAGAGTTAGTACTTTTTAGTTCTTTTATTGTTTTACATACATCTTTTGGAATAACAGGGCTTAAATATAAGGTTTTATTGTTAGAATTAAGTTATAGAAGCTAACTACTGGATGGTATATAGTAATGTAGCTGTGGCAATACTTCCTTTTTACCTCCACAAAAAATATATTTACTTTCCATTCCATATTTGCGATGAGACAATTTTATTAGCAGTCTAAAAATTAAATTCAGGGCGGTGTTAAGTGGTCTATAAATTAACACCTGGATGTTGTTTCGAGGTCAAGAAAATAGTTTCGTGATAGTTTTAAGAGGTCTACGAATTAAAATCTTGTTGTAGATATGTGGTCTAGAAATTAACATCTGGATGGTGTTAAGTGGTCTAGAAATTAACATCTGGATGGTATTTAGTCATGTGGCAGTTCAAATGCGCCTTCTGTATGAATGTCTTCCCACACTCCTTGCACGCCTTCTTACGTACATTCAAGTGTATTTTCTCGTGCTCGTCCTTAGTCCTATTCCTCCTGAAGGCTTTTTTGCAGAACTGGCAATAATGGTCCTTGACTGTCTTGTGTTTTTCCTTGTGGCTGTACAAGACTTCTTGGTTGTACGTCCCGTATTCACACTGGTCGCAGCAACTTGTTTCCCAGCATGTGGAATACTCTTCTGTGATGTTGCAACTGTCATAAGGAGTTGAATTTTTTTGGGCACGCTTTGCAGCTGAGTTTATCGTCGACGTTGTGGACTTTCAACTTGTGGGCATTAAAGGGGGTGTCTTTGTGGAACTTTAACTCGCAGTAGGGGCAAATTGAGTGCGATGTGCTCTTATCAAATGGGCGATGAGCGCGGACATCTGTTTGCTGGCGTAGGTCTTCCCGCGATAGCTGCATATCATGTTGACTCCGTCTCTTCTATAAGTTCTATAGTCTTCAGGGATGGTGTACCTCAATGTCTCTTTTTCAATGCCTGAAGACGAAAACAATTTTTTTCGTTCCTTTAGGTAGGTAGCGTGGTTTAGTTTTCATTATTGCATACGTACCTTCTTCAGTTTACAAGTGGACACTTCTTCGTTTCAGAAAATACTTATAGAGATTTATTGTTAGGATCATGGATACCGATCGAACTATTTAACCGATATTTAAATGTTATAAACCAGACATTCTTTGATTCTTAGTTCTTATATTATATTGTATAGGTTTATACTGGTACCAATTCTGTTCTTCATATTCTCTAAACTAATTTGGCGCGTCTAATAATAGTGCTATCGTTTTCTATGAAGATCATTTTGAAAAGGATAGCATATATAGCTATTTTTAGACACGTCTAATAAGTTTAGACTTTAGAGATTTTACACAACAGAATCGGCACCATTATCTTCGCATATATATTTTATATTTAGATAAGGTTTTGCTAAGTTTACCTATATTGTTGCATAAATACTAAGTGGGGTCGCCTGTGTGAAAAAGCGGAATTAAGGACAAGAACCAACAATTTCTATTTAATAAATATTTACGGTCAGCTGTCATACGTGCTTACAATTTTAGCTAATCAGATGCCTTTATATTCTTGATTCCGTTCAAATAAGGTGTTTTTCATAATATCAAATCTATTTCCGATGAATTAATTACTAATGTGCAAAATTTCATAATCAGGAAGAGATACTTAGTAAAAAAAGAAAATGCATTTTAAAAAGAACCTCATTTATTTAATTAAAAATTTAAACATATTCATTGATATACCATCTATGTACTTCTATAGTGTTTTATTTTACAAAATAACTTAAATACCTATGTGACGGCTCATAAATATAACGCTTCTCTTTTATAAACATTGTATAAAACATAACAATATTGCACTTGTAATGTAATGTTTTAGAAATCAGAGTAAGACATGTTGATCAATAAGTATTTACATGTGTTGTCATTCTAATCATGTGTGTGTGTGTGTATGTATGTATGTGTGTGTGTGTGTGTGTGTGTGTGTGTGTGTGTGTGTGTGTATGTGTGTGCGTGTGTGTGTGTGTGTGTGTGTGTGTCTGTGGCATGGTAACGGATGAACATATTTTGATTTTATGTTTGTCTGAAAGATGTATTACACCTGATTTCTTCACCTAACTTTTACTAAAAAGTAAAAGTTAAATATGGTGGTCTGACCCTTATCAAGAAAGACATAAGGATCAGACAGCCGTATTTAAATATTACTTTTCAGTAAAAGTCAGTCGAAGAAACCGGGTGTTAGACGGGAGTCTTCTCAGCTGTTTGATACATGATATCAGTCCAAGATGCCCGCCGCAACAAAATGGCGGATAAATTATTTAGTCACAACTCCCTCAACATGGATATCAAATGAAAGGGATTGCCTATAGAACCTATATATTAAACACTGTGATAAATTTCAAATCCAAGTGGCCGCCACTACAAAATGGTGAATACTTAAAACATTTTTATACACCTCCCTCAATATCATCAAGAAATTCTCACACAAAAAAAGCCCAGAGATACGGTCCCGAGCCCAGAAGTTTAAGTCACAATTCTTATAATAAAAAGTAATATTTACATAAATTTACAATGTGATAATATAACAAAAAAAAAAACAAACTATAAACGTTATTAGCACCTGTGATAACAATCCTAATATCTTCCGCGTGTATATAAATTCAAGGTAGTTTTTAAAACAACTTAAGCATTAGCTAATTGTTCACTGCCCTATGGACATAGGTGTTTGAGTCTCTGTTAGCGTGTTAAAACTGGCATCAACATGTTGTTGAGAATGAAGACCAGCCCCATTTTGTTAGTTCGTCTAATACTTTCATTACGACGGTTAGTTGAGAGTTGAGACTACCTTTTCACAAGTACGCTTGGCCGCAAATCTCAAAGACCTTCCGCTGAAAGCTCGTATGCGCCTGCTATTATTGCACTGGACGTGAATGCTTATGCACGTTTGCACTAACATTTTAAGTGATACCTAAGCCCTTAGGTGACAGTTGTTGTATGTGAAAACTGCCACCTAAGGGCTTAGGTGTCACTTAAAATGTTAGTGCAAACGGGCATCTGTCTTTTTGTCATAAGTCATAACGCTCTTCTTAGATTTTGCAGTTCGTCTAATAGTTAACTTCTGGATAGTTATCCTATCCTATAGTTGAGACTATCTTTTCACAAGTACGCTTGGCCGCAAATCTCAAAGACCTTTCGCTTAAAGCTCGTGTGCGCCCGCTATTGCACTGGAAGTGAATGCTCGTTCTTCTTAGATTTTGCATTTCGTCTAATAGTTCTTTGTAGTTCTAACTTCGGGATGGTACTTGTTCATGTGATAGTTGAGACTACCTTTTCACAAGTACTCTTGGCCGCAAATCTT
Organism: Coenonympha glycerion; assembly: GCA_963855885.1. NCBI lineage: Eukaryota > Metazoa > Arthropoda > Insecta > Lepidoptera > Nymphalidae > Coenonympha > Coenonympha glycerion. Next base: position 7,413,184 of record OY979651.1, on the reverse strand, counting down.
AAAGACCTTTCGCTTAAAGCTCGTGTGCGCCCGCTATTGCACTGGAAGTGAATGCTCGTTCTTCTTAGATTTTGCATTTCGTCTAATAGTTCTTTGTAGTTCTAACTTCGGGATGGTACTTGTTCATGTGATAGTTGAGGCTAGCTTTTCACAATCACGCTTAGCCGCAAATCTCAAAGACCTTCAGCTTATAGCCCGTGTTCAATGGACTGTTAGAGCCGTTCTTTTCAGATTATGCAGTTCGTCTAACAGTTAACTTCGGGATGGTACTTGTTCATGTGATAGTTGAGGCTGGCCTTTTGCACGTCCAGCGTGGTCTTCCTGACGAACGCCTTCTTGCAGAACCGGCACTGGTGGTCCTACTCCGTCTTGTGAACATGATAGTTGAGCTTGAGACTAGCCTTTCACAAGTACGCTTAACCGCCAATCTCAGATTTTCTACTTATGGGCGGTATTTGCTGGCGAGCTTTGGACCGTTCGAACCGTTCTTCTTAGATTATGCACGTCGTCTAATAGTTGACTTCGGGATGGTATTTGTTCATGTGATAGTTGAGGCTGGCCTTTTGCACGAACGCCTGGCCGCAAATCTTGCACACCTTCCGCCTGTCGCCCGTGTGTATCCTCTCGTGCAGGTCCAGCGTGGTCTTCCTGACGAACGCCTTCTTGCAGAACCGGCACTGGTGGTCCTTCTCCGTCTTGTGCACGTACTTGTGCTTGTACATACCTTCGAAGCTGAAGGACTCGTAATCGCACAGCGGGCACTTGTGCCTCTCGCCCAGCATATGGAAGTTGTTGATGTGCTTGCGCAGTTGCACCTTGGTGTTGAAGGCGCTCCTGCACGCGTTGCAGTGGAACCGCTCGTCGATGTCGTGCGCCTGCAGCTTGTGCACGGTGAAGGGGGCGCTAGTCATGAAGGTCATGCCGCAGAGCCGGCACTCGTGCTTGGGCGTGCGGTAGTGTTTGGACTTGACGTGGAAGCGCAACGACTCGTGTTTATCGTACGTCTTGTCGCAGTGCGCGCACGCGAACCGCGCGCCCTCTGTGCGGTAATCGCTGGGCTGCATGCGGAACGAGATTTGCCGTCTGTACGCTGGTTTGTCTCCTGAAGACAAAAAGAAACACGTTTTTTACTCTCTCGATTGTGGTTTTGTCTTCTCTCTGAGGCTTCGAGCGGCTTTGGGTGGTTTAAGTTTTGGTTATCGTCAAATATATAATAACCCGGCGGACCGCGTGGCTAAAAGTCGCCAGTTGACTGGTGACAAAAACGTTTGTTATGACACCAATGGCGTCAGTAGGTCTACTGACCGCATTTTTGTCTATGGACCACGGTCCAATCTACAGATCACTATGTTTTGTACTATTAGCGCATGCGGATCTCCACAGAGCCAGTTTCCGCCACATTGTCGTTGTATTAGCGGGAATTTTGGCAAATGGCACTACTTCTATCTTGTATGAAGAAGGTTTGCGTAAAATGTTGAGATGGGCTCACCTTGAGGTTCATATTGGTGGATTATGTCTTCTTTCCGCGAAACGTTCTTAAAAAAAATATATGGTTAGACATTCAACAGTTAACGAATTTTAAATCTGATTGATCTTGAGATTTGAGCTTTTTGAGCCCGTTTTGGAATATATGTCATTGCGACGAGACTATTAATGAACGATATGACTCGCTACAAGATACTTACAATGTATCGATTCACGTATGTATCAGTATTTAATCAATTTTACAATGTATTGTAAAGCGCATTAGATTAAAATATTTATCAGAAAATGTAACTTAAACTTAATATTGTAGGTATTTTGGAATGACAGAACGATACGAAAGCTCAATTTGACTTTAATATTTTTAGTTACAATACTCAATCAAACATTCCCTCAGTCACATGCCGCTTGACAACCCATCCCATATAAATCATCAAGATCACTACACAATGTTCAATTACTGAAATTCAATAAGTGGTTACAACACTAAAATTAAATATTTAGATATACATATTGTTTCATGCAGTTTCGTTCCAAGTTACGTTCTATGATCTGTCTCAGACGCCAGCAAGGCTTTGTTATATTGTACGGCGGCATGTTAGGAATTTAAACGACAGAAACGCATTTAAAGTTTCTTTATTCGACTATCTATCAACAATAGAAATTAAGAACAAGCTTGTAACTTGTAAGCACGTTAAAGTACAAGCGGAGTTTTAATAATGGCTACTTTAGATTGTACTAATGATGATTGTGATGGTACTTTAGATTCTTCGGCAAAAAAAGCTTTGTCTGAGTCTTGGTATAGCTTCTCTAGCTTATTACATACTAATCCTTAAGATCTCCTCGTGGCCATATAGTACTTTAGATTAGCCTTCTGCACAATCACTTGGTCACAGATATGACATTTATCCCTCTTCTGGACCGAATGTTTAATAATAAATCGTCTAGATAATTTTTGGGGGTGTCACTTGGCCATGTGGTAAGCTAAGACTGGCCTTATGCACAAACACTTGGGCTTGGCACACATTCCTCCAACCACCAGTGCTTAAACAAGAACTAAAAAATCTAAAGTCAACTTCTGGGTAGTAGGTTTGGTCGTATTGTATTCAGAGGGGCTTTGGCCACAGATTTCTTCATCTTCTTCTAGTAAGATGCAAGTATAGGTACATATTACGACCAAATCTAGAAGCTCACATCGGGGTGATACTTGGTCATGTGGTAGCTCAGGCTGGCCTTCTGCACGAACGCCTCGCCACAGACTTTGCACACCTTCCTCTTGTCACCGGTATGTATACGCTCGTGATACATCAATGTCTTTCTGTCACCGAAGGCCTTCTTGCAGAAGCGACACTTAAAGTTCCTCTCTTTATTATGTTTATAGGCATGCCTATAAAAACTCGGTAAGCAATGCGTCTCGTAGTCGCACATGGAACATTTGCGTAGGATACCCATATTGTGGAAACTTCGCATGTGCCCGCGAAGATTGTTCATCGTGATGTATTTATTCTGACACGCCTGGCACTCGACCCGGTCGTCTATGTTGTGCTTCTCTAACTTGTGTCGTACGAGGTTGCTTTCTGCCTTAAAACCTGTGTTACATATCGTGCATGAGTACTTGTCTTTATTGTAATGTACTTTACGTAGATGTAATTTCAATGACGGCATACTGTTGTAGGTACGCTTGCAGATGTTGCATATAAACATGTCGCCGTCTATTTTGTAATCTTCTGGTTTGTAATCCCATATTTTCTTCGGAGGCACCGTTTGTTTTTCGCCTGAACAAAGAAAAGGTTCCATTGAATACACTTTTTTCTATCCATTATGAAGCTACTAGTATCAGTGGTTTTTTTTTCACTTTACTGATATTATGAGGAATAAAGTATGTTTTCTCTAATATTGTTAATTCCCTAGATATTGAAATAGTGTAATAGGAGTAAATTAGTAGTTCATATTTTTTATAATCGTTTATTGTCTACACTGTTTTCATAAATGTATTTCGTTTAGTTTTAAGTAGTTTAAGCGATTTTTGTTAAAGAAATTGGAAAATAAAGGCTTTATTTATTTATTTTATTTATTTATTTAGTATCAGTGGTTATAGAAGTTTTTAAGCGGCAATACTATGCTGTAACTTCGACCACAAAGACGAAATAACCCGTAAAATAATTTTATTATGAAAGTTAAAAAATAATAATAAATAATTGTATCAATCCGTCGTCTTGCAGAGATCTTAGTTAAACAATTGATTATTATTTTAGAGATATGTTAGGGCAAAAATGTATACAGTGGACCACCGGTAATCCGGCTCCTGTCTTATCCGATTAGCCTATTTTTGTAATACCCAGTTGTTTTGGCAAATAATCACTGACTATTATGGTATTGCATGATTCAACGTAGGTACACGCCATCACTTCACTGAAAATCTGAAAATCTGAAAATCTTTATTCTTCACATAGGCCTAAAAATAAACTTATGAAAAGTATTAACTCTACACTCAGGTTTGCACCGGGAAGAACTAGCAAGAAACTCAGCACTGTATTGTACTTGACGGGCGTAGTTTTGATTCATTTCTCAGTATGACGTGACTAAAATCTATAGTAAGCGATGTAGTTTACTAATTCGACATACAATTTATTATTACATAGCTGTGATTTGTATATTAGATAAATTGTTACAATAAGGGTTCCATACGAAAATGGTACATAATATGACCCTTATGGTGAGACCTCAGTCCGTCACACTTGATTACTTTCTAACTGTAGAGTTCTGTACCTTTCCAACACTAAGTATAAAAGCTTAAACTTTTTTATTGTTAATTGCTCATAAAATAGGGGAATAACCTGGCCTTCGAAAATCCAAAGTGAGATTAGTATAATTTGTGTGGGGTATCACGTGAAAGGGCTTTTCCTGTACATTCAGAACGAAGTTATTTTTGTGTTGGATACTCCAATTATCGTGGCAGGCTATAGGCTATACGAGTATAACATCAGGCTATGACCAATAGGAGCGGAGCGTCAATGAAAAATGTTCAACGAAAACGAGAAAAAATATTCCTTTTGGAAAGCTCCTTCCTTAATTAGTGGTTAATGTCCAACAAACTCGAATGAAACAATCTGTCAGCGAGCTGCAGTTACACAAGTACCGTGCGAAAAAATGTCGGTGTCATGACAGTTGGCGCTACTATTTGCTTGTATGAAAAAGGTTTACGTAAATCGTTCAGATGCCCATATCTTGAGGTTAGTAATCAGTGTAAGTATAGCATACTAAACTGTTAAACTAGGACCAAAGTGAAATATGCATGTGGGTAGTTAAACGACTTTATTTGACTATATTTAGGTATCTATCAAATAATACAATTAATGAAGAACAATATCTTGTTAGCATTTAAAGGTAGACGTGGACTTTTAATACTGCCAACATGGTACTTTAGATTATGATTATCCATCCTTCTGCGAAAACGCTAAGCCTAAGACTTGGCACAACTTTTCTCTTCTCACTCGTATGTTACATATCTTAGATCTCTTGAGGCTGATTCTTGGCCATATGGTATTTTAGATGAGCCTTCTACACAAACACTTTGTCACAGATTTAACATATCACTCTCCTTAACCGAAAGTTAAATAATAATAGTCTAGATATTTTGTGGGGGTGATACTTGGTCATGTGGAAGTTCAGACTGGCCTTCTGCACGAACTCTTAGCCACAGACGAAGCACACCTACTTTCTTCTATATAACCTTCTTGATAATTTTTCAAATGTAATAGTTAGCCATGTGAATGTGATTGTACAGATTAGCTTTATTAGTGCAAACAAAAAATTAAAAAATAAAAAGTTAACATCAGGCAGTATTCTTCTTCTAGTTCTAGAACTATGTAAGTAAATATACCAGACCAACTCTAGAAGTTCACATCGGGGTGATACTTGGTCATGTGGTAGCTCAGGCTGGCCTTCTGCACGAACGCCTCGCCACAGACTTTGCACACTTTCCTCTTGTCACCGGTATGTATACGCTCGTGATATACCCATGTTTTTCTGTTTCGGAAAGCCTTCTTGCAGAAACGACACTTAAAGTTTCTCTCTTTATGTATATGGGAATGGCTATAAAAACTGTTTAAGCAATACGTTTCATAGTCGCACATGGAACATTTGCGTAGGACACCCATACTGTGGAAACTTCGCATGTGACTACGGAGGTATGTCATCGTGATGTATTTATTCTGACACGCCTGGCACTCGACCCGGTCGTCTATGTTGTGCTTCTCTAACTTGTGTCGTACGAGGTTGCATTCTGCCTTAAATCCTGTGTTACATATCGTGCATAAGTACTTATCCGTCCTGTAATGTATTCTACGTAGATGTAATTTCAGATGCGACATTTTGTTGTAGGTGCGCTCGCAGATGTTGCATATAAATATATCGCCGTCTATCTTGTAATGTTCTGGTTTGTAATCGTATATTTTCGTCGTCGACGCAGTTTGTTCTTCGCCTGAACAAAGAAAAGGTTTCATTGAATACAGTTTCATGCAACTTTTTTCTATCCCTTACGAAGTTACGAGTATGTGGTTATACTCGTATATCAGGCGGCTATGCTGTAACCACTAACCTAGACCACAAAGACGTGCAATCGAAAAGAGGCCTATGTCCAGCAGTGGACATCTATAGGCTGATTAATTAAGTAAGTAAAGTAAGTTCAGAAACGCTTCAGCATTTGCAATCAAAATATTTTTCGTTCACTTGACAACCTTGGAAGACCCCGCCGGATTCTCTCAAACAAAAAAAAATCAGTCGGTTTCTGGTAAGAAAGAATATAAGTTGGACCTATTAGAACCGAAATTTATTATTATTTATGTAAAAGTGACATTTTAGGTAAGTATTATTGATTATTGTATAGATAAAAAAGTTAATACCCTATCTTCGCACCGTGCAAAGATATATAATAGATCTAATCTGCTAGATAACTAGCAGATACTAGCGAAGCTTTTTACCGAACCATGGATTTTTCCGGGACAACAAGTAGCACATTTGTGTCAATTTAGGGTATAATCTATCTTTGTGAAATTGCAGCAAAATCAGTTAAGTAATTGCAGCGTAAAGGAGTAACAAACTTAAACACATACACATATAAATTAAACTTTTAACTTTATAGTATTGTTTGTGACTGTGTGCAAGGTACTTAGGTAACGTAAAGTTTTCTATCGAACTGACAGCCAGATGCAGTGTCACCAATGACAAAATACGCTACGGTAAGAGGACGGGAAAGATGTGACGTATATTGAATCCAAAAATTTCTCAAATATGGCGTCGCGCGTCGTACATTTCGATACCGCTGATAGCACATACCGCTGTCAGTCGCACACATTAGCGCCATTTTACAGTTTTGACAAATTAAAAATCCGGCTTCAGGGCGGAGCCTAAAAATTTATGCGTGACGTCAGTAACTGTAAGAGCTGATCCTTTAATATGTTCAATCAATTAACTTACTATTGTTAAGCTAGGAGCAACGTGAAAATACATGACGTAGGTATTTAAACGACAGGAAATACTTAGGTTTTCTTTATTTGACTATTTTTATCTTTTAATAATAAAAATTAAGATCAATATCTTGTAGATGGAAACGGAGTTTTTATACTGGCTACACGAGTTAAGACTATCCATCCATCTGGGAAAAAATTGAGTGAGACAATTGGCACAGCTTCTCGTTCCGTTAAATATTAATCCTTAAAATCTTCTCTCGGGAGTGATTTTAGTCACATGGTAGACTTTTCTTCTGCACCAACACTTGGTCAGAAACTTGACATATTATCCCTCTTCTTGACCGAATGTTAAATAATAATATACTCAAGAACTTTGAGGGGGTGACACTTGGCATGTGGTAGTTCAGACTGGCCTTCTGCACAAACTCTTTGCCATCTATCATTTTATAATCAACATAAGACAGTTTTTAGAGTGGCTTTGGCCACAGACTTGCGACATCTAGTACGATGTAAGTTTATACCAGACCAACTCTACAAGTTCACATCGGGGTGATACTTGGTCATGTGGTAGCTCAGGCTGGCCTTCTGCACGAACGCCTCGCCACAGACTTTGCACACCTTCCTTTTGTCCCCGGTATGAATACGCTCGTGATATATCAACGTCTTTTTTTCACCGAAAGCCTTCTCACAGAAACTACACTTAAAGTTTCTCTCTTTCTTATGTTTTCGGGCATGCCTATAAAAACCGTTTATGCAATACGTTTCATAGTCGCACATGGAACATTTGCGTAGGACACCCATACTGTGGAAACTTCGCATGTGCCCACGGAGGTGTTTCATCGTGATGTATTTATTCTGACACGCCTGGCACTCGACCCGGTCGTCTATGTTGTGCTTCTCTAACTTGTGTCGTACGAGGTTCCATTCTGTCTTAAATCCTGTGTTACATATCGTGCATAAGTAGTTATCAGTATTGTAATGTACTCTACGTAGATGTAATTTCAGTTGCGTCATTTTGTTGTAGGTGCGCTCGCAGATGTTGCATATAAATATATCGCCGTCTATCTTGTAATGTTCTGGTTTGTAATCGTATATTTTCTTCGTCGATGCAGTTTGTTCTTCGCCTGAACAAAGAAAAGGTTTCATTGAATACAGTTTCATGCAACTTTTTTCTATCCCTTACGAAGTTACGAGTTTGTGTTGTTATACTATTGATGATTAAACGAACTTACCTGTAAGTGAAGTTCTATCACAATTATGTGAATACATTTTATTCGAAAATAATAATAAACACAATCAGGTACACTTTCATTGTACTGGCAATTTCGCACTTTTATTTATTTTGTTTTTTAAAACTGACCACCCTGATGGACACGCTGTCCCAGCCTACGTCCGGGCCAAGCTTCATTCTTTAGAGAATATTTAACAAAATTTTCGTATTATACTCATGGGTTTTGGGTATGGGAGGGACCTTATATTATTATTTTCGAATAAAATGTATTCACATAATTGTGATAGAACTTCACTTACAGGTAAGTTCGTTTAATCATCAATTATATTTCATACATTTTATTCTTCAATAATAATAAACACAATCAGGTAGATGTTTAGAGATGAAAATTTTTGTTAAATTATGGACATTAACATATAGTAAATTGTTTCCTATTATAATAGGAAATAGGTCCTCTTTATACCACAGAAGTATTTAATTAACACAATCTTTTCGTTCAATTCCTGGATCAATAAACCAGTCACATTACAAATAGGTTTAATTTATATTTAGATAGATTATAATGATTAATGATTAGAGAGCAAAAGAGCTATTGCGACAGAAGCATCATCGCTCAATAAGAGGTTATAAAACTTAGGTAACGTCCGTAATGGTTGTTACCAGCAGACTGCTTTTCTGATGAGGTCAAGCAACAAACTACGTGCTCGCCGAGGAAGTGTTGCGTACTTGGTGCTGAGTACACTGAAACGCAGACCTCTCTCGTAAGAGATTATATTCCTCGGTAGACACGTTCTCACGGTGGTCTGCCTGCAGGCGACCTTATGAGGTCGCTTCAACATTATCAGGAGGTTGTCTATTATATATCTTGGTCTAAGATTTTGTAAACGACATATCGATTTGTTTTTCAAAGCTGTGGCAAATTTTTATACTTTCTCTTCAGTTTTGATTATGGTATAATTAAAACTGGTTCGCCCTGAGTAGTAGCTGGCGTTGTATAAACTCAATAATTCCCTTGAATTATATAAAAACAATAATACTAACTTTAACTAATGCTAATGTTTTCATTCTGTGCTGTATCTACTGCCTAAAGCTAAAAAAGTTACAAGATCAGCAAAGCAAAGTTACGGAATGAATAAACTCTTATTAAGGCCCATTGAGCAATGTGTTAGCATACTATATTGTGTGCTACTATGTGGTGTTTGATGTTAATTTATCTATTCATTTTCGCAATATAATATATATATATATATATATATTTTTTTTTTTTTTTATTTTTTTTATTTGACCCAAAATCATCAGCAGAAATTAAACTCAATGCCGAATGATAACAAGTAATCGTACCATATGCTACGTCGTTAACAAGTTGTTCTGTTGGAAATTACGAGGTTGACTTATAATGTACGGATTGTACGGATCTCAGTCGTTATTAAAGCAGTATTGCCACAAAACTTTGTAAATAACACAAAATTTTTGAAACATATAGATTATTAAAAATTCCAACAAAATGTCCTTTTTTTTTTTTTTTTTTTTAATGCCTTCAGAGAACTTCCTCCAGTAATTCCTATGAATTGTGGTTCTCTAGGGAAAGACCATATTTATTTATTTATCATCAATAAATGTACTATAAGAAATAAGTCTTTTGACACCTTATGTAAAAGAAGGAAATCCAAAGTTGTAGAGGTCCTTAGACGATGTATGTCTAAAGCATTGTCTATAATAGTATTTTTAAGCATTCTACCTCTAGAAGAATGTATAGAAGAGCAAAGGTAAACTTCGTGTTCCAAAATGTTCAGAATGCGTCTGTTTCTAAGACGTCTGGGTTCATATTGATTACATTTCGCATTATTGCAAGAAACGATAAATTCAATAACTGGATTGAACTCTTTGAATAACTTTGAAGTATATAATTTTACAGCGATAGCTTAATCCCATTAACTGGATGTAACTCTTGGTCAGCTTTTGATTATCTTTAATTTCCATATAAGAAACAATTAACCCAATCGTTTAAATGAGGATATTTGATATCCTCTATGCAACTGATGTAAATCATGTGTATCAAAATAGATGTATCGAAAAATATGGCCATCAACTCTGTAAAGAGGTATTTCGATTCATCTTAACGTTAATTATTACAAAAACAAAAATCCCTCTAATGAAAAGAATTAGTCTTCATCTAGACCGGGAAATCGTGTGAATCACTAGTTCAACCTTTTAGGTTTAAGGGAGTTAGATGACTTAAAAAATGTGTTGTAACCACTGGCCATCTGATAGGATAACCGATGATGGACGAACAGCTGCGTCTAAAGTCTAATTTTTCTTACGGGCTACATTTTTTGTTTCTACAGACGTTCTGTGTAACCCCATCCATACCTAATAGCTGGAGAAGTGGACTTTAGGACTTTTAATCGGAATTAAGCTTAACTCTTAGATGATACAACGAGTTAAGCGTATAAAATTTTTTACAGAATTTGAATTGTTACATAATTCACGTCATAGTTTGCGGTTGGGTAACGATACTGCCATATCGTCAGAAATTAAAATAAAATAAAACCAGGAAACTGAGCATGTTTTGAGGGTAGTAAATAACTTTAACACTCTAACACCTAACAAATCCTCATGAAAAAACCGCGGTAAGTATCTGAGATGAGTCACAACTTCTTTATGTATTTTACCAAGGATGAATCGGTACTTTAAAATAAGATTCTTCAGTTCATAGGCATAAAACCCTTTTTAAGTATTCGCTTGTAAGCTGTTCTATGAACTATCAATTTCAAAGGATTTTGAACTACAAATTCATTCAACGCCTTTAAATTTAGAATGTATCTTTTACCACGTAAGATTTTGAGGTTAGACACATCTTAACTATAATCGAACATGCAGTGACTCACTCCCACATTATCTCACCCAAAAAAGAAATGTCGATTGTCAAAGACATTTGTCGCTTTTTCTTTGTTGTGAACGTGTAAGACGGTACACTGTGTTAGTGTACGATTTTTAAAATGGTATTATGTAATAATAATTTTTTGGAGCTAGTTCCTTAATTTGTTCAATTCATTAAAATATTTTATTGAATGTACGTACATTTGTACACCTAGTGAAAGTCAAAAAATAGTCTTCACTTATTATAACTCCCGAAATTCTAGATCATGTTATAGATCGTGACGGATTCCTTGTCAGTGATATGTAACCAACAAACTTCAAAATGTTGAAGACAACTGGCATATAGGTACCTTAATGTCTAGCGTCGTCGCTGAACCTGGTCCTTGTTGTGGCTGATGCTGGAGACTCGCTGCCACGTCGCATCTTCCTCGCGGCTGATCGCCAATACTCAAGTGTGTCACGCCCCCCCCTGCGGGCCGAGCCGTAACGAGAGGGGGCCAGCTAGTTTCTCGAGAAACGAGATTGCGCTGTCCCAGCGGTGGGTGTCGATAGCAAAGTCGCCCGCCGCGCCCTGCTGGTTTCTTTATTTACAACACCTGACGATCAGTAACCATTGAAACTAGTATAATGCCCGAAACTATTTCTCCGAAAAAACATCTGGTCCCGTTCGTGAACTTTAATTACTTGTCATTTGTCGAAACAAAATGTCATTTGTCAATACTTAAGCTTCTTCTCAGTTCAGGACGCGTTGTGGTTTAAGATTTTTATTAGTTTCAGAAAGAATTTAACAATTCACTTCAATGAAACTTTCAGACTAATGGTACATTATACATAATATTGTTAACTTATTGAGTTTTGAGCTAATAGTTAAATTATCATCCCATTACACAATCTGAACATTAATTTTCGAAAGTAAGTAAAATTATTTTCCACCACAAAATCTAAACATTATTGTTGTAGGTACATAGTTAGAAAAGTTCGACGCGTTGGTACCCTCGTGGAATTAGTTTTTAAGTCGTGAAATAGTTATCACTGATAAAAGGCTATAACGTTTAACTGGCTATTCATAAGTCAGGCAAGTATATCAAATAAACTATTTGATTCTTTGCAATGAAGGTCGGCTAGAATTTTACAACTGTCGGGACTAACCATTAATATAGTTCTTGTGACTGAGCGCCGATAGCAATTCGGGATCAAAGTCCGGGAGGTCATGCGGAGCCACTTGTAGTGAAGCCGAGAACAGCGCCACACCGACATCGTCCCCCGTTGGTATCCGCAAAGTCCTTTGAGGTTTTTTTAAAATCCTTCGTGTTGACCCGCAGTCAACCTCCAGGAGCATTGACGCATCATGCTATGCTTTCGTGGTATCCTCAACGTGATACCCTCCAAGCTAGCTTAGAGATGCCTGGACTATTTCGCGCATCATGCTATACTTTCGTGATAACCTCAATGTGATACCCTCCAAGTTAGCTTAGAGATGCCTTAGGATTTCAATTTTTGGACACACTTTCGTCAGCATTGATATTTGAGTTGATGTGATATCTGGGAAAAAAGGTTAATTTTCACTTACCCTCTTTCCTCGGAGTCTGACGAAGATGAATGCACAATTATATGATTTGATTTGATTTTATTTTTGTTATAATAATAAATTTTACTAGCGTCTAAGCATTATCAGTATAGAAAATTAAGCAAGTTTTAACACTGAACACTTAATTTTTTTTTTTACTTTGAACCTAAATTAACAAAAACGAGACGTGTTTTTGTAGTCGAGTGCTCATTGCCGCGCACAATAAAAGAATGAAGCTTGGCCCGGACGTAGGCTGGGACAGCGTGTCCATCAGGGTGGTCAGTTTTAAAAAACAAAATAAATAAAAGTGCGAAATTGCCAGTACAATGAAAGTGTACCTGATTGTGTTTATTATTATTGAAGAATAAAATGTATGAAATATAATCAGGTGTCTATTGCGTATCTTTGGTAGTTGCAGAGATCTTCAATGGCTCGTATACATTGCTGCTTTGTTAAGTGAAACGAAAGTAAGATTTTGTGGTGAACCTTCAATGGATTAAAAAAGTATGTCAAATGAGCTCCTTAAAGGTCACTGAGTTACAGAATAAGGTAGTCCGCAACCACAAAGGAGTGCAAATCTAAGCGATTATAGGCTATATGCAAAAAATTTAGTTACAGGTGCAGTATTTGTCATATTAAGGCGAAATCAACGGCTCTGCCCGCGGAATTCAAAATTTTCGTGTTTTTTTTGCAATTTGTACGCTAGTTACACATTATAGGCTTATGGCAATCAATTTGCGGGAATGGCAGTATCATCTTTACATGTTTATATCAAAATCTTTGCATAAAAATGTCTATCCTAGGAAATGAGTTCGAGTTTCGAGTTTTAATTGAGTAACTTGCAAATCTCGGACTAGTTTCTTTAACTCAACACTTTCAAGCAGAGATTTTTAAATAAACACGTGAAGACGATACTGGAGCTCCCACAATTTGACTGCCATAAGCCTATTATGTCTTAATAGCTAAAAATAGCGAAAAACCACAAAAACTTTGAATTTCGAGGGCACACCCGTGGCATGCTCCTTAATATATATAACTATCAAGGCAACGCAATTTAACGTACCTAGATTACTTTTGTCCTTGACTCTTCTGCGCTAAATTGCATAGTTTTTGAAAAAAAAACAGAACTTCCCCCTCCCCCTCCCAAACCCGACGGTGTCGGGGTTGTAACTTTTCACCAAACAATATGTTCACTGTATAGAACAATCAGGCATTGCAATAATACTTTCACTTTGGATGTCTGGGTTTAAGTCAAATTGCACCGTACTATGTATGCAAGGTACTTCAATGTATGCAAAGTATTCAAGGAAACGTCAGATGTTCTATGCAAATTGAGTCTTCTAAGTTCAGTCGTACTGTTAAACTGGGAGTTAGGACCAACGTGAAAAATGCATGTAAAATTTTTAAACGACAAAAAAAAACTTCAATATTTTTTATTTTACTATATCTATCAATAATTTTATTATTAAGAATATGATATCTTGTTAGCATATAAAGATGGAATCGGAGTTTTGATATTGGCTACATGATACTTTGGATTATCCACCCTTCTGCATATCTTCTCTTTCACACTCGTACTTATGTTATATATTAATCCTCTTTCTTGGGGCTTATTCTTAACCGACTTCAAAACAGAAGGAGGTTCTCAATTCGTCGGAATCTGTTTTTTTTGGCCATACAGTAGATTAGCCTTCTACACAAACACTTGGTCGGAGACTTGACATAATTGATCCCTGTTCTTGACCCGAATATCACATTTATTTTGGGAGTGATACTTGGCCATGTGATATTTAATACCTTCCCTTCTACACAAATGCTTGGTCATTGACAGAGCTCAGTGTTTTTCCCCTGCGAAGTTTCCTCGGAGATTTTTTTTAGAATTGTTGCTAATTAAGTAAATCATATTAATATGCTTAATAATATAGCAAGGAACTAAACAGTTTCTACAGATTCTAAGAGTGTTTAATAATAGTTTCATAATAAGCGATCTAATATTGAGTAATGCTCCTTTAGATGTTATTTCGATTGTGAAACTTGGCCATGGTGATAATTTAGACTAGCCTATTTATTCTTGGGGGTGTTACTTGGCGATATTATGGTAGTTCAGACTAGCCTTTTCATACTTGTGGGTGATACTTGGCCATGTGGTAGTTCAGACTGGCCTTCTGCACGAACGCTTGGCCACACTCTTGGCACGCGTGCCGTCTGTCACCTGTGTGGATACGTTCGTGCAACATCATTGTCCTTTTCCTAACGAACGCCTTTGTGCAGAACCGACACTGGAAGTCCCGCTCCTTCTTGTGGATCTCCCTGTGCTTACACATTTTGGTCCCGCTGTGCGTTTCGAAGTCGCACGACGGACACTTGCGTATAGCTCCCAGTTTGTGGTACTCGTCCATGTGGTGCCGGAGTACCGGCGCCGTGAAGTATTTCCTCTTGCAAGCCTTGCATTCCAAGCGATCGTCCACATCGTGCGCCTCCAATTTGTGTCGTATCAGCATTGACTGTTTTTTGAACGCCGAGGGGCAATTCTGGCAAACGTACTTCAGCTGGACTTGGTTTTCGCCTAAGGAGAAGGGAAAGAAAGATCACTAGTTGTAGTAATGTTATTCAAGGTAAGGTAGATATAACAGCTAGCCATTTTTACAAGCTGTTAACGTACAATATATGTTTGTTTGGGTGGATCCAGCAACTCAATTTTGAAGCAGATATCTTTAACCGATAGAACTGTGATTTTGTACACACATTTAGTTTGGATGACAATGCATGATTAGCTATACTGCACATTAAATCCAATATGGCGGAACACCCAAGATGGCAGACAAGTTATTTTTAGTGTACTGCTATAATATGGGTATCAAATGAAAGGGTATTATGTATGCTGAAAAGAATACGGATTTTACGTAAAAAAAATTGTTTAAAAAAAATTATAATATAAAAATTATATATATAAATAAGTATGAGTAAGTAAGTCTTTCGTAGAAAGATGAGAAGGAGTCACAAGGTTGTGAAATTTCTGAGTGGTAAGCAGTGGTCGAATTGAACTTTTTCACGAACCGGAACGCTATGCCTTCACAGTACCTACTCATATTCAATTCTGAGGGTACAGATACATTTTTAGTAGTGCTCCTACCAAGAAGATCTCAATTATTTAAAAACCAGAGTTTGGAACGCTCTGAGAATAATTTTCACGAAACGGAACGCTGATTTCACGAACCGGAACGGTGATTTCACGAACCGGAACGCCGTTCCGGTGCGTTCCGGTCCAATTCGAGCACTGGTGGTAAGTAATAAGTTCTCGCTACAAGCCGTACATTTGCTGCCCACGCCGTGTTTCTCCAACTTGTGCCGTCTGAGTAAGTCATCATTCTTGAACGCCTCGTCACAAGTTTGACAGATGTACTTGGCGTAGTGTCGCCTACGCAGATGTCTCATCATGGACCTCTTTTTATTCAACATCACGCCGCACAGATTGCATATGAACAGTTCGCCATTGGTCCTGTAGTCTTCCGGTCTGTAGACATACTTGGTCTTCGGCGTGTCTTGCTTTTCGCCTGAAGTGAAAAAAATAGTATGTTTCATTACAAGTACGGAAAGGCTGTTATTGCAAAGAGTTCCGACAAATGTCTACCCGAGCCGAGGCGCAGCCGAAAGCGAGGGTTGACAGTCGGAACAAGTTGCAATGACGGTTCCGTACGTGTACTGAACGATTATTTTTAATACAGTTGCGAAAAAATGAAGCAATTTAATAAAATAATAAAAACACAATAAACTCAACTAACTTAACATTTTCTGAAAAACTATTTGCTTTTTTCTCCTCTCTCCACGCAATAAATTCGTCGTATGTAGATATGTAGCGACTTTTTGACTTTTCCGGTAAAATGTTCTCCGAAGCATTTTGTGCAACAAACAACTAAACTTGCAAAGAAAATTTCTGAAAAATGGCGCCAACCGTAGAATATAAGCAGTTTTTTTTTCTTCACCCATGATTTAAAAAAAAAAATAAAAAAAAAATTTGGTCATAGACTAAATAATATTCTGGTACGCAAAGGGAACTATGCCCATACAGCCAAGTCTTCAGTAGAATTTTTTTTATTGATATGAAATGAAAATGAAATTTAATGAGATGAAATGAAACCTAACCAAACTCATTCAATCAAATCTGATATTGAAACAAATTAGTAGCTTCTTTTTAGAAATATACGTATTTGCATGAATCATAAAAACTTCTATGATTTTTTTTAGTAAAAACTTCATGGTTGGTTTTTCTTTTTAATAGACATTATTTTGACAGTTGGGAAAGATAACGCACGAGTTCGGGAAAGGTAAAAAAAAAGCACGAGTATGTAATAGCCCACATCCCGAACGCTATACGTCCCTGCAATACGCCACTTTTTGAGCAACTGTATTAAAAAATATATTTTCAATACACTGTGCTGACGTACAGTCTACGTTATATCAACCAATCTATATAAATAAAAATGAATCACCGAAATGTACGTACCAAATTGGATACTTCTTTTTTATTGTTTTTGTTATTATCAGGACAAGGTTTGTTTAGCAGAAAAAAATGTCTAAAAAATGTATGTACTCGCATAACTTCCGATTGACTGCACCAAATTGGATAATACTTCTTTTTTTGTGTTCGTTACAAATAAATCTGGACAAGGCTTGCAAACAAAAGTAAAAAAAACCGGCCAAGTGCGAGTCGGACTCGCGCACCGAGGGTTCCATACCATAAAAGCAGTAAAACATTAAAAGAATCACTTTAGTTCATGAATTTACGAGTATAATTTACATGTAGGTACTTTTGTTGGCGAACCGCAAAGCTAACTTTGTTTTTGGCGGTTTATTGTTATTATCAAAAAAAGTATTAAAGTTAGAGAGTTGATTTTATTCTTCCTGTAAAATATACGTTAACTCCTATTAATCATAATTATTTCAGATTTTTCGATCGGTAAACTTCGGAGATAAGGGGGGGGAATGGTATTTTTTTCGACAGTTTGCTCAATAAATCAAAAAGTATCAAGCATAAAAATAAATAAAAATCAGTTTTAGAATACACAAGTAACGCCCTTTCATATGATACCCCACTCAATATTGTTATCTCATTTTGAAATTTTGTCGACCCAGTTTTCCCCCCTTTTTAAATAAAAATAAAAACATTTTTCAAATTTTTACAATTGTTATGACGTCGGGTCACTATTACCTATAACTATTCTAAATTTCAAGTCGATAGCTTGAATAGTTACTGAAATAATCGAGTGTGATAGACGGACGGACGGTCGGACGGACGGAGAAAGTCTCACTATAAGGGTTCCATTTTTACCATTTTGGTATGGAACCCTAAAAAAAAGGAAAGAAAATCGATAATAAGATTTATCTATATATTTTGAAATATTATTTATTATTAAAATATGGCGGTATGAAGTTCGCCAGGTTGCCTAGTTGATTATTAATTATATTATTATCTAATATCCAAAATTCTAAGAAGGATTCTTGGAACGATAGTGATATGCTTCCATATCCTCACGAGATATCTTAAAAATATTGTTTCATACTATGTACTAAAAATTGTATATTGAAACATTTTTGAAAAGCAAGTAGGTACAGAGTTTCTTGCCAGTTCTTCTCGGTGCAAAACTTGCTTTCCGAACCTGGCGGTAGAGTCTTGACATTTCATGAGTGCTTATATCTAAGCCTGTGTGAAATAAAGTATTTCATTTCATTTCATTTCTCGTGTCACAGTGTTTTTAGCAAAATCCTCCAAACTTGAGCAATTATTATAAAAGTGGAACTAAAATTACTTTTCAGACGGTACAGCACAGGTTGACAAAGCCGAAAGAAAATGGGTTATTTCCTCACAAAAATCCCTACAGAAAATCCTATTGTCACTATAGCTTGGCAACTTCATGCGGGGCCCTCCTGGGGGTGACAGACGGCCGGGGGACGCGGGTAACCCATAAAAGCAGAGTAGTGTCCCCTTCCCCGCCAGGCCGCCCGCTAACCGCTGACATCTAAGTTCCTTGCCTCCCCCACCGTCTGTCACCCCGCCCAGTCCAGCTTCGTGCCCAGTCCCGCACGAAGTTCCCAAGCTATAGTTACAACTCTTAGAAGTCGTTTATTGATTCCACATAATATACATATACAAGCGTGCCATCACCATTATTATTTGATACAAAACTCGTCAGCGCGACCTAACTAGACGCAGCGCCATCTATGGAGCAGTGGGTGACAAAACTCGTCAGCGCGACCTAACTAGACGCAGCGCCATCTATGGAGCAGTGGGTGAACTGTCGTTCCAATTTTCCAACAGTGTTGTCAGTTTTCACTCACGCATTCTTTTTTTGTGTATATTCGGCAGATCTAAGTAAACAATTTTTAGTGAGATATAAATAATGTATATGGCAATACAACGTTCCCCGGAAAGGTAATTTACAGTTTCTAACTCGAGAGATTAACTTGGCAAAAACGTCAATATACAAATTTTGCTCTCCTGATGACATAACAGTTTTACAGAACAGTAATCTAACGTAGCAGATAGAAAGTAAGTTTGTGAGAAAGTCGCCTTACTGTTTCAAGTTGCCTTGAGCACGATGATTTTCTTTTCCGCAAACTTTCAACGTATGCTAATTCACCAACTCTTCATGTCTCTACACGTAATTATTATGAAAAATAGTGTATAAGCTATGTAGCATAATTAAATTAATTATGCTACTATAATATCAAAAGTATACATCAATTCAGGTCATAATCAAAATGAGAGTAAAGTACAGACAAACAAACAATTCAAATTTGTTTATTCAGGTAACTTATTCTACATTTACACGTAGGTACAATAAAATCAGGCTCGTTACAGTTTTCTGTTTACATCGCTTTACAACTCCGACAAAAGACAATAATAAATAAATAGAGAATTTCAATTGGACTAGGTATACATAAAAGTGCGGCAAAAAATACTTTGTCCAAATTGGCAAATCTGAGCCGTCGCTACACAATTTTTCACGCACACTAGCATCAGTGAATCAATCAAATTTCAAATTGACACACTCACACTACAAGAAAAAGTTGCCGCACTCACGGAGCTGTCGTTCTTACGAAGGGCTCTATCTAGTCGGAGCGCGAGCGACGACCTATTATAAATCTATGGGATTATAGTTTCCTTCCGGGCTATGGTTGCCGGCCTCAAATTAAAAAAAATGGCAGCAATAGAGTTGCAATCATTAAATTATATTATGTAGTGAAAGTAGCTGAAATGAAATTCTAGTATCTGAATAAATTGTATAATTGTATAAATAAATATATTAAATTATATAAAATAAACACTTTATATTTGAAACAAATTTAAACTTAGTCAAGTTAGATATAATAGTGCTTATTCTGTTCGCAAAACCTATGAACCGAACTAATTTGACACATCTAAAAACATAGGTATAGGGGTTATAGGACATCATTGTGTGCCATTGCCTCTGTGATGTCCACACTCCACTATTTTTGACGCGTCAAATCAGCTTAAAGATTTGGCACAGCAGAATTGGCACCAGTATCTAATAAATTTAAAAAGAGGCAAATTTTAAAATAAAAAACTGCCGTAAAACTATTAAGGACATCCCTTTACGAAAACCAGGGTAAACAGTACGGTTAACAACTCAATACTTGGCCAATAACCAAAAATTTTCGCCAGTTGTGAGGCAATAGGGAAATTGCCCTCCAAGGTGTTATGCCTGTGGACCGCTGGTAGTCCGGTTTTATACAACACTCTCGAAAATTTCAGTCAATGTGTGCTAATTATTGCGCTGGTTAAGAGATCTACTGGCATCAATCGAGGACCGCTACAAGCTGAATCTAGAAATTCACTTCCGGGTGATGCTTGGCCATGTGGTAGTTCAAGCTGGCCTTCTGCACAAACCTTTGGCCACAAACTTGGCACACCTTCCTCTTTTCACCAGTGTGTATACGCTCGTGCTGTGGCAAATTCTTCTTGCTGAAAGCCTTCTTGCAGAACCTGCACTGATGCTCCTTCAGCTTCTTATGTGTGAGCACGTGCGCTTTGAAATTCATAGACGAATAGCTTTCATATTCGCATATGTGGCATTTGCGTAGGGGCCCTAGTTTGTGATAAGCATCCATGTGGAGCAGGAGTCCTGCTTTGGTAACGAATTTCTTTCTACAAGCCTTGCATTCGATTAGTTCGTCTACGCCGTGAACTTGTAGCTTGTGCAGTTTTAGTGCAGTTTTCGTTGTCAAGGCTTCGGTACAGAGCGGACAACGCAAGTCGTAATGTCCTTGTCGTAGATGGTCGATCATTCTATGGCGATTGGAGTACTTTTTCCTGTCGCAGAGATTACATACATAAAGGTCTCCGTCCTTCCTGTAATCTTCAGGATTGTAGACGTGACTGCGCCTCTTCAGTATCTGTTCTCCGCCTGAAGATAAAACAAATCGATATACTTTATCTTGCACTAACTCTTGGTTTCAGCGCGAATCGTGTTCATTTATACATCCGGCGTGGCTTTTAAAAAGCACAGAGAGAATAATTATTATTTGTTTCTTTCACTATCGTACCTATATAGGTTTTGGATAAAAAAGTTAAAAAATAGTCCAATAGTTTGCGGTAACGAAGTAGTTAAAGTGTTTAGGGGAAAGGCTCGATTTTAAAAAGCATACATATTTTTATGTGCTGGGTCCTAATCCTTGAGGATTAGAGTACAACATCTGACGACCCTTGCTGAGACTTTATTCTATACTTCCAGTATCCATTTCCCTAGTCTCTTTTCAAAAATTCAAAATTCAAAATATCTTTATTTCACATAGGCCTAATATACAGGCGCTTGTAAAAGGTCCTTATGATATTTGTCACATTTGTATGGCGATAACTCCAAGTCGACTTAAAACTAAGTTTAATTGGCCTATGTCAAAAAAAACGTTTAAATAGATTTTTTTGCGCTTTTCAGGTCTAGTAAAGCAGTATGTCAATATAGATCAGCTTCGCAAGACGTCCCGATTTTGGCGAGACGTCCCGATATTTAAATCAAGTGTTTTTATGTGTGTGAGAGAATTTCGCTTTCTTTTTCACTCAAAAAGTTTCAAAATCCAAACTAGGTAGAAAATACTGGCAACGCATATAATATTAAAGAATGCATTCATGCTCCAATTTAATTTATCTAAAACGTTCTAACAGAAAGTCTATTACGCCCTATTAACACTTTCAAAGAGTTTTGTATTTGAAAGTGTTAAATATGAACTTCAATTTGGGAGGTTACAAGCAAAATGCGAGTATTTCAACATAACATAAAACAATTCTAATTTATTTCATTTGAGAAATAAGGCGCGTTACAATTTTTAGTTTGCATCGCTTCACAACTTCAACAAAAAACAATGAATAAAATCTTTCCATTAGATTCCCTTTTCCATCGTTTCCGAAGAATTGACACAACAGCCTTCTAACTTGGCCAGAACAGGGCGATACTTGGCTAACTCAACTTCTGCACGACCGCTTGGCCACAGACTCGGAAAAGCTAAAGCGCAGGCGTCACCTGTTTCTCACCTGGCGTTGCCTGTTCAAATGGCACTAAGGAATTTTCCCTCTAGGCAAGAGTTATACCTGGGGAGCACTTGTGGTTCAAGCATCTGGCATCAATTGTATTTATAGAACACTCATTTAATCGTAATAGGTGCCCTGAAGGATTAGTTACGCCGTCTACGGGCGATCGATGGACAGACTTGGCCAAACTCTACTAAAGACCTAAGACTAAGAATTAGAAGTTCACTCCAGAGCGATAGTCCAGACTCGCTACTTTTGCAAGTACGTTTGGCCACTGACTTGGCGCACAGTTTGCAAGTATCAGCTAAATCTAGAAATTCACTTCCGGGTGATGCTTGGCCATGTGGTAGTTCAAGCTGGCCTTCTGCACAAACCTTTGGCCACAAACTTGGCACTCCTTCCTCTTGTCACCCGTGTGAATACGCTCGTGTTGCGTCAAGTTCTTCCTGCTGAAAGCCTTGTTGCAGAACCTGCACAGATGGTCCTTCAGCTTCTTATGCGTAGCCATGTGCCTTTTCAAGTTATTCGCCGAATAAGTTTCGTATTCGCAGACGGAGCATTTGCATACAACCCCTAGTTTGTGATAAACGTCTATATGGAGAAGGAGACCTGTTTTAGTGATGAATTTCTTTTTGCAGGCATTGCACTCGATTCGCTCGTCTATGCCGTGTACTTCGACTTTGTGAAGTTTTAACGCCGTTTTTGTTTTCAACTGTTCGCCACAGAGCGTGCAACACAAGTTGTAATGTCCTAGACGTAGATGCTCTTTCAGTCTACGCCGGAGAGAGTATTTCCGTTCACAGAGGTTACATACATGTAAGTCTCCGTCCTTCCTGTAATCTTCGGGATTGTAGACGTGCTTGCGGTTCTTCACTACTTGTTCTCCGCCTGAAGATAAAACAAATCGATATACTTTCTCTTGCACTAATTCTTGGTTTCGACTAACTTAACTCTTGGATAACTTTACAAATTTAACAAACGATTAAATTATTTATAATTTATTTTGAACGTTTTAAAGATGATTGGAGCACTAAGTACGAGTAGCACTGATTGTCAGCCACACAATGAAAATACCTAATATTAGAAACACGAACTGTATGCCCGCAACCATAGATCACCAAGATACGTTACGTTCATAGAAAATTGCGTTTTAAATCTGTGCCGAACTGCCACTCACTGATAAATAGAACAAAAGATACGAAACAGCAAGCAAACGAAAGAGACAACAATAATGCTTACGTTCGACGCAGACTAACTACGAAACTTACAATTGTAGGATTTTTGAGTCTTCACAACGCGCGCGCTTGTCACATATCTGCTCCTCTTTATATAATATATCATTGCCCGCAACAAAATTACGTCCATCGTGAACACTTCATTCAGGTTGCGAAAGGTAAACAACAACTCTTGGTTTTAGCGCAAATCGTATTTATTTCGATGTGCAGTGTATACCGAGGCTTTTTAAAAGCACAGTTCCCTGTGTGTAAAAATTATTCCCATAATTTTTTACAAATCTTATTTTTTTGGATAAAAAGTTGTCAAATAGCTTGTTCCACTCTACAGGCAATTGTTCCAATTCAAATGTCCGCTATTCACAAGTTATCAAATCCAGAATTATGTCAAAGTTATGTATTACATGGGTCGATCAACTTTTATTGGTCCGACGGTACACGCATCATGTCCCTGAACGATAATTAATAAATATTAAATCATAAAGAGTTAAATTGGTTTTAATTATATTCCTTTTAATATTTACTAGCATTATTGTGAACAATATTTTACTTGTTTTATTAATTTGTGCGTAGTTTCATGGTTGTCCAAGAGATTAAATGCAATTTTCTAGTACTATCACATTTGTCCCCAAGCCACAATGCATTAACAAACTTCGCATCACGAAAAACATACTATCACGACCATAAATACCTAATACACTTCTTGTGTATTGTCAATATTTATGAAACAAGAAGTGTATTAGGTATTTGTGGTCGTGATAGTATGTTTTTCGTGATGCGAAGTTTGTTAATGCATTGTGATTTCGGGACAAATGTGATGGTACTGGAAAATTGCATTTAGTTTCTTGGACAACCATGAAACTACGCACAAATTAATAAAACAAGTAAAATATTGTTCACAATAATGCTAGTAAATATTAAAAGGAATATAATTAAAACCAATTTAACTCTTTATGATTTAATATTTATTAATTATCGTTCAGGGACATGATGCGTGTACCGTCGGACCAATAAAAGTTGATCGACCCACATACTCGTATTATGTTAATTTTGGGATATAAGAAGAAGGTTTTTATTGTCTAATGTATAAAAAGGATTCCATAGAAAGTTATTTATACATTGCACGTTTTTATTGTCTCCATAATATAATTATAATAAAGCAGACCTATGGTGCAGTTTACGAAAAAAACCCATAGAAAATCTTTTATGAAAATGTGTTAAATAAGTGAATGTGTTAAATGTCAATGTGATTGTGTTAAATATGTATGAACTTCAATGTAGAATTTTTAGCTTAGTTTGCCAATGATATTGGCTGCATCTCCGCGTTAAACAGCTAGGCTAATGCGTTTCGCAAAAATTGAGCCAGCCCTTCTGTCACCAGAAGTGCTTATTAACTGCGGGAAATGTATTATTATTATCTAGAGATATATCAATTCGACCAATTCAATGGTCAAGTACAACCAATTAAATGGTCCAGTTTCTTAAAGGTTAGAAAGTACTGCCACTCAGTAGTTAATAACTAATGAGTAACTAATTCAACTTATAAATGGATCACTATAGTTAGTAATTAGCCAATTTAAGAAAAACTTTCAAATAGAAAGTTCTATCGTTTTCTAAAGGCCTACGTATAATAAATTCAAGGAGGCAAACATACGTAAACACGTAAATCATTTCAATCTGGTAGAAATTGACGAATTTATTGGTCCAAAGTTAAGTATTATGTATTGGCCAAGTTAAGGCGAAATAAACGACTCTGCCTGCGAAATTCAAAATTTTCATGGTTTTTTGCAATTTCTTCGCTAATTACACATCAGAGGTTTATGGCAGTCAATTTGCGAGAATGGCAGTATCATCTTTACATAATTATATCAAAATCTTTGCATAAAAATGTGTATCTTAGGAAATTAGTCCGAGTTAGACGTGCGCGCCGCGCTACTGTTACTCAGCGGCGGCGCGCCGACCTGTCGGGGTCGGCGTGGTGGCGCCGCGCCGGCGTGGGTATTTTTTTTTAATAAAAAAATTCAAGCAGCTATCCAGCAATAGGTTAGGTACCTAGTTTAGTATTATGAGTTACTAAATTAAAGAAAAATAATTGCGTATGACCGAATGAAAACTTTTATTAGGTATTTATTTATTTATTTATTTATTTATTTATTTATTTTATGGGCACCAACAGTTATAATATAGTAAAAATACATGCAAAATAGAGATACAGAGAAATGCAAATTAAATAACAAGTATACTATAAAAACCAATTATAGGTAGCCACATCTTGCATAAGTAATGTACCTTACAAAATTTATATTTCATAATGTTACAATGGTTGATTATCAGAATCAGAATATACACTGATATTTAACAAAAGTTATATGGATCTTACTACAAATATTACTAAATAATAATTAAACAGATAAACTACAAACAGAGAAAAACTAAACAAGAAAATAAAATTTAGTATTAATACAATAACAATTAAGAAAAGTTAGCAATATTTTTCTAGGAGGTATTTTTTTATCTTGTTCTTAAAAGTGAGAAGTGAATCTTTCCAGATATCAATATCTACTTGTTTTGTGATATTATTGTAAGTTTTTACAATTCTATTCAACGGAGCCGAGGCTCCTAAGTTGGTTTTAATAAGACTGACTCTAAATGGTACGAAATTTAATAACCTACTTACTTTACTATAGGTACTTCTAACTACTAAACTGTGTGTGTTCTTTACACGACTCGTAGTTTTTGTGAATAAAAATAATTTTATTCACGCGTCCTGGATTTAGTCTTGATCTTTTTGCAGTTACAGTTAGCCCTGCAATGGAAAAAACTCGTTCGCTAGGTGTACTGGTTGCTGGAATTGCTAGCATAGCCCTTGCAAGTTCGCCTAAAAGGGGAAAGGCTTCTTTTTTTTCCCTCCAATACTGTAAAATGTCTTCATTCATGACATCGTTTGGAGTAGCAGCTGTCAAGTACCTCCAGCATTCTTGGTCAGCTTCACTACATTCAATATTCATCATATTAGAGTTGGATGTGGTGCTGCTACTATGCTTACGTGACAACTTTGCCAATAATGAATCATTGGCTGAGCTAGAACTAGCATTAGCAGCAGGAACCATGGTTGCAGATACTCTTGAAACGTCAATATACTTTTTTATGTACTCAGTGAGAAATGCAGCACGTGTACTATTTTTTTTTTCCAAGTAAGTATCTATTTGATTCAGGCTTATAAACCGAGGATCCAACAGCGCCGCAACTACAATTTTGTCAGTGATTGGGAATCTTTTTTCTAAGTTTACCAGCATTTTGTTTTTGAGCTGAAGCATTATAAGCGTTTCTTCATCTGTCAGTGAGTTAAGTATATCCCTGATTTCCAAATTAAATACCAGAGCTAAATTCAGTGAAGCTGTCTTCTGTGTTGCTAACATTTCTACGACTTCACGGAATTTACGTAGAAATCTAACAAGATCTTCTAATAGGTTCCACTCCTGTTGACAAATTTTTAAATCACTCTTTCCTATCTCTGACAGCATGTTATTAACTGGTTCTCTGTTACAAAAATGTGCCAGACTTTCCAGCATAGCTAGCACGCTATGCCAACGAGTTGGTGAAGAAGTTTTGATAGTCGGCACATGATTTATGTTACCGAATTCATCGCTGATGGTTTGCGATTCGGAAACCAAGTATGGCTCTGGCTCCTCATTAACAATTGGGTGATTTTCATCAATTTCTAAATGGTTTGATACTTCTTCCATAGACTGTAAAAGTTTTAGTTGTTCTTTTTTTGCAGAACGTTCCAACTCGGGTAAACGATAGCGAACCGTCTTGACTATCTTTTTGCATTTTTTGACCAATGATGACAATTCGGGTACACTGTCAATTCCATCTACAGTCACCAGGTTATGTAAACCATGGCCTAAGCACAAATGAGAGTCTAGAGCCGCAAGCCGAATCGCTCGTTGGACATTTGATCCAGCGTCAGTCACAGGGTGGAGTTCTATTTCTTGAAGTCCAAAGCACTCTTTTGCGTCGTTCAATATCTCATTTATTTTTTCTCCGGATTTTTTGCCCTCGATGAGCTTAGTGCACAAAGTAAAATACTTGAGCTTCAAATCTGTAACAGAATCATTATTATGTAAAAATATTTAAGAAAAACAGTATCTACCTAGATACGGTTTTCTTTAAATATTGACACATTTCATTAATAACACGTCTCGATCGTTTGATCTTGAATGTGCTCAATATTAATTAATAGTGAAAGAGGCAAGCTAAATAGTGTATAGATAGAAAATTAAATCAAAACCTAAGGAAGAATTATAAGTTACTTATTACTTAACTTACCAGCTGTTAAGTAGTGAAATGTAAATGTGATGTAGTTCAGGTGTCGATATTGATCAGACCATAGATCAAATGTGATAGCTGCATGTCGAGGCGCATCTGTTCGTATTTGAGATTTGACATCATTCAGCATGCTTTCATAAACGTCATCAAGAGCAGTGCGAGACACCGTGTCTCTAGAAGGCATGTCTTCATCGGATTCAATTATGTCATATTTCTAAAATGATAAATTATAACTTGATATAACAAACAAAATCGCGTAGTTGTCTTTACCCAATCGAGATTCGACTTGGCCCGGGGCACTACTTTGCCACTTATACTTCGAGGGTAAGTAACAGGTGAATAATTTAAAAGTAAACTTACTTGAAAAAAATCCTTCATAGCTTGATCAGATATCGAATCGAACGGCATCAGAGACTTACAAAACCAGAGAACCATATCTCGAGCAAGTAACCATGCATTTGTCTTTTTGGTCTTTGATGTACTACTTGTAGTTGCCTTTGGCCGCGGTTGTAAGTTGAAAAACTGTGTGATATTTTTTGAAGCTATTTTAGAGTTATCCTCTCGAATATTATGAGAATCTCGCAAATGTCTGCTTAGATTTCCTGTGCTCACAGTTTTGGCGTATGATCTTATTTTAGCCCTGGAAAACAACATAGATAATATATGCAAAACCATATGCAAAATTTACACTTTGATTGAACCAAGCTCATTCACCTCACCGCTTCACCAGTCAAGCCGTAAACATCTTTAAATTAGAAAACATTTAATGCTCAATACCTCACCGCATTACACACGCATTACCTACATTATGTACATTAGGTTAGGTATGTACACACTTTAAACCAAGCTCATCACCACACCACACCCACCAAAGCTCATCACCACACCACACCCACCAGTCAAGCTTAGCTTAGTAGATACTGAACAACTTATTAGTATGCTTATTGTAGCTAAATATTTGAACACACTAACATTATGTTTATTGAATTTTACCTATTATTTCCTGGATGATAATTCCGTTTGTTCTCATCTTATGATGACGACATCATATCCTACATAGATAAATTAGGTAATAGTACATTATTGTCGAAAATAAACTGAACAAAATGCTACTTTAAATAAAGGTAATGTACTTACAATCCAAATGATATTTCATCATTTTCTTCTTGAACAGAAGATAAGCACGCGTTACAGAATACTTGATCAGTAGCCACTTTTTTCTTTCGATTATTCTCCTCGAAAATCAAATCTCCAAAATGCCGCCAGCAAAAACTTGATTTTATTTTGGCATCGTATAAAACTGATATCGAAAATTGTTTCACTTTTGTTTTACTAAATGTAGCTAAAGCTGAAGCCATCGTTAATGTGCACTATACGAGTATTCAAGGATAAAATGGCGAATGGCGCGGGGACGGCGACGAGCTACCGATTACCGAATGACAATTGACAACACGGTGAGAAAAAAGCGCGCCTTTACCCTCCCCGCGCCCCGCTCTTCCCCGCCAGCCACACGTTCGTGAACGCTCGAAATTTATCGCGCTTCGGCGATCTTCGGCGCGCCGAGAGAATATCTCGGCGGCGGCGGCGCGTTCCGAAGTCGGCGCGGCGCGGCGGCGCCGGCGCGGCGCGCACGTCTAGTCCGAGTATCGAGTTTTATGTAACTCGCAAATCTCGGACTAATTTCTAATAAACACAAACATGCTGAGTGAGTGCTCTCAGCATGCTGTAGTGTGCGATTGTGTGACAGAGGCGTTCTCATGTGCAAATTTAGTTTAAGAGTAAATGATACCTCGCTATATCACCATATACACTCGGCGTCAAAAAAATCGCACCTTTCAAAAAATCTACTTCAAACAACTTTAGACCTTATTTGACATCAATAATGAGGGTCATGTTGCATATCATTTGAAAGGTGATGAAATGGAGTGTACAAAAACAATTCAATTGATTATTTTTCTTTTACTGGAAGAGCACAAAAAAAGAAGAAGAAAACACTTACAATTTTGCTCCTTAAACAGCCGCTAGTTGCGCTACCTTTTGCAGGTATAAAAGGGTCAATACAGGTTCAATCGGGATCATTCGCTATCCAACCGTTGAAGTGGACACACGAGAAGCTCATTCCCAAGAAAAATACCCTTGAAGATGGATACCACTGTCGATGAGGCCGCCCAAGTGATTGCACTACTGCAATCAGGCATGCGGCAGTGTGATGTCGCTCGGCAACTCAACTTGAGCCGTTTTTCGGTTCGAAGAGTGTACCAGCGTTTCCTGGAGACCGGTGGCTACGTCCGAAGACATGGGTCTGGTAGACGTCGCTGCACCTCGGAGAGAGACGACCGATTCATCGTATCGACATCTTTGAGAAATCGCTTCTTAAATGCTGTTGAGTTGCGACAGCAGCTCCAGACAGCTAACAGAAGAACCGTGAGTGTGTCTACGGTTAGACGAAGGCTGGGGGAGAGGAAAATAGCGGCGCGAAGAACTGCTACGGGTCCAAAATTGACCGCAGAGCATCGGCGAGCCCGCTTGCAATTCGCTCGCGAACACGTCAATTGGACCCTCGAACAATGGAAAGCTGTTCTCTTCTCAGACGAGACGAGAGTGTGCCTTTTCTGCAACGACAGACGCAAAAGAGTGTACAGAAGACAGGGTGAACGTTTCGCCCAAGCCTGCATCCAGGAGACGGTGGAATATGGAGGCGGTTCTTGTATGTTCTGGGGCGGCATGTCTGCCGACGGCAAAACCGACCTTGTTTGCGTCTCCCGGGCTCGAGGTGCTCGCGGGCAAGGGTCGCTGACTGCTCACCGGTACATCACAGAGATCCTGGAAGACCATGTGGTCCCCTATGCCAGTTTTGTTGGCGAGGGGTTCACGTTGATGCATGACAACGCTCGCGCTCACACTGCAATTATTGTGCGCGACTACCTTCAAGATGTTGGGATCTCTGCCATGCAGTGGCCAGCGAGAAGTCCAGACCTGAACCCGATTGAGCACCTATGGGACCATTTAAAACGCAAGGTTCGGTCTCGTGATCCCGCTCCTACGACTCTCCAGGAACTCAAAGATGCCGTTATTGAGGAATGGGACACTATCCCTCAAGAAGAAATTTTAAAATTGGTAAGATCCATGAGGGATCGTATGGAAGCCGTCATCAGGGCAAGGGGGGGTAGCACTAGATTTTAGATTAGTTTTAAGATCATTTTTGTATTCTTTTTTGTGTAATTAATCTGTTTTAAATTAAGGCTTAATTAAGGATTTTTACTGTTTTATATACTTGTTTTTTTTGTGCTTTTCCAATAAAAGAAAAATAATAAATTGAATTGTTTTTGTGCTCTCCATTTCATCACCTTTCAAATGATATCCAACATGACCGTCATTATTGATGTCAAATAAGGTTTAAAGTTGTTTGAAGTAGATTTATTGAAAGGTGCGATTTTTTTGACGCCGAGTGTATATTATGTCGCTGTGTGTGTAAGATGACAACGTGTCGCACACAAGACAAAAACGTGGTCGTTTTTGGAGGTTTAGGGCTCATCTAGCGATTTAAATCTTTGTTCAATTAGCATAACTTCAATAGAAATATAATTAAATGGATCAATGAATGGTCCAATTTAACAAAACGTTCTAATTTTAGACACCTAAATAATAAAGCGCATTTTGACATCTTAGGTATAAAAGTTATGACACACGTTCACGTAGGTCACAAAGGTGACACAAGTAGTTCATTTTCAAAATATTATGATAAAATCGACCAATTCAATGGTCAAGTTTAAAAGGCTTATGATAAAATCGACAAAACCAATGGTTAAGCTCAAAGGCTTATCATAAAATCGACCAATTCAATGGTCAAGTTTAAAATGCTTATGATAAAATCGACCAATTCAATGGTCAAGTTTAAAAGGCTTATGATAAAATCGACAAAACCAATGGTTAAGCTCAAAGGCTTATCATAAAATCGACCAATTCAATGATCAAGTTCAAAGGCTACATTAACAAATAAGTATTCCAATAAAGCAGTATAGTTAGGTGGTTCAATTGTTTTATTAATTTTAATGTAAAACAGTCAAATTTAATGGTTCAGTTTATAACAAACATTCAAATAGAAGGTTCGTTTAATCGATTCAATTTTAGACAACTATAATGAAGCGCCTTTTGACGTCTTAGGTATAAAAGTTATGACACGTTCACGTAGGTCACAAAGGTGACACAAGTAGTTCATTTGCAAAATGTTATGATAAAATAGACCAATTCAATGGTCACGTTCAAAAGGCTTATGATAAAATCGACAAATTCAATGGTCAAGTTTAAAAGGCTTATGATAAAATCGACCAACTCAATGGTCAAGTTCAAAGGCTTATTATAAAATCGACCAATTTAATGGTCAAGTTTAAAAGGCTTATGATAAAATCGACAAATCCAATGGTCAAGTTTAAAAGGCTTATGATAAAATCGACCAATTTAATGTTCAAGTTTAAAAAGTTTATGATAAAATCGACAAATCTAATGGTCAAGTTTAAAAGGCTTATGATAAAATCGACAAATTCAATGGTCAAGTTCAAAGGCTTATTATAAAATCGACCAATTTAATGGTCAAGTTTAAAAGGCTTATGATAAAATCGACCAATTCAATGGTCAAGTTTAAAAGGCTTATGATAAAATCGACCAATTCAATGGTCAAGTTTAAAAGGCTTATGATAAAATCGACAAATCCAATGGTCAAGCTCAAAGGCTTATCATAAAATCTACCAATTCAATGGTCAAGTTCAAAGGCTTATTACAAAATCGACCAATTCAATGGCCAAGTTAAAAAAGCTACATTAACAAGTAAGTAGTCCAATAAAGCAGTATAGTTAGGTGGCTCAATTGTTTTATTAATTTCAATGTAAAACAATCAAATTTAATGGTTCAATTTATTACAAACATTCAAATAGAAGGTTCGTTTGATTGTAATAAAATCGTCCGCATATTTAAAGGCCTATTAAACAGTACATTCAAATACAGAAGCATAGCGTCGGTCCCATCGTTGTCTGCTCTTCGTGCTATAAAGTATACACCTTACAACTACAAAAGATCTAAGGCTAAACACAAACAAATTATATGCAGGTATACAGAAAAAAATGTGACGTCACATACAAAATATTATTTTTATTTATTTCATACGAATCCGTTAAAGAGTAAGTACTCTTGACTGAGGCATGTCACGTTATCATCGATCACAGGTAGTCGTTAACACGGACCGATTTCAGACGGCTACCGCGCGCCGGCTAGGTTGCACGCGTTTGTTCTTGTACGGTCTATTTCCCCGCTGTTTGCGCCTAGTACGTCGAAACTCGAAAGCGATAAAGTTATGCGATAGAAAGAGAGCACAACTTTAGGTGCTTAGCGAAGGCGGTTATTGCGAACTGAATTGCACTTTTTTGTGTCAGCGCTAGGGTCGCTATTTCTTTAAATCATCTTGCGGAGTGAACCTCCCCTACCTACCGTTAGGTACTATTATTGTATTCCGTGACCGAGGTGTGGCTTAGTTGCGACTACGCAAGCCAAAGGAATATCAGCCGACTTCAATAAAGGAGGAAGCTCTCAATTCGACTTTGTATTTTTGTTTGTTACCTCAGAACTTTCGACCGTAAACCGATTTTTATAATTATTTTTTATTTATGCTGCTTCCCGTGTGGTCCTAATTCAATTTACTCCAGTTCTGCCAGTTGCATCTATGAGAAAACCGTATAAGTTTTAAATTTCCATTAAGATGTGCCAATTTGCTTTGTTCCCATTGATTTACTAACAGACAAGGCACCATTCATGTAATATTTATTTGACGACCGAATGGCGCAACGGTAGAAGTCCGGCACTCTGCGTCGGAGGTCGTGGGTTCGATTCCCACAAATGGAAAACATTTTTGTGATGAGCGTGAATGTTTTTCAGTGTCTGGGTATTTTTCCATATATTACTAGCTGACCCGGCAAACGATGTTTTGCCATCAGGGATATAAAAATGGCTGATATTTCTGCTCTCAGGGCTACCAAACATACACGGACAATTTCATGACAATCGGTCGAGCCGTTTCGGAGTACGAGAATTTTATATATCAGAAATAGTTATTACAATCAGTTATATTGCGATGTGTGTAATGTTCTGATATATATTTTTTTATCTAGCAAGGATTTTGTTTTATCAGATCCTGACTCCAATTCCAGAGTGTTTCGCAGTTTTACGGTTCACCTATTGCGTAATCTTTAAACCCTTGATTTAATCCTTGATAGAGAAATAGAGAACATACGAATGAACTTATTTGATCTCTACCAAAAATTATAAACCAATTTTGATGAAACTTACACAACTATTCAAACTATTTGACATTCAAACTACTATTCGCCTGGTCAAGAGTACTTACATCCTATAATATTTCGAACCTGAAAATATTATTATTTGACGTGTACCTCACACTAAAAAAAATTATACATTATCCAACATAAAAGAGATTGTCGGATGCATTTTATTATAGCTATAACAATGCCCCAATGGCCTAGTGCTTAGCATGTACGCCTGTGAACCACGAGGACCAGAGTTCGATACCTGAGTTGGGTGAGATATAGGCTTCTTTTCTAAGGAAGTTCTCAGAACAAGCCCTGAATTACCAGACGGTCTGTACTCTGTAGTTTCACGGGTCATTCATTTCCGCGATTCGGTGAGCACGTTATGCCGTTTACCTTACATGGGAGAAATATGAGAGTACATATACGTCAACTGATGATAACTGGTAAGACTTGCAGAATCCGTCCGCCCCATTACTATATATCTCGCGAAAAGTTTGCAACAGGCGTAACTCTCGAATCATTGCTGTCATACGTCACCTTGACAGGAGTAGTTCCCGCCATTGTTTTTGTCAAACGACACTTTGACAGTAATAAACTCTCATGACCGGTGTTGTCAATCGTCACTTTGACAGAAGTAACTTCGTTGCTGTCAATGTGGCGACCATTGCTGTTAAACGTCACTTTGACAGGAGTAGATTCTCACCATCGTTACTGTCAAACGTCACTTTGACAGGAGTAGATACTCGCGATCGTTGCTGTCAAACGTCATTTTGACAGGCGTAAAACACGTGATCGCTGCGTCACTTTGGACAGTCGCAAATATCACGAACAGTGTTGTAAAACGTCGCTGAAAGGAGTAAAACTCGCGATCGTTGCTGTCAAACGTCACTTTGACAGGAGTAGATACTCGCGACCGTTGCTGTCAAACGTCATTTTGACAAGCGTAAAACGCGTGATCGCTGCGTCACTTAGACAGGCGCAAATATCACGAACGTTGCTGTAAAACGTCGCTGAAAGGAGTAAAGCTCGCGATCGTTGC
Source organism: Coenonympha glycerion (assembly GCA_963855885.1). Classification (NCBI taxonomy): domain Eukaryota; kingdom Metazoa; phylum Arthropoda; class Insecta; order Lepidoptera; family Nymphalidae; genus Coenonympha; species Coenonympha glycerion. The sequence goes on along the minus strand of OY979651.1, from coordinate 7,378,089 downwards.
TGTCAAACGTCACTTTGACAGCGACGACCGCCAGATATACGCCAGACGCAAACCTGCCACGAGATAAGTAGTAAAGGGCGGATGTACGCAACCTCAATATCTGATGTTCTGCCCTGAAGCAGTCATAGTAAAGCGTTATACTGGTTCGGGGAAGTAACTGGACTTAATGAGACTTAACAACTGCAGTGTATCACATTACATTGCAATTTAGATTGCATTGCAGTGCAACTGACACTTGACATCAGGTGAACGTGTGGTCTAACCTTCGCTATTGAAAAACCTAAGCTTACAACCAGTTGTCAACTGAATTTGCGAATTGTGGTCGCTTCGTAAGCAATAATCTTGTATGAAATGTATGCAACCTGAACTTTCGACCGAGGTTTTGTATGCAACGTCACATTATATGTTAACCCTTTGGGAACATCTGTGGAACCTTATTTAATATTCAAATTATTGTTTTTTTTAAATCATCGATGTTGGGCTGAGAGCGGTATTAGACATGGCTAAATTCAGACTCTTTAAACGAATTCGTGTCTAAGTCATGTCTGAAACCAGATTTACTTTTAGCCATGCGTAATCTCGCTTTGCATCTATAGCTCGTTGGGTCAAACAAAAATTTTCATTCTCATTTTTAGAGTTCTCTACCTCAAAGAAAAAAAAAGCGGAACCCTTATAAGATCACTTTGTTGTCCGTCTGTCTGTCTGTCTGTGTGTCACAACCCTTTATTTCAGTTTATACAAGTTTCCTGAGGAAGGCATATATATGTTAATTTTATAAATATAATTTAAAAAAGTAACTTTTAAAGATATCGACATGAAATTTGGAATAGGTGTAGATAATGATGGCCCGCCGTTAGTGCAATCATAAAAAATTTCAAATCTTTTACCGGGCCTTATGTTTTAACTTTTTCTATTTCTAATATAGTACGGAACCCTCAGTGCGCGAGCTCGACTAGCACCTGACCAAATAATTATTTGAAATACTTTTCTTAAAAAAACCGGTCAAGTGCGAATCTAACTCGTGTACTGAGGGTACCGAAAATGGCACAAAATCTCAAAAATCTGTCCACGCATTATAAAAATGATTTGATTTTTAGGTGTAATTATAATTTATTACACATTATTATATTTTATTGTATTGTGATCCATGATTTATAAATGGCTAAATAAAGGGCATAGATTTATTTTAATATTAAGAGTTTTTTTTTTTAAATTTAAATAACAAATCAGTTTTCTTGTAGTAAAGTAACATTAAGACCTTTTCATTACTTGAAATCATTGATACATTATAATACTATTTAAGGATTTCGGGTCAGCAGTAGTATGATACGCCGGTTCCAGCGCACTTCCGGCCGAAGGCCGGACAGACTGGCCGTAGGCCAGTGTCCCCCGGCCGTAGGCCGGGGAAAAAGTAGTATGATACGCCGGTTCCAGCGCACTTCCGGCCGAAGGCCGGACAGACTGGCCGCAGGCCAGTGTCCCCCGGCCGTAGGCCGGGGAAAAAGTAGTATGATACGCCGGTTCCAGCGCACTTCCGGCCGAAGGCCGGACAGACTGGCCGTAGGCCAGTGTCCCCCGGCCGTAGGCCGGGGAAAAAGTAGTATGATACGCCGGTTTCAGTGCACTTCCGGCCGAAGGCCCCCCAGTAACTCCAGTCGGTGACTGGGGTACTAAATGCATTCATTTAACGGATGTGTGGGGCGATGGCAATGGGGCGATGGGAATGGGGGGATAACGAGTAAAAGGTTAGCGTGGTATGGACATGTTATGCGGAGGGATGAAAAACATGCAACAAAACAAAAATAAAAAAACAATGAGTATGCTTGTGCAGGGGCGAAAAAGTATAAGGAAGACCGAAAGAGATGGATGGATTGCGTGAAAGAAGACATGCGTGTGAAAAGAGTGGATTGCGAGTTGGCGGCTGATAGAAGCGAATCGAAAAAAATAACATGTTGTGTCGACCCTCCACATAACGGGGGAAAGGGGCAGGAAGAAGACTAACCTAACCTAACCTAACCTAACCTAACCTAACCTAACCTAACCTACCCTAACAGAGCAAACGAGCTAGGATACGAGTATATTATTATATACTAACCTAACCTAACCTACCCTAACAGAGCAAACGAGCTAGGGTACGAGTATATTATTATATACTAACCTAACCTAACCTACCCTAACAGAGCAAACGAGCTAGGGTACGAGTATATTATTATATACTAACCTAACCTAACCTAACCTAACAGAGCAAACGAGCTAGGATACGAGTATATTATTATATACTAACCTAACCTAACCTACCCTAACAGAGCAAACGAGCTAGGGTACGAGTATATTATTATATACTAACCTAACCTAACCTAACCTAACCTAGACAGAGACAAACCTAACTTAACCTAACCTAACCACTGACCTAACGTAACTCAAGTTTTTTTATTGACAATTGATCAAACCTTATTAGGTGGACGAACGACAGCAAGAGTATTAGAAAGTTGTTGGATTTGATTGATCAATCTTACGTTTTCGTATTTTAAGCAATTTCTCAGCGCTCGTTCCAAAAACAAGGGAAATTAATATTTCCATTAAAATGTAGTAGATCAATAATAATATTCTACCGTACACTCCTATGAAAGCGGCAAATCTTTTAATCTCTAAAACATAACAAAGAAATATTCATACAAATCGAATCATTGATCTTTAAGAACACAGGAAAGCAATAGAAACTGCCAGCTCTATTCAAAAATGTAAAATAACTCATTGTTTAAAACGTTGTAGGCCGATAAATATCTACCGACAATTTGCCGAAGGCGGCACCCTTTTTTACTTAAGCTAAAATCACGAACAACGTGGGTGGTACAAAGCATTAAAAAAAAATACAAGATAAAACTCGCATCCGTCCGTAGATAACAGTAACAAAGAGACGAACCCCTGTTGTCAGGTGCATACCTGAGAGGTGGGTCAGGTAGAGATTTACAAAATTCCTGTTTAAACTTGCATCGCTTCAGAGCGTGTAAAGAATACTTCGCACACAACTAGCTTTAGCAAATTTGAACCTTATAAGCACTACCCCCCCCACTCTTTATGCAAGTTTTGAACCACGAAGTCTATACAAAATTTTAATACATCTTCTGATTTCTAACTTGCAACATAATATGACATCTCAACAAGAAATAAGTGACGCCTACGACGAGGAAATGGTGAACCTTTGTGTAGAAGTGGAACTCGAAGTGAACTCGATAGCTGGAATAAGATATTATGAAGATATTGAAACAGGAGCATTCGAATTATCTGGAGATATGGAAGTAGAAAATAACCCATGTTATTCAAGATCCAGTCCTACACCTTCATGGGACATAGGGTTTATGGTGGTACGGCCCTTTGATAGAGATTATGAATCTGACAGCGAATGTTCTGCAGAAATAAGTGCTTGTTCTTCTCCGTCACCATCCATATACAGTCCAGAAAGGATTTACTCACCCGATGCACTGTTTGGGAATGATAACCTGCAGCTAGTAGAATCACCGTTTGAAGACAGTGGATTCGTCTCATGTGACGTAGACGTGTAAAACTAGATATTATTTAAGTAATATTTTTAAAATACTTTAAGTAATCTTTTTAGCTATAATTGTAATAGGATAAAATGAATAAAACAATGTATAATTATTCTTAGTATCTTTTATTTCATCTCTTTATTATAAATGTCTTAAACATGTGTTGTACAATTTGATCATTGAATAAAGTATTATCAGAAAAAAAATCAAGAAAATCAGACATTGACACACCGTTACATTTAAAATAAATATAAACTAAACAATATATTCCACATAACGAGCTAAAATAGTTTTGAATTACTCTATTATTATAAATCCACTTTCTACAGTTTGTTTTGAGGAAGATTTCATGATACCCTGTAGGTTTTCGACCAAACGAATCAAAATATTCACCCACACCTTTAGTATTTATACACATTGCAACCCAGTGTGATCCTGGTTTTGTATCTGGATCTAAATTAGATATTATATAAGTGGGCGGTGTGAAATATATGGGTATTTTGTTAGCTGCAAAAACATTAAATTGAATACTTGGACTAATTTCTTTTAGATATTTTTCAATTTCATTGGTGTCCATGTTACCTAAATAGAAATAAATTAATATGAATGTTAGTGATATAATAAGTAGAAAGCAAATGATTTAAATACAAAAAAGAAATCTATTTATATTAACTCTTAGCTATTGTAGTCTAAGCTAACATCTCGATTTTTATTAATTTCGATGACATTATCAAATTCTGCGTAAACAATGCAATTAAGAGTTGTGGTCAGAGCTCTTTCAAAGCGGACTTCGAATCTTACACTACCTCGTTTTATGAGATTCCAATGTGAGTTTGAATTTGCAGATAAGTCCGGAGTTAAATCAAAGGCAAACAGACAGTATCCATTATTATATTCCTCTTTAGATACATCATTTCCTTCATTCAAGAAATGAATACCTGTACCAGAGAATAATGTATGATATGCACTAATGAACGAATTATCCTCAAACGATGGTGTTAATGTTTTTGATGGTATAGATTGACCATCAACATACAAACCAAACATGTTTAACCCATGATTACCAAAATTAAAAGGATTCGTATTAAGAGAACCATTGAATGCTGAGTTACCTACAAAACCTACTATACATCTTTTTGGTATTTGTCCTAAAAATACATTATCAAGCATTTTTCCCTGGATTCCTGAAGGTATTGTTAACACTTTTACTTCAGCACGAGTGATTGGATATTTTGCAGTAGTAGTAGATAAGACTTTTTCATGAGCGAGTAACACACTGGGATTAATCCGAACTTTACGCATGATAAGGCTAGCACTAGATATATGTACTTTGAATTTACTGTCCACCGATGAACACATAAGATTAAAAGTATCTTTGGAGCGTACTAATTTAAGACGTATTTCAACACCATTGATTAAAAACTTATCTTGATTAAAAATATCTGCATGTACATGACCAATCATTTCAATTGTTTGACTTCCTTTTGCTATGTCTTCCCTTTTAGTGTATCCATGATTTGATGTGTCACATGAATCCATTTTTGTAGCTGTATCTTTATACCAAAGCCCGCAGGTAAGATGTGAATTCTTAGCGGCTGTACCATAATTAAGCAAAGTCTCAATGTAAGCCCGATATCCATAGGTGTTATTAGGAGGAGAGACAAGCTTTTGATTTAAATAAATATCCACTTGACTAAAAAGAGAGTGTAACCAATTGTTAACTGGTGCAACGCTTGTTCCCACTGCAATATTACTCGAATCGGCATTCTGAACTTTAGCTTTGATATGAAGTAAGGTATGGGACAAATCAATGTAATCATCTCCGTTTCCTGGTACTAAGAATTCAATGGGTCCATCATCCGTTAGTGAGGAAATGGGGGCATAATGAATCCACTGACCTCCCTCAATGCTAGTTTGAGTCGAAGGTAGAGCAAATAAGTCCAACTCTGATTTAACACATTCACATGAATTATGATGTAAAAATGACATTGTTTATTAATACTTTTATGAAAAAATATCCTTTATATTAGACTGTTTTATCTTTTTTGAACCGTTCCGCTTGAGAGAGGTTTTAGAAGTGCCGCGTTTCTTTTTTTGTTTCTTTATTTTATATCCTGATCCTCGCATAATGGAATCAATTTTTTCATCAGCTTTTCGTTTTAAATTTGAAGTAGCTGTTTTGAAACGTGATCTGACAGATTCATCCATTGGTTGCACATTAATCATATCAGATAAAAGACCTACACCCGCACTCAAAGCTTCTTTACCCACAACTTTTGCTCCATTTTTTAAAAGCGGTAGAACTGATCTGAATAATCCTCCTAAAAAGCTACCAATACCATGGCCTCGTTGATAAGGTGCGCCTTTATATATTGCACCTACACCCGAACCAGCTTGATGAGAATAATAATGTAAATACGGACAAGGCATAATAAATGCAATTATTTACTTTGTTTTCTTAAAATGTACTTTAATACACGTAGTTCCAAACTGGAATGGTATTGTTTTACCAGAACTTGTCCTTATATCGATTTCTATTACATCAAACTCTCTGCGCATAACTGGAACATAATGGGGTGGTGAAAAAATATGCATTTTATTTGCTCCATATACATGTATTGTAGGATCTAATGGTACAATTCTGAGAAGAGGAGCCATTGTATCCCCTACAATCTGTGGTTCTATAATATCACAATATATGAACAGTTGTGATGGTAACCCTAAACTTATATTAGAAGGATACGTTCCAATTCCGTTTTCAATAAGGTTTTTGTCGGGTTCGAAACCTAATTGTAAGCATAACTTGGTTGACAACTTTACCAAGTCAACATAAGTATTCGAGCAAGCTACTGTTACAAACTTCGTTATTAAATTATACTGGAATGTTATTTCTGGTAAAGTATATTTGTTTAGTGCTTTTATAACTTCTTCAATGCTATCATAATTCATTGCAGGAATTTTATGTTTAAAGTGTACTAATGAGTACTTTGTATCTTCACCAGGCATGATCATCCATTTTGATGTGAAAACAATATTTTCACTCTCTTGTACATTAAATATAGTGCAAGGATATTGAACTTCTACTACTCCCACGTACCATTCTCCTTCCAAAATAAGCGATTTCGGTATCTTTGTCGAAAACGTAGTAGTCTTGTTTTCTGGGAAGTATTCCATTGAACTATTACTTAGTAAAGTTAAATAAAAATTATCTTCCATCATGTACGTCTTAAACTGGATTCTAAAATCCAACTATTGAATTTATCTGGATAACCTTTCCACTTGACAAGTACTTGTTTTCTGTTACCTGAGTAACGAGTACGGAGTATTTTATCAATTTTGAATTCAGTGGTGGGGTTGTATATTACTTTTTGCAATTCATCCTCGTAGAATGTACCTACGATAGGTTCGTTTTGTAGGTCCTTAAGTGTATATACCACCCTAGACATGTTATTTTTCATACCTGTTATAATAAATATTTCATCACTCCAATTTGTTTCATATCCTTTTTGAAATATGTGTTTATATTTCGTTATCCTTACATAATCACCAGTGGAAAACTGAGCTTTCTGTGCTTTATTCAATTTACTATTCAGTTTTCCATATAAATTATTCCAAACTATCATAATATTATTAGAATTTACTTCGAATGGACACATTTTAATGCTTGAATGAAAACTGTGGTTATAAGAATAAAGTAAATCTTGTAAAATATTAATATAAGTGTAGGTATTTTTACATGTAAAATAACGCCACATTTTGGATTTTAAGGTTCTCTGAAATCGTTCGACTATACTGGCTTTAATATCTGGATTATTGGTTGTGTAATAATTTATGTTTTTGCTTTTAAAATATTGCCTAACATCTTTTGATACGAATTCAGTACCTTTATCTGATTGCAGGTGGGTGGGGGTTGTATTAGCTTCAGTAAATATGCTTTCAAATGCTTGTCTTATACTTTCGGAATTTTTCTTTTTTAATGCTCTAGCGAAAGCGTATTTACTAAAAACATCAATAACACAAAGAATATAGTTAAAACCATCGTTATATTGAGAATAAGTTCGCATATCACTTAAATCTGCTTGCCATAGTTCGTTAAGATTAGACAGTATGTATTTGTTTCGAGGAAATTTTCGATGTACAGGTTTATGCAGCGTATATGTTTCCTGAGCTTCCAACCATTTCTTAATTTGTTTTCGGTTCATTTTACCCTTTAAAGCTCTTGTTAATTTATCTATGCTCCCGTAACCTGCAGGATTCGAAACATCGTAATAAATATCTGCTATATCTAGTACGGATTCCATCTTTCCCAAACGTCGTTTTTATTTTTTAATTTATCTGATGATAAAATTTTAGGGCTTTTAATAATAATAGGTGAACTTTGTCTTCTAGTATTAGGGGATATACTACTTATATGCTCGATAGCTTCAGGATTACCGATACAGCTTGAAGGCGCCCTTATCACTTTTAAAGTTTCCATAAATTTGTCCCATCCATTAGGCTTGGAGCGTTTTAAAGATCTCAAAGAATAATTCACTAGATCCACTATATTACTATTTTCCACGATATCATTATCAATGATCAACGAACCATCGTTTTTCCAACTGATTTTGTCTTTATTATTTAACAGAATATCTAATAGTATTTCAGCTTTCTTTCGATATGATTTTGGTATAAGCTTCTTTATGTAAGTGGGGGTGTATATCATATCAATTGAAAAACCATGTACGTGTTGATCATCCTCAAAGTCTTCATTGACTGATGAGTCATTGCGTTCACTTTCCTTTTTAAAGACAGTGCCCTCATGTTTTTGTTTTTCCTCATTTTCCATGATAATCGGTAGCCTTAACGGTCTCCTTTCTTCACCAGCGAAGTGGAGATATCTTTGTAAAATTTGCATGTACAATGACCATTTCTCGCGATCGTCCTTTTTACTTTTAAGTATATTTTGCATTTCTTTATCTAATCTAGATAAAGAATCTTCATGTGCAGTATCTCGAGATTTTAGTCTTTCAATAACCTCAGGTTCAATGAGAATCATTTTTATTGTGTTCTCCATTTTTAGAATAAATTCATCAATCCATTCAAAACAGCTCCTAATATAATTGGTAAAAATGCTCCTCCTTGTTGAATGATAATACGTTTTCTGAATTTACCCCTCCCTTTCTTAATTATTTTTCTCAGAACAGTTTTATGTTTTTTCAGCTTAGATTTGTCACTATCCTTCAGAGGTACTTTACCATTTAATGTATTAAAAATGCACTCTATAATGCAATTAATTTCTTCGTCCTTACACGCTTTTAATAATACTGAACGAAGGTTAGGTCTAAGAGTGAGTAAAGCTTTCAGTAAGTCTTTATGAGTTTTCACACGTCCATACATTATTTTAAATTGATTAATATTTAAATAGCATTTGTAGAAAAGAAACAATTTAGTTTTACAATACTAAAAGTTTGTTGATTCACTTCCTTTTTGGGGATATTGTCTTTAAAAATTTCTTTTAAATATTCACATACACGATTGATTTCATCTGTTTTAAGGGAACGTAGTAAGATTTTGCGATATTTTGGTTTAAAAGTTTGTAATGCACACCTCGTCTTTTTTATATCAGACGTTATGCTACTTTCAATCATTATTTGGTACTGATTAGAATTGTATGATGCGAACCATATTTAAACCCCTTTTTAGGAACATATACTACGCATTTATCATTAGGGGGATCGATTTTGCTTTTAAACCGACATGCATCGTTCGTATTTTGCTTTAAATCAATCATTAGATAACCATGAGGTTCAGCAGTAGCATCTTTATAAGCTTCTTCAACAAATTTCGAATTATCTGGAAACACTTGACGTGCTAAATGACGAATTTGTGTTCGATCTCGAGGGTTTTTGAAGTAAATAATATAGCTCGTATTGAGCGAAATATCTCTTTGTCCTTTGCCTTGATGAAATAGATTTTGTGTTATGTAAAAGACACTTAAATTTCTATGATGACTTCCCTTTGTAAAAATATCTACGATACGACCATCGGACTCCCGCATGAGATCATCGATAATGATCAACTGAGGATACTTTCCATCAAACATACTCATTTCGGGAAGTCCTTGAATGTATGTTACATTTTCTAGATTATAAAGAGGATGCATTTCATCATAACACCATAAAACTTGATCAAACTGTGTGTTACATATTTCTTTACAATGTTTAAGGAAATTTGTAACAAAATTTGATTTACCACATCCGCTTGGTCCTGCTACTATTGCAGTGAATGGATGGAGAAAATGATACATAACTGTAAATGCGTGTGATCTGTATTAAGTTTAACAGGAATATGGAGAAATAAATTACACGACAACGTATTTAGACAATAAGTTTATTATCAGAAAGTTTAATATTATCATAATTATCATTATGTAAAAACGAATTGTAAGTCTTATAAATAGAAGAAACAATCTTATTATTAAAAAAAAACAATACAAAGTACTGTACAAATCCTTACTGCTATTATTATGATTGATTATTAAATGAGTTTATTTTAAAATGTCCCCAAGCTAAAGTATCAGTAGAATTGTTAATTAAATAACGTTTTGTGTCTGAATGTGACAGAGAAATTTTGTTGATTTTTTGAGTGAAAATAACATGTTTTATTGATTTAAATCTATACATTTCACAAATTTCATTTTTTTGTTCAAATAAAACCGATTTATAATTTTCCATTTGAAATTTTTTTGTAACTGATTTATTTACTCCTTTTGCTTTAGCACTGAATTGATTTTGTGTTTTAAATGCGTACATTTTCGATCGTAAGCCAACGAATTCTGTTAAAATTTCACCATTATTTTCATCTTTAAAGTAACCAATTTTTTTTTGTTAATTTGCGGGAAATCAAAAATATTAGAGGAAGCATAATCTGATGTATCAAAGTAATCATTTAAGTCAGGTTTAATATCTTCATAAAAATCATCACTGAAAATTTGGTAAATAAAACTGTCAGTATCAGTGTAGAGTAATTTGCAATTTGAGCCAAATTTGTTTTTCATATATTTATAATGAAAATCATACATTAAAGTTTTAGAAATGTCCAAAATGCAAAAACCCAAGTAAATAGGTTTATTATATAGTAATTTAGTTTTACGAAGTTGAACAGCAACAAAGTTTTCAGCAAATATTGAAAGACTATGAAATTCAGGTCTCGCAATAAGAGTTTGAGCACCAGCAACTTTTCCTATATCTTCCCAATGGGTGCATAATTTCACATCCACTCGTTTTTCGATGTTCTCCATCGTTTTACCAAATATTGAGTTATTCATTAATTTATAAAAATCTTTTTCAAAATCAGATTGCGCACATATTCGTAGCTGGGTATTCAAATCGATATATTTTTGCAACCAGGGACTTTGATTGAATTTTAAAATACGATGTACTTTTTTTAACTTTAAACCCATGTCTAGACATTGAATCAGATTTCTGTAATGAATTATATACTTAGTTTTATCGAACAGATTTGGAACTAATTGCAAATTTTTACTCTCACCTGTGATAATTTTTTCTGGACAAAGAGGAAAATCGGAATGTGAATCATGTAGTTCCTGAGGGTATTCTAAGTCTACTTCAAGAATATAGCCTATATCAGAGTCAATTGATACATTAAAATTGGTATCACAATTTACCCATTGAAAATCACCTGTGGGAAGGTATTGACTCATAGCCCAACCGTATAAATTATTAGCATCTAAAAACGAAAGATAAGATGATTGAATTTGTTTATCAAATTTGTCCATATGCTTATTATTAGCTTGTGCATAACGGTTACTACATTGTGAGACACCACCACGTATACCGGATTTTACAAATGCAATTTTTTCAAAGTCTGTTAGTAGATCTAGTTCTACTTGTGTATGTTTTAGCATTGCATCCCAACTAAGACCTGGTGCTGTGTAATACTGAGCAGGATCTAAATCATACGTTTTAATACACACATTTCTAAAATTTTCAAATATGTCCGTCAGTAGAAGTACGTCAGTTTTAAGATAAAGATCAGAATAATCACTCATATTACGACACTTGAAATGACACCAAACCTCATTAGCATGTTTATAATCTTCATTTGAAATAGCACTATTTGTAAGTGTGTTAAAAAATTGCTTTTGAGTAGGAAGTGAAGTTAACTTTAAGGAGTCAAATGATGTCATATATTCATAAGGATATACACCTTTACGTTTTAAATAAAGAAAGTCTGTTTCATTTTGACAATTTCTACGCAATTCAATAAAGTCTTCATCACTTAAGTTATTTGTTAAAGATTCTAGACTACATGATAAAAATTTAAAAGAATCAATAAATCTTAACTCAATATCCTTATCACCGATTTTCAACATTTTTGAAAATGAAATATATCGTTCCTTATTTTGAGGTATAACTTTTACCCCACCTTCTGAAAAGTTAAGTGCATGTACTATAAAATGAGCATCGTAGTTACTGAGGTTGTGTAAAATTATGGGAATAAATTGAGGAGTGTCAAGCTTTTTACTGCATCTTTTATGACAGACACCCATGAAAACTCCAGTGTACTTATCAAAATCAATTTTATCATTGGAATTCAATTGTTTTTCACATATGTAACACGTCCTAGTTAAAGATATTTTTTCTTTATCATTACTTGTAAGAGGAAGTGGATCAATTACAATTAAGTGTTCGTCATATATACGTTTTATATCTTTACTTAAATGCTCCATAAATACTTTTGAACAGTTTTTTCCTGTATGTGTTTCATATTTCGATATTGTAGGGTTGAAAGTACATTTAATGTAGTATCCAAAACTATGAACTTCATGCTTTTGAATATTTCTTGTGAACGAAGTAGAGGGATTACTGTCACATCCTTGAACAGGATTTAAAAATGCTTCAAAATCTGCGTAAATTACAAATGGCAATTTTAATTTCCTACCATAGTTATCAAAAAATACTTTAGCTTTGGTGATGTCTGGTAAATCCGTTCTGATATGATTACAATCAAACTCTTGATGAGACTTTAGTTGACTGTCTGATTGGAAATAAATCAGACAACCATCACAAATATGTTTAGCATGATTATGTTCATTCAACTGTCGACTGACTAGTCGAGACAAGTTTTTAATGTAACAATAGTGACCATTGGATCCATTATCTATGTATAATAAATTTATGTGTTTTTGTTTTCGACTTTTTGTAAAGTAAAGAGGTCCTACAATTTTTGTGGAATTGCTTTCTATTTGATGTTCGAGTCCGAAAACATTTATACTTAAATTATTAAGTTTTTCAAACTTTTTAATATCCTTCAATTTTACGGGAAATGGGATATCTGTGAAATTTAAAGAATTTTGCTTTGACGTATATGAACTTACTCTATCTGAGCTTTTTTTAACCGGATACAAAGCAGAGAGAACTGCCCATTGAAAACATTGATGGTCATTATTTTTAACATTGATTACAGCGTTTTTATTTTTAATATCTTGTGGAAGGTCTATATAAGAAGATCCTTTTAATGGGTTAAATTTGTTTATGTTTAAATCAATGTAATTTATATTTTTAAGACTCCAACCACTATCTTTCTTTTCAAAATTACTGACTTTATTCGAAATATCATTAAATATATCAGTATAAATGTTATCGAGCTCACTACCTAAGCAAAACACATAATTTGTCGTTTGAAAATCGAAGTTATTTTTTAAACCTTTTGAAGCTTGAATAAAATCCCCGTTTAACAGAAAATTTATTTTAATTGATTTATGTTCCTTTAAGAGGACATCAAGCAGGCTGTGGATAGTATTCTTATTTGAATTTAGAAAATGTTCAGGTGTTTGAAATTCTAAATTACTCGAACTATTACTAGAAATTCTGTATGTAGCAATTCGCCGGCCAAATGCGTTTTCAATTAATTGAACATTATTTAAGCTTTCAATTGACGTATTAAGAAGAATATTATTAATATGTGCTTTGCTTCTAAGGTGATTAGCAAAGTATTTACGATTTACATATATTTTACAACTAGGACACTCAATGTAATTATAGTTTGCAGATCTTACGGATGTTGAATTCGATTGTTCCTTTGTTGATCTTAGTGTCACCGTAGATGGAGAAGGCTCTTGAGAACATGATCGTTGACTGGAAGAATGTGTTGATGTTGCTGCACCATCAGCCTTTCTTTTCAGACCTGCACCAGCTTGCACCGATCTGAGAAAATAAGAAATCAAATAAGTGTCTAAAAATCAGCGTTACATCCGTTATTGTTGAATAAATAATATTATACCGTTTTTAGTACACATATCACAATATGCTATCATAGAAAATACACCATCAATTTCATCAAAAGCTTCACATGACGATGAAGTAGAGTGCCCTTTACAGGGTGTATAAAATGGTTTTATCTCTGGATCATCTATCATCCATCTAGGAAGTTTATCAGAGATGTACCACAGTCGTATGTATCTATGCATTTTGTTAATCACAAATGATTTTGTAAACACACTTATATCGTTATTGGATAAAGCCTCCATAGTAGCTATTTTACAATCACAACTGAACACTCAATGAATGTAGCTAAAACGTAAACGATGCATTTATATACGGATAGCCCCACCATTTTAAAAAGACAAGTTCAAACAAGTTAGAACCCTTAAGAACCTTTGATGATTAAAAAGTAAATAATAAAAATACTCACGAAATTGTCTGATTTTCTCGTTCCACTTGCACACATAAGTCAACTAACATGGCATTCAATTCACGTTCTTGTTCCTCTTCTACTTGTACACATAAGTCAACTAACTTTTTATTCAATTCGTGTTCTTTTTCTTGTTCCTCACAAATTATATTCAATTCTTCATCGTAAATTGGATCAAATATTTGACATTGAGACATTTTGGAGCTTGTGGTAAGATGCGTAGAAAGATGTAATCTAAAGTAAAAATCCCGAGGTTTTATATTTTGTTTTGGCTCTTCGTAAAGACTAACCAAGAGAGGGAGAACCACATGATAAAAAAATATGTTATTGAAGTACCGCATTTCATTTGCCTGCTTTGTTCGTTTTGTATTTACATTGTTAAGAAAGTTACCGCCGAGTTGAAGGTCTGTTTTGTATTGTTTTATTTTTGTAGTTTTTTTTTTTGTTTCGTGAATGATAAATCTATTGACCCTTGCGTTCTCTGCCCACAAAATATTTTTTACAATCTTTTTTTTCTGCGATTTGCTTTGTTATATTGTAAACAATATCCCGCGTTCTCTGATAAGTTTTATCACTATCTGACTGCACGTAGTACTTTACTCGCAAATCCGCATATTTCCAGTGATCAAGGGGTAACACGTTTTTCAGATTCTTCATTTCAAAGACATCTATTTTGATTAAGTGAGTAGCGTTAGCACTATCTCCTTCATTAGATGAGATATATGAAAGACCTCCATCACATGCTTGTGCTACACACGAGGAATTATTGCTACTTTTCTTTTTCTTTGGTTTTTCGAAGAAAATATCTATGCTGTTACTTCTTTTCTGTGTAGTCTTTTTGTTATTAAATGAATCACTTTCATCAGAAAGGTTAAGTGGATAATAAAATTGATTTAAGGCGAATTCTTCGTGCTGTGAATTCTGAAATAAGAAAAAAAAGAAATTAGCTCGATAGCAATAAGTATTTAATTCATATTATTAAGTGTTTATTTTTTTTAACTCAAAAAAATAGACATGATCAACAAATACTGAAGAAATTAAACACAATAATTTGTTTTCTTACCTCCATTTTGAGAACTTTGATATTCACACTCACACAGATCAATCTAGATACGAAAACTATATTTTTAGCACCACTTAGATACTATCAATACAACACTAAGTAAGCTTATGAAATTTAAGATAAAATGAGCCTTTATATACCTGCTCTTGAACGATGCAAGTTTTGACAGGAACTTTAGAAATCTCTACCTGAATTAGGTAGGCATACCCGAGGGTTTGGGAAAGGGTTCGTATCTTTGTTATAAAAACATGGTTAGGACGCCAGTTTAATCTTGTATTTTTTATGTTTGCACCACCCACGTTGATTTAGCTAACAAAGTTTTTGTTCGGTTTCAAAACGCATGGACTGATAAATTGTACCCTTTTAGAGGTAGATCTTATCTGCCTCCTACAATATACACAATGAGTTAATGCATTTCCTGTTTCCTTAAAGATCAATGATTACATTTGTAAGTATATTTCTTTGTTACTGTTATCTACGGACGGATGCGAGTTTTATCTTGTATTTTTTTTTTATGCTTTGTACCACCCACGTTGTTCGTGATTTTAGCTTAAGTAAAAAAGGGTGCCGCCTTCGGAAAATTGTCGGTAGATATTTATGTAGAGTTATTTTACATTTTTGAATAGAGCTGGCAGTTTCTATTGCTTTCCTGTGTTCTTAAAGATCAATGATTCGATTTGTATGAATATTTCTTTGTTATGTTTTAGAGATTAAAAGATTTGCCGCTTTCATAGGAGTGTACGGTAGAATATTATTATTGATCTACTACATTTTAATGGAAATATTAATTTCCCTTGTTTTTGGAACGAGCGCTGAGAAATTGCTTAAAATACGAAAACGTAAGATTGATCAATCAAATCCAACAACTTTCTAATACTCTTGCTGTCGTTCGTCCACCTAATAAGGTTTGATCAATTGTCAATAAAAAAACTTGAGTTACGTTAGGTCAGTGGTTAGGTTAGGTTAAGTTAGGTTTGTCTCTGTCTAGGTTAGGTTAGGTTAGGTTAGGTTAGTATATAATAATATACTCGTACCCTAGCTCGTTTGCTCTGTTAGGGTAGGTTAGGTTAGGTTAGTATATAATAATATACTCGTATCCTAGCTCGTTTGCTCTGTTAGGTTAGGTTAGGTTAGGTTAGTATATAATAATATACTCGTACCCTAGCTCGTTTGCTCTGTTAGGGTAGGTTAGGTTAGGTTAGTATATAATAATATACTCGTACCCTAGCTCGTTTGCTCTGTTAGGGTAGGTTAGGTTAGGTTAGTATATAATAATATACTCGTATCCTAGCTCGTTTGCTCTGTTAGGGTAGGTTAGGTTAGGTTAGGTTAGGTTAGGTTAGGTTAGGTTAGGTTAGTCTTCTTCCTGCCCCTTTCCCCCGTTATGTGGAGGGTCGACACAACATGTTATTTTTTTCGATTCGCTTCTATCAGCCGCCAACTCGCAATCCACTCTTTTCACACGCATGTCTTCTTTCACGCAATCCATCCATCTCTTTCGGTCTTCCTTATACTTTTTCGCCCCTGCACAAGCATACTCATTGTTTTTTTATTTTTGTTTTGTTGCATGTTTTTCATCCCTCCGCATAACATGTCCATACCACGCTAACCTTTTACTCGTTATCCCCCCATTCCCATCGCCCCATTGCCATCGCCCCACACATCCGTTAAATGAATGCATTTAGTACCCCAGTCACCGACTGGAGTTACTGGGGGGCCTTCGGCCGGAAGTGCACTGAAACCGGCGTATCATACTACTTTTTCCCCGGCCTACGGCCGGGGGACACTGGCCTACGGCCAGTCTGTCCGGCCTTCGGCCGGAAGTGCGCTGGAACCGGCGTATCATACTACTTTTTCCCCGGCCTACGGCCGGGGGACACTGGCCTACGGCCAGTCTGTCTGTCCGGCCTTCGGCCGGAAGTGCGCTGGAACCGGCGTATCATACTACTTTTTCCCCGGCCTACGGCCGGGGGACACTGGCCTACGGCCAGTCTGTCCGGCCTTCGGCCGGAAGTGCGCTGGAACCGGCGTATCATACTACTGTCAGCGCTAAAAAGTGTCCGAACCTAAAGAACTCCAAAACGCGCAAAGAGTTCCAATCGCACTCAAGCAAAATTAGGCTGTATAATAATGGATTAAGACATACATTACAGTGTCGTTTACATAGGTTTTCTCGGGACATTTTTTTCCTGAATTTTGTATTACAGCCGGGGTCCATAGATTTTATATGCCAATGCTTGAAATAAAAGAAATTCTATACATATTTGCTATGCGCAATCGAGTTTAAATGAAAGCTTTTGTTTGACCAATAATAAATCCTAAAATCCCTTCCATACATAAAAATCAGTAAAGCGGCTTAGGTTCAGGGGTGTCATGGCACTCACTGTCCGCCAGGAGTGCTTTTCCTGGCATTTTTGACATTTCTAGCTTAGTGACATTTGTTACAGATGAATGTACAGTATGATGGTAAGGGACCCTTCATACAGTCTAAGACCTAATGGCCCAATCGGTTCAGTTAGCTTCTCATCTGATGGTAAGTGATAAAACAGTGTTTTGAAATACGCTAACCACAATATTAAAGCAGTACGCTAATTGGTTGCCACACACGTATATATATCGTACTGAAACGCTAAATCCCTTAAGGACGTACATGGTCATGTTGTAACCCTAATTTACATTATGACTATATCATATTATACGACATTTCCTTATAAAATATCTTTTATTTTCTGGCCCTGGAATCGAACCTGGTTAGGCTTTCAGTAAGACCTCCTCAAGGTCACCAGAACGAGGAAAAAAATCATCCAGGAATTTAACCCGGTACTTCTAGCTTGTATCCTGTTAAAAAATCCAAAAGCAAAATCATTTCCAAAAGTTTTGAATCTCGGGAATCGAACCCAAGATGTCTTGCTCAAATAAATTTCTCAGGAATCGAACCCAAACGATCTCTTGCTCAAAAACATTTCTCAGGAATCGAACCCAAACGATCTTCTTGCTCAAAAACATTTCTCAGGAATCGAACCCAAAAGATCTCTTGCTCAAATAAAATTCTCAGGAATCCAACCCAAACGATCTCTTGCTCAAAAACATTTCTCAGGAATCGAACCCAAACGATCTCATGCTCAAAAACATTTCTCAGGAATCGAACCCAAACGATCTTTTGCTCAAAAACATTTCTCAGGAATCGAACCCAAACGATCTCTTGCTCAAAAACCTTTACATGTAAGTCATTGACTTCATGGCAACAAATATTAAAAAAGCCAAAGTGTTTCTTTGCTGATTTGATGGTCACAGACTTGAAATTTTCAGGCTATTCTTTATTTCAGTACCTATAAAAACAGCAAGAGAAGACAATAAAAAACATCCTATCACAAGTACAGGTCCTGTCGCCAAAGTTGTTCAAATATTAAGTGATGAATTAAAAAATTTGAAAACTTTACAAGAACCATACATTAGTTCTTTTTTCAACTTCAGTGACGCTTCCTGTACTGCCTAACTTTTGCCGAACATCGATGGTTGAAAAAAAAAACGCCTAAACTATAATTCCGCAATGTTAGAAAAAAAAACAATTATTGTGAAATACTGAAAATATTTAAATGCGACCGTAAATTCTTTCGAAACGCGGTACTAAAAGCATACCCTCAAATTCCCTTAAAACATTACTCGAAAAATAAATCCCCACTGTAAATAAATACACTAATTTGTGAAACTACTATTTTTACACGACTGCCCAAAATAAGGAGTTTTATGTTTTAAGGGTTCACATAATATGTATGTTTGTAAGTTTCTTTATTCCATCATAACTTTTAAACGACTCAAAAGATTTGGCCAAATCGTTAGAATCCTTACATTATTCCGAGTAACATAGGCTATATTTTTTTGAAAAAAGTAGTTTTACCACAGGGCAGTCGTGTTTTTTAATTTTTAAATATTTACTTGTTTTTCCGCTAATACTTTAAGTCAAAGGTCCACAGACGTTCCCAAAAAGGCTGCAAATCAAAAAGGACACCTACCTTTTTTCTCCTTCACCGCCTTGGGCTCGGGTTTCTTCTTAGCTTGTGGGGTCGGTTTTTCCTTCTTCACGGGGGCCTTCGCCTTGGCTTTGGGTTTGGGTTTTGGTTTTGGTTTTGGTTTCGGTTTCGCGCTGGCGCGTGTCCTTTTGATGGAGAAGTCTTCGCTGATGTCGTCTGTAAACGAAATTGTATTAATAGATAGATAGATAGATAGATAGATAGATAGATAGAAAATACTTTATTGTACACCATTACAAGAAAGAAACAAAAAACAAATACAATAACCAAAAACAAAAACAAATGTACAATATGGCGGCCTTATCGCTACACAGCGATCTCTTCCAGGCAACCATCGGGGTAACACGCGGCTATTGGAAAACATGAGGCAGGTGGTACAATAAAAATATGTAGCATAAGTATAAAATAAATAATACTAGTGTAGGTAAATAAAAATTGGAGAAGTGCGAATCGGACTCGCGCACCGAGGGTTCCGTACTACTTTAGAAAAAGGAATCCATAATAATCAGTTTTCTTACCCAATCTTAACTTTGTTTTTTGAGGTTAATTGTCAATACCAAAAAACTATTTACTAGATCAAGTTCAAAGCAATTTTCTGTGGAAGTTTACTTGATAATGTACCTACATCATAGGCTTATAAATCTATGGACGACGGGTGTAATACAAAATTGACGAAAAAGTGTCCCGAGAAACCCTATATAAACGAGGGTACATGAGTATTTTTATAAACAAACTAAAAAATTGTTATTTATGTCTTAAACCATTCCTATAGAGCCTAATTTTCAAACACGAGACTGAAGTGGGATTGTATTGTCTGTTCGCGTTTTGTATGTCATTCGGTTCGGACACTTTTTAGCGCTGACCCCAAACCCTTAGTTTATAAATCAATGACCTACATCAATTTTTTTTAGTTTTATCATTCTCTTATATTTCAGAAATTACAGGGGGATGGGGGGATTACTTCGGTAGGGTCTCTCGCGCACTATTCAGTTTAGAAAAATGATATTAGAAACCTTCTATACTCCACCTATAAGGGATTTTTTTAACAACTTTAAAACAATTTTAAGTTTCAGTTCTAAGTATGGGAAAAAATGTTAATGCCGTTCACAGAATACATCTACTTACCAAGTTTCAACAGTATACTTAGTTCTTATAGTTTCGGCAAAAAGTAACTGTCACATACGGACAGACAGACAGACATGAGGGGGTTCTGATTTTTGTCATTGTGCCGATTGCTTTGAAAATCGATATCTGACTATCGTAGCAAACATAGAGAAGGAATTTATGGTCAAAATTTAAAAAAAGTGGCCGCCATTTAGAACTTCTTTGTTACTGGGACGTCAAAGTAATAAAACATGTAACTAACGTAACTAATAATAACAAAATGTAACTAATAATAAACTAACATAACTAATAAACTAACATGTAACTAATAATAACAAAATGTCTACATACCGTCGTCGGCTGCGCCAGCAAGGTTGTCGTCATCATCATCATCATCATCGCTCTCGTCCTCTTTCTTGACTAGAATCACAAAAGCAATTTTATTACCAGCCTACTTAACTCAAAAACTGTGTATAGCTTGGCAAAAAACACTTGTAATAATGTATATACAATCAACAATGTCTTGTTTATACTAAATTGTTAAAAATTCTAGTAATTTGAAAAAAATGCAGAAACAATGTAAATCCTATCCTACTAATATATTATCGCGAAAGTTTGTAAGTATGGATGGATGGATCTTTTTTACTCTTTCACGCCGCAACTGCTGAACCGATTTGGCTGAAATTTGGAACATAAGATAGCTCATAGCCCGAAAAACCGAAAATCACGCGGGCGGGGCCGCGGGCAACAGCTAGATAAATATAAAGGAAATAGATAGATATTATAAAGGAAGAGCCTGTCTATAGACTGGATCATAGGAAGGTCTGCATTAAGAAAGGTTTTTTCAAAACTCATCCCCTATGTGGGTCAAACGGGGGTCCAATGTTTGTATGAAGGAGTATTTAATTAATACAGGCTGCAATAACATAACCGATATGGCTGAAATATGGAATGGGGGTAGACTAGAATTATCTTGGATTAATACATATTTTGAAACTACTCCTGGAAAATTTCATGGTTCTCCCATTCAATTCATTTCAAACTTTTAACTTTTCAAGACATTTTAGCCAAGCTATAAACAATTTGACGACTTCCGTGGTTAAGTGGTTAGCGTGCCGGTTTTCAAGGCGCCGCCATCTCTGAGGTTCCGGGTTCGATCCCCGGTCGGGGCAATGTAGATAAATAAGTTTTCTACATTGTCTCGGGTCTGGGTGTTGTGGTACCTTCGTTGTTTCTGATTTCCTTAACACAAGTGCATAAGCTACTTACTAAGGGATCGCCACCAATGTATGTGATGTTGTCCACTATTTATATTTATATTTACTTATTATATTATATAAAAAATAAAAAATTTGGGATTTGTATCGCCAAGCGACTTAGCGCTCCGGTGCGATGCTGTATACCAAGTTAGGTTAGGGGTTCTTTACCCCTTCCAATTTAGTACGATAGTACAATTCAGCTGCATCTTCACTTACCATCTGGTGAGATTGCAGTCAAGTGTACAAGTTATTGTGTAAAGTAAAAGTGTCCTCAACAATGGACGACCGAATGGCGTAGCGGTAGCGAACCTGCCCTTTGCGTCGGAGGTCGTGGGTTCGATTCCCACTACTGGTAAATGTTTGTGTGATGAGCATGAATGTTTTCTAGTGTCTGGATGTTTTACAATACATTATATTATTTATGTAAGTATATTAATATGTTTGTATATTTATCAGTTATCTTGTATACCCATTAACACCAGCTATCGCTTACACACTTGCAAAGTCTAATATCTCCTGTATAGTTGGTAAACTCTGTTGTGAGACACTGCTCACTCCATGCCTCGGAGACTATGTTAAACCCTCTCCTAACCAATCTCCTCTGGTGTCGGACCTGCCGTCCCACTAGTGACAAGATTGTAAGAGTGAGGTATAAAGAGTGCACCAATGTTTTCTACCCAAATTACAATATTTTTTTTTTTTACGATGATAGGCTTACGCTTGACCACAATCATGTCCGATGGGCAGAAATGATGAGGTCTAGGATGGAGCGCGCTTGCCTAGAAAATGCCTATTCACTCTTCTCTTGAAGGCACCCAGATTGTACTTGGCTGGGAATACTTTTTTTTTACAAAATCAAACATCTCTCTGAGTTGACATTTAGGGCGCCTTCAAATTAGCCGCAAAGTGAAAAGCGCTACTTCGTAAATCTATGTAAATAAACAACGCGTGGACGCAGCGCTGCAGACGCGTCAGTTTATCGATCGACTAGTGCTGCGCGCATGTATTTTTTTTGTACAAATCGAACGGTGTTTTTAGAGGCCATCGTGAAACTATGTACAACACTACAATTCTCAAACCTAGCGACAGCAGCGCGGCGGAAGCGCGTCTGCAGCGCTGCAGCCGCGCTTCACTTTGCGGCTGATTTGAAGGCGTCCTTAATTTAAATAAGAAAAGACGTGTGGCACTCGGAGACTGCCGCGGTAAAGCTATTGCATAGCATTTTTTATCAACTTATTTAACTTCTAACACCCCGCACTCCTTGGGAGGTGTTAGGTTATTTTTGTTACAGAATTCCTGGATTCGGTCTCCACGCTCAAGGCCCGCGATAGAGCGGGCCGGTCGGAGTGCGGGGTGTTAGGTTATTTTCGTTACGGAGTTCCTGGATTCGGTCTCCACGCTCAAGGCCCGCGATAGAGCGGGCCGGTCGGAGTGCGGGGTGTTAGGTTATTTTCGTTACGGAGTTCCTGGATTCGGTCTCCACGCTCAAGGCCCGCGATAGAGCGGGCCGGTCGGAGTGCGGGGTGTTAGGTTATTTTCGTTACGGAGTTCCTGGATTCGGTCTCCACGCTCAAGGCCCGCGATAGAGCGGGCCGGTCGGAGTGCGGGGTGTTAGGTTATTTTCGTTACGGAGTTCCTGGATTCGGTCTCCACGCTCAAGGCCCGCGATAGAGCGGGCCGGTCAGAGTGCGGGGTGTTAGGTTATTTTCGTTACGGAGTTCCTGGATTCGGTCTCCACGCTCAAGGCCCGCGATAGAGCGGGCCGGTCGGAGTGCGGGGTGTTAGGTTATTTTCGTTACGGAGTTCCTGGATTCGGTCTCCACGCTCAAGGCCCGCGATAGAGCGGGCCGGTCGGAGTGCGGGGTGTTAGGTTATTTTCGTTACGGAGTTCCTGGATTCGGTCTCCACGCTCAAGGCCCGCGATAGAGCGGGCCGGTCGGAGTGCGGGGTGTTAGGTTATTTTCGTTACGGAGTTCCTGGATTCGGTCTCCACGCTCAAGGCCCGCGATAGAGCGGGCCGGTCGGAGTGCGGGGTGTTAGGTTATTTTCGTTACGGAGTTCCTGGATTCGGTCTCCACGCTCAAGGCCCGCGATAGAGCGGGCCGGTCGGAGTGCGGGGTGTTAGGTTATTTTCGTTACGGAGTTCCTGGATTCGGTCTCCACGCTCAAGGCCCGCGATAGAGCGGGCCGGTCGGAGTGCGGGGTGTTAGGTTATTTTCGTTACGGAGTTCCTGGATTCGGTCTCCACGCTCAAGGCCCGCGATAGAGCGGGCCGGTCGGAGTGCGGGGTGTTAGGTTATTTTCGTTACGGAGTTCCTGGATTCGGTCTCCACGCTCAAGGCCCGCGATAGAGCGGGCCGGTCGGAGTGCGGGGTGTTAGGTTATTTTCGTTACGGAGTTCCTGGATTCGGTCTCCACGCTCAAGGCCCGCGATAGAGCGGGCCGGTCGGAGTGCGAGGTGTTAGGTTATTTTCGTTACGGAGTTCCTGGATTCGGTCTCCACGCTCAAGGCCCGCGATAGAGCGGGCCGGTCGGAGTGCGGGGTGTTAGGTTATTTTCGTTACGGAGTTCCTGGATTCGGTCTCCACGCTCAAGGCCCGCGATAGAGCGGGCCGGTCGGAGTGCGGGGTGTTAGGTTATTTTCGTTACGGAGTTCCTGGATTCGGTCTCCACGCTCAAGGCCCGCGATAGAGCGGGCCGGTCGGAGTGCGGGGTGTTAGGTTATTTTCGTTACGGAGTTCCTGGATTCGGTCTCCACGCTCAAGGCCCGCGATAGAGCGGGCCGGTCGGAGTGCGGGGTGTTAGGTTATTTTCGTTACGGAGTTCCTGGATTCGGTCTCCACGCTCAAGGCCCGCGATAGAGCGGGCCGGTCGGAGTGCGGGGTGTTAGGTTATTTTCGTTACGGAGTTCCTGGATTCGGTCTCCACGCTCAAGGCCCGCGATAGAGCGGGCCGGTCGGAGTGCGGGGTGTTAGGTTATTTTCGTTACGGAGTTCCTGGATTCGGTCTCCACGCTCAAGGCCCGCGATAGAGCGGGCCGGTCGGAGTGCGGGGTGTTAGGTTATTTTCGTTACGGAGTTCCTGGATTCGGTCTCCACGCTCAAGGCCCGCGATAGAAGCTATGCAATAGCTTAAAAAAGTTTCCTTTCATTTCATGTTGATGGCAGTGTCACTAACTATCAGAGGAGCTAGTACAGGTTATTGTACGAATTTCGAGTCGACTCGCATCGCATTAACGAATCGAATGCCTCCATATATTAACAGCCAGCGCCATCTACAGTCCGACAATACTATCTTGGCACTTGAATGACATTGACAGGAGGGGGCTGTTATAGCACAAAGCACCCAGCAAATAAAATCTCCTCAATTTTACTTCAATTTTAGTTTAAAATAGTTTATAGTAAGCAAAAACAACACAACACACAATAGTAATATACCGACAGAGCGAACTATCAAACAGTATCATGATAGGGGCGTTAGTACCACGCGCCACCATTTTGGCCACGCGCCATGATAGCCTTGTGATAGAAGTGACTGTCCATAGATGGCGCTGGCTGTAAATGTATGGAGGAATTCGATTCGTTTGTGCGATGCGAGTCGACTCGAAATTCCTACAAAAACCTGTACTAAGCCCCAAGATCACAAACTGAGCAAGTTACCAAACTTACCTATACGTTCTACGTCTTCCTCCGACGGAATTTCCTCTATGGTCACGTCCAATTCTTCCTTCACTATTGTCTCTGGCTTAATTCCTGTAAATGGTGCAAAGTCTTTACTCACTGCTTTATTAATAATGTAATATTGTTTTGACATTTTCATACAATTTCGGTATGAAAACTTTAAAATAATATTACAAATAATACTTATAATATAAGGGATGGTGGTACGGCCCCATATCTATTCTATGGATCCCTGACAGTCAACGTAAAAATGAAGTCACTTGATTTTCGCCATTTTGACGTTGCGTAACATGGCGTGAGCGTCCATGGAACTAAAATAAAATTACATTCAAACTGACGGTCACTAGCAACAAATGTCAATTTAGAATAGAATAGAATAGAATAGAATAGAATAGAAAAATTCTTTATTTCATATAGGCCTAGCATACAAAGGCTCTTATGACACGTCGTTTTGTTTTACATGGTCACTTTAATGGTGACAACCATTCACGACTTAAAACTAAGTTAACGAGGGTTCACAACGAAGGTATTTAGTACCGTGGACGTTCGAGGGTGGCACTTCAAATCAGCATAAAAAGGAACTGTGAGGAAGAATGATTAATTGCAATCGATAATAATCATTGCAATTGGATCATACCGATTGGACCGTGTATGACAGTCGGCGATCGTCAGTTCAGTAGAGTCAAGTTAGTGGTACCCTTCCATTGATAGTAATAGTCAAGATAGGCCCATTCGAACATTTTACGCAAACCTTCTTCATACAAGAAAATGTAGAGCCATGTGTCGAAACTCCTGCGAAATACTGCGTAGGCTTACAGCTTACTACTGACGCCGGAGGGGGTTTTGCTCCCATAAACTGGCTACATTTTTTTTTGCGCGGTCCGCCCCATCTAGAGTATACGTCAATGTACCCGTCATACTCATCGTGCGCACGTTGCCATTGGCGACACCATTTCATTGATCGGATCGTGTATATGGATGGACTGCAGAATGGATCAAACCTTCATCTCTGACGATATAATGGATGTTTCATGGCCGGCATATTTTAATCTAGGTTTAATCTTAATTTAAATCAAGAGAAGAGTGAATAGGCATTTTGTAGGTAATGATGAGGTCTAAGTTGGACCTCAACATTGCTTTTCATCAGGCATGGTTGTCATCAACCAACATTTTTTCGACAGTTTGCTCAATAAATCAAAAACTATCAGACATAAAAATAAATAAAAATCGGTTTTAAAATACACAAGTAACGCCCTTTCATTTGATACCCCACTCAATATTGTTAACTCATTTTGAAATTTCGACGACCCAGATTACCCCCCTTTTAAAATAAAAATAAAAAAGATTTTCAAGTTTTCATAATTGCACTGACGGCGGGCCATCATTATCTACACGTATTCCAAATTTTATATTGATATCTTTAATAGTTACTGAAATAAAGGGTTGTGACACACAGACAGACAGACAGACGGACAACAAAGTGATCTTATAAGTGTTCCGTTTTTTTTTCTTTGAGGTACGGAACCCGTAAAAAAAGCAATTAGTACCTTCTATAGCGTTCTTGTAGTAGAGGGTCATGAACCTCTGCTCGCAGTCTTGCACCTGCTTCTTGAAGTTGCACGCATCCCGCAGCCTCGTGATGCAGGTGGTGCATATGGTGTATGTGATGGCGCACAGCTCCCCCGGCACCGGCGGGATCTGACAAGTGTATCATGAATAAAATAAAATAAAATAAAATAGCCTTTACTGCTGACATTTTTACATACATTAAGATATAAATAGTTTAAAATTTTAAAGGACATGGCCGAAACTTGTATGGAGCTGTGCCCTGGAAAAAAAACACTTATTCATGGCCATCGACAAACAGTACGTCATATTAAAGCTTATAATTATGTCTTTACAATCGTTTAAGTTTTATGATCTGAAAACTTGCGCGAGACATAATATCAGCATAACAACTTGCAATAAAATTACTTAGGCGCATTTTGTTGCTTATAAGAATTTTGTGCTTTGGATGCCATAGTCATGGTCAGCGTGTCTTCAGACGCATAGGCCTCCTCCAGGCACTTCCATAGCTTTCTATCCTGCGCGATCCTCATCATGTATATCATGAATATTGAAGTACAAATAACATGACTTAACTATCTACACTACTACAAAAGCACAGGCTCTATACGCATTCTATCTGTATGTGTAATTAAATTGTATAATTAAATAAAACGTCCACAAGTTCCAGCATAATACTATTTGCCTAGCTCAACAGTGATCAATGGTTCATTTTTTTTTTCATTTATAAGAAAAATGAACACGAAGGTGGTATTAGGTTTTCTAATGAACCTCAACAGAAATATTCTAGGAAAAAATAGTGTTTTTTTAAGAACTATTGGCACTAGGAGTTAGTTTTTCATACCTGGAATTTAATTTTGCATACAAAAGTTACTTTCTTCTTACCTTGATTGTTCTGAAATTTTCAGTGTACGTTTGGTAGGTATTTGTTTGTAAATTATTCTTTATATCCCTAATTGCAAAACAGTATTTGCTGTGTCAGCTAGTAACTGATAATTAGTGCTATTGTAACCTGCATAACACTGTATTAAGTTGAACCTAGGGTCATTAGTTGTTTATTGACTATTTGTTGTTACTAAATTGTCCGAATTGTTACTAATAGCTGTATAATGACTTTTAAATATTAATTGTGGTATGGTTTAATGACTAGTGCATACTTGTAAAAGCATGGCAAGAATTTCAAGTTTGAGTGAGGCTTTAAATCGAGATGCCTTCATTCTGAGCCACGAGCTTTTAAGAGGGTTAAAGAGAAAGAGTGAACAGTAAGGGATTTGAAATTGCTCCTATTTCTGGGTGGTCATACCAGAAAATAACCACTCGGAAGGATGGCGATGATTCTCTTCATCACCTAAACTATCCGAGTCGGGGTGCCCTCAAGTTCTGATCTTGCTTTGTTCGTTCTTGTATTCTAAGTTATTTATGACAATAGACTTTAGCGAACGGGTATAAGGCCCTCAGCCTTGTGATAGCTTGAGGTTGACTCTTTAGTGTTCACTCTTTTTCTTTAACCCTCTTAAAAGCTTGGCTTCGAATTAAAGCAACTCGATTCAAAGCCTCATCTGAGTGAATATTTAAGAGTTGGCTCAAACAATCACAAAGTTGAGGGCTTTATACCCGTTTGTAAAAGTTTATATTCAAAAATAACATAGAATACAAGAGCAAGCGAAAAGAGTTCAGGACTTGAGGGCACCCCGACTCGGATAACGGATAGGTGACGAAGAGGATCCTTCCTTCTGAGTGATTATTTTCTTTTAAGACCACCCAGAAGTAGGGGCTCCGTCGACTGGGCTTTTAAGAGGGTTAAAGATATATCATGTTTTAGGAAATATTCAAGGCGACCGATTTCAAAACCCTTACCCCAAGTTTTGACCGGTGGACATTTTAAGATTATACTAAATTTACTTTTAAAATAGCATTAATATACACTCGGCGCCAAAAAAATCGCACCTTTCAATAAATCTACTTCAAACAACTTTAAACCTTATTTGACATCAATAATGACGGTCATGTTGGATATCATTTGAAAGGCGATGAAATGGAGAGCACAAAAACAATTCAATTTATTATTTTTCTTTTATTGGAAAAGCACAAAAAAAAAGAAGTATATAAAACAGTAAAAATCCTTAATTAAGCCTTAATTTAAAACAGATTAATTACACAAAAAAGAATACAAAAATGATCTTAAAACTAATCTAAAATCTAGTGTTACCCCCCCTTGCCCTGATGACGGCTTCCATACGATCCCTCATGGATCTTACCAATTTTAAAATTTCTTCTTGAGGGATAGTGTCCCATTCCTCAATAACGGCATCTTTGAGTTCCTGGAGAGTCGTAGGAGCGGGATCACGAGACCGAACCTTGCGTTTTAAATGGTCCCATAGGTGCTCAATCGGGTTCAGGTCTGGACTTCTCGCTGGCCACTGCATGACAGAGATCCCAACATCTTGAAGGTAGTCGCGCACAATAATTGCAGTGTGAGCGCGAGCGTTGTCATGCATCAACGTGAACCCCTCGCCAACAAAACTGGCATAGGGGACCACATGGTCTTCCAGGATCTCTGTGATGTACCGGTGAGCAGTCAGCGACCCTTGCCCGCGAGCACCTCGAGCCCGGGAGACGCAAACAAGGTCAGTTTTGCCGTCGGCAGACATGCCGCCCCAGAACATACAAGAACCGCCTCCATATTCCACCGTCTCCTGGATGCAGGCTTGGGCAAAACGTTCACCCTGTCTTCTGTACACTCTTTTGCGTCTGTCGTTGTAGAAAAGGCACACTCTCGTCTCGTCTGAGAAGAGAACAGCTTTCCATTGTTCGAGGGTCCAATTGACGTGTTTGCGAGCGAATTGCAAGCGGGCTCGCTGATGCTCTGCGGTCAATTTTGGACCCGTAGCAGCTCTTCGCGCCGCTATTTTCCTCTCCCCCAGCCTTCGTCTAACCGTAGACACACTCACGGTTCTTCTGTTAGCTGTCTGGAGCTGCTGTCGCAACTCAACAGCATTTAAGAAGCGATTTCTCAAAGATGTCGATACGATGAATCGGTCGTCTCTCTCCGAGGTGCAGCGACGTCTACCAGACCCATGTCTTCGGACGTAGCCACCGGTCTCCAGGAAACGCTGGTACACTCTTCAAACCGAAAAACGGCTCAAGTTGAGTTGCCGAGCGACATCACACTGCCGCATGCCTGATTGCAGTAGTGCAATCACTTGGGCGGCCTCATCGACAGTGGTATCCATCTTCAAGGGTATTTTTCTTGGGAATGAGCTTCTCGTGTGTCCACTTCAACGGTTGGATAGCGAATGATCCCGATTGAACCTGTATTGACCCTTTTATACCTGCAAAAGGTAGCGCAACTAGCGGCTGTTTAAGGAGCAAAATTGTAAGTGTTTTCTTCTTCTTTTTTTGTGCTCTTCCAGTAAAACAAAAATAATCAATTGAATTGTTTTTGTACACTCCATTTCATCACCTTTCAAATGATATGCAACATGACCCTCATTATTGATGTGAAATAAGGTCTAAAGTTGTTTGAAGTAGATTTTTTGAAAGGTGCGATTTTTTTGACGCCGAGTGTAGAAGGCTAGCAATGTATGTCGTATTTCTATGAAAACACGTTTGAATGTCAATTGGTAAAAAAACTTGAAAACTTTTGCCATGCCCAGTATGTGGAAGCCAGCCCTAAGTCGCCTAGAAAATACTAGCGCAAACACTACTATTATGTAGGTAGTAAAAATAATAATTAAGCTAACGTAGTAAAGCTAAGAATCTTAATTTCTTATAAATAGTTCAATCCATACGGAAACGTAAGTTTAATTAAATAGACCACCCAAAAGATTAATAAATAATCAACATGGACACCGATAAGAAACACCGGTTCCTCCGGCGTAGACGTAGTTATAAATGAAGTGTTCAATTAGCAGGGCTTAAAATAGTAAATACTCACGTCGATATCAAGGCATTCTCTAAGCATGTCCGAATAGATTTCCTCTTTCTCTAAAAAGATACGGGGCTCCGCCAAGTTGTCGAAGGCGCCCTCAGCGTGACAACACCGACACAAGTCCTTTTCAATTTTCCAAGTCTTTGCCGCCATTTTAACACTAAATTAAACTTACATACACTTAATTAAACTTAACAACACTTGAACAATCACGTATTTATTACAAAACACAATACTTTTGCGATATTTTTATTATAGCGTGCATCGGCCATATTGTTTTAAAATACTTTGTTTTTTTTTTTTAAATCTTCAACGCGATTGCGTTCGGATACGTTGTATATGCGTTGTATAAAATAATATTATATACCAGTTTTCGATTCGACTAGCGCATAATAGCACAAATTATTACATTCTGAATGTAATAATTTGTGCTA
Organism: Coenonympha glycerion; assembly: GCA_963855885.1. Lineage (NCBI taxonomy): Eukaryota > Metazoa > Arthropoda > Insecta > Lepidoptera > Nymphalidae > Coenonympha > Coenonympha glycerion. The sequence continues at coordinate 7,346,775 of OY979651.1, read as the reverse complement.
TTATATGAATGTAACGTTCATACACATTATTATATTTTTATGTCACATATTTTCTTCACAATTAATACTTTTAAACGCTGAAATGTTACTTAACTTATAATGATCTTATATGACATTTCTTAACTAAACGAAGAAATCTTGTATCACATACATAATTAGATAATAATGTAATCTATCTATCTAATTTCTTATGTATAAAATTCTCGTGCCAATTTTTGTTACCTACCAAACTTCCGAAACGACTCGACCGATTGTTATGAAATTTTCTATGTTTGTTCAGTAGAATCAGCGCTTAGTGACCTCAAGCATGAATTTTAAGGCTCCGTCCAGGAAGCATCATTTTTAATTGGTAAAAACTGTATAATGGCGTTAAAGTTAATGTAAGCCATCGACAGCGGTATGTGCTGTGAACGCGACACCATAATATTTGAAAATTTTTTGAATTTAACATACGTCACCTCTTTCCCGTTCTTATTTACCTAGTCATTGGAGAGCAGGTAGGTCTTAAGCTATTTTTATATTCCAAACGGCAAAATAACGTTCGCTGGGTCAGCTAGTATACTTTTATAAAATATCTGGGTGACCGAGCTTCGCTCGATAGTTTAACTACTGGCTAATTGATGGCAGCAGGAGTTTATTTTTTTTGGTAAATTCAACATTTTCTAAAAATGAATCCTAGCTAGATCGATTTATCGCCCCCAAAACCCTCTGTATACTAAATTTCATGAAAATCGTTCGAGCCGTTACTGAGATCCAGATTATATAGAAATATATATACAAGAAAGGTATAGGATATATTCCGCGGATCTCTAAAAGGATCTAACGATTTAGATGAATAAAAGTGTAAAGAAAAGTTGAATTAATATTTTTGGGTTCATAAGTGTACTTGAAAACAACAAAAATACTAAACAGAAATAAGCATATTTATTTTTCCATAATATTGTATGGAGGAATGGAACGTATAGAAAAATAAATATGCTTATTTCTATTTAAAATTTTGATTCGTTATCAACGACACTTGTTATTTCAACTTTTCGATACACGTTGTATAATAATTATAATATGTATTTTTTTCTAACTTTTAGCAACGCTTTTAGTGTCTCTATATTATAGTCAACGATATAACTCTTTGATTATAGTATTTTTTTTTGTGGAAGGTTGGCTAAATATTTTTTTGAGATGGCGCTTTCTATGCTAGATGAAATATACATAATCAAAGGAAATAACAGAGCATCTCGGTCAGCCAGTAGTTACTTTAATTTATCATAAATATATGTAGGTACCTATATTAAAACTTTTATAAAGAGCGCACAAAAAGACTAGACAGCGAAGCCGTAACACAATCAAAAAAAGCGATCACTGAGAATCATCCGTAGGAAACAGGAAATCTGTCAATTGCTTAGAGAATTTAAACATATAGAGAGGCCATAGTTTACTTAACACTATATGTGTCGGGGTGGCAAAAACCGCCATAAAGTGTCGCACTTTGACATGCGCATTGCTTCATGTCAAAGTACTAATGCTGTGACTACTATTATACCGTTATCGATAAATTTCATACGATGCTTGTGATAGCTGAGTAGATAGGAAAAAAATCTCGGGGTTTTACAGAAACTAAAGCTTTTCTATAGCTATTATCTATTGCAAACTTTTATAATATTATATGATGTTAAGTAATAAGTAATTTTATAGACTAAAGAATTTATTGTGTAATTTTATTTTTAATGTGATGACTGAATATTGTTTAATTTAATGAATGTGTGTAATTTTTCTGTAATGTGTTCCTGGTTATGTAATACAAAATAAATAAATAAATAAATAATAAAGAGAGGGAAAGGTTTCAGGAATAGATATAGTTTGGTCTCGCGGGATTTGTTAAAGTATTGGCTGTTTGTTTAAATCCGGTCGCCTTAGTTTGAAGTTACGATGAATTAAGAGAGATTCAGTAGAACGAGAAGACCCACGCATACTTATTTTTTCCCGGAGATGTGAATTTATTTTGTATGAATAAAATAAAATTTTCAGCACATCACGTAAATATTATAATGATATTGCTGACCACAACCCACAAAACCTAATAACTGACATAAATACATAGACAATACTAACACGCAATAGACAATAATATAGATTAAAGTTATAAAAAAACAGAGAGTAGGCCAAAGACAAACAAGTACGAGTCGGACTCATGCATGAAGGGTTCCGTAAATTCTATATAATAATATAAATAAAGGAGTGAGGCATTTTCGTTGTTCCACGGATTCCGGTAAAACTAAAAGTCGTAGAGATGTAAAATTTAGTACTCAGGTTCATATTATTAGGTCATGAATCTACAGAATATTTGTATATTCTGTACAAAGACTGGAATTTTCGAAATTCAAATTGTAAGGAGTGAAAATTTCTAAAGTTTTTTCATGAATGATGAATTTCTTTAAAATCGATGTCTGACAACTTTTAAGTAACAACTGTAAGTCAGTTTGAGGGGACTGTATTTTAAGAAAATAATTGTTCATATCTCGAAATGAATAAATTACAAAAACCATTGCGGCAAGCAAAGATATGTAATTTGTGGTCAAAATTAAAAAAAATGGCTGCCATATTGAACTTTGAACATTTGAACTGTAAGTCTCAGCTACTACAGGTCTACGCTATTTGCAGATTAGATGTTACAAATATTAGGATCCGGGAGCGACCGATGCGAGCTCGGGACTCGGAGAACCCCGACAAATTAGTTGACGTATAGGATCTTTATTGGTAGTTATTATCATGACCACCCAGAAATAGGAGTCCCGCAAAACTCCGTTGACCGAGCTTTGAAATGGGTGAGAGAAACTGAGGATTAAAGATGAGTTGTAACCTCAAGATTTCAAAAAAAAAGAATATTTCTCGATAACTAACGAAGAGCCTAATTCATCACGTCGTGTATTAATCATAATACTACTATTACATGTAAATTATCTGACACTACTGTAAGTAACTAATTTGTGTTTTACTACAATATTATACTAGATAGTATGTTATTTGAATTATACGTCAGATACAGTATATTTAATGTGTATGTGTGTCATGGTTACGTCAGATAATAATTATTGTTAGTTGGTGACATGTGGAAAGCAAGATTTTTTTATTTTTAACGTAGGTAGGTATTTATTCCACAAAAAAATAATTTTGCATCTCCGGAGAAAAATGTGTACGACTCGTAATACTGTGTGTTCTTAAGATAATCGTTACTTCGCATCAAGGCGACCGATTTCAAAACCGTTAGCCATTAATTTTTATCAGTAGGTTTTTAACGGTAGGTTATGTTCATTCATTTTTGCTCTCTCAAATCTTTAATGACTAACCACGAACTACTTACTACATCGATAATATTTCCATATGGATAGATAGTTAGAGCAGCTCTTCTGATCAGCTGTCTGGTGCCTATCTGTGATTGGCCGATGGCTGTGATTGGCTATTTCAATTCGACACAAGATGGCGGATATACCCACCCAATAAGACTGACAATTTCCTGTCCTTATATTTACTTTGTCTTTGGTCAATTGTCATAAATCACAAACAATTAACAAATGTCATTTGTCAAAAAAGAAGAATTAAAAAATGTTTGCCCTGGGGGTAGGAATATCGGTGTTTTGTGTTGTACTTTAAGATTCCAGTAATGTATTCATAACAAATTATTAAACTTAAGTAAGCTATAGGGTGCTCTTCAAGATGGATACCGCTATAATGGTGGAAACCCTGCCGATTTTCGGCACATGCAGTTTGTGTCTTGTGGAAGGCGTCGTCAAGAGTATGTTAATTAAACAGATCACGGCGAACAAGGCGGAATCATACACGGATATGTTGCTTAAATGCTTCTTAATAGACGTGAGTTGTTGTCTTGTTGTTTTCTAACCATAAACGTTTAACAGAATGATTTGAGACAGTGTTCAGTATGCGAAATTGTGTCTGTTGGTTTGTTTACACTCAAATGCATGGCTGAGCCGCCGGACCTATTACATTAGATTTAACATCAAACCAGCTAAAGTTAAATTTTTACCAGCTTAAGTTAAATTTTTATCCTGGCTAAAACTATGATGAATAGAAAGGTTTTGAAATCGCTCGCCTTGATTCGAAGTACCTAATGATTAATACAGTACGACGAGGCGTTAAAACCACACATACTTTTTTCCCCGGACATGCATATCACCTAATCTGTTGGGGTGGTTTAAGTCCTTCTTTTTATAATCAACGCAAGCAAACGAGCAGGCGGGTCACCGCCCCCCATGGACATTTGCAGCACCAGAGGAACTGAAATGCGTTGCTGGCTGAGTCTTAAGAAATTTTTTTATCCGCCCTTTGAATAACCCCATGTTATAGTTTTGATGGACACTGTTGCTGGTAGCTGGTTCCATAGTTTGCATGTACGTGGAAAGAAGGATCTGGCTTCTGTCTTCTTTGGTTTCCTTTTCAGGCTCTTAGACCTTAGTTGTTTGTGACAAAAATCGAATCTGCAAGTAGTTAAAAGAGTAAAGGGGGCCTACCACCGTAGCCTAAAGTAATATTATTGTAATATTGTTTTAAAATTTCCATACTGACATTGTATGAAAATGTCAAAACAATATTACAATAATATTGCTTTAAGTCACCGTGGTAACCCCTCTGTTTTCACTAATTCGGAGCAGAAGATGGATGGACACATAGCAGAGTCTTAGTATTAGGGTTCAGTTTTAGCCTTTGGCTACTGAACCTGAAGATACGCCCTAAGCCTACACTACTACATCCACAAACATGCTGAGTGAGCACTCTCAGCATGCTGTAGTGTGTAACAGAGAACGCAAGTGCAAAGGACATCATCGCGATTTCATACATTTTTGGTCCAAATATAAAAGTGCCGGCCAAGAAATAATAATGCTGTATTCTGTTAAAACTTGTCCCTCTGAGTATTTATTATTATGGCACCAAAGCTGTAGGGTCATTATCCTTGGTTTTATTTGAGTTCAAAAATTCAATAACTCCATACATTTTAAGTGAATTTAACTAACAAGAACAAATGATTTGTTCTACCATACCTTGTCATTTGAACATTTTTAGTAAGATGCAGTGAGTATTGACCTATTTCTGACAAGATAACATAATATATCCTGCATAATCGGCTGGGAAGCCGAGACTTTTTCCTAGAAAATGGCAATAACAATGGCCGCGCAGGTAAACACGCACGCGAACAATGGAATTCCATTGTTCGCCCCTCTCTTTCCCGCTCACCCCCGCCATCGCGCCATGCTGTTACTTTATAGTTTATTGCTTAATGCTTAGTTAGTACCGAAAGCAACGCTGCCGTGTACGTACGTGTGATGCCCACTAGTTCTTGTGCTTTGATTTGTTTTGTTTTTGTTATCTTCGTTGTTAAGTTTGAGTTTGTTAAGTATCATTGTTGTGAGTCATGGCAGAGTTGTGTATCTCGTGCCGTGCATCGACAGAGAATCGGCGAAGATATGATTGGGTTTCCAGAGAAATGCAACATCTTGATATCGCCCAAATAGTGATAGAAGATATAGTAGCTCGACAGGTAAGAACAGGTCTATGTTATTTACTTATATGATTTTTGCGACAGCCTTTCCAAATACAATCCGTCCGTTCTATATAGAGGTGACCAATTAAACGAAAAGCACTTAAAAAGTCCGCTTTTTAATATAAGCGTATGAGCACGTTTTTTATGTTTTCATGTTTAAAAGTTGCCCTAAAACACTATTTAGCGAATTTAGCGAAAGCCGTTTTTTCCACCTCTAGTTCTATCGTTATTGTTATTTACTTTTCAGTTGGAGCCTACTGCGTTCATTTGTCGACCATGTTGGCAAAGAACGGAACGAACGCACCAGCGACTTATTCGGGAGGCTGAACAGCAAGCTGATCAAGACCGTGATCTATTGGAAGTTCCAAATCCAAGACCAATTTCGCTGATTTTGCCAGGTCTTCTTCGTGCTCCAAACACCGCAAATAGTTGCATTTTCCAACATTGTACGAATGAATCTCGCCGTCGTGTTCCGGAGAACATAATTTTTCGCATGGTCTGCCGCTACAGCTATTTCGTGCCAGAAAGCGCGCGTGTCTGTAATGAACACGTGGAGCAAAATCTGTGGCATTTACTTCCTGTTCAAGACAACTCTTCTGAGGAATTTACCGCAGCTCAAATAATGACTATCGTGTCGATGTTACAAAGACATATTACGGAGGAAATACTTGATTTTGAGCAGTATGAAAATATAGCACCGGCCGAGTTTCATACTTGGACAGGACTAACTCAATATCAGTTTACTGAATTATTAGACAGTTTACCAAGTCTGAGAACTAAAAAGAATAAAAGAACCGTACTGGCGGCAGTATTAGTCAAGTTAAGAACAGGTGATTCGAACGCGCGGCTTGCTAATATTTTTAAATGTAGCGAAACAGCGTTTCATACGTGGTTAAAAATCGGACGCAACGCTCTGTTAGAAGATTTTGTGCCCTTAAATGTTGGGTTTGACCATATGTCCCGTGAGGATGTAGCACGCAGAAACCTTTTTCTACCCAACAATCTGTTTGGGAACCCATCGAGCTCAGAAAATGAAAGGAAAGCGATCACGATTTGTGATGGCACGTACATATATCTGCAAAAAAGTGGAAATTATTTTTTCCAACGCAAGTCTTACAGCCATCACAAATACAGAAACCTCCTCAAACCGTTCCTCTTGGTTTCTTGTGATGGACACATTATCGAAGTCATCGGACCATATGCTGCCACCACGTCTGACGCAGATATAATGAATGACATGCTTAATAATGCTGACAGTGCCTTCCACTGGTTTTATAGGAGTGGAGATGTTTTTATTCTGGACCGTGGTTTTCGAGACTCAGCAAGAAATCTGGAATCTTGCGGATACGTACAACACATGCCTGAAACAAAGTATCCAAATGAGACACAGCTAACCACGGATCAGGCCAATAAGTCCAGGCTGATAACAATGTGTCGTTGGGTGGTTGAAGTGGTCAACGGCAGGTTCAAAAGAGATTTTCGCCTGTTGCGAAATGTATATAATAACAGAGCTCTTTCCAGCATGTTCGACTATTTCAAGATAGCAGCGGCGATCATAAATCGTTTTCATGTTTTGATTGAAGATCATCCAAATGCTGCTGCGATTTTAGAGATTATCCACCAAAGAATTAATATGCCAAATAGATTGGCAGATCTTGTAATACGCCGTAACTACAATCGCAGACGTGCTCAGTTTACTTTAATGACTGCAGATATGCCAGAGTTCGTAGCATTTCCAAGAATGGATGAGAACGAATTATTTTTATTCGCTCTGGGCATTTACCAACTAAAACAGGCCAAAAGCTATTACGGTGAGCACGTCCTTGACAATGGAGCATTCACAATTGAGCTCAGCAGTGAGTTATCAAATGAAGACTTGGCGGAATTGCAGGGCAATGATTTATGGATGATAAGAGGCCGACTGCAATCGCGGCATGTTAGCGCAAGACAGTATTATGTCTACATTGTAATCGATAGGTCGTTATCAGGCCGACAAGCAATCGCTCACTATTATTGTTCGTGCATCATAGGAAAGCGAACAATAGGATGTTGCTCCCATATTATGTGCATCATATGGTACATGAGCCATGCACGACATTTGCCAGCAATAACCCCTCCAGCTTATGGATTGGAGAACATTATTGTTGTACCAGACGACGATGATTTTATAGTATTTAATTAAACAAAATAACCCCTGTATATACATTTCATTTATAATACTCAAAAACACAAAACGATCAAAATGTCCAAAATAGGTCAAGAACCGATATATTTTACTAAACGATGTTCTAAATGTCTAGATATGGTAGAAAAAATCATTTGTTTTTGTTTATTAAATTCACTGAAAATGTATGAAGATGTTGTATTTTTTAACTCCAATAAAACCAAGGACAATGACCCTACAGCTTTGGTGTCATAATAATAAATACTCAGGGGGACAAGTTCTAACGGAATACAGCATATTTTTTTTTTGGCCGGCACTTTCATATTTGGACCAAAAAAGATGATGTCATTTAGTTTAAGAGTTAATGATACCTCGCTATATCACCATACTTATGTCGCTGTGTGTGTAAAATGACAACGTATCCCACACAAGACAAAAAAGTACATGTGTTTGGAGGTATAGGGCTCATCTAGTGAATTAAATCTTTGACTGAACCCTAAAAAGGAACTTCTGGTCTGACTAAAATGAAATCCTTGCAGATGGCAGCATTGGACCTGGATGACACGAAGCGGTTGATCTGTGACATATGCATCGCACAGCTGGAGAGCTGCCTACAGTTCCGGGAACAGGTGGAGGTCTCCCTGAAAACCCTCGAAGAGACAGTGAGGATCAAAAGTAAGTAAAAAAAAAGTCAAAATTTGTTTACCTTACTTACAGGCGCTTGTAAAACGTCCATATGATATTTTTCATATTGAAAAAATTTTACATTGGAAGTAAAAACTTGCCACTTGAAACTAAAATCTTTAAAGATTTTGCCGGACAAATCATATTTTTGGCACCATTGCATTAGAATAATTTATTCTATATTTTTCTATTCTATATTTAAGTTTTTTGTTGTTTATATTTCAGAAGCGGAGGAGCCACCACTTGAATGTGTTAAATTAGAAGAACCAGTTGACCTGAAGAGTAACGGTAATTATGATAATTTATTAATCAATTTATCATTCAAGATAATTTTTATCAAACATTACCAAAAAGATTCTTTCGAACAAAATAAATAGCATCAAAATCGATTCATCCATTTTGAATCTATAATGCCACTGACATACACATATAGATATGTCTAACTAATAACACATGCAGACATTTTTGCGATGTGACTTAAAAGCGACTAGTTACCACCCTACCCTGCTGGTAGTACGTACGACGTACCGCCAAGCGATTTAGCGTTCCAGTGCTATGCTGTGTGGACACCATTGGGGGTGACTATTGCCTCTTCCAAGTTAGTATGTTAACATCTTCGGCTGCATCGTCACTTACTATTAAGTGAGATCGCAGTCAAGTACTAACTTGTATAGATAATATAAAAAAATATCTCAAGAAAGGTTGTCAAAATAATGCTGAAATCAAGCGTGAAATAATACATCCCGCGGCCAGCAGAAGCGAATTTGTATTTAGGGCAGAGTCAAGCAATACCGTCACCGTAAGGTTAATGTAAGATTTTTTTAGGATTTCATACCTAAATGGTAAAAATGGAACCCTAATGGTGAGACTTTCTCCGTCCGTCTGTCCGTCTGTCTGTCACACTCGATTATTTCAGTAACTATTAAAGCTATCGACATGAAATTTGGAATAGTTGTAGATAATTGCGGCGCGCCGGCATTGCAATCATAAAAAATTGAAAATCTATTTTATTTATATTTAAAAAAGGGGGAAAACCAAGTCATCGAAATTTTAAAATGAGATAACAATATTGAGTGGGGTGGGATATGAAAGGGCGTTGACAATAACAATAATCCGCCAAAAACAAAGTTATGTTTGCGGGTCGCCAACAAAAGTACCTATATGTAAATTGTAGTCGTAAATTCATGAACAAAAGTGATTCTTTTAATGTTTTACTTATTTGATAGTATGGAACCCTCGGTGCGCGAATACGACTCGCACTTGGCCGGTTTTGTTTTCTATAGTCATCTTTCTGAGATCAGTTTTTTAAACCATAATCCGATTTGAGGTCTATAAAATTGTGTCACAAATGACATAAGGTCAACCGGGGGATTTGCATCTTTGGGGCTATTGAGTCTATTCGAAATTATTTAAAATCTGGTCGAAATAAAACTGTTTCTGCCATCTAGTCTTGTTTATTTGCACTAAAATCGCAACATAAATCTTCAGTAGAGGGCGTTGTGACTCACAAATTCGAAATATCAGCCATTTTTAAAATCACATGTTTCGTGACAATAGGTGCTGCGCGAGGTGAGTGGTCAAAATCCTTAAAAATCCACATTTTTCGTGGATCTCTTGTTTTCATTATATGGTATATGTAATCAATATAATATAGCTTATATGTGAACACAGTTATTTTTATTGTAATAGTTTTAATTATTGAGAAATTGTGATCTCAAATTTAGAGGTTATGATTGGATTTTTGAGGTAAATGCGTCTGCTGTTTTAAGGTTATTGCGTCTGTTTATCGCAATTGCCCCAAAACCAGGGTTCTTCAACCTTTTTTGTGGTGTATAATATACTAACTTCTACCCGCGACTTCGTCCACGTAGACTACACAAATTTAGAAATTTAGAAAATCCTTTCTTAGTGGATATGTACGTCGTAATAGCTGTGTCTAATGTCGTAATCTGTATGCCAAATTTCAGCCCGATATGTCTAGTGGTTTGAGCCGCACGTTAATATATCAGTCAGTTAGTCACCTTTGCCTTTTATATATTTAGATGTAGAGAGGTTAATAGGTATTTTATAAAGAAAGCTGAATTTTCATTTTGCTTTTTCTCAGTTTAAGATTAAATTTTAAGGATTTTAAGTATTGTTTTTTGTAGTAGTGAAAATTGTAAATTACTTTTTTACTTAATTTATATTTCAGATAAAGTAAAGAACAATACCAATGGTGATACTGAGATACATCGATATCGATAAATATTTAGAAAGAAATTATTTTCAAAATTACATAGAACAGAAACTTACTTGGCCATGGCATAAAACGCATTTTGTCTGGTCACATAAATGTTTTGGATGTGGACAGTTATCAAAGGATAGCTCATTTGATATTTTCATTAAAATAAGTATTTTATAGTTAGTAGTAATAGTTTTCTATAATTACGATTGAAACTAAATTCCTTAATATTTCAAGTATCTTGTGACTACAGGTATTTTTTTTAATATGCTAAAATATTACAATTTGTAATTTAACTTAATTTTGATTAAACTTTTTCGAATATTAATAAATGTTGTTTTATATAAATTTTTGCAACAAAATGTTTTTTTGAGACACATCACATAAGTAAGTCATTTTAATTTTACTTTAACAAACAAAATGTTCTGAACATCTGGATTTCTCACGGAGTAAATGCGTCTATGGCTTTTTAGTCGCATTTTCCCAGATTTCATAACATTACATTAACAGGCTGAATTTTTAATTTTTCTCAGATTCACTTAGATAGATACATACACAAAAGTGTAATTGGAGCAAAATACATTTATTTCAATCTTCAAAGTCACCAGTTGGAAGTTATTTAATAAAGACGCGTTAGCCCCAATTAGGGAAAATGCGTCTAAAATACTTCTTTTTAAAAAAAAACATAATTACTCATTTTATCGTAACTTAAGAAAGAAACAAATCGGTCAAACTTACACATGAATAACTTCAAAACACATTTGTACTAAGAATTTTCCTAATGATTTTATCATTACGGTGGTATGACTAGGTAAAAGGGGATAAAGTAAAAATGTAACGCAATTGCCCCGGTTGACCTTACCATTTTACACATTTAAGTAAAACAGAAGTGATTTCCCCCGAAAGTTAAAAAACGTATATTTAGGTATCAGCCAAAAGGCTTGACCCTAAATGTGAGATAACCCTCTTGAAGATCAGCACCATCAAGTACTTAAGGAGCACACCACCCGCGAAATCCAAATTTTTTGTGGTTTTTCGCGATTTTTAATCCGATAAGACGTAATAGGCTTATGGCAGTCAAATTGCGATAATCCTAAGGTCATCTTCACGTATTTATATAAAAATCTCTGCTTGAAAGTGTCGAGTTAATGAAATTAATCCGAAATTTGCGAGTTGCTCACTTAAAACTCTTTACTCGGACTAATTTCCTAGGAAAGACATTTTTATGCAAAAATTTTGATATAAACATGTAAAAAAGTAACTGCCATTCTCGCAAAAATAACTGCCATAAGCCTATTATGTGTAATTAGCGTACAAATTGCAAAAAACCACGAAAATTTTGAATTTCGCGGGCAGACCCGTTGATTTCACGTTAACAGCGGAAACAAGCTCAGCTTGGCTGCTATTAGTCTGCTGGGTGTCGTGGGGATGTCAGCATTGTCAGTGCCTCGGCAGTTCATCATCTCAACCCCTTTTTTACGTCCCACTGCTGGGCACGGGTCTCCTCTCAGACTGTGAGGGGTTTGGCCATAGCCCACCACGCTGGCCAAGTGCGGGTTGGCGGCCTTCACAGGGAACTCTTAGGCATGCAGGTTTCCTCACGATGTTTTCCTTCACCGCTAAGCAAGTGATATTTAGTTTCCTAAACCGCACATAACTCGGAAAAGTCAGAGGTGCATGCCCAGGATTCGAACCCGCGACCTCCTTATGAGAGGCAGAGGTCAGAACCACTGAGCTATCACTGCTTTTCGGCAGGCTATTTATCTTTTCGGCCTCGGCAGTTGGTGTCGGCCATTTTGGATTCAGTATCGATTTAGGAATCGAAGCGAGGCAAGAGCCGGTAAGATGTTTGATGATGGGTCAAGCCTTTCGGCTGAAACCTAAATATACGTTTTTTACCCTTCGGGGGAAAAACGCTTCTATTTAGACTTGACCCTAAATGTGAGATGTTTACTATCTGCCGGCGCTGACAATGCGTACTGTGACTATGTATAAATAAAATTCATGTAGAGCTTTTATTTGTAATTTCCACTATATTCGAAATACATTACATTCGAATAAAAACAACAACAACGAAAAAGAAATGCCGCTTAGACTAATTTACGTCTAAAGAGAGAATACAAAAGAGAACACACGGTTATGTGTGCTTTATAAATCATAATAATTCTAAATTGTAGAAAAAACATCTGACATTGCTCGATTTACATCTATTGCATTTCTTGTGCTAACCTCTACTTCTTTGAAGTTGTGGTTCAAGAAAGTTGAGCAGCTGTGCCAGTTGCCTTTGCGTAGTACTTCATCAATGTCAAGTTTTATGTATCTTATTCATTTCTGTAAAACTTATTATTCTGTAATTCTTTTTTCACTTGTCTTGTTCCTGTTCTCTTATTATTTACATTGTCGATAATTTTTTCACGCTAATCTTATAATGTTTATATTTCATTTGCTTTGTGACGCCCTTTTTATTTCTTCTATTTTATACGTGGATAGTGTTGTGAATTGTATATTTAATAATATTTATAAATATTAAGCCTTTTCTGTTAATGTATTGTGAGAGAAATGATGGAAAAATGTAGGAGTCACCTGATCTTGTTGGTGTTCGTTGGTTCTTCGTTTTCTTCTCACACTATCGAGTTGATTTTAGCTGAGGCCTGCCACTATTGCGACGGTGATTTTGATGATTTATTGATGATTTTAGCTGATTTGCAAAGATAATTTTAAATGTTGATTGCTAAACACTCGCGCTGCGTACTAGGACGAGAATCAAGAGAAAATCTTCCTCAGTTTCTTTTAACGGTGTTGCTTCGTTGACGGCAAGCGCGGGAGAGAGCGGTGTTAATCCAAGGTGACGTTAGGTGCTAGGGAAAGTGTCAAAGTGACAGGATGTTTTTGGAAATTGACATATGCGTTATTTTCATAACATGTATGTAATATATAATTGTTTGGTGTCCCAAATAAATAAAATAAAATAAAAAAAATAAAAAATTTGTTGACCCAGTTGTCTGTCGCAACGGCTGATCTAAAGCTACCCGGGGAGCCCTTAATTTTTGCATCCTTCAGGATGAGTCTTAGCCAACCTGCTATGATGGATGAACTTGGTTCCGAATTGTAATAAACAAGTTTGTCAAGGTTGGATTTGCTCTTCTTCGGTGATCTGATTTGTCTATTAGTTTTGGTATCCAATAACATAGATCTAAAATTGCTGTTTCGCTTTTTAATAGGCATCAGCCTGATTGAAGATAGTTTTCATTATCTGTTTTTGAGCCGAAGGCGGGTCAAAAATATATTAATTATAATTTCAAGTTGATTAACATGCGATGGTGCATGAGAAAATAGCCAACTGAAACACAACACACAAGAGCCCAAAAGAGTTGTATTCTTATTCTGGCCTCCACAGCCATCAGCGAATAGTCTTATTTTATGAATATTTTCAGAAATTTCCAGATCGGTCAGTGTATGGAAGAACAGCACTTGCAATTTCATTTGATGATTTCGAGTGTTCGTTTTTACACTGGCATTGTTGCATAAGAATCAGTAACTTGGTTTCTGCTTTGATCAAATTGACATGATCCATCAGTAGATATAGGATGAGATTCAATTTCAGGCAATACTAGTTGATTCTGTACAGCAGCAATTTCTTTATCTATTTGGGTTGCAGGCGGAGTAGGGAATTTAATAGTACTATCAAATTCATCTTTCACATTGCTTTCACTGGTATCATCACTTTCATATATTTTTCTAGTTTTTTTGCGTTTTCTTATTTCACCATCATCACTATTAATTTCAGATCAATTTCAGCTTCTTTTGCTTTCTCTCTGGCCTTAGCCAAGCTATCTGCAATTACAAGAATTGATTTTATATAAAGAACAGAGGCGGTACCCATCTCTTATAGCAGTATTTATTGTAATATTGTTTTATCATACTGACATCATATTAAAATGTCAAAACAATATTACAATAATTATTCTGCTATAAGAAATAATGGTAGTGGTACAGGCCCTTACTGTCTAAATGCACAGTATGTGACCAATTTTTAGAAGTTTTAATATCTCTTCCAAATTTCAGCTAAATTGGTTCAGCAGTTTTTGTGTGATAGAGTAACAAACATCCATTCTCACAAAAATTCGCATTTATAATATTAAGTAGGATGTACCTATATTAAAAAAATAAAAGTGTTTAGTGCAAGAGCTAGGTATAATAAATAAAATAAGTATTGAATGGAAGCAGGCGTTATTTTGCGGAAATCCATAATTAGCAGGACTGATTAATTTGTTTTGCTATTATCCGCTTCTCGAAAGGATTCTGTATGGTGCAATATTCAGGAAAACCATCCACATGAAACACCACACACAATTTTCTATCACTTTCTTCGACGCACGTTTCGTCCCGACACCGGGACATCCTCAGGAGATGTTGACTTCACAATGCGAAATCGTAGAGATTGTGAAGTCAACATCTCCTGCTTAATAAAATAAGCTTAACCAATCAATATTAATCAGTCCTGCTTAATAAAATAAGCTTAACCCAACCTAAGTAAAATATTGTTCCACCAATAAGCGCCGAAAATGGTTTCCTTCAGAGGAAACAGGATATTCAGTAGATTGTGTTATGCTGTGTTCTTCAGGTGCAGCAGAATCTTCATCAATTACTGTATCATTTTGATGTGGAGCTATATTATGCAACACAGCTGTTGAGACAATTACAGCCAACGTGCGACTTAACTTTAACCTAAGTTTTTGAGAAAGGCATGGGAATCTCCTTTTCCATACACCAAATGTCCTTTCAACTGTATTTCTTGTTTTAATTTGTGCTGCATTGTACAGTTTTTCGGCATTTGTTGTTGGATTTAAAAATGGTGTCATTATGTACCTTCCACAGGGATAAGCACTGTCTCCCAGCAGGTGTCCGTCTATCTCATTATTATCCAGGCGTGCTCGCAGGAATGAATTGTGATACACTGTACTGTCATGTGTTGATCCATGTCAGCGAGCATCTATGTCACGGATGTATAATTTGGCATCACACACCACTTGTACATTAATTGAAAAAAAAAACCTTTTCGATTTCTAAATAGCTCTGCATGCTCACCTCCAGGCGATTGAATCCGTATGTGTGTACCATCCACACAACCAATGACATTAATAAATCCTGCTATATTATTATTAGAAAATTGTGCTTTTACTTCTCTCAAGTCTTCAAAGTTTGGCATTCTTATGTAACTTCTAGCTAACTTTGCTATTTCTTTGCTAACTTTATAAACAACTCTTGACACAGTGGTTTTGTGAACGTTTATGTCATCACCGATTACCACTTGGAAAGTACCTGTAGCGTAAAAACGTAATGTGATGAAAATTTGTTCCAACACAGACAGTGTATATTTGCGATGCGATAAGGGAGCCAGAGTAGAGCTAATTATATTACTCAGGTGTACCACAGTGTTCTTATCAAAGCGATATCTCATTCTAAATTCATCATCCGTAAACATTTCAAAAGGATTTCGCCTATGTCTTAAATTTCTGGGTATTGATATTGTAGAAATAAAATCCAGTGCTTCCCAATCAGACTCTGAAGAGCTGCTCGTATTCATTCTGTTTATAATTTTCACTGATCTTTTATTAATAATTTATTAGTAACGCAACGGTTTCACAACAATTTTTTTAGTACATAATCAATATTATTTTATTACTTTCTCTAACCCCAAATTGCAAGACAGACACAGAAACTCCAATCATTTAACATAACGAGACATCAGAGATCTAGCTTCAAACGTCAAATAACTTTATGGAACCGATAAACGGCGCAAGATCGGTTAAGTTAACCTAAGTTTAAAGGGAGTTTATCTTGCATTGCGGTGTTCAGAAACGCACTTTCATGAGTTATCGGACGAAGAGCGCTAATGAATAGATAAACTGTCGTTTAAAGTGCCTCAGAATCCCAGCATGAGCAAAATCCCGGTTCCGCATCTACGCCTCGATACCATTCGTATAAAGTGTGAGGATGAGGCAAACAAGTATTGAACATTTTACGTACATATTATATGCCGAAGGTGAATAAAAATGTAACGTTAAAGCGAATTTTCTAGGATATTTTTAAAGGGTCTTGTACGTTTTTTTTTTTACTTTTAATGAACATCCCATTAAATAATTCTGCAACTTCAACATTCTTAGCCAAATCTAAAAATATAGAATCATCAATAGATTGTTTCTTTTGAAGCAAATCAATTATTTTTTGTAATGAATTTTTATTTTTTATTTAGTCGCTTATTCACTCTCTGGAAATTATGATTTTTTTACTATCTATAAGTTTGCGACATGTCAACAACTCCTTTTTTAGGATTTTTTTTCTAGGAGTGTCACAATGAGTTAAATCTGTCAATGAAGCATCAGGACTGAGGGCAGCAACATCATTTTGAGGCATGTCGCGCAGGCTTGTGGAATCTTCATAAGTTAAAGTTGTTTTAGATGTGGCCTGTAAAAAAAGTGGTAATTATATTGAAAACATTTTTAACAAATTTGTTTTGCTGACAAAAAAATTCAATCAAAATTTACGGGATTTATAGAGTCCGTCGTCATTCCTGAATGTATAGGTGATTGCTCTTTCATTGGTTCTTTAATCTGGAAAATAAAAAAAATAATTAAATGTTCTTGAATCTTGAAAATAAAAAAAATAAATAGAATTATCAATAAACAAAAAAAACCTGCCAAGTGCGAGTCGCACTCACGCACGAAGGGTTCCGTACCATTATATATGTTCAATTTTGTATTGAAATTTTAATGTTGTAGTAAAATATTTTTTAAACAAGATTGCGCTGATTGCGCTGTAGAAATATTTTCGATTGCACCACTTATTGACTTGGCCCTTGCCAAGCCAAGACTTCTTGGGCTTGTAGCTTTTATGGACATAGGTCTCATCAAAATAAATAATTGGTCTTGCTGCTATGGTTCTCAAAAATCGATGTCTCCTGGCAGCTATATCAAACCGTTCCATTAACAGTGAACGCTCGTTCTTATTTTTTTTGAATTCATAGCCATTAGCCATTAATATTCTGCGAAGTGTCTCCAGGCATCCATTAAACCCAATACATATTTTGTTTCAATTCCTCCAACAGAGTTCTCAAAGTAGGAACTTGCTTTTTAACGATATAAAATTCATTGATTTTATTTCTAATAGCATCTATATCAAAACTATCTAAATTTGATACGGAGAGTTTATGTGGTCGTTTTTTTCCAGGGGTTCTCCAGACACCTTCATTTTGTTCACCTTCTTTTTTTATCCTTTTCAGTGTTGTTACACTAACATCTGTAAAAATGTAGTTTCACTTTATAAATCTTATGTATGATATTATGTAAATTAAATATATATATCTTATATATAAAATTCTCATGTCACGGTGTACGTGTTTGAATCCTCCGAAACGGCTGAACCGATTTGAATGAAATTTTGTGTGCATATCGGGTAGGTCTGAGAATCGGCCAACATCTATTTTTCATACCTCTAAGTGAGAAATAATTTACATGGCAAAACAACGTTTGCTGGGTCAGCTAGTAAAATATATATATATATAATATCAGTACTTATCATGGATAAGTATTAATTTATATTTTATAATGAAATGAATGCATGAATGAAAAAGAATGAATGAATTTAACACACCTGTTAGTGACGCTATTTCTTCAAAGTATTCATTCTGAGTTCTTATTGTATCTTTTTTCTCTAAATCAGTTAATTTATTAATAGTTTCCAGCACTTCCTCCGTCTCTGGCACATTTTTCAGATTTACTGTCAAAGAAAATATTTTTGTGTGAAATTGCATCAACAGTAATAAAATTATGCATGATTGATATAATAAAATGATAATATAATATTGGCACATAACAGAGACGGTTTTCTAAAAGACAAAATGCACTAATTATTACTTGGGAGGATTTAAAACCAAGCATCAAACTGAACTGTTTTACTTACACAAGAAATCGACTACAACATGTAAACAATCTTGTTTTTGTGTAAACGCAGCCTGTTTTTGTTGTTGTTTTTCTTTGAATTTTGATATTAAACAAAACAGTAACTCCCGCACTCCACTTTTAATTGTTTTATTCATTTTTTCACCCGATCACAGAAAATCCGGACTAAATTAGATCACAGAAAAATATCAATAACCGCCATCTTCCTTTTCCCGATTGATGTGTCAGGGTTGCCATTTAAAAAGTTTTGAAAAAACCCGAGTCTCTACTTTCATTAGACAGACTTTAAATCAGCCATAATTTCTAATATTATTCATAAAAAACACAGCACGAAATCCACATAAAAATGTATGGGTGGCCATACTCAGTGTCGCCATCTTCCTTTTCCCGATTGACGTGTCAGGGTTGCCATTTAAAATTTTTTGAAAAAACCCGAGTCTCTACTTTCATTAGACAGACTTTAAATCAGCCATAATTTCTAATATTATTCATAAAAACACAGCACGAAATCCACATATAAATGTTCGGCCATACCATACTCAGTATGACCGAATTGAAATTTGTCATTATGCTAGGCTACTTGGCTAAAATCTGCCTTTTTTAAAATTCTGCTATTTTATAAAATAACATAATAAGCTTGAATACTATCATTTTTTTTATTAAAAATTAACTAAATTTTTTAATTGTCCGTGACATTTGACTCGTCAATATTTGCATAGAGTGCAGTTGAATTTTGGGCTATTTTTAACATATTTTTTGTAGGCGTAAAATTTACGCATCCATACTGTTCTTTTACAGCTTGTTTCACATGTAGGATTGCAGACACATGTTCATTTTTAAATCTGTTCCTTTGGTCTGTTTTTTATTTGGTCTGTTACATTATTCTCCTGAGAAAATATATTCTTTCACAAGTTGTATTGGACATTGGCAAAATCATCATGGCCTTCGCGAAATCAACCAAATGTGAGTACTTCTTATTTCCATCGGCTCGAGTAATTTTTGCAATGTGGCCCCAAAATCTTTCAGTATTCATAGGCGTGGGTTTAAAGCTTCCACCTGATTCTAACAGCTCACTCACTGCCTTATCCAATTTGAGCTCCCTGTATTCGTTGTCAATAATTTGTACGTCAGATTCATGGATCAAATTTGGAAATTGAGATACCAAATCGGCAAGACTTGACTTTTCCTTGTAGACAACATTCTGTGGATCAAGAAATTGTAATTGCTCAAACTCTTTATTCATAGGGGTAAACGTTGTTTTAGTTGAACACAAAGTTGGATCAAAAATGATTGAATACGCTACAGGAATGTTAAGATTTCTGGCTTTTGTCTGGCGTCTTGAGCTACTATTTTAATTAGTTTACTGACTCCGAGATAGATATCATTTAATGGTAAAAAATTCACTGTTGAAGTCGAAAGTCCGAAGGATGTGTGTTCCTCAAATAGGTCGTTTTCATATAACAGCTTAGAAGTAGAACAAGCATATCGGCTGAATCTTTGTATACTCTTTGTGCTGTGGAATACTCCCCTTTCAATATTACGTTCATTTTATTTGGGATAAGTAGGTAAAATGTAATCTAGGGCATAAAAATAAAGTTTAATGATATCACTATTCACTATCAAAATTTTGGGACAAGAATTCAGATGATATTACATTTTTGTCCACGAAAATAAAGTTTCAATGCGTCCAATGTTCAATAATCATGTTAATGCATGCATGCAGCGGCCAGCGATAACCAGCAAATATCATAGTGCTGCAAAATTTTGTGATTATCAGAATTGAAAAAAAATTGAAATTCTCGAAGTTGCAATCTTCATTCTGCATGTTCGGCTGACTTTTCATCTGGTGATCAATAAAACTCGCCATATTTTGATCCATTACAGAAAGCATCTGCCTTGGTTCTCTTCTCTTCTTCTTCTTGGTTCTTGGTTCACTTCTCTTAAGTTGTTTAGCACCACCTTCGGGATTATTTTGTTCTGTACTTCCATGTCCGATAGTAGGTTCATTTTCACTTTCTTCATTTTTTTTGGATAGGATTTTCCTCTTCAATATTTGTAGTTTTGTTACCGCCACTGTCTTGGTTTCAGCCGGATCTATAATTTTTTTTAAAACAGCAACTGGTCGTGATAACAGTATTTTTTGGTATTAACTGCAGCAGATCCAGATTTATTATTTATTTTCTTTTTCGTATTTAAACTCCTCTTCCAGCTGTCTCTTATCTGATTCCATTTTTAACGACCATTTTAGCTGAAAAAAAAACATAAATTGTTAATAAGGGCGGAGAAAGAACCATCAACAGGAAGATATTAGGTATTCTGCTATTTTCTCAAATTCCAACAATAGTTTATATTTTATTGTTATATATTAAAATATTTCATTTCAATGGCTACGTCATTTCGTGGGTATGGACCATCACCAAGAGAATTTTTCTTTGTTCTGTTGGCCTAGTCATATCCACAAAGTGACGTAGCCATTCCAAAAATGTTTGACCATTAATCCAGCCATTATCCGTGCAACTACTGATCCAGGTGGGGCCCCATCTAGAAGTCTAGGCTCCATTCTCTTACGGCCAAAGGTTAGAAAAAGAGGTACAAATGACCCTGCCGCATTGCAGCAGTCTACAACGGTCGATAACTTGCCACGTTCAACACTTGAAATAACCCCAACTTGCTTTTTTCCCGATCTCCATAGGATTCTGGGAGGCTTATAACTATTGTTTTGAATCCCAGTCTCATCGACGTTGTAAATCCGCGTCGCGTCTATGTTATGTTTCTCTATCTCTCCTTTAAGTAAATCAAAAAACCTTTGAACTTGAGGTTTGTTAAAACCTCTGGCGCCGTGCTATCGACGTTGGTTCTAGTCGTCGAAGACTCATGTCAGAATGCCGCATTTTAAATACAGCATACCAATCCTCACCCGCGGTACCATTTTTAAACGGGTGAAAAATGTGATTACTCTCAGCATATTGGTAGACAAGCTTCAAAAATTTAATTTTAGTTCCCAAAAGGGGGGTTTTATATTGGCTTGCTCCGCCAGACGATAAGCCATTATACGAATTTGCATAACGGTTAAACCGTTCACCATTTCTTGCATCTTCTTATTTATATAATTGATTGATAAGTTTAAGTTCAATTTCAGAGGGTAAAATAAATGGTTTACCTTGTTTTGATTGAGTTGCAGAATAAGGATCATTTTTGAAACGAACTGAATTTGTTTTCAGGGTACTCCATATTTTTTTGATGCTTTGTAGATTGTGGAACCTTGACAAATTTCTGCTAAAGCAGCTTTAATGCTGGAAGTGGTATATTGTTTTTCCTTCTTTATATCTCGACTACTTTTTCCTTTGGGTATTTTCTGAAACAAATCAAAATAATAAATTTATATGTAAAAGAAATGACAGCATAGTGAACAGCTTATCAATAATTAATATTTCGTAAATTCGTCATAATAAGATCGTATTTGCATAAAAACTTGGTTATTTTGTGAAACCAATTTAAAAAAACTGCACGGATACCTACAATTTCCGACAGGGAACTTAAGCTCTAATACCTTAAAATAACAGTGCAATACAATAAATATTTAATAAACTCCTAGGTACCTTTTTATAAGTACTTAAGTCCATTTTTAGTGAAGTATTTATAAACCTTAACCTTCAACCTCGGAGCGCGTAAATGAGCGCGAAAACTTCCATTGAAAGCTGTCAGTATGACAGAAATTTCAGTCTTGTTAATTTCTGCGGTGTCGTTCAGAAACATTTCGTATACATTTGAAATTTTTATAACTAGCACCATCTACTGGTATACTCACGGAATACATAATATGTAGTACTAAGTATACTTATAAAACCGATAACACTGGCGGTAACTTTGCTATTAGCAATATTCAAGGTATCACCGAATTACTATGTATCACCGGTTTGCCAAATTTTACCCTACGGAACCGAAAGACTCGTCCAGAATCGAAGCGATTTATTCGCTTTTGGACGCAAAAGAGGAGACCTGATTTGTGACGTTTTCGATAGCTTAGGTCTGCCTGGAGATCCATCATTTCGTCCATGAAAGTTTTTTATTTATTTCTATTAACAATTCTTAAACTAATCAATAATGATTGTGAGCTATTAGTTTTAGTTTTAGGTCACGCTTTTAGGCGGGATGAGTGTATGTGCATCAATTTCGTGTTTTTTTTTATGGATACGCCGTGATCGTTGTTTAGTTCCCACATCGTAGTTGTAGTCGCCATCATCTGAAATAGAATGAACATATTTGATCGTATTGTTATAAGGTGACTTCCATTCGAAGTAAAAGCCAGTAAGGTAATAAAACAAAAACTTCCATCAATGGGGACTCGAACGCCCGGCAGCCCGACCACTGCCATTACCAATAAGAGCCAAAATCCTTTCCTCCTCCTCGTAACTCCTCCTTCCCCAAGAGGAAAATTATCGGGTGGTACCCTAACAGCTGCGGAGGTTTGTACCCTAATTGTTGAGGTATGTCCCTAATTTTTGCATGAGCCTGTGCTTAAATTTAATAATTGGCTATTGCTATGCATGCGAATACGCATTTTGTATTGTCCTGAAAAATTTACTTCTTCAAGAACAATGCTCAAGGCAGATTCCAAGGTTGAAGGCGATTTTAACCTAACTATACGGACCATATTTTCGAGTAAATTGTATAAGAACACATTTAGAGCGGTATTATTGCATATCACTGATTTTGCTTGCTTTAATTCTGGATCATCGATTGCGTTCACTTTTGACATTAATAAGGATCGTGAATTCTATTACAAAAATCAAGAAAACTTTCATCTGGATTTATTTTTAAAGATTCTAACTCTAAATTGATACATTGTTCGCTACGAGGCTCTCCGAAATGCTGTGTAAGTACAGGTGGTACAGCTTTTAAAGCAGACCACGTTGTAATACGAGTATCTTCTCGTTCTGATAAGAGCGCAGCTGCATCATCTTTTAATCGACTTGTTAAAACATTGTATACATAAGGATGTTCCTCCTCGTCTCTGTTGTAACGGTCAATTACATACTGGGACTTTCTTAAATAAAGGTTTAATTGTCTTTTGTCTGCCGTATAACAGAATAAGTTCTATAATTTGTTTGGGTATTGACGCCACGGTCGCGGTTGCCATTCTTACAGATTAAAATTATTCAGAGGATGCAACTGGCTTTTTATAACACTTTAAAAAAAAATTAATTATTTTTTAATTTAAGAATTTATCCGGCGCTATCGCACTACGCTAACGTTAGCTTGAGCCAGGTGAAGCTCATAAATAACTTATGCACTAATTAACTAATTCTAAATGATAAATATGAAAAAAAAGGATCTTAGGGACTGGCGAAAGTTTCACTCATCACCTTTTCGACTTCTTTTCTTCCACACTCGGATGTCCTCCTTCCTCTCTCACAAAAGAAATTTGTTTGGTTCTGGGAATTTCTTTGTTCCG
Organism: Coenonympha glycerion; assembly: GCA_963855885.1. NCBI lineage: Eukaryota > Metazoa > Arthropoda > Insecta > Lepidoptera > Nymphalidae > Coenonympha > Coenonympha glycerion. The sequence continues at coordinate 7,322,739 of OY979651.1, read as the reverse complement.
TTGATTTTGGTTTACAAAAAACTCTAAAAACACGGACTTTTTAAAGAAATTCTCCAAGGCTGCGCCACTTTTGGGGTCGGGAACGTATTTTTCACTATATTATACTTAAGATGTTATTGAGACTTAAATTATTTAAATTAAAACTAAAAAAAAAAACGCGTGTTTTCCGATTTGAGGCTAGCCGTTTAATGAATGATATTACTGTGCACACCGCCATGGTGGCCTTCTGACAAGAAATGCTTACGCTATGTCTACAGTCTACACTTTACGATAAGGGGTCAGGTGACGTAACTAAGTACTTGATGCCGGTTGTGAGAGCCTAAATCACAGAACATTATTACTCCTAGCCAAAGACTTCCATGTATAGACGCGCTGTGTGGTACTAAATAATTGCTCACTGAGTTGCGGTGCATGTCCCGCAATTCGTTTAGTCCACTGCGAGCTAGCGAGGAGATCAATGCACTGTTATGTGAGCCGTGATCGTGGTTTTTACAGGGAGTGACCAATAAAACAGTGAATATTATTTATGTAAGTAGTTTTTCTACGTATTTTGAAGTTAAGTCAGTATAATTTATTTCGTTTTTGTCTAAAAACAAATATTATCGTAAATAAATACACAACTCACATCATGATTATCCATCACGCTTACTCGTTAGTAGAAATACGCGAGAGCGAACGGTACTACCGACACGTTGACAAAGATTATGAGAATTATTTGAACAGATATGTTAAGTGACAAAGGGTATATACCAGTAGGAAAATGATTTCGATTGGTATATAATTAAGTACTTAATTATATTTTTTGTGTTTTAGATACATATTGGATGGACTTAAGAAAATTCCGAATTGCATACTAAGGTATTGCAAAAATTCTTCCAGAAAACTTATAAAATCTGACGGCGTAACTTTTCATCAGTAAGTTTATATTACTTATATATTTTTTATTATAATATAATTTTTCATAAGTATTTGTGCGTAGCCTTATTTGAGACTTTATTGCACTGCCTTTTTATCCGATTGCGGCGAAAACCAAAAGGAAAGTTATTATATGCTATTAATTATTATTCAGGTTGTGTTTGACTTGTATGTGTGTATGTCACTTTGTATGTCACTCGTAAATTAGTAAGGACTAAGTTTTTGCGGCGTATGTCTATCTTTTCCTAATCTGATGTCTATCAGTGTATGTAAATAAAAATACCTAGACCAACAATAAGGTTTATGTAACATAGATTAAAGAATTGGTTGATTTCAATGACAAGTTGTTTTAAGGTACATACACACGCTGTGGCCTGTGACATATCGGCGTATAAGCGGGAATTAAGTGATTTTGTGAGTTTGTTTTTAGGGTTCCGTACTCAAAGGCAAAAAAACGGGACCCTATTACTAAGACTGCGCTGTCGTCCGTCCGTCCATCCGTCCGTCCGTCTGTCACCACGCTGTATCTCGCGAACCGTGATAGCTATAGACATGAAATTTTCACAGATGATGTATTTTTGTTTCCGTAATAACAAAAAATAAGTACTAAAAAAATTGAATAAAATAACATTTTATGGGGGGCTCCCATTCAACAAACATGATTTTTCAGCTTGTTTTTGTTCGATGTTGATAACGGTAACAGGCAGACTTAAAAAAAATTCACAGCATATTTAGTTATATATATTACGTTACGAATATAAATACGTTATATATGTTACGAATATACTCGTAAATATATTATAACTTATGTGTGTTTCCTTTTAATTATACATTATAACGCACTGTCAAAACCATATAGTTGTGTATATTTCTTACCAGACATGTTAAGATATTTGTATAAATAAAAATAAATATAAACAATCAATGCAAGATTATCTGCGTTTAATTTAATACTTCCTTTATAATTTAACACTTCCTTCATACACATTCATTCAATATCAAATGTTTTTAAGGTTTTTTGCAAAGTTCATACCTAATAACTATAACATTCACATAAAAAATTAAGCAAACTCGGAAAAGTTATTGTCTAAAAATCGTAAAGACGTCAGCTCAGAAATGAAACAGTTTTTAATTTATTATTCAAGTTTCATTATGTCAAATATTAAAAACTATTTTAATTCTGGTAATTTATCCTTAAAATGTTATTTATCATAATTTAAAATATCAATGTTAAATGATGTGTAGGTATAAATTATTGCAAGCGACGGCCATATCTTTTGCAATTAATCTTTGACCATACGACCACTCATCGACGTGACGTCATACTTTTGCAAGCAAGTTCCCGCTTTCCAGACTAGATGGCGTTATCAGGTTTGGAGCACAGTTTTTGTTCAACATTGCTTGTCTAGTAGGGATACCTACATAGAAGTCTTTGCTCCTAGCGGAGAAGAATGAAAGCTTCATATAAATAAAAAAAAGACAGTTCACAGTCATGCCATCTAGGAGCAGCCAACTACACTTTCATATAGGAACCAGAACGGCGGGAAATTTTAAAACGTAAAGCGGGAAAATTAAACAAGCATCCACAATAATTAAATTAATAATATTTTTAAATTCCTTATTGTTAGAGAAGACATTTTTACTCGGTAGAACTAATAACATACAGAGTCTGTATAAAGTCTGTATTTTACCAGTTCTCTCGATTCAAAATGCCTTCTCTAACAATAAAGAATATAAAGTCTTGAAAGAAATAAAACAACAGTTTCCTATTTAGAATATATTTTTATTTATGTGTTATAATATTCATTTTCCTTTTAAGTACGATAGCTGACGCTTCTTCATATAACACTCTGTTTTTTAAGGTACAAAATCTTTTTATACATATATAAGATACATTATTTATAATGCTGTTAATATTTTTCGATTTATGTATCTGGCATCCATTAGTAAATTCAAAATTGCCAGACTTTGATAGTTTACTAATTATATTTTCCTCTATATGGAGTGTATGTTCATTTTCATTTAAAAAATTATTTGCTGTAGAAGCGCAGCCTTCAACACACTTCACAAAATTGTCCGTCACATAATTAAGACTTTTGGTTTCTGAGTATTCTTTCCACTCTACAAATATGTGATGCTGCTGAAATGGGTTGCTGATAATTACATTTTTGCAATCATCACATGACTTCACCATGTTTTTTGCCAAGAATCCGCACACATACGCACATGCCTGTTTTTCTGAATCAGAAACATCGTTACACAGTGGCATTTCATATGAATCTGGAAATGTACTGACTGATGCATTGTGTGTGGATTCTGTACATTGCGTGGTCAACATAGCTTCAAAGTTATCTATAACTACATTATTATCGTGTTCGCAGTTTGCAGCTACCCCAATATGGGCCAAATTGCTTAGTATGGCTGTTTTAAGGCCAGCCAAAAACTGGCCACATGTTGGATTTGTATTGGACTCACAATTTCCACGAATGCAGCCAAAAAGATTCTCTAGCGCATCTTGCTGCAGTCTCCTAGTTGCCAGACTTTTTATTTTATGCTTTTGCTCTAAATTTCGCCACAATCTCTCCATCGCATTTAAAGTCCAAATCCAGCCCTCTTGTGATGGTGTAGTACGTGGACTTCCAATATATTTTAAAGTTGAAAAAAAAATTCGCATTTCTGCAAAAAAGTCCAGATGCTTGGTATTTTGTTTGATATTTGTAGCCAATGGTTTTCCTCGCCTTAGATCTGAACAGTCGCTATTCAGGGCATCAAATAACTGGTCTATTTTGGATATCATATTAGCTGCTGTTACAACTGCTTCTGATGTGAGTTCACCTGAAATATTCAAAATAATAATTTGTTTCAATAACCAAAATATAATCAGTGTGCAAGCAGCAGTCAACACAGAAAAGTATACAAACACACTATATTATAATATATTGAATCTGACATCTTGTACTGGGTAATCCCAATCAAATTATTTTTAATATATAAAATTCTTCTGTCTCGATGACTCGGCGAAACGGCTCGACCGATTTTTATGAAGTCTGTGTATGTTTGGTAGGTCTGAGAGTAGGTTGTAAGCTATTTCATATCGCTATTTAACAGTAGCTGTAGTAGCAGTATGAAATGGTAGAGCTTCAAATACCTGCAGTTATTTTAGCGAACATTCCAGCTGCAACAGTGTGGCTTAAGACTTGTGCAGCAAGTTTCACCTTCATTTTCTGTTTCATATTTGGATTTAAATGATCCTTTTTTAAAAATGTAGCAAATACAAAGTTTGAGTTCTTGCTATCAGCTTCATGAAAATCCTAAATGTCTTCCGAGCTAGTGGCTCTGGGTTTACGTAGGTACTCCTCCAACTCGTCCATAACTAAGCTTTGAAGACAAGATCCAGATGACGTCGAGGGACATGCATGCAGTTTCTCAAAGTCTATTACGTCTTCATCTTCATCGTATTCACATACTTTATTTTCATTGCTTGGTGATTCTAGAGATTTATTCAATGAGCGTAGATTTTTATATTCTGTATAAAGTTCATTAAATTTGCGCATCTTTCTGTTTTAATTTGCTTCCCCCATAACGTCATATCAAAATTCTGAGCCTTATGCCTTGGATCTAAAATTAAAGTGGTACAATAAATCCAGTTGCTCTTCTTATAATGTTTAAGCATTTTGTCTCGAGCTGCTTGGAAGCCCAGAATGAGCCTTTCATCCACTTCGGATCGATTAGGTTTCTCATCCAATTGTTTTACCATGGATTCAATTTTATCAAGCAAGAGATTGAATGATACAATGACTAGCGGTAATGTAACATATTTTTCACCTCCAAGTTTCGTTAATAAAAGTTTAAAGATTATTAGAAACTTATGTATTTTTTCGAGTATTTGCCATTCACTAGCAGTGATTTTAAAATCATTCAATTCGGTGACAGAAGTGCACAATATGTTAATGCCAGTTCTCACTTTTAAACATTATTCAGTAAAAATTTGTTGCTCTCGAGCATAACTAACTTCAAAATTAAAATAGTCTTTAAATCTATTAAGGTAAGGTCTTTATTTGTGTATCCGACTTTGGATTCTTGGATTCATATTCCATAAGTACTTACTCGGAACCAGTGTTTGAGTTCCGTGTATCTGAATCCTATTTTAGCGTAGCGGTGCAGAGGGCAATAGGGAAATAGGGAAATTTCCCTCCAGGCAGGTGTTGTGCCTGGGGACCGCTTGTGATCCGAGCGTGTGACGTCAGAAGTTGTATTTATAGAACGCTCGTCGAATGCTCTGTCAGCGTGTGCTATTGCGCTTGTTACGCCATCTATCGTCAGCTATCGAAGACAGCTACACTATAATCTGAGTACTCGAGTATGTGAGTACCCACTAAGTACTCGAGTCAGCCTGACTCAGCACATCTCTAGCTAAATCATCGATACCTGTATCGGTCCACTCAGTATCAACTTCGGCGCCAATAAATAGTAGACACGGAAAACAAAACAACTTGTTACTTCCTTCACAACCACATAACCAAGGTGTTTTAGCATACTGCTCATTTTAAAAAACTGCGGGTATAAGTTTTTGTCTTGGAAACACATTTTTGTGTAATTTTAATTTGAGGTCGCGGTGGCCCTTTCAATTGAAGTCTCAAGTCTAAAGTTTTTTCACAGTTTTTTATAAAATTTACGTTATTGTTCCATTTTAATCGCCTACACTATTTACATAAATCACAGTCTTTTTCACATAAATACACAACACAATATGTACACTATTTAACCCAGCGCCAATGACGTGAAAAATATTACGCGGCCAATGACGTCGGGTCATCATTACCCGAACTTTAGATGGTAAATTTACAGTATCTTTAAATGAACTGATAATTTCTAGTAACCATTTTAGAAATTAAGGTTTTTTGATTAAATGACAGAATAATAAAAAAATTATTAAATTTAACGAATTAAATATTTATTAACTTTTTAAAAAACGCATGCAAAATCAACCTGAAAAACATAACTTGCATAGTATGTTATTTTTTTATTATTAAACCTAAACATTAAAAAGAACTAATAATAATAATCAATAATCAATAATCAATTTATTTGTAAATTTCTTTACACGTCATATAATATCTTAAATTGAATTTAAATAATTTTAAATATAATTATTTATAATTAGTAAAAAATTATAAACATTATCTCAATGATAATAATAATTTTATACTACCTTACAATCTAAAAATTCCTTATAGGTATAAAAAGACTTCGCGACAAGCCAATTCTTTAACTTATTTTTAAAACCAGATTCGCTGGCAGCATCTCTTACCGATAGGGGTATTCGGTTGTATACCTCAGCACCCATACCTTTAACGGTTTTTGAGGTTTTCTTTAGCCTTCCGCCTTTCACCAATATCCTGTCAGGATATCGCAAATTACCTCCCGCGTCACCTCTTCTCTCGTATTCATTTTTATGATTGAATACATACAAAGCTGTACTGTAAATCAGCAGGCTCGGTAGAGTTAGGATTCTTAATTTCGTAAAAAAGGGCCGAGCTGAGGTGTCTTGGGGCATCCCTGCTAATATCCTGACAGCGCGTTTCTGGAGCCTAAATGCCCGTTCCCACTCCGCGCCGCGGCCCCACAGTTCAATCCCGTATTGCAACGAACTCTGTATTGAAGCGAAGTAGCATGCTCGGGCTGCCTCTGTGGATAAGGGATGCGACTCGTTTTAAGGCGAAGCAAGCTGTGGACAGTTTGCCACACAATTTATCAATGTGAGAATCCCATTTTAGGCATTGATCTACTTGAAAACCGAGAAATGACGTATTTGCAACTTGCTCAATTCGTTCATTATTTAATACGATGGATAAGGGACGGCACTTACGCCCTGTCAAGTTAAATCGCATGAATTGTGTCTTTTTGGTATTCAGAGCTAGACCGTATGCCTGAAACCATTTTAGACATTGACGGGTTTTGATGTTCAACTCCGTTTCTAGCTCATCTACTGTCGATGCCGTAATAATCATTGCCACGTCATCGGCATACATGAAAACATCAGCATCGCTCATATAGCAAGGGAGGTCGTTCAGGAGGAGTGTAAAAGCAAGGTTCGATAGGGAAGATCCTTGAGGAACACCGTTATGACTAGTTAATTGGTCCGATTTTAGACATCCTGCTTGTCCTACTACTCTCTGTCTCCTTTCCGTCATAAAGTCGGCTAACAAATGTAACGCAGTTAACGCAGGCAAAACACTTTTATATGCTAATACAGAGATCACAAAAACTACTTATCAAAATAAGACTATAAAATCAGTCTTCCGATTCCTCATTTATGGACATGGAGTTGCTGCAATTTTCGCAGTATGAAATCAAATGTTTTGGGCAGATATAAATGTGGCAAGCATGACAAGTATGCGTTGTTTTTTAATCCTTTTTAGATGGGCATATCTGTCGTCTTCTACGTGCTCCTGGAATATTCTGAGGTAGTTCTATGGAAGGTTCGTTAGTGAAATCTGCGATCCTTTTGCGTAATTGTCGAGGTAAATTCACACGTGCTCTTCGGATTTGTAAATGGTCCTGAATCAAACTGAGTGCCAAATTTTTTATGAAATGTCGCCGTTTTATGCGTGTGTTATCATTGTTAGCCCTATATATTATATTTGCATTGATTCCTGAAATATTCAGCATTGCAAAGAATATCGTCAGCGGCCATCTCTTAGAGTTTCTGCTCACATTATATGTAGCACAAAGCTCGTCTGCTACGTCCACTCCGCTTTTGGTAGAGTTATAAAAAGTTAGCTGTCTTATTTAGCTGTCTCTAAAAAGGCTTCGAAAAGTTTAGGTGTGTATTACTTGGGTTCTAAAAATCTACTCACCACAACCGGGCACACAACACATCTTTTGTTTCTTCATGATGCAAAATCGTAGTCAATAAAAACGTAGCCGGGGTCAAATGTAAAGCAGGGTCGTCGGAGTCCAAACAAAGCAGAGTCAGCACAATATAAAAAGCCGCCAAAATCCAAGTAACGAAGCCGGGAAAAATCACATAAAACACCATGAGCACTGAGAAACGCGAAGACACGCGAAGATAAAAATCACATAAAAATGGCAAGACAAGTGGTTGTCGACAGATAATAAATTATTTTCAAATTTTTCAACAGCGCCATCTCTATCGCACGGTCCTAACTATATTTCCGTTCATATTTTTCTACTGGAGCATGAATGCACTAAGTGATAAGACCCTGATAATCTCTTACAGATCTTCTTTATTTGCACTTGTCTTTAATTTTGAAATATTCCGGAGCTCAACACGCGGTTTTTAAGGATTTTCTTTCCAGATTTTCAATTTTACTTTCAAGTGAGGAAATTTGAAATAGAGGTGCTTTTCTCTCGGCCTCATACTTAATTGATTTTGCTTTAATTTCATCATTTTCCGGTGACAAAAATTTAATTTCTTTCTTAGTTTCCGCGTTGTGTGTCCTAATGCCATTTATTGAGTCTTGATTATGGCTACAATTTGTTTATCCTGTTCATGTGTAAAGGTAAAAAAAATGTTTAAACGAAGTAGCCTGCTTAAACATTACATTTATGCTTTTTCAGTTTAGTTTTGTGTAGTTCTAAGATCTGATGTAAGCGTCTGAACTCTGAATACTTGCTTGTGTTGTCCTTGTGATTTTCGCTCGCCTTTTTGGGACTACTGCTGAGAAATTGCTTGCAAAGAGGTTGATTTCTGTTGTGCCCATGCCCCATTTCAAGTAAAACCTAGTTTTTGAAGATTATTTTCCGTCATACAGTCATTTCCGTCATTTTCAGTATGATTAAAATGAATGTTTTGTTCTTCAAGGTTAATGCTAGGTTGGTTTAAGTATCCTTGGTCAAACTTCATGTTTCTAACCTCACGTGTGTCATTTACAACCTTTGCTTCTCTTTCTTTTCGTCATAGCATTTTTTAACTATTTCACCAATAATCTCTTGTCTTAATAATTCTTTTTCTGCAATGTTTTTCCCGTCTTGTGAAGGTTCTATTAAATTATGAAGGTCAAAGTCAGAAAAATTGTAATTATAATCACTAATAAATCAATAATCGGAATCGCTGTGTAAACTAATATCATCACTTATAGATGTTGTATTGTCACTTACAAATCTCTTCAGTCTTTTCGTCGATTTTATACTTTTTGTATGTAAATTTGTGTGAAATAAGCTTTTGCCACTCTTTTTGCTTTTTAATCTTTGGGACATCCACGTCTACCATAATTTATAACCTGATCTGTCTTGCCATAACAATTTTTGTTATTATTATTTATGTATAATGAGTTTGGAGAGGGATATTTTCCTTTCTTGGCCGAGTTTTCTTCCCGACACATTTTCTTTTACTTTTTGTACGACCTAATTTAAAGATGTGGAGCTGTCGACAAATAAATCGATTCGAAATTAGATTGCGTAGAAGGATGTTCATAAATGAAACACACATAAATAACATTTTCTCATATTTATTTTATTGACAGATATATAAATGATATTCTTAACATAAGCAAAAAAAATACTTTTTCTAAGATTCCTCGTTCTTGAAACGCGTTACAAACGTTAATCAACAGTGCATTTCCTAGACCAGCTCGCTCCGTCTTAAACTGTTATATTATCACTTTCCATCAGGTGCGATCAAAGTCAAACGCTAGCCTATATACTTAAAAAAAAATATTACTAGAAGGGATAATGTAAGTATTTATCACTTGTCGCTTGGAGAGTTTAGATGTTGCGTTTTTTGTTAGATAGTGTAGTCTCGCATATATTTTTCAATAACTGCTTTAGTCAGCATTATTAAATGATTATTCATAGGTGATTGATCGTATTGGTGAAAATTCATTTCTTGATTCAATCCTATGAAATGTGGTAAAGATTTTGACAAAGATGGAAATATGAGACCACCATTTTCTTTAAGTTTTATAAATCTGAGATGTTTATCATCTACTGTTTCTGCAATCAAAGCGCAATAATTTACAATTTTATCAATTTTTATATAATTTATATTTATAAAAAATAAATATAATACAAAAAATGTATAATTTCTGCAATAAAAAAAAAGCATTACTATTTTATGTCGCCTCGGATAGTCTACTATCGACAATATGCATGGCGAAACCATATCGAGCAACTCATTTGTAGCCTGATGCGTTCACACCGGCCACGCCTCCTTGCCAAATCTCCCGTTTTTGAGGTTTTTATTATTACAGTACTGTTGCTTCCAATGTGGCAACAACCTTAAATCTATAAAAGAAAAACTTAAATTAAGATACTCCTTTCAGTTGCGCGCCTGAAGGACGCTAATTTTTTTTTTTTTTTTATAAAGTGTACAATTCCAAGAAAATTTACTACACCTAACTAACAATATTACCCGGAAAGAACGAACTAATACTATAATACTATATAAAAATGCTACTTTTACTGAACCTAACTTAAGATATTACAACAAAAAAAATTGAAAGAGAAACTATTATTGCAAATATGCAAAAAAAAAAAAAAATGCTCATTTTAAGCTTACAATACTTCCTAGAAGAACGAACTAATACTGTATAAAACTAATGTGACTAAATTAATATCTATCGGCTACTTCATCTTATAGCAAAAAACAATAGCAAAATACAATGCACTACAGTACTGCCGTGGAGGCCTCCAAGTGCCGTCCATCCACGGCGTCGTCGGTGCCCGTATCCTCCTCGCCGAGGTGAAGGTCCAGGTCTAGGCCAGGACCCTCAGAACAGGCGACGGGCTTCCCGCCGAAGCCGTAGATGAACGACATTTTGACCCCCGCCACCTTGCTAATTTTTATAAACCTAACTTACAATATTTCAACAAATTAAATTTAGAGAGAAACTGTTATTGTAGGAAAACAAGTACCGCAAAAATGCAAAAATGCTATTTTCCTATACCTAGCTTACAATATTTCCTATAAAAGACGAACTAATACTATATAAAGCTATTGTGACTATATTAATATCTATCTGCTACTTTATCCTATAGCAACATACAATAGCAAAATACAATACACTACAGTACTGCCGTGGAGGCCTCCGAGTGCCGTCCATCCACGGAGTCGTCGGTGCCCGTGTCCTCCTCGCTGAGGTGAAGGTCCAGGTCTAGGTCCCGTGTTTGAGTTGTCTGTGGTTGCGTTATTCTCTTGTAACTCTGACGGACATTTATCAATTTTGGGCACATATTCGCAATAAAAATATCTGAGGGAATCTTTCAATTGTCCAAACTCACACTTGTTTGACAAATTTTGTATGTCAGTTAAAAAAAAATCATCAAAAGATTCGTTTTCTTTTTGAAATTTAGTGAAAAATGAATGTCTGTTCATGGTGAGACTTTTCTGTGTTCAAAATATTTGTTAATTTTGTTTTAACTTTGTCGAGAAGGACTGTTTCTAAGTCGAGATTGAATGAGTGATCGTGTAGATTAATTATTACTGTATTTGGTATTAGCCAAAAGCCTAAAGTGGGGAACGATGTATAGATGCATGAAAAATTATCACAAGAAGTATAGTTCATATCCTGAGAGAACTGTAGGGAGTTAAAAAATGTACCATATATTTTAAGTGACATCCCTAAAAACAGCTGGTTCAATATCAATGAACTGAGAATAATGAAAATGATATGAGGTTTGCTGCTGTCACAGTTAGGGTTGTTAAATTTTATTTTTCTAAACAATATAATATTTTTGGTATTGAAAATAAAATAAAATAACTGGGACTTCTTATCACTTTAATGTGTTTCTAGGATCAAGTTAAAAGGTTAGCTGCGGGCACACTATGCACATTAACCCACATCTTATATATTTCCATTCCTTTTTCACCAACTGTGTGTAGAAATATGGCTACCTTACGTCTTTTTACGGCGGTGTTAAGATTTGACGCCAACATAAACTTTTTGAACGCCTGCCACCATTTTTTCCACTTCGATGCGCTGCCGTGACTGTCTGTTTTACAAATCTTCAGTGGACTTACGTTATCAAATACGTTTTCTTTTTCCAATCCATCGCGCTTCCTTGGCTTTCCATCTTGCTAATGGGCTTTCGTTGTTAAATACATTTTTGGAGCACGTAGTTGCCATGCCGGTTGCAGTTTGGTCGCGACTTTTTTCTTGACCCGTATAGACATAATATTGAATGTTGATTAATTACTGAGATGACACCAAGACTTCTGACAACATGCTTTATATTGGTGATATTAATAAAAGAGAACTTTTGCCAATGCAAGAAGAGAGAGCGTAGACAATGAGTATAGACAATGAGAATAAACTATGACTTGATGAAGACGTAGCGTGGTAGCGTTTTTTTCTTTATCCGGAGCATTAGTTTTAGCTAGAACGTTTAATAAATTACACGTGCGAAAGTATATATTCGCTTCTGACCAAATTTTAAATTTTGGAAATTAGCCTTGAAGGTGTCACTGTAAAATTTATATCTAATTATGATGTCAGGATGCACTACTTTAAGGTGTTGCGGCCCTGAGAAGCTGACGCTGGTTTTTTGGGAGATGGCGCTTTTATGGCTATTTCAGGAAAAATAATTTTCACGTCGAAGATTGTAACCCAATTTGAACTTTATGTTATTTTGCGAGCACGTATCAATGAAATGATCATAAATCACCCATATTCTGAATTAAAAGATCATATTGGTTCCCTAACTGTTTGCCGGCTCTAGTCACGTGACCAGAACGTATTTATACACGCTCACATGCATACCTACAGAGTCTTTGAACATGATTCTCATTTTGAACAATTTTACAAAAGTCTGGATGGCGTATTTGGATACATGTCAGGTTTCGATAAATTACACTGAGTTCGAGTCTTCTCACTTTTTTTGTTTCTTTTTTTTTGTTTTTTTTGCAAATTGTTAGAATTATTAGATTTGAGTAGGTACAAATAAAATAGAGGTGTAATTTAAGATTTACGAGTATAAATTTGTTATTCCAATACCAGTAGGGAAATAAAAACAGTTAATCATTTGTACAATTAATGTATTTATGTATAAATGAGTACAACAGGATATAAACATTTTACATTATTCATATTATGTAGTGACGGGCAGTGCAGTAGGTTTGATGCGTCTATGTTCGTGAGGTCGATGTTGATCCTCCCAATTCATCTATAACAGAAAAATGTAAAAGCTTCAGAAATTATATTGTTTCAATGTTTAGTTTGGTGCTTTGCTCGGGAAGTACCTACGTGTGACTTTCGAGAACAGTAGGGACAATTTTCATAATAAAATCAATAGGTTTGGGTCGCCGCAGACGAAGTCACAAACACGGCCACGAGAAGTAGGAAGTGTCATAATAAAATCAATAGGTTTGGGTCGCCGCATACGAAGTCACAAACGCGGCCACGAGAAGAAGGAAGTTATGGCCACGGCAGTTGAAGTTGTGGCCGCTTGTGGCCGGTGGCGGCACCCAAGAAGGCTGCCCGACTCGCGTGAGTGGCATTTTTATTGGCGTTTAATGGCCGGTGAGGGCCACAGGAAGGGAGCAACGGCACTTTGCAGCGTGTGGCAGCTGTGTGCACTATCTCCATATGAAATATCTGAAAGTTACAGGAAATATGCCAATGGCGGATTTTGCGGTTGTGGCCAGTGGCCCGTGTGATGACAGTGGACACTAGAGAATGAAAATTATTCCTACCTATGTACTCCTTCAGCTCCTTGCATTTAGAGTTTTTCTTTATCCTCCTGAGTATTATTTCAGGTACAATACAGTTCTTAAAAAAAGTGACTAATAGTGGCAACATGTTCTTTATAAATTCTTCATCTCTCTCTACTTCTACAACCGTTATTGGTTGGGTCAGTCCTATAAATCCGATAAAATAACATTTCTTCATTTTTGTTATTCTTAATTGCCCTTGTATCTAAAACAAATAAAAAAGTGTTAAAAATTCATTTATACTAAAACTTTTTTGTTTTTTTTAATGAACATACCTGGTAGTAATAATTGTGTTTTTTATTCATGACTAATTTATTTTCTATGAATTGCAATGGAAATTTTTTTTTCCTTCGCTGCTGTCTCAATAGTTTGAGAAGCCCTGGCCAGGGATGGAAAGCATTTTATTTCAATAATTGCTTCTTCACTTTCAATTATACCTGAAATAATTCATCAATGCATATGCTAATAATAAAAGTTATTATAATTGTTATATTATATGGTCAAATTATAATATTATATTGGAAAGATAATCATTACCATCTGGACTTGCTCCTAAAAATCCATATTCTTCGTCTATAAATAACCCTGTCTGTCTCACACTTTTGTTGTGTAAGGTTTCAAACAGATTTCTAGCAATGTGTTCGTTCTGACGACCGTAAGAAATATCAGCAGAGATGAAGTCTGCTTTGTACAATATTGTCTTGACTTGATTGTGACAGGGTGTTGTTTTTCTCCGTTTACATACCTAAAGAAAATAAAAAAAAACTGTCTATATATTTGATTGCAACACAAAAAAATAACCAAGTTTAGAAAGAATATTTACCATCCCAAACTGACTTGCTGTTAGGCGATCATTTCTATGTAAATTATATAATTCGTTGTCATGTTGGCCTACTGTGGCAGCCTCAATTTCTTTGATTTGTGATTGAGTTTTCTGAAAACATTTCAGTTTTTCCTCACACTGTTTTAATAACTCACTGAGTTCAATGTCAACAGGGTCCTGTGCTTCTGGCCCGTAATCTTTATCCTGATTGTTTTTTTGTGCAGAAGCAAAAAGTCTTTTTCGCATAATTGTTTTTTGTTTCATTTGATCCCTTGACCTTTGTTTTTGTTGAATGTATTTTTTAAAGTGCCTTCCAGGGCTTCGTTGGCAACTTTTCCTCCAGCAATCTAAATGCCAACTGAAACCAGTTGTGTGTGATAGACCTGAAATTAGATATTAATCAGAGAAATCATAATTACGTTTTACATCTACATGGATGTTCGCTTCTATATTTACCTGCAACATTAATTCGCCTTTGATAAGAACCTGCTTTACCAAGGCTTATCCTCTTTCCACAACTGTATTTATTTATCACACTCATCAAATTTTCTGCCACATTAGTTGTTTCGTTGGACAACCTGCCTGCCTTAGCTATGACAGACTCATTGGCTGCAACAATAAGTGCCCACACAGTGGGTGCATCTTTTTGTAGCTTTTCAACTAGATCAACATCTGGTTGAACATCTGGGCTACTTTTCCACTTGCAGTAATATTGCTGACAGTTTTCATGTCGCCCAAAAACATGTATAGGGCCATTGCGTAAATCCCTCCTCATTGCATCCGGGTTGCTGCTATTGTGTATTATAATTTTTCTTGTAACAACTGTTAATTTGGCCAACTTGGGCTTCAAGATACTTCTTCCATTTAGTGGTAGCTTTGTATTACCGAGAATCTAAACAACATAAAACATGTCAATCAATAATTGTAAACAGCCACTGAACTTACTGCTGAAGCCTAATGCTCTAGGTATACATTATAATAAAAATCAGTTGCCATACCTTGTAAAGTGCACTTGTGTAATTTTTTACAACATGATTTTTACATTCTATTTTTTTTATCTTCCGTCCATAATCAACTTTTTCTCTCAGATTAGCATAAACAGAAGAATCGCCATCTCCTATAAAGGATAAATATTGCAATCCGTGCATTTCCATACTTTTCTGAAAGCCTTCTACTAATATGTTTGCTTCCATAGCTGTTGACGCTCCAGTATAATTCTTCCAACAAACATGATTTTTGGGATCAACAATATTTCTCCTCTCATTATATTGACACATGTAACAGTATTTATTACGGACACCAAGAAATAGGCATTTCTTGGTTTTTTTACCAATAATGCATGCCTGGAAAAAATATAAATTCGTATTCAAATCCCAATCCCAGGCTTTTCAGAGTAATGTGAAATTTGGGAAACTTAACAACACCTACTCAACATTGTAGAAAAATTGTGCGGAAACTCTCACGACTTCTCAGACAGGTTCAGTACAATGTTTTTAGAGTTTTGACCAACCAAATGCACTTGAAAATGTGGTCAGTTACGACCAAAATTCTCATTCTGAGTAGAGACCCATTCCCACCAGTGGGACAAAAAAAGGAATTGAGAATGATTATCAATTTGGTAATATTTAATTATAAATCTTACCATGCCAGAGGGTGAGTTAAAATTGTGACCATAAGATCTTTTCAGCCATCCACCATCTACATACACTGTTATATATGGTATGTTATCAGAATCGACATGCCCTTTTTCAATTGCTAGAGCTCTTTCTTCTTGTCCAGCCTTTATAATTTCCTCTGTCAAATGCTCTTGCCATACTTGGCCTACATCATTCTCAATTTTGCGGAACATCTTTGGTGTCATACTAGGAATATCCATGACACTAAGTATATGATCAGCTTGAGCATAATAACTGCCAGCTGTCACTGTTGCCCAAACCAATGACTTATTGACCTGTTTTACATTTTCATTTGACTGCTGCCAGGTTTTTCCACACATGCTGCATCTCAATATAAAATCACTATGCAAGTCAGACCTCTTTTCAACCACAAATTCTATTTGTGAGCTCTCACAATTCCGTGTATGACGTTCCATAGCAAAGGCCCAATTCAGAACATGTTTTATATCAACTATGCGATAACCAGAAAGACCTTTCAAGTTGTCATCTGTAGATCTTTCAATTTGTAATACATGAGCATCAATCGCAGGATCTGGTTCAGGCCAGTTAATATTCAATGTTGATGTCTGGGTTGGTAACTCTGTATCCATAACATTTGGTGTATCTGTATATGTAGATTCAAAACGAACGTATGGCTTTGGCCGAGAATAAGTTCTGGGTTTGCTGGAAAGATAACAGTAGCAACATCCATAAATTTTAAATTCGTAATAAGTATTACAAAAATTCAGCATAATACATAGACCTAATAACTAACCTAGGGCCAGCCACAGCATGCTCAGGATTTCGTACACACTGTTGTCTTTGTGATGTTCTACTCTCAGACTCCTCTTTTCGCCAAACACAATCACGGCTGAAAACATTATAAATATGTATAACACTTAAAATATCAGGACATAAGACATTATCGCAATCTAGCCTCAAAGTAAGCGATAGCTTGTGTTATGGGTAGTAGGTAACTGATAAACATACATAATACTAGCTAACTCAGTAAACGTTTGACTTACGATAATAACGCCGATGACGATGGTGTTCGTGGCGAAGCAATTTCACCGTCACTGCTAGAATCACGACTTGGTATTGGTAGTCCAGCTCGAACACGTTTGCGACTCTTACGCGGACCGGAATATACGTGTTTCTTGTAGGCCGGTTTTTTTGTTGAATTAGGCCGTGGCATGTTCGAAGCGAACAAACGCCACGAATCTACGATGACAATGAAAAACATATTTTAAATTGGAAAACGTGCAATTTGCAAAAGAAAAAGACTGAGAAAATAATAAATAACAGTCAAGTGAACATCGCGGCATCGTCACGGTTGACGTTTGACATTGACAATCATTGCCATCTCTAGGGACTCGTCTCGTCAAGCAATCTATCGAACTCAAAACTAGTCGATTCCAAAAAATCGATTTCACTCAGATTTTCAAAAACAACCATATCAGCGCTACAACGATATACTTATTTCATATGAAAAATAACATTACACTCCTTTTTTTGTGCAGTCGTGTAATAAACAATTATTTTTTTATTATTTTGATTTTAAGTAAACTGTTACTAAAAAGGAACATGGCTCCTGTTCTTCGTAGTTAGTAGCAGTTGCAAACATCCGAACTAACATACAAACATTTTTTAATAAGTAGGTACACGTAGACAAAAGACTTACCTTTTTTTAAAAAACCTGACACTGTACTTTCACATTGACATGTCACATTCCAATGTAATGCAAAAACGGAGTCCTTGATAAGTAGCAAATGGTCGTTAGTCCAACGTAAAACACTGTCCAAATCGTTCGGAAAACAATGATCCGTAAACAAAAGCCAAGTAGTCTAAAATAAAAGAACTGCGTAAAAGATCAAATGAATACCCGTAACGTAGGTACTGTATGAAGAGAAGTTACGATACGAATGACTGTCAAATGACCCAGGCAAAGGCGGGTTGCGAACAATTAGTGTTGCCAGTGCAAATTTTAAAGCGCCATGGTTTGACAAAAACTTTTTGAAAGGATAAATTTCAGACGTGTGTTCTGTAAAACTTATTTCTATGATCAGTGCTGTATTAATTCAATATTCAATATTTTGGCATTACTTATATAATTACTGTTTGTCATAAATAACTTGACTATGTATAGATAGTGGCGCCCTCATTTTCTACTCTTTTTGCAAAACAAAACTTTAGGTAGAAACCCGTGGTTAGAGTAAAAAGATGCGAGAGAAAACTAAATTTATTTTTTGAATACATAAAATAAAATTTATTTTTCACACTTGGGTTTAGCACTGTATTAAAGAATAAAACATAATAAATAAAACATTGGAATCAATAAAAAAAATGACCAAGTAAAATTGATCGATTCAAATATTACAATCATTCGTGACTCGACTCACGAATCGCCATCCCTATTAGAGTAGGTAGATAAACTTTCGGAAGTTTTAATTCCATTACAATGTACGTAGCGACTAAATTGAAACGCATGACAAGCAAAGAATAATTATTTATTTTACTTATTTTAACTATCTTAGTACTGTAAAAAAGTATTTACTTACATTTATTTTTAATCGTAGTGACATATTTATGTATTGGAAATTGAGGTTTTATTTATTCGCCATTATGTAAACGATAGCACATATTCCAATGATTTTACTTTGCGTAAAATGGAACGAAATATCTCCAATAGCACAAAAAGTCAGTATTGAAATTTGAAGCAGCCTGGCGAAGCAGTACGTGCAACGTCGCATTTCAGGACATGCTTGTGCGCACAGCGTAGGTGCATAGCTATACTTCTCTGGCGATACGCGAAGCGGCAACCTCGCTTCATTCCCATGTTTCCGCTCGGTGACGCTATCTAACGGCAGAACGCAGCGGCACCATGTAGCAGATTACAATTCTAACTAGTGTTAGACTGAGTGTGATAGATGGCGGGTAAAATTCTTTCTACAAGCAGCTGTTAGCTATCCGCCATCTTTTTTGATACTAACTCACACATACGTGTTTTTGTCAAATTTATTTAAATTTGAATTATAAAAATAGGACTATAAATACGTTTTTCTTGTAAAAAAAAATGGGTTTTGCGAGTTGTAAATAAATTAACCTACTTGTAAAAAAATACATAACTAATATATAATGCTTCAGTTCCGTATATTCGTTCCCTCAAGTTTGTATGAAAAAGTGCCCATACCCAATGCCCTTAAATGCTTTGTTTAGTCTATGAGGCGATATTGAAGGCGTGATTGATACACTAACACTGTTTCCTTGTTTACGTTTATTGAAACTCAGTACGGTATTTTTCTTTTCTTTGGATACCGTCAGCCTTCTTATTAACTCGCTTTTAAGTTTCTCGTACCTCTCAGTAGCTGGTGGGTTGATTATTATGTCTTTTACTTCCTTGGAATGCTGATTGTCGAGGTGTATGATGACGTCATTAAATTTTGTGGCGTCATTGGTTATACCGGATATGGCAAACTGCCCTGCCACTTGCGCGAGCCAAATCTCCGGCTCCTCAGCCCAAAACGGTGGCACTCGAACTCCAACCTTAAAAATATCGCCTGTCGATAGTGTCGTGTTCCCATCACTACCGCTGCTCGTGCCTTGGGTGCTTTTCGCCATGTCACGGAATACATAATAGTACTACGGTACAGAAGGCTCACTCGACGAGATGATTTAAAGAAATAGCGGCTGCATTAGATATAGGCGCCGATAAAAGAGACAATGCTCATTTAGAAATGTTAGGGAATCTTTTATTACCCCCAGCATAGCTGTGTCCGTTTGTCGACATTCTCGTATCGATACTTTTTTGTAGATAGTGTTATCATGTTCTTATATTCGTGTGTATATGCCTACAGTCTATTTATATTTAAATCTGGGCTTAACCTGAATGTAGAAGATACACCTACTGAAAGTGTGACGGTGCTTGTGGCAAAGTTGAAAGCGATTTATAATGACCGTCAATTATTTGGCTCTTCATACCATATCTTTGCTTTAATTTTTCTATTGCCACCTCGTAGTTTTCATTGCCTGCCACTGCTTTGACTGCCTCTGCCTCTAAACAACTGAAGGTCTAAATTCTAAAAGGGCACTTGTCACCTATTTCAAAGTAAAACATTCCAGGAAATCGAAAAAACTAATAAATATTTGTCAAACCCATTTGATTTTAATACATGATAAATATAAAACCCAAAGACTGAATGAACTGACACACAAAACCAATGTTTTGTTCACATTGTTCTCGCGTAGGTGCAATTATTCAAAAATCATCTAAATAATTTACTACGGTAATACCATGAGATCTCAAGTAAGTGGTGACTTGTCTCGTTATCTTTGTAAAGACATAAGGTGCAGTTGACAGACCAAATGGTAGCACATCAACTGATATATTTGTTTTCAAAACTGAATCGAAGGTATTTCCGGTAATGTCTATTTATGCCAACTAAAAAATAAGCATCCTTCAAGTCAACTGAACCCATGTAATAAACTACTTCTATTAGTTTTACAGCAGTAAGTATGTCTTCCATTTTGAAATGTGTGTTCTGGACAAATTTATTGAACTTCTTTAAATTTAGAATAAATCTTTAGATTTATTCTAAATTTCCATTTGGTTTGGGAACAATAAAAATCTTAGATAAATATTGATCCTTACCCGGAGTGCACTCAGTTATTGCGACAATTTTTAACAAATCATATATGCTGGTATAAATTCTAGGTTTCTCCACGCTAGAAAAGTTATAAGTGGAAGGAATAGAAGACTGATAAACCTTTGTTATAAGTGGAATAGAATAACCTTTTTGTACCCATTGTAAAACTTGGGAGTTTTTGGTAAAACCCCAATTTATGAAATATCTAGTTATTCTACCAGCTCGTACCTCTAGTCACGGCGGCGACGACTGCCTGTTGGAGCCCGTCGTGATATATCCTTGTTCTCAGTCCTCACCAAAGGCGGGCAGTTCGTCTTGTTGACGACCCCGGTCTCTGTATTAAGCTGGAACCTTTAGAACACCGTAGAGACGTTAGCTCTCTATGTGTGTTCTATCGGTTGTTCAATGGAGAGTGCTCTGAAGAGCTGTTTGAAGTGATTCCTCCACTCGAGTGTAGAAACGTGTTCCATCCGTTCCGTCTGGATGGCTGCCAATCCACGACCGCCCGGTATGCCAGAGCTTTCTTTCCACGCCCATGCAAACTCTGGAACAACCTACCAGCAACAGTGTTCCCTTAAAACTATAACATGGGGTTATTCAAGGGACGGATTCAATGTCCATGGGCGGCGGTGATCGCTTACCATCAGGTGACCCGCTCGTTTGCTCGCGTTAACTATAAAAAAAAGACTGTTGGCGCTGTGGACGCTGACGGTTGGATGCAGGTTATGTTGGAGGTTGATGGTAAGGACGCTTGTAAGTTAGAAGCCCGCCCTATTTTGTCACCCTGGACGGGCCCCAATCGTTTAAAAGTCTCTTAACAAGGTTTTTCTTAGATTTTTCTATAGGGTTCTTGCTTCGCGAATAATATCCGATAATTTTTTCCCAAACAAATTGTTTTCAGTCTTTTCCGGTATTTCTTTAATGTTCTTACTAAGACCCGGTAAAATAACCGTCCTTCTTGTCTAGGACTCCATGTGATGCACGTCACATAAAAGCCTAATATAGTTTGAAAGTCTTTCGACTATAATTGTCTCGTAAAAAAATTTCTCCTCTAACATCTCCTGTAACAGTTCACTTAACCCACATATTATCACTCCAATCTGAGACTGCTTCTCACATAAACGTTCATCCCTTTTCATCGCATGAGAAGATAGTGATATCTTTATTTTCGGATTTAAACTAGGAACAGCTGTGAAACAGTCCCTAATCTCATGTGTACCCATTGACCTTAAATGTATTTACGAGTAAGTGTCTTAAGCACTAATATCACATTTCCTCGTATATTCGCTAATAATACAGTAAACTTGTATTTTATTTGTGAACACTCCATAATGACAAAATGAACGTATTGATCTATCGTATACACTCTGTCAATCTTCTTCAAATTTCTCTTGATAAGACTAAAACTGCGGTCGCATGCAAGAAAGGAGTATCCACGAAATGGAAAGTACAAGTTAATTTTTTTGAACATTTTCTTCTCAACCAGTGCCATTAGGAATCGTATCATGGCATGCTTTTTATTTCGATGACAACAATTGTCACAGAATAATTTAAGTACTTCATATTGTTCATCGTAAAAATGTTGTAAATAATGGTACAATATACGTCGGTGAAATAATGCCACAATTATGAACAAACATCATCAGGTGATTGTTCAGCAGTACCTTCGTGGTATACGTAAGTGTGTACTTTGTCAAAATGAAAGCCTCTGATGTTGATTTTATAGTTTATCCATTGAAGATTATTTAAGAAATGTTTATTTCGTTAGAAGCAATGAACTAATAAGGTGGCTTTCATTTAGCGATGATCACTCAAAAAGAGGAACCCTCTAAAAATTCAAACTACAAAAGGAAGTATTTAGCATTTTTATTAATTCTCGTAACAATATTCTTCGAATATATTATCAAGGAATTGTGCCGGAGCTTGGACGTCATTATGACGACCCCAGCCCAAATACCAAGTGATGGTAAAAAATATTTTACAGAGATTGTTAAATGACAGTTTGCGACTTTAGTAAGAGTTCAATATTAGGCAGTAAGTTTATTAGAAACTCACCACTAAGCAGACACTGCTCCGTGATCGTTTTAATGGTAGCGACCACAAATTTGTCTTTCAGGTTTTTAATCTTATTTTGGGAGTAACTAATAATGTTAGGTATCAATTCTTTGCACGTGGCAAGACCGTCAGCTGCGGCAGGGTAAAGAGATTCAAAATCGTTAACAAGGAGCCTCCAGCCATTACATTACAACATTACCATTACATTACATGTGCACAGCACCCCACTGTGCGGTTGCCTACCAGGCAGCTACAATAATATCCTGACATTGCTCTTAGGGTATTTGTCGTATCTTTATTTCTATTTATTAGCAGGTACGTGTAGTACGTGCGGCTGCTCACATGTTGAGACTTTATTCTGCCACGAAGCAGATAGTTATCGTTGCTCAGAATCAATGGTAAATCATCATCAATAGATTCATTTATTTGCACGACATACGTACCATTTTGGCGAATGTGCTCGCCGTAATAGGACCTTGCTTGTTTAAGCTGGTACGTTCCAACAGCAAAACGTTTTAAGTCTTCTATAGTAAGCTTCGGAAACTGCTGCAAGTATGGGTGGTAATCATCTATGTTGCAAAACATACTTCGCCTTCTGTTCAACTGTTCCCTCTCTTCTATTGCAGCCAAATGATTTGGCATATTTAACCTATGCCTTGCTATTTCCGGATACAAGAGTATCCGGTATATTCCGGTTTATCTTCGATAACAGGGTGAAACTTGTTTGTAAGAGCGCAGCCAATTCGGAAGTCTTCCATTGAATGTTTTGCAGCTTTATTAAAGTAATCTTGGCGTAGTAATTTGTAATCTCGTTTTATGCGCCCATTTACCACCTCAAACACCCATCTACACATTGTGACACAGCGAGATTTGTTTGCCTGTTCCGTTGTTAGCTGATGCTGGCCTTCAAAAAAAGATTTAGGCATGTATGTCTTGTATCCGTACTCTTGAAGCTGTGGAACCACATCCCGGAAGCCCCTGTCCAGTATGAAGACATCTCCTTCACGGAAGTATGACCGCATGGCCCCTTCTGATCTGCTGAACTCTTTGTTCATAATTGAGGCATCATTAGTTACAGCTTTCTGAGGGCCCAGGCAATCTAAAATGTGGCCATCACAGCACACAATCATAAATGGTTTAACAAGGTTTTGAAACTTATGCAAACTATAGGTTTGCTTCTGGAAGAGGTAGTTGCTACTACTTTGTACGTAAACATATTATGTGGCATCACAAATGGTGATGGCAGGTTTATTTTCGGCGGGCAATGTATTGTTCCCATAAAGACCTTCTGGTATAACAGTGTTTCTTGCTGCCGCTTCACTGATAGTCATATGACGGAGCCCCAAATGAAGAGGCACAAGTTGTTCAGTCAAAACGTTTCTTGCTATATTCATATTCCTTTCTAAGCTACTTCTTGGCATATCAAAAAGTCCACTCAGTCTCTCATTACTGTCCCCTGTTCTTAATTTGGTTAAATATATACTTAATGCAACACTTGCATCTGGTACTTCTTCATACAAACGTGGTATATTGTTCAACAAATTATAGAACTGGGTAGCATTCAAGCCAAGCCAGTAGTGACAAAGATGTGGTGGGATGGAATTAATGTTGCTAAAGTCGATTTTTTGTAATGAAATCTTCTCTAACATGGCAAGCAGATTATCCATTTGGAAACTAGTAAAATCTGCATGATTTGCTTGTAGTTGGTCCCAATAATCCCAGTTTAAATGAAGGTTACACACACGAGCGCAAGGAGGAATGTAAATTCTGTGGCGACTAAGAATTGTTTCTTTCATGACTCTTGGAACTAAGAATCGTTCTTGATTTTTACAATCTAGAAATAAACAGTGTCTTGTTGTTGATGTAACACGTTTATAACTTCTTGAGGTAATGGTTGGTTCTTGTCGCCTTTGTGGTTGAAATAAGTTCTCCTGTGGAAAAGGTGGTGGCTGAGGAACATGTACTTCTTCTGCTTCAATAATCTCTCGATTTGCATCCTGTTGCAATTGTCGTTGCACATTTCTTCTTGCTGCCATCCAACATGCTCGGCACACTCTCTCTAGACGTGGGACCTGAAAAATATTTTTTCCTTTAGTTATTAGCTATTTCAAATTGCCTTTTATTATTTTGAATATTTTGTATAAACATTAATTACCAGAAAAACATTATTCACCAGAAAAAAAAATTACTTTGTACAATGCATTGCATTGCAGTTATTGTGTTTGTTTATCCTTCATTTTAATATATTATTAATAATACTACACCATAACATTATTTTTTATCACAGAAAATCAGATGATTCCCACAGGATTGGAGTGAAAAACAAACTCACACAGGTAGAGCCATGGGAAACAGATAGTAATGTATACAAGTGGAAAATTAAAAAAAAATTTAAACACCCACGACTCTTATAAGACTTGAAATTGAAAAAGGATTAAATAATATTTTTTAAAACTCCCCGACTAAAGGAAAGTAAGAACTAAGAACCTATCAGTATAATTACAAATCCAAGAAAAGTAATGTACAAACGGTCTCTCACCCTAAACGCATATACCCGTACTCCGTTCCGTCGTGGGTAAAAATAAACAGCTAGTATGCTAATAATGTAGTTGACAACCGATTTATCATTATAACACAGGTATTTTGATCAGCAACATTGAAATGTTAAAAAACTATTTTTTTTTATATATCTGTGTATGTTCTTGGACTTTTTTGGCTCCTTTATATTGGTTAAATATACTATGCTGCTCCATGTGTATGTATCAATATAGGTAAGGACTTTCATACCAGGTGTGGAGATGTCCAACGCAAAATAACTCTTCTTTCCTCAGAATTTTAGAGGCACTCTTGATGTGCGTGTACGGAGTATGAATGTGCCACATGCAAAACACACACTTGTGTGTCCAAATAAAGCTGTTGGTGCTGGCCCGGCTTGAAGATTTTTTTTTCATCTTGCAGAGAAAAGAAACACTCCATGCAAATGACATCTTCACGCGAAATCTGTAAAATAATATTTTTACCAACGATATAAATTTTTCGATCGATAGATTACCTTACCTTATCGATCCCTTGATGTAACCCTGATCGAATTTTGGTAATGGCAAACATGGCGACGAAATGAATGGTCAAGACATGTACTATTATTTCAATCACTTTTTTCCGGAGAATTTGTTATTTCTTATTATTTATAAAAGTTGTTTTAATTAATAATAGGAATTACTGATTGCATAAAGTAGTGACACAAGTAAGTTTTTGCGATACCATCCGTGGTCAATCTCCTTTATCAGAATTCGGAAGATATTTTAGGTGAATGTTCGCTTCAATTAGTCGCAAAACCCTTGAAACTTAACCTGAGTGCCATCAAACCGAGGTAGCTCATCTTTGCTTTAATTTTCCTATGGCCAACTCGTAGTTTTCATTGGTTATAGTAAATTCTTACACTGTTTTGGCTGCCTCTTCCTCTAAACAACTGTATAGGTAGGAAAATTTATCAGAATTAGGAAGATTTTTTTAGGTGGATGACCTGAGTACCATCAGACCGATGTAGCTCATCTTTGTTTTAATTTTGCTATTGGCAACTCGTAGTTTTGCATTGGTTACAGTTAATCCTTCCACTGCTTTGGCTGCCTCTTCCTCTAAACAACTGTATAGATAGGGAGGAAAATTTATCATAAATGGGAAGATTTTTTAGGTGGATGTTTGCTTCGAAATTGTCCCAAAAACCTATGTTTGACATTTAACCAAAATATTATGATAAGCAAAGATTTAAATTGCAAGATGGGCCCTAAGCCTACATTGTTCACATCAAAAACGTCCACAAACATGTTGAGTGAGTGCTCTCATAATGTTATAGTTTCACTTGTGACATAGAGAGTGACAACTTGACGCACACAAGACAAAACGTGGACGTTTTCTAAGGTGCGATTTATATCTTTGATGATAAATGTATTATGCAATTTGTACTCACAAGCGTGGTTTAGCTGATGGAAGACGGATAACAGACGATTGGTTTTTTTTCTTTTTTTGATTTCCGAGATGTCAGTGTCAGAAATCAAATGAAGTATTTGACGTGTTTTACGTTCAGAAACTGATATACATTTATTTAGGGACAATAAAGGCAAGCTGGTTCGTGCTAAACTATCCGACGTTTATAAATTACTGACCACTGAGCACCCTAGAAATTGACATGGGCACCGTCAAACCGAGGTAGCTCTAATTTGGGTACTTTAGTGCTTGTAAATGCTGATGTGTCATGCTCTTGTAAGGTTGCAATGCGTTCTTCGATCTTAATTTGCCTCTCCCAACTGGAGATTTTATCTTTGTTTGATTGATTTCATTTTGTTTCCTCTGGTCTAAATGAAGATTTTGGAGCACCTTTAGGGTGGACTTTCTATTGAAAATTTTATGACCAATGTTCTGCTTTTTCGGCGGTAAAACCGGTGCTGGCGTCACAATTTACATCCTGATGCGCTCGCACCTCCGTCAGACGCATCTTGCAAGTTGCAGCAGTCTCCTTGCGACGCTCTCGAAGATATTTCCTGAACACGTCGATTTGTTGTAACGATTTGGTATGCCATACACTCATAACAAACACAAAATAGAAAAACATAGCTCTCCTTCTTTCGCAGTCGGGTAACAAGATTAATTAATCAGTAAAATCAGAGTTTCCTTTCAGGAACACCACACCAAGTTTTTAAATGTTATGTCAGACAAACATCCTCTTGTTGGAGAGTGAATAAAACCTGCTAAACAAAACAATCTTTCCACAGGTCCTGACGAGCACAAACTCGTATTAAATTGTATGAACACAATTTTCATATTTGGGTAGCGCTCGAAAATTGAAAGGTCTTTGCTTCTTTCATAAAGGAAGCTGCTCAACTCTAATTCTATTTAGAAAAATCATCAAAAGCAATAAAATCATCACTTTCTTTACTTGTGGTTTTACACCTGCTTAGGTATATTATACGTATGTGTTGATTTTTTTTAATGTATGGCTAACGAGCAATTAACGAGTTATGTAAAAGATAATTTTTGTTTTTTTTTTGCTTGATATTTCTTCTCGTTAGTTTAGACTTTTTAGTGGCAGTTTATTTATAAATCTGGGTAGTAGGTAGTCATAGCATAATACATGAAAAACAAAATGAATTCTAGAGCTCTCAGCGTTAGCTTCCGTGGGTTGCTGTGTTCTGTATCGGTTGCCTACTCCAACATGTGCAGCAGGTTCTGAGTTGTTTTTTGGTTTTTTGGTTGATGGTGTATGTGAACCGTGAAGTTTGTAAAAGGTAGAGAGTTAGCGTCGGTGGAGTGCTGAGTTCTTTTTATGTTGCCGTGCTCCAACATGTCCAACAGTTCCTGAGTTGTTTTTATTTGTTTTATGTTAACTCCCGCGACAGTAACGCCACACTGTGGGATGTCTCTGAGTTGCAGAGGTGTCTGTGAACTGTGAAGCTTGTAAAAGGTAGAGAGTTAGCGTCGGTGGGGTGATGTGTTCTTTTTTTGTTGCCGTACTCCAACATGTCCAACAGTTCCTGAGTTGTTTTTATTTGTTTTATGTAGACTCCCGCGACAGTAACGCCGCACTGCGGGATGTCTCTGAGTTGCAGAGGTGTCTGTGAACTGTGAAGCTTGTAAAAGGTCGAGCGTTAGCGTCGGTGGGGTGATGTGTTCTTTTTTTGTTGCCGTACTCCAACATGTCCAACAGTTCCTGAGTTGTTTTTATTTGTTTTATGTAGACTCCCGCGACAGTAACGCCGCACTGCGGGATGTCTCTGAGTTGCAGAGGTGTCTGTGAACTCTGAAGGTTGCAACAGGTCATATACATTTTCATTGTAAATCTGAGGTCATATACATTTTCATTGTAAATCTGATTGTATAGCAAATTAGAAAAAAGAAAATAAAAATCGACCAAGTACAAGTCCGTATTATAAAAGAAGTAAAACCTTAAAAGAATCCCTTCTCTTTATTGAATTAGGTACATAAGTATATAATGTACATATACTTTTGGTAATGAACCGCACTCCTAACTAATATGGTACCACACAATGCTCATTTCGTGTGAGCAACATCCCACTGTGCGTAAACCAACAATGCAGTTACAACAGTATTCTTTGTTGGCACCTCTGCCTCTATCTAGTCTGATAGATAGATAGTGCCATTCTGCGATTTAACTTCCGAAAGCCTACACTATCTTATCAGTTTAAAAATAACAAAAAACCCAATCAAAATTTAACTCGCGAGTAGACCCGATTAATTCACCTTAAGAGTCCACTAACCCACGATGTCTCCCATACAAACGTTATACCAAAACATTTGTAATTCGTGCAATTCGGGTGTTTCTAGATTTTTGTTACTAGACCATGGAAGCCACTTTAAAACAAAATATAATAAGTAGGTATAGCAATACCTATATGTTTTCATTTTCAACGACTTCCTTTGGCCTAGAGGGCCACTCTTATTTCGTCACAGAATCAATTGCGGATAAACAGTAAAAGGGCTTGCCTTGGATCCAAAATTCAACACCCCTAATCGTTCGCACCTCTCGACTAAAAGCTGTTTTCTGCTGTATTTATAGTAAAATATCAAAACAAAATATTAAAGGGCACACTTCAATAGTGTATGGGCCATGAAAACGTAGCTGTTTCCATGCAGAAGAAATTCCGCCATTGTCAAATTCGGAAATGAAATATTTGACCGGATTATATCGTGGAAGAAAGAATTTCTTCTGGTAAAATTCTCTTCTTACACTGTACCTTCTAGAGTATAATCTGCAAAAAGATGCTCATAGATAATATTCACAATTTCGTTTGCATTCTCAGCATCAACAAACATAGACGAAAACGCAATGGATTTATCCTTCATCATGTGAGGACATGCTTGGCGAAAATATTCTTGACGGAAAATCTTGTAATCTCTTTTAAGTCTACCATTTACGGCTTCAACAACCCATCTATTAATTGTTACACAGCGAGATCGGTTGCCTTCTAGTGTGGTCAACTGTGTTTTACTTGTGGATAAGGTTTCTGACAAAAATGCTAGAAACGAACGCTCGTGAATACACTGTCTCTGAATCCTCTGTCTAATATAAAGACATCGTCTTCGTTAAAAAACTGGATAAAACTTTCACGGTTCAGTTACTACACCATGATTGAGGCGTCATTTGTAGTAGCAGGATATAGGATATAATCCAAAATCCAAAATATATAATCCAAAATCTATTGACGTTCGTTTTAGATTCCTTAGGAATTATTTACATTTCCTGATTTCACACATTTCCTGAATTAAAAGAAAAACTTACCTGTGATCAAAAAGCATTTATTTCAAAATTCTTATAATTAGGGCTCTAACCTAAGTAGAACATCATTTAGGCGAGCAGGCGGAACAATTTTAGCTTGGTGATTGTTATCACAAATTTCGTGGCATTCATTCTTTAGGTTTCCAACTCCATCTAGTCAATATAATGATCGATAGATAAACTGTGATTTGATATTTGTTCAAACCGTACGTAAGCAACCATTTGGAAATGGCACTTAATAAGGAAAAAAGAGTGTCCTGTCATAGCATCATACCTGGAAAACAAAATGACTTCTAGTTCTAAAGCTCTCAGCGATAGCTTCGGTGGGATGCTGCGTCCTGTTTGATTGCCTCACTCCAGCAAGTGATGACATGATTTTGTGTTTACAGAGTTCCGCGACAGTAACGCCGCAATGCGTGATGACTCGCAGTTGCAGGGGTGTATATGAAGGTTTTAAAAGGTCGTAGACATTCTCATTGTATACCTAAAGACAAATGAGAAAAAGATAATAAAAATCGGTCAAGTACAAGTCCGTATTATAAGAGAAGTAAAACCTTTAATAAAAGAATCCCTTTTGTTCATTGAATTATAAACGTTGTGCATATACTTTTGGTAATGAACCGCACACCTTACTAATATGGTACCACACAATGCTCATTACGTGTGAGCAACATCCCACTGTACGTAAACCTTAGATTATGTATACTAGTATCTATATTATCAAAGACGTAAACCAACAATGCAGTAACAGCAGTATTTTGTTATGGCACCTCTGCCTTCCCGTGCTCTATCTATTGCGATGAACACTTACGATTTTCTCGATTCATGCCGATACTTCACTTTGGCTCGAATTAAGTATGAACTTACTTCTCCTAGTCTGGGCCGGCATGCTTCGTTTTTCCGGCACACTTCAATAGTGTATAGGCCACGAAAACGTAGCTGTTTTCATGCAGAAGAAATTCTGCCATTGTCAAATTCGGAAATGTAATATTTGACCGGATTACATCGTGGAAGAAGGAATTTCTTCGGGTCAAATTCTCTTGTTACACTATACCTGCTAGAGTATACATATATAATCTGCAAAATGCTGCTCATAGATAATATTCACAATTTCGTTTGCATTATCAGCATCAACAAAACATAGACGAAAATGCAATGGATTAATCCTTCATCATATGAGGACATGCCCGGCGAAAATATTCTTGACGGAATATCTTGTAATCTCTTTTAAGTCTACCATTTACGGCTTCAACAACCCATCTATTTATTGTTACACAGCGAGATCTAGAGCCTTCTAGTGTGGTCAACTGTGTTTTACCTGTGGATAAGGTTTCTGACAAAAATGGTAGAAACGAACGCTCGTGAAGAGCGTCCACACTGTTTCTGACAAAAATGGTAGAAACGAACGCTCGTGAAGAGCGTCCACACTGTCTCTGAATCCTCTGTCTAATATAAAGACATCGTCTTCGTTAAAAAAACTGGATAAAACTTTAACGGTTCAGTTACTACACCATGATTGAGGCGTCATTTGTAGTGGCAGGATATGGGCCTACAACATCAAGTATGTATCCATTGCAACACTCTATCATGAAAGGTTTTACGTTCCAATATGTATGTTTTTAAGTTCCAATATTTATGGAGCGAATACGTCTCTTTTTGGAATAAATAATTTGATTTTTTTGCGTATAAACATAGGTACCATTACAAATCACTATTGTGTTTTGTTCTTCTACAGGGAGTTCTGGTTTGCCAAATAAGCCATTTTCTATTATGGATTTTTTGACTATGAACTAAATAATGTGGAACATATTCCTGAACTAATATGTATAGCTTGGTCCATTAGGGCTTCCACAGTACGCCTTGGTGTTTGAAATAGACATGCTAGTCTATGTCCAGAATTCCCAGTTCTTAATTTACATAATAATGCAGTCAAGGCAAAGCTTCCTCTGTACATTTTTTGAAGACTTCTTATTTCATTTAGTATTTGCTAATGTTGATGTACTGAAATCCCTAGAAAATAAGGAACGCTCTGAATGTCTTCAAAATTAAAAACGTTAACTGGCTCTGCTAGTAAAAAAATCATATCTTCAATATGATAAGCACTGAAATTACTCAAACTGTTTTCAGATTTGTATAACTCTTGTAATCATAGAGGTCCAAAAGGGCGGCCGCGACTTGTAAAGTGCTACTTTGTCTAAGTTGACCTTCGAGACGTAATTTTGATGAAAACTAATTTGTATTTGAGTATAACTGCAGGTACCTACTTGAACTATTGTGCAAAGTGCAATTTTGCAAATGTGTGTCAGCGTTTCCATGCAGAACGACGAAAACGTAGCTGTTTCCATGCAGAAGAAATTCCGCCATTGTCAAATTCGGAAATGTAATATTTGACCGGATTATATCGAGGAAGAAGGAATTTCTACTGGTCAATTCTCTTCTTACACTATACCTGCTAGAGTATAATCTGCAAAAGGCTGCTCATACATAATATTCACAATTTCCTTTGCATTCTCAGCATCAACAAACATAGACGAAAACGCAATGGATTAATCCTTCATCATATAAAGTGTAACTTTGTAAAGTGCTACTTTGTCTAAGTTGGCATACCTGAGCCGTCGGAGGACACGGAGCTGTCGTTGTTAGATAGGGCTCTTGGTGCGGCCTTCGAGACGTCATTTTAAGGTACCTAATTGTTAAAATGTTAAATATTTGTGATTCTTATACCTAGTGTGATATTTATACCTAGTGTTTAAAATTATCGATGCCAACGGGACTTGAACCCGTTGAACTAGCATTGGCAGGGCACGCAGCCGCGATAGCTGGAGGAACAAAAATATAAATTTATTACGTAACAAAAACATAACACAGTTTTAATTTTGAAATCGGGTCGTCATCTAATACTTCCTTCCATACTATATTGCGGGTGTGTCGAGGATTTTCATTTGGAAGATGGACTTTTCACGTAGTTGGTCGCTTAACTCTAGAAAATGCCACATCGAGGGTATACTACGAGAACCGACCAAGAGCCATTGCCACGGTCACAAGAACTCCCCGCTCTGCCGATGTGATGGCACCCACGCGACGTGTTCCTTTCATAGTGACAATCCTATCCGGTTTTTGGACAGTCGTTATTCCGGTCTCATCCGCTTGGACGCTTAATTATTACGGTAAATTACGCTCCAGGTAGATGGCCAAGTCATTGAGATGATCCAAGTCTCGTTTAAAGGCCGCATTGTCGTAGTGGTTTTACGTCTATTTTAACCGGACGGGTTTTCAGTTTTCCTTCTGAAACACGCGGGGCTCAGCGAATCAGTGGATGCTGTAAACGCATGTGGCAGCTCCTGCAGTATCCAGCTTGTATCTGTGGTGGCTGGCTTCGTCCATTCTCCTTAGATAGAGAGGAAAACAATCGGCTAGGTAGATGGGAGTCTCACCCAACAGGCAAAGGGCGCTAAGGAGCCGATAGGGGCCATCAACTTCTTGCTGGCTCCAAAAGGAGGTGATGTTTCCTTCAACCTCCGCCCGCCGGGCATACTGCATTATGCCTTCTCCGTCCCTGAGATCCGGAACACGAAGATTTTCAACTTCGTTGGAGAGTAGCTGAGCTTGATTGCCAGGTGACATAAGATCAACTGGGCCCCCAGCCATTTTCGGTAAATTACGAAACTTAATTAGAAACATAAAAAAAAAAAACCATAGCTCGTTCTTTTTTTGAAATTGGCGAATGGCATTTCTTTCTTGGCATTTTTGGCGGCAATTTAAAATTTCATCTCAATTTTATTTTGTTCAAAATGGGCAAAAATAAAAGTTGTGACGCGTCAACTAGACAAATAATTGTTAATTTACATATAAGTCCGGTCGCGGAACAGAAAGAATTTCGTACAATGACCTCTTTGCCTATTGACAGTGGTCACAAACATTTTTCTATTGTTGCGGCTCCTCTGAAGGGTGGTAGAAGCCGCAAGCTGCCGAGCACTCGCGACGTGAAGTGATAAATGAAACACCGAACAAAGTTTAACTCAGGTGTACGATTTTATTCAAACTTTGACACGTGTTACATCATTCGCGATTCGCCGAGTACTGACTGTAATTCCAACTCGCTGCTCGCAGGCAGGCAAAAGTGCTTATGTTGCACTAATCGCTACAATCTTCCCCTCTTACAAAAAAAATTTTTTTTTGGGAAAGTTTCATCAAAAACGGTTAAGCCGATAATTATGCTTACACAGAAAACTCATAACATTCGCAAGTCGATATGCGTTATACAAAGTAGGTACGTGCTACGTTTGCTATTTCTTTCGTTACAATCTACTTACAATTGAATCGCTTATAACGCATTTTAGGTAGGTTCTCTAAGTGACAATGATAGGTATGCTACGTTCTTATTACACTTACGTTTCATATTACATTGCAAAATACAATTTGCGTGTTACTTAGGGTTTAATACAGTTCATCAAAAATATAGCGTTAATTATAATAGAAAATTTTGATAGAAAATTATTTACAATGTTACGAAATAAAATGTATAATGATGTAAAATGTAAACTTAATTAAAATAAATTTGTAAACATATATCTATCTTTTATTAATATTACCTTAGCTATATATAATTTTGGGTGTCACCGGTTGTGGTGCAGTAGTAGGTTTGTCGGTTGCCTCTAACTTGATGACTGGAATTGCCCCAGCTTGGGTCAATTTGCGCTCAAATTGCTTTCCGATCCATCCTTTAAAATTTCTCCGACAGTGAAAAACGAATATATAGAACATCACAATGCACAATAGTACGACTATTACGATCAATATAATTTCTAATTCTTTATACGTGTTGTTCATAACAACCTCGTTCGTATTGGTTTGGCTCTGTTCCACAACCACTTTTTCCTTGTTTTGTTGATTTCCCATTATAGAGAGTTAAATTTTTAATTATTAATGTTATACAGTAAGTACAGTACACCTTTACGTGTCTAATGGTAATCACGAATAATCTTTTAACAGATTTTATCTTATAACTAAATCTAGTATAAAAATGTTAAATTTTTTACATAAAATCTTATAAGTAGGTTGAAGTATACGTGCCAATTTTGCTGATAAGTATTATTGTTAGTTGAACCGTACAGGCATTTTGCTAATTCTGCCACTGCGAGTTACTTTATGCGTTGGTTGCATATCCAAAGGCTTAGGGTTGCTACTAACGGTATTTTTTTTAATTATTGGTGTCTCAGTTTTATCGGCGACAGTTTCTTCCAAAATATAAGCAGGTTTTAATCTATCAATGGATACATATGTTTCTCTTTCGGGCAACTGAATTTTATACACTTTCTCCCGCCTACTTAAAACCTTATAAGGGCCATTATAAGTAGGTTGGAGTGGTTTTCGCACCAAATCGCATCTAACAAAAACTTTATCACACGTTAGTAGGTCTTGAT
This sequence comes from Coenonympha glycerion, assembly GCA_963855885.1. Classification (NCBI taxonomy): domain Eukaryota; kingdom Metazoa; phylum Arthropoda; class Insecta; order Lepidoptera; family Nymphalidae; genus Coenonympha; species Coenonympha glycerion. The sequence continues at coordinate 7,287,261 of OY979651.1, read as the reverse complement.
GTACAAATAATTTTCGCGAGTCCTTGTTTTTCCTAGTAACGGGTTTTAAATTCTTAATTATTGCTTTTAGTTTACAGACGTAATTATCGTCTCCTATCGTGTTATCGTCTACGCTGTTATCATAAAATTCTCCAGGTAACCTAATGCTAGTGCCGTAAACGAGTTCAGCAGTACTAACGTTTGTGTCAACCCTAACTGCGGCTCGTAGCCCCAATAGTGCAGTGGGTAATTCTTGTACCCATGAATCTGATAATAAAAGACGTGTGGTCAGCGAATTTTTTAAGGATTTGTGGAAACGTTCCACGACGCCGTTCCCTTGAGGATGATAAGCAGTGGTACGGAATTGTTTGACTCCTAAGAGGTACATAAGATGCGTAAAAACTTTGCTTTGAAAATTTTTTGCTAAATCGCTGGTTAAACGTCTAGGACAACCGAAACGAACTACCCAGTGTTCATAGAAAACTTTAGCTACTGTTTCAGCTGTCATCTCTTTGATCGGAACGACTTCTGGCCAGCGCGTAAAACGATCTATCATAGTTACGCAATACCTGTAACCCTCGGGAGATGTTCTTATAGGCCCGATGCAGTCTATGTGCACGTGCTCGAGGCGTCCTGCTGGTTCAAAAGAGCCCAAACCCGAAACTGTGTGCCGTTGCACTTTTGCACGTTGACAAGCTATGCAAGTCTTAGCCCAATTCCGTATGTCCTTATTCATACCAACCCAAAAATATCTATCACCAACCATTTTATTAGTTGCGCGGATACCCGGGTGACTTAAGTTGTGAATCGAATTAAATGCAACGCGTCTAAAACTTTCAGGTAGGTATGGACGTGCCTTGTTAGTGGACATTTCGCAATCAACATAATACTCGGTACCTGGTAACATAATACGTTTGAATTGCATTTTGTTTTTCAACTCGGTCAATTCTGCGTCATGACTTTGTACACGTGCAAGTTCTTCGAAATCTATAGCCGTGGGACACGTTATCTCCTCTATACGGGATAAGGTGTCGGCCACTATGTTATCACTTCCACTAATGTGTCGTATGTCTGTTGTGAACTCGCTAATGAACATGATCTGTCTAGCGCGTCTAGGTAGCTCCTTATCGCACCCTATTTTACTGAATGCAAAAGTAAGAGGTTTATGGTCGGTATACACAATTACATTACGACCTTCTATTAAATATCTGAAGTGCGCTATCGCAGAATATATACTTAAAAGTTCTTTGTCATATACACAGTATTTTCGTTGAGCGCCAGATAACTTTTTCGAAAAGAAAGCAATAGGTTTCCACGTGTTACCTTCTTTCTGCTGAAGTGCTGCCCCCAAACTAAATTCCGAGGCATCCGTAACCAAAGCCAGCTCTTTATCCGCTGCCGGATAGGACAACGTTGCTGCTTGACTTAAGCTCTTTTTACACTCTTCGAACTGCGCGATCGCCTTCTCCGTCCAAGAGATGGGTGACTTATCATTTCTCTTGGTGTTGGTCAAGTAGCGATCCAATTCAGACTGATGGTTTGCTGCGTGAGGTATATGAGGTCTATAAAAATTTAACATACCTAAAAATCTTCGCAGCTGGTCCACCGTTGTTGGTCTCGGAAACTCCATGATAGCCTTGACTTTTTCGTCGAGGGGACGAATTCCTTCCGTCGACACCTCGTGGCCTAAAAATTCTAGCTTAGTCTGTTCGAAAATGCATTTAGACAAATTAATAGTAATACCAAATTTCTCTAGTCTACTAAATACTTCCTGTAAGTGCTTTCTATGCTCTTCAATATTGTCACTAGCGATAATAATATCGTCTATGTAAACAAAAAGAAAATTATGATCGGGAAAAACGCTATGACACATAAATCGTTGAAAAGTCTGCGCTGCGTTTCTTAAACCAAACGGCATACGCGGGAATTCGAAAAGACCGAAAGGCGTTATTACAGCGGTTTTTTCAATGTCGCTTTCGCTTACCGGGATGCAATTATATGCCCTATTTATGTCTAGGCGCGAATAAATTTTCTTTCCCGCGAGCGCGTACGTAAAATCGCGTAACCTTGGGACTGGGTATTTATCAGGCTTAGTGATCGAATTTAATCTCCTATAGTCTCCACAAGGCCTTATTTGACCATTTTTCTTTGGAACTATGTGTAGAGGGCTGGCCCACGCACTTTTGCTAGGCCTGCAAATTCCCAATTCGCACATGAGTCGAAACTCCTCCTTAGCCTTCGCATACCGGTCGGGAGGCAAAGGTCGAGCCCGACATTGCACCGGCGCGCCGACGGTTTCAATATAATGGCACACACTATGTCTAGGTATGTCTTTAAAAGATACAGGCTTAGTCAATTCTGGGTACTGAGATAACAATTCGTAATACGGGTGATTATTATCGACTGTTTTAATTGTACTCTCTTTAGATTTAGAAATGCATGCTAAAATATTAAGATTTGTTACCTGATCCACCAGTTTTCTTTTACTAAAATCTACACTTAATTTATATTGAGATAAAAAGTCTGCTCCCAATATGGGTTGTTTGACGTCCGCTATAATAAATGTACATGGGAACGCGCGTCTTAAACCTATATTTAACGTAAGAGTATGTAAACCGAAAGTCTTGATAGGCGTACCGTTAGCGGCGTAGAGTTTGTAGTCTTCACACACACTTTTCACACCGCTTTTGACAGCCCAACGTGGAAGGGCACTGACATTAGCACCAGTGTCTACTAATAGGCGCAACCCCGTCCGTTGGTCCGTGACACAAAGACGGTAATTCACTGTGGGGTCGCAGGCTCCCGTCGCAGACTGGACCGCATCTAGTTTTCCGACGGCTCCCTCCAGTTGCACGGCTTTACGCATTTCCGCGCATTTTTCTTGTATCGGTAATGGTAATAACATAGCCAATCAGGGTCCGCTGGAGTCTTTCTGCCCGATCTGCTGGAACTGCGTGGCCTCATCGCTGCTCTGCTGGAATTCGAACGCGACCGTCGATCGAAATTGCGTCTCTTGTGTTGGAAATCTTCGAGGCGTTTCATGCGTTCACCGAGCTTGCTAATTTCGGCGATTATATTGTCAGGTGAAGATGATGATGACTCACCAGCAACTGGTACGGACTGCATTGCGGCTACCCCTTGTATGGGTCGTGCGTTTTCGATGACTTTGTCTGCGAGGACGGCCAGGCTGTGTATATCCCTGTTTTCGGATACCGCCAGTATGCCGCGTACCCAGGTCGGCAGGTGGTTCTGCCACAATATGGTAAGGGTGGCATCGGCTACTTTACCTGCCGCCAGCTCTTGCATCCTCCGTAGTAGGTGTGAGGGTTTTTGTTCTCCTAGGTCCATCTCACTGATAAGTTTTTGTATCTTTCTGGTTTCGGATTCTTCGTATATTTGAAGTAGTCGCTCCTTCAGCGCTTCATATTTGCCTTTCTCTGGCGGGTTTGCTAACAAATCTGTTACTTGTTGAATGGCATCTTTTCCCAGCTTGGAGATGACAAATTGGTATTTCGCTTCATCCGCCATTTTCTGGGGGTGGAGTACTGCCTCCGCCTGGTAGAACCAATGTCTGGGCAGGTCTACCCAGAACTCCGGTATTCTTGCCGCGACGGACACTCCAGAAAGTTCCGGTTTTTCTTCTGCCATGGTGGTTCTTCTTTTTACTAGCGTCGAGGGTCACCAATTGTTGCGGCTCCTCTGAAGGGTGGTAGAAGCCGCAAGCTGCCGAGCACTCGCGACGTGAAGTGATAAATGAAACACCGAACAAAGTTTAACTCAGGTGTACGATTTTATTCAAACTTTGACACGTGTTACATCATTCGCGATTCGCCGAGTACTGACTGTAATTCCAACTCGCTGCTCGCAGGCAGGCAAAAGTGCTTATGTTGCACTAATCGCTACACTATTAAGTGCGGTTTAGATGAAATATTTGAAGGAGAAAAAAAATTACTCGCTTATTAAATAAATTATTTATTTTGTTTTAAGTATGAAAACAGTTAAAGAAATAAACTTAAATAAAATAAATAAAAAATTTACAAAGAAATAAAAAAAATGAAAATTCAAAAATCTGAATCCGATTTATATGTATCGGAAAAACTACTTTCCGACGATGTTTCGCCTGTCACATTTATGATGAAGGAATCTACAGTCTTGTCTACTTTATGATCTAGACCACCTAATTTTAATTCCTCTTTTTTTACATGGCTGATGCAATTTTGCCATTTTTCAGCTGAAATGTTGCCTAGAGCTTCTTGCAACAGCTTTTTCACGTCTGCCAGCTTAAATGTGGTGTTTTTCCTGGCCACATATCCCTTGACTTCTGCCCACACTAGTTCGATGGGATTCAATTCGCAGTGGTATGGAGGTAATCTCAATACCTCCACACCAACTGCTTTTGCCATCTCATCAACCACGTACGATTGATATTGACTTTTAACATTTTTCACCTTTTCCAAAAGTTGAACTTTTGTTTCATTCGTTTCAAAACAAATTTGCTTTGATGAAAGCCATTCTTGAATGTCTAGTTTTTTCCAACTTGTTACTGGGATTTTCTCCTGGCGTCTAGAGTGGTAGCTGGCATTATCCATGACAACCACTGCGTTTGGCTCAAGTCTCGGTAGCATTGCTTGAAACCAACTCTCGAACTTGCTTGCATTCATCGATTCATGATAATCGCCTGTCCCTTTGCATTCAAAAACCAATTCTGAATCTGGCACGAATCCTTTTTCTCCACCTATATGTAAAATAATTAGCCGGTTGCCTTTGGCAGTAGGATTCTTGGCACCCGTCGATAAACCCGCCAAAAATGCTTGTTTTCGTGACTGCACTGTAGTGTCTTCCCACACTTTGCCTACAGTGTGCCCTGAAAAGTAAATTAATAAATTTATCATAAGTTTAAACATTCAAACATTTGATATTGCGAACATCTTAGGGGATCACAATTGTGTCTGTTGATCATAATTTATGTCATTCATTTTGTTCCAAAGTATTTAATAAAAATATTAAATTTTATCAAGACAAGCTCAGTCGTATAGGCGTGAAAAGTTACAGACAGACAGAGTTAGGTACCTAATTTCACATTTATAATATTAGTATGGAGCTATGACTTAAGTCAGTCAGTAAATAATAAAAATAAATCTTACCCGCATTCACCCAGGTTTCATCCAAGTAATATATTGGTCGTTGTTGCTGTCGGTAAGTTGTAATCTTTTTCATATATTTGATACGCCACAACGCTATGTCATCTCTGTCGATTAATCCGTTATTTCTCCTTCGCTTGACATACTTAAACTTCAAATGTTTCAATAATTTTTTCAATGATGTCAAGCCTATGTTTGGTAAGGATTCGTCCATATTTATGACATGTAGCACCTTTTTTACTGTGGGTAACTCTCCTTTTAAATAAAAGCTGTGTACTATACGTCTAATGCAAGATTTATCGAAATCATCAAACTTTTCAATTATTGAGAGACGTTTTTTCTGTGTTGCAGCTGGCTTGACGGTGTTTGTTTCGGTATATTCTTTTAAAATACGATATGTAGCCGATTTAGAAATACCCAATATATCGGCTGTTTTGTTCTTCATTTCTTTTTTTGAAGGATATTTATCAGCAGGCTAGGATTCTTTAACGTAATTAAACACGTTAATAATCATGATCTTCTCAGATTCACTAAAGTGTTTTTTTCTTCACACTTTTCTTTTCTTCCGCGGAGAAACAAACTCCTTAAATGGACGCGAGGTAGACGGCTCTGATTCCATTTTAAAGAGTGAAGAAAAATTAACAAAACCACACAAGCAATTAAAACAAGATAACAAAAACTAACAAACAAAACAAGATAACAAAAACTAGTAAACAAACTAAATTAACGGTGTGCGAAAATTGAGCGATCACTAACGCGTCCCGAGATGGAATGTCGTTCGTTCGTTGTTAAAGGATTAAAATCCCTGAGGACGGCGGTCATTGCATCTGTGCGAGCGTGACGCATGATTTTGACGCGGGAGTGACAGAGACAGGTAGTAACAGGTCAATGTACGAAATTCTTCCTCTTTCGCGACCGGACCATTTTTTAGATCATAAGTGGGCGTACAGAAGAATAGCTGAGCATTTACATTGTTCTGTTAAGAAAGTTTTTAATGCAATTGATCATTATAAAACACATGGAACTGTTGAAAATGTTCTTAGAAAGGCTCGACCAAGAAAAACATCTCCCAGAGAAGATACGCTAATCGTTCGTGTTGCTAAAAAAGACCCAAGTAAAGGCTCCAACCAGATTAAAAATGAAGTTTTTTCGCCTGATGACCCGAGAAACATCTCGTCAAGACTGATACGCCGAAGATTAGTTGAAGCTAAATTATTTGGAAGAATCTCTCGAAAGGTTCCTCTTCTTACCTAGCAACACCGAGACAAGCGATTATTATTCGCTAAAAAATATGTTAATTGGACGGTACGAGAATGGAAAAAAGTGTTATTTTCAGATGAAACAAAAATAAATATGGTAAATTCTGATGCAAAACGCTATGTTAGACGTCCTGTCAACAATGCTTTTAATTATAAATACACAAGGAATATAGTCAAGCACGGTAGCGGTAACATTAAAGTTTGGGGGTGTTTTTCCGGGTGTGGAGTTGGACCCGTGCGGAAGATTGAAGGTACAATGGATCAATGGCAATACAAAAATATCTCAGAGCACACAATGATTCCCTACTCGGACGATCATTTGCCAGTAACCTGGATCTTTCAGCATGACAATGACCCTAAACACACGGCCAATAGCGTCAAATGTTTCCTTAGCGAACAGCGTATATCCGTTTTAGACTGGCCAGCAAATAGTCCGGATATAAACCCGATAGAAAATCTCTGGTATATTGTTAAAAAGAAAGTCTCAGACAAACGTTACACCAGTCAAAACGAACAATATGAAGCATTTGTTGCAGCATGGAATTCAATTCCCCTAGAAACATGTACGAAATTGATTGAATCAATGCCACGTCGTTGCAGTGCTGTTATTAAAAATAAGGGATACGCCACTAAATATTAATTATAACCATTGGTAGGCTTTGGATAGTAGCTATTTCGTAAATAACAATACCAATTATTAATACTAAAAAAATATTGTTTTTTATTCTTTGTTGTTGTTGTTGTTTCTAATTAGTTGACCATTATTGTTCATACCTTAAAACTGATTTAAATGTTTTTCCGTAATGTAATATTGAAACTGCACTTGTGTAATGAGATTTATATTGTTTCACTAATAAATGATAAATCGTAGAACATATTGTTGTCCTATTTATTGTTTGATTTCTAAATAAAAATGATTGCGTTGAAGTATCTTCCATAATGTCAAGGACCGTTGTTAGTGTTTCTAATTATGCGTCCACCACTATATATCTTTGCCTTCAACACTGAACCGCTCTAACACACTGTCCAGATTATCGAAAAATGCATTCACGTTCGTTCTGTTGAAACTTGTGGCCCGTGAAAGGCTAGTCGCTTCAGCGCATCTCGTCGAGAGTTGTGGGTTTTTTTTTCATGAAGCCTAAAAACCACTCTACACCAGCAATACCATTCGTATCCCATGTAGGAGGTCTAACCAGATTGTAGCGAACAGCTAATTCGTAAGCTAATCTTCGGACCTCGGTGGGTGATAAACCAAAGTAAATATTGGCCGTTTTGATTAAATATTTGGTGATTTCTTCTTCCTGCTCTGAAGAAAATACTTTTTTAGCCGACTTATATCTCAATACAATCTCACTTTCAGGATTTTGTTCTTTTTTGTGTTTCAATCTCATAAATGAGACATAACATAAATTAAACATACTTGCCGCAGCTCGGATGGAAAGGCCCCTTTGTATCTCTTTATACGCTTTTTCATACAACAAAATATCTATTGTTTCACGATCGGTTTTTCTGATCCTGTTTCTAGGCATCTGCAACACGAAGAAAATAAATTTTATAGCACTTTGATTTTTAATACTATTTATGAGGAAAAAATTATACATTGATATCGATCATATTTAATATTTAAGTAGACAAACAAACATACATATGCAAGAAATTTTAATAAATAAATAAACTTAAAATATTTTTGTCAAGTATTTTTTTCCTCAGTTTTGGTTTGATACCTTCTAAATATGTTATTCTCAAGACTGACAACTAAAAAATTAATTTGCAAAAATCTACAGTCAAAATCGGCTTAGTACCTGTCGTGAAAACTATGGTACGGTATCCCCAATTTCTCTGTTACAATTGTCCTAAACCGACATCAAGCACAAAAACTAAAATTTATCATTATGTACTGCACATAAATGAACGAATCCTTTTAGGTATATACAATAGAATAGTTAATAAAGCCTTTAAAAATCACACACCCTAAAATAACTCGTAAATAATGAGTAACAAGCATTGTAAAAGGACCAAAAATCTTACTTTCACGGTCCAAAAACAAAAATCTGCGCTTCCACAAGTTCGTACCGCAGCGAGTGCGCCAGCGACTACTGAGCAAGTCGGCACCCGTTCCCCGCGTATCTTGGCTCACACACACACGCGCACGTGGTTTTTATTGCGAATGTTACTACTGTCCACTGTTACTTTGACCCCCAGTCTCCCCTATTGTTATTTTTAAAAAGAAAAAGATATTAAAAGTGAGATTAAGTTTTGTATAGTTTTCGGTCGAATCAAGAGCTAGAATTATATATATTAGGAAAATTATGAGCAAGTTCGTCCATCTGGTATGTTTTACATGTTAACATATAAAATGCTGTAATATCTAAATTATTTATGTTAGAGATGATTTATTGAATAAAGCATATAAATGATGATAAATAATTTGATTTTAAAGTTACATTGATATGCGAGGTTAATAATTGTTTGATTTATCTATCAAAGAAAAAATCTAGGATGTTTTACCTGGTAGGTACTGTTTATACTATAAGGAGCTTGACACAATAAAATGAAAAACAGTTAAATGCAAAAACTCGTTTAGTTTTGAAGTTAATATAAGTTTAATCTACTACTTAAATCAAAATTTAGTATTTTAGTATTTTAGGCATCTACACGTCATTTCCACTATCAGATTCTTCATCGGTCATTGTTGGTTCATGTAATTTATCCCTAACTCTTGTATCTGACTTTAAGTTTTCGAACCAGCCATGTAATTCCTCTGGTATTAACCTTTTCTACACAGAGTTATTAAGTATTTTTCTTGGCTTCACTTATTTTCAGTGGTTCTTGATAAAGGCGTTGCAGTTGGTCCGGTAACTGATACTTGAAAGGAATGGTAGATGTATTTAGTTCCATGTTTTATGTGGATGTGCATTCACAAGCCCAAATGGCATACGATTATACTCAAATTGACCCTCTGGAGTTACGAACGCTGTTTTGTCACGTGAGACCTCACTGATAGGTATTTGATAGTATCCGGATGCCAAGTCTAGCCCTTAAATGCATGATTTTTTAAATTTAATGATGATTGAATGATAATTATGATGATTTTACAGAGTGAGAATATGTATTTATTATATAAAATATAGTTAGTAGACAATTGGCAACATCATGCGTGTGTCTATTGTGGAAGGCAGTGAAATCGGGCAAAACAGTTTCTTTCTTTTGTATGGCATAAAGCCACTTTGAACTTCGTGCATTCTGTTCTGCTAAATCCTTTGCACCCTGGTAGTTTGCATCGGTTCTTTCTATCGCATCGCCTTTCATGATGGCCAACACCATCCATCCTTACATCCTTACTTGGGATTGGCTTCATAGGCCCCTTGCGTTTTTTCGCCTGTATCTCTCTTTCGATACTTTGCGTAGACGGTCTGCCTCTTCTTGCGATCTCCAAGCTTTTGTAGAGACACAAGGTATTTGCCAGCTCGTACCTGAAATCTGGCAGGGACATGAGTGTCTGTGATCTGTTTTTGTTGGCCTTTTTGTAGAGCACCCAAGCATTGATCGCGGCCATATCAATCATGTGATAGAACAAACGAATGTACCATTTTCGGGACTTTATTCTAATGCGGTACCTTCCTAAAAAACTGTCCATTAGATCGACGCCACCCATGTGAGCATTATAATCTTTTACAATTTTAGGGCAAGGTATATCAATCGTCCTCTTTTGTTTTTTGTCGTACTTGCTAACTGATTCAGCAGGTTCGGCTCCAACATACGTCGATGCGAGAACGACTTGCTTGTTGTCTTTCCAACAAGTCACTGAAATATCTACGCCTTCATAAGTCGCTACTTGTTCTTCGTAAGTTCCTCTGAAAACGGCCTCTTTATTATAATCTTTTTGGGTAGGTATTTTACAATTTTTACCTAATCGATTTCTTTGTATTGTACCCAAGGAATAAATGCCTTGTTTGGCCAGGTAGTGCAAAAGAGGTATGGACGTGTAAAAATTATCGAAATAAATGATATGATTTATAAATCGAGACACGATCCGATATAGCCGGATTACTGTGTTTCCTACAGGACCCAAATCTGGTTCATCATTTAGTCGTTCAAAATCAGTTTTTCCACTGTAAACTTCAAATTTGTGAGCAAACCCAGAAAGTGAGCATAAAACAAACAGCTTGAACCCCCATTTGTGGGGCTTGTTAGGCAAATACTGTTTCATAAAATGTCCGATCTTCGATGCGCACATTTGTTCATCTAGTGAGAGTCGTTGTTCTAAAGGAGCTCTCGCAGAAAATTCGTTATTCACATTAGGCTTATCATTAAGGCTTATCACATTTACTATCACATTAGGCTTATCATTTAGGCTTATTACATTTGAAACTAGGGTGGCCAATCTGGTTACAGTTGAAGCACCTAATAGAATTGTTGCTTCTTATAAGTCTGGACGTCATCGTCTGTCTATTTGTGGAGTTATTTCTATCTATTTTATTTTTCTTCATAGTGTCATTACTCTTCCGTATAGTACCTGATTTTATAGCTCTAAAATACTTTAAAACTGATTCTGGCTCGGAAAATTGAGCTGCTTGTGCTCCTACCCTAACGGCTCTGTCATCTATGCCATGAAGTAGACAATCAAGAGCGCCTACTAGTAATTTTACAACGATTCAGAAGCATTTTTTGCAGATTTTAGCATAATAATACTGCTCCAACGAATCACCGAAGCGCGCCCGCTTATTCAGCATTTCTGTAAGAAGCTAAGCATAGTCTTCTCGACTAGGAAAAGATTCTAAGAGTTTCTTCTTCCACTCTGACCAAGAGTACATGACAGTGGGTAATCTTTGGTACCAAGACTTAGCAATACCGCACAATTTTGGAAGAGCATAGTGTATTGTTTCTTTCTCATCCTATTTATAAATTTCTGCACACTCTTCAACTTATTGATCCACGTCAACATAGTTTTCTCTTTAGTGATGGGATCGAAGTCAGGGATCACATTATTATAAGATAGTTTAGCTTTGTCCGAGCCCCTCACATCTTTGATAATAGACAGTACTTTATCTAAAATTACATTAGTATCTAAGTCTCTAGTGCGTTTTGACCTTGAATGAGCTATGATCGAGTTCGACTCACCAGATGACTCCGAAGATGTGCTTCGATACCTCATACTCCTACACCTTGTGTATTGTACCATAGACCATAGTTGTTGAAAACCATAGACACTACGCAAAATCTATATTTTATAAAACATCGTTGTTATTGTCTAAAAACTTTATTAAGGCGAAATCAACAACTCTGCCCGCGAAATTCATATTTTCGTGGGTTTTTTGCAATTTGTACGCTAATTACTAATCAGAGGTTTATGGCAGTCAATTTGCGGGAGATGGCAATATCATTTTTACATGATTATATCAAAATCTTTGCATAAAAATGTGTATCCTAGGAAATTAATCCGAGTATCGAGTTTTATGTGAGTAAGTCGCAAATCTCAGACTAATTTCTTTAACACGACACTTTCAAGCAGAGATTTTTATATAAACACGTGAAGATGATATTGGGATTCCCGCAATTTGACTGCTATAAGCCTATTATGTCTTATTATCTTAAAAATCGCGAAAAACCACAAAAAAAAATTAATTTCGCGGGCACACCCGTGGTGTGCTCCTTAATCTGCGTTTTTCATATCACAAAATAATGTTTTTATAAAAATCCTATCAACATTACATCACAGTAATATTATATATTATACCTACTGTGATGATATAGATTAGTAATATTATATATTCGGTGCCTTATATATAAGAGGTTGTTTCATTGCAGATACAAAGAAAAGGTCTCTAAGGGACGTGAAGAAAGAGCTAGCCTCCGCCATCGGGCTGTCGAACGACAACTACATCGACAACGACTCAGGTACTGCACCAAAAGTATAGTCGTCGCGGTATCTCGCTGCCATCGGCGCAATAAAATGGGGGGAGTAGCCTGTTGTGCTCTCTGTCGCACTTGTGGTCTGAACCTCCTGACTGTTTCCCCTTTTATTGCCCAAATTGGAAAATTATAGCTAAATCGGTTCAGTAGTTGCGGCGTTTCCCCGGCTCCACACGCTCGCCGAGTCGAGCCGAGCGGCTGCGAGTGTGACCGAGAGGTTAGTACTTACTCTCACTCGCACTCGCAGCCACTCGCCTCGCCTCGGCGAGCGTGTGGAGCCGTTTTTAAAAACAGTAGGTTTAAAAAACATACACACATACGCGAACGTCTTCATGCATACACACACTTATACAGAAACAGACACACACACCCATACACATACACAATCAAACAAACATGCACACCCAAAAACACGTGACATGCGAACCTAAACACACAGCACACAAACACACACACACAAGCACGCACACACATACACGTATGCACACGTGCACGCACATACACGTAAGTGCACGCACACACACACAAATATACATACAGAAATACACGTACACACTTACACAACACAGCACGCACACACATTCAAATAAACTTAAACACCCAAATACACATACACACTCAAACATACATACACAATCGCACTCACATGCTAAACTACGTTTAATCTGAACTAAAATCCTTTCAAAACTATGTATAACCTATAATAGCAGGAAATATTAATTTGTTTTGCTATACCTAATCCGCTACTTGAAAATATTCTGTATGGTACAATATGCAGGAACACTACCCACATGAAACACCACACACAATTTTCTAACACTTTCACCGACGCACGTTTCGTCCCGACACCGGGACATCCTCAGGAGATGTTGCCTTCAAAATGCGAAATCGTAGAGATCTCTACGATTTCGCATTGTGGAGTCGAAGAAAGTGTTAGAAAATTGTGTGTGGTGTTTCATGTGGGTAGTGTTCCTGCATATTGTACCATCCAGAATCTTTTCAAGTAGCGGATTATAGCGAAACAAATGGATTTCCGCAAAATAACGCCTGCAAAATTCAATAACCTATATGCATTGAGTTATAAACTAAGGAGTTAGGGTCAGCGCTAAAAAGTGTCTGAAGTGAATGACATACAAAACGCTAAAAGACATACAATCGCATTTCAGTCCCGTGTTTGAAAATTAGGCCGTATAGTAATGGTTTAAGACATAAATTACAATGTTTTAGTTTGTTTATAAAAATACTCATGTACCCTCGATTATATAGGTTTTCTCGGGACACTTTTTTCGTGAATTTTGTATTTTACCCCTCATCCATAGATTTATATACCTATGCCTATATGTCAACCTTTTCAGATAACGAGCGTCTGGTGTTTTCAAATGTCAAACAGGAGTCGCTCGACGACAGCGACTTCGACGACCACACCAGTGAGTATATTTTTTTGTTAAGTCGGCTGGCCCGGCGCACGTTGTTCCGCTACGGGGTTGTAACAATCTCGAGAATCTTATTCCTTACTATGGGTTTTAACATAGATTAACTCTTCCCTTGATATATCATAGTTCGGGCTCGTGCACTGAGGGTTTCGTACCATCAAGAGTGTATTTCCAATCTCCATAGTATTAAAGTAACCTACTACTAGTAGTAAATTAGCCCATTAAAGCCGGTTCCCAATATTCTATCTATCTTCCATTTGCCCTACTAGAGATAGCATTGTGACATAAGCTCCATACAAGTTACGTCAAATTTCTATCTCTAGTAAGGCAAACCATGAATAGATTGAATATTGGGAGCCGCCATAAATCAAAAACGAGAATTAATCACAATTATTGTATGGGAGCCCCCTTTAATTTTTAATTTTATTTTAAGTATTTATTTCTACAGTAAGTACTAAGTATATACATTCTGCGAAAATTTTAAGCGTCTACCTGTTACCGTTATCAATATCGAGCGAAAACAAGCAAAAAAATCGTTTATTGTATGGGAGCCCCCTTAAATATTTATGTTATTCTAGGTTTTAGTATTTGTTGTTATAGCGGCAACGAAAATACACCCATCTGTGAAAATTTCAAGTCTGTAGCTATCACTGTTCAAGATACAGCCTGGTGACAGACGGATGGTCGGACAGCGATATCTGAGTAATAGGGTTTTTTCTTTACCTTTTTACCCTAAAAAATTACGAAAATTAATTTTAAGAAAGGTGATTATTTTGCCCGACTCGCACTTGACCGATTTTTTATTACTTACCATTGACTTTCGTAAAAATGATTTGGTTCATAAATTGATGTCGTTTGAGTAAAAAATATTGATTTCCAACAGTGAGGTTGGGTTCAAAGTTAAATACGAGTATTTAATAATTTTTATACATTTTCTTTTCAGTTCTCAACGATCTGCTAATAAAGAAAGAGCTAGAAGAATTCAGACCGCGGACCAGACAGAATTCCAGAAAGAAGACGCTCTCAACATCAAAGAAGAAAACTTCTTACTCAAGCAGAAAGCAGGCCGACTTGAAAGACACGGAACAAATGTTGCAATCCGGGTTATTCCCCTTCAAAATCAACAAAAACCAGGTCTATTCATGCGCGGTTTGCCCAGAGAAATCGACATTACTAGACGATATTAAATCCCACATAATGCAACATAACATAGCAAACATATCTTTAGCCTTCAAAAAAATGTTATCTTCAAATCTACAATCGTTCTACAAATCATCCCAAAAGCTACGCTGCAAGATATGCAAAACTGAAATATCGGATTACGACAATTTAAAAAAGCATATAACCTCATGCGTTAACTCCAGTTCTAGATACAACAATTTGCCGTTTAAACTAGAAAAGGACCAATTGGATTGTCCCATTTGTAAAAAGACCTTCTTGAACTTCGTAAGTCTAAACACACATATGAACGTCCATTACCCGAATCATATATGCGATAGTTGTGGGAAAGCGTTTGCGTCCAAAGCAAGACTTAGGGGACATATGCGGACGCATGAAATAGGCGATTTTCCTTGCAGATATTGCGATGCGGTTTTCGATAGGGTCACCAAAAGGGAGAACCATGTGTCCAAAGAACACAAATCCGGTATCAGATACGCTTGCAAACGCTGTAACATATCCTTAACGTCGTTTTACGCAAGGCAGAAGCATTTAGCTGAGATCCACAATGAGGAATTAAAGCGTTATAAATGTAAGGCTTGCACACAGAGCTATATAACTCCTGGACATTTGTCCAGTCATGTAAGGCGGGATCACTTAAACGAGAGGAACCATAAATGCGATCAATGCGATCTAGCGTTTTATACGCGGAATTCGTTAAAGATGCATATGATTAAGCATGACGGGGAAAGGATCCATGCATGCAGCATATGCAATAAGTCGTATCAGAGGAAGAAGACGTTGAGAGAGCATATGCGGATACATAATAATGATAAGCGGTTTGTCTGTCCGGTTTGCGGGCGTGCTTTCACGCAGAAGTGTACGCTGAAAGGGCATTTGAAAGTGCATGAAAGGAAGATAGATTTGGATGAGAGAATCCCTCAGCCTTTGCACTCGATTTAACGCCATTTTATTGCCTCTAAAGAGCTTGGGGTTTTGTGTGTTCCACAAACGAAATTTTGTCGAATTGGGTAGTTAACTAAAGTCAAAATATAAATTTTGTTCAATTATTGAAACAAGAATTATTTATACTTATAAATCTATTATGATGAAAAAATTTGTCGAATAACTAAAAAGTTATTAGCATTATAATGTTTCTGATTAGAAAGCTGTATTGTACTGACGTAAAAGTGACGTCATTCTATAGTACCATTAAACGAATCTTCTTTATGCAAGTAAGAGACAGAAAACCCCGACTTCAAAAGTCAGAGTGAATATTTTTTCTTTTATGATCGATTTAATCAGTTTTAAAATAATTCTGGTTTCAAAAATAAATCATCAAAACCAATATTTTCATTTCAGTTAACTACCTAATTGTCTTTATAGTTATTACCTAACGTGCAGGTCACTAAAAATCGCTTTTAAACAACCGTTTAGCCTGTTAACCTATGTGGTTTGCCGTAGCTTACGCAGGCTGCACAGGCTTCACACACATTCAGCAAATGCGTCACTATAACGATCTTATAGAGGGAAATACCCCACCCAAGTAAATACTGAGAGCTATTAGCTCAATAAATAAATACAGGGTTATATAAAAAATACCAAATCGCTCTCGGCCTGTATTTGTTTACATTATAACTAACAACTTTTGTTCTACGACTTTTTGTTTACTCGACATTTTGAGAAATATCAAATATTCAATATTTTACAGAGATACTCTACTTTTATAAATGTGAAAAGTGTATCAAAAGTAACGCTACCAACGGGATTCGAACTCGAGACCACCACCTGTCGCGGGTGATCGCTCTTCCACTGAGCTATAGTAGCGAATACCGTTGGCACGATAATTTCGATACACATTGTTTTCCCTCGATTAAGGTAAAAATGGAACCCTTGTTCTTCGTCCGTATGTCCGGCACTCAGATGACGGAGCACTCAGATGCTCTGGATGAGTGTCACTCATAATCCAGCAGGAACAGCAGAGATATAAAAAAAAAATGTTAGAATCCAAGTCACGACCATCGTGAGTTGGCACTTCTTCAGAGCAAAGCTCGCATGAATAAGGTCTCTGCCTATAGCAGAGAACACATGAGTGCGATACATTTAAAAAAAAAAAAAAAAAAAAAACATTGTTTTCCAGTCATATGCTGACCGCGGAGCCATCTATTGGGAAACTACGGTTTCACCAACTCAAAGCGAACTTTGAACGAGATGACTACCATACCATACCATACCATAGTTCGTTCCATTCGTAATATGGGCCTTTGAGTTGGTGAAACCGTAGTTTCCCAATAGATGGCTCCGCGGTCAGCCTATGACTGGAAAACAATGTTTTTTTTTTTTTTTTTTAAATGTATCGCACTCATGTGTTCTCTGCTATAGGCAGAGACCTTATTCATGCGAGCTTTGCTCTGAAGAAGTGCCAACTCACGATGGTCGTGACTTGGATTCTAACATTTTTTTTTTATATCTCTGCTGTTCCTGCTGGATTATGAGTGACACTCATCCAGAGCATCTGAGTGCTCCGTCATCTGAGTGCCGGACATACGGACGGAGAACAAGGGTTCCGTTTTTACCTTAATCGAGGGAAAACAATGTGTATCGAAATTATCGTGCCAACGGTATTCGCTACTATAGCTCAGTGGAAGAGCGATCACCCGCGACAGGTGGTGGTCTCGAGTTCGAATCCCGTTGGTAGCGTTAATTTTGATACACTTTTCACATTTATAAAATTATACCTAGTGTGTGAAGCACTATATCAATAAAGTAAATTGATACTCTACTTGTTCCTACTCTGTAATGTAACGTCGGCAAGTGGCAACGGCGCGAAACCGCAACAGTGTAATGTCACTTTACAGAACATTTTTTTTTGTATTTTTGTTGCGAATTTGGGTACAGGTACAATATATAGATGTTACATATTTTTAATCTTTTATATTTTTTTTTGTATGAAATAAATTAATACTGAATTTTGAAAAGTAGTTAGAGTTAATGTAAACTACTACAGGCCGAAAGCGATTTGGTATTTTTATATAATAAATACATTAATATACATTGTATTGTTTTAATTACGGCATGTAATTACTCTTGTAAGATATAGAAAAATGTTATTTTAATTATGTTCATATTATTTTAGTTTGTACAGTCCTTGTTAAAATTGTAGTATTATTTATTATTGGTAATTAAATAAAGGTAAGCTTAAGGTGAGTGTCCACCAGAGAAGTGCTAAGTTGTTATGCTACGTTTTTTGACTAGCGCGCTTGGATTCGAGTGGAAGTTCGCGGGTTCGATTTCCGCCACGGACCCCTTTACACACACACATCGGAATTTAGCCCCCAAATAAGTGGTAGCTTGTGTTATTGTGTTATGTCAAAACTAGGTAAATGATATTTTTTTAACTTTATATGTTAGAGCCAATGCTAAACAGACTACCGCGGCGTAGCGGTAGCGGACCTGCCGTCTGCGTCGGAGGTCGTGGGGTCGATTCCCACTACTGGTTAATGTTTGTGCGATGAGCATGAATGTTTTAGTGTCTGAGTGTTTTCCTATATATTCCGCAATACACCGCAATAATAATCTTAATTTCCGCAATAATAAATCTCGTGTCACAATGTTTGTCCTCAATGGACTCCTAAACCACTTAACCGATTATAATAAAATTCGCACACAGGGTGCAGTTTGCTCTATCTTAAAAGATAGGATAGCTTAAATCACAATTTATCTATTTTTTTTTTATATCCTTAAGGGCAAAACAACGTTTGCCAGGTCAGCTAGTATTCCTATATATTCTATTGTGTTCCGCAAGACACCGAGTGGGCTTTCATCCCTATGTCGTCGATATACCACCAGTGCGTACAAAGCGGTTCGCTTCGTCTTTCTCATACGCATGGCGAGGGTTTGGAATGGTCTCCCGAAATCTGTTTCCGGTATCTTTCAACCCGGGTACCTTTAAGAAAAGAGTGAATAGGCATCTTCTAGGTAAGCGCGCTCCATCTTCGACCACATCGTCACTTTCCATCGGGTGAGATTGTGGTCAAGCGTAAACCTATTTTGAAAAAAAAAAATATTATATAAAATATTATGTATATATTCTAGCTGACCCGCCAAACTTTTTTTGCCATTTAAACTATTTTTCACTTAGGCTTATTTCTATAAGAGCTCACGATCTACTCTCACACCTACCGAACGTGCACAGAAAATTTCATTACAATCGGTCGAGCCGTTTCGAAGGAGTTTTTTTTTTACGCTATACAAGTTTGTACTTGACTCCGATCTCACCTGATGGTAAGTGATGATGCAGCCGAAGATGTTAGCGTACTAACTTGGAAGGGGTAAGTTATGTCACCCCAACACAGCATCGTACCGGAACGCTAAATCGCTTGGCGATTCGTTTGGTAACAGACACGAGAATCCCATACCTTTAAACGAGCAATTCTTGTATATATTTCTATATAATCTGAATCTTGGAAACGGCTCGAACGATTTTCATGAGGTTTAGTATGCAGGGGGTTTTAGGGGCGGCGATAAATCGATTTAACTAGGATTCATTTTTTGAAAATGTCGTATTTACCTATAAAAAAATATTACTCTATACCTGACAACTATTGGCAAAAAGTTAAACTGTTACAGTAAACTCCTGCTGCCATCTATTGGTGAGTAGCTGTAATACTGAGAAAATGAAGCGATATTGATGCATTTGACACAAAACGTAGCACATCTCTGGTGGACACACACCTTTAAGGTATCCAGTGGAAGATGCAATGCGAAACAGCAGATGCAAAGGTTTTCCGAAGCAACATCACAAATCTAAATAAAAACATCACAATATACAAAATCGTTCGTTTTTGTGATACATAATATTATTATGTAAATTGTTATTTACTTAAATACACGGATGATTTGCTGCTATATGTTATGTGCTTTCAGCTTTAAAATAATTGTTTATTAATTGATTTTTTTATGTAAAAAGATCTTGAATTTCTTTGGCCACAAATAAAAAAAAAACAAATTGAAGAATCAATTGGAATTCTCAAGTGATACATTATTTTATGCTATACGTATTGAGCCTTACAAGTAAGAGTTTATTTATTGATTTATCTATTAATTGAACTTTCTTGATTGTTAAAATGGCCTTAAAACTTTGTTTTCCACAAATAAATTATCACAAAATAAACATGGATTTCTTATGCATAATATTATATTGTTATGTTAAGCAAATTGATTTTTAATTAAAAATAAAAATGATCCTGCTTTGTAATTGCGTTGACATTTAGAAATAAGAATTTATTTATTTATTTATTACAATTTTAATTAATGAATTATGAGTTTTTAAATGTAAAAAGCCTTTATGGTTTACTAAACGCCCGCTAAATTTGAATTTAATTGTTTTTTCGCAAATATTAGACTTTATAGGTTTTATAGGAATGAGTTTTGCGAGCATAAAATTTATATACCTACATCAACATTTTTTTTTCATATTGCTCACAAAGTCCCATTCACCTCATATTGGTTCTCGAAAGAGCTTTTGGGAACCATAATATGAAGTACATGAGTGTTTTTGAGCATAGTTTAAAACACTCATGTACTTCATTAAAAAAACGCGCGTATAAATTAAAAACTTATATATAAGTTACGAGAGTAAGTTATATACGAGATTTATAAATGAAAAACTCATAAAACTCATTTCCAGAAGCTTACGACGTATAATTAGCTTACTATTTGCGAAAAACTAAATAAAAGTTGAATTTTTCGCGCCCGGATATTACCTATTCACCAGTCACCACTACTAATTCTTCCCGCGAAATTCAAATTTTATTTAGTTTTTTGAAAATATTATACCTACTAATTACTTACACATTATAGATTTATGGCAATGAGTTTTGAAAGTATAATATTTATGCATCTACGTATTTTTTAACAGAAACTTGGCTCAAAAATTCACACTCACTTCATATTGGTTCCCGAAAAATTTTGCACTTTCCCAGATTTGAACCAATATGAACTAAATTCGTATTTTTGAGCATAGTTTTTATAATAAACATATAGATGTTATGTTCGCAAAAGTCATTGCCGGAGCACACCACAGGTGTGCCCGCGAAATTCAATTTTTTGTGGTTTTTCGCGATTTTTAAGCTGATAAGACATAATAGGCTTATGGCAGTCAAATTGCGATAATACCAATATCATCTTCACGTGTTTATATCAGCTCAAAAGTGTCGAGTTAAAGACATTAGTTCCTAGGATACACATTTTTAAGCAAAGATTTTGATATAATCATGTAAAGATGATACTGCCGTTCCTGCAAATTGACTGCCATAAACCTCTGATGTGTAATTAGCGTAGAAATTGCAAAAATCCACGAAAATTTTAAATTTCATCAGAGATAGAGTCGTCGATTTCGCCTTAAGTTTGAAGTTTGGTGTTTTTCTGAGAAATCACTTATTATTTATAACTGTAAAATATGTGCAATATAAAACAACTATAGTGTATTATAGAATTTTACATAAAATAAACGTTTCAAAAATGTTTCTTTTTATTATTTTTTGCTATAGGTACTTACTTCTCCAATCCTTCATTCAATTCAGTCATCAATCTGAATCCTACAAAAAGTTAGTGAAGTTACTCCTTTACGCCACAACTACTGAATCAATTTGGCTGAAATTTAGAATGGTGATAGATTATTATACTCTGAGTTAATTACTCCCCCGAACTACCATAGTATACTATACTAAAGCAGGTCTTTATAGAGCATGCCCGGGTCGGAGACGACCTCCGTGGTTGAGTGGTAAGCGTGCCGGTTTTCAAGGCGCCGCCATCTCTCAGGTTCCGGGTTCGATCCCCGGTGGGGGCAATGTAGAAAAATAAGTTTTCTACATTGTCTCGGGTCTGGGTGTTGTGGTACCTTCGTTGTTTCTGATTTTCTTAACACAAGTGCATAAGCTACTGACTAAGGGATCGGAGCAATGTACCTATGTGATGCTGTCCACTATTTATTTATTCATAATCGGGGTGTGCCCGCGAAATTCAAATTGTTTGTGGTTTTTCGCAATTTTTAAGCTAATAAGACATAATGGCTTATGGCAGTCAAATTGCGGGAATTCCAGTATGGTCTTCACGTGTTTATAAAAAAATCTCTGCTTGAAAGTGTCGACTTAAAGAAATTAGTTCGAGATTTGCGAGTTACTAACTTAAAACTCAATACTCGAATTAATTTCGTAGGATAGACTTTTTAAGCAAAGATTTTGATATTTTAACATGTAATTAGATGATACTGCAATTCCCGCAAATTGACTGCCATAAAAGCCTATAATGTGTAACTAGCGTACAAATTGCAAAAAACTACGAAAATTTTGAATTTCGCGGGCAGTTTTTTTCGAGGGTTTGCCAAGCCTAAACTCATTAATAAGGGATACCCTTTACCCTTGGAAGACGACGACCTCCCAGGCGAAGGGGCGTCCGCTCCGATTCGAGTGGGAGGTCGCGGGTTCGATTCCCGCCGCGGGCCACTTTGCAATGTTATAATTTCTAAATTGGCTCTGGTCTAGGCTGCTGGGAGGCTTCAGCCGTGGCTAGTTACCACCCTACCAGACGCACCGCCAAACGATGTAGCGTTCCTGTGCGATGCTGTGTAGAGACCGTTGGGGTGAGTTTTCTTACCCCTTCCAAGTTAGTACGATAACATCTTCGGCTGCATCATCGCTTACCATCAGGTGAGATCGCAGTACTAATTGTATAGTGTAAAAAAAGTAATTGATAAATTGTATGCTAGGCCTATACGAAATAAAGAATTTCTAGTCTATTCTTAATATTCTATGAATATTTTAAGCGTCTATACATACCAGCTGTTGCCGTTATCAATATATCGAGCAAGAACAAATAAAAAAAAACACATTTGATGCCGGCTCTACACGCTCGCCGAAGCGAGGCGAGCGGCTGCAAGTGCGAGTGAGAAGTAAGTACTAACCTCTCGCTCACACTCACAGCCGCTCGGCTCGACTCGGCGAGCGTGTGGAGCCGGGGTAAGAGCGTCTCCCATACAATAAACTTGATTTTTTGCTCGTTTTTTCAATTTGGTGCAGGCAAGGGTGTTTATTATACTTTAATTCGTCTTGATAGTACGGAAGTCAGTGCGCGAGTCCGACTCGCACACGTTAACTCTTGGGTACAGAAGCCTAAAAAGTTTCTTTATAAAATAAAAGAACTTACATGTTTATTAGAATCACTTTATTTCCTCTTTTCCATCGTGTGGCAACTCTTGGAATGGATGGTCAGAGACCTCTGGTTGTCGAACACTCTATCGCAGCTCTTGCAACTCAGAACCACTGGCTTAGCGCCGTGTACCTTCACCTCATGGACATTCTTCTTCGTGTAATCAGTAAACTTATCCCCACAATAACTGCATTTGCTTCTCTTACTCCCATGGATGTGGACAGACCTTTCGTGCTCCATTTGCCGGATCCTCGTCTCAAAAACTTTGGAGCAAACCTTGCAAGGAAAACTGCCTTTATCATGCCTTAATGTATGCGCTCTGAACGTCTTCCTATTAATGAATCCTGCCCCACAAACTTCGCAGACATGGTTGCTGTAATGTCGATGCATATGCTCCATTAATAACCTCATGTTGGTAAACGGTTGCTTGCAAACCGCGCAATGCAGACCATCCGTACTGAACTTAAATGGCACAACGTATTTTAGGAAACTCGCTTGGATCATTTTGCCGTGTTTAAACTCTAAATGTTTGACCATATCTTCGACATTTTCTAGGTTCACCCCGCATAACTTGCATTTTAAGTCGGTTATGTCCAGTTTAATGTACAGACTCTGCACAGGGATGCCCTTTAGGTACTCCGCTTTGGTTTTATCGTCGTGTATTTCCATCGTGTGCTTCTTTAAGTCTTCGGGGCCTGGAAAACGAACGGGACAGAAGCAACAAGTGTAGTCCAAACCGCCCTTGCCTCGGATTGGAGTCGCGTTAGTGTTGAGTAGGATGTCCTTTATGTTCTCCTGGTAAATGTTTTGCCGCAATTTCTTCGCGACCACGAATTTGAGTTTGCGAGGCGATTTCACGAATCGGATGATGGATTTTCGGGGCGGCTCGAGCTTGATCATCGACTTGTCTGAACTCGCACCTAGGTAGAAACACATAAGTATGATTAATCTATCTGAAGTTTGCAAGGAAATACCAGCACCTCGATATAATAATATGGCATTTTTGATACGCTAAAAAAAAGGAAATGGAATGTAGCTTAAGTTTTACTTTTATGCCAAGAAACTGTTAGGTAAAACTAGAAAGTAACTATTTTCTAGACTAGATTTAACATTTTCTAAATTGGTATCATTCTTCATTGGCGTATAGAATAAGTTAGTAAGTATTTATTTTGTTGTCCCCTAATTGAAGAGAGAAAATCAAATTATACTAAAGTTAATATTTTGCGAAAAATATAATAATACTGTTTAATTTATATCATTGGTACTTATTAAGTAATTAATTTTTAATAATAAGATTTTGTCAAATTACCGAACTACTTACCATTGTAAATAAAATTACTGAATAAAACATAAATTATTACTTAATTGTGGTGTTATTTATTTATTGTCATACAAATAATATAGTTTTTTACACACTCTGGACAACTTATTAGGTAGGTACCTAGGTGCTTGTCTGCGATCTCACCTGACAGTAAGTCAGAATTAAACTTACATACGATGATGTTATTGTAGGTAGGGTAAGTACCTACTAACTTGTTAAGTAATCTCTCACCTCTTAAAGCCGGTTCCCAATATTCGATCTATCTTCAATTTGCCCTACCAGAGATATCAATGTGACATTAGCTACATACAAATTATGTCAAAATTCTATCTCTAGTAAGGCAAACCATTGATAGATTGAATATTGGGAACCGCCATACCGGATACTAACGAATAGCTTGAGGCCGGTATCCACCAAAGCGGAGCTGTGTTTGAGTAACCAATCAGATTTCCTCATTTCGACCGAACGTAATGACGAAACCTAACACAGCTCCGCTTTGGTGGAAACCGGGTCACAGCCTCCCGCCTGACGCATACTTATGACGAATAGCGACACTAGGTGTGGTATATAGAAATCCAAGAGAATTTACTAAATTCATTCGAGCTGGCGACAGCCAACAGACGACTCTGCCCGCGAAATTCAAAATTTTCATGGTTTATTGCAATTTGTTCGCTAATTACACATCGGAGGTTTATGACAGCCAATTTGCGGGAACGGCAGTAGTTATCATCTTTACATGATTATATCAAAATCTTTGCATAAAAATGTGTACCTATCCTAGGAAATTAGTCCGAGTATCGAGTTTTATGTGAGTAACTCGCAAACCTCGGACTAATTTCTTTAACTCGACACTTTCAAGCAGAGATTTCTATATAAACACGTGAAGATGATATTAGGATCCCCGCAATTTTTAGCCTAAAAATCGAAAAAAAAAAAAATTTGAATTTCGCGGGCATACCCGTGGTGTTTTCCTTAAAGGGCATGCCACGGGTGTGCCCGCGAAATTCAATTTTATTGTGGTTTTTCGCAATTTCTAAGCTAGTAATTTTGTTAATTTGTACGCTACAAATTGCAAAAAACCACAAAAATTTTGAATTTCGCAGGCAGAGTCGTCGATTTCGCCTTAACGAATCGGATACCTCCACACATATACAGCTAGCGACATCTATTGACAGCCAAACACCGACGTATATTGTACCAAATGTCAGAGACTGTCCAGAGATGGCGTTGGCTGTAAATGTATGGAGGAATTCGATTCGTTTGTTCGTATAAAAACCTGTACTAACGCTCAAAAATATCACTGACGCGTCGTGCGTTCGAATAGCGATACTTAGCATACATTTTATGACGACCTCCGTGGTTGAGTGGTTAGCGTGCCGGTTTTAAGGCGCCGCCATCTCTGAGGTTCCGGGTTCGATCCCCGATCGGGGCAATGTAGAAAAATAAGTTTTCTACATTGTCTCGGGTCTGGGTGTTGTGGTACCTTCGTTGTTTCTGATTTCCTTAACACAAGTGCATAAGCTACTTACTAAGGGATCGGAGCAATGTATGTGATGTTGTCCACTATTTATATTTATTTATACCTAAAATTCTTAAGTGACCCTTAGCGGGAATCGAACCCGCGACCTCCCACTCGAATCCGAGCGCAAACGACTGCGCCTAGGAAACTTAGATGGTTTTTTTATACTATACAAGTTAGTAGGTACTTGACTGCGATCTCACCTGATGGTAAGTGATGATGCAGCCGAAGATGTTATCGTACTAACTTGGAAGGGGTAAGTTATGTTACCCCAACGGTTTCTACACAGCATCGCGCCGAACGCTAAATCGCTTGGCGGTGCGTCTTTGCTGGTAGGGTGGTAACTAGCCACGGCCGAAGCCTCCTAAGTTACCAAGGGATAAGTAACACTAGGTCGTAGGTCTATAACTCTTTACTTATCTTAAGCTGAGGTCCCACGGCCCGACGGACCGTGGGAACTGGGAACGGTCGTTTCCGATGGAGCCTGTTGTCGCCCGTCCAATCCGTCCTAAGACAGGCCATCTTCACTTATCACGTGATCAACCATGCTACAAGTACCCGTCTCGACGTACTCATTTCAGAAGGCCGCCGCGCGTCAGCTACGTTGCACGCGCTAGTTTTTGTACGGTCTATTTCACGCGCTGCGTGCGCCCATAAAGAGGCAACCTTAGTACGCCGAAAGGGATACAGTTACGCGATAGAAACAGACTACGACTTTAGATGCATAGCGGGGCGGAGCCAGGCGCTTTTGCGAAGTGAATTGCACTTTTTAAGCGACTTCAAAAAAAGGAGGAGGTTCTCAATTCGTCGGAATCTTTTTTTTTGTGTCAGCGCTAGAGTAGAGTCGCTATTTCTTTTTAATTTCACTATTCTCTGTTCTAATCGTTATTGCTCTTTCTATTCGGTCGCTATTTCTTTAAATCATCGTGCAGCGTGGGTCTTCTGTACCGTATACCGTGTATAGTACCTAATACTAGGTATATATTGCGTGGTGAGGTAAGTTTAAAGGCCCGTGGTTTGTAAGTATGGATGGATGTTTGTTACTCTTTCACGCCATAACTACTGAACCGATTTGGCTGGAATTTGGAACATAGATAGCTAATAACCCGGATTAACACATAGACTACTCCTTATTCGGGAAAAATCCATCGTTCCCACGGAATTAGCGAAAATCCGAACTTCACAGCCATAGGCGGACACACAACGTGGGAACAGCTGGGCGCGAGACGCGATCAGCCCCCTAATTTCCTAATAAAAACGTATTCATCGTTATCGTAAATGCTGGCGAATTCTGCGCCGCGATTGGCTGACGCAAATCAGCCCTGCTATTCTGCAAAACAGCGACGAGCGTGCATCTCTGCATCTATGAATTCGTCAGTTGTAATAGAGTACAATTTTGCATGCCATCTGCGGCTTGGCAGCTGTTTCAGAGATGGACATTTTGTAGAATAGCATTGCTGGAACCCAACCAGCGGATAGGATTCGCTAGCGGTTACGATAACGATGAATACGTTTTACTTACGCGATCAGGGGGCTGGTGCCACAGGCGCGGCAGGTCTGGCCTGTGATAACGGGCTTCACAGTGCGATGGTGTATGTACCTATAGATGGTGTATGACTTATTCGATCGTGAGAGACTTAAGTAACGCCGATTTGTTTTTTTTTACGCTATACAAGTAAGTACTTGACTGAGATCTCACCTGATGGTAAGTGATGATGCAGGCGAAGATGTTAGCGTACTAACTTCGAAGGGGTAACTTATGTCACCCCAACGGTTTCTACACAGAATCGTACCGGAACGCTAAATCACTTGGCGGTACGTCTTTGCTGGTAGGGTGGTAACTAGCCACGGCCAAAGCCTCCCACCAAACTGGACATTACTGGAATTGGAACAGTTTACAAATGCTGTCAATAGATGTCGCTACAACAATCCTATATAAATTCATGTTTCGCTTTCGAATACGCAAAAATGCTACCTTGGAAGGGGCGGAACGGTTTCTACACAGTATCGCGCCAGAACGCTTTATCTCATGGCGGTGCGTCCCACAAGAACAGACCTAAGTTAATTAGAAATTCTAAAGTGACCCGTGGCGGGAATGGCACTATGATGTGTGATTAGCTTACAAATTACGAAAAGATATTTGGTCAGGTACGCGTCGGGCTCGCGCATTGAGGGTTCAAACCATAAGGCTCGGTTGCCTCTCCGTGGGAGATGTCGAAATGATGAAATCTGAATGGTTACTCAAACACAGCTCCGCTCCGCTCCGCTTTGGTGGAAACCGGTCCTAAGAATCACTTTTTACCGAACCGCAAACGTAACTTTGTTTTATGAGGTTAATTGCTAATACCAAAAAAAGTATAATACATACAGAGTTGATTTTATTTTTCCCGTTTAATATACATTATTTCTACTAATCATAATTATTTCAGAATTTTCGATTGGTAAACTTCGGATATTTAAAATTTTTTATGATTGCACTAACGGCGGGCCATCATTATGTACACCTATTCCAAGTTTCATTTAGATATCTTTAATAGGTATTGATATAAAGGGTCGTGACACACAGACAGACAGACAGACAGACAGACAGACGGACAAAAAAGTGATCTTATAAGGGTTCCGTATTTTTTTTTCTTTGAGGTACGGAACCCTAAAAACAAATAAGATTTGAATTTGGCGGGTAGACCTGTGCATTCAACTTTAAATTAAAGTTTGATTGATCAAACGAAGTAGGTATGTTAAATAGTACCAAAAGTATGAGTTATGAATTTATTATACACTTGTATCCACTACAATGCGATAATTTACATAACATTTAAGTATGTACATAATCTTCAATTAATTGCTCTGATTTACTAAAAACTACTTTTTAAAACTACTTTTAGAATCTTTGAACACTACAAATCAAGAGTGAACTCTCCGCGTATGTTCTCTAAGAGTCTTCTGTCTTCCATACGACTTGAAGCAAACTTCACACCTGAACTCCCTCGACCCGGTATGTCTAACCACGTGACTGTCCAATTCCCTCTTCGTATAAAACTCCATGTCACATTCGGAGCATTTGTGATACCTTTGCATCAAATGCACTCTTGTTGTGTGCAATCTCCAAGCATGTTTGGTCTCAAAACTTTTATCACAAGCTTGGCAATTAATCAAAGGCGCCTTTACTCCATGTATTTTCGATAAATGCTCGTATTTCTTCCAAACTTCTTTAAACCTTTCAGAACAGTACCCGCATTTGTGTGGCAATTTGTGCCCAGAATGCTTGGATCTATCGTGAAGCCTCTTCTTTCTTGCTGTGTCGAAGGTTTTCGAGCATTCCAAGCATTCGAAATCACCGGTTTTGTGAGCATCTCCATGTCTCAATAGAATGTTTTTATTCACGAAACCAGCGTCACAAACTGGACATATATAATTCCGATAATGGACATTCATATGTTCTTGTAATGCTTTGAATGAATTAAAGATGTTATAGCACATGAAACAACTCAAGGTTTCTTTACCGAATTTGAACGGTAGTATATGATTTTTGAGGTCCGTAAACATGTTTTTGCTGTGTACACTCTTCAAATGATCAGTTATTGATTCTATGTTGTCTATATTAAGTTCGCAGAGGTTGCATTTTAGATCAGTTATGTCCAGTTTAACGAAATAGCCATGCATATCTTTACCTTTCATGAAATTTGCTTTTTCTACGTCAGTGTGCTGCTGTAGAGTGTGAGTTTTTAGGTCAGCTGGGTCTGGGTATTGTTCTTTGCAAAAACAGCAAGTATACCCTATCCCTCCTCGACACCGAATCGGCGTTGCGTTGGTATTTAAGAGTATTTCTTTTATATTATTCTGGTGTCGATCCGCTTCCTTTCGCTTCTCACTTAGTCCATCTTTATTGATTAGTATATCTATAGATTTCCCTTTACGAAGATGTATGTTCTTAACCAGTCTTTTTTCTTCAATTTTGATTACGGATCTTCTTGATTTGCGGAGTTCACCTATAACAAATATCATATCATTTTCTTATACCAATTTCATTTACTTTGATTATTATAGACATAATATCAATATACGTACGTTGGAGTATGCACAATGTTAATTGTCAATCATGTATAAGACGGAACCCAGTTTTCTCAATTCAACAAAAAGAAAATTCCCAAAATAAATAGTTGTAAAAGCTACATCTAGTTTCTTGTATCATCGAAGAACTTGAATGTTCAATGAAACAAAACGATTATTTTAAGATAATTATAACGACATAAAAACAAAAAAACTCTAACAATGTACATTAAATGGTAATTAATTAAGAAATTTTCAGTAATATCATCAAATTGTGTGATGTCTCAATTAAACTAAATAGGTATACATTATACATCCCATCCACCGAGTAGAGCCATAAAACTAAACTTCTTCCCCATGTTTTGAACGCATGTGACTGCGCCAGCTGCATTTCTGAATGAAGCCTTGTCCACAATGGACACATTCGAACCTTCGATCATCCGCATGTATCTTCATATGGTCTCTGAGAGTGTTCTTCCTACCGTAGGCCTTGAAACACACATTACATCTGAACTGACGCAAGCCAGTATGCTTCGCGCTGTGGCTTTCCAATTCGTGCTTAGTATAAAACTCCATATCGCAATCCGAACATTTGAAATTCTTCTGCATCAAATGGATTCTCGCGGTGTGGACTCTCCACTCGTGTTTGGTCTTAAAGCTTTTGTCGCAAACTTGGCAGTTTATCTTCGGCTTCTCGATACCATGCACTTTCGCTAAATGCTCGTGTTTTTGCGCAAATTCTTTAAACCTTTCCGAACAGTATCCGCACTTGTTCCTTAGTTTTGGTTCCGCATGTTTCGTCCTATCGTGAATTCTCCTCTTGCTCGGCGTATCGAAGGTCAGCGAACATTGTGTACACGTGAATTCTCCAGTTTTATGGCATTGCTCGTGTTTGGACAGAATGTTCTGATTGACGAAGCCTGCATCGCAAACTGTACATATATAGTTCCTGTAGTGAACATTCATGTGTTCTTGCAAAGCTTTGAAAGTATTAAAGATATTCGAACACATGCAGCACCTGAGAGCGTCCTTACCAAATTTGAAAGGCAAGATATGGTTATTTATTTGCATGTACAGATTTTTCTTGTGTATGTTCTTCAAATGGTCCATCAGAGCTTCAAGGGTATCGATACTTTCACCGCAAACGTTGCATTTCAAGTCGGTTATGTCGAGTTTCACGAAATACGCGCGTAGCGAATTCCTTTGTCCTTTCATGAAGTTGGATTTATCTTCGTCTGTGTGTTCTTGTAATGTGTGAATTTTTAAATCTGCAGGATCTGGGAATTGTTCTTTACAGAAGCAGCAGGCGTAGCCGATACCTTTGTAACAGTGGATCGGTGTAGCGTTCGTATTTAGCATTATTTCTTTGATGTTGTTCATATGTTTCTTAAGTTCGTCCCGCTTTTCGCGGGTTTCTTTGTTGTTGATGACTATTTTAATGTTGATTTCTTTTTTGATTCCTGACACAGCTTCAGTTTTGATTTTCTTCTTGGTCTTTTTTTTAGACTTGGCGGTCTGGTCGCGGGCTGCTCTTACAGTTGGTTGCTCCGGTTCAATTTTGATTGTCAATCTTCCACTTTCGAGTTCACCTACAACAAATATCAGATGAATTTTCGCTGCACTCTTTCCAATACAATCAAGATAACACTAAATTACTAAGTCTAGATACAGTTTCACATCTAATTAAAACAAATAGGAGCGGTCTCTATATACATAGAGACGACGGATGAGTTAGGTTTTGTATAAATGGAAAAGAAAACAGTAAACGTAAGAGCAATTTTACCTTTTGTTAAATTAAGAGTTTATTGAAACGTTCCGCGTTGCTTCGTGAATTGTAAATTTACTGTATGAGTATTTTATAGGGAGTTTTAAAAGTAATTGAAAAAAAACACTGTACTCTTAGGTGGTTTAATTTTTTATTTTCTTTGGGCAAAAATCGTTTAAATATAGTTCAAGAAACGAATACAATTTTATAGTAATTAAATCTCTAAATATCTGCTGCTTATTATGCATATCTTAACGCGCAATAGACCACATATCTCTCCTATTTTTCACGCAGTGTACGTACTAAGCTTAACTCTTACTCCGTGCTTGTTTCGCACATAACAGCTCCAAGTGCTTTTCTTGATGCATCCGTATACATCTACAGCGGGTACACTCGAACTTATATCATCCGTGTGAATCCGCATAATATGCTGCTTCAGTGTTTTTACATGCCAAGGATTCGGAGAAGACATACCTAACTAAATTGTCGCACGTTCATGCACTTGGCCATGAAGATGTGCTTTGCCATATGCATCTCTAGGTAGGGTTTGTGTTTACCCTAGTCTGGTTCATACCTCAATAAAAACTGTAAATTATTTTACGAATTCATTTACTCTTACCATAAATGGATAAAATACAATGATTAATATTTATTAATTACATTTCTACAGCTCCGACGCACTCTCGGATATATCTCTATCTCGCTCTGTTTGGTTTAAGTTTTGTAGAATTATTTGTAAAAGCTACACCTCTTCGCTATGTTTGGAGCGCATGTGACTGCGCCAGCTGCATTTCTGAACAAACGCCTGTCCACAATGAGTGCAGGCGAACCTACGGTCGTCCGCGTGAATCCTCATATGCTCTCTCAAAGTGTTTTTCCTGCCATACGCCTTGAAGCACACGTCGCAACGAAACTGACGCAAGCCCGTGTGCTTGGCCATGTGCCTCTGCAAGCTACTCGTGCTGAAGAATCTCATTTCACACTCCGCGCATTTATGTTTCCTCTCCATCAAGTGATCTTTTTTAGTATGGCGGGATAGCGCCCTCTGGTTCTGGAAGGTTCGCTCGCATGCGTGACACTTAATGACGACAGGTGGCGCACCATGCATTTTCACCATGTGATCGACCTTCTTCCAGTAGTCCAAGAACCTTTCATTGCACACCAGGCATTTGTTCCGCTTGCTCATACCCAAATGAGTGCGTTTCTGGTGCTCACGCAAGTTGGCCTTGTTCCCGAAGATTTTGCCACATTCTTCGCACTTATGTTCGCCGTTCTTGTGCCTGCTGACATGAGTTCCTAGCAATCGTTCAGTCATGAACCCTCGGCCGCAGACCGGGCAAATGTAGTTCCCGAAATGCGAGTTCATGTGCTCCTGCAAGAGCTTAAAGTTCAAATATTCAGTCGAACACACTGCGCATCTCAGTTCTGGTGTTTCAAATTTGAATGGCACTATGGGGCTCTTGATGTCCAAATACATATGTTTTCCGTGCTCATTCGTGAGGTGAGCCATGAAGTCGTCTAGGTTCGGTATATGCGCGGCGCACACAGTACAATTCAAGTATGTGGTGTCCAATTTTACGACGTGCTCGAATAGTTTGGCAGTTAACACTTTTATGAGTCTCTCGTTGTTGTGTTCATCTAGGAAGTGTTTCTTTAAGTCTTCAGGCAAAAGGTACTGGTCAGGACAAAACGCACACCCGTAACCCAGGCTGTCTTTGCATCTTATCGGGTTGGCGTTGGAGTTCAGCAGTATGGTTCTCAGATTGTGTTGGTTTTTCTTCGTGTCGGACAAAAACGGTCCCATGTCCTTGTTCCTAACGATCTTCAGCTGCACGATGCGGCGTTTTGTTATATCTCTTTCGATTTTAATCGTTCTCGTACCTATAAAGAGAAACTGTTATTAGATATCGGACATTCTCATGACTTTCTAGTTAGGTACGCCGAAGCATATTATAGGGTGCGGTGCAACTGCAAATTTTTACCTTGACCCAACACTGCATTATCAACTAAACTAGGACCTTTAAGAGAGTAGTGACTGAGCGATATATACGAATACATTATTTGTTCAATATTGCGATTACAGCGTCTTAGCGACTTACAATTGACCGCTTCTTCCCAGGTCAGGACGCGTTAGAATCCTCGTAAACTTAGTTTTTAGTCCGAAATAGAAACCTTTTAAATATGTAGAGAATCACTACATATTTGAAAAGTACCTATAAGTATTTCCTGATTATTCATAACAGCCTGTAAGTTGCAACAGCTCCAAGTGCTTTTCTTCATGAATCCGTATGCATCCATAGTGGGTACACTCGAACTTATATCATCCGCGTGAATCCGCATATGTTGCTTCAGTGTTTTTACCATGCAAAGGATTCGGAGCAGACTTTAGGTAGAACGAAATTGTCACACGCCATTGAGCTTGGCCATATGCATGAAGATCTCTACGTACATGATAAATTCACAAATCCAAGCCACGATGTACACAAGTAAGTATGAATATAAGAATTGATGTGTTGGCTTGATTCGCCGATAAGATACCTCAGGATATGCGCATCGGAACGATTTACGTAAACTTTTTCGTACAAGCAAATAGCGCCATCTGTCAAAATTCTATAGGTGGCTGCTGAGCGAACTACAGCGTGGCTTTACTTTTGGTGTCAAAACAAGCATTTTTGGTACCGATAAACTGGTGACATTTTCTCGCCTTATTCCAGTTTAATTAGGCAATAATATCATCATGTCATGTTGCTAACTATTTTTGTCAATAAAATTAAAAGTTAACATTTGTTTGTGTATGTTGTTAATTTTTACGCTGCAACTGCTGAACCGATTTGGCTGAAATTTGGAATAAAGATAGATTATATACTGTGAACTTTTTAACCAGGAAAAATGCATGGTTTTCTCTGAATAAGAGCCGTGATCTGAATGAGGCCAGGATTTAATGCAATTATCATTAAACACAAGTATAACATGATGTCGATTTAGTACAAGGTGATCATACAGTTTAGCAGTCAACATTTTGATGCACTTTTTTCTGTTGCTTTTGTCTAAGGGTTTGACGCACGACAAAGTGCTTGGCCATATGACCCTCTAGCTCGTGCTGAGCATAGAACTCCTTATCGCACATCGAGCATTTATGGTTCTTCTGCAACAAATGTATTCTCTCAGTGTGGACTTTCAACTCGTGGGTAGTCTTAAAACGTTTGTCGCAAACTTGACAAATTATCATCGCTTTCTCTATCCCATGCACTTTGGACTGATGCTCGTGTTTATACAAGTATTCTTTAAAACGTTCGGGGCAGTAGCCACATTTGTGAGGCAGTATTGCAGTATGCTTCGTGATATCGTGCGCTTTTTTCTTGCGTGCTGTCTCAAATGTTAACGAGCACTCTTCGCATTTGAACTCCCCAGTTTTGTGACCGAGAAGGTGCCTTAAGAAGATCTTCCGATTCACGAATCCAGCGTCGCAGACTTCACAGACACTGTTCCTGTAGTGAACATTCATGTGCGCCTGAAGTGCTTTGAAAGTGTTGAACATGTCCGAACAAATGCAACACCTGTGAGAATCTTCACTGAATTTAAATGGTAATATATAATTGTCTATTTCTGTAAACATATTTTTCTTGTGGATTATTTTCAAATGGTTGATCAGGGCTTCGAGATTATCAATGGGTTGGTTGCAAATGTTGCATTTTAAATCTGTTATATCCAGTTTGACAAGATATGCTTGCAATTTAACATTTTTCATGAAATTTGATTTCTCTTCGTCTGTGTGTTGAATTGTTGTATGTGTTTTCAGATGTGCAGGCATTGGGAATTGTTCGTCACAAAAACAACAAGTGTAACCAATTCCTCTGTAGCATCGAATTGGTGTGGCATTTGTATTCAGCAGTATTTCTTTTATATTATTCTGATGTTTTTCTTGTTCATTTTCCTTTTTGCGGGGCTCTTTTTTGTTTATTTTTCCTTTTATCGGCGATTTTTCCTTTGGCGGTATTTCGATTTCGCTTTTCACTGGAAACGAATAATCAGTATTCTTTGTCATGGTCATTCCAGTGTCATCAGATTGATCGGTGTGGTCATCAGGTTCTATTGGTTCAATTTTGACTATCGTCATATAATCAGTGTTCTTTTTTCCAGTCTCATCCGACTGATCGGTGTTGTCATCAGGGTCTTCCGGTTCCATTTTGACTATTGTTCTTCCTGGCGATTCACGAAGGTCACCTATAACAATATAACAAAATTTCACTTACATCACTGCTTACTTGCTTGATTTACGTACTTTTTGTATGCAGATACATAATATTGATAATTATGTATCTGCATTGGGGATTTGTGGTTACCCAAGTCTGATCCATGGCACAATAAAAACTGCAAACTATTTTCGCATGCATTTATTCTTACCATAAATTAATAAAATAAAATGTTTATTAATTAGGTATATCTCTACATCTCTGACGCACTCTCGGATCTCGCTCTTTTAGGTTTTATTTTTCGGGATGTAGAATAAGTTCTGAAAGCTACACCTCTTCGCTATGTTTGGAGCGCATGTGACTGCGCCAGCTGCCTTTCTGAGTAAACGTCTGTCCGCAACGAATGCAGGCGAACCTACGGTTGTCCACGTGAATCCACATATGCTGCCTTAAACTGGTCTTCCTACCATACGTCTTGGAGCACACGTCACATTGAAACTGACGCAAGCCCGTGTGCTTGGGCATGTGCGTCTTCAAGCCAGTCACGCAGAAGAATCTCATTTCACATTCAGCGCATTTGTATTTCCTCTCCATCAAGTGATCCTTCTTAGTGTGGCGGGACAGCGCCCTCTGGTCCTTAAAGGTTCGCTCGCAAGCGTGACACTTAATGACGACAGGTGGCGCACCGTGCACTTTCACCATGTGATGGATCTTATTCCAGTGGTCCATGAATCTTTCATTGCACACCAGGCATTTATTTGGCTTGCTTGCCAGATGAATACGTTTCTGGTGCTCCCGCAATTTGGCCTTGTTCCCGAAGATTTTGCCACATTCCTCGCACTTATGTTCGCCGTTCTTGTGCGCTCGGACATGAACTCCTAACAGCCGTTCAGTCATGAACCCTAGGCCGCAGACCGTGCAAATGTAGTTCCCATAATGCGAGTTCATGTGCTGCTGCAAGAGCTTAAAGTTTAAATATTCAGCCGAACACACTGCGCATCTCAGTTCTGGTGTTTCAAATTTGAATGGTATTATGGGGCTCTTGATATCCAAATACATTTGTTTTCCGTGCTCATTCGTGAGGTGAGCCACTAAGTCGTCTAGGTTCGGTATGTGTACGGCGCATAGAGCACAATTCAAGTATGTGGTGTCCAACTTTACGACATGCAAGAAATGTTTGGCAAGTAAGACTTTTTTGAGTCTCTCGTTGTTGTGTTCATCTAGGAAGTGTTTCTTTAGGTCTTTGGGCAAAGGGTACTGTTTGGGACAAAACAAACACCCGTAACCCAGGCTGTCTTTGCATCTTATCGGGTTGGCGTTGGAGTTCAGCAGTATGGTTCTAAGATTGTGTTGGTTTTTCTTCCTTTCGGACAAAAACGCTCCCATGTCCTTCTTTCTAACGATCTTCAGCTGCACGGTGCGGTATTTTGTTATGTCTCTTTCAATTTGAATCGTTCTCGTACCTATAAAGAGAAACTGTTATTAGAGATCTGCCATTCTCATGACTTTCTGGTTAGATACGCCGAAGTATAATGATTATAGTGTGCTGTGTGGCTGCAATTTTTCTCCATGATCCAATAAAAATCCCTTACCAACAATAGGGCCTTTAGAAGATTTTGTGAGCGAGATGTAAGGATACATTAATCGTTCAATTAGACCGGGATATTATAACGTCTTAATGACTTCTTCTCAGGTCAGAGCGCGTTAGAATCCTCGTAAACTTTAACTTAAGTATAGTATTTCATTACTATTCATATCAGCCTGTAAGTTAGGCCTGTATGAAATAAATCATTTAAGTTTGAACTTTGTTCATATTTTTGTAGTATTTATGATAATAAAAACAAACAAAAATTAATAAAATGAAACAATTTATATTTCAATGTTTATCGTGCCTTATGTAAGATTAACCTAGCCTAGGTCTGTACAATACTAAAAAGTATAACATAACATGTACACTTACATAACTGAATACCATATACATATTAGGTACATTAATTATTATTATTACATTGTATGTTCTATATTTATTTTACGTCAGACTGTTATCGTTTATAAGCTTACTTAAATAAGAACACCATAACCATATATTTACTCGTAACTAAGGGCCGATTTTTCAATCGCCAGATAAACTTTTAACTTAGGAATTATTAACGTTTTGACAGATTTTGTATGGATTCCTCAGATATTTTATCTGGCGATTGAAAAATCGGCCCTCAACAAGACAGATAAATTCGTTATCTAGCATTCAGAACGTTATCGCCATGTTTGGCGCTTATATGACATTTCAGCGCCAAGTGTTTGTCAAACGATTGGCCACAGTCAACGCATTTGAACTTTCGCTCTTCAGGATGCAGCCGCCTTATATGCTCCTTCAAAGTCTTTAACCTTCCATAAGACTTGAAACACATCTCGCATCTGTATTCCCTGGTGCCTGTATGCTTCACCATATGGTCAGTCAGTTCCCGTTTGGAGAAGAAGTCCATTTCGCATCTAGTACATTTGTGGTGGCGCTGCATCAAGTGGTACTTCTTGGTGTGCAGCAACCAAGTCTGTTGGGTCGCGAACGTTCTATCGCACGCCTGACATTTTATCAACGGACCAACAACTCCGTGGACTTTGGCAAGGTGTTCAATTTTGTGGCAGTTTTCTTTGAAACGCTCCTCGCAGTAGCCGCACTTGTGGGGTTTGTTCAAACCGTCGTGAATTTTCCTCTGGTGCAGCTTCTTCTTTCGCAATGTATCGAAAACTTCCGTGCACTGCTCGCAAGCGAAAATTCCAGTTTTGTGACCCTCATTGTGGCACAGCAGAAGATGGCGATTGACGAATCCAGCGTCACAAACTTCACACATATAGTTCCTGTAGTGGGTATGCATGTGTTCCTGTAAGGCCTTGAATCTATTAAAGACGTTTTGACACATGAAGCATCTGAGATACTCTGCGTCGAATTTGAACGGCAGGATATGGTTCGGTATATCCGTACTTATGTTCCTGTCGTGCACATCTTTGAGATGGTCCATAATTTGCTCGAGCGTGTCTATTTCTTCGCCGCAAAGCTTGCACTGTAACCCTGTGATGTCGACTTTGACTAAGTATCCGTACATGTCCTTTCCTTTCATGAATGTGGATTTAGTGGCGTCATCGTGTTGTTCTATTGTATGTTTCTTCAAGTCAGCGGGGTCGGGGAACTGTTCAGCGCAGAAGCAACATGCGTAGCCAATACCGCCTCGGCAACGTATCGGCGTTGCGTTCGACCATTGGATTATTTCTCGAATATTCGTCCGATGCTTCTCTAACTGTTCGCCCTGTCTCACTCTAGGCACACAGGCTTCTTCCTCGGTTTGCTTTAGTGAGTCTCTTTTGGATCTCTTGTGCGTTGATTTACGTGTGCCACCTACAACGAAAAGCATTGGTTTAATGAATTGTTGACGTCCCTCGTGCGTCACATGGCTTGATGTGGTAGCTGCGTCTTACAGAGTATACTGGTAGTTTTATTTTATTTTATAATCAGCGTTTATGTTACTAACCTCAAAAATAACAGCAAGTTGACAAAAGAATGCTTGGCAGTAATTAAATAATAATATCTTCGAGTAGCGCAATTTAAGCAAAATTTTACAAAGAGTTTATATACGTTGGTATCTCAAGGTAGGTGGGACACATGAGAACGGAATGGAATGGACAGAAATGGGGGAGCATAATTATGTCAGATTGATTGAAAAGAGCAAAAGTGTGGATTCTTATTTATATTATAGTGTATACTCGTATTA
Source organism: Coenonympha glycerion (assembly GCA_963855885.1). NCBI lineage: Eukaryota > Metazoa > Arthropoda > Insecta > Lepidoptera > Nymphalidae > Coenonympha > Coenonympha glycerion. The sequence goes on along the minus strand of OY979651.1, from coordinate 7,247,558 downwards.
AATACTCGAAATTAGTTAGTAAACGGCAAAATCTTATCCACCAAAAAATAATGAAAATTACAAATAAAACATTTGAGAGTTCTGCACGCAAAGTGGCGCTGTCCAAGCGGGTTAAAGAGGAACTACTTTGATTTGCACTTTTAGACAAAACTTCTATGTTTAGATTTCACACTTGTTCCTCGTGTTTAGAACGCATATGCCCTCGCCAGCTGCATTTCTGCACGAACGCCTGCCCGCAATGCTCGCACTTAAACCTGCGATCGTCCATGTGTATCCGCATATGCTCGTTTAGGGTCCACTTCCTGACGTAAGACTTCAAGCAGACGCCGCACTGGTACTTCTTGACCCCAGTGTGAGTCACCATATGAGCTCTCAACTCCGTGGAAGAGAAGAAACCCTTGTCACAATCAGGACACTTGTGGGTTCGTTCCACTAAATGGTGCCTCTTCATGTGGATGTTTAACGCGTTCTGGTGCACAAAGGTTTTGCCGCACGCGTGGCATTTCCTCGCGAACGACAGCACACCGTGCTCCTTCTCCAAGTGCCTGTCCTTTTGACGGTTGTTCTTAAACAGAGCGTTGCACAACCGGCACTTGTTCACGAGCATCCCCAGTTCGTGGTACTGCCTTTCGTGAGCGCGTTGCCGGATGTAAGTAGGGAAAGTCTTCGGACATTGGCTGCATGAGAACGTCCCCGTGTTGTGAGCCACTTTGTGGTGGTACAGCTTCCTCTGGTTTATGAACCCCGCGTCGCAGACGTCGCAAATGTAATTCCGGTAATGCACGTTCATATGCTCCATCAAAGTCTTGAACTTGTTGAATGTGTTCCTACAAACGTAACACTGAAGATCGTCTGTCTCGAATTTGAACGGCAATATTTGGTGAGTTATGTCATTGTGGAAATATTTATCGTGGGCTTCCTTTAAATGCTTGATCAGGGCTTCAACCGTGTCGATTTTTTGGTGGCAAATCGTGCATACGAGATCCGTTATGTCCAGTTTCACGCAAAGCATGCTTATAACCTTCGGCACTAACGGTTCGATGTTGATATCATCAATAGATGGTGTGTGCGTTTCTAAGTTATGCCTTTTTAGCTCAGCGGGCTGAATGTACGTGTTCTCACAGAAACAGCAGCTGTAACCATTGTCAGTGTGACCCTGAATAGCTGTTGCGTTAGAATATCTGAGAATAGTTCTAGTGTTCTCTTGGTGCTTCTTAACATCCATTTGGTAGTCCGATGGCTTTTTAATCGGCACGAGCTGTATTTTTGTCTTTCTCTTCGTTTCTTCAACTTTAATCCTTACGCTCGGTTTCGACTGTTTGGCCTTCTTACCTACAAAGAAAATTCTGTATTTATTTTGGATCCACATTCTTTCAACTGGATTTTTTTCAAGACGCATGATATGGTTATCATATTAAGAACGCAATATAAGTAAAGAACGTCCATGAGAATTTTAGACCAATTTAAATGACCACAACAGAATAGTAAGAAATGTTTTATTTTTCAGAAGCTAATTAACATCTTTAATACATAATAAAGACAACAATAAACAGATAAATTGGGATGCAACTTAAATTTGAATGATGCTCAATCACTTCTGCGATAAAGACGGAATGAATGCCTATCTTTATTATGAATTGCGATATTTTTGCACAACAAATGACACTGGAAGTTCAGCGTCTTTCATTCAGTATTCGTAACGCTGGCTTAGACAGTAATTGGAATAACTTAAAAGTCAAAAAAAGAATTGAAAACAAGGTCCGGTCTTTCGGTCTTTCGTCAGGGGGCGGTGGTTCAAATTCCGGAAATGCGCCTCAGACTCGGTTAGTGAGAACTAAATTATAAGAAGACGTATGACGCACGCAAGAGACACGTGTATCTCTTGTTCAAAAATTTGAAGGATCGTCAAAATGTTCGCAAAAATGTGCGAAGACTTGGCCAGTGTGGTTAGTTTTGGCCAAATCCCTTTCATTCTAAGAGAAGACATAAAAAGGGCTTGATGCTTTAAACAAATTAGACTTGTTCCCCATGTTTAGTCCGCATATGCCCGCGCCAACTGCACTTCTGCACGAACGCTTGCCCGCAATGCTCGCATTTGAAGCGACGATCGTCCATATGAATCCTCATATGCTCTCGCAGTGTCTTCAGGCGACCGTACGCCTTGTGACACACTTCGCATTCAAACTTCCTCACTCCCGTGTGCTTCACGCTATGGCTCTTCAGCTCCGCCGACGAAAAGAATGACATGTCACACTCGGTGCACTTAAACCGTCGGTCCATCAAATGCAACCTCCTAACATGAACGGTATACTCCTTCTGATTGTTGAACTCCTTCCCGCAGGCTTGGCATGTCACCACTTGCGAATGCACCCCGTGCACTTCGCTCAAATGCCTCTCCTTCTTGCGATAGTCCTTAAACTTTTCGCTGCAATACCCGCATTTGTTCAGAGTGGCCGAGTCAGTGTGCACGCACTTTTCGTGCGAGCGTTTCTTCCTGAATGTATCGAAGGTTTTGTCGCAGTAGTCGCAATTAAAGACGCCAGTTTTATGGCCTTCGGAGTGCTGCGCTAGAATCACCCGACTCACGAAGCCAGCGTCGCAGACTTCGCATATGAAATTCCTGTAATGCGTATTCATATGCTCTAGGAGGGACTTGAATTTGTGATAGACGTTCTGACAGATAAAACACTCCAGCCTTTCGCTATTGAACTTGAAAGGCAGGATTTGTTGCTTTATGTCGGTATACAGTTCTTTATTGTGGACTTCTCTCAAGTGATCTGTGATTTGTTCTAGAGTATCGAGGTCGGCATGACAGATGTTGCATTTCAACGCCGTGATATCGAGTTTCACGTGGAACTTGTACATGTCTTTGCCTTTCATGAAGTTCAGTTTGGTCTTTTCGTCGTGGAACTCTATCGTGTGTTTCTTTAAGTCCGCCGGGTCGGGGAACTGGTCGTCGCAAAAGCAGCAAGCGTAGCCGATGCCGCCGCGACAGCGTATGGGCGTCGCGTTAGTGTTAAAAAGGATCTCTCTCAAGTTGAAGCGGTGCTTCTGTAACTCTCCGCCCTTTTTGATTATTATTTCTCGATGCTTCTGCATCCGTAATTCTCCGCCCTTTTTCAATACTATTTCTGGTGTTTGCTTTCTAGATTTTTTTGTCGATCCTCCGATAAAAATTTCAAATGTTTTGGGACGGCGTGCACCTATAAAGAAAAGGATAGATTATTTCTCTCACTCACTTCTGACTACCTGAATCTTATGCGTATCTTCTTATAAATTTTGATGTTCGCGTATTATGGCTTCATTCTCAAAGAATTTATGAGAAAAGTTCTTCTAACACTTCAAGAACAATGAACAATTAATAGTAATTAGACTCGGTCATAGATTTATAATAGGTCGTCGCTGGCACTCCGATTAGATAGAGCCCGCCCCAACCTAATAACGACAGCTCCGTGAGTGCTCCAACTTTTTTTTGAAGAACGAGTGTGTCAAAATGGTAATTGGTACGGTGCACGGATGCTAGTGTGCGTGAAAAATTGTGTAGCGACGGCTCGGGTTTGTCGACTTAGACAAAGTATTTACTGCCGCGCTTTTGTAGTCGAGGGCGCCCTCTTGGACCTCTATGGACTCGGTATACTTACAGTAGTCTAATAAAATTAATTTCTTTAATCTGATTTGTTACTTATACCTATTATTTTCTTTATTTTCAGCCCGCGGCTCCACCCGCGTGAACTGGTTTTTATAATGAAATGGGCTATCTAGCAGTGCAAGAATTTTCGAAATCGGATCAGCAGTTCCTGAGATTCGCGCGTTCAAACAAACTCTAGATTTAAATTATAGAGCGCAAACAAAATTGTATGTATAAAGTCAAGTTCATTAATATGTGAAGGTCAATTTACACCGCAGCAGAAGGGAAGGATAGGAATTTTTTTGACATAGCATAAAGAACTTTATGCCAATTACAAAATTATAACATACAAAATAAATAATTGTTGAATATGCTCTAGGATTCTCCGGAAGACCCACGACCTTTTATGGCTCCTATTTATTTTGTTATTGCACACAATTGGCATAAAGTTCATTATGCTAAGTGAAAAAAGTCACTTCTCTTCCATTCAGCCGTGGTATTGACCCTAAGTGGACAACAAAACAATATAAGGACTCTATGAATGTATTATTAGGTTATGATCTGAAGATCTAATGACATACGTGAAGCTAAGATTTATCTCAGACGTACAAAGTAATATCGAAGCATTCCTGAACCAAACGAGGTTTAATAGATGCTACAAAAAGCTATAAAAATTATTATTATCAAAGTTCAAACCTATTCCGGAAAGGTCCAAAGTGAAAATTTTAATCCACCAAAGCTTTTCCCGTTCTTGAAACTTTCCCGCCATGTTTGGTGACCACGTGCCGTTGCCAGCTGCATTTCTGAACGAACGCCGCCCCACAATGATCACACTTGAACCGGCGATCGTTCTCGTGTATCCTCATATGTTCGCGCAACGTGTGCTGCCTGCCGTACCGCTTCGAGCACACCTTGCACTCAAAACTGCGGGTCTTCGTGTGCTTCACCATATGATCTTCCAAATCCTTGCTCGAGTAAAACTTCATCTCGCACTCCGAACAACTGTGACGACTCTCCATCAAATGGTGGCGTTTGATGTGTTTCCTGAGAGAGTCTTTGTTGGAGAAGCTTTTGTCGCAAGCTTGACAGCCGATACGCCCTGTCCCGATTCCGTGGACTGTCTTCAAGTGCTCAGCTTTCATCCTATAACCGGGAAACTTCTGATTGCAATACCCGCATTTGTTCAAAAGGTATCCATGCACGTGGACAATGCGGACATGAGATTGCTTCTTCTGGACGTTGTTGAAAACCTTTTCGCAATGTTCGCATTTGAATTCACCAATGTTGTGACTTTGTTCGTGATTCAACAAGGATCTGCGATTGAAGAAACTAGCGCCGCATAGGTCGCACACGAAATTCCTGCAATGTCTATGCATATGCTCCAAAAGAATTTTGAATTTCGTGTACTCATTTGAGCATACAAAGCATTTCAGCTCTCCGCTTTCGAATTTAAACGGAATGATATGATTCTTTACGTCTGTATATATCTTTCTTTTGTGCTCCTTTATCAAATGATCGATTAAGTCGTCCAAATTATTCAGAGGTTCTGAACATGTTTTGCATTTAAGTCCCGTGATGTCAACTTTAACGTTGTATTTCTGTAAATCCCTCTTTTTGAGGAACGTAGCGTTTGTATCATCTGCATTGTCGTGTTTAGCTAGTGTGTGTGCTTTCAAATCAGCGGGATCAGGATATTGGTCTGCGCAATAGCAACACATGTAACCAATATCGCTTTTACCGTGAATTGGGGTAGCATTAGAAAATTTTAGTACTTCTATGATATTATTGTGATGTTTGGACAGTTCTTTTACAGGTTTAAGTTTGACGGCTTTCTTTTTACCGCTTGGTTTCTTTAGTTTTTCCGGATTATATTCTATATCTTCTTTATCCAATACATTTTCTGTATCTGTTACATCTTCTATATCTATTATATCTTCTTGTTGCGATAGTCTTGTTATAGTGACTTTGATTACACTTCCAAAGTCTTCTTCATATTCTTTATCGGAGTTTTTACCTAAAATGAGAAATTAATTTTACTGTATTTTTCACTACACTATTAAATAGTTGAAATAAACGCAAGTTGCATGTCAATTGTGGGCTTACCGTATATTAAAAATTTTCGTTTTATAATTGTATCACTTCTTCATTTATATATATTCAAATTTAATTTTGTATGACAATTTCGGAGTCCTACACGAATTAAGTATTACAAACCAAACAAGCAATAGGTAGTTCAGTTCAATAGCTGTCTCAGTTTGCTGTTGCTGTTTGAATCAGATTCTGACTTCAACTGTATAGGTAGTTCAATCCACCGAGACGCGGCCCATCGCTTCTTAACTCCTAACGAAAAGCTTGAAAAATTAGCGATTACGAAGGACTGGGGCGCGTCTTCGTAGATTGAACATGTAGTTGAAGTCAGGATCGAACTCAATCAGTAAACTGAGACAGTATCATAGACAAGTAAATAATTTCAAAATTAAAAACACGACTTTCCTGTGGTAAAACGAATTTTTTCAATAATATATAGCCTATGTTACTCGGAAGGATCTAAGGATTCTAACGATACCCCATATGCCCAAATCTGTTCAGCCGTTCAGAAGTTATGGTAGAATAAAGAAACATCACATACATACATACATACACACATACATGAACCTTAAAATCATTACATCCCTTTTTTTGGGCAGTCGTGTAACAACATAAATAGGTAGGTACAAAGATTTAACTTTTAAAGGATGGGCCTGTATGCTATTAAACTGGAGTACCTGGCCTCGAGGAGCCAAGAAAGATTATATCGGTCGACCAGCACACGAATTTTATAACTCGGTGCCAATCATAGAATGATAGCCAACTCACTCCACTGGCATATGTTTTTCATCCATTGAAATTGTTTGCTATGAAATTAAAACAACATTTTCGTAGCAAACCCTCAATGGACAAGAAATATGTGCCAGTGGCTAATAGTGGTTGATATTACATACGGATGCAGTTATGCGCCGCCACAGAGCTTAGACATCTATTGATGTATGTGAGCTTGAATCTAGCCAGCTAATGAAATTGCCAAAAGAGTATAACATACATTTAATCAAACCCATGTAACAATTTTGTATTTTAGTTCAAAAACAAAACATTGTTTAGGGGAAAAAACTACTTTTATTTACTCCTACTGAGTTTCACTGTCCGATTTCTTGACGATCTTACGACGTCTACGCGGTGCATTCTTGTCCTTTCTACGAGTACGTTCTTTTGTGTGTACTTTCATATGTGTTCTAAGAGTAGAATTCCTACCGAAAGCCTTGCCACACAAATCGCAGCGGTAGTTCCGCACTCCCGTGTGCTTCACCATATGCTGAACCAGTTCTTTGCGAGCGAAGAACCTCATGTCGCAAACTTCGCACTGGACGTCCCTCTCCATTAAATGTACCTTCCTTATGTGGTAATTCAAAAGCTTGTGCTTCCCGAACGTCCTATCACACACGTCGCATTTGTACGATAACAACTTCTCGCCGTGCACCTCATATAAATGCAAATTCTTCTTGTGGTAGTCATTAAACAGCTCGTCGCAGTACCCGCACTTGTAGATTCTGCAGCATTTCTTGTGTGTTACGTTCATATGGGTCGTTTTCTTCACGAGCGTATCGAACGTTTTGGAACACAGGTCGCACTGGAACATTCCCGTCATGTGAATCCTCTCGTGGCTCCGCAGAACCTCATTGTTTATGAAACCGGCGCCACAGACGCTGCACTCGAAGTTACTGTAATGAAAGTTCATGTGGTTCATTAACTTTTTGAAAGTGGAACATTTAGTCGAGCACAGCGCGCATTCCAGATCTTCGCTTTCGAATTTTAAGGGTATCAGATGATTCTTTATGTCCGTGAACACGGTCCGCTCGTGAGACTTCATCAAGTGCTCCATGAGTCCTTCGAGGGTAGATATTTCACTGTCACAAATTGTGCATTGCAAGCCTGTTACATCTAACTTCACGGTATAGGTCCTCCAATTCGTGATGAAATTCTTCAGCGCCTCCTCGTCGTGATCTTGTATTGTATGCAATTTTAAGTCTGCCGGCACGGGATATTTTTGCGGACAAAAGAAACATGAGTATCCCCGATCCTGTCGGTTCTTGATCGGCGTCGCGTTAGAGTTCACCAGTACCTCGTATAAATTATTTCTAAGCTTCGAATCTAAACCTCTTCTATAATTCTTCTTAGTACCATTGTCAGCCTCTTGAATACTGTGAAGAATTTCGTTCGCTTTGCCTCCAGTAAAGACGGTTATTTTCTCACGAGGACCTATAAAGAAAATTATTCTTTGAATTTGTAAGTATGGTATGCTGTCTGAAATGTCTCTTGAATAATCACTGTAACATCTTCCTTAAATTAATTCAAAAATCATATCAAGTATAAAAATGCCTCGTGCAAAAGTTAGCATAAGACGACTGAAGGTTGTTTAAATATGATCATGGTCTTTGGACAAGTCTTAATAAGGATTTAATGTGATTTACCGACGGTCGGTTTCTGTACATCTTCCAAATTTTATTCTATTTTATCATTTGTATTAATTATATCCACTATAATATCATCTGTATCCATTGAGTAACTATGTACTAACGTACTCAATTACTCAATGTCTCAATCACATAGTGTTGTGTTACTCAATGTCTGTATCACACAGTCTTGTAAGTCGACATTCACTTGCGTAATTCACAAGATAAATAATCGAATAGCGGATTGTTTTTCTAAGGGCTGATTTATCAATGGCCAGATAATCATTAACTAAGGAATAAATGTGAGGTTTTGACAGATTTTGTATGGTATATGTTTCATTTATATATTTAAATAGTTATCACTATTAATAAGCATATGTACCAACTTAATTATTTTCTCTGACATTTCATAAGAGTAAACAAATAATGGCCTATATGAAATGATTTGAATGTTTGAATTCTTCAGATAGTTTATCTGACAATTGAGAAATTTCAACTTCCCCTTCAACTGAAATATTAAGCACTCTGAAGAAACTGCTGTCATTCACGCAGTTTTGCTGCGTAAACGTTCTTTACCGTGTGACTCCACACATCTCAACATATAGACATTTCCACCTCTCAACTCGACTCATTTCCCACGAAGTTAAGCGGAAAGATGAAGAAATAATAAATCTGATTGGTTATACGAAACATCTCCTATCCACTCCGCTTTGGTGGACACAGGATCTTAAGCAACCTATGCTTACATAGAATTTTATAACTTAGGTTGCAAGAGACATTAAATAAAACTACTGTGTATAATATAATATGTATGTATTACTTACTTACTTATTCGCTTTACTTTACTTATAACATACAGAGATATTATATTAAAAATACCAAATCGCTCTCGGTCTGTATTTGTTTACATTAAAACTAACTGTAAACTAACTGTTCCGGAAAATATTGAATATTTGATATTCTCAAACTATCGAGTAAAAAAAGTCGTAGAACAAAATTTGTTAGTGTCAATGTAAACAACTACTGGCTGAGAGCGATTTGGCAATTTTCTAACTATACATATATAGGACATTTTAAATGGCTAAAAATCATTTACAACCTATTTCTTTAGACTTCTTCTTTTTCCACTAACTTCTTCGACCTAACTTCTATTAACAGCTACCTTTGTTAACTGATTTCTTCTTTCTATCTTTTGCTTATACCTATCTGTGAAAACTTTTCATTAGTTTTAAGATATAAAATAAGATGTAAGACTAGTCAGTAGAGTTAGCTGTAAGTGTTCCTTGGATAAATAAAATAAAATAACTAAGAATTTTTGAGTTTAAATATGGTTCATGAAAAAAAATGACTAAGTATTATACATCGACTTTAAGAAAATCAGGTTGACAATTCGCTACATAGGAGTTGGTGCCTTTTCACCACTTTCAATGTCATAGATTATATCACTTATTGTATTTTACGGCTACTCAGGTTCGCTGCTCCAATCCGTGGTTACTAAATATGTTGGCGATTCATTCTTGACTTTTCGACTTTCTTTCGTGTGCACCCTCATGTGTTGTTTGAGAGTAAATCTCCTGACGAAAGCCTTCCCACACGTATTGCAGTGGTGGTTTCGCTCTCCCGTATGCTTCAGCATATGGTCCACCAAAAGTTTGCGAGAGAAAAACTTCTTATCGCAATGCTCGCATTGAACCGTCTTCTCCAACATGTGTACCTTTCTTATGTGACTCTGCAAAAGGGAGGCCGTTTTAAAAGTTCTATCACACACGTTGCATTTGAATGTTAACAACTTCTCGCCATGCACTTCTTTCAAATGTATTTTTTTCTTGTAGTTGTCATTGAAGAACTCATTGCAGTACCCGCACTTCTGTGTTCTGCAGGATTTTATGTGATTTACGCGCACATGAGCATTTTTCCTCACAAGAGTATCAAAAATTTTAGGACAGAGGTCACATGGGAAAGTCCCTCTCTTGTGTATCTTTTTATGTAATCGTAGAAAATCACAGATGCCATATTCGCACTTCGTCAACTGTGCGAGAAATACAGAAGCGCTCATAAAAACCTGCACTTAGTATTTATTGATTTAGAGAAGGCATATGACAGAGTTCCCCGAGAGGTTTTGTGGTGGGCTATGAGAAGGAAGAGAGTGCCTGATAAGTATGTGAATCTTGTGAAAGCTATGTATGTAGAAGCGAGTACGAGCGTCCGATCAGAAGCTGGCGTAACGGACAAGTTTAATGTCAAAGTAGGCTTACACCAGGGGTCAGCTTTAAGCCCCTATTTATTTCTGCTTGTAATGGATGCATTGACAGCTGACATCCAGGAGCAGGCACCTTGGTGTATGCTGTTTGCCGATGACATTGTGCTTGTTGGAGAGGAGGCGTCCGAGGTCCAGAACAGACTAAGAAAATGGCAGGAGAAATTAGAGAGCGTTGGCCTAAGGATCAGCCGAACAAAAACTGAACATCTCTTTTGTGATTTTGGTGGTACCGCCAACTTCTCCAAAATTGCATTAGATGGTGAACCCCTGCCTGTCTGTTCCGACTTTCGGTACCTCGGTTCGCTCTTCCAACGCGATGGCAATATTGAACGAGATATAAACAATAGAATGAATGCAGGATGGATGAAATGGCGACAGGTCTCAGGTGTTATTTGTGATCCAGGAATGCCCCTTAAGCTTAAGGGAAAAATTTATAAGACGGTCGTCAGACCTGTCGTGTTGTATGGATCAGAGTGTTGGGCGGTAAAAAGGACAGATGAAAGAAGAGTGCATGCGACCGAAATGCGAATGTTGAGATGGATGTGTGGGGTGACGAGAATGGATAGGATAAGGAACGAGTACATAAGGGGAAGTTTAAAAGTTGCGCCCGTAACAGAAAAAATGAGGAGTAAAAGGTTAGCGTGGTATGGGCATGTTATGAGGAGGGATGAAAATCACGTTACTAAAAGAACGATGAATATGCTTGTGCAGGGGCGAAAAAGTAAAGGAAGACCGAAAAAGAGGTGGATGGATTGCGTGAAAGAAGATATGCGTGTGAAAGGAGTGGATTGTGAGTTGACGGCTGACAGGAGCGAATGGAAGAAGAAGACATGTTGTGCCGACCCCACATAATGTGGGAAAAGGGCAGGAAGAAGAAGTAGAAAATCACTGCTAACGAAACCGGCCCCACAGACTTCGCAGTGAAAGTTATCGTAGTGAATGTTCATATGACTCGTTAAACCTTTGAAACTTGCACATTTGGTCGGGCACAGAGCGCATAGCAGTTCGTCTCCTTCGAACTTAAACGGCACCAGTTGATTTTTTATGTCTTTGAATATGGTTCGCTCGTGAACTGCGACCAAATGCTCCATAAATTGTTCAAGAGTACATATATCACTTTCGCAAATCGAACATTGCAAGCCGGTTATGTCCAGTTTAACAATATAAACCCTCGAATTCGAAACGATCTTTCTAATAACATCCCCGTCATGGTCCTGAAGGGTGTGAAACTTTAAATCCCCAGGTTCCGGACATGCGACAGGGCAAAAGAAACACGAGTAACCCTGGTCCAGTCGCGCCTTGATCGGCGTTGCGTTAGAGTTTATCAGGATCTCGTATAAATTATGTCTGTGTTTCGAAGCATTGGAATCTGACCTTCTACAATAATTCTTCTTCTTACTCAACGGTATTCCATTGTCAGCCATTTGAATACTGTGAAGGACTTTGTTCGCTTTGTCCCCAGTAAACACGGTTATTTTCTCACGAGAACCTATAAAGAAAATTAATCTTTGAATTTGTATGTACGGTATGCCATCTGAAATGTCTCATGTATTCATCACTCTTACAATCCAGGGTTTTTCCTAATAAGTATTGATTCAGAATCATAGATAGGTAAGTATAAATGGCTTGTGCTTAATGTATCTGCATAAGATAACTGAGGTTTTGTTTTAAATATAATAGAGATCTTTGGACAAATGTTTAGATAATGTCATACGATTTATAAAATAAAATATATTGACATTCGGTTTCTGTGTCTCGTGCATATTTTTTCTATTTCATCATTTGTATTTATTATATCCACTTTATTATCATGTGAAAATACTCAATGAAATATTAATGACCACAAGCTACGTAATCTTATAGTGTAAACCTTATATAATACAGACTGGCTTAAAAATCTACGGAAAAGCCATATTCAAAGAAAGGACGTGGCCGATACTTGTATGGAGCTGTGCCCTGGAAATAAAATATTCATGGCCATCAACAAACAGTACGTCATATTAAAGCTTATAATTATGTCTTTACAATCGTTTAAGTTTTATGATCAGGCGAGAGACAATATCAGCATAACAACTTTCAACAAAATGCGCCTAAATATTTTTAATAGCAACGATTTTTTATTGAAAAATGATGCCTATTGGTTTATGTATTAATATTTTTTTAATATTACAAAGCTTAGAAAATGCGAGTAAACATTTTGAACAGCAATTTTAACTATCAATATTATATCACGAATATGCATTATTATATCACGAATATGCAACTATCTATATTATATCACGAATTGCATTTACAGCTACTGAGATTCACCGCTCGAATCCGTGGTTACTAAATCCAAGTATTTTGGCAAGTCAATCTTGACTGTTCGACGTTCATTCGTGTGCACACTCATGTGTTTTTTGAGAGTACTTTTCCTGCCGAAAGCCTTCCCACACAAATTACAATGGTGGTTTCGCTCTCCCGTATGCTTCAGCATATGATCCGCCAAATGTTTGCGAGAGAAAAACTTCTTATCACAATGCTCGCATTGAACCGTCTTCTCCAACATGTGTACCTTTCTTATGTGACTCTGCAAAATGGAGGCCGTTTTAAAAGTTCTTTCACACACATTGCATTTGAATGTTAACAACTTCTCGCCATGCACTTCTTTCAAATGTATTTTTTTCTTGTAGTTGTCATTGAAGAACTCATTGCAGTATCCGCACTTGCGAGTTCTGCTGGATTTTTTGTGATTTGCGCGCACATGAGCATTTTTCCTCACAAGCGTATCAAAAATTTTAGGACAAAGATCACATGGGAAAGTCCCTCTCTTGTGTATCTCTTTATGGGATCGTAGATGACATCTGTTAACAAAACTGGCCCCACAGACTTCGCAGTGAAAGTTATCGTAGTGAATGTTCATGTGGCTCGTTAAACCCTTGAAACTCGCACATTTGCTCGGGCACAGAACGCATCGCAGTTCATCTCCTTCGAACTTAAACGGCAACAGTTGACTTTTTATGTCTTTGTGTATGGTTCGCTTGTGAGCTGCGACCAAATGCTCCATGAATTCTTCAAGAGTAGATATATCAATTTCGCAAATCGAACATTGCAAGCCGGTTATGTCCAGTTTAACAGTGAAACCTTTCAAATTCGAAACAATCTTTCTAATAACATCCCCGTCGTGATCCTGAAGGGTGTGAAACTTTAAATCCCCAGGTTCCGGGCATGCGACAGGGCAAAAGAAACAAGCGTATCCCTGGTCCAGTCGCACCTTAATCGGCGTTGCGTTTGAGTTTATCAGGATCTCGTATAAGTTCTGTCTGTGCTTCGCAGCATTGCAATTAGACCTTCTACAATAATTCTTCTTCTTACTCGAAGGTACTCCATTGCCAGCCATTTGAATACTGTGAACTTTTTCGTTTGCTTTGTCTCCAGTATGCACGATCATTTCCTGACGAGGACCTATAAAGAAAATTAATCGTTGAATTTGTATGTACGGTATGCCATCTGGTGTGTCTCATGTATTATCACTCTCACATTCCAGGGCCCCAAGTCTGCTAATTTTACATTTTTTGGCAATCCAACTGAGATCCAATTATAATGCAAAAAACTTCACTTGTCATTCATCGTTCGTTAAATGACAGACTAAAAGTAGAGGAGCCCACGATGCTAAATCGGTAGTTACTCGAGCGTCGTGAGGACCTATTGCATTGCAAATATTAGTTGCTAAAATAAAAAAGAGGCTTTTTGAAGTTTGCTATTTCAGTAGTCAGCATACATCATATTATAACCAGATTTTTTTAAATCTTAAATGTCTCATGTATTATACTCTAACATTTCAGGATTTTCCTAATATTCATTCATAATCACAGATACGTATAATTGGCTTGTGCTTAACGTAGCATAAGACAACTTAAGTTTTTGTAATACAAAAGAGGTATTTAAATAATGTCATACGATTGATAATATTGACATTTGGTTTCTGTATCTCTCTCATATTTTATTCTATTTCATAATTTATATTTATTATATCCCTTTTATTATCTGTATTACTTAGTCCTGCTAATCGATATTGATAACTACAATCTACGCTTATTATTTACTGCTTAAATTATACTGGCTTAAAATTTACGGAAAAGCCATATTCAAAGGAATTTAGCAGGCAGGGTATTCTCCTGAAAAGAATCCACAGTTCTTAAAATTATCATGTTTTACTATCAGGTTTTTGTATTAAAAGTAATCATATTGATATTATGAAACTACACTCTTTTAAATCTAGAAAGAAAAGAAAAAACTAAAAGACTCCAAGAAAAGCATGTTAACAATCCGACAACTTCGGGCACGCGTCATCCTTCCCACCACTTTCAATGTCTTTGATTTTATCACTAATTGTTCTTTAATACTACTCTTTTTCACTGTCCGAATCCGTGGTGACAAAATATTTTGGCGATTCACTCTTGACCTTCTGACGTTCTTTAGTGTGCACCCTCATGTGTTGTTTGAGAGTAAATCTTCTCCTGAAAGCCTTCCCACACAAATTACAATGGTGGTTTCGCTCTCCCGTATGCTTCAGCATATGGTCCGCCATATGTTTGCGAGAAAAAAACTTCTTATCACAACGCTCGCATTGAACCGTCTTCTCCAACATGTGTATCTTCCTTATGTGAGTCTTTAAAAGGGTGGTCGTATTAAAAATTCTATCACACACATTGCATTTGAATGTTAACAACTTCTCGCCATGCACTTCTTTCAAATGTACTTTTTTCTTGTGGAAGTCAATGAAGAACTCACTGCAGTACCCGCACTTGTGAGTTCTGTTGGATTTTTTGTGCTTTACGCTCACATGAGCTTTTTTCCTCACGAGCGTATCAAAAATTTTAGGACAGAGGTCACACGGGAAACTCCCTGTCTTGTGTATCCTCACATGGCTTCGTAGAATATTATCGTTAATGAAGCCCATCCCACAGACTTCGCAGGTAAAGTTATCGTAATGACTGTTCATATGGCTCGTTAAACTCCTTAAACTCGCGCATTTTGTGGGGCATAGAGCACATAGGAGTTCGTCTCCTTCGAACTTAAACGGCACCAGTTGACTTTTTATGTCTTTGTATATAGTCCGCTCGTGAGCTGCGACCAAATGCTCCATTAGTTGTTCCAGTGTAGACATATCACTTTCGCAAATCGAACATTGCAAGCCGGTTATATCAATTTTAACAGTGTAAACTTTCAAATTCGTGACCACTTTGCTAATAGCATCCTCGTCATGGACCTGAAGGGTGTGAAACTTTAAATCCCAAGGTTCCGTACATGCGACAACGCAAAACAAACAAGCGTATCCCTGGTCCACTCGTGTCTTGATGGGAGTTGCGTTAGAGTTTATCAGTAACTCAAACAGATTCTTTCTATGCTTCTCAGAATCTCGAACACATTCCTCGTCTAAATTCCATCTATAATTCTTATTCTTTGCACTTTTTCCAGCTTTCGTTTGGGCTCTTGACTTTTCCGCTCTTCCTATTTTTTGACGACGACCTATAAAGAAAAGGTATTTTACAGTTTGTATTGACGTGGCACTCTCTCATAACTTTGCCGGCATTAGATACATTTTGGTGATCATAGAAAGATGTCAGATACGAGTAAACGGGTCTTTCGCGAATTTAGTATCAGAATTGTTTACGTATAATGGTACTGAACGTGCTTGATTGAACGTGTTGAATCGTACTTTTTAATTATATTCCTGTTTCCGCTCGAAGAGTAAAACTTTAATTAGTAATTTCCGCCAAGTACCAACCAAAGCTAAATCTCTTTCGAATTTTCAAACTGCATGTTATTGTCAAACCATTAATCATATATACCTAATAATAAAATTAGTATTTGTGTGACCGAGCTGCGCTCGATATTTTTTTGGTAAATACGACATTTTCCAAAAATGAATCCTGGCTAGATCGATTTATCGCCTCCGAAACCCTCTGTATACTAAATATCATGAAAATCGGTGGTGCCATTTCCGAGATTCAGGTTATAAAGAAATATATGTACAAAATTCGCTCGTTTAAAGATATAAGATAAGAAAAAAAACTCGAGAATACCTATCGTGTACAGAAAAATCTTAATTGTTAATTTTTTAACAATTGTAATTTTGATCAGCTTTCACTATAACTCACATTTCCTTAGTGCAGAAAAAGACACTTTAGGACAGATATTTTACAGGGTTACATCAATTATACCAAAAACTGTAAACCATACTTCATACCAATTATTGACAGTAACAACTTACAATATTAATTATCTAATTGTTACTTACTGCAAGTCAGTTTCACTGCCCGAATCCGTGGTGACAAAATATTTTGGCAATTCATTCTTGACTTTTCGACATTCTTTCGTGTGTACCCTCATGTGTTGTCTGAGAGTAAATCTCCTGCCGAAAGCCTTCCCACACAACTTGCAACAGTAGTTTCGCTCTCCCGTATGCTTCACCATATGCTCCGCCAAATGTGTGCGAGAGAAAAACTTCTTATCACAATGCTCGCATTGAACCGTCTTCTCCAACATATGAATCTTTCTTACGTGAGTTCTCAAACGGCTGTGCCTATCAAAAATTCTGTCACATGCGTTGCATTTGAATGTTAACAATTTCTCGCCATGCGCCTCATTCAAATGTAATGCTTTCTTGTGAGAGTCATTGAAGAACTCATTGCAGTACCCGCACTTATGATTCTTGCTGGATTTTTTGTGCGTTACGTTCACATGAGCTTTTTTCCTCACGAGCGTATCAAAAACTTTAGGACAGAGGTCACACGGGAAACTCCCTGTCTTGTGTATCCTTACATGGCTTCGTAGAATATTATCGTTAATGAAGCCCATCCCACAGACTTTGCAGTTAAAGTTATTGTAATGACCATTCATGTGGCCCGTTAAACTCTTAAAACTTGCGCTTTTGGTCGGGCATAGAGCACATTGCAGCTCGTCTCCTTCGAACTTAAACGGCACCAGTTGATTTTTAATATCCTTGTATATGGTCCGCTCGTGCGCTGCGACCAAATGCTCCATGAGCTGTTCCAGAGTAGATATGTAGGTTTCGCAAATCGAACATTGCAAGCCGGTTATGTCGAGTTTAACAGCGTAAACCCTCAAATCCTTAACGACTTTCCTTATAAAATCCTCATCATGATCTTGTAGGGTATGGAATTTTAAGTCGCCAGGTTCCGGACACGCAAGAGAGCAAAAAAAGCACTCGTATCCTTGATCCAATTTTTTCTTAATCGGCGTTGCGTTAGAGTTTACCAGTATCTCGAACAGATTCTTTCGATGCTTTTCAGAAATTCGAAAACATTTCGCATCTAAATTCCATCTATAATCTTTTTTCATTGAAACTTTTTCACCTTTCGTTCTTGCGCTTGACTTTTCCGCTATACTGATTTTTTGAAGAGGACCTATAAAGAAAAGGGTATTTTACAGTATGTATTTACTCTCTCAGAACTTTGCCGGCATTGGGTGTATTTTGATGAACATAGAAACATCGCCGGATCTTACCTTACTGCATTTAGAACCAGAACTTTTATGAATAAGGATAGTCAACACGCACCTAATGTTACTTATTTTCAACAATCTTAGGCGCATTGAGAAAACCTGATATTCCTGTTTCCATTGTAGAAACAGTAAAGCTAAGATTATAATTATGCACCGAGTACCCAACAAAGCTAAATCTTTTTCGGATTTTTTATGCGGTCCGTATAAATAAATAAATCCATATTATTTCAGGACATTACCATACACAACGCAATCTGGAATCAAAGTAAGCGATTGTGTTTTAGATACTAATAAACTGATAAATATACAATATAATTATAGAAAAATACCCAGACACTGGAAAACATTCATGCTAATCACACAAACATTTTCCAGTCAGCGGAATCGAGTCCACGACCTCCTATGTACCTATCTTCCGACCAGCCGTATGTATCATAACTTGAAAAAAACACAAGTTGTGGGTTAATTCGTATAATGTGTTTCCTATCCTTTTAACTTGATCCTACAAACATATTTAAATTATAAGAAGTCCCAATTATTTTATTTTATCTTCAATATGAAAAATATTACTACATAAAGAAAAATAAAATTTAGCAATCCTAACTGTGATATCGACAAACCTCATATCATTTTAATTATTCCCAGTTCATTGATATTGAACCAGCTATTTTTAGGGATGTCACTTAATTTCTCATTGTCACTCATTTATGGTACATTTTTGAACTCCCTCATATCCCTATAGTTCCCTCAGGATATGAGCTACACTTCTGGTGATATTTTTTCATGCATTTATACATCGTTTCCTACTTTAGGCTTTCGGCTAATTAGAACCATTTTCACAAGTAAAACACATAAATGCGTAGCGTATACAGCAAAATTTTATTGTTAATTTTTTCTCAATTTTGAGCAGTGCTCACTTTCCTTAGTCCTAACCTTAACACAGACACTTAACAGGGTTATATAAAGAATACTAAAAAGCTTTTCGTCTAATATCCCACTGTAAAACGACCATCACCGAACAGGTTAACGGATGAACAGCATATTATATCCAATTAAATATGTCAATAAATACACTGCAAATGGGTTAGCTAAAAAATGTAACTCAGTGAAGTGGGATCCTATACTATATGAACCAAACTTTATAATAATTCAAAGTATTATTAATCAACTGTACTAACTAGCTACTCAGTTTCACTGTCCGTATATTTTGGCGACGCATTCTTGACTTTCCGACTTTTTTTCGCGTGCACCCTCATATGTTGTTTAAGATTAAAACTCCTGCCGAAAGCCTTCCCACACAAATCGCAATGGTAGTTTCGCTCTCCCGTATGCTTTAGCATATGCGTCGTCAAATTCTTGCGCGAGAAAAACTTCATGTCACAATGCTCGCATTGAACCGTCTTCTCCAACAAATGTATCTTCCTTATGTGAGTCCTCAAAAGGGTGTACTGGTTAAATGTTCTGTCGCACAGATCACATTTGAAAGCCACCAACTTTTCCCCGTGCTTTTCATTTAAATGCAAAACCTTGTGGCGATGCGTGTGGAAAACCTCATTACAATATCCACATCTGTGGCGCAACTTTCTGTGTGCTGTTTGAATATGATAGTTTTTCTTGACGAGGGTGTCAAAGGTGTTGGGACAAAGATCACAATGGAAAGTTCCTGTCTTGTGTATCCGAGTGTGACTCCTTAGAATTTCACTGGTTATGAAACCAGTCCCGCAGACTGGGCACTGAAAGTTATTGTAATGAATGTTCATGTGGCCCGTTAAACCCTTGAAATTTGCGCATTTGGTCGGGCATAGAGCACATTGCAGCTCGTCTCCTTCGAACTTAAACGGCACCAGTTGATTTTTAATGTCTTTGTATATGGTTCGCTCGTGAGCTGCGACCAAATGTTCCATGAGCTGTTCAAGTGTAGATATATCGCTTTCGCAAATCGAACATTGCAAGCCGGTTATATCCAGTTTCACAGTATAAACCTTCAGATTCATAACGACCTTCCTTATGGAATCCTCGTCATGATCCTGTAGGGCATGGAATTTTAAGTCCCCAGGTTCCGGACATGCGACAGGGCAAAAAAAACACGCGTAACCCTGATCCACTCGTTTCCTGATCGGCGTTGCGTTAGAGTTTATCAGTATCTCGAACAGATTTTTTCTATGCTTCTCAGTAACTCCAAAGCATTCTGCATCTAAATCCCTTCTATAATTCTTTCTCTTTGTACTTTTCCCAGGTTTTATATCTGCGCTTGACTTTTCCGCTATACCGATTTTTTGAGGACCTGCAAAGAAAATGTATTTTTCAGTTTACACTTACACTCTCCCAGCACTTTTACGGCATTTGATAAATCTTGGTGATCACAAGATCTTCTTCCACTTAACAAGAATGAAGAATCTGCACTGTATGGCGTAGGAGTAAAAAAACTCATACCAAACCTTATTTCTTTAATAATATGAGGAGTATTAAATTAGCATGTTTCACATTTCTAAGTATTTCAAATAAATAAGTATAATTCAAGCATATATTTAAACTTAGTTACATCAAAAATCATTTCAGTAGTTTTCTAGATACGGACTCTTAATAAAGTGCTTTCTGAAGGCAGTTTGGTTTAACTTTCAATCTTAAAGGCTTATAACTTGTTAGTTTACTGCTACTCACTTTCACAGCCAGAATACACAGAGACTACTTTTGGGGATTCATTTTCGAGTTTAGGACGTTCTTGCGTGTGCAGCTTCAGATGTCGTATGAGAGTAAATTTTCTGGCGAAAACCTTCCCGCAAGTGTCGCAATGGTAATTTCGCTGCCCCCTATGCTTCACCATATGCCTCTTTAGATCTTTGCGACCGAAAAACTTTATATCGCAATGCTTGCATTGAACCTCCTACACAAAATGTGTCCTTCTATGGTGGTGTATTTTTTTATCACAAACATCGCATTTGAACGACATCTTTTCGCCGTGTTTCTTTTTGTGACGGTCATTGTACAGCTTTCTGTGTACCGCATTAAGATGAGTTCGTAGAATATCAGTGTTAATGAAGCCAGTCCCACAGATTTTGCACTTAAAGTTTTTGTAGTGAATGTTCATGTGGCTGGTTAGGCTCTTGAAAGTTGCACATTTGGTCGGACACAGAGCGCATCGCAGTTCGTCTCTTTCGAACTTAAACGGCACCAGTTGATTTTTTATATCCTTGTATATAGTCCGCTCGTGAGCTGCGACCAAATGCTCCATGAGCTGTTCTAGAGTAGATATAACATCGCTTTCGCAAATCGAACACTGCAAGCCGGTTATATCCAGTTTAACAGTGTAAACTCTCAAATTGGTGACGACTTTTCTTATAGTATCCTCGTCGTGATCCTGCATTGTATGAAATTTCAAATCTTCGGGATCCGGGCACGCGAGAGGACAAAAGAAACACATATATCCCTGATCCACTCGTTTCTTGATCGGCGTGGCGTTAGAGTTTATCAGTATCTCGAACAGATTCTTTCTATGCTTCTCACTGCCTAGGAAGCCTTCTGCATCTAAATTCTTTCTATAATTGTTTTTCTTTGTACTTTTCCCAGCTTCCATGTCTGCGTTTGACATTTCCGCTTTTCCGATTCTTTGGAGAGCATCTATAAAAGAAGTTAATACTCCTATAAAACACTTGAATTAGTATCTCAAACAACACTTATTATTATTAAACAGTGTTTACTTAAATATTCAATTTCCTTACTAATAGAGGCAATTTAGTTGATTGATGTCACATAACTTAAGTGTTTACATCGACCGGACTGAATGGCACAGAGGTAGTGGATTCTATTCTTAAAACTAGAAAACTAATTAAAAGCTAGAAAATATAATAACTAGAAAACTAGTAAATGTCTGCAATCAGCGTGAATGTTTTCCAGTGTCAGGGTGTTTTTATTTTATGTATATTAAGGTATTAGGAGAGTCCACTAACCCACGATATCTCCCATACAAACGTAATACCAAAATCATTTGTAATTCGTGCAAATTTCGATCATGGTGTGGTGTTATTCGGATTTCGGGTTCATATAGTAATAATCTATGCTAGGCCATATTTGGTTCGGAAATACTTCTTTAAAACGAAATAATAATCAATTTTGATCATAATTTTTATAACTTTGGTCGAGTTCCGTAATACCAAAAATTAAGAATGAAAACTTGGCGTCAGTAGTAACTAGTAAACTGTAAGCCTACGCAGTATTTCGCAGGAGTTTCGACACATGGCTCTACATTTTCTTGTATGAAGAAGGTTTGCGTAAAATGTTCGGATGGGCTCATCTTGATGTTATTATCATAGACTGCACCGCAAATGTTACCTACCGTGAGACTACGCAATTTTAAGGTTATAAAATAATTACAAGTAAACTACTAATTCGAATATCAATCCTTTAATATTAAAGAGCCACGACAAGATGTTATCCTACAAAACGTGACCTTACAATTATTTTATTATCACTTTACAGGGTTATGATATAAAAAGCACCAAATCGCTCTCGGCTTATATCTCTTTACATTAAAACTAACAACTTTTGTTCTACCATTTTTTTTTTTGAACTCGATACTCTGAAAAATTTCAAATATTCAATATTTTACAAAGATACTTTACTTGTTCCAATTTTCCTACTCTGTAATGTGACATCGGCAAGTGGCAACGACGCGGCGCGCGAACTCGCAGCGTAAAACCGCGTAATATCATTTTACAGAAATCATATTTTTTTGTATGAAATAAATTACCTAATAATGAATTTTGAAAATTCGTAGAACAAAAGTTGTTAGTGAAAATGCAAACAACTACATGCCGAGAGCGATTTGGTAGTATTTTTTACATAACCCTGTATTTTCAAAACAAATGAAAAATTATGGACACAATATGAGACAGAAGCAGAGTACCGGTTTGGTTTCACAGATACTGCATAATTTAATGTCATTACATTATATGACATTGTTAGGGATATAAAAAATAGCTTAAGATGTAATAGGTCTGAGAGTATCAGACCTACAGAACATAATACACAAAAAGTTTCATAACAATCGGTAGAGCCGTTTCGGAGGACTTTGGTAACGAACACGAGAATTTTAAGCTACAAGTAAATATATTATGTGACAGTTGACACATTTTAGAACAAGTTTTCGCACGCAGAGGTATTATTAATTCCAATTATTTATTGAGATGTAGAGTCAAGACATCAGCAGTCTACGTTAGAGACGTTGCTTATTGCTGTATCATCCACCTCCCCATGTTTGGAACGCACGTAATCGCGCCAGGTGGACTTTTATTAAAAAAAAACTTCACTTAAAAAATCTAATAATTAAGACGTAGAGTAAATACATCAGTCTACGACAGAGACATTGCTTATTCCTGTACCCTCCCATGTTTGAAACGCAAGTAATCGCACCAGCTGGACTTTTATTAAAAAAAATCGAACTTAAAAGAAACAATAATTGAGACGTAGAGTAAAGACATCAGTCTACGTCAGAGACATCGCTTGTATCATCCTCCTCTGTATGTTTGGATCGCACGTGATCGCGCCAGCTGGACCTGGGCACGAACGCTCTCCCGCACTGCTCACACGGGTACCGCCTGTCGTTCGTGTGTATCCGCATGTGCGCCACCAAAACGCACTTCCGACTGAGCCACTTCTGGCAAACGTCACACTGGAAATTTTTCTCCCCAGTGTGCTTCAACATATGATTCCTCAAATGCGTTCCGGTGTAGAAGCTCATCTCGCATTCAGTGCATTGGTGCTTCCTTTCCATCAAGTGATACTTCTGTGTGTGGATCCGCAAAGAGTGTTGGCTCGTGAACGTTGCGTCGCACGCTAAACATTTTCGAACCAGTGGCGACATTCCGTGTACTTCCGTCAAGTGCTTTTCCCGCATTCGGTTGCTCTTAAACCTTTCGTTGCATAGCCTGCATTTACTTTTCAGATTATTACATTTGTGGACTTCAAAGATATGCGCTGCTCGCCTCAGATGGGTGGTGAAGACTTTACTGCATTCGCTACATGGGAAAGCGCCAGTTTTGTGCGTCGCTTTGTGGCCAAACAGCGCTCTCTGGTTGATGTATCCGCAGTCGCATATTTCGCACACGTAATTTCTGTAATGAGTATGCATGTGTTCTAAGAGCATTTTGTATTTGCTGAAGACGAGCGGGCAGATGGCACAGCGAAGGCCTTCGCCGGGTTTATCGAATTTAAAGGGAATGATCTGATCCTTTACGTCAGTGTAGACAAGCTTCTTGTGTTCTTTTTGCAAATGTTCAAACAGTCCTCCCACTGTATCGATGTTTTCTTCGCAAAGTTTACATTTCATCCGCGTGATATCGAGCTTGAGCGTATGCTGGCCGGGGATTTGTTTCTTCATGAACTCGTGTCTGTCTCGCCTGTTATTGTGTTTCGTCAATGTGTGTCTCTTCAAATCAGCTGGATTGACATACTTATCGTCGCAGAAACAGCACGTGTAGGCGAATCCGTCGTGATTACGAATCGGCGTCGCTGTCGAATTCGCGAGCACAACTTCAAAATTGTTGTTATGTTTCATTTTATTTGTAGGTTTTGTTTTATCGGTAACTCGAGCGGGAATTCTTCCAGTCGGCAAGATTACGTTAACGATAAGCTTCTGTTTATTAGCACTTTTAGATGCAATTATCTTTCCGACTTTTTGGTTTACTCCACTCTTTTTGGCATCGTCGGAGTTCACCGGTATGTCACTAAAGCTCTTGCTCTGATTTACAGTATCTTGAATATTTTTTTTAGATTTTGGGCCTAAATAGCTTCTAAGATTCAGTTTCTTACAAGCGTTTATGTCTACGCTTGAATTTTGTGTAATGCGAAATAGATCTTCAGCTTTCGCGCCAGTAACCACGTTTATTTTTTGAAGTGGACCTACAAAGAAAAGGTTATTTCAGTATATTGGACTCGCTCAAAACTTGGTTATCATTGAAAATTATAAAGAATCAGAACCTCAATATGTGTACGAAAATTAAATTATTATGTTTTCTAGGGTGCCGGCGGGAGCTCACCAAATTGAGGCACATTTCAAGGTGTTTAGAATCTTCTGGAGTTTAAAATTTGCACGATTATTATTTAGTTTTATAAGTTTATATCTGGGTGACTGATATTAACTTTTTTTTGGGAACTACAACATTATGTAAAAACTAGCAGATACCCGCGGCTTCGCACGCGTAAATTTTAGTTTTAACTATTCTACGGGAACCATCCATTTTTCGGAATAAAAAGTACCCTTTGTGTTAATTTACAAGAAATCTATCTTCATTTCAACTTTAAACCAAAAATTTTCAATAATTGTGCGTGAAGGAATAAATTTTCTCCCGCATGAATATCTGTTTTTCTCCATTATCACGAAAACAATGATATTTTGCCGAGAAAAATTGTAGTTGATTCTAGGGTATAATCTATCTCCTTTCCGATTTTCAGTCATATCAATTCAGTAATTACAGCAAAAAGTAGTATTTCTCGCGTGTGAACACCAATGTTTCAGGTTTCCCTGATTTTTCCGGGATGAAAAGTAGCCTTTATATTAATTCAGGATATAATCTATCTTTATTCCGAATTTCAACCATATCCGTTCAGTAATTACGGCGTGAAGTAGTATTTTTCGCGTATGGATGTTTTTCTTTTTTCCTGCAAAAACCATGGATATTTCCGGGATGGAAATTAGCCAATTTACTAACCCAGGATATAATTTATCTCCGTTCCAAATTCCAGCCAAATCGGTGGTGCACTTGATGATGATGATGATGGCATGAAGATTTTTTTTCCGCGTTAATTTCGGTTTTTTAGTAATCCCACGGGAACCATGAATTTTTTCGCGATGAAAAGTAGCCTTCGTATTAATCCAATATATAATCTATCTTTATTCATAATTTCAGCCATATCAGTTCAGTAATTACGGCGGGAAGTAGTATTTTTCCCGCGTGAATATCTGTTTTTCCCGTCTCCTGCAAAACCCATGGATTTTTCCGGGATAAAAAGTACCCTATTTATTAACGCAGGATAAAATCTATCTCCATTCCAAATTTTATCCAAATCGGTTGTGTACTTGCGGCGTGAGATTTTTTTTCGCGTGAATTCGGTTTTTAACTTATCCCACGGGAACCATGATTTTTTTCGGAATGAAAAGTAGCCTATGTGTTAATCCAAGATTCTATCTACCTCTATTTCAAATTTTAGCCAAATCGGTTTAGTAGTTGCGGCGTGAAGACGTATTTTAACTTGATAAAATCCAAACTTCGCACCCCCGTTTCACCCCCTTAGAGGGTGAATTTTTAAAAATCCTTTCTTAGTGCACCCCTAGGCCTCACAAGGAACATGTGTGCCAAATTTGGAGTCTCTAGACCCAGCGGTTTGGGCTGTGCGTTGATATGTCAGTCAGTCAGTCAGTCAGTTTCTTCTTTTATATATTTAGATTAATCCTAGATTTATTTATCGCCCCCGAAACCCCCTGAATGGTAAATTTTATGAAAATGTTGGAGCTGTTACCGAGATTTAGATTATATATGCTAAGCTTAAAGGTATAAGATTTATGATAATTGAACACCATAAATGTTATTTATAATAACATACCGCTTATTCGTATATTGTCCTTTAATCTTAAATTACCATAATAATATGACAGCATGAAGAAGCTTACAATTACTATATTTACAGTACCAATAGATAATATAGATATAAAAAAGAACAGACTATTGTATACGCTTGGTGTCACAGACACTGCATAATTTAAACGTAATAAAGGATGGCAATAAAATTAATCCTTTGTATACAAGGTGTGGGTTATATCGTGTAGTGTGCCCGCAGATAACCTTTTAACGTGATCCTAGAAACTCATTAACGTAACTCGTTAAACGATATGAAGTCCTAATTATTTTATTTTATTTTCAATATCTAAAATAATTCAATTTATAAAATAAAATTTAGCAATCCTAACTGTGATATTGACAATCAGACAATCAGAGTCAATTTGCACTTTACCGCTTTACAAAATCAAAATTCAATCATATCTAAAAAAATAAATACGTAGGAAGGAGCAAAAAACTGCAACAATAAAAATCTTTTTGACAGGGTGAAGTCTGTCGGGTCCGTCTTTTTGACAGGACGAAGTCTGTCGGGTCCGCTAGTAAGAAAATATGTGTGACACATTTCCTCCAATTATTGTGACGTACAGTCAAGACATCTCTACGTCAGAGACATTGCTCTATCATCCACCTCTCCGTGAATAGACCGCATGTGTCCACGCCAGCTGCACTTCTGCACGAACCCTCGCCCGCACTGCACACACGTAAACCGCCTGTCGTTAGTGTGTATCCGCATGTGCTCCCGCAAAACGCACTTCCGACCGAACCACTTGTAGCAAACGTCACACTGGAAATCCTTCTTTCCCGTGTGCTTGAGCATGTGATACTTCAACTGCGCCCCTGTGAAGAAGCTCATTTCACACTCCGTGCACTTATACTGTCTCTCCATCAAGTGATATTTCTTTTTGTGGATCCGCAGAGAGTTCTGGCTGGTGAAGGTTTTGTCACAAGCTAGACACTTCCGGATCACTGGCGATACACCGTGCGCAGATGTCATGTGCTGGTCCTTCATTTGGCTGCTTTTGAACCTCTCGTTACAAACCCCGCATTTGTTAGGCAAGTTCTTATATTTGTGGACGGAATTCATGTGCGTCGTCCTCCTCTGATGGGTGGAGAAGACTTTCTTGCATTTGCTACATTCGAAGGAACCGGTTTTGTGCGATCCTTTGTGGTTCAACATCGCCCTCCGATTGATGCATCCGTAATTGCATATTTCGCAAACGTAATTCCTGTAGTGAGTATGCATGTGTTCTAAGAGAATTTTGTACTTGCTGAAGACGAGTTGGCAGATGGCACAGCGAAGGCCTTCGCCAATTTTATCGAATTTAAATGGAATGATCTGATTCTTTACGTCTGTGTAGATAAGCTTTTTGTGCTCGTATTGCAAATGATCGAACAACCCTTCCACTGTATCGATGCTTTCATTACAAAGTTTACATTTCAGTAGCGTAATATCAAGCTTCAGTAAATAGGCGCTTGAGGTTTGTTTCCTCATGAACTCTTGTCTATCATGACTGTTGTTATGTTTCGTCAATGTGTGAGTTTTCAAATCAGCTGGATTTACATAGTTATCGTTACAGAAGCAACATGTGTAGGCACACCCGTCGTGGCTACGAATCGGCGTCGCTGTCGAATTTGCTAGTACAACCTCGAAATTATTGTAATGTTTATTCTTCTCGGGAATCGCCGAGGGAGTTTTAGTACTCTGTGGCAAATCTCTTACTAAAATGTTAATGTTAGGTACTCTAGTAACCAATGTTTTAGCTTTAACTATCCTCTTGATTTTTTTACTAACACGATTCTTCTTGGCGTTATCGGTTATTTCACTTTTGTCGATCGTCTGGCGATTACCTACAACACAAAACGATATAATTACTTTCGTCGACTTCTACTTCAAATGCAATTTTTTATTTTCAGTATCTTTACGATTACTTTGGCCTCTAAATTCTTCAATTCATATCACTTCAACTATTTTCACTTTAAAGCTTAAATCTAGGGCAAAGTCCGCACATTTTTTACGATGGCGTTGGATTTTCTCGTTTTAAAATAAGGTTTTCATATGTATCCTTCCTATCAGATAATCCAGATTTTAAGGTAACATAGCTTATTCGATTCTAGATCTCAACCACAGTTGAATACTGTGAGTCCTGAAATCCTGAATATTGATAATATTATATGGAATTAATCCACATACCTACATATTTAGCTTTATTTATTAGGAGCTTCGTATTTCCTGTAGAAACGTCAAGGGAAATGGCGGTATCTACAGATTTTTTTTAAGACCATTTTGGTATCTTGCAAGGTACGTAATAGCAAACTCTCTTACTTTCAAATGTAATTTGTAACTAAAAATAATCAATCAGTCAGTTAATGTTATAGTTAGGTATACCTAAGCCGTTAAAAGAAATAAGAAGTTTTGACTATAAAATGAATAATTTATTGAAGATAGAACATATGCTACAATGCTAAAACACGCGTAATTTGTTATACCACATAACATTTAAAAATCGAGTATATTCATCAAGCTACAAACACAAGTAGATCAAGAAAACACGTTATTAATACACTATTAAATTATTGAATCTATTGCATAATTGCGCAAGCAATAGGTATAGGATTTTTAGGAAGTGAAAGAAGCATTTCGTAGGACGCTTCCTAAGTCTATGTAACAGATTTTCCATCAACTGTCTCTCCATGAGTATATTTCATGTGGTAGCGCCAACTGTACTTCTGCACGAACCCTCGCCCACACAGCCGACACGTGAACCTCCTATCGTTTGTGTGGATGCGCATATGCTCCGTCAAAACTGACTTCCTTGAGAACCACTTCGTGCATACGTCACATTGGAAATCCCTTTCCCCCGTGTGCTTCAAGAGATGCCGTTTCAATTGCGATATGGTGAAGAAGTTCTTCACGCACTCCGGGCATTGGTAGTCCCTCTCGCGCAGATGATCTTTCTTCGTGTGCAACCGCAAAGAATTCTGGTTCGTAAACGTTCTGTCGCAAGACTGACATTTGCGCATCACTGGCGACTTGCCGTGCACCGTTATCATGTGCTGCTCTCTCATGGTGTTGGTCTTGAACCTCTCGTTGCAGAAGCCGCACTTGCTCGGCAAATTCCTGAGCTTGTGAACAGCGGTTATATGGGTTCGCCTGCTTTGGGGATTCTCGAATACTTTGTCGCATTCACCACACTCGAAATTCCCAGTCACGTGCGTTTCCTTGTGGGACAAAAACGACCTCCGATTGATGAAGCCACAATTGCAGATCTCGCAAACGTAATTTCTGTAATGCGTATGCATGTGTTCCAAGAGCATCTTGTATTTGCCGAAGGCCAGTGAACAAATGGCGCATTGGAGTTCTTCTCCGTCAAATTTGAAGGGAATTATCTGGTTCTTGACATCCGTATAAATAAGCTTGTCGTGTTCGTTTTGCAAGTGATCAAACAATCCTTCTAGCGTGTCGATGGTTTCTTCGCACAACTTACATTTTAATGAAGTTATATCCAGTTTGAGCAGATACGCGGTCGATGTTTTCTTCTTCATGAATTCTCGTCTTACTTTACTGTTGCTGTGTTTCGTCAGTGTATGAGCTTTCAGATCAGCCGGATTTACATACTGCTCGGTACAAAAGCAGCAGGTATAAGCAAGTCCGTCGTGACTACGAATAGGCGTAGCATTTGAGTATTCTAGCACTACTTCAAGATTGTTCGTATGTTTGTATTTCTCGGTAGCGGGTGTCTCACCCTTATCAGGCGAGTCCCTCTCTATTTTTACAGTGACTTTTGGTTGCCTACGACTAGCTCTTCCAGTCTCAACTTTCTTTTCGGCTTTTTTATTCTTACACTGGGAACTCTCCGACGCATCATCGTCGTCGATTATTTCCTTTTTGATATTTTGCGGCTCAATAACGATTTGTATCATCTGATGATTACCTACAAAACAAAACGATATCATTACTTTCCTTGATTTCTAGTAATAACAATATCTTCACTGCACATTCACTTTACAAACACATTTAGATAATCTACATAGTAAATCTACTATTTAGGTTTACTTTTGGTTTTGCTAGGTAGACATTTCAACTTGCAACAACAATTTTATCTTCTTTCGAGCCTTATGTATTATCCTTAATAAAGAAACGAAGAAGACCCTCTATTATGTAAAAAGGTGTCTTTCAAAAGCACATTTGACATAATATAATTTTATTATCCATTGCAATTTTTCCTTTGTAAATTGAAACAGCCAATGTATTTCAAAGTGTGTTGATAAAGAATCTCTCATATGGCTAGGATTTAAATATAAAAATTGGAAAATTTCACTAGAAGGTAAAAGGTTCTTGTTAACCGACTTGGAAAAACACGAGGTTATCATTTCGCCCGTAACTATGCAATCTTATTGAAGCTAAAATAATGTATTAATATCGGAAAATCAATTAGGGCTTCCAAAAAAATATTCAAACTTATAGCATATATGTTTTATCTATTAATTAGGTAATTAAAAATTTTAATACAGGCTTGCATAAATTGCTTCAACTTAGGAATCAGTGCAAGTTTCTGGACTAGAGTCGACTCTACGATTTTGCATTGTGAAGTCAACATCCCCTGAGGATGTCCCGGTATCGGGACAAAACGTGCGTCGCACATGTGGGTAGTGTTCCTGCATATTGTACCATACAGAATCTTTTCAAGTAGCGGATTATAGCAAAACAAATTAATCTGTCCAGCTTATTATCGATTTCCGCAAAATAACGCCTGCTTCCATTCAATAGTGCAAGTTTCATCAAAATCGGTGCAGTAGTTATTAAGATAATAATATAGACTGTTTATTTGTGTATGTTGTTGGATTAACATAAGAGGGTGACATATTCAACTTTGACAAAACCCCTAAAAAAAATTGGGGACGCACGAGGCATATCACTTAACACCAGGTGAACTTTTTGCTCATATCGTCATTCATAACCAAATAAAGAGCCCTGTGTGAACTATTGTTTTATAGTAATGTAAAATGTTAGAAGTACATAAAGTTAGGTTAGCGAGATTAAAAATTAAATAAAACAATTAATTTATATTTAACTGCAATAGGAGTTTATTTATAAGGACATTATATTCACTAAACTATAAATATTACAATAATATAATTAGATTTAATTGTAATATATAGGACATTATCTAACATAATTATAATGGAGCAGTACAGTAACAAAAAAAGGGTGATATCAATTAACGAAGATTGTATTTTTGAATAAAATGGATTCTAACCAAAGAATGGAAAAAGCATAAAAGTATTTCTTCACTCCTTAGATTCTTCCGACCAGAGGTCTTCAAAATTGTCCCATATATTAATATCCTAGTTTTCTTTTTAAAAATAAATAACTTTAAAACTATTGTTTATAACTAGCCAAGTTTACAATAAAATATTTTCCTTGTAATGTGTCCCACCAGACCTAAATTAAAACATTGCCGCCCTTGGCTTCGAAAGGTTGAAGACACCTGGCTTAGACGGTTGGTCTGCGTGGCTGACGCTCTATTTAAGTCAGCCAATCACGGCTGGCACGACAAACAGTGCGCACCAATCCTGTGATTTTTATATTTCTCAGAATTTGTAAATAACGGCGGCTTCTATACTTTTTCCGTTCACTGATTAAATAGTAATCATTGCCTACATAATTTATTGTTAAGTAATTTCTTTTTTACAAAGCAAACTAAAATATTTCTTAAAAGTCATTTATTTACAAAAGGGGTTAAGGCTAAGGTTCGTTTTTTTTTTAATTTCGTCGCAAATACCTTTTATAGGTCTATACCAGATATAACTTTAAAACCGTTTGTTTCTTTAATGGGCTTGGTATCATTCTGTTTAAAACAAAAAGGCTACTGACCAAATCTTTTATTTTACTGAAATCTATCACAACGCACAATTTAAACCACTGGATATAGGAGTAGCTATTATGACTGGCATCCGCTAAGGATTTTGAAAATTCAACCTGTCCTAATAGGGGATTAAGGTCACGTGAGCTAAGCCACTGGCGCCCTCTAGTAACTTATAAACGTTACTTGGTTAGCAGTTGTTTTGTTAAACAATACATTGTTTTCTTCTCTCAAAGGTCAATTTCTAATGACAGATGAAAAACAGCATTGATTAACAAACAACTCCTAATAGATGTTTGTATGTGTAAAGTGACTCTCAATAATTAATCCTCTATAGCAATATAGCAATTGGTGTTATATTGTCCAACACAATGAATGTTTATGGGATTATGCTTGATTTTCAACGAGAAATTAACCATGGTTTAGTAAATCCATTTTGAAAATTATAACATGGCATCTGCCAAAAAGGATAGTATAAATTGCACTAAACAGGCGTTAAATGCTGGGAGAAATCGGTGAAAAGTACAATTTGCCTATTCTTGAATAATATACAAAGTTAGATTACATACTTTTTAACGTTAATCTCTTGATAAAGAAAGGGACATGCAGTATTTTGTCCCTTTCAAACGAATGATGCTCGTTTTAACTAACATTTTAAGAGACACCTAAGCCCTTAGGTGATAGTTGTTGTAAGTGAAAACTGTCACCTATCGACTTAGGATTTCTTAAAGTGTTGGTGAAAACGAGCCTAATGACCGTTTTCACCAACAATTTAAGAAACGCCTAAGCCGATAGGTGACAGTTTTCACTTACAAAAACTGTCACCTACGGGCTTAGGTGTCTAAGTGAAAACTGTCACCTACGGGCTTAGGGGTCTGTTAAAATGTTAGTGAAAATGAGCATAAGTGTCCTCTCATTAGGTATCAAAAAGGTTAGGACGCAATTTGCAACGTACGCTCTACTAAGGCTATTTAGAAAAGACGTCTCTCTTATCTCTAACGACTCATTTATCTATGACCATACTAGTAACTATGTATTCAAGACAACTAATGGCTTAAACCAATAATAACTTTATGGTGTTGTCAACGGCTCTATATGTATCTCCCCATGCACAGTGCGCATGTGCCCACGCCAGCTGCACTTCTGCACGAACCCTCGACCGCACTTCAAACACGTGAACCGCCTGTCGTTAGTGTGGATGCGCATGTGCTCCTTCAGGACGCACTTCCTACCGAACCACTTCAAGCAAACGTCGCACTGGAAATCCTTCCTACCCGTGTGCTTCAACATGTGGTTTTTCAGCTGCGATATTGAAAAGAAGCTCTTTTCGCACTCCGTGCACTTGTAATTCCTCTCCAGCAGGTGGTATTTCTTCGTGTGCATCCGTAACGCCTGCTGGTTTTGGAACGTTTTCTCGCAAGACAGACATTTCCGAATTATCGGCGACATTCCATGAGCAGTTGTCATGTGCTGCTCCTTCAGAGGATTGGTTTTGAACCTCTCGTTGCAGACCCCGCATTTGCTGGGCAAATTCATTTGTTTGTGGACTGCATTTATATGCGTCCTCCTGCTTTGTGGATTTTCGAAGACTTTATTGCACTCGTTGCATTTGAAAGTGCCCGTTTTATGCGTCTCTTTGTGGGATAGAATCGCCCTCCGACTTATGTATCCAAAGTTGCAGATTTCGCACACGAAATTTCTGTAATGCGTGTGCATATGTTCCAAGAGCATTTTATATTTGTTAAAGACAAGAGGGCATACTGCACACTGGAGTTGCTCGCCTCCAAATTTGAATGGAATTATATAGTTCTTGATATCCGCATAGATCAGCTTCTTGTGTTCGTTTTGCAGGTGTTCAAACAATTTTTCCACCGTGTCGATGCTTTTGTCACATAGTTTACATTTCAACATCGTAATGTCGAGTTTCAGAAAGAAAACATCGGGTCGTTGTTTTTTGATATATTCCCGTATATGGTCCGTGTTATTGTGTGCCATTATAGAATGAGCTTTCAAATCGGCCGGATTTACATAGTGGTCAGTGCAAAAGCAACACGTATACGAGAGCCCGTCGTGGCTTCGAATCGGCGTCGCTGTAGAATACGCGAAAAAAGCTTCTAAATTGGTACACAGTTTGTGTTTATCGGATATTGGAGCCGGTTTTTTCTCTACCTTCTTTAATGGTCTTTTCAATATTCTTTTAACTATAACGTTTCTACTGTCAGGATTGGGAACACCTCTTTTAATAGATTTAGACAGTCCTTTAATTATAGTTATGTTAGGCATTTTGGCTATAGCGTTAACGATTTCTGGGATTGCAACCGGCCTTTTTAATTTTTTAGAACGCCTTTTTACAGATATTTCACGAGGCGTTTTCTCGACTTTAACATTAACTGGACTCTTCTCTGCATCGTCGCTTATTTCACTTTTGACGGTCAACTGATGGCGGACACCTATAAAGAAAACGCATTTTTGAATTTGTATGCATGTTGCTCTTTCTTGATATATTGATTCTCCATATATAAGAGGTTTAAATACTGCAAGAATGTTAAGCATGTTAAGCTATCGTACTATAGTTAAAAGAAAAATTCTAATTATTTGAAAGCTTTGACTTTTTGAGGAGGACAAATATTATAACCAGTTAAATTTTAAAATATTTAACTTCCAATAGACATGGTCCTTGTTTTGAAGGCAAATCCATCCAAACCACGCGGAACCATCTGTTTAGAAATCATTCCTGCCCAACTTGCTCCTTCAACGTGTGGTTTGTAAATCTTTTCTGCTTCAAGAAGCTCGCATTCCACACTATGTATTGGAAAATCTTCTCCACAAGATGCTAAAAATATAAAGCCGTGCTCACATCTAACGTCCGTTAAGTTT
The DNA here is from genome assembly GCA_963855885.1 of Coenonympha glycerion. NCBI lineage: Eukaryota > Metazoa > Arthropoda > Insecta > Lepidoptera > Nymphalidae > Coenonympha > Coenonympha glycerion. Next base: position 7,212,321 of record OY979651.1, on the reverse strand, counting down.
AGATGGCCTTTATTTGATTGACGATTATTATTTATTTGCTGCTCAACTATTCATCTTACACTCACATTATTTGGGTTCACGCAGGCGCCACCTTATCGCCTATCTCCCCATGAATAGCCCGCATGTGTCCACGCCAACTGCACTTCTGCACGAACCCTCGTCCGCACAGAACACACGTGAATCTCCTATCGTTCGCGTGAATCCGCATGTGCTCCGTCAAAACAGACTTCCTGGTGAACCACTTCAAACAAACTTCGCACTGGAAATCCTTCTTGCCAGAGTGCTTTAACATGTGTTTCTGCAATTGCGTTTTCGAATAGAACTTCATCTCGCATTCCGTGCATTGGTGATTTCTCTCCAGCAGGTGATCTTTCTTCGTGTGTTGCCACAGGGATTTCTGACTGGTGAATGTCTTGTCGCACGCTAAACACTTCCGGATGATTGGCGTCATTCCGTGCATGTCGATCATATGCTGATCCTTCGCCGGGCCTGACTTGAATCTCTCATTGCAGACCCCGCATTTACTCGGAAAGTTCTTATATTTGTGGACTGTGTTCATATGCGTTCTCCTGCTAGTGGGGTTTTCGAAAACTTTCTCGCATTTGCTACACTCGTAACTGCCAGTTTTGTGAGATTCTTTGTGTCTGTACATTGCCCTCTGACTGATAAATCCGCAGTTGCAAATCTCGCATACGTAATTTTTAAAATGCGTATGCATATGTTCGAAGAGAATTTTGTATTTGTTGAAGGCGAGATGGCAAATGGCACATTGCAGCTCTTTTCCATCAAATTTAAACGGAATTATCCGATTCTGTACATCCGTGTACACAAGTTTTTTGTGTTCATTTTGCAAATGGTCGAACAGCGCTTCCACTGAGTCGATGCTTTTATCACAAATCTTACATTTCAGTTGAGTAATGTCGAGCTTTATTTGTAACACATCGAGTCGGTATTTTTTAATAAACCCGCGTATGTCGTGGCTGTTGTTGTGTGTCGTCGATGTGTGAGTTTTCAAATCGGCAGGATCTACGTAGTGTTCGTTGCAAAAGCAACAAAAATAGGCGAACCCGTCGTGGCTTCGAATCGGTGTCGCAGTGGAATATTCTAAAAAGGCTTCTAGATTTATATAATGCATGTGTTTTTTCGAAACAGGAGCGGATCTCATCTCAGCACTTTTAGATGTTCTTTTTCCTTTCACTATAGTAATATTAGGCATTTTTGCAATAGCTTTTGCAATCTCAGAGTGTGGAAGGACACTTTTATTATTTTCTGGTTTTTTCCGTAAGTTTGTTTTGGGTAATTTGACGATAGTTGCTTTACTTTCTTTTGATATATCTAAAATCTTGGCACTATCTATAGGACTCTTCACTGCATCATCGGCTATTTCATTTTTGATGATCGATTGATGACGGTCACCTATAAACAAAACGCTCTTTGAATTTTAAGTTCTCTCTTAATTTTTTTCTGTCTTCGATACCTTAATGCTTAGCCATATCTTACGTTCAACATACTTCCAATATTCGTATATCACTTACTAGTATGTACATATTAGAATAATCAAGAAGACGATTTATAAAGAAGTTTAATTTGGATGCGAAAATTTGATCTAAATAATTATGACTTTAAAAACCACATAATGTTTTCTGATTTAGAGCGTATAGTTAAAAAAAGGAAAGAAAAGCATAACCGTAATTAATAAAATTATAGTTCCATAATTATCGATGAGCTTCTTTATGGCGAATTCATATATTTTTTGTATAATTAAGTCGTGAACTGTCAGTTAAGTGCAATTTTTTGTCGAAACATCACCGACAACTCCATTAGGATTTTTTTTTTCATCAAAAAAAAATATTGATGAGATGCGAAGAAAATAAAAATTGGTACCAATTATGCTATTGAAAATATCAAATTAAAACAAAGTTGACGCTTCTAAAAATAGTGCTTTCATTTTCCATGAAAAGGACAACTCTATCTTTAGACGCGACAAATTTGTTTAGTTTTGAGATTTTAACTAAAGAATTGGCACCAACACCTTATATAAATAAATTTAAAGAAACACCCACCAACGAGTGCAGAACATTTTCTCTACCGAAGGTATATTTTATTAACAATTATAATGGAGGATTAGGTTGATTTCATAAGCATTCCTACAAAGAATTAACAATGCGAGACTTTTCAAGTCTATTTTATTTATTCTATCCTGAAGATATTACATTATCGTCTATCTCTCCATGCACAGTTCGCATGTGCCCACGCCAGCTGCACTTCTGCACGAAACCTCGTCCGCACTGCAGACAAGTGAACCGTCTATCGTTTTTATGAATCCGCATGTGCTCCGTCAAGACGCATTTCCGGCCAAACCACTTGAAGCAAACGTCACATTGGAAATCCTTTCTCCCCGTATGCTTCAACATATGGTTCTTCAACTGCGCTTTGGTGAAGAATTTCATTTCGCACTCCGTGCATTGGAAGTTTCTTTCCAACAGGTGATCCTTCTTCGTGTGCATCCGCAAGGATTGCTGGCTCGTGAAGGTTTTGTCGCACGCCAAACACTTCCGAATTATCGGCGACATTCCGTGTACATCGATCATGTGCTGATCCTTCAGCGGACCGCTTTTGAATCTCTCTTTGCAAATGCCGCATTTACTTGGAAAGCTCTTGTATCTGTGGACTGCATTCATGTGTGTTCTCCTACTCTGCGGATTTTCGAAGACTTTATTGCATTTACTGCATTCGTAGGAACCGGTTTTGTGCGTCTCTTGGTGGTTTGACAACGACCTTCGACTGATAAAGCCGAGGTCACAAATCTCACAAACGTAATTCCTGAAATGTGTATTCATATGTTCTACTAGGATTTTGTACTTGTTGAATGTGAGATGACAGATAGCACATTGGAGTTCCTCACCGCCGAATTTAAATGGAATAATCTGATTCTTTACATCTTTATATACAAGTTTCTTGTGTTCGTTTTGCAAATGGTCCAACAATCCATCCACTGTGTCAATGCTTTCGTCACATTCTTTACATTTCAAGAGTGTAATATCGAGCTTGAGTAAGAAAGCGTCGGGTCGATGTCTTTTCATAAACTCACGTATATCGGTGACATTGTTGTGTTTTGTCAACGTGTGCGTTTTCAAATCTGCTGGATTCACATAGTGTTCGTTACAAAAGCAACACGTATAGGCGAAACCGTCGTGACTTCGGATCGGTGTTGCTGTTGAATGCGCTAAAAAAGCTTCTATATTGGAAAAATGCATGTCTTTTTCTGTTATGGCTGGAGGGCTTTCGTTTTTCTCTAATGTCATGTTTATGGCGCGCACTTTGGTTACAGTGGTAGTAGTTTTCGAGCTCGGGAGCAATTTTTTCAAAGAGTTTGTTTTTCCCTGCATTATAGTAATATTAGGCATTTTAGATATAACGTTCACAAGCTCTGGCAGCGGAACAGATCTCTTCCTCTTTATGGGTCTTTTATTATTTTTACAAATAATTATCTTCTGGACTTTATCTTTGGTACAACTCTTCTCTTCATCGTCGGTTATTTCACTTTTGATGAACAACTGATGATGGGCACCTATAAAGAAAATTAATTTTTCAATTTGTGTCTATGCTGTATACTCTCTTGAGTAGTATCACTGAGATTAGCCAGATATTTTTATATCAAACGGTTTTGTCATATTTTCAGTTGAAAGATGAATTGGAGATGATAAATCGCCGAAGAGAAGTACTATTTTGGCCAAAGACCCATTTCCGTCAATTATTTTAAAAATACAAACCGCCAATAATTCGTAAGATGAATAAAAGTATAATATTAAATTAAGTAGCTTAAACATTAATAATAAACAAATGTTTTACCATAAATGAAATGGTATACGAATTAGTTAATTAAATAATATAACACCATAACTGATATAACAATGCTTAAGTAGGTACGCGATTATTCATGATATTAGCCCAAGAGCATAAGGAAAATCCTCTCAAAATAGTAAAAAGTAGGCTAAAATAGGTTGATAATAATGCTATTATGCATAAGTTAAGAAGTAATACTAGCTTTTAATTGGATATAGACGTCAAATGCAATCGTGAACCGCGTGTCGTTCGTGTAAATGCACATATGACCGCGCAAGACGCACTTCCTAGTGAACCAATTGAGGCAAAGCAAGAACTAGTTTTTAATTGGATGTAGTCGACAATTCCTTATCATCTATTCCTCCGTGCACAGTCCTCATGTGCGCGCGCCAACTGCACTTCTGCACAAATCCTCGTCCACACTGCACACACGTGAACCGCCTATCGTTCGTGTGTATGCGCATGTGCTCGCGTAAAACGCATTTCCTAGTGAACCACTTGAGGCAAACGTCGCATTGGAAATCTTTCCTGCCCGTGTGCTTTAACATGTGCACTCTCAATTGCGTTCCGGTAAAGAAGTCCTTATCGCATACGGTACAGCGGTGGTTTTTCTCCATCAGGTGGAATCTCTTTGTGTGTGTCCACAAGGCCTTTTGGTTCGGAAAGATTTCTTCGCAGGACAAACACTTGCGGACTATCGGCGGCATGCCGTGCACGGCGACCATATGCTTGTCCTTTGTTCGCGTGCTTCTAAATCTCTCATTGCATATGTTACATTTGCTGGGCATGTTCATATATTTGTGGACTCTGTTCGTATGCGTCGTCCTCTTCTGGTGGGTGCTGAAGACCTTGCTGCACTTGCCACACTCGAAGGTGCCCGTTTTGTGTGTGTCTTTGTGTCTGCACATCGCCGCCTGGCTGAAAAATCCGCAGTCGCAAATTTCGCACACGTAATTTCTGTAATGCGTATGCATGTGTTCCAAGAGCAATTTGAATTTGTTGAAGACGTGTGGACAGAGTGCACATTGGAGGTCTTCTCCTCCGAATTTAAACGGAACGATAAGGTTCTTCACATCTGTATAGATCAGCTTGTTGTGTTCGTTTTGCAAATGATCGAGCAGCTCATCTAGCGTGTCGATGCTTTTGTCGCACAGTTTGCATTGCAAAAGTGTTATATCCAGCTTCAGTAGTAGAGCGGCGATCCTTTGTTTCTTCATGTACTCTTGTACATCGTTTTTGTTATTATGTGTCTTCAGTATATGAGTTTTTAAATCTGCTGGATCTACGTAATTATCGGCACAAAAGCAACACGTGTATGCGAACCCGTCATGGCTCCGAAGAGGCGTTGCGGTCGTATATGACAAAATCGCTTCTAAATTAGTAGTGAGCTTGTCTTTATTTTTCAGCAAAGTAATATTTATTTTTGGTACTTTATCTATGGAAATTTTCTTCAGGCGTACAGACAGAGATGGCACTTTCACTGTACTTTTATTCCCTTTAGCTTTCTGTGCTACTGTTTCTTTTAGATTTCTTTTAGCTACAGTGTGTTTACTTTCTTTGGGGTTAAATTGTTTCTTGGCTTTATTCTTCTCACCATCAACGCCTTCCCTTTCAATTTTGATTTCACTTTTGACGATCAAGGTGTGATGGTCACCTATAAAGAAAAGGAAAACGTAACTTTAAGATACGCAGCACATACATCATCGCTTCACTTTTAGATTGCTCTTCTGAATACGGAACTATCCTTCTATGCCTGTTGTTACCGCTTGAGATGACGTTACCTTTGCATTCATCCTCGGTTTAAGTGGTTGTAAGTAAAACTACATAATACTATATTGTTACGATTTATTAACATGTGCAAAGTTTTATTAAATACGAAATCATTAATATTTAAATGGTAAAATATCCACAAATAGGAAATATTTAATATATTCTTCCTGAAATAAACGTTTTCTACAAGTATTTAAATCGTCTGCTTATCTATTAACGCCTTAATATAGCTATTTTATCTCACGAAGCGACGCGCGTTTTACTTGTAGTCAACCATCGAAATTCTAAAGTATAATATATAACTCTCATAAACGTAGATATATCTTATACTCTGTCTTTTTGATACATGAAACAGATATAAGATAGCGAGAGAGCAGAGAGAGACAAACGTAAAGTGGTCTCTTTCTGGTTCCTCGTTCTTGCTATATCTGTCTCATGTGTCAAAAAGAAAATTAACAACTGGACAGAGTTTAGTCTTAAATTGTATCATCTTAACATATATAAATCTCGTGTCACAATGTTTGTCCTCAATGGACTCCTAAACCACTTAACCGATTTTAATAAAATTCGCACACAGGGTGCAGTTTGCTCTAACTTAAAAGATAGGATAGCTTAAATCTCAATTTATCTATTTTTTTTTATATCCTTAAGGGCAAAACAACGTTTGCCAGGTCAGCTAGTTTATTATAGATTATTTACGGACATATTACCGACTAGCTACTACTACATAACTATTATTATTTATCGACGGTAGGATGTACGGAAAACTCTCATTTTGCACCTTTCAAATGAAACCTGTATTACAATTGTAATGAATGAACTGCCATGTCAATCTATGGACAACGATTGACTCACTCCTAGAAATGCATCTAAGAAGATACTTCTGCAATGAAAAATAGAAACAATGATTTTGCGTGTTAAGCAGTTGAAGGTCAGCTAGTTTTTTACATTCACTTATTGGTTATTAGTCTTTATGCACCTGATTGAATATATTTCAAGGCGGCGCAGGCCAATCCTATTCTCATTTCATTAGGAGCAAATTTTTCTCAACTAAAACGTTATCGTTATAAAATATCATTAAGATCTTCAACTATCCCATCATGATGTCCTATCATCTATCTCTCCATGCACAGAACGCATGTGTCCGCGCCAGCTGCACTTCTGCACAAAACCTCTTCCACACTGCAGACACGTGAACCGTCTGTCGTTCGTATGGATCCGCATGTGCTCTCTCAACACTGACTTCCTCGTGAACCACTTCGTACAAACGTCACACTGGAAATCCTTTACGCCCGTGTGCGTCAACATATGATTCTTCAATAGCCTATTCGTAAAGAACGCCTTATCGCATTCGGTACATGGGTAGTTCTTTTCCATCAGGTGGAACTTCTTAACGTGCGTCTTCAATAGCTGCGTATCCGGAAAGGTTTCCTCGCACGACAAACATTTTAGAATTATCGGCGTCATCCCGTGAACTGCGATCATGTGTTTGTCCTTCATTCGATTGCTTGTGAACCTCTCGTTGCACATGCTACATTTGCTGGCCATGCTCATGAATTTGTGGACTTTATTCACATGCGACGTCCTCTTCTGATTACTGGTGAATACTTTCCCGCACTCTCCGCACGCGAAAGTACCCGTTGTGTGTGTGTCTTTGTGACTGTACATTGCCGCCTGGTTGAAGAAACCGCTATCGCAAATTTCGCACACGTAATTTCTGTAATGCTTGTGCATGTGTTTCAAAAGCAATTTGAATCTGCTAAAAACAAGAGGACAGATGGCGCACCTGAGTTCCTCTCCTCCGAATTTGAATGGTATAGTTCGATTTTTCATTACATCTACATGAATTGTCTTCTTGTGTTCGTTTCGCAAATGGTCGAACAATCCTTCAACCGTTTCGATGCTTTCGTCGCATATTTTACATTTCAACTGAGTTATATCGAGTCTGAATTGTATGGCATAGAATCTTTGTTTCTTAAAGAAATCCCGCATATCGTTTTCGTTGACGTGAGTTCTCGTCGTGTGAGTTTTCAAATCGGCTGGATTGACGTACTGATCTTTACAAAAGCAACACAAGTATGCGAACCCGTCGTGACCCCGAATCGGTGTTGCATTGGAGCAAGACAAAATCACTTCTAAATTGTTATAGAGCTTTTCTTTTACATCGGAAAACGGAGCCGCTTTATTCTTATCCACTGCAGTGGAATCCTTTTTAGATGAAGTCTTTTTTTGTATTGCGGCTTTGGCAGTTTTCTGTAGCTCCACAGATTCACATAGTTTTTTAACTTTCGGATTGTTTCTTTTAGCTTTCTGTTGTTCACTTTCATTCTTTATTTTCAGGAGACTTTTGATGATCAAGGAGCGATGGTCACCTATAAAGAAATAGAAAACGTAACTTTGAATTTGAATATATTGTTCCTCGTTCTTATACAACTGTTGTCAATCGTGGCTTCAGACATTATTGTTATTAATACCTGCCTCGAGGTTACTTGCCTGCGGCTCGCGTGCCCTGAATAAAAGCATGACATGATAGCTTTACTTGTGGTTTGCTTTTTAGTAGGTATACTGCACCATTCTTTTAGATCCCCTATACATCGGTTAGGTTAGTGGTTATGGTTAAATCAGCCATAGCTGAATATACTATTATCATGATTTATTAAGAAGGTCGCGTGTTATGATAAAGGTACATTATTACATCATTAATACGCTCTTTATACAGCACACGGTAAACAGTAAATACATATTACCTTTGAACATACTAAACAACTGAGATGTTATTTATTAATCATTTTCTACAAATACTTTTCTAATACCATAATCAAATTTATTATTAAGCTATTGCATAGCTTCTATCGCGGGCTTTGACGGTGCAGACCGAATACAGAAATTTCGTAACGAAAATAACCTGGCACTCCTAGTGTAGAGCTTTTGGTACTAGGCTATCATGAAAGCAGAGAGCGCAACTCCACAACTTTTTAGTTTTTAGTTTGCCATCTATCAAAAAATAGCAGAACTTTTTAATGACTTCTACTTTTCGATTGATGGCAAAACTAAAAATAACTTTAAATTCTATGCAATAGCTTTAACGCGGCAGTCTCCGAGTGCCACACGCCTTTTTTTTATATTCATCACAATTCACAAATAGTCAGTGTTAATTTTTCTTGATATTTTAGTAATCATAATTATTATTATGTACATATTTAAGGAGCACGACAAATTCATTTTTCTTAGTGTATGCCTACGTCATACTACGTCATAATAGCTTTTTTTATGCCTAATTTCAACCCAATCCGTCGACTGGTTTGAGCTGTGCGTTAATATCTATAAAATTTTAGGCCGTGGTCTGTAGCAGACGCATTAGATCGCGTCCGACGTGACGCTGTACGCGGCCTATAAATGCTTACTGTAGAAATTTACTAGCGTGGTCTCGTCGTTCGTGCACCGCGTCAGGCGTGTCAGAGAGACCAAACTAGTACATTTCCATAGTAAGCATTCATAGGCCGCGAACAGCGTAACGTCGCGTCGGACGCGACTAACGCGTCTGTAACAGATCACCGCCTTATAGTCCCTCAATATTTTCATTAAACGAAGATTTCACAAATTAGCGCTGGCCATTCTCAATTCTCATATCAAACAGAGAGCAAATTGTTCAAGTTATACACCTAACCATAAGTCTACATATTATATCGAAGACATTATCCTATCATCTATCTCTCCATGCACAGAGCGCATGTGTCCTCGCCAGCTGCACTTCTGCACGAAACCTCGTCCGCACTGCAGACACGTGAACCGCCTATCGTTTTTGTGGATCCGCATGTGCTCCGTCAAGACAGTTTTCCTCGTGAACCATTTCAAGCAAACGTCGCACTGGAAGTCTTTACGGCCCGTATGCTTCAACATGTGGTGTTTTAACTGCTCTCCCTTGAAGAAGCTCATTTCGCACTCCGTACATTTGTGATTCCTCTCCAGCAGATGGTACTTCTTCGTGTGTATCCTCAACGCGTTCTGGTTCGTGAACGACTTGTCGCACGCCAAACACTTGCGTATCACCGGAGACATCCCATGCACGGCGATCATGTGCTGATCTTTCATCGGGCTGCTTTTGAACCTCTCGTTGCAGACTCCGCATTTGTTGGGCATGTTCTTGAATTTGTGAACTGCGTTTATATGCGTCCGCCGTCTCTGGTGCGTCGCGAAGACTTTATTGCACTTGCCGCATTCAAAAGATCCCGTCTTGTGCGAGTCCTTGTGGGATAACAATGCTCTCCGGTTGATGAACCCGCAGTCGCACACTTCACACACGTAATTCCTGTAATGCGTGTGCATGTGCTCCAACAGCATTTTGTATTTGCTGTACACTAGAGGACACATTGCGCACTGGAGATCTTCTCGACCGCCAAATTTGAATGGAATGATCTGATTCTTGACGTCGGTATAGATAAGCTTCCTGTGCTCGCTTTGCAAATGTTCAAACAATCCTTCTACCGTGTCGATGCTCGCGTCACATATTTTACATTTCAATTGCGTGATATCGAGCTTGAGTATGTAACCGCTCGATGTTTGTTTTTTCATGAACGTCTGTCTGTCATCTGGGTTAGTGTGAGTCGTCAGCGTATGCGTTTTTAAATCAGCTGGATTCTCATAGCTGTCCGTACAGAAACAGCAGACGTAGTTGAAACCGTCGTGACTTCGAATCGGCGTAGCATTCGAATTGTCTAATATAACCTCAAAATTTGTATAATGTTTGTGTTTTTCCGATATTGAAGTGGGTTTTTCTAACTTTTTAATGGTTATATTAGGCATTTTAGCTATTGTAGTGATGCTTTTTGTACTTGATCTTTTAGTCTTCTTTGAAAGCCCGTCTGCTGTCTTAGACTTAGATACTTTTCCTACAGTGGTTTTATCGTTTGGATTCGAAGAGGCTCGTTTAATAGTTTCAGATAGTCCTTCCAATATAGTTGTTTCAGGCATTTTAAGTACACCGGCTGAGTTTTCTGGAATCAGAGTGACTCCTTTAATCATTTCAGATAAGCCTTTCAATATTACCGTGTTAGATGTTTTAACTATACTGGTTTTAGTTTCTTTAGACTTAACTACCTTCTTGGATTTATTGTAAATAGGGCTCTTCTTGGCATCGTCGGTAATCTCACTTTTGATGAACAACCGGTGTATACCTACAAAACAAAACGATATAGTTACTTTCGACGACTTTTTTATAATAATATCTTCACGTTTATTTTAAGGACAGAGTGCAATTTCTTTTTAAGTCTATTAAGTATTTAACCTATAGTTTAATATTACTAGACGCATACACCAATGCTTAAGGTACTCATAGACGATCGAATTTGGTGCGGCCGGACCACGAACGCGGTCCGCCACCGGACCATATTCGATCGTGTGGCGCACGGTCCGCCGAACATTATTATTATTATTAACGGTTCGGCCGATTCGGAGCGCTTGCACATCGAACGCGGTGCGGTGCGGTGCGGTCCCGAACCGATACGATCGTGTGGACGGCGCACCGAACCATTTGTTGGTTTAGTTGCTATTGTGCCACCATACGCGGTATTATCTGGTATTATCTCTGAAAGTAGCTGTGACGATATACCAGTGCTGCTGAATTCTCTGCCTGACGCAAGAAATTTTAATGTGGCCACCAATCTCTCTTCAGCAGTCAACTGTATCGGATTTGGTTATATGTGGTTTCACAAGCTCCAACAATTCAACGAATGCATCAGAACTCATTCGAAGATATATACGAAAATCATCATCGAGATCTTTAATGAGACTCATAATATGTTGTCTGTTTTTAAGATAAAACTTTGCCCATTCTTTTCTCCTTCTTTTTGTAGGTATTGAGGATGTAGCAACGACAGTTGCTGCAACTAATGCCACTTTAGCCTGTTTTGATAGAACAGGCGCCATATTGAGACGTGTTCACGCTCTGCTAGGATAAAGACAACTGAACGGTTCGGAGTTCGGTGCGGTCGTCTGTTTTGTAGAGCGCACCGCACGGTCCGGTGGTACGGCCGCACCAAATTCGATCGTCTATGAGTACCTTTAGTGGTTACTCTATTTGACTAACCTAAAATGAGAATAGGATATGCGTTTACCGATTTTTTATATGGTTTGATGTTTAAATTGGTATATAGATATTATAATTATGAATTTACCTCAATTTCATATGTTGGTTATACCCCACGGTATCTATTAGACTTTAACAATAGTGGTAACAGAATTTGGACAGGATTTTACGTTCGCGGAAAGATCGCCAAGTAATGCTTATAAAGTCAACTTTTATCTTATAGGATAAAATCAGATATTTATACCATACAATTTTGTCTATGGCCAAACCAGTCTCATTCTAACAGCAAATCGAGCACAGAGGGTGACATGAAAAAAAAATTGATTCGATGAACCATAACCAATAAAAGTATAGAACAGTCTAGAAGGAACCTACTAAATCTATTTGTCGATGCCATGTATAGCGCGCATGTGACCACGCAGGCTGCACTTCTGCACGAACGCACGTCCACAGTGTTCGCATTTGAAGCGCCTATCGTCCGCGTGTATCCGCATATGTTCGCGCAGGGTGTACAACCTCCCGAAAGCCTTCAAGCAAACGTTGCACTGAAAATCCTTCTTGCCAGTGTGCTTCAACATATGGATCTTCAATTGGAATCGATTGTAGAAACTCATGGTGCATTCGGTGCATCTGTACTGTCGCTCCATCAGGTGGTCCCTCTTGTTGTGGATCCTCAACGCGTTCTGACTCGTAAATGTTCTCTCACACGCCATACATTTCCTTATGACCGGTGGCACCCCATGAACTTTTGTCATATGCCTGTCCCTTTTGTGGTTAGTGTTGAATCTCTCCTCGCAGTATCTGCATTTGCTCCGTAAACTCTTGTTCTTGTGTACGGAATACTCGTGAAGCTTTTTCTTTTCGACAGTGTTAAACGACTTTTCGCACTCTCCGCATTTGAAGGAGCCCGTCTTGTGGGATATCATGTGTCGAGATAAAATCTTACGATTGATGCATCCGGCATTGCATATGTCGCAAACGTAATTCCTATAGTGTGTGTTCATGTGTTCTTGGAGACCTTTGAATTTTCCAAAAACGAGACCGCATATGACACACTTGAGTTGATCGTCCTCGAATTTGAAAGGCACTATGTGATTGACGACGTCCGTGTAAATAATCTTTTTGTGTACATTTTGCAGGTGGTCGAACAGCGCTTGGAGCGTTTGTATGCTGTCGTTGCATAGTTTACATTGTAGAGCTGTGATGTCTAGTTTTAGGATAAAGCCGTATGGGGACTGCTTCTTCATGTAAAGGTGCCTGTCTTTCGCGTCGTGGGATGTCAATGTGTGTTGCTTTAAGTCGGCCGGATCGGGGTACTGGTTCGCGCAGAAGCAGCATACGTAGCCGCTGCCTATGTGATAGCGTATCGGGGTGGCTGTAGAATTCTCTAGGACTACTTTGAAATTATTATCATGTTTTAGAAGTTCTCGCACCGGTACGTCTTTTTTACTATCTTTCTCTTTTGTTTCCACGCTTCTAACTTTACTGCTCGAATGATTTTGTATGGACACAAACTCGATTTTAATATCTCTTTGCCTTTTACTTTTCGCTGCCTTATTCTTGTCCAATTTGATAGATATCTCTCTTTTCGCGTTAACCTGTCGACCACCTACAAACAAAAGGAATCATTACTGTATTTTCCCATTCCATTTTATTTTCAATATTAAATTGTAAATTACAGATTATAAATTCCCATGTATGCAGGCATCATCAGGTATAATTTCATTTACGTCAATGGTCTTGATTAGAACCGCATCCTTTAATTCTCACATCAATAATTCATCACTAAACATAGAAAATTATGGTGAACCTTAACTATGATTGATTTCAGCAAGTTTATAACTACTCGTACAAGAATTAATTATACTGAATAGCGATTTCCAGAAGAGTAGCAAACTAAAGTGAATTTAATTTTTTTAAGGACAGGTGAGGTCGTCAAATTATTGAAGTAAAATTGTATTAAGTGTTACTTTACAAAATATGATGACAGCAAATGAAACCTAACACACAACAAAAACAGTTGCTCGACCGCAAGTATGCAAAATTTTAACCTCAGTTTAAATTATTCAATCGTCATTAACTTCACAACAGTCACAAATTGCCAACCGCACTTGGCAAGCGTGTTGAGCTATGGTATAGCAAAAACATTCTCGTTCTGAGAGAAGATTATCATTTCGTGGCCAGAAATTTGTGGACGTAAAAAAAGTCGTGGCAGTTATAGAAAGTATGCACTATATTGAAGAAGTAGATAGTCAACACTAGGTATGTAGGAACGCCAGCTATTGGCATGAATACGCATATAGTCTAAGGTCGTCCAAGAAACCCGTATCGCTTCGAGCACTTATTGAATACGTCTCACTTTCGCGGTAAAGACTCGTTGTTCACCTATAAATAAATGCAACTAGATTTCTTTGTTGATTTTTTTTTTATTAATTATACTTATTAAGATTTTTTGATGCTGATGAATTATCTAAGAACAGTCAAGAAGGAACCTACGCAATTTTATTTTTCGATGTCATGCATAGCGCGGATATGACCACGCAGGCTGCACTTTTGCACGAACGCGCGCCCACAATAATCGCATTTGAAGCGTCTATCGTCCGCGTGAATCCGCATATGTTCGCGCAGGGTGTACAACCTCCCGAAGGCTTTGAAGCAAACGTTGCACTGAAAATCCTTTTTGCCAGTGTGCTTCAAGATATGAATCTTTAATTGGAACCGATCGTAGAAACTCATGGTGCATTCGGTGCATCTGTACTGTCGCTCCATCAGGTGGTCCCTCTTGTTGTGGATCCTCAACGCTTTCTGACTCGTAAATGTTCTCTCACACGCCATACATTTCCTTATCACTGGTGGAACCCCATGAACTTTTGTCATATGCCTGTCCCTGTTGTGATTGGTGTTGAATCTCTCCTCGCAGTATCCGCATTTGCTCCGTAAACTCTTGTTCTTGTGTATGGAATACTCGTGAAGCCTTTTCTTTTCGACAGTGTTAAAGGACTTTTCGCACTCTTCGCATTTGAAGGAGCCCGTCTTGTGGGATTTCATGTGCCGAGATAAGCTCTTACGATTGATACATCCGGCGCTGCATATGTCACAAACGTAGTTCGTGTAATGTGTGTTCATATGTTCTTGGAGACCTTTGAATTTACTAAAAACGAGGCTGCATATGACACACTTGAGTTGATCGCCCTCGAATTTGAAAGGCACTATGTGGTTGACAACGTCCGTGTAAACGATCTTTTTGTGTACATTTTGCAGGTGGCCGAACAGCGCTTGGAGCGTTTGTATGCTGTCGTTGCATAGCTTACATTGTAGAGCTGTGATGTCTAGTTTTAGGATAAAGCTATACGCGGATTGCTTCTTCATGTAATGGTCCCTGTCTTTCGCGTCGTGAGATGTCAAGGTGTGTTGTTTTAAGTCGGCCGGGTCGGGATACTGGTTCGCGCAGAAGCAGCATACGTAGCCGCTGCCTATGTGATATCCAATCGGGGTCGCAGTAGAATTCTCAAGGACTACTTTGAAATTATTATCATGTTTTAGAAGTTCTCGCACCGCTAAATCTTTTTTAATATCTTTCTCTTTTGTTTCCACGCTTCTAACTTTACTGCTCGCATGATTTTGTATGGACACAAACTCGATTTTAATATCTCTCTGCCTTTTACTTTTCGTTACCTTATTCTTGTCCAATTTGATAGATATCTCTCTTTTCACGTTAACCTGACGACCACCTACAAACAAAAGGAATTATTACTGTATTTTCTCATTTCATTTGCTTTTCAATATTAAATTGTAAAATACAGATTAGAAAATTCCTGTTGTATGCAGGAATCATCAGGTATTAATTCATTTTTTTCAAGTTTACGTAAAATGTTCAGAAGTAAATTTCAGTGATTTTTAAACATAAAAAAGTGTGATGAACCTTTGTTCATTGCACTTTTCCAATGACTAATTTCAGCGTACTAATAGCGATGTTCCTAGAAGGGTAACAACCAAGAATGTATTAGTATTTTGTAAGAGCATTAAGGTCGTTAAATGAATCAAGTACAATTATTAAGTATTTTATTTGAACAAAGGTGATGAAAGCAAATTAAACCTAACACACAACAAAAACTGTTGTTCGACCGCAACTCACATTTTAACCTTAGTTTAAATTTACCAAGCTTTAATCGTCGTTAAATTTAAAACAGTCACAAATTGCCAGCCGCACTTGGCCAGCGTGGTGGGCTATGCTTTATAACAAATCCATTCTGCTGAGTTTCATGAGCAACAATTGTTGGACGTAACAAAAGTCGAGACAGTTATGTGTAAATTGAAGAAGTAGATATTCAACACTATAATACGGAAACGCGTGCCATAGGCATTGGCTACGGCCTACGATGGAGTCATAAGTCACCCAAAAAATCCATGCGTTTTGAACACACATCGCTTTTGAAAACTCTCACATGCGTGTGTTTTTAACACGTACGGGTCAAAGATTTCGAGCTACAGACGCCTTTCGCACAGCAGATACGAACTTCGGTGCGAATTCAAAGGAAATTCAGTACATTCAACAATCTATCCCGTGTTTAACGCGCATATGTACCCGCCAGCTGCACTTCTGCACGAACGCAAACCCGCACTGTTCGCATTTGAAACGCCTGTCGTCGGCATGTATACGCATATGGTCACGCAGTGTGCTCTTCCTCACGTAGCGTTTCGAGCATACGTCACATTCGAAGTCCCTCGCGCCCGTGTGTTTTAACATGTGCTCCTTTAAACATGTCGACTCGTAGAAGCTTTTCTCGCATAGGGCACATTTGTGCGGTCTCGCCATCAAATGGTCCCGCTGAAAGTGGACCCTATACGTCTTTCGAGATGCGAACTCTCTGTCGCAAGCCGAACACGGAATCTTCCTCTGCACTTGATGAACATCGCGCAAGTGTCTCAACTTCTGGTTGTAATCTCTGAACAGCTCGTTGCATACCCGGCATCTGTTCCTCAATTTGGCGGCCCTGTGCACTATTTTCTCGTGTCGTTTCAGCTTCGCCACGGTGGTATACCTGTTAGGGCACGACACGCATTTAAAGTTGCCCTCCTTATGCTGATCTTTGTGCACCGTGAGACTCTTTTTGTTGACGAACCCCGCGTCGCATACTGCGCAAACGTAATTTCGCATATGCGAGTTCATATGCATCAATAGTAATTTGAATTTGTCGAACACGTTCGGGCAAACGCAGCATTTAAAATTTTCACTTTCGAATTTGAACGGTATCAAATGGTTCTGTACGTCCGTGAATATTCTTTTTTGGTGTACGCCTTTGAGATGGTCGAGTAATGCTTCGACATCCTCGATTGGTTGTTCGCAGATGGTGCAGTGCAAATCTGTGATATCGATTTTGACGTGGAACGAGCTGAAATCTCTCCTTTTGGCGAAGCAGGCGTTGTCTATGCCCTTGTGCTTGTCTTTGGAGTGCGCCTTCAATCGCGACGGTTCTTTGTCCAGGAAATCACAGAAACAGCACGAGTATCCATTATCGGTTTGTGTTCGTATCGGCGTCGCGTTCGACCACAAGAATATTTCTCTAAGGTTAATCAGCTGTTTGGTCAACTGTTCGCCGCCATTTCTTCTCTCCTTAGCAGTATCTTTCCCTTCGCTCCTTGATTTGTTCACTTTTTGGTCACGTGTCATTTTCGCGCTAAAGACTGGTTGTTCACCTACAAACAAAATTTGCCAACTTTAGCTTTCTTGGTTGATTTTTTTTATTAATTATACTATTGATAATAATTTTTGCTACTGTCGACAGAGAAACTTGAGCTTTACTTTCGGATGAATGCTGGCCCTTGAACAAAACTTCACATCGACACGCTTTTGGTTTCGCTTGCAAACGAGTAGGTTCCATAGTTATTAAGTGATCTGAAATTATTTACTGATCCCAAAGCTTTTTTTTCAGTGCAATTTCCAACACAAAATTAATTACTATCAAAGGGCTATTGAGACCTTTAATATTATATTGACCGTTTAGACGCCATATAGCTAACTAGCTAACCTGGCAAACGTTGTTTTGCCCTTAGGGGTAATAAAAAATAGATAAATTGAGATTTAAACTATCCTATCTCTCAAGTTGGATCGAACTGCACATGGTGTGCGAATTTTATTATAATCGGTTAAGTGGTTTAGGAGTCCATTGAGGACAAACATTGTGACACGAGATTTATATATATTAAGAGGCAAACGTTGTTTTGCCCTTAGGGGTAATAAAAAATAGATAAATTGAGATTTAAACTATCCTATCTCTCAAGTTGGATCGAACTGCACATGGTGTGCGAATTTTATTATAATCGGTTAAGTGGTTTAGGAGTCCATTGAGGACAAACATTGTGACACGAGATTTATATATATTAAGATGTAGAGTGTAAATCGGAATGTAGGTTTTTCAATCGCAACTCGCAATGTAGCTTGCTTAGTTTTTCTATTATAAATAATATTTCTTGAATGTGAATAAAACAAATTAAATTGTCGTAAGTAAATTATATTTCAGGCTGCATTAGCTTAAATTCAAAGAAAAGTGAATTTTTAATATAATTCGTCGATATACTGAGTGGTGATGTCATTATCGTTATTTACACTAACATGTAAGCTTACTTTAAGTCCTATACCTAAATAATACTCAAAAAATAACAACCGAGAAATCAGTCAACGTATAGAAAATCCAATTATGTATTATGTAATTTTTTTCTTAAATAAACATAAATTTCAACGTGATTCGAGATCAATTTCGTATATAATTTTCAAAATCCCTATAACTGCCTACATTTTCAAATTACCGAGGGTAGTTTGAAATAATTGTACTAAATACTAAAGAGGCGAGTTATGTACTGTAGTAAAAGAAAAAGCTATCTCAAAAAATTCAAGTAATAATTATCTTGTGAATATTCTTCATGTGCACTTTCCAGGTCCACTTCTGGACGAAACTCGACGAGCAGTATTCGCACTTGTACTGCCGATTGTCCTCGTGTATGTTCATATGATTACGAAGCGTGTACTTCCTCGAGTACGCCTTGTGGCACACGTCGCACTTGTACTCTCTTATCGACGAGTGCTTCTCCAAATGCTTCTCCAAATCGTCTTTAGTGGAGAACTTCTCGTTGCAGTGAATACATTTGTGTTTCAACTCCGCGTGAACCCGTTTGTTGTGGTTGTACCACCGTGATCTTGACGGGAAAGTTTTGTTGCAGTTGTCACATTTAATGGATAGAGGCTCCACGCCATGCTCTTGGACCATATGAGTGCGCTTTTGTGCGTAGCTGGAGAATCTGGCTTCGCAGTGCGGGCATTTGTTCCTCCTGCTGAGCCCGCCTTCGTGTATAAACTTGATATGGTCCAATCTCTTCCGGTTAGTGCTGTAAATTTTAGGACATAAACTGCATTTGAATTCCCCGGTCCTATGCTTCAAAGCGTGTCGGTTCAACAACTGCTTATTGACGTAGGTGGCGTTACACAAATCGCAGACGTAGTTCGTGTAATGGATGTTCATGTGCTCCTGAACGTGTTTGAAGTGCTGGAACACTTTCGGACAGTACATACAGTTGAATTTATTGTCCAAGAATTTAAACGGTAGAATATGATTCGGGATGTCGGTGTGGATCACCTTCTTGTGCTCTGTCGCCAAGTGCTCCATCAAAGTCTCCAAGGTTTCGATCTTGTTGTAGCATAAGAGGCAGTGTAAATTCGTTATATCCAGTTTCACCAAGAAGTTTCTCGCCGTGTAGCCTTCCATGCACGACGATTTATCTATTTCGTCGTGCTCTTCTAGAACGTGTTCCTTCAAGTCGGGAACCTGGGGGTATATCTTAGGGCAGAGCATACACACGTAGCCCGATCCGTCGTAATGCCTTATAGGCGTTGCCGTGGAGTGCAACATGATCGTTCTAATATTTTTCAGGTGCTTAACCAACTCGGCTGCACCATCACTTTTAGACGTTCTATCGGACATGTATCGTTTTTTTATAATCGGTATAGGTTTAGCGCGTATTATGTTAGACCCGTGCGCTGTGTTCACTAGGGGATCGTTGGCTTCCGCTTTAACAGACTCTTTCGGGTCATATTCTATGACTATCGTAGCCTCCTCGGTATCCGAGACTGGTTCTTGTTTCACTACTACTTGTAATGTCAGGTTGCTCTTGCCACCTACAAACAAAAGTAGTAGGTTAAAAATCTCAAGTTATATACATCCTTCTTTAACATTTCTTGTGATAGGCAAAACTGTTTTATGTGATAGCCATTGTCAAATATTTCGAAGAAAGTCATGTGGCAACTTAAATTCAGTCATATTTATAAAAGATGGTTTTATTTAAATATTCCTATTTTAAACCCTATACAACTTTGGTTTTCACTAAATTTATCATGAGATAAATCCGATTTTTCTTCATGTGTGAATATTTCTTGTAATATTCAGCTTCAAATGAGTTTTTCTAGCTCCTCTGCAGCCTTCGGATTTCGAGTACGGTTTAGTCACTTATGTAAACACATTTTAAATTCTAATAGGTAATACGAATAAGTATCACAAAAATCATAATTTGAGGCAATCGGATGCGAGTTGTGGATCAAATCAATAAAAGAATCATTCACATTGATACGAAATATATTGCATTAAAATTATTACAAGTACATGTTAATAGAGCTAAAGTCACTAATACAATAGAATATTAATATGACACAGCACATAATTTTTTATTATGATTTATGACTTATGAATCTTAATCAATGATGGAGATTAATTTTGAATGAATAAGATGATTTAAGTTCAATAATAATAGGTACTATGTCACCAGGAAAAGCCCCGGATATGTTACGACCAAACATGACTTAGTTCAATCTATTGAAATGAATGAACCCTTGATTTCGTTTATGAGGAACATGGAAGCTCCTTAAGAGGAAGGCTAAGGTCACCAAGCTAATAATAATACGAGTATAACAATATACAAAAATTTTGTAATACTCTGCATTACTAGATTAATTTAAATGACACCCTTGCTGGATTATTCACATCGTGTATAAGTATTTTTACCCTTTTTTGGATTAAAAATTACGTAACGAGCAAACATTTCATTATAATTTCCTGTATTAATTTATTACGTTCTATCCAAACCAATTATAAATAAAGCTTAGAAATTTTGGTAATGGACTGGAATGGAAGAGCTATATGGCACATAATATTCAATTATGTATATCACAATAATTTGTCTCTGTATTTATAATTTTGCGGCTCATTACAGCTACAAATTTTGTTAATGTTCAAGATTTGATTTAAGATGTTCCTGGGCATTTCATATCGAAAAAATTTACGGTTATTTTACAAAAAGCGGACGAGATTGTAGGAAAAGCCTATTTTATTTTCTCTAATAATTAAAAATGGATTAAAATTTTAATTCATTCATACTAGGATACGAATATGATCATTAGCTTTGTCCCATTATACTCGCGTTCTAACAAGAAATCTACGCTGGAGTATGTTTATTCTGAACGTGGAGCTTAATGCTGCATTTCTGACTAAATGTGGATTCACAGAAAGGGCATTTGAACCTCTTCGCATTCTTTGCGTGTCTCTTCAAATGTTCCCGCAACGAATACTTCCTCGCATAAGACTTATTGCATACGTCGCAAATGTACTCCTCGGGTGGCGTGTAATGCTTCAGTCTATGCTTCTCCAACTCCGTCATCGTGTAGAATTTCAATTGGCACGCGGAGCAAGCGTACGAGCCATCCATGTGCAGACGCATTTTATGGTACCTCATTCTGGCTCTGGTGGGGAATGTATCGTGGCATATTTCGCATCTGACCAGCATAGGTTCCGCGCCGTGTTCTTCCACCAAGTGAGATCTCTTCTGGGCGTAGTTCGTGAACTTCTCTGGACAATAGGGGCACTTCTTCCGCTTGTAATCACCTTCGTGCACGAATTTCTCGTGGAGCACCCTCTTGCGTTTGGTGTCGAAGATTTTAGGGCACTGGCTGCACTTGAAATCGCCCTTTTTGTGTCTGTTCTGGTGGTTCTGCAGCGTGCGTTTGTTGACGAAAGGAACGTTACAAGTGGAGCAATGAAAATTCGGGTAGTGCACACTCATGTGTTCTGCCACAGATTTGAAATGCTCGAACGTTTTCGGACATTCGACGCAATCGAAGGCGTTGCCGACGAATCTGAACGGGAGTATATGGTTCGGGATGTCTGTATGCAACTCCTTTCCGTGCAGTGATTTTAGATGATCGAATAGAGGACCGAAGCTTTCTATATCGTTGTGGCAGATGAGGCAGCGCAGATTAGTAATGTCCAGTCTAACAACGTACGAGACTAATCTGTGTCCTTCCATGAACGAAGACTTGTCGATCTCATCGTGTTCGTCTAAGACGTGCGCCTTCAAATCCGAGGGTTGAGGATAGGTTTCCGGACACAAAGCGCATACGTAATTCAACCCATCGTGATATCTTATCGGCGTAGCGTTAGTGTTCAGCAGTATTGTGCTTATGTTTTTCAAATGCTTATCCATTTCGACCCTTTGCTCCTTTCTCAGTCTCTTTTTTTCAGCTTTCCTTTCCGCATCGTCTATCGCATGACTTTTCTTTGTTTTCTCAGGTCCTATCGAAACCTGCAACATACTCTTCTCTTCGAGTTCGGTGTCAGAGAGGGGTTCCAATTTGATATCGATCTTTATGACCCCTTTTTCAGTCTCGACACCTACAAAGAAAAGCACCGTGTTAAAATTCACGACCCGAGCATCGATTTTATTACTAAATCATTCACTATAATGCACCTTCCATATACTACGTGTACATGCAATTTACTAAGTTTTAGTAGGTACACTATTAAACTTTAGAAAGTTCTTTGAACTTGAATTTCTGCTAAGATTCCGAATAATTATAACACAAAAAATATTTGCATCTACCTCTTACTAATTGATTCAAATTTCAGTCTCATTTTTAAATGGCTAGGTATCCTATTTTATTCATTAGAAGACAAATAAAATTCGCATGATAGCTCAATCCATTTATTACACACACACATTAAAATACAGTCGCAATTCCAAAATCCTAGCAAACCTCTACAGCAATCATTTAGGCGCATTATGTGCCATCATATTGCTTTTAGAAATTCCATGATTTTTCTTCATGTGTTTCCTTCTACTGTTCTGCGTGGCGTACGCTTTGCCGCACACGTCACATTTGAACTTCCTCTCGTTTGTGTGTGTTGCCATGTAATGTCCGAGCATGTGTCGCTTTATAAAAAACCCCATGTTGCATACAGAACACTCGTAAGGTCGCTCCTTCAAATGGACGCTTCGTATATGCAACATCAGAGTGGACTTCAAATTGAATTTCTTGTCACACTTATCGCATTTGATCCCCTCGACCTTGTGCTCCTGCATCATGTGCCTTGTCTTCTGGTAGTAATTCTTGAACCTCGCTTTGCATATCTGGCAAACGCTGTCGCCAGCGATCCCTTTATGCTCCGTGTTCACATGAGCTTTCTTTTTCGACTCAGCCGCGAAAGTCATCCCGCAATGTTTGCACGCGAAGCTCGACTTTTTCTTTCCGTGCGTGGTTTCGTGTCGGTTGAGTCGAAAGCTGTTGACGAACCCCGCGCCGCATATCGTGCATATGAAATTCCTGTAGTGCACATTCATGTGTTGCATCAACAGCTTCATGTTATGGAACACTTCCGTGCACAGACAGCAGTTCATTTGCTGTTGGTTCGTCAGTTTGAAGGGTTGAAAGTAATCTGTTATGCCTAGGTAAAACTTTTTGTCGTGTTCACTGACTAGATGTTCGGACAGGGAGGTTATGCTGTCCACGGGCAGATCACAGATGGTGCATTTTAAATCTACGATGTCTAGGAAGGCGACGAAGCTGCTCATGCCTGACCCTATTTTGTAAGTGGGTTTCTCCTTAGCGTGATCGTAATGGGTGTGCTGCCTCAGAACGCTGGGGTCCGGGAATGTTTTAAAGCAATAGGCGCAGACGTATCCGGCGTCGTTTCTGTCCTTGAAGGGGGTGGCGTTAGAGTATTTAAGGAGGGTGGTGAGATTGTGCCACTGTTTCTGCATCTCCGGCGGATGCTGTTCGCGGTACACTAGGCTATCGTACAGCACGCTCTCAGCGGGCCCTGGGTCGTCGTTAACGGTCCCTTTTCTTTTTTTTCGGGCTCCGGTGAGGCCTATAAAAGAAAAATAACCAGTGACACGACGTTCTGTGGTACACTCAATATTCTATTGTCTTCTATGAAAACTGTCTGACTGTGATTGCGCTTCGATACTATAATCATATTTTCTTTAAACACTGTTTTAAACTTTTAATGAATGAAAAACTACGCTACGATCTTCTATGAATGCTGTTTTCTCCGATTTGACAACAAACTTGTTTGATATGGCAACTATATTTCACTTCTTTACTACTATATTAGTTTAATGTAATAAATTTCTATTCGAATTTAGCGACTTTTAGACTAAAATAAAACGACAACTTCTGGTACATATCCGCTCTTTATTTCAGAAAAATAAAACTAAATTAATTGCTAATAAATAATAATGTTTTAACAGACCATAGAATGCTGCTCAGAATATTCATTTGCATAATAAAAGATTTAATAGGAATAAGAATATTAAGCACAAAAATCTTTCAAATTTAAATACTGAACAAGCCCTCAAATAGGCTAGAATATTTTTGTATCCAAGATTTTCAAACAACGTTATAAAAGTTCAAAATAGAAATATTTTATTAGGATTTCAACACTTTGTATACCTTTTATCTATGACTAATGCCTTGAATGAGAAATTTTCAAATATAATTAATTAAAAATGCCAACCTAGCCCAGAAATTGTTTGTAATTGAAAAGAAACGTCTGCAACTGTAAGACTGAAAGATATCGAAATAATGTGGATTTTTAAATCATCTAAATGTGGATTTTGAGTAACACGGTATATTTATTTGAATTAGTAAAAAACTATCGCATTTAGTTTTTAACCGACTTCAAAAAAAAAGGAGGAGGTTCTCAATTCGTCGGAATCTTTTTTTTAGTCAGCTCATAATGGCGTCTGGTTTACTTTTGAAGCTCATCGAAATGCTTTTCAAAAGTAATACAATATTTTTTAAAGATCCCACCCAAACCGAAAACTATGGATACCGATCTTTCATCTTCTGAGCCATTGCTTTCTTCTTACTTTCGGCAGCAATTTGTTTCAAGGTCATTTCCCTATCGTCTATTAAATGTTTGACGTCGTCAAACTCCTTAAATATATCAAGGTCATCCTGATGTAACTTGACGTGGCTTTTTAGACTGCTCTTTTGCATGAAAGTCTTCTTGCAGACTTCACATTGGAACCTCTTGTCGTCTTCATGCATTCGCATATGCTCCCTGAGTGACCTCATCCTAGAGAAGGTCTTTCCACAAACGTCACAAGAACAATTCTCTGCGCCGGTGTGTCGAGTCATATGGTCCACTAATCCACGTTTGGAGAAGAACTTAGCGTTGCATCTGTCGCATAGGAAGCTTTTCTGTTGCAGATGGTGGTGTCGTATATGCCTGTTCAGTTCAAACTTCTTCTTGTAAATTTTACTGCATGCATTACAAGGGTACACGATCGGTACTTGGTCGTGAGCTTTGACCAAGTGCTCCATTCTATCGTAGTAGCTGACGAATATCTCGGGGCAGTGCGGGCATTTGTTTCTCCCCCAGCCCCCAGTGTGAACGCCCTTTTCATGGTTCCGTTTCTTGGTCAACGACGTGTAGGACTTCTCGCAGAAATCGCACGGGAAGTCCCCTTGGTAATGGGTCTTCCCGTGTTTCCTCAATGCGGCGATCGTTATGTAGCCGACGCCGCATTTCTTGCAGCAGTAGTTCCTGTAATGGCTGCTCATGTGGTGGTACAGGTTCTTGAAGGAGATGTGGACCACCGAACATATCACGCAGGTGAAGTTCTGACCGCCCTCGAGTCTGAACGGTAGGATGATGTCTTTGATGTCCTTGTGTATGACTTTGTTGTGATCGCTCACTAAGTGGTCCTTGAGCTCGTTGAGGTCTTTCATGGTTTTCTCGCAGATGTTGCATCTCAGATCGGTGATGTCCAGTTTGATGGGGTTGTAGCTGAGTTTGTAGTCTAGCATGGAGTTGAGTTTGTCCTTCTCTGTCTTCTGGGCGGTGTGCGCTCTCAACTCGTGTATCGTTTGGAAGTGCTTGGCGCAGTAGAGGCAGGAGAAGCCGCGCGAGGTCTTGTCTCTGAACGGACTGGCGTTGGAGTACTGTAGGATTGCCGTGAGGTTCACTCTGTGCTCTACTCGTTCTGGGGTCGCGCTTACGTCAGATTTCTTTTTCTTTTTCGATGGCTTGCGCTCGCCGTCCGTTCCTATAACAGAAACGAGCACATCTGAATTATCTTCGTCCATCCTCATGTCTTTTACTTCTGTTATGTTTTTATCTTCTCGGACGGGCGAGCTCATTTTTTCTTGTTTATTTTGTTTTTCATGCTTTGTTTGGTTTATTTACGTATCGTCGTGGTTAGTCCGAAGGTCGTTTGTGAAATAAAACGCTGCAAAGAAGTCACTTCATAATATTTATTTTCACTAACATAACTTTCACGAACTTAAATACTAAAACAAAATCATGAAGATGAATGTGGCATTTCCATTAGATATCTAAATATAAGGGCCAATTTGGTTAACTTAGCAAAAATCCGCTGTATTATTTCCCAGGGAAATAAAAAACGCATCAATTTAGCTTAGAGATTTGCACAAAAGAATCAATGTTATCCATATAATTAATTCATCATCTCTTCTATAAGTGTTTGTTATCCATAAGTATTTAATAGGTATAATAAAGGCATGTTTAAAATGGGTAAAATATAATGTGCCTATTCTCCGCAATGGAGTGTTACAAAATTGTGTACTAAATACTAATTATAAACATCTGAAAGATTTTATTAGCTTTCCATCCATCATTGAAAATGCAAAAAGAAAGGAAAACCATTAAATGGCTGTTCGACCTCAACATCTTATCTATGGAGCTGACGAAAATGACATATCAATTCTGTTCCAAATAGTATTTACTGACAAGTGAAGTGATAGATGTTGCCAATTTAAGTTTGTGCGGCAAGGCATGTAATTTTATTTTTTTCAATAGTTTAAGGTTTTAGTAATACAATTCACTCCAACACTCCAATATTGCGGGTAGCTAAAGAAATTGCTGTTATGTACAGCAGGAAAACTTATATTTCAGTGGTAATTTATCTCAAGTGCATAAGTAGTATCACGCGAAGTATATTCTAAAACGACGGTAGTTCAGTATTTCATACTTTTCTAATCTTTGTCCAACGTTATTGTCACATCTGGTTCAATGTGAATCTTGGGAAAGGTAAGTGTCCACAAAGTCAGTTTTACAATAAATGTGGTAACTGGAGACTATAAATTTATAATCTTAAATTACATCTTAAAGTTTTACCGCCAAACTGCACTTACCTTTCTCTTCTAACTTCTTTACACTTCTATATCGCAACTTTCGCTTGCTTCTTCATTTAATTTCACTCTCTTCTAAATTCTTTCTCTATTCTTCATATATCACTTCTTTTATTCTCTCGTTTTGTTATTGGAACGTCGCATTTGTATTTGTGTTATTATATGATCAATTTTCATTGTTATTGCTATCGCTTTATGGTGATATTTAGTTTCGAGGGTCGCGTTTGGAAGCGTAAGCGAATCTTTGTAAATCATTAAGAGAGCGAAGATTTAAAGTTATACTCAGAAAGTCAAGACGAAAAATTGGGGGCACTTATTTCTAATGCTGAAAAATTAACGCCGAACGCATTTGGGATACAGAGGGGAATTAAAACTATTAATGGGTCCGTGTTATTTCTAAAAACATCAGCTTCACGTATATTATGTAAACTTCACAAAAAATGTAACAATCTATATCTGAGCATTAGTTTTTACTTAAGGTTTTTCACAAATTCCGAAAGAATCGTGGATTTCCCGTTCCCTTTCCCAAACTTTATGACATTATCCCCCACTCCTAATTCACCTCATTTAACCCCCTTTAGGGGTTCAATTTTCAATAATCCAGTCTATTGGAAAACTACTCGTACGTCATTAGAGCTGTCTTAATGCTCGTCCCCATCCGTGACAGATCAGTCAGTTCATTCCTTTAGTTCATTCAGTAATTTTCCTTTTATTAAGATACAGTCTTTGTAAATTTAATCTGAGAATAATTCTGATATGGTAGGTTCCGACAATGGCAGGTACTCTAGGTAGGTTGAGCAACTGGAGTCAATACAACATTCAATCAAGACAAGTGTACAGATGAGGCCTGTGGCTAGCATGTGAAGATGAGAGAGAACTATTGATTACTGTCTAGGACAGGCTCTTAATATACATATCGTATGTTGTAACATGTATATATTATGTCGTCAATACTCACCCCTTTTTCATGTCTCACAGCTGGGCATGAGTCAAATCTCAGAATGAAAGGCTTCATTTGGTATATGGATCTAATTACTCTCTTTTGAAATACAGACATAGTTTAAACATCAGCAGCTTTACCCCACAATATAATACCGTAGGACATTACACTGGATTTTTGGCGTAATAAACCAGCTTGGTCATATCATAGTTTGAATTTTTCTCCCTACATAGGCAGCCGAACTAGGTTTGCCTGCCAGTCTCTATGAGCGCCCCATTGTAAAGGAGTTAAACCATAGTCGATTTAAATGTGCATAATATAATACCTGAGTTTAATATGGCAAAGAACTCGTATCCAAAATGCGTTCAGCGTAAATAAAAATTTAAAGTGTCAATTCATATGTCACAAGCACATTGCGGTATTTTCAGCAAATGTTTACATCTAATAAGTTAAACCAATTTCTCACTGCAATGAGATCTTTCTTGTTAGTCTATGCTTCTTCTACGGAGGCAGTCCAGTTTAGATTGTACTGTTCTTGTAAAATAAACTCTACTCAATGTGTTTTACATTCAAATTGACACTTTTTCACACAGTATTTGACGGTATTACAGGATTATAGACTAGAGAGAAGTGAGGGTAGTCACGAAAATTTCTACAATAAAATAGCACTAAAAAGAATTACTTATAAAATTACAGCAGTGGGTCTTGGGTTTGGCCAGCATACCACTGTCACAAAATCTGTGTTGGCAGGTTTAATATACATTCCATGGAGAACTCTCATGGTTGCAGATTTCCTCGCGATGCCTCCCTTCAACATTACGCAAGTGGGTTGTTACTCATTAATCATTCGACATATGCCACAAGTGACAAATGCATAGTGCGGCTTAGCAGACTTCATACTTTTTATTATGAACTCTTAGGCATAACGATGTCTTCCTTCACTTCACTTTTACATCATTGGTATATACTTGTCTTGCATGAAAGAGATTTAAACCCGGGTCCCTCTGCTAGGAGGCCGAGTCGATTATGATGAAACTCAGTTGATAAGAAGAGTTCTGAGTTGGCAAAACACCTCAAGGCCCATTGTTGTGGATTGTAAAGTTGTTAGAAGGTGCTAAGTTCGATCCCCGTCAAAGGCTAGATTTAGTTGGGGTTCATGTCGCTTGGGGAGCATCTAGTTACCACCAGCCTTAGTTTTATGTGACCTCTTCTCAAGACTAATACATCTGTTGCTTTAGTTATAACTCAAGAAGTATATGACATCATCGAAACCTCATAAAAAGTTATGGTTAGATTAAGACATGAAGCAATGGAGCTAAAAGTTTAAGACATCCAGGTTTGATTTCTACCTTTGATATAAAAAATATATGAAACCAAAACCTTTGTAAGTATATTCACTTCCATAATCAACTGCATTTTCACTTAACATCAAGTGGTATATCAATCAAGCCGTTATTTGTAATGGATTAAAAAAAAATGTAGCTGAGCACCTAAACCAAGTAGTCTAAACTTCAGTTTGCTTAAAGCTATGTGCATTTAAAAGCGTCTTCTATAATTTTGTAATACCGTCTTCTGAAAAAACACACAAAAAGACAAAAAATATGTACATGAAAAGATATGGAAAAGCTGTCATTTTTTAAAAAACACAATTTTTCAAGATCTATTGAACGCCAGATCTACGGGTCTAAAGATCCATCAATAAGAACTGTTTACTATAATTTAGAGAAAAAAATTACAGTGGTAAAGTAAAGGTACGGTGTAGTAATAATGCAATAAACATTAGTAATAATGCAATAAAAATTTTAGTAAAAATGATATATTTTTTTTAAATTTACTGTATTGAGAATGAAAAGAGAATGAAAAAAATCAAAAGAGAATGAAAGAATATTTATTTCAACAATAGGACCAATAGGAGTCATAATGAATTGCTCTTATTTAGTAAATACATAGTTCAAATATTTTGTGGAATAGTAATAACAAGAAGAAATACCCAGCTGAGTATGCTGTGGGCTTCTTTTCAGTTTGGGGCGCATTAGAACCTTCGCAAACTTAGTTTTTTAGCCCCTAATTGGTGATCACTAATAACAAATAAGTATAATCATATTTTACTGATTATTCAAAAGAGCTTGTAAGCCTACTTGTGAAATAAATAATTTGCGTTTAAAACTCAATCGAGTCACGAGTGACTTCACACATTCGGCACAGAAGCTTAACTCCAGAAATGACACCTTAATATGTGCCTCAATTTAGTGAGCTCTGTAGTCTGATAAATAAATAAATAATATAAATAAATAGTGGACAACATCACATACATTGCTCCAATCCCATGGTAAGTAGCTTATGCACTTGTGTTAAGGAAATCAGAAACAACGAAGGTATCACAACACCCAGACCCGAGACAATGTAGAAAACTTATTTTTCTACATTGCCATGACCGGGGATCGAACCCGGAACCTCAGAGATGGCGGCGCCTTGAAAACCGGCACGCTAACCACTCAACCACGGAGGTCGTCAAAAAAAAACCTGCAGCTTGCTAGTAGGTCTGGCATTCTCGCATTGCTGTAGTTATAGTTACTTATAATTCAAATGAAGAATGACGGTTATAATTATTTTTGTATTTTGACCCTATTCCTTTAGTAGCAGCTTTTTCATAACTCTTCAAAGTGTGAATTTGGCAATGCGTTCATGTAGGATTTTAAATATACGCCAGGTCTCCCACACAAATACATACAACTCAAACATTAGATACAAAGTTGTATTAACAGATTTCAAAAAAGGAAGGCATTAATTCGACACTGTATTACATATTATCACAATTGCAAAATATTTACATAACATAATTAATATACATACCTAATCAAAAATTTTATACGTTTTGTCTGAAACTAAAAACCAGATTGTAAAGATTCTTTATTTACCTAAACTTAGTGAACAGTGCTTGTTTATTCAAAATCAATTCAGTAGTTTTTGAAGATATGGACTGTAAAGTGTGTCAGTGGTGAAGTAAGTCAAATTTTCGATCCTTTAGAACAGTCTTTCCCAAAGTGGGCGATAACGCCCCCTTGTGGGCGCTGCAGGTCTCAAGGGGGGCGGTAAGAGACCCAGAAAGAAAATGGGGGCGTTGTGTCGAGGCGGGGGGGTGATTTGTAATTTTATTTAGCTAGTAGGCCTCTTAAACAACCTCTTAACTGCAAGAGCTCTCGACTCTCAACAACAACTTGTGAACATCAACTAATATGAATTAAAAGATTGCTCAAACTCGATTCTATATTTCTCTCCGCGTAGTTCATATATCTGTCATATTTTATTGAATATAGAAAAAAATGAATCATCATGTCAATCGGTCGCTCCGTTTCGTAATGAAAGTAGACACAAATAAAAAGGCAACAGACACACTTTCGCATTTTAATAGTTATTAGTACTCGTAGATATCTATCATGTTTTAACAAGTTTTTGTTAAATAACCCGAATTGTGCATTCCTGTAGCAGTCGGATGATTCATTGAATACTTGTTCGGACTTGTTGAGTACGATTGAGCGTCGAATGAGATTAACGAGTTTATGCATGTTTGTTTTATTCCTGTCGGTGCGTGCTGCTTAAGCATTTCTATATAAACAATGTAATATTTATTTTATTTTCATTTGTGGTCTCGCGCGTAATAGATGAGCACTACTTACACCTCCTCTACACTACTCGCGAAGTTGAACGTATTTCTCATTGCAAAACAATGTCGGAAGTAAAAAAGAAGAGAGACGGCAATACTGTGCGGAATATATTAAATTCGGATTTATTGAAAATCCCACAAACCCATCGTCGCCTTTGTGTCTTCTATGTCTAAAAACATTTTCGAATGAAGCAATGAAGCCTTCAAGGCTGCAAGATCATTTGAATAAAATGCATCCAGATAAGAAAGACAAGAATGTAGCATATTTTCAAGACCTAGAGAAGAAGCATAATACACAGCCAAGTGTAGCAAAACTATTTTCGGCGGCTGCTAAGCAAGATGACGACGGACTTCGAGCTTCGTACAATATCTCTTTGTTAATTGCTCAAAAAGGCAAACCACATAACATCGGAGAAGAGTTAATATTGCCAGCAATAAATGAAGTAATAACTACTGTGCTTCATAAACCGGCCGCAGATATTATCCGAAAAATTCCTTTGAGTAATAATTCTGTGCAAAGACGAATTGATGAAATGGCTGAAAACATTGAAGAATCATTGTGCGATCACCTGAGGACAAGTCAATTCTCAATTCAGCTCGATGAGTCCACTTTACCAACTAATGAAGCATTGTTGTTGTCTTACGTGAGGTTTATTAAAGATGAGAAAATATGTGAAGAACTATTATTTGCTAGAAATTTAGAGACCGATACAAAAGGTGAAACCATATTCAATACATTGGAAAAGTTTTGCGATGAGAAAGAGATTCCTTTGAAAAATATTATTTCAGTTGCTACGGATGGCGCTCCGGCTATGACAGGGTGCCATAAAGGCTTCATAGCGTACTTAAAAAATAAAATTCCAGATGTCCTTGGTGTACATTGCGTTATTCATAGACAACATTTAGTTGCTAGAAACTTAAGTGAAAAACTATTTCAATCACTGCAATATGTCATCAAAGCAGTCAATAAAATCCGCAACAGCTCTTTGAATGATAGATTATTTCATCAGCTTTGTGTTACTAATGACGAGGATTTCAACCGTTTGTTGTATCATACTGAAGTTCGTTGGCTATCAAGAGGCAATTGTCTGACTCGATTTTACAACCTGTTTGACTCTGTTATAGAGTTCTTGGAAACTAAAGATACAGAATTGCACGACAAGCTCATAACATCAAAAAATGATATAGCTTACATGACAGAACTGTATAAATTATTCAACGACATGAATCTCCAAATGCAAGGCGATAAACTAAATTTAATTAAAACAAAAAACGTCGTTGCTGCTTTCGCAGCCAAACTGCTTCTACACAAAAAGAATCTGGGCAGACGTGAGTTTCACAATTTTCCAAATTTATCAGTATCATGCAGTAACGACGAATTGTTTGCCTACTGCCAACATTTGGAAAACCTCCACATTGACTTCACCGAACGATACCAGGACATTTTGAACTTGGAAATACCAGACTGGGTGTTGGATCCGTTTTCAAATGTCAACACAGCAATGTCACCTCAGCTGGAAGAAGAACTTATAGAATTGACAACAAACGAGGAAATAAAAATCAAGTTCAAAAATGGTTACCAAGAATTTTGGCTACAAAAACCGATCCCGCAATTGTACCCTGGATTGTGGTCAATCGTTCAACGATTCTTGATAGCATTCCCATCGTCATATTTGTGTGAACGTGGATTTAGTGCTGTGACAACATTGCTTACTAAAAAGCGAAATCGTTTGCTTGTTACCGAACGTGGCGACTTGCGACTGTTCTTGAGTAAATTGGAACCTGATATCAACAAACTTATTAAACAGCATCAGATTCATCCTTCACATTAGTTTTTATATAAGGATTGATTATTTTAGTTATATTTTTAATAAAAGATACTCTGTTTTAATACTATAAAGTTGCGTTTCAATAATCATTCTTATTGGCAGGTGGAGCCCGTAAGAGTTAACTTGAGACCTTAAGCGCCGTTGTATGTTACCTACTGCGCTCAGGTTTCAAGTTGCGGGTTATAGTAAAAGTTTCGTTTAGAATTCTCCGTTAATATACATATATAGGTCTGTGGTCAGCTGTCAGGGAGTCTGTGGTCAGCTGTCAAACTGACAAATCGTAAAATCAGATGTTCCCGTTTTAAATTTAAGTTTTTTTATTTAAATTTTATATTATCCAATTAAATAGTGTTTTTTCAACAAATTATAATCAATCCAATCTCTGGAGTAATAAATATTGTGAAGAGCAACCACAGTTTTTGTATGGAGAAGTTACCGGCGGCGGCAAATTTCAAATGTCAACGGCCTAACCCGGGGAGTATTGCTTCTGTTTTACTTATTTAATCTTAAATTCCTATTTTACTAGGTTTCAAACAACACTTTTATTCAGATCCTTGTAAATAACTAGTTTTTATAACTTATTTACTCTCACGGCCTCGATAAACTCGAGATACGTCACTGACCTCAACACTAGGTAGAACCTTTCTCAGCTTACTTGACTAAATTGTGGAAGTAAGCTTGATGAATAACAATAACTACCTCAGACAGCACGAACGTCCACACATTCACAACACAAATATTTTTCAAACACACAGATTAACATAACACAATTTAGGTGTACTAGTACCTTAAGCATAACTAGTGCATGTGTCGGGTACCTGCACTGAATTACTACCAGTAGTTTATGAACTGCCACTCGGTACCACCAGACACCACACTTTTATAAATTGAACTGATTTTAATAAAATCTAAGTACAATATACTTTTATTATTCACTAGCTGTTGCCCGCGGCTCCGCCCGCGTGAATTACGATTTTTTTACATAATATACCTTCCTACTGGAATTCCTTGATTTTTCGCGGGATTCTGGTGTGATGTTGTACAGAAAACTGTTCTTACTTTGCACGGGTTATCTTGTGGTGATTTTGAAAACTCCTTTTTCTTAATAATAATATAAAGTTTCATTAATTCGTAGTTGAAAGATCAAAAGGACGATTTTAACTGTCGATATTTCGACCCAGTGGCACAGGTCGTGGTCACTACGTGACCACGACTTGTACCAATGTATCGAAATATCGACAGTTAAAATCGTCCTTTTCATTGTGATTTTTATTCTGAAACCACGAAATATGTCAAAAATTATTAAACCATGTGAAAAGTTGTACTGGTGGTAGAACTCTTCTTTCAGAGTTCGGCCGGGTAAGTACCACTGGGATAAATTACTCTACTAACAATATTCCCCAGCCCAACATAATATAAGAGTCTTTTAAAAATCTTTGCTTCATCTCAATACAATCCAAAACATCAGAATGGACAATGGCTATATATTTCTTTACGTATAAAAAGACCTTAGATGACAGTCAGTCGGTTAGGATCGATAAGACCTAAGAGTTAAAAATATTTGTGAACCATTATCTTACCCTTTCCATATTGCGGATGATAAAGTTTAAATCTGTTCATGTGTTAACAGTGCCATCTTAATATAAAGTCAGGAAACAGTAAATAACATGACAGTTAATTTTTATATTTAAATAAATTCGGTAGTACCTATCTCAGAGTTTTACATTCAAGTTCCACATAAATTGTAGAGATGGCGCTATACGGTATAACGTAGCGATAACGCCTGTTACATGATTTTTGTTCACCCTAAAAGTGAAAAATTTTAAACCATACAAAATCTCCTGCCATAAGCCTATTCATTTACGGCTGTAAGGGTACTCCAGTTTTACTTGAGCCCTACGTCCTAGCCCTAGGTTCTTTGTGCATTCCGAGTTTCAAGTCACCTACCTACTTGAACTTAAAGGTTCTGATGTCTGTAATTTCTGAACTACAAAAGTGATGATGATAAGATTTGTATGGAATAATCTTTAAAGAACCTCCTTTCTAACAAAAAAAGAATGAATGGAATCGGACAGCGCGTTAATGAATTATAACTAAAAAACGTTTGGACTTTGATGCCGTCTTCCAGGGAAACCATGATGAATTTCGGGACAAAAAGTATCCTATGTCCTACCTCGGGGTATGAACTATAATCATGTCAAGTTTCATTTAAATCCATCCAGCGGATTAGCCGTGATGCCCGGTCGTGAAACAGACAGACAGACAGACAGACAGACAGACAGACAGACAGACAGACAAAAATTAAACAAATTACAGTTTTGGCTTCAGTATCGACTAAATAGTGTCCTCCAACAAAATTTTTCAAAATATCTTCAATGTACAGAATTCGACCCTTTACAGTTTTATTATAAGTATAGATAAGTAATTCAGTGGGTACTGTTACTGTTACTAGTGCTGTGCTGCAGGTACTGTGTATAGGCTATAATATCTGTGTGCTTGTTGTCATTCCCACACTGACACTGCTTCTTGCATGTTACAGATATTGATTTAATACAATGAAGACCCGCAGAGCAGCCGGTGTGGAATTGCAATTGAAACTGCAAAATGCCCTCGAAGAACTGAAGGCATCAAGGGAACACTGCAGCCAATTACTGCTTGAACATGAACACAGTGAGCTGGAGATCAAACAAGCTATCGACAAGAACACTCAGCTTAAGGCAGAGCTCGCCGAACTGCACTCCACCCACTCCGCAGTGCTGCTGGAAAGAGATCAACTGCGGGAAGCTGTAGCATCTTTCAATGAATGTCTCGGAACATATGAGGAGGCGCTGTCGAAAATATCCCAGCTGGAGAATGAACTAATCAATGCTCAAGTTGTGATTGATGAATTGCAGGTGCAGCTAGACAATTGTGCATTTCAACAAACCGACTGCCTATACAACGAACTATGTACGAGTACATATGCATATGAATATGTGGAGTGTGATTATGAATTACTAGATTTACCCTCCACTCCCCCACCTGTTGTGAACTTGGATCCGAAATGTGAAAGCTCCACCCTCTTAAATCCGGACAGTAATTTTTGTAAAATTCATCTTAGCCGCAATAAACTTAAGAAATATGTCAAGATAAATAAATTTATTAGAAAAACTTCAAAATTAAAAAAGAATGAAAGCACCTTCAGAAACCAGCGTCGCCAGTTGCTGAAAAAATTAAACAAATTTCAGATTTTGTCTAATGAAAATAAGCAAAAATATGAATATCATGTGAGCAGCCTCAACAACCAAATTGAAAACCTTCAAAAATCGCTTGAATTCCTGTCAGCTCAGTATGAGCTTTCTCAAAATCGGATCCAGGATCACATCCAAGCTGCTGATGACTTGTTTGCCATTGGTAATGACAACATAGAGAGATTTGACTCTATGGTGGGCAAGTGTCAGTGCTCAAATAAACTACCAATGGTGGACTCGGCAGAAGATCAATGCCTCAGCAGTCCTTCAGAGCGTTTAAGTAGTATTAAATTTTTAAGTAACAACACTGATAGTTGTAATATATCTCACACTCTGAAGAGGAATACTTTTATTGTATCAGATAACTTAGGCAAAAAATTTGGTCACTTATCGAGTAATCATTTAAACCAAAAAGTAATTAACTTATGTTACCCCGGGGCCTCTTATGAATACTTAATTGAACACATTCCAGCTGACTCTGTAAACTCTTTTTCGACTATTGTCTTAATGATAGGAGACAGTATAAATATAACCAAGAAATCAATTATAAAAAGCTTTGAGCATTTGGTTACTTTGCAAAAGAAGTCTGGGTGCAAATTCATTATATGTACATTTCCCTACTCAGACCATTTGACTCAAAAGCAAAATGAGCAGGCATACAAACTCAATGCAGCTTTGTATAATTTAGCATTGAGCCATAGAGACTTTTTCCATATTTTTGACCTAAATAAATTCGTGAACAGAATGCCAATGAGAGAAGGTACGATGTACTTACCTTTTACTTATAAAAAACGAATAGCTACTCTTGTAGCTTGTAATATTGTAGACTCGGCTATATGTAGCACGAAGCCAATCGACTTCAGTACATGTTGTACAAGTAATATTATTGACAAAATTAGTAACAATACTAATGTACCTATTTTTACTTCATCTAATAGTAATACTACTATTGTAAACTGTGACCAAAATAAAAATTTAAACTAAATATTACGACAAAGGGTAAGCTCTGTAAAATTTGTTTAGTCCATCAGAATATACAGGGCCTATCCGGCAAGGAACATGAAATAGAGTTATTTGTTAATAATTGTACGGTTGATATTTTATGTATTACAGAGCATTGGCTGAACAAGAGCCAATTGCTCATAAATTTTAACAATTTTTTATTGTCAAGTGCGTTCTCAAGAAAGACGGCCATTCGAGGTGGATCTATGATATTAACTCGAAATAATATTAATTGCAAGGAACGTAAAGATATAGTTAATCTTTCTATCGAGCGCACCATCGAGTTATCTTGTGTGGAGACGGAAAATTACAATGTAGTTTGTGTTTACCGACCCCCCTCAGGTGAATTTAAACATTTTGAAGATATAATGGAGGATGTACTCAAGCGGTTGTCTGCTTCGAATAAAAAAATTATAGTTTGTGGGGACTTCAATGTGGATATTTTGTTAGAAAACTCAACAACGGATAGGTTTCTAAACTTATTCAAATGTTTCGACCTATGTAATGCGTTTATAGAACCAACGAGAATCACGCTAACTTCTGCTTCCTGCCTAGATAACATTTTTTACAACGGCAATATTTTAGACAAGGCGATAATAAATAAGTTAAGATCAGATCACTGCGGTCAAAAAGTTACTGTTGTAAATAATAATTTTGAAAATAAACAAATTGTGCACTGTAGACAAATAACCAAAAAGAAACTGGCGGAATTTAAAGATGAAATTTCTGCTAAGGTTCCTGCCCTTGTCTTTGAACACGAAAATCCTGACAGCATCTATGGTACTCTCTTTACAATGATAGACAACGAATTTAATAACAAATTTAAACTTAAACGTGTCGATTTAAACAAAACAATTAAATTTAGTGACTGGGCTACTGTTGGTATCAGAAAAAGCAGAAACAGGTTATATGAGCTCTATGATGAAAAAAAATTAATCAGGCGCCAAGCTTTCTTGAGCGTGTAAAAGCATATTCAAAAATATTTAAGAAAGTCTGCGTTCAAGCGAAAGCGCTTCATATTAAAGAACAAATTATGAAATCTGACAACAAGATAAGAACAACCTGGAATATAGTCAATAGAGAAGTGGGTAAATCTAAACCCCGCGATTCTAAATTTGAAATAATCTCAAATGGCAATAAAATTACATCAGATAAGGAGGTAGCAGATACTTTCGTAAACTTCTTTCAGAGTGTTCCTATATTGTTGACAGATTCACTTAAGTCATCACCCACATCAGCTCAGATTCTACTGAGGGGCAGTGTGAATGAATGCAATGTCTTATTTGATTTTAAACACATTACTGCGTGGGACATCAAAAAGGCCTTTAGATCGTTAAAAATCAAAAGAACTGGTGATCTATGGGGCATGTCTGTACAAGTAATGTCTAACATAATCGACATTATAGGACCTTATTTGGCAATAATTTTTAACCAGTGTGTCGATTTAGGAACTTTTCCAAATTTGATGAAACATGGCAAACTAATTCCACTATTCAAATCCGGAAATAAACAGGATCTCAATAACTTTAGACCGATTTCAATCCTGCCGTGTTTAAGTAAAATTTTTGAAAAAATCATACTAAACCAACTTTTGGATCATTTTAACTCAAATAAATTACTCCATTCCGAACAGTATGGTTTCACTAAAGGTAGAAATACAACAGATGCCGGTGCAAAACTCCTTAAGCATATTTATGATGCTTGGGGTAAATCTCAGTGTTCGCGCTTTACGCTAGCACTCCAGTTTACGCTAGGCCGCCTCGCGTCGGTCGGCTATCACTGCCCCCCGCGCATCGCGCCTCCCCGCATCGGCGACGCGCGCGCAGTCCGGTCCTACATGCCGATTGAAACGGTCATACCGCAAGGTCCGCGTTGCCCGCGTGAAGATTTGCCGGCCACGCCGTGTCGTTTCGTTTTTACGAGCCCTATTTATTGCGCTCCTTCGTGTGTTGTGTTGTCCGCCGCTTCGTTCGAACGCCGCGGGCCCATTTGACGATCCGGAACACTGTTTTTTGTGCTCCCGCGCGATCTGGATACCACGCCGCCGCGGACTCGCTTCGCTACCCGCGAATTCGTGCCGCCGCCGCGAAAGACCCTTCAGAGGAGGGCGAGTGTGTTCTTCTGCATTTGACACAGCAGGCACCACACACCACATTTCATTCTACACGAACACACTCCCCGGATTCCACGTGCTGGCTGTCTCCATGCGCCGGTAAGTACCTAGTAGTAAGTCACTCTGTGCCGCGGGATTAAACCCAGTGCAAAACGCCTAATAAAATTTTTTGGCGGGCCTTTTTCGACCCGCCACCGCCGCTGCCTGTGAGAATCCGCTGGACTGCTCTGATGGGCCCGGCAGTTGCCCGCTGATTCATCGTGCACAGGCGCGGTGCGTAATCATTATTGGTAGCAGTGAGCGCGGTTTGTCTACACCTCGCTTTGCGTTTTGCGCTGGTTTTGCCCGCCGCGCCGTTCGTTTTCTGCGCCGCTGGCATAAATCCCGCTTTCCGCCACGCGCCGTGTCGTTCGCCGCGCTGTTAGCGGAAATTCCGCAATCGCCGCCAGTTCCGCTGCGTTAACGCCGCGTTTCGGCCGCGTTCCGCTTATTATAATTATAAGTTTAATTTTTATTTTAAGTTTTGCTTGCGTGCCGGTACCGCCCGCTCGCCGTAATTTAACACGCGTATCTACTACGGTCGCGCCGCTTTGTTCATTGCGACTACGGTACGACCGCGACCGCGATACGACTTGTTTACTATTGCTTTAATTTTATTATTGCTTGCACTCGCGCCGCCCGCCGACTTGCCGGCCGCCTTTTCAATTTATTGTTGCTTTATTTTTGCTTTTGTTTACATTTAATTTGTTAGAATGTCCGCGAACATAAAAAAGCTAGCTGTACAGATACAGTCTGAGCTTCGCTGGGCGACGTCCGCCGCGGGTTTGATAGGCCGCGAAGATAGAACCGCCGCCCTATTACACCGAGCGGACCAGGTGCGGACTCGGCAGGCCTCCGTGGAGCAGGCCTTTCAAGACCTGCTCACCCTCGGTCCCGAACAGGAGGTACTGAGGACGGCTCAGGCCGATTACGACCAGTTCTTCGAACTGATGGACTCGGTGGTGGAGGCCGCCCATGGGATCCGGACCGCCGCTGATGAAAGGCGTCGAAGTGGCGCTTTTAGAGACTCCCCCAGCCGACCGCCCACACAGCCGGCATTACTCGGGAAACTGCCCACGATCGAGCTGCCCAAATTCGGTGGGCAGCTTCAAGAGTGGATGGGCTTCCTGGCGTTATTCGACAGTCTTGTCCACGCCAGGAAGGACCTGTCCCCCACCCAGAAGCTGACATACTTACTGTCCTCGCTACAGGGCGAGGCCCTGGACGTGGTGCGGCACCTCGACCTCTCGGAGGAGAGCTACCACACGGCCCGGGAATTGCTGGCCAGGCGCTATGAAAATGTGCGCCGGTTGGCCGACGCACATGTAGCCCAGCTACTCGCCTTGCCCGCTGTCACCGGGGTGGCCGGCCTCAGAGAGGCCTTGCTAAACCCCTGCATTGTGGCCACCAATGCTCTCCGTCGATTGGATCTCCCCGTCGACCAGTGGTCCTTCTTGTTATTGCACATAGTGCTCTCCCGCCTGCCGTCGGAGCTTAAGCTCCGCTTCGAGCAGCGCTTCGGAGGGGACGGTGCAACCTATCTGCCCCCTTTCTCCGACCTCCTGAAGTTTTTGGAGCAGGAGTGCCTCCAGGCCGATAACTCCGGAGTTACCGGCCCTCGAGTGGCCCCTGGGAGGTCCGAGCATGTCCGAGGGGGTGGGGCAAGGACTGGCCCTTCGGCGGGGACCGGCCCCAACCGGCGAGGCCGTGGAGCCGACGCCAGAGAAGGTCGCCGGGTTTCACAGTACAGCGGGGCCGTGGCAACGAAGCTCCCCCCCTGTGCCTATTGTCGGCACCCCGGCCACCAGGTCTCCTCGTGTCCGCACTTCCTGGCCAAACCGGTTGCGGCCCGGAGAGAATACGTGTCGACACGCCAGTGGTGCTTCTCTTGCCTGGGCCAGCATCTCGTACGAGACTGCCCGCGCCAGCGGCCCTGCCCACATTGCGGCGGTGCCCATTCGGCCCTTTTGTGCGCTAACCGGAGTGGTTCCGGTCGCCGGGACGTTGGGTCGCGCACCCCCCCCATGGGCGGGGGCGCTAGTCCTGGCCACCCGGCCAGTCCCGCTGGGCGTTCTCCGGGGAACCACCAACCTCCTAGTGGAGGTAGGGGTTCCGCCCCCCGGAGGAGGGCTTCACCCCCCCGCGTCATGGTCATATCCCCCTCGCGTCATTACGACGGGGATATCGCGGCTGCCCCATTGAGCGTCGTCCCGCGTCGGTTCTCGCCGCCACTACACGAGTGGCCGCGACTGGAGCGCCATCCTCCCACCATAGGTCGAGGCGATCCCTACCGGGTGCCGGACGTTAGCCGCATGGTGCGGCCCCAAATGGGTGAACGGTCCCCTGCTGATTACCAGCGCCCTAGGGGCGGTAGGGCTTCACCCCCCCAGGGGGGGGTCACACCCCCCCGGGGGAGGGTCACACCCCCCTCGCATTTTTATGACGGGGGTCTGACGGCCGCTCAAATGAGCGTCGAACCGTCTAGGTTTTTGCCTCCCCTCCATGTGTGGACGCAACTGGAGCGCCATCCACCCGTGCTAGGTCGAGGCGCTCCCTACCACGCCCCGGATGCTAGCCGCATGGTGCGACCCCGGGTTGGTTATGCCGGATGGTCCCCACGTTGGGTACCCTCCCCCTCTCTAGCAGCGCTCCAGCCGGAGTACCCCCGTCAGTGGGCTCCCGCTGGTGAAGGCACGTCGCGCTAGGTGTCCGCCACCCTAGCTGCCACCTAGCCACCTCCCCTGAGACTTTGGATCTACAGCAGTCAGTATGCCAGACCATACTTTTGTCGACTGCCTCAGGGAGGTTAGGGTCTCAGGCTACAGGAGTGGCTCTCCCTTGTGGCCTCACTTCCGAATGTTAATCGGATTTCGATGCCTCGTTGCTTCCTACCGTCCGGAAGGTGCCACTCCAGTCTCCACGGCTTTTGTGATGCGTCCGAAAAGGGGTACGCAGCCGTGGTCTATTTGCGGACTGTCAGTGACACCGGCGAGGTCGCAACCCACCTTGTCTTGGCGAAAAGTAAAGTGGCCCCAATTCGGTCACGCTTGACGATACCCAAATTGGAGTTGTCTGGAGCCGCTCTTTTGGTGCGCCTTCTCAACCATGTGCGTACGTCCCTCCTATCGATCGTGGACCTGACGGACGTGTACGCCTGGTCGGACAGCGAAATTGTCCTTTGTTGGTTGCGAGCCGCTCCCCACAACTTGGAAGTCTTTGTTGCCAACCGGGTTTCCCAAATCCAGAATTCGGAAACCCCGTTGACCTGGAGACATGTGCCAGGGGACCTGAACCCTGCAGATTGTGCTTCCCGCGGATGTGAAGCTTCCGACCTTGTCAACCACTCTCTTTGGTGGGGCCCTGACTGGCTGACTCGGAATGAGTCCGCCTGGCCTCAGAGTAGGTTCGCCGAGCCCGACGAGTTATCTGGCTTGCGAGTCGGAGTTGTCGAAGATAAGCCAGCCAATCCGCTGAGCTATCTTCAGGAACGCTACAGTTCCCTTGATAAATTGATTGGGGTGACGGCTTGGATTCAGCGCTTCACCCACAACGCTCGGAACCCACGCGACAAAATGTCGAACCCGGTCTTGTCGCCCCTGGAGAGACAGGAGGCCCGGACCTTTTGGATACGTTTGGTTCAACTGGAGCATTTTGAGTCCGCTATTGAGACACTGAAGCGAGGTTTACCCTTGAAAGGCTCGCTCGCCCGCTTAAACCTCTTCCTGGATGACACCGGATTGATACGCGTTGGTGGACGCCTCCGGAATTCTGACTTACCCTATGGGGCACGTCATCCCTTGTTGCTTCCGAACAATAGCGCTTTTGTAAAATTGTTGGTGACGCATTACCACGTCAAAAATGCCCACGCTGGCTGCAACGCCCTTTCGGCCATATTGCAGCGCGAATTTTGGATTTTATCGGGACGACGCTCCATCCGAAGCGTCATTTTTAAGTGCATTCCGTGCTACCGCCTGAACGCCAGCACCATGCAGCCCATTATGGGGGACCTCCCCACCGACCGTGTCGTGGCCTCGCGCCCTTTCTCGGCGGTCGGGACGGATTTTGCGGGGCCGTTCTTCGTCAAGAGCTCCAGCCTCCGCAATGCTCGTTCCCTCAAGGCCTACCTTTGCGTTTTTGTTTGCCTGGCTACCAAGGCCGTACACTTAGAACTGGTGAGTGCCCTCAGCACCGAAGCCTTTGTAGCCACGCTAGGCCGCTTCGTTTCACGCCGAGGTTATCCGCACCTGATCCGATCGGATTGTGGGACCAACTATAAGGGTGCCGATAGGTATTTGAAGGAAGTCGTCCAATTTTTGAATGAAAATAAGATAGGCATCGGCACGGCAATGTCCAAGATGGGGATAACTTGGACCTTTGACCCGCCAGCTTGTCCCCACTGGGGCGGGATCTTTGAAGCCGTCGT
Organism: Coenonympha glycerion; assembly: GCA_963855885.1. Classification (NCBI taxonomy): domain Eukaryota; kingdom Metazoa; phylum Arthropoda; class Insecta; order Lepidoptera; family Nymphalidae; genus Coenonympha; species Coenonympha glycerion. The sequence continues at coordinate 7,167,902 of OY979651.1, read as the reverse complement.
TAAGGTCTCAAAGACGCATCTCCGACGCGTGATAGGTGAAACCATTTTGACTTTTGAAGAGCTCGCTACCGTTTTTTGTAAGATTGAGGCTGTCCTCAATTCTCGGCCACTCTGCCCCTTATCGTCCGATCCCAATGACCTGGAAGTTTTAACCCCCGGTCATTTCCTAATTGGTGAACCCCTTAACGCCCTGCCCTTCAGGGACGTGAAGGTCTCACGGTTGTCTCGTTTCGAATTGCTACAGCAGATGACCCAAAATTTCTGGCATCGTTGGAATTTAGAATATTTGCATCTTTTGCAGCAGCGCGTTAAGTGGTCAGACAAGACCGACCCACCTAAGGTTGGTGATCTTGTCCTAGTTAAGGAGCCTAATTTGTTGCCTTTGTGCTGGCGTCGTGGACGCATTCTTAAATTGATATATGGATCCGATGGGGTTCCCAGAGTTGCCGAGGTAATGGTCGGAGATTCGGTTTTGCAGCGAGCCGTCTCTTCCTTATCCCGGTTGCCCAATTGTTAGTGGACTCCAAATCCATGGGTCCACTGGCGGGGGTGTTCGCGCTTTACGCTAGCACTCCAGTTTACGCTAGGCCGCCTCGCGTCGGTCGGCTATCACTGCCCCCCGCGCATCGCGCCTCCCCGCATCGGCGACGCGCGCGCAGTCCGGTCCTACATGCCGATTGAAACGGTCATACCGCAAGGTCCGCGTTGCCCGCGTGAAGATTTGCCGGCCACGCCGTGTCGTTTCGTTTTTACGAGCCCTATTTATTGCGCTCCTTCGTGTGTTGTGTTGTCCGCCGCTTCGTTCGAACGCCGCGGGCCCATTTGACGATCCGGAACACTGTTTTTTGTGCTCCCGCGCGATCTGGATACCACGCCGCCGCGGACTCGCTTCGCTACCCGCGAATTCGTGCCGCCGCCGCGAAAGACCCTTCAGAGGAGGGCGAGTGTGTTCTTCTGCATTTGACACAGCAGGCACCACACACCACATTTCATTCTACACGAACACACTCCCCGGATTCCACGTGCTGGCTGTCTCCATGCGCCGGTAAGTACCTAGTAGTAAGTCACTCTGTGCCGCGGGATTAAACCCAGTGCAAAACGCCTAATAAAATTTTTTGGCGGGCCTTTTTCGACCCGCCACCGCCGCTGCCTGTGAGAATCCGCTGGACTGCTCTGATGGGCCCGGCAGTTGCCCGCTGATTCATCGTGCACAGGCGCGGTGCGTAATCACTCAGAATGCCATAGGTGTATTTTGTGACTTATCTAAAGCTTTTGATTGCGTTGAGCATAAGACACTATTACTCAAGCTTGATCACTATGGTATCAAAGACAGAGCACTTGATCTCATTGCCTCTTATCTGAGTGATAGAAGTCAAATGGTCTGCATAAATGATGTAAAGTCACAGAGCTCCACTACCATAATGGGTGTTCCTCAGGGTTCAATTCTGGGTCCTTTTCTTTTTTTAGTGTATATAAATGACTTACCATTCCATGTAAGTGGCACTTGCGACATAGTACTGTTTGCTGACGACACCTCTCTGATTTTTAAAACTGACAAACATAAGAATGACTTTGACGATGTGAATAGAGCTATCTCGCAGGTATCACACTGGTTCACGGTAAACAACCTGCTTTTAAATGCAAAAAAAACCAAATGTATAGATTTTTCGTTACCAAATGTAAAGAAAGTCGTTGATAAAAATATCGTAGTAAATGGTGAAACACTAAAAATAGAAAACTCCACAGTTTTTCTAGGAGTTACCCTTGATTGTAAACTCCAGTGGGGCGCTCAAATAAAGACACTGGCAGATAAACTTAGCTCTGCTGCGTATGCAGTCAGAAAAATCAGGCAGTTTACCGATGTAGAAACAGCTAGGCTTGTTTATTTCGCATATTTCCACAGTATCATGTCCTATGGGATCTTACTATGGGGAAATGCTGCTGACATTCAATCGATCTTCGTTTTGCAGAAAAGGGCTGTCAGGGCTATATACAAACTAAAGTCTAGAGAATCTCTCCGTGACAAATTTAAGGAGATTGGTATCCTTACAGTAGCTTCACAGTACATATACAGTAATGTTATATTTGTTCATCAAAATATTAATACTTATAAGCGAAGAATTGACATAAGTCATAGACCAATCAGACACGGAGGGCATAAACTGGTTGAATTATCACACCGCTTGCGCAGAGTACAAAAATCCTTTGTGGGGTTGAGTATACGCTTTTATAACGTGATCCCGAAGGCAGTTTCGGACCTACCTATACATAGGTTCAAACAAACTGTCAAAAATCATCTTCTAAGTAAGGGTTACTATACAATAAATGAATTTTTAAATGACAAAGACCCTTGGATCTAAGTGTATATTCCGTCTGCTCACAAGAGGCTTATTGTAATGTGATTATTGTTTAAAACAAAATTGTAAAAAATATTATTTTTAAAAAAAGCAAGTGCCGAGTTTCTTGCCCGTTCTTCTCGGTGCAGTGCTACTTTCCGAACGAGGCGGTAGAGTCTTAACGTTTCGCAAGTGCCTCTAAGTTAGGCCTATGTGAAAGAATAAAATTTTTGAATTTTTTTTGAATTTTTTTTTTGGTCACAATAATTAATTAATTCAATTTGAAGTTATAGTGGTTTTTAAATAGGTGAAAAAATGGGGGCGCTAAAAAAATATTTATTCTCAAAGTGGGCAGTAGACAAAATAAGTTTGGGAACCACTGCTTTAGAATCTAGAATAACACTTGTATTTGTAGGATTGTGTGGAGACCTAGACATGAAAAATAAAACCTGGTTATAAAAAATTAAAAACCTAGCATATATTGGAAATATGGAGTTATTCCTTGTTTCAAAACTAAATGATTTTATTAAGGTTTGGATAGTTGATTTGGTAATTTGAACTGTATTTATACACTGTGTAACAAAAACCCTGTGGTTCCTTTGAGCTGCGTAAGTAGAATCGATATTGAAACATAAAAAATTAACTCATTTGGAAAAACTAATAAATTAAAATATTCAAATTAAATATTAAATCATTATAATTTGTAAAATAAAAATGATTTTTGACCTCTGCAAACTCTAGGACTAGGTCGACAAGAAATAGAGGGACCGTTAGAAAGTAAAATGCGCGAGCTACTGGTCACTCGGCGGGCGGCATTTTGTAAATACAAAGGATAGTAGACGGCGCGGCGGCACGCGCAGACTGCCTCAAAGGACGCTGCGCCGCGTCACCCCTTTCAATTTGGAGGTACTATCAGATGCATGAAACATTTTTTTGTCTATTTTATTATTAGCTATTTTGACTATGAGCCACAACATGAACCAGTACATGATTTTTTAAAGAAGATGTTCATTAATTAACACCTACATGATTATGTATAGGTACTCAAAAGGGCCAACAGGGTTTTTGTTACACACAGACTGTATAACTACAAATTCACTAGTTTCGGATTTTGGAACCAAATGAAACCAAACAAAAATGAAAGCCTAGAACGTTATAATATTAGTGGCCCAACACACCCAAAAAGGCCTAAACATAAGTTGAACCCTTCGCAGAACACATTTTCTAGTGTTAAGAGTCTGCTGACCCACAGTGTCTCCCATACAATCGTAATACCAAAATCATTTGTAATTCGTGCAAATTTCGATCATGTTGTGGTGTTATTCGGGTTCATATAGTAAAAATCTATGCTCCTGGCCATATCTGGTTCCGAAATACTTTTGTTAAACGCAATTGTAAACGAATTTAGTTTTGCTTATTTTAATGTCAAAGAGGACATGTTTTCTGCTTATTTGTTTTGTAATAAAAACAACACTATCTCACGTCGCATTAGTTCAGGAGCACAGTTTTTATTGTCCAGCTAAATAAAAACACCAGTTAATAAAGAAAGTTACAAGTTTTCATTCATAATTTTTGGTACTACGGAACTCAACCAAAGTTATAAAAATTTTGATCAAATTGATTATTATTTTGTTCTAAAGGAGTTTTTCCGAACCAAATATGGCCAGGAGCATAGATTATTACCATATGAATCCGAATAACACCACAACATGATCCAAATATGCACGAATTACAAATGATTTGGTATTTTGAATGAATGGAGACATTGTAATTCACAGGCCTCTTAACTATTTCTATTTAATCTGAATTTCGGAAACAGCTCAAAAGATTTTCATGAAATTTAGTATACAGGGGGTTTTGGGGGAGATAAATCGATCTAGCTAGGATTCATTTATAGAAAATGTCTTTGAATTAACCGAAAAAAAATATGACTCCTGCTGCCATCTATTGGTGAATAGTGATACTACCAAGCAAAGCTCGGTCACCCAGATATTTAGAAGATTAACTTTAATCCACATGAACGCATAGCCAAAGTCACGGGGTGTATAGAAACTAGCCACTTACGTTTGGTGGAGGTCTCGCCATCAGACGTCTTGCTCTTCTTGGCTTTGGACGTGGAGGCCTTGGCAGCGGCACGCTTCTTGGGCTTCTCTTCCAACTTCTCAACTTTGATTGGGACTTCATACTCTGAAAGTTTAGGCGAATTAATTTTCTAGACTTCCTGTTGACAAGAATAATTTTAGGGAAAATTCAACATGGCTTTTCTTTAGCAATATTTTCTCAATTTTTAGGGTTTTAACGATCTCCGTGGCGCAGGGGACGAGCGCTCGGATTCGAGTGCGAGGTCGCGGGTTCGATTCCACGGGCCACTTTGGAATTTTATCTATACTAATATTATAAAGAGGTAGCGTAACGATGTTTGTGAGTTTGTGACATTGTAAGGGGTAATCTCTGGATCTACTGAACCAATTTTCAAAATTCTTTCACTAATAGAAAGCTACGGTATTGTGGAGTGTCATAGACTATAATAATTTCCAAAATTAACTATGCGTCTTTACTAAAACTTGAATAATGTAATGCAAGTAGCAAAAAAATTGCTTTCATCGCGTACGCTGCGGAAACTATTGACGATAGAACAAAACAATGTTCTACAATATTAAAGAACGTATCAAAATCTGCAAAAAAGTCCGCGATAGCATATGCCTATCTCCTACGGGTAACTCGCAATAACTGCTTTTACTTTTAAAATTGTGATTAAAAATAAATAATTTTTGTGAAGCTTATTTAGCCCATATGGTATTAATTTATATCTTTGTAAATATGTTTTTTTAGAACGGAAATTTAATGTAGAATATTCGTGCCCTTTACTCCATACAGTTTAACCAAATATCTTCAAAGATATTAGCAAAACAAAAACGTGCGGTAAGCGGTTGCGCGCCGCCGCCGCTTCGGCCGTTGCGTATAGGTAGGATATCTATCCGAATGCCTCGCGTCCAGCGCTGTGGGCTGTGGGTATAAGGCCCAGTTTCCACCACAGCGAAACGGAGCGGAGCTGTATTTGAGTAACCATCAGATTTCGTCATTTTGATATCTCCGAAACTGAGGGATGTCTAAATGATGAAATCTGGTTGGTTATCTGAACACAGCTCCGGTTTGCTCCGCTTTGGGGGAAACCGGGCCTTACGCAGGACAAACGGGCCGGGACAAAAATATTTCTAACGCGGAACGGAGTCCGCGGGCACTGCTAGTACTTTCTAAATTGGCTCAGGCCTGGTCTGATGGGAGGAAGCCTCCCATCTAGGCCGTAGCTAGTTACCACCATACCCATACCAGCAAATACGTACCGCCAAGCGATTTAGCATTCCGGTGCTATGCTGTGTAGAAACCGTTGGGGTGACTTTACTTACCTCTTCCAAGTTAGTACGTTAACATCTTCACCTGCATCATGACTTACCATCAGGTGAGATCGCAGTCAAGTACTAACTTGTATAGTGTAAAAAAAAGGGGTTCCGGTACCCAAAGATTGAATAACGGGACCCTATTACTGAGACTTTGCTTTCCGTCCGTCTGACACCAGGCCAGACCTTGAACAGGTCTCTTGAACAGGCTAGTTACACGCTCGAAATTTTCACAGATGATTTATTTCTGTTGCCGCTATAACTAAAAACTAGATATAAATAAATATTTAAGGGGCTCCCATACAACAAATGTGATTCTTTGATATTGAAAACGGTAACAGGTAAACGCTTAAAATTTTCATAGAATATATATTACTTAACTGTAGAAATAAATAGTCAAATTAAAATTAAATAAAAAATAAGGGGGCTCCCATACAACAAGTGATTTTTTTGCTCGTTTTTGAAATTGTTAGGCAGGGGTGTTTAGTTTACATGAATACTATTGAGAATGGATAGATAGCATGGAACCCACAGAGCACGAGCCCGACTCATGAGCAATTGACAAAATTTTTTGAACCCTCACCCTGACTGGAGAAGTCGTCGGCTGAGTTGTTGGAGTCCTCGTCGTCGAACCGCGTCACCTCCATCTTTATTGAGTCTGCTGCAAGATAAATAAATCAATAAAATAAATGTTAAAAGTGTAACCGCCCGTCCACACTGCTCGCGAAATTCCTCGGCGAAGTACAAAGTTTACCGAAGTCGAAGTAGGTAACACACTACACGGTGAACTTCGCGAGAACGCTTTGTCCTCCTTTGACTCGGGCGCAAAAACCGACAACAAATGGAAGTTGCCGAAGTGAGTCTGAAGTGGGTCGAAGTTGGCGAAGTTAGACGAAGTGCCCCTCCACACTGCTTGCCCCGTTCAACTTTGATCCCAGGTCCCAGGTCAACTTCGCAAGTAGTGAGTCCGGGTAAAATTAATTCCATTTTTTTTATTTTTTAACAAACTAGGATAAAAATACGTATACTGAAAAAACAAAATCAAATCCATCAAATAGCAAAAAAGTTACAAGCATTTGTGAGCAGACAGAGATAGCGACATTGAATTGTGACGTCACACCTTACTAATGCCATAGTAGCTTCATGTGGCTTCGTTTTGCGAGAAAGGGGAAATGATTTCCCTGTCAGATTTGAATTTTATTTTCAATGTGTGTCATTATTTCTAACCTAGTTTACAGCAATAATTTTTTTTTTGTAAACTACTATATTATATCATGTGGGGTATTATATGAAAGGACTTCACTTGTACAATCTTAAAACAGATTTTTTTTTATGTTTATGCATTATAGTTTTTGATTTCTCCGTCTAATATAGCTATCTCTGTCTAATCACAAATGTTAAATTGCTTATATTATAACTTTTTCGTTATTAGCTTCATTTAATTTGTTTTTGCAAATTTTTATTCATTATTGAATGTAATATTAATATCAGTTATAAATTAAATATGTACATCAATAGTTTAATTTGAGTAAACTACCCTATTACATCAAAGTGTTAAATTTCAAGTTTCAGACTACGTACTCTTGAAGGCCCGCTCCTCGACCATCTTGCGGAACTTGTCCTCCGTGGCCTGCACCTGCTGTTTGAAGTTGCACGCGTTCCGCAGCTGAGTGATGCACACCTCACAGATGCCCCCATTGTTCACCTCCTCCGACACCGACAGCTGATATAATAGGTTCAAATTTAGGATTTATGTACCCCTTATCTGTATTGTTCTCTAAGGTGTGTGAAGCCCACCAACCTGAGGCCCTACCACCAACTCTTATAGCAGTATTACTGTAATATTGTTTTGACATTTTCATACAACATCAGTATGAACATTTTAAAACAATATTACAATAATCTTTCTTAATATATATAAATCTTGTGTCACAATGTTTGTCCTCAATGGACTCCTAAACTACTGAACCGATTTAGTTCAAACTTCGTGAATATCTGTCATTTGGTTTAACTTAAAAGATAGAATAGTTTTTATCCCACGTGGACGAAGTCGCGGGCATCAGCTAGTACTGCTATAAGAGTTGGATGTAGGGCCCCTGCACTTGGCCAGCGTGGTGGGCTATGGCCAAACCCCTCTCAGTCTGAGAGGAGACCTGTGCCCAGCAGTGGGACATAAAAAGGGGTTGACAGAGTACCCCTTATCTATACAAGTTAGTTCTTGAGGGGTTTTGGCCTAAGTAGCCTGCAAAATTCAGCTTTTATTTAATTTTTGCAATTAGTATGCTATATATTATACATTTCATGCTTTCTTATTGCTTATAGCAATGAGTTTTCGTAGCAAAACATTTGCATATGCATAAAGAATATACACACATTTCCAACTATTTTTAAAGTTTATTCCTGAAAGATTATTTTTTCCAGTTTCCCAGATTTGGAGCTATCCAAAACCAATATGAAGTGAATGAGTAGTTTTAACCAAAATTGCATGAAAGCAATGTTATGCTTGAAATCATTGTCATGAGGTTATAAGTCCATTATATGCAAAAAACTAAATAAAATATGAATTTAAGCACCCGGATGGTTCCCATTCATCTTAAATGGTGTTGATTTATATCTATATTCATTGTACTGTAAACTTCAATGATCTTTAATGCATGTTGAGGTTACATCGAGTAGGTTACAGTCTCGATTCCTAAATTAGTTATAGGCCCTGTAAGCTACCGTATGCTTGTAACCAGTTTTCTAACCCAAATTAAAAAAAAATGATGAAGCTGAAGATGTTATTGCACTAACTTGGGAGGGGTAGGTAACCTCATCCCTAATGGTTCCTACACAGTATTGCACCAGAATGCTAAATCTCTTGGCGGTGCGTCTTTGCTGGTAATTAACCACAGCTAAAGCCTTCCACCAGACCAGACCTGAGCCAATTTAGAAATTATAAAATTCCAAAGGGGCCTGTGGCAGAACAGAATCGAACCTGCGACCTTATTAAATAGTTATCTATTAAAATAATTGGTCAAGTAGATCAATTTGTTGGGATGAGGCGGAATTCGTTCGGGAAAATATTGTGAGGAATTCTGAAGTTCTTTGTATTTTTCTCAGTGGTATGTGAAGCCTGCTGTCTGCCTGAAGTTTAGCCCTAAACAATGCAATAACACTAAAGTACATTTGCTTTAGAAATCTTGATTTCCTGAGGATCGATTTTCGAAAATAGCAAGATGTTTACTTTTTCCACTAAACTATGTCAGCCATTTTGGATTTATAAAGAACAAGATTTGTAAACCAAATTTGCACAGAATCAATTAGAAGCTAAGGAATCAAAATTTTCAGCGTCTAAAATCTGTAAGGAAACTTAATTTTGGTTTTATTAATATAAATCGATAAACCAACTAAAAGTGAGACAACATCAACTATGAAAAGGAATATTTTTTCTTTTTTCTATCAATATAAAATCAATACCTATCTCTACAGTCTACAGTGTAAACATGTAAAAAAAGGAAGAATTATTTACGTACTATGAAATACAGCTAAAACTTACAGTTATATCAAAACATTCCTTGAGCATATTGGCGTAGATTTCTTCAGCACCCATCCATAAGTACGGCACTTGGAAGTCCTTAAAACTGCCTTCAGACGCACAGCACCGGCACATGCCGTCACTTAAAACAGTCTCCATTATTTATAATTACACTAGCTTAACATTAAAACTTAATTTACGAGCTAAATTATTGGAATAAACCGCAAAGGTAGCAATCGACGCTACACGTTCGAAGCTCCGCCATTTTGTAAAGGAGAGCGGCTCAAAGTAGTGTTTCCAGCGCTCAAAACTGTTTACCCCTAAATCTGAAATCAAAAACCCCTAAAATCAACACATTCACTTCAAAAATACCCTTTCGAATTAAATGGGCCCGTCCGCCAAATTCAAATTTTATTTGGGTTTTTCTATTTTTTTTTAATTATTTGTTTTGTTATTAGCTTACAAATCGAGAAAAACCTACCCAATTCAATGTATGTTGTTGAAGGTTTATTATAGTAGTAGCAATGATATTATAATATACTAATGTTATTTGAATTTGTCTGGCAGATTTTAACATTAAACTTCAAACTAAAACCAAAAGAAGCTGTCTACAAATTTATCTTAAAAAAGCCATAGTAGTCGTCAACACTGTGGTCAATTACTCAACCAAACAAATATTTTTAATTTTTGAGTGATTTTTGCCTTACGAGTGTAAGGACCAACTTGGGAAAATAAACGTAATCCCTACAAATTTCCTACCAACCCTATCTCTGCTTAATATTATAAATGCGAAAGTAACTCTGTTTGTCTATCTGTCTGTTACGCTTTCATGCCTAAAGCACTGAACCAATCTTGATATTTGGTACAAAGATAGACTAGAGCTTGAGAAAGGACATACTACTACTAAGGACTACTTTTTATCCCGAAAAATACAACGGTTCCTGTGGGATTTTGAAAAATCCAAAACTCGTTTTAGCAATATATAGGTAAATCATTATAGCAAATATCTTTGTAAGTACTTTGGAACGGGAACACTATTCATCGCGGGAAAAATCCACGATTCCCACGGATTTGTAAACAACAGCCAATTATATCGCGGGCTTCAAGCCAGAGAGGCGTATAAGCAACTGTCCCTGCTTTTTAGGAAACAAAAAAAAACTTAATTAAGTAGTTTTTATTCAATGGATCTCTTTAACGTAAATTATTTGCATGTTTCTATAGACATGTGCGTCTCACGAGGCACGTGCAAATTTTAAGTTCAAGCGATACATTCAATAAGAATTTATTAAGTTTTCTTGTGTTCTGAAAAACTAACTACTAAGGGTATTTCTTATACGCCCTTCTAACTTGAAGCCCGCGATATATACTTTCATCACTTCTTAAAGTAAAAAGATTGTCAAACTAAAAGCAATTTAGCAATAACTTCATCAGAAAAAGTTTACTTCGAATAGAAATCTGAACTTTATTTATGAAGTACTAGATATTTCTTGGGTTACTATTATTAATATTAAGCATTTTTTCTCCTTAAATTGGGAGAAAAGCCCTGCGTTGAGAACCCTACTACAAAGCGTTCGGATTTCGGAAATCGTGCGAAAATCAATAAACGCAAAATTGACTTCTTTGTTCTCAATATCAAAGCAACATTTATGGGAAACTTATTACCGAAAATAACATTATTAATTCTTGATTGAATTCTTTATATTTATGATACACATTCATCTCTTTAGCTCGTTTTCAGTATAGTCTATGGTTGCGCTTGCTTACCAAGAGATGGCGCTGAAGTGTTGTATTGTTATTTACTCTAAGGTTTACTTCATTTTGTAGTCCTACCTATTGTAGTCTAGTCTGTGAGTTCTATAGTGTTAGTTGTCTATGGTAAAATGGTAATTTAATCATCTGTGGTTTGAGTGTCAAAAAATGACAAAAATGAGTCTGTGATTGTCAAAAAATTAAACAAAAAATCCGCAGTGCATTTGTATTTTCTAGCCTTTATTTTACGCTTTACAGACTAATAGAATAATAATACGGAATATATCTTATGAATTCCAATGCGTTATGCCGATGCTGCCTGGCGCAGCCGCCGGAAAAAGACCTAAAGTCTGTTTATACGCGACTCGGCAAAACCGAAGTTTATGGCGATATGTTGAAGGAATGTTTCGAAATTCACGTATGTAAATAATAATTTTAAGTGTTCTTTAACCATTGTCACCTTACTTATACTTTCTACTTTGATACCAAGTGTTTAAGTTGCTCATAAGTTGTACTTTTGACGAATTTAGACATTCTTAAGTGTGACACAGAACTTCATATAATATCTTCTAATTTAAGTCCTATAGAATGAATTAAACTTTAATTTCTTCGTTCTAATTATACCCGTTTTCGTAATTTTAATGGCATTGTCTAAGCATTGGCTGGTTAAACCCACTCTATCAAATGGATATATTTCCATCTCCTCATGAGATATCTTAAAAGTTATGTTATAGTTTTTCATAATATATAAGAATAATTGTATATCATGATATTTTTTGAAAAGAGCAAGTGCCAAGTTTCTTGCCAGTTCTTCTCGGAGCAAACCTGCATTCCGAACCTGGCCGTAGAGTTTTTGAACTTTTCATGGGTGCCCATTATTTAGGCCTATGTGAAAAAAAAAAGAATTTCATTTCATTTCAAAAAAAGACTGTGGGTCAGGACTTCACCAGACACTTATCGCAAGCCATTTCCCACAAATTACGAGACCCGTGTGGAGAAGTGAGTAATAAAATGAGTTTGAAGTCTGTATTTTGATATCAGAGTAGATCCAAGCATAGTATATTTAGGGTCTGCAAGTATCCAATAAATGAAAAGTTTGTTCAGTACCCTCCGATAAATATTGCACATTGATCTTTGGAAAGAGACAATTGGCTAATTTTGGCTTTGTCGGCTTTGTAGAGCGTTATTTCTGTCGCACGAAATACAAACAGCCCGGTATCTATGATGGTGACGTATTGTCAGTCATATAGGTAGTGTACGACAGAGATAACACTTTACGAAGCCGGACGGTAGTATATACCCGGCAATATTTATTGCTGGGTATATATTACTTATATATAAACTATGCATACTTGTGTATATTACTTATCAATAACAACTATCGGCAATAATGTCTGAAATTATGTGGTCCCTTAGTTGTTGTTATTCAGGTTTTGACTGTAATATATTAAGTTGTATGAAATATTAAATATATCAGTCATAGAGTACCTATAACATTACTTTGGGGCTAGATTGTGATGTATGTCATGTCCTAATAATATACAGGGTTATAGAAAAAATATACCATATCGCTGTCTGCCTGTAGTTGTTTACATTAAGGAGCACACCACAGGTGTGCCCGCAAAATTCAAATATTTTGTGTTTTTTCGTGATTTTCAAGCTGATAAGACGTAATAGGCTTATGGCAGTCTAATTGCGATAATCCTAAGATCATCTTCACGTATTTATATAAAAATCTCTGCTTGAAAGTGTCGAGTTAAAGAAATTAATCCGAGATTTGCGAGTTGCTCACTTAAAATTCTTTACGCGGACTAATTTCCTAGGATAGACATTTTTATGCAAAAATATTGATATAAACATGTAAAGAAGTAACTGCCATTCTCGCAAAATGACTGCCATAAGCCTATTATGTGTAATTAGTGTACAAATTGCAAAAAACCATGAAAATTTTGAATTTCGCAGGCAGACCTGTTGAGTTTGCAATAAAACTAACAATTTTTGTTCAATGACTTATTTTTTAACTCAATGTTCAGTATTTTACAGAGATACTCTAATTGTTACTACTCTGTAATGTAACATCGGCGATGGTGGGGGCGCTCAAAACCGCTGCGATTTGCTTTTGCGTCCTTTCTTTTGTTCAGCATCTATATCCATCTCATTAGCACTGTGTATTTCCTTACTGTTCGCAGTGGTTTGGCAACTGGGACAGTAGATTGCCGGCCGTACCACCATCTCTTATAGCAGTATATATACGGACATTTTCATACAGTGCCAGTATGAGAATTTTAAAACAATATTTCAATAATACTGCTATAAGAGATGGTGGTACGGCCCCAGATTATGGTAACTGTTTGTTGGTCACATGTATTTGGTTGCACAGTGTAATGCCACTTTTCAGAAATAACATGATTTTTAAATTTTTTTGTATGAAATAATTTAATACTCAATTTTGAAAAGTCCTAGTACAAAAGTTGTTAGTTTTAATGTAAACAACTACATACGGAGAGGGATTTGTTATTTTATATAATAATTATGACCCTGTATATTTATTTATACCTCCGTGGTTGAGTGGTTAGCGTGCCGGTTTTCAAGGCGCCGCCATCTCTGAGGTTCCGGGTTCGATCCCCGATCGGGACAATGTAGAAAAATAAGTTTTCTACATTGTGTCGGGTCTGGGTGTTGTGGTACCTTCGTTGTTTCTGATTTCCTTAACACATGTGCATAAGCTACTTACAAAGGGATCGGAGCAATGTATGTGATGTTGTCCACTATTTATTTATTTATTTATACAGTTGTCGATGGAAGGCTGCGACAGCGACAATGGCATTTGCGAGGTGTGCGTGGGGCGCCTGCGGGACGCTTGGGACTTCAAGCACCAGGTGCTCCAGTGCCAGGAGGAGTTCAAGCTCAAACTCATGGAGTTAGTGGATCAGAAAGGTTACACGTTTTTTGTATTATGGTAGGAGGAAATCTGCTCTTTCTCATCTCATAGAATACCTGCTGGTCAGTCAGGCTCATATCCAATTGGCAATGTTGCCAATTATGTAATAAATAATTCTTTCATTTTCCAAAAACCGTAATAACAACAATTTTTCTTATACCTGAATTTATTAAAAAGTGTCTATATTTTTCTTTTGTAAAATTTAGAAAATAATAATTTTGTCGAATGCGATAAAGTTACGCGATAGAAAGAAGAGTTCTTTTCGGAGGCGTGGCCAGGCGCTATTGCGAACTGAATTGCACTTTTTGTGTCAGCACGAGAGTCCCTATTCAACCCCTTTTATGTCCCACTGCTGGGCACGTGTCTCTTCTCAGACTGAGAGGGGGTTTAGTTTTGCCATAGCCAAGTGCGGGTTGGCGAGCTTCACACACCTTCGAGAACATTTTTGTGAACTCGCAGGCATGCAGATTTCCTCACGTTGATTTCCTTAACCGCTAAGCAAGTGATATAATTAGTTTCCTAAAAACTTACATAACTCGGAAAAGTCAAAAGTGCGTACCCCGGATTCGAACCCGCGACTTCCTTATGAGAGGCAGAGGTCAGAACCACTGAGATATCACTGCTACAATACAATTAACAATACAGACACTTGTGATTTTTTTCATTCCAGACGCTTTGCCCAATATCAAAGAAGAGTACTCGGATACAGAAGACAATGGGATCTATTTCTTAGGTAAAGTACTGTAATGCTTAAAAATATCTCATTACCATTGTTACTTTTTGACCAAGTACTTAGTTTTAGGGTTCTGTAGCCAAATGGCAAAAATCGGAATTCGTCATTTCTGTCTGTCTGTCCGTCCGTTATCCATATGTCACAGCCAATTTTTTCCTAAACTATAAGAACTATACTGTTGAAACTTGGTAATGTATTCCATGAACCGCATTAAGATTTTCACACAAAAATAGAAAAACAAAACAATAAATTTTGGGGGTATACTTAGTACTGAAACTCAATTTTTTTTTCACAAAACCTTAGGGTGTGGGGTATCTATGGATAAGTCTTCAAAAATGATATTGAGATTTCTAATATCATATTTTTCAAAACTAAATAGTTTGCGCGAGAGACACTAGCAAAGTTCTAAAATGTGTCCCTGTAAATTCTAAAGTAAGAGAATGATAAAATTAAAATATATATATATATAATAAACTTGCCCGAAGATTGGTTTGAACGAGATCTAGTAAGTAGTCCTTTTGGTATTAACAATTAACCTCAAAAAACAAATTGTCCGTTTGGCTAAAAAAGTGATTCTTATGGATCTAGACACGCGGCAGCGTGTCAAGCCAAGTTCAAGCAAAGGAACTGGCTAGCCAGCGCCGAGTGTAATATTACACGAACCACTTGGTTACTTTTTCTATAGTAGTATGGAATAACGGAACCCTTGGTGCGCGAGTCCGATTCGCACTTGGTCGGTTTTTTTTCTATTAAACCTTCCACCCACGATCCTATTATTGTCCCACAGAGCCCAAAGAAGAGCTGTCAGATTTGGAAGACCTAAAAGACAAGGACAAGCTCGCGGAGATGCTAGGCCTTGAGGACGTGCCACTCAAGAGACGGGACAAGAGGAAGACCAAGAAACGGCTGTTGATCGAAAAGTCTTCTGGTAAGCTTCATTAGTTTATGGCATTTTTGACGACCTCCGTGGCGCAGGGGACGCACGCTCGGATTCGAGTGGGAGGTCGCGGGTTCGATTCCCGCCACGGGCCACTTTGGAATTTTATAATTTCTAAATTGGCTCAGGTCTGGTCTGGTGGGAGGCTTTGGCCGTGGCTAGTTACCACCCTACCAGCAAAGACGTACCGCCAAGCGATTTAGCGTTCCGGTACGATGCTGTGTAGAAACCGTTCCCCTTCCAATTTAGTACGCTAACGTCTTCGGCTGCATCATCACTTACCATCAGGTGAGATCGCAGTCAAGTACTAACTTGTATAGCGTAAAAAAAATATGGATACATATAAAGGAACAGCACTTAGTGACGTCACGCATGTATTTTTAGGCTCCGTACTGAAGCATCCATTTTAATTTGTCAAATCTGTAAAATGGCGCTAATGTAAGCGACAACATTATGTGATGTCAGCGGGACTGTTGTGGGCGGTAACGACGCCATATTTGAGAAATGCCGGATTCTGCCCTCGGAAAAAAATATTCATGGCCATTCATAAGCAGTAGGTACAGTCTGCGAGGCGTAAGCTGAGCTTTGCATTAGTGTGAGTGTACATAGATAGTGTAGGTGTAACATTGGCCTAAAGCGCGGCGCGTCCCTTGCTTGGTATAAACCGGTTTTAACTGCTTTTTGACAATCGGCCTGAGGCGCGGTGCGTCCATCGCATGACGCAACTTCTCCGCGCACCTTCCGCACTTCACCTCTTGTACTGGTAGCAGCGTGACGTGTTTCTTAATATTTTATTTTGTGCTAGACTAGATTCGTTAGTGAAAAATGGCGGCTAACACAAGTAAACAAAGAATAAGAAAACCATTAAATAGCCAAGTGAAAGAAATTTTGTGCAATCTTAGTATTTTTTAGCGTTGTTTTCTTTTAACGTTCCGCATGTTTGTAATTTATTCTTCGAAACTTCTTTTTACTATGTGCAATTATATTAAGAGTTGTAATTAGCATTAAAACCTAGTATTTAAGACCCTTAACTGTATTAGTTACAACTTGTTCTAATTGTCAAATAAATAAATAAATAAATAAATCTAAATCGATTCATTATTAACACAGACGGACACATCAGACGAGAGTGAAAATGATGATAAGGAAAATGATGTAGATGCAATGTCCAATGTAGAAGAATTTTAATATTTTTTCATATTTGAATTGTATTTATCTTTTACGAATAAAATTTATTTTTAAAAGTTTTTTTTCTGACTCTACTTTTAGTGATCACTCACACAAATGCAAAGCTCAGCTTACGCCTCGCGGACTGTACGTCATATTAAAGCTTATAATTATGTCTTTACAATCGTTTAATTTTTATATCTGATATTTTTATGTTGTGATATTATGTCTCTCGCCTGTTTTATGATCATAAAACTTAAACGATTGTAAAGAACATAATTATAAGCTTTAATATGACGTACTGGTTGTCGATGGCCATG
Source organism: Coenonympha glycerion (assembly GCA_963855885.1). Lineage (NCBI taxonomy): Eukaryota > Metazoa > Arthropoda > Insecta > Lepidoptera > Nymphalidae > Coenonympha > Coenonympha glycerion. The sequence goes on along the minus strand of OY979651.1, from coordinate 7,150,804 downwards.
AAAATTTTTTTTTCCAGGGCACAGCTCCATACAAGTTTCGGCCATGTCCTTTTTGGCTGGAACATACGTCACGTATTTCTCGTCCTCTTAGCGTAGCGTACTTCCTCATTGGTTAAATGTCAGTGCTCGGCGGGTGGTACAAGCGAGTCGTCAAAGTCAAAGTAAGACGAATGGCGTAGCGGTAGCGCACCTGCCGTCTGCGTCGTAGGGTGTGGGTTCGATTCCCACTACTGGTAAATGTGTGTGTAATGAGCAATGAATGTTTTCCAGTGTCTGAGTGTTTTCCTATATAATATTATACGTATGTAAATATACGTGAATCCCAGTTAATCATATATATCCGGGTGACCGAGCTTCGCTCGGTAGTTTAACTACTGGCTAATAGATGGCAGCAGAAGTCATATTTTTATTATTTTTTTTGGTAAATTCGACATTTTCTAAAAATGAATCCTAGCTAGATCGATTTATCGCCCCCAAAACCCCCTGCATACTAAATTTCATGAAAATCGTTGGGGCCGTTTCCGAGATCCAGATTATATAGAAATATATATATATACAAGAATTGCTCGTTTAAAGGTATAGGATATATTTCAGATTTTTCGATTGGTAAACTTTGGAGATATACGGTGGATGGCATTTTTTTCGACATAATATAACTGTAATTTTTATAACTTCTAAATTGGCTCAGGGTCTGGTCTGGTGGGAGGCTTTGGCCGTGGCTAGTTACCACCCTACCAGCAAAGACGTACCGCCAAGCGATTTAGCGTTCCGGTACGATGCTGTGTAGAAACCGTTGAGGTGAGTTCACTTACCCCTTCCAAGTTAGTACGTTAACATCTTCGGCTGCATCATCACTTACCATCAGGTGAGATCGCAGTCAAGTACTAACTTGTATAGAGTAAAAAAAATACTCGTGCACTATTGGACTAGTGATTAGTAACTTTTAAAGGTTTCCGATAGATGGCGACACTTGTGCATAAGTTCGTGGGTAGGTGTTAAGTTTTCAACGCGCGTTCTACCCAACCAACCAATATTAGCAGGATTGATTAATTTGTTTTGTGAAGTCAACATCTCCTGAGGATGTCCCGGTGTCGGGACGAAACGTGCGTCGAAGAAAGTGATAGAAAATTGTGTGTGGTGTTTCATGTGGATGCTGTTCCTGCATATTGCACCATACAGAATCCTTTCAAGTAGCGGATAATAGCAAAACAAATTAATCAATCCTGCTAATTATGGATTTCCGCAAAATAACGCCTGCTTCCATTCAATATTTCAACCAATATTAAACCATACTGTTGTCTGTATATAAAACTTTAATTTCGCAGATAGAAAATCGAAGAATCTCATCAAGCCGATCAAACTGTCGCTGAGGACGTTATCACAGATTGAAAAGCTCAGTGTGCCCAACATACGATTCATAAGCGAGCACCAGAAACACGCTGCCAACCTACAGAACCTGTTGAAGTACTCCAATTGTACCCCGTTCACCAACAAAACTATTGCCGGCATCATCTGCGCATACTGCAAAGATACATGCTTCTCCCTCGAAGAGCTGAGGCTGCACATCAGCGAGAAACACAAAAAGGAAGACCTAAACTTCAACAAGAGACTCGACAAAAGCAACCTATCCATCAAAATGGATATCAACGACTTAAAATGCTCGTTATGCGAACAAAAGTTTGATATAATATCCAATTTGAAGAAACATCTAACGAAGGACCACAATATAAAGTTCTATCCAGACGTAAACGATTACATCATGGAGTTCAAACTAACTAGTGCCGAATTACTGAACTGTGCGTTGTGTCATTCTACATTTGAAACGTTCAAAATGCTGTTACAACACATGAATGGACACTACAGGAATTATATTTGTGATGTATGCGATATGGGGTTCATAAACAGGCATCGGCTGAAAAACCATCAACGGACCCACGAAACTGGGAACTTTAAGTGCAATTTCTGCGAGAAAATCTTCTCTACGCGTGTCAGGAAAGTCTGCCACGAGAAATACACTCATAACACTAACGCTAGGTACACAACGAATTGCCCACATTGCGAGCAGTCTTTCACGAGTTACTATCAAAGGAACAGACATATGTTTAAAGAACACAACATCGCTGCAGCGACGTACAAATGTAATATATGCGACAAATCCTTTATACTGAAATCCAAGTTGACGTCACACATAAAAAAAGTTCATCTGATGGAACGGAACCATATATGCTCGGAGTGTGGTCAAGGGTTCTTTATAAAGCAGTCGTTAGATGAGCATATGATTAAACATAACGGTGAAAGAGTGTTTAAGTGTACTGTTTGTAATAAGGCCTACGCGAGAAAGAAGACTTTACGGGAGCATATGAGAATACATAATAACGACAGGAGGTTCAAATGTGGCGCTTGTGGGTTGGCTTTTGTTCAGAAGTGCAGTTTGAAGAGTCACATGCTGTCTAATCATGGGATTAGTTTAGCGGAGTATGAGACTGCTAAAAGTGAACTAAGCAGCCCATAGGAAAATGCTGTTGGAAAAATCTTTACAAAACTTCTTCCACCATATAGTCCACAGTATGGGGGACTGTGGGAAGCCAGTTGCCCTAGATATGGTCAAAGATTAAAAAGTAATTTGGGGTTTTGATGAGGTCTATTCGAAGAAAAAGACTGCGGAAACTTGAGTGAATATGTATATGATAACAACAAGAAGTTCTTGCTGATTGGCTCTCCTTCAGAATTTCAGTATGAAGATTCACATGCTTTCTAACCATGGAAAACTGTGCAGCCCGTAGTAAAATGCTGTTGGAAAAATCTATCAAAATCTTTTCCACCATATATCGTACATTTTGGTGGACTGTGGGAAGAAAAGATAAATATGGTCAAAGTGTGTCCAAGTGTGGGTTTTAATAAAGTTTATGCGAGAAAGAAAGTTTGAATGTGAAGATAAAATTCCCTATTAAAGATTATCTATAAAGCAGTTACTTTAGGAATATAAGTGTGAAGAAAGTAGAAACTTTGCGAAGAAGAAGATTCTAAGGGAGCAAATGCAATTAATAAAAAGTAATGACATTAGGTTCAAGCGGCTTGTTTGTTTAAATCTGGCTGCTAAATTGTAATCATCACAAACATGTAACTATTTAAGTCTAAAATTAATAATTATTAGCATCACAAAGATCCTAGTAAGCCATCAAAAAAGCCTAGAAAAAATTGGTCTCATGTACCACATGAAACATGTAACATTCAAGTGTCTAAGTCCCGGTTTCCACCAATACGGAGCTGTGTTTGAGTAACCAATCAGATTTCGTCATTTCGACATCTCCTCTCTCCCCGGTTTGGAGATGTCAAAATGACGAAATCTGCCCTGGTGCTTGATTTGCGTCAGCCAATCGCGTTGCAGAATTCGCTAGCGTTTACGATAACGATGAATACGTTTTTCTTATGCAATCAAGGGGCAGATTGGTTATTCAAACACAGCTCCGCTTTGGTGGAAACCGGGCCTAACAGATAATACAGCTCACAGAACAAAACTTACAGAAGTTTTGATACTGATCTATACCTCACTTATCATTTTCGAAAGACACGCCAGCTTCTGTACTAAATTTGATCAGTGAGTGAATCATTTATATTCCTTGAGGACTGCCGGAGTTGAAAGAGGCATTAATGAATAGGCCATAGGTAAACGCGTATAAGTTCCCTGCGTGATAGAATCAGAAATGAGAGATCCGCACTCCGCAGGAGAACCAAGGTCACCGACATAGCTAAAACCATTAGCAAGCTGAAGTGGCAGTGGGCAGGTCACGCTTGTCGTAGGGGCGATGGCCGTTGGAGCCGGAAAGTCCTGGAGTGGAGACCGCGTAAGAGTACCTAAGCGTAGTGTGGGGCGACCTCCAGCTCGCTGGACCGACGATATCAAGCGGGTGGCGGATGAGGAAGACTGAGGACAGGGTGTGGTGGCGTGCGCTTGGGAAGGCCTATGTCCAGCAGTGGACGTCCGCAGGTTGAAATGATGGTGGTGGCGCTCCAGTCGTCATGTAAACAATACAGTCCCGTATATTATCGTTCAAAAAATATTTATAATTGGATTTTCAAAGCTCCTAGCTACAAATTGTGCATCAAGTAGTCCAATAATACTGTGAAAGTGTTTGTGAGGTGATCTGAACGATAAATAAAGCAAAAACCTGTGATATTTAGATCCAAATAATATCAACAATATTTACAAATTACGCGAAAGAAATGTGCATAAACAATACAAATACAATGATTTTTTAGTGAAAAATATAAATCATGTAACAGAATAACTCTAAAATCCATTAATATTATGCAAAATACACTTTTAGTTTTGGTGTTTCAAATATGCAACGAGTGACGCAGTGACAGTTCACAGTGGCGACCTTATTCACTTCATCAAGGTCAATGTATGGACGGCGAACAAGTGTATTGCAATAACAAAATTCACTTTGTTCGTGCGTGCACGAATGGCTCAGTTTACACAACTCGGCGAACGGCAGATGTGGACATAGCGGTTCAGAATCAAGACTGGGTTCGAGTCACTGCTCGTCAAATAGAACAATTTTTTATTTTTTTATTTTTTTTATTTTTTTAATTAATTATTGATTACCTACAGCAATTTATAAGTATGGAGAACGTTACGATAAGAAGATACCAAAACCGATATGAGTCTGAGTCAGATTTATCGTTCACCTCTATTACAACTCAAGATAGTTTTGAACCAACAATATTAGATAAAACGACGCAGGAATCCAATTATAATGAGGATGATATTATATTGTATTTGAAAACACAATTGGACAATTTAATGGTACAAATGAAAGAGATGAAAAATGATGTCAGTAAATTAAAAATGGAGAATGAAAAATTGCGTAAATTACTTTGCACAACTCGACTACAAAGTCCAATGCAGGGACTTTATAAATGTTTCTCTTCACCCTGTCTGGCTCCGAACATAAGGGCATCTTATAAAATGCCTTCTACTTTACTTAAACAATGCGACACCGTAGACCAAGACAGAAAAATTACGAACAAAAATCATGAACGAACTACTTTTGTACCGGACTTAGCAACACTGGTTCCAGAATCGAGCAATTCATCTGTACTAAAGACAAAGTGTCAGGGAAACAAAATACGAAAGACTCGGAGCAAAATAATGATTTATGGTGATGATTTATTATTAGGACTCACGGCAAGATTAAGGGACAGTAGACAAACCATTATTGGGGATAAATATAACATTGTTTCTTATATAAAACCTAACGCACATTGTAAACATGTATTAAATAGTTGCGATAAGGTGCTAGATGATTTGGATGAGGATGATGTAATTGTACTTGGGATAGGCTCTAACGATAAAAATCCATACGTAGTTATCTCAGAATTATGTTATGCGTTAACAAAATTGAAAAAATACAGAGTTTTAGTAGCGGGTGTTGCTCGTAATCCATATCTTAATAAACATCTGTTAAATTGTAGTATTCAGGAGTTATCAAAAAAGTTTGACAACTGTACTTTTATTGACCTTTCCGATTACAATGCTGCAACCAGAAGCGATCTCCTATCGCGACTATGCTTCAAAATAAATATCGAACTTGACTACTTATATTACAAAAAGGAATTTATTGACCCCCCAGTAACGCAAGTATGTAGAAATTATTGCAACAAAATAAAACAACAAAATTATGACAAGAATTTACTTCGTACTACCAATATTGATGACATGATGTTAAATAATAATAAAAAATCACAACTTTTTCGTTCCTAATGTCAACGAATCAAAATTAACAGTTTTTCATCAAAATATCGCAGGTCTAGTGTCCAAGCGTGATTACATTGACTTTGCTTTAAGTGATCTTAAAAATGAGTTTGGCGAATTAGATGTGCTTTGCTTCACAGAAACATTTATGAAAAAAGGAACGGAATCAAACATTAAAATTAAAAATTATAAACTAGCTAGTTCGTTTTCACGAAGTTCAGAAAAAAGAGGGGGCTCATGCATTTTCTTAAAAAACAATATTAATTTTGTGCCGATCTCTGTGACAAATTCTAAACACTACGAATTTGAAGGCTGCGGTGTAGATCTTGTTGACTTTAACTTAATTATAATATGTTTATACAGAACGCCAACATCATCAGCGTATATGTTTTTACGAGAACTCGATAAATTGCTCAAAAAAGTTACGAAAAGTACAAAAAAGCGCATAATTGTGACTGGTGATTGGAATATAGATATAATGAAGCAAACGAAATACTCTCAGGAATTATTATCTCTATTAGCAAATTATAACTTAACAAACTACATCACCACACCAACCAGAAAACTGGCATGTATTGATTTAATTGTTAGTAATATATTGTCAGCACAGTCAAAACAGTTATGTTTAGGTCTCTCAGATCACGAAAATGCACAAATTTTTATTGCATCACTTACTGTTAAAGGTACAAGGCGTAATTTAAATGAAAATTGGTACGAAAAGAGAAGAGACTTAAGCAAAGAAAACATAAAGAAATTTATAGAAGCCTTGTCATCTTTATCTTTTAAGGAAATTTATGAAGAAGAAAATGCAGAAAAAGCTTTTAACTGTTTTCATGAATTATTAATACTTTTTTATGATTTATGCTTTCCTATAATTACAGTGAGAATGTCAGCCAACTCCTCAAAACACAAATGGATGACGAAAAACATTAAACGCTGTTGTGTACGCAAAAGAAGTCTCTATTTAAAATATCATCTATCGAAATCAAAATTGATTAAAAAAAAGTATAAAATCAGTTACCGTAATTATTCTTCAATATTGAAAAGGTGTATTGTAAATGCTCAGCGAATAGTGAACCACAAAAAACTCCAAAATTCTAAAAATATATGTAAATCGACTTGGCAAATAATAAAAGACAACTTCAACTATAAAACTAATAACAATATGAACTTGACAGAGATTAAATATAACGACAATATATACATAGAACCCAAAAGCATTTGTGAACAATTCAATAATTTTTATATTAATCTACCAAAAATATGTAATAAAAATAAAATATATAATCACAATTCTGATATTCCATTAAATTCTAAAAGTATATTTTTAACGCCTGTTAATCCATTAGATATCTATAAAATTATAATTTCATTAAAAAATACGACATCCACCGGGTACGATAGTATTAGTACTAGAGTTTTAAAGGAAGCCGCACGAATACTGGCTTCTCCATTATGTCATGTTATAAATTTAACACTAGTCCAAGGACATTATCCTACAAGATTAAAATTGTCAGTTGTCAAACCACTTTTTAAAAAAGGAGATAAAATAGATATATCTAATTATAGACCCGTCACTTTGGTACCTATATTATCAAAAATATTAGAAAAAGTAATGTTTAATATTTTACATAGCTTTCTGTCTACTTGCAATATTTTAAAATCTGAACAATTCGGATTCAGGAAGAATAGTTCAACAACCCTTGCATGCTTTGAGTTAGTCAAGAAAGTAACGGAAAGTATGAATGTCGGTGTAGCTCCGGTGGCAATCTACCTTGATATGAGTAAAGCCTTCGATTATGTCGACCATGACATTTTACTTAATAAACTAGAACGTCACGGCATCCGGGGTCCTGCTCAAGATTGGTTCAAATCATATTTAAAGGATAGAAAGCAATGTGTGGAAATATGTACGTTTGCAGGTAAAAATAAAACATTTATTCGCTCGTGTTTCAAAGATAACAAAATGGGAGTACCGCAAGGTAGCGTTTTAGGGCCGTTACTCTTCCTGATTTATATAAATGACCTACCTGATAAACTAAAACATGAATGCATACTTTTTGCAGATGATACTACTCTACTTATTAAATGTAAAGAACGCGATAACTTAGAAAATGAAGTGCAAAACGCACTAGCGGATGTTATTGAATGGCTTGATAGAAACAATCTACAGGTTAATATATCTAAGACTAAAATAATGCAATTTCAAACATACCAATCGAAACCACAACGACTCAATGTAAAATTTAACGAAAGTAGAATTGAGGAAGTAGAGGACACTGCTTTTTTAGGTATCACTATAGATAAGCATTGTAATTGGAAAGCACATATTAAACAGCTATGCAGTAAATTACATAAATATATTTATGCACTGGGTCGTATTCGACAAATAGTATCTTTTGAAGCATCCATTTTGGCCTACCATGGATATGCCTCATCTCAGTTAAGATATGGAATCATACTTTGGGGTAATTCCACTGATGCGCAAGAAGCGTTTAAAGCTCAAAAGCGGTGCATCAGATCGATATTTAATGCAGAGTTCACAGATAGTTGCAAGCCTCTCTTTAAAAAACTCAAAGTGCTACCACTCCCATGCTTATACATTTATGAAATATGCGTGTTCGTCCGCAAATATCCCAAGTATTTTAAAATGAAAACAGATATTAACCCAAAAAGCAGACATAAAAATAAAATTTGTGTTCCTAAACAGCGCTTGACATTATATAAGAAAAATGTATTCTGTACGGCGATACGAATCCACAATCATCTACCACCACATACTTTTAAAATGAACCTCGCTCGTTTTAGACGGTATTTATTTAATTTATTACTCGACAAATTGTATTATTCTGTTGACGAGTTTTTAAACGATAAATTTTAAATCATTATTATCAAATCTTTCCATATTATAATATTTTACAATCTGATGACATAATATGAGATGCTGGGTTCATTTTTGACAGAATATTAGAATTATTTATTATTATTAGAATTAATTATTTTAATTGTATCTGAACTAGTTTTGCACGCCCATGTTGGGGTAAAACATGTCGAGACTCTATTATTAATTGTAACATCAATTTTTATTACCATGTTTGAAGCAAATGAATAAATGATTATGATTATGATTATGATTATGATGATATAGGTAAACGAACGTCACAAAAAAAGGTTGTTTTAGATATTATTATATTATACATACTTACCCATCCAAGATTATATGACTGAACACAAAGGTCTGTCTGCGGAATTTTTGTTTTTCAGTTGGGAAGCTAATTAATAATAAACATATTGTAGGCTCACTGCAAGAAAATTGCGGGAATGGCAGTATCATTTTTTTTCAAGCAAAGGTTTTTATATACCTACCTATAATATGTGAAGTCTTTCCCGCAATTATACTGGCATAAGCCTATTTTTTATTATTACTTGTTAAGCCTATTATGTCATATTACTTTGTTAATATCTGGGTGACCGAGTTTGCTCGGTGGGCAATAGATGGCAGCAGTAGTCATATTTTTATTTTTATTTGGTAAATTCTACATTTTCTAAAAATAAATCCTAGCTAGATCGATTTATCGCCCCCAAAACCCCCTGTATACTAAATTTCATGAAAATCGTTCGAGCCGTTTCCGAGATCCAGATTATATAGAAATATATATACAAGAATTGCTCGTTTAAAGGTATAAGAAAGATAAGATAAGATAAGATAAGATTTGTATAGAATTGTAAATAGAAAAGTAGAATATTAAGATTATTAAATAAATAAATAATTAATGTTTACTTGAACTGTAACTAATGTTTATTAATTTCAGTTGTTTACAAAGGTGGTTTGGGAAAATTAGCCCTCTAATTGAAATATTTAGTTTTTCGCCAAATAGTAGAGTAACTACGTATTGTAGGATAAAGGTAATTGGGTATTTTCCTACTTTTGAATTTGATAAATTTATTAAATTTGATTATAAACTAGGATAAAATAATGAAGTACTTACCTACGCAGAAAAAAATATTAAAATCCAACAAAGATTTACAAAGTTACAGTAATTTTAATTTTGTGGTGGGAGGGTCTTCTATATCCCGTTCGCGCAAAACGAAAATTTGTATGGCGCTATCTCTGTCTAATCTAAAATATTTAAATGCTTGCAACTTTTTTTTTATTTGATCATAGGCTTATTAATCTATGGACGACGGGTGTAATACAAAATTCACGAAAAAAGTGTCCCGAGAAAACCTTTATAAACGAGGGTACATGAGTATTTTTATAAACAAACTAAAACATTGTAATTTATGTCTTAAACCATTACGATACAGCCTAATTTTCAAACACGAGACTGAAGTGCGATTGTATGTCTTTTCGCGTTTTGTATGACATTCGGTTCGGACACTTTTTAGCACTGACCCACAATCCTTAGTTTATAAATCAATGTATTTGATCATATAATTATTTTTTTCAGTGTCCGTCATTATTTTTATCCTAGTTTATAAAAAAGTATTAAAAAAATTGGAGTCAAATACCCAATTGCGCAAACAGTAATATCACATCGCAATATTGTTTTTTTTTCTTTGTTCAAAAATATCCATTCCCTCATATTAGTTCCCGAAAGATATTTTTATGCAGTTACCCAGATTTACAGCTATTGGGAGGAAAAAACTATTATATAGGGTTATATAAAAAATTCCAAATCGCTCTCGGCCTGTAGTTGTTTACATTAACACAACTTTTGTTCTACGACTTTTCAAAGTTCAGTAGGTATTAATTTATTTCATACAAAAAAATGTTATTTCTGTAAAGTGACATTACACTGTTGCGAGTTCGCGCCGCCGTTGCCACTAACCGATGTTACATTACAGAGTAGGAACAAGTAGAGTATCTCTGTAAAATATTGGATATTTGATATTTCTCAAAGTATCTAGTTAAAAAAGGAGTAGAAAAAAAGTTTTTTTGTGTTAATGTAAACAAATACAGGCCGAGAGCGACTTGGTATTTTTATATAAAACTTGTATACAATTACGTAAAAGATATTAACTGTTATTTATGCCATAAAATGTTTAATACTTAAGTATATTATTTGCAAAAACTAAGTATATAAAATTTGAATTTGGCGGTTTAATTTTACCCATCAATCACATAATAATCGAAATATTCTCTGCATAATGTTTTGCCCTCTCTCCGGAGCATCATCTGGAGGTGTCGACTCGACAAAGTTTTTTTTTGATGGCATCGTGCAATTGATTTTATGAAATGTATACAAACTGTTTATTCTTCCAATCAAATAATGCTAACTTAATTATAATAATGTTATACTTTTGTTACTATTGTAATAAAGAATTTATTTATATTTACGCATTTTCTTTCTGCCCTGTTTCGACTTTTTTTGGTCTCGTACCTAAAGGGTACAAAGGAAGGTACCCTGTTACGGAGACTTCGCTGTCCGTCCGTCCGTATGTCACCAGGCTGTATCTCTTGAACTGCGATAGCTACTTGAATTTTCACAGATGATGTATACTTACCCAACAAAAACTAGGCTCCCATACAAGAAAAGTGATTTTGCATTTGCTATAACGGTTTACTATTGATGTAAAGTAGCCTCTTCACAATGGCGTATGCTGGCCCACTGTAGGCCATCGCCATTGTGTACACAGGGGGAAATGGTATACCTACAATGGCGGACAATGGTCAACGATGGCGCGCGATCGGGAAGTCGTCGGTTTTTGGCGCACACTTCAAAGGAATCGTGGCGTTGCGTGGTCTGTGGTGTTCACACAATGGCCCATTGCTTGTTTTTAACCGACCGCTGATACGGATAGTGCACTCTTTTGGCGATATTTTTTTGCAAAATATATTCGAAATTACTAGTTAACATTGTATAAATATTTAAAATAATCTCAACAAAGTATTATATTGAAAATAAATAGCCGCGGCCGTAACTACTTCTACGTCCATCGCAAGTGCCTCACCGGGCAGCAATGAGCCATGCGCCATTGTGTGAACACCAAGTGATCGCGGCCTACAGTTGTGCGTTGCAAAGCATGGCCCATCACAAGCCATTGTCATAGATAAATATGTATGTACCTGAAAAGAAGCGAGTGAACGGTAGGTAATCAGGTAGACGTTGTGACACCAACGTCCTCTATGGCCATAGAGTATATTGAATATAGTCTATGGCTATGAGTTGATACCTGATCAAAGGTTGTGACCGACCCAACTGACGCACGCCACGTTCACGCCACTTCCCGATTATTCCACAAATGCCGCCGACAGTAGCTGGAAGAATTCTTGAGAATGCTCGAGGATTTCCCGGAAGACGCGCAACCTTTTTTTGCTCTTATTTAATTAGTATGTTGTACAATTGATATTAAATTCATTATGCTATGCATAGATCAATATAAACTCGCCGGCATATTTAGCGGAACATAAAAAAAAGGTCCATAATTAAAAAAATATGATTTTATTTTAAAATCTACTTACTACACTTCTTTTGTTATTTAAAGTTTAATTTGTTTTTACTTAAAATGAGATCACATTAAGAACAGATTTTGCGAGTAAAGGCTATTTGTGAAAAATGGTACATTTTTGAACTTTTCATGTAACCTGGAAAAGTGAAAATTAATTTTAAAATTACAATTAATTAAATTAGAAAAATGGTGATTAATATCGCGTATTTCCTCCACGTGCTCTTATTAAAGTTTCTACCCGTCTAGGCATACTGAGAATGATGTTATCGATGGTCTCCTGGGATAGTCTCCGCCATTCCTCAACTACGGCGATTCGCAGTTCTCCCACGTTGGCAGGAGCTGGAATTCTGGACTTAACTCTTCGTTTCAGCAAGTCCCAAACGTGCTCTATTGGGTTCATATCCGGTTATCTCGCCGGCCACTCCATAACAGTGATATTCATATCATTAAGATAAGCTTGAGTTACCCGAGCGGTATGCGGCAGAGCATTATCCTGCATAAAAACAAAATCGTCACCGATATATGGGGCAAACGGTACGACATTTTCTTCTAAAACTTCTCTGATATAGCGGTCTGCAGTCAGACTCCCTCTGTCAATCACTACCAAGTCTGTGCGAGCTCCCAAACAAATGCCCGCCCAAACCATTATTGATCCACCACCGTATGCAACTGTAGTTTCAAAATTTGTCTGAATGTATCGTTCTCCTTTGCGTCTGTATATTCTTTGCCTGCCGTCAATTTGATTTAAGAGAATTCTGCACTCATCACTAAACAATACCTTACTCCATTGGTCCGCGTTCCAAAGTCGATGTTCCTGAGCATGTTTCTACGATGATTTACCACGAGCCTTGGAGCCTTGGCGGGCACAAATGAACCCAAACCAGCTTCTTCGAGCCTTCTTCGTACCGTACGCTCACTTACGGTTACACCCCGCACTGCTTCTAACTCATGTCGGGCTTGGACGGCCGTCAAACGGGGGTTCCTACGTACACGAAGCCGAATGAAACGATCATCTCTACTCGAAGTGCGTCTTTTTCTGCCTTGTCCTGCTCTTCTCACATAAGTACCGGTCTCCCTGAACCGTTGGATACTGCGATGGATCGTTGAAACTGGTCTACGAAGATCTCTGGATATCACTCTGTAGGTTTGACCATTTCTTCGCATTTCGAGTGCCCTGGCAATCTCCGTTGGGGCTAAGTCAGGCATAATTCAGTCATCAACTCCAGAAAGATACGCGATTAAAAAAAACTAACAAAAAACAGTATTTCAATGAAATTTTAAATCAAACTCAGAAGGAAGAAATACTCGAAGTTCGCTCCAGATAAGGTGTATTTGAATAAAATTAAAACAATTGCATAAAAAGTGATGTTCAGTTGTTTTCTTAATTTGAAAATATTTATTTTTAAATTAAATAACGTATAAACCAGCCAGCAACTTTATATGATACTGATATCAAACCTTTTTTTTATGTTCCGCTAAATATGCCGGCGAGTTTATATTATGCTATGTCTGTCAGATGTATAATGATTAATCCATAGAGTGGAGCATAGAGTATATGGAATATAGGGGTAGAGTGGAGATCAGTGCTTCCTATACATCTGTCTCAACTCTCAAGCCATTAGCCAATCCAAACGAGGCAAAGCACAGGCTAGTCACAGATAGTTCAAACTCAAGACTTAGATGATATATCACCGGCTCCAAATCTAATACCATGGTGTGACAACAGATGACTCTTCAAACTGCACTTATGCACAAACGATCCAACTTAGAAGAATTCTTGAGAATGTTCGAGGATTCCCCGGAAGACGCGCGACCTTTTTTTGCTCTTATTTAATTTCTGACGACCTCCGTGGCGCAGGGGACGCGCGCTCGGATGCGAATGGGAGATCACGGGTTCGATTCCCGCCACGGCACTTTGGAATTTTATAATTTCTAAATTGGCTCAGGTCTGGTCTGGTGGGAGGCTTCGGCCGTGGCTAGTTACCACCCTACCAGCAAAGACGTGCCGCCAAGCGATTTAGCGTTCCGGTACGATGCTGTGTAGAAACCGTTGGGGTGACTTTACTTACCCCTTCCCAGTTAGTACGTTAACATCTTCGGCTGCATCATCACTTACCATCAGGTGAGATCGCGGTCAAGTACTAACTTGTATAGAGTAAAAAAAAAGTTCATTATGCTATGTACTATTTCGTTGCCAAAAGTTTACCTTACAGTAGGTTTTTGAATAAAATGGCATGAATAATTGTTTTACACATTTTATTTGATATTATAATGATTATATTATGCAAGTGTGTATAAAAGAAAAAGGCATTATTTACAAAATTATTTACATTAATCTAATAAATAATATTTACAATGGCGTGTGTCAATAAATTGTATTTATACTGCTTTATTTTACTACTAAAAAAAGTTTTAAAATATAAAATTTACTTATTTACAATAATAACAATAATTATCATTATCTATTAGATTGAGTTAGAAAGTAGATGTACTTCATGCTTAGCCACGTAACTTTATCGACTCTATTTCTATAATCACTGAACATATGTGTCGAAAACAGAGCTATTTTTTTAAGTATCGATCATGTTTTTATTTTAGTTATAGCTAAATTTTTTAACACAGACATTATTGTGATATCAAAGACTTGTATACTGAAGACAGGGCGAACAGCGCGGAAAAATGTCGCCAGTTTATCGGAGCAAGACTGACTATTTTGCTCCCTCCCCCGTCAGTAGTCAGTATACAGGTAAATAGATAAATACCTATTTCTTTTTTTTTTTGAATTAATAATAATATTGCAGGCAAGGTGACCACAGACACATAGATAAAAAAATATAAAAAATAAACATGCATTTCGCAGGAGTTTCGACAGATGGTGCTACATTTTCTTGAATGAAGAACGTTTACGTAAAATGTTTGGATATCTTGACTATTTTTATCTATTTGTGATATTTAGAATTTTAAAATAAAAACAGTTGAGCATAGAGTTACAAGTTACATCAGCTTTATTGGACTTAAAAAGAACAAGTGTCAAGTTTCTCGCCAGTTCTTCTCGTAGCTAAACCGCTTTCCGACCTCACCGCTAAAAACCACCACAGATAACAGACGCTCGTTTCACCAACACTTTAAGGAGCACACCACGGGTGTGCCTGCGAAATTCAAATTGTTTGTGGTTTTTCGCGATTTTTAAGCTGATAAGACGTAATAGGCTTATGGCAGTCAAATTGCGATAATCCCAAGATCATCTTCACGTATTTATATAAAAATCTCTGCTTGAAAGTGTCGAGTTAAAGAAATTAATCCGAGATTTGCGAGTTGCTCACTTAAAACTCTTTACTCGGACTAATTTCCTAGGATAGACATTTTTATACAAAAATTTTGATATAAACATGTAAAGAAGTAACTGCCATTCTCGCAAAATGACTGCTACAAGCCTATTATGTGTAATTACAAATTGCAAAAAATCACAAAAATTTTGAATTTCCCTAGCAAATCCAAAACAAGGCAAAGCATAAGCTAGTCACAGAAAGTTCAACCTTCAAGATTTAGATGATATATCACCCGCTCCTAACCTAATACCATGGTGTGACAACAGATGGCTCTTCAAACTACACTTTTGCACGAACGAACTACCGCAAACTTCACACTTGAACCGTCTGTCGTTATTATGTATCCGCATATGCTCCCTCAACGTGTACTTTCTAGCATACGACTTGTGGCAAACTTCACATGTGTACTTCCTCTCACCGGTATGCTTAACCATGTGCGCTTTCAATGCTTTATTACTGAAAAACCTGTAACCACACTCCGTGCACTGACAATTCCTCTCCATCAAATGATTCTTCTTAATATGGCACATCAATAAAGACTTTAATATATAACCCTTATTGCATACGTTGCATTTGTATTGTACGTCGGAGTTGTGGACTTTAACCATGTGTTGGTTACGTTGGTAGTACGAACGGAACGGTGCATCACAGTATGGGCAATTACTAATGTTCCTCGTGCCCATGTGTTTAGTCTTCTCGTGATAATGCTTCTTGGTCCGTGTGGTGAAGACTTTATCGCATAAATCACACTTGAAACTACCGTCTTGGTGTGTCGCTTGGTGGGCATTTAAGGAACGTTTTGTTGCGAATGAATTCTCACACTTCGTGCAACTGTAGTTGCAATAATGCTTATTCATATGCTGTTTGAGCATTTTGAATGTCTCATACGTTGACGGACACATGACACAGTCAAAAACATCCCCTTTCTTCAATCTGAATTGCATTAAGTGATCCTTTATATCGTTGTAGACAACCTTTTTGTGGTTATCGACCAAATGGTCTTTCAGTTTGTTCAAGTTTTCCATGTTCGTTGAGCATATCTTGCATTTTAGGTCCGTGATGTCCAGTTTTACGTTGTACTCTGCCATGTCGAAAGACTGTTTGAAGGAGAAGCGGTCTTTGCTGTGGTCTGTTTCCGTATGGGATCTCAGGTCTTTTGGGTCGGGGTAGGTGGCATCGCAGTAACCACAGACAAAGCCGAGCATGGATTTGTTTTTGAACGGAATGACATTGGAGTACTTTAGTATTGTGAGTAAGTTGTCTCTGTGTTTCCGTTTGTCTATTGCTGTTTTTCGTTTCCATTCCACTTCAACCGGATCTTTGGGTGAGGTTTCGCTTTTTCTCTTCTTCGGTTTCTTAATTTTGGATAGCTTTGCGGGATCTGAAATCATTTATAAGATCACTGATCAATGCTGGGAGCAGGTAGACATTGTTAAAAATGAACTGCCCTCCCCTACTATACTCTTTAAAGGTGCAAGCGTAAATACGCGGAGGTGTGTTCATTTTTAGATTTGCTGATAATGTGTGATGAAGAAATAAACCACTTGCATGAAACCAATGTACTCCCTAGAATTTTTATAACTTTGTGTATAGTGTATAAGTACTAAGGCTGGTCAAATAAGGATTATTTATATTTTATTTCTGTCTGTTTGTTACATTTTCACATCCCTCGAACCAATCGAAAGGACGTAGGCTAATTTTTACCATAAAAATTAAAACTCGCTATCAGGGTAAATATAAAAATACCAAATAGCTCTTGCCATTAGCTGCCTACTTACTTGTTCCTACTCTGTAATGTAACATCGGCAAGTGGCAATGGCACGGCGGCGCGCGAAACCGCAACAGTGTAATGTCAATTTACAGAAATAATATTTTTAGGGTTCCATACAAAAATGGTAAAAATGGAACCCTTATGGTGAGACTTTCTCCGTCCGTCTGTCACACTCGATTATTTCAGTAACCATTTAAGCTATCGACTTGAAATTTAGAATAGTTTTAGGTAATAGTGACCCAACGCCATTGCACTCATAAAATATTGAAAATTGTTTTTATTTTTATTTACACAGGGGGGAAAACCGGGACTTTTCAAAATGAGATATCAATATTGAGTGGGGTATCATATGAAAGGGCGTTACTTGTGTATTCTAAAACCAATTTTTATTTATTTTTATGTCTGATAGTTTTTGATTTATTGGGCAAACTGTCGAAAAAAAAACCGTTCCCCCTCCCTTTTCTCCGAAGTTTACCAATCGAAAAATCTGAAATAATTATGATTAATATAAGTTAACGTATATTTTACAAGAAAAATAATTTTAACTCTATAGCTTTTATACTTTTTTTGATAATAACAATAAACCGCAAAAAACAAAGTTAGGTTTGCGGTTCGCCAACAAAAGTACCTACTTGTAAGTATACTCGTAAATTCATGAACAAAAGTGATTCTTTCAATGTTTTACTTTTTTTGCAGTATGGAACCCTCGGTGCGCGAGTCCGACTCGCACTTGGCCGGTTTTTTTGTATGATATAAATTAAATACTGAATTTTGAAAAGTCTTAGAACAAAAGTTGTTAGTGTTAATATAAACAACTACAGGCCGACAGCGATTTGGTATTTTTTAAATAACCCTGTATAACAATAATACTTAAGGTGTTGCGGCCCTACCAGCCCGCGAAATTCAAATTTTATTTAGTTTTTCGCAAATATTAGACTAACTACACATTGTAGATTTATGGAAATGCATTTTGCGGCCCTACTTTTTATGCATCTACATGTTTTCAATAGAAACTTTGCTCGAAAGTTCCCACTCATCTCATATTGGTTCCCAAAAGATAAATTTTTGCAGTTTCCCAGATTTCGAGCTATCGGGAACCAATATGAAGTAATTGAGTATTGTTGAGCAGAGTTTTTATTGAAAACATGTAGATGCATATATTCTGTGCCCGCAAAACACATTGCCATTAGCCTTCGATGTATAATTAGCCCACTATGAGTGAAAAACTAAATAAAATTTTAATTTTCGCGCCCGGATGGTACCCATCGCCCTTAACATACTTACTTTTAGCTAACTTAGGTGCAAGACTAGTAATTTTCCTGTGATTTTCTTCAGATATGTGTTGATTATTTGACCTCGTCTTCCTGCGAGGTTCCTCCGTGGCCTCATTGTCAGACCCATCTAACAACCCGGACTCCTCTTTGACTGAAATACACAAATAAACTTCTTATACTCTGATCTCTAAAAAATTTTATTCTTTCACATAGGCCTAACTTACAGCCTCTGTAAAAGATACTTGCGAAACGTTAGACTCTACCGCCTCATTCGGAAAGTAGCACAGCACCGAGAAGAACGGGCAAGAAACTCGGCACTTGCTTTTTTTAAAAATAATTGTTTACAATTTTGCTTTAAGGAGCACACCACGGGTGTGCCCGCGAAATTCAAATTTTTCGTGGTTTTTCGCGATTTTTAAGCTAATAAGACACAATAGGCTTATGGCCATCAAATTGCGATAATCTCTAATAAAAATCTCTGCTTGAAAGTGTCGAGTTAAAGAAATTAGTCCGAGATTTGCGAGCTACTCACATAAAACTCGATACTCGGACTAATTTCCTAGGATACACATTTTTATGCAATGATTTTGATATAATTATGTAAAGATGATACTGCCATTCTCGCAAATTGATTGCCATAAGCCTATCATGTCTAATTAGCGTACAAATTGCAAAAAACCACGAAAATTTTGAATTTCACGGGCAGACCCGTTGATTTCACGTTAAACAATATCACATTATAATAAGCATCTTGTGAGCAGACGGAATATACACTTAGATCCCAGGGTCTTTGTCAATTTTAGGTCAATTTTAGAGAGCACAATTTTAGTTGCGTAGCGGTTGCGTAACTTTATCTCTTTCGAAGTGCGCGTAAAATAGACAGCACAAGAACTCATGCAACCTAGCCGGCGCGCGGCAGCCGTCTGAAATTGGTCCGTCGTGACGACTACTTGTGGCTTGCTCGATCACTTGTGCCAATTCGAAGTGCCCCCTGCGAAGGTCCATGTTACTAAATTGACGTTTGTTGCTAGTGACCATCGTTTTGAATGTCATTTTGTTTTAGTTCCATGGACGCTCACGCCAGGTTACGCAACGCTCAGCGCCAAAATGGCGGAAATCAAGTGTCTTCATATTTACGTTGACAGTCTACCATACAACAAACATGATTTTGATCGTTTTTGATCAATGATCCGGTAGACCCAATACTTATTAGTAGTAATAGTAGGTAAATGGGCCTTCTGGATCATCATCTCTCTAAGTTAGATGGATAACGGTACCAAACCAGGGCTGGTTCACTTATCACGTGGTCGAAATAACTACAGGTAGCCATCTCGACGTACTAATTTCAGACGGCCGCCGGGCGCCGGCTACTTTGCTCACGTTAGTTCTTGTACGATCTATTTCACGAACTGCGTGCGCCAGATTGCGAGGCAACCTTAGTATGTCGAATGAGATAAAGTTACGCGATAGAAAGAGACCACAACTTTGCATTTGTTATGTGTTGTTTGTGGAGCCATGCACTATTGCGAACTGAATTGCACTTTTTGTGTCTGCACTAAAGTCGCTAATTCTTTAAATCATCTTCCTTCTGTACCGTTAGGTACTATTATCTATTCTGTGACCACACCCTTCATGTGAGAGTGCGACTCACACTTGGCCGATTTTTATTTCTTCTTCATATCAACTGTTATACTCACTGGTGTCAATCTCACCAGGGTCGACGGTGTCAACAAAGTTACCATCCGAGTCACACTCACTCAGACCTGGTTCCTGCTTCACATCTGGTTTCTCATCTGAAATAATAAACAAAGAACAGTATAGAATAGAAACGAACAGAAAATACTTTTATTTCATATAGGCCTAGCATACAAGCTCTTATGATGAGTCATTTCATTTAACAATAATCGAGTGTGACAGGCGGATGGAGAAAGTCCCACCATAAGGGTTCCATTTTTACCATTTTGGTATGGAACCCTATAGGTGGTAATAACTATTTCACGACTTAGGGTCAATTTACAGCCTATGGCTATGGGAAGGTCATCAATTTTTCAGAAACAAGACAATTCGGAAACTCTTCAGATTTCTTAAGATTTCTCTTATATAACTAAGTGAACAAAGTTGAGTATGTAAAACTTAGGATGTGGTCCAGAATAGGTACCCGTCGCATTATTTACCTTTTTACTAACATATTTATGAATGTTTTTTATGTAATTCACTTCACAATGTCACTAGAAATAATAAGAAAAATTAATATCACATTTAGTTAGGTTATTTCACACGACATTTTACGTATCTTTTGCCAGTTAGCTAATATTTTATGAAGGAATAGTATTAATACACTTCATAGTGTCACTGCACTAAAAACTTAGGAGTTAGGGTCCAGGAGCAAGCGAAGCAAGCTCAGGACTTGAGGGCACCCCAACTCGGATAATGTAGGTGACCCCACCCAAAACTTAACAAAGTTAAGATATCTTAAAGTCTGTTTAATACATACCTTCATCAAAAATGAGTCTCTTGAACAACAAAGATTCTTCAGAAACAAGTCTATTCAAAAACGCTTCTTCAGCTTTAATGACTTGTTGCTTGAAGTAGAAGGAGTCTTGGAGACTTTTAACACAGATCTCGCATATACTGTTGCTGTCTTTATGCGGAGTTAACTGAAAGATGGTAAAAATAGCTATGCTATAAAATAAGGCATAAAAAAGCTTTTAGTGAACATTGAATTTTTTTGTGTTAATAACTCGTGACTGGGCGATTTCTATCTTCGATCAAAGAAGGATCCTACGTATTAAAGCAAGTTAAATTAGTTATTTAAAATACTATACAGAAAACTTACGACAATGCTGAAGCACTGCTCCAACATTTCCGAATATATTTCCTTCTTTTCACACCAACTGTAGCTTGTGTTCAGATCTCTGGTAGCTCCTTCGCCTAAACAGCAACGGCAGAGCCTATTTGCAGCCATTTTTCAAGTGTTATTTTACAAAATAAAAAACTAATAGAGACATGGACCAACTTTATTTATTTTTTTGATTTTATTTTTTAATTTCAATTTTCATGTCACACCACAGATAATTTATTAATGAAATCACGGTCATAGATATTTATTGTATTTTTTATTTTAATTTGGTTTTGTACAATAGCAACAAGGCTTTTGGTTCTTTGGATTCGACTACGATTCGATTCAATCGAATCGATATAAAAGTTATGTAATCTGTATTATCGTAAAATACAATTTCTTTAATCTGTGGCTTGTGCTTGATTTGATGCTCGTGAAAATTAAAAACAAAGCGGAAAACAAAATGGCGTTGCATCAAGCAAAATCAATGTTTAGTTTTAGCGTTATATCAATTATCAATAAACATTGAGAAATATTTTAATTAATGTTTTAAAATAGTGTTTAAGAAACATGGAGTTCCACGCGACAGTGGTAAAAGACATCCCGGGGCTGTGCCGGTGCTGTCTTTCCGAGGGGTGTTATAAAGATTTGAGCACCGAATACACTTGGATGGATGAGCAAGAAATTTACGCCGATATGTTATTGGAATGCTTTGATATTAGTGTAAGTGATCAATTAAACTTATTCCGCCAACTCGCGTCGGATTAGCTTGGAGGGTCCAGGTTTTGTTTTGGTCTTTTCTATGCACAAAAGAGGCCTGTGCAGGGCTGTAGTGAATAGATAGTTTAGTAGGCAATACTGGTTGTTCTGGAAATATTTTGGATACATTTGATTTTATTATTTTTGAAGTTTAACTCGTATCACTGTTACCGACACCGATGTTCATAAGTTTTGTCGTTAGTGCCAGTTTTTTGACTACGAATGCCTTGTTACCAACTAAAAACTATCTGTTTTCGCAATGGACCCACTACAGGATTACTATTGTATTCTCTTCACTCCCACCACAAGTTAACGTACATGTTAATATCAGAGCTTATATTTACAAAAAAAATCGGTCAAGTGCGAGTCGGACTCGCACGCGAAGGGTTCTGTACCATAATCTGTATAATGTAGTGAGATGATGTACATAGAAGCCATAGTACTACTTCTTAAGTATACAAGTAGAGTAATATTGGGTCTACTGGATCAACTACCAAAAACGAGCAAGAAATCTCATTTGTTATATTTTATTCTATTTTTTTAGTATTGTTGTTATAGCAACAACAGAAATACATCATCTGTGAAAATTTCAAGTAGTTCAGCCTGGTGACAGATGGTCCCTTTTTTTTACCCTTTGGGTGCGCCCTAAAAATGTATGATTTGATTTATATTTTTGTTATAGTGTTTTACACACTTTATAAATTATTGTGTTATCGGTAGTTACTCCCATAGCTCAGTTGTCCCAGCCACAAAATCTGGGGGACACCGGTTCAAGTCCCATGGGTAGTGATAATTTTGATACACCATAAATAATGTGTGTTTGGTTTTCAGATATCCCAACACATGGAGGGTCCCAACGGCCCAAACCGGCTAATCTGCGAGGTGTGCATCACACGGCTGCGGGATGCCTGCAACTTCAAGAAGCAAGTCCTGGAATCGGAGAAGAAGTTTGTAGACATGGTGGGGAAGGGGGTGTTTAAGAGGGCGGAAGGTGGGTAGCATCTTCATTTGCATATCACACTCGCTATCATTATTGGGTCTTTGATTCCAATTTTTTTATAACTTTATTATGAATATTATGAACTAGGATTAGAAATAAATAATTTAAAAATTAAAAAACACGACTGCCGTCTTGTAAAATGACTTTTTCCAAAAAAATATAGCCTTTGTTACTCGGAATGATGTAAGGATTCTAACGATACGCCATATTTCCAAATCTATTCAGCCATTCAGAAGTTATGGTGGAATAAAGAAACTCACATGCATACATACATGAACCCTTAAAAACATTACACTCCTTTTTTGGACAGTCGTGTAAAAAGATATAACCTGTTTGCAGCACCAGCATACTCTGAGCCAATGAAGTCAGAAACTGGTGTGGAACTGCATCAGCTGGAAGAAACGGAGATAGAGTACCTGGAAGATGACATCATTGACTATGACATGGGTATGAAACAAAGAAATAAACATTTATTTCAAACTAGCTCCAACTTCTCTCCAACTTCCCTCCAACCTCGCACTTCCAACTATTAGTGAGGAAATTAGCAAATATTGCAAAAAACACAAGGATCGTCTTGCAAATCATCCCAACCACCTTGCTAGCTCGTTACTACAAGCCCCACAAATTAAACGCCTCAAACGAGCTCACGTGCTCGATACTTGACGGACGGTCGAGCGATGGCTTCCCAGTCTGTAATCGCCATAGGAAACGCGACAGATCTGATAAAAGTTGTAATACTGATCGCAGATACAAGGAAAAAAAAGATTTCAAACTAGCTGACAAGTGAAGACCTCCCTGGCGCAGGGGACGCGCGCTCGGATTCGAGTGGGAGGTCGCGGGTTCGATTCCCGCCACGGGCCACTTTGGAATTTTATGATTTCTAAATTGGCTCAGGTCTGGTCTGGTGGGAGACTTTGGCCGTGGCTAGTTACCACCCTACCAGCAAAGATGCACCGCCAAGCGATTTAGTGCTTCGGTGCGACGCTGTGTAGAAACCGTTGGGGTGAGTTTACTTACCCCTTCCAAGTTAGTACTAGTATATTTTTTGTATTGAAAATAAAATAATATAATTGGGACTTCTTATCATGTTAATGTGTTTCTAGGATTTCAAGTTAAAAGGTTAACTGCTGGCCCACTATACAAGTTAACCCACACCTTGTATGTATTATCTAGTACCCATAACACAAATACAAAAAAGTTAGATAATTTTTTTTTAATATAAATATATAGTGGACAACATCACATACATTGCTCTGATCCCTTAGTAGCTTATGCACTTGTGTTAAGGAAATCAGAAACAACGAAGGCACCACAACCCGAGACAATGTAGAAAATTTATTTTTTCTACATTGCCTCGACCGGGGATTGAACCCGGAACCTCAGAGATGGAGGCGCCTTGAAAACCGGCATGCTAACCACTCAACCATGGAGGTCGTCAAACAATGTTAAAGGCCAGGGTCTTTGAGCCGGCTTTCTCATTGAATGGTTTTATTACACAGATTATAATTTGACCAAATTAACATTTCAGATGCTAACAAAGAAGAACCCGAGCCAACTGTCTCTGAAGATGTAATCGTGTCTGCTTTACCCGTCAAGGGTAAACGGGGTCGTCCCAAAAAGACTGTAGTCAAACCTGAGAAAAAGAAGACGGAGAAGAAAAAACTCAAAATGGAGGACAAACCTAAAACCAAGACCGCTAAAGGTAGGTTTCAAACTTTATTATCTTGTGTGTACCTCTAATACGAGTTTTTACATTCGAAATTACACTGGACCTTATGATTTAAGAGGCCTGTGAACTACGATGTCTCCGTTAATGCAAAATACCAAATCATTTGTAATTCGTGAATATTTCGATCATGTTGTGGTGTTATTCGGATTCATATAGTAATAATCTATGCTTCTGGCCATATTTGGTTTGGAAATATTTCTTTAAAATAAAATAATAATCAATTTTGATCAAAATTTTTATAACTTTGGTCGAGTTCCGTAATACCAAAAATTATGAATGAAAACTTGTAACTTTCTTTATTAACTGGTGTTTTTCTTTAGCTGGACAATAAAAACTGTGCTCCTGAACTAATGCGACGTGAGATAGTGTTGTTTTTATTACAAAACAAATAAGCATAAAACATGTCCTCTTTGACATAAAAATAAGCAAAACTAAATTCGTTTACAATTTCGTTTAACAACAGTATTTCGGAACCAGATATGGCCAGCAGCATAGATTATTACTATACGAACCCTAATAACACCACAACATGATCGAAATATACACGAATTACAAATGATTTTGGTATTACGTTTGTATAGGAGACATGGTAGTTCACAGGACTCTTAAATTCTATTCAAAGTTCTTTATTTCTCTCTTAAGAATTTTGTAATTTCTGAATAGCCTTATATCTGGTCTGTTGGGAGGTGGCTGGGGCTATACTCTATTTACGGAGACTAGTCAATATTGCACTCTCTATATCATGTAATCCCATATAAATGACAAAGACAAAAAAAGTCAGTTGGCGTAAACCATTTAGAATGTACGTACACACTGCGCTACTATTAAATTAAACTAGCTTTCTTCCCACGACTACACTTGCCTTTGTAATACAATCAGTAGACGAAAAATTGGGCTAGTAGAAGTTTTTTTAAAAATAAATAACAAGTAAATAATTTAAAAATTAAAAAAACACCACTGCCTTGTAGTAAAATGACTTTCCAAAAAAATATAGCCTACGTTACTCGTATTAGAGGTAAATTATAAATAGGCGGATTTATAATCAAGGTATTTTTATTGAACTGACCCCATTATTGAATTCCACTGTAACTCATTATTTTCTGCACTCCTTTTCCATGGTCAAACCTTAGACTCTCCCAAAAGAACAGTTTGCTTGTAAATGGGTACAAAATTCTATTATATAAAAAATTATCTTAACACGTAATAAATAACTATTATTTTATATTTTCCTAGTTAAAGTATATAATTTTTTTTACACCCCTAAGAGAAATAATTTATACGGGTAAAACGACGTTTGCTAGGTCATCAGCTTTGTTGTTATAACTTAAAAAAATTACCTTTATTATAAATCTGTCTCGCATTTCTCCATAGTTTCCTAAAGTTTTTATTTTAACTATTTTTTCTCTTAATATTTTTGATGTACTGATTTTTATACATTACATACATGCTTCATGATCTAGCCGACTTTTAGCCAATCAGCGGGCTGAATTTATTTAAGATTGCGATAGCGTTGAATTAGTTTTATACAATTACCCCCGTGGTTTTACAATTAAGGGCTTACTCACATCACGAAAGCGTGGCAAGGCATTTCAAGTTTTTATCAATTCAAACATATTGGTATAAAAATATGACACAAACTATGCTTCATTTCAAATGAATTTACGTCGAATTACTATGACAACATGTTTGAATGTCTATTGGTAAACATTTTAAATCCCTTGCCAAGCCATCACCACTATGCGTTAGCCATAAACTGTTGAACTAGAGACAAAAACATGTTGATCAACATTTTTAGCTTTTACCATCAAATCTGAAATCACTCATCCAACAGGATCAGACCAATCAAAGTCCTTTACAAAAAAATCTTTATCTAGGCTGTTAAGTTGTTTTTTTGTATTTTAGTTTAGTTACATTGAAAAAATATATAAAGTTTATAGGTAAAAAATATGGATTTTTAGACGCTAATAACTTGTTAGATAACCAATATTTATTTAAAATTAAAACGTACAAACATAGTTTTTCAATGTATCTGCAACATTTCTGAGAATAAAATTATAAAAACCGGACTACATTTGCGGGTAGGAAAACGTTATTGCTTTTTGTATGAAAAGTTACACCTAAGTCCTCTTAATTGGCTCAGGTCTGATCTGGTGAAAGGCTTCGGCCGTGGCTAGTTAGTAGTTACCACCTAAGCAAAGACTCAACGCCGAGCGATCTAGCGTTCCGGCGCGACGTTTTATAGACACCGTGAGGGGTGAGTTTTCTTACCCCTTCCAATAAGTTAGTATGATAACATCTTTGGCTGCATCATCACTTACCATCAGGCGAGTACTAAAGTGTCCTACAAACTGAAAGACAGTGATTATACATTACTGCTTCACAGCAGAATAAAGATTCTTACCATCAATGAAAAATAATTACTACAATACCCACTAGAATTATTTTGACATACTCTAGATCAGTATATTATCGTGTTATAGAAAAGTGAACACAACCAAAAGTTATTTTAATATATTATACTCGTAACTTACCTACTTGTATTGAAATTATCTTAAAACATTCAATCAATCCTAACAATAATTAACAATTAATATTCACTTAACATTTAAGGTTTGCTCGTTATTTTAAAATCAGTATTTGAACTAAGTACATTATAAAGCTTATAAAGCATTATATAGCTTATAAAGTTGAATCATTTTCAACATCTTGCATAGGCAAAGTTAAATATCGAATACTTCTTCCAATTTGCATCCTACTTATAAAGAAAATTTACATAAACCAAAATAATATCCAAAAAAAATCTGCACAACAAAAAGTCGTAATATTATCACATGAAAACATTTGGTTTTAGGTCAAAAACGCCAAGAAAGCCAAGACACGGCGACAGAGGCGGCGACTAAGTCCTCAAACACACAAATATTGGCGACAAAACGAAACCGTTTAATGAAAAAGAACGCCATAATCGTACTAGAATCTTCTACAGTGGTACCATTTAAGTGGCACCGCCATAACTTTCTATGCTTCTACTGTCACCGGACCTTTAAAACGATGCAGCCCTTAAAAGAGCATACCAGAAACGACCATAAAACTTCAAGCGTAAAATCAGCTGTGTCATACCTTAAAAGGGACGAAAAAGTCAAAATTGACGTCTCAAATATTACCTGCCTAATTTGTGATGCAACTTTCCGAAATATTGACCCACTGATAGATCATCTGAAAATTAGACATGATGTTAAATTTAACGGGAATGCAAACATGGGTGTTGTGCCGTACATTATAACGGATAAAGGACACCAATGTGCGTTGTGTAGAAAAGATTTTGAGTATTTCATCAAACTAAACCAGCATATTAACGAACACTTTGGGAATTACGTATGCGAAGTTTGCGGGAAGTCTTTTTTGAGTCAAGACAGACTGCGATGCCACAACTTGAGCCACGGTTCAGGATTTCGTTGCAATCTGTGTCCGGAAGTTTTCGATTCCCTTACCCAAAAAACCAACCACGAATCGACCGTCCATAACAAACGGAGGTCGATAAAATGCTGTTATTGTCCGGAGATTTTCCAGAGTTATCTGTCGCGAAAAAGACATCACACGGCAATCCATAACGCTGAAGTTGACGTATCAAAGTGTCCGGTTTGCGGGAAATCATTCCACATTAAGAGCAAAATGCGCGCGCACATTAAAGAAGTGCACGACAGAGAGAGGAAATTCCCGTGTTCTTTATGCGATCGGAGGTTCTTTTCTAAGGCTCAAGTACAAAAGCATATGATAAAGCATGTAGGGGAGAGAGTTCACCAGTGTGAAGTTTGTAAAAAGTCGTACGCGAGGAAACAAACACTCAGGGATCACATGCGTATACATAGCGATGATAGGAGATTTGTTTGTGCGTTGTGCAGTCAAGCGTTTTTGCAGAATAATAGTCTGCAACTGCATATGACGGTGCATCACCCAGATTCTATATAATCTTAGGTTAGACACACCTATGAAGTTATGCCATTAGTATTATCTAATGCTGGTTCCCAATATTCTATCTATCTTCCATTTGCCCTACTTGAGATATCAGTGTGACATAAGCTCCGTACAAGTTATGTCCAATTTCTATCTCGAGTAAGGCATACCATGGATAGATTGAACATTGGGTCCGCCATAAGACAGTGGTCGCATAATTAACACTAAAAAGTTATCTTCATTAGTTCCTAACACTAAAACTAACGATATTTGTTTTGCGGTGTTTCAAAATTCAATATACTCATATATGTATATTATATTTTATTCATACAAAATAATTCGATACCTCTACGGCGTCAGTATCCTGTGTTACAAAAGGAGGTCGCTACGTCTGAACGTAGGGTCAGTGACATTTGACCGCTGGACAGGGCGACGAGGTGTTACAGGATAATGAACACGCCTATATATCTATGAAAAATATCAAATATTTAATGTTGGAATCAATATCAAGTTACAATCAGTCTTGACATTATTATTTTTTAACCACAGGTAGCCTCAAAGTATTTTGAACATACTTAAATGGATTTAACATGAAAAATTTCGATTGGTCATAAGTATTTTCTCCTATAAATGCCTTTGGTGGTGATTGGTGACATTTTTGTAGTTGAAATATTATGCGCAAGTCAGAAAATAAAGTAGGTGTTTGCATTTTTCATGATTAGGTTAAGAAATTGTCCAGGATTTTTTATTGCAACTAAAATTTGCAAAAGCTTAAGAAATCAATCAGAAAGAAGTTAGACATGATTTTAAATGTACCCTTTCATATTGTTGTTTTACGGAAAAATTTACTTAGATGTTCTTTTTTGCTTTTTTGTCCATTAAAATTTGAACTTTACAAGGGTACATTTAAAGTTGCTAATATCTTTTCAGATGTTAAACCTCGGAAACGTAACGGTGGAGAATCGTCTTCAATGCGTAGACGGAGGAATCTGCAGTTGTTGTTCAACAACACGACGATTATACCGTTTAAATGGCGCGGGAAATACCTGTGTTTCTATTGCAGCAAAGATATCACAGAGTATAACGAGCTGAAGAAGCATACAAAATCCCACGGAAATTGCTCGACCATGGACCACTCTCTCAAGGTCCTTAAAGGTGGACAGAACATGGAAATAAAGATCGATATATCCGAAATCGCTTGCGAGATTTGTAACAAAGAATTTTCAAATTTAGATGACCTCCTCAAACACTTACTCTGTAAACACAATTTAGAGTATGACAGAAACGTCGAAATGGCGTTAGAAGAGTATAAATTAGTGGATCTCAGTTGTTTGGTGTGCAACGAAAAGTTTACTTACTTCGGTTACTTGGTATCTCACGTCAATAGTAACCACCCGAAAAACTGTCTCATCTGCGATAAATGCGAACAAAAGTTCAACAAAAAGAGGGATCTGTTCTCCCATATGAAAAACTATCACCGGGAAGGAGGTTACGTATGCGATGCGTGCCCTCAAAGTTTTAGTTCCCTGAACATACTACGAAAACATAGAATCAACAGACATATGACGAGATGCAACGTTTGTTTCTTACGACTACCCTCAGCTGCACTAAAACAGAAGCATATGGAGATAGAGCACCCAGACGATGGTTCCTTGCAATGCGATATATGCTACAAGGAATTTCATACGAAACAAGGTCTCAAAATGCATTTGCGCAAATGTAAAGGAGACATCTTCGAAATAAAAGGCGTGAAAGAAGAATACGACATGGACCTGGATACCAACTACGAAAGCACAAAAAGACCTAGCGTTAAACAGATCAGAGAAAACATCGTCACGGTTATAAACATGTCTACAGCTGTGCCGTTTAATTTCTACAAAAACAAATTCAACTGTTTCTATTGTTCCCAAGATTTCCCCGATTCGGATTCAATGAGAGAACACACTTTAACGCAGCATCCTATATGCGATGTTAAGGAAAAATGTATCAGAAAATGCCGAGAGTCCGTTGCCTGCGTCAAAATTGATATTTCCTCGCTAGCTTGCAAGATTTGCTTCGAATCCATGAGCGATTTGGAGAATCTACTAGACCATTTGATATTAAAACACCAGGCGAATTATGATAAGTCGATCACCACATGCCTACAGCCTTATAGATTAATCAAAGATAACATGGCTTGCCCGAATTGTCCCAACGGAGTTTTCCGATTCTTTGGAACTCTACTCAAGCATATGAACAACGAGCATACAAATAATAATATAATATGCGTGTATTGCGGTCAGACGTTTCGACGGGATCAGAATTTAAGAGTGCATATATGGAGGCATCATAGAGATGGGAGATTCAAATGTTCCATATGCAATGCCGAATGCAATATACCATCGAGGCTGTATATGCATATGGCGAAATCTCACGGAGTTAAAGCTGCTAAATGTCCGAAATGCCCGGAAAGTTTTGCGACACAATATTTGCGTCAGAAGCATTTGATCGAAGCCCACGATTCCGGTCACAAATGCAGCTACTGCGGCAAACTGTTCACAAGGAACTCCTTCATGAGGGATCACATAAGACGGACGCATCTGAAGGAGAAAAACGTCGAGTGCTCGATATGCGGTATGAAGTTCTTCAACAATATTCTCTTGCGTCGGCACATGGTAAAGCATAGTGGGGAGAAGAATTTTCACTGTGATTTGTGCGGGGAGAGATTCTACTGGAGGAAGAGTCTCCGTACACATATGGCGAGGCATAATAAACAGATTAGTCCCATGTGAAATGTGTTTTAGACATCGAGGCAGGTGTATGGACCATCATGGTGCAGCTAGACGATTCGCGTACTTTTTTTGATACACTAAGGCCCACTTGCACAATTTTTGAGGCAATTATGTACCTTATTTAAATCTGCAAATGGTTTAAAATCGACCGCGCACGGATGGGAACTTGATTTCCCGGATCTTTCAAAGCGGTTTCTGGGAACTAGGGTTCCCAGGATGTGTGAGTAAGATAACTACCAAAGATTGTTAATTCGCAAAGAATAATAAGTATAATATATGTAGGCAATAAGTATAATCTTAGTTATTAACTCTCAAAAGGAGGCCAACATATTTATAAATTGAAAGCCTTTGTAAATGTTTGAAATACTATGTTATATCATACTTCATGTACGGTTATATTCCGTAAATAATGTATATACTCGATATATTTTTCTTTTAATTTAATTATTACTTAACTTGTACGTGTGTGAAAACTGAAATATGATATTCGCCTGACAACAATAAAATCTAAATTACTTGCGTCATTGTTTTCTCATGTTTGCCAACCCTGACTTGAATAGTCTAGAATCAAGATTTAATCATAAAACAATAAGAAATTATATCATAAAATAATAAGAATAATATAATCTGAACCTTGTTAATTGTTAAAAAGTATACTATCTTGAATGAGTTTTTATAGGCAAAATAGTATCCCAAAAGCGTATTTTTTAAAGAATTTCTACATAATATTATTAAAGTCCCTTGATGTCCCGTTTCTATGCAATTTATAATCGAAGCATAAAGTATAGCTATTTGTTTTCAGATTGTAAAATGCATTCGGTCTCCCCAACCGGACTATCGGCGAAGCAGCGTCAAAATCTACAAAATCTCTTTACCAACACAAGTCTCATCCCATTCGAATTCAGTAACGGAATATCTTGTTTCTTTTGTGGCGAACACATTTATCAATACGAAGATTTAAAGACGCATTCTAAGTCCCATTATTCCTCTACTAATTTCTTCCCTGACTCAATCTCCCGAGTCATTAATGTTGATATATCTGAGCTCAAATGCCATATCTGTGAAATATATTTCGAGGAATTCGATAGCTTGATAGACCATTTGATGTTCTCTCATGGTTATAAAGTTGCTATTAATAATGTAGAGTTTAGGAAGTTTAGATTAGATGAAATACGCTGTGTTGATTGCAATAAGTTATTCACAAATTATTCCGTTTTACAACGACATGTACATGAGGTACACGAAGTTTGCATTGATAATGAAAAAGTTACAGACTTAAGTAAAAATAGTTTGAAGAATAAAAAGAAATGTAGTCTAAATTGTCCTAAATGTTCTAAAGTACTAACGTCTAAATTAGGTTATCAATTGCACTTAAATAAATGTGGCCTTAAAAAAGAACCAAGTATAGTTTATGAAAAGAACATGACTGCGTATAAAGTTCGACAGAACATTGCCTCAGTCATCAGCATGTCTACTGCGACCCCTTTTAAATTCTTCAAAAATCACTTTCGTTGCTTTTACTGTTCCAAAGATTACGCGGATTTTGATCTCTTAAAAGTCCACACCGTCACCGACCATTCTAGTTTTAACGCAGAATCTAAAGTAATGAAAAATATTAAAGGGAAAGAAGTGAATGTCAAAATAGACATCATTAATCTCACTTGTAAATTGTGTTTTGAACATCTCGGAGATTTAGGCGATCTAATCGATCATCTGATTGCAAATCACGGAGCAGCGTATGATAAGTCTATTCAGTGTCTGCAGCCTTTTAGAATTGTAAAGGACAACATGCATTGCCCTCTATGCCCTGATGCTGTTTTTAGATACTTTAAGAAGCTTCTGGAACACATGAATGAGACTCATACGGATAATAACATAGTATGCGCTCATTGTGGCTTGACCTTTCGAGGGCATCCCAACTATCGGGCCCACGTGTCGCGTTACCATCGAACCAGGGCTTGCATTTGTCCAGATTGTAATATGGAATTCTGGAATTTAGAGAAGCTGAAGCGGCACCAGGCGAACGTACACGGAACGAAAAAGTTCAACTGTACGCAGTGTGTTGAAAAATTTGGCTCGAATTACATGATGCGGCGTCACCAAATAGTCGCACACGGTTTCGGCCACAAATGCCAGTACTGTCACAAACTCTTCACGAGAAACTCCCATATGAAGAACCACGTGAGGCGGTTGCACTTGAAAGAGAAGAACGTGGAATGCAACGTTTGCAAGGAAAAGTTCTTTGATCGTGCCCTTCTGAACGTCCACATGGTGAAGCACATAGGCGAGAGGAATTACCATTGTGATGTTTGCGGTAAAAAGTTCTTATGGAAGAAGAATTTGAGGGGGCACATGGTGTCCCATGAACGGAATAGATTTCCGGATACTTGAAACGAGCCTCATTGCGTTTGACATTGCTTCTTTAGTATCGATCTCATCGCAATTAATTGGGTACTGTGGTTAAAATACTCGTTAATGGCAATGTGAACAATCAATAGTATTATACAGCCTAAGAGTTCCAGCCATAGAAATGATAACAATGCTGTCTCCTATCAGAGTGTATTTGACACTATTTGGTAGCTTAGCTTACTTCAATTCCATTTTGGGCTTCCGCTGTACAAACTTAGCTTAAAACCAACAATGATACGACGTTGAGTGACAAAGTAGAGTTAAATGTCAAAGTAGAATGTAGAAAAGTGTTAGCCCGATGCAGTGCGTACCAAGAAAATCATTTTTTATAAATGTGTAAAAGTACCCTCAACGATATTAACTAAAAGTAAATAATTCCAGTGATTGAATCCAGAATTGATAATTTTAATGTTTAAGATGGCAAAGTCATTAAGGGTACATTTTACATTGGACAAAATTTCTTTTCAGGTATTAAAGGAACGTCCAAGACGCTCAGTGCGAATACGCTAAGGCGGCGGAACCTTCTGATACTATTCAACAATACGTCGATAATCCCCTTCAAATGCCGCGGCAAATGTAGATGCTTCTATTGCGGCGAGGAGTTACCCGTTTACGATGATTTGAGAACTCACACGAAAGCGCACGGGCCGTGTTCGGAAAAAGATCGGTCGATTAAACTCGTCAAAACTAATGACGCAGAAGTTAAAATCGACGTATCGGACGTAACTTGTGAACTGTGCAATGAAGCGTTTGCTAATTTAGAAGAGATTGTAACACATTTGATAACTAAACATAAACTTCCTTACGATAGAAATGTTAGGCTGCTCATAATGAAGTATAAACTAGTAGATCTGCAATGTTTAATATGCAAACAGAAATTTAATCAAGTAAGCGAATTAGTTGTGCATGTAAACAGTCAACATCCAAGTCAAGCTTTAGATTGTAGTGTATGCCATCAGAAATTTATAAGAAAAGGTTATTTAGACGCTCATATGAGGGTGGTACACAAAAGTGATCACAAATGTCTTAAATGTCCAAAAAGATTCGCATCGCAAACAGAATTGCAGGAACACAAAGTTAAAGCACACGTTGCTGTGTGTAATATTTGCTTTAGAAGGTTCTCGAACCAAAAAAAGAGATTAAAACATATGAAAACTGAACACGCAGGTGATGCCCTAAAGTGTGGGTTTTGCTTTAAATCTATGAAAACTCATTTAGGTTTTCTAAGGCATGCCGCAAAGTGCACTGATAAAGAAATTGATAAAATTACTGAGAAAGATTTAATTGTACACGAGGAAGCTAAAAAACCGGCTGTTATACAAATAAGAAAAAACATAGCGTGCATACTGAACATGTCAACGGCTATACCGTTTAAATATTTCATGAGCAGATTCCGATGTTTCTATTGTTCCAAAGATTTTACAGATTGTCTAGAACTGCGGGAACATACTATTGTTAACCATCCGATTTGCGATACAAACTTCAAATGTATGAGGCTGCGGAACAGGCAAGAGGGATGCGTCAAGATAGATACGTCCGCTCTTTCCTGTAAAGTGTGCTTCGAGAATATACCAAATCTAGAAACCTTAATAGAGCACCTAATACAAGAACATAAGGCACACTACGATAAAGGAATAGATTGTAATATACAACCTTATAAACTCGTGAAAGATAACTATCCTTGCCCGATTTGCGGCGATATTTACACTCACTTCAGCACATTATTAAAACACGTAGGACAATATCATACTGACAATAAAAACATTTGTATGCACTGTGGGAAACCATTCAGAAATTTACCAAATCTACGCGTACACATCGCCAACCATCACAAAACAACGGGCAGTTTCAAATGCAGCGCTTGCAGTTTAGAGTTCCCTTCAAACAAGTATTTGCAGACGCATTTAGGGAGGGCGCATGGGTGTAAAGTTTTCAAATGCCCTCAGTGTAAAGAGAAATTTGCGTCAAACTACGCGATGCAGAGGCACATGATAAACACGCACAGTTCTGGTCATAAATGTGTTTACTGCAACAAATTGTTTACATCCAACTGTTTTATGGTGGACCACGTAAAAAGAACGCATTTAAAGGAGAAAAATGTCGAATGTCAGATCTGCTGCGAAAGGTTCTTTGACTCGCAGCGACTGAAAACGCACATGGTTAAACATAATGGTGAAAGGAACTTTCACTGTGATGTCTGTGGCAAAAAGTTCCTGTGGAAGAAGAATTTGAGAGGTCATATGGCTTTACATGCACCAAGTCCTAATCCAGATGTAGCAGTTTAGATGAAGTTATATAAAAGTGTAGGAAAATAAGTACTCTAGTACATACAATCAAATGTTCCCAAAACAATTACATAAAAGGACTCCGTGCCAATTTCCTGCAATATCTATTTATAATAACGAAATTGTATAAGGATTTATCAAGAGTTTGGATGCAATTGAAAACATGGAAATTTTCTTTCCAGATTTACCATGTAACAGACCAGCCAAGAAATGTAGCGCGAATAAGCTAAGAAGATCCAATCTTCAGATATTATTCAACAACACATCCATAATACCGTTCAAATGGCGCGGAAAGTACATTTGCTTTTATTGCGGTGAAGACGTAAAGGAGTACAACGAATTAAGAAAACACACGAGAAACCATGGGCGGTGTTCAGATGACAATCGGGCTCTGAGACTTGTCAAAGCAGCTGATGTAGAAGTCAAGATTGACGTATCTGAAATAATTTGTAATCTGTGCCATGAACCATTACCTAATTTCGATCATACAATAGACCACCTAATTAACAAACACAATTTGCCTTATAACAAAGACGTGAAGTTACCGATAGTGTCATATAGATTGTCGGATCTAAACTGCCTTTTATGCGATCAGAAATTTAGTTATTTAAACAAATTGATTAATCACGTTAACACGGATCATCCAAACAACTGTTTAGTCTGCGTCCAATGTCAGCAGAAGTTCAACAAAAAACGAGATCTCGACGCGCATTTTCGGACCAAACACAGAAATCGTTACACATGTTCGAAATGTGCATTAAACTTCTCAAAGAGTTCGGAACTTTTGAGCCACAGAAACAATGTTCATCCGTTTCTATGTAACATTTGTTTCAAACCTTTCCCGTCACTAAAAAAACGTTTACAGCATATTGAGTCAACTCACACAGATACAGTTCTTATATGTGGTTTCTGTTCCTTAAATAGTGATCGAACAGAATTCCTTGAGCATGCAGCTAAATGCAATGTGGACAAAGATGCAAATGGACCAGTCATGCTGGACTATGACAGAAAGCCTTTGGTGAAACAAATCAGAGATAACATAGCGTGTATTCTAAACATGTCAACCGCTGTACCGTTCAAGTATTTCTTGAGTAGGTTCAGATGTTTCTATTGCCCCAAAGATTTTAACGAATGTGACGATCTTAAACACCATACGATAATGGAACACCCCCTGTGCGACACCAAACTTAAATCTATGAAACTCCGCAATAGACATGACGGAGGCATCAAAGTCGACATTTCTGCTTTATCCTGCAAAATATGCTTTGAAATTTTACAAGACTTAGACACTCTGATAGATCATTTGATATGTGAGCATAAGATTAATTATAATAAATCGATATCTGTTAATCTGCAACCGTACAAACTAGCTAAAGAAAACTTCCCTTGCCCAATATGCGGGGAGGTGTACAGATATTTCAGAACGTTATTAAACCACGTGGGGAACAAGCATAGTGATAACAAAAACATTTGCGTTCATTGCGGTGCATCGTTTAGGAATTTACCGAATTTGCGAGCCCACATCGCTCGACGACATAAGGTCGCGCATTACAAATGCGAATCGTGTGATTTACAATTTACGTCGAATAATTACTTGCAAACTCACTTGGGTCGTATCCACGGGAACAAAATTGTGGAGTGTGAGACGTGTAAAGAGAAATTCACGTCAGTGCACGAGATGCAGAGACACAAAATAGACGTTCACACAACTGGACATAAATGCTCTTATTGCCATAAACTTTTCACCAGGAACTCCTTCATGGTGAACCACATAAGGCGTACTCATTTAAAGGAGAAGAACGTCCAATGTTCCTTGTGTCATGAGAAATTTTTCGACGCGCAACGATTGAAAATGCACATGGTCAAACATTATGGGGAGAGAAACTTCCACTGCGACGTTTGCGGGAAGAAGTTCTTGTGGAAGAAAAATTTGAAGGGTCACATGGCTTCGCATATTAGAAATAATCAATATCAAATATAATTTCTGGGGGCTCTTGAAAGATGTTAACTTCTGGACAGGATTTCTTAGAATATGATTTCTTTAACTGCCTTGGATTCTCTTTATCTACCGCTACTTTAGTAAACATTCCATTTACACGTTGCAGACTGGCTCTGAAAACTAAATTCATATTTCACAGCTTTACTCTGACTTATAATTTCGCTGAGTTGGTTACCAGAAACATTTTTAATTTAAAACTAGAAAAGCTAAGAGCACTTCAGTGAGGTGGTTATTAGAACATGGGATATTGGATGCATTAAACAACAATTAAGAGATTTAGGACTCTTGGAGAAGTTAACGAATCTGGTCCCAAAACAATAGGATTGTTGTCAAGTGAACAAGAAGAGCTGGAAGCTACAAATTACAATATTTCGCTTACAAGAGCGCTGTGTAAAATTTCTAAAGGAGGATTCTGAAGCGAACACAATTTCTTTACAGATGAAGCCCCGTTCGAGGACTGCACATCTGTGCGGAGACGGAAAAATTTGCAAACTCTGTTCAACTACACGACCATATTGCCTTTCAAATGGCGCGGGAAGTACCTTTGTTTCTATTGCGGAGCAAGCCTTACCGAATACATCGAGTTTAGGAAACACACGAAATCCCACGGCTCATGCGAAACCACGGATCACTCGCTCAAACTCATCAAAGGCAACCACATTGAACTTAAAATCGATATATCGGAAATAGCGTGCGAAGTCTGTTCCGAACCTTTCGGGAGTTTCAACGAAATAATCGATCATTTGATCGGGAAACACGATCTGGAATACGACAAATCTGTGGATATACCATTCCAGGAGTACCGATTGGCGGATTGTCGGTGTAACTTGTGCGACCAAGAGTTTACTTATTTCGGAAATTTGATCACCCACACGAATATCGCGCACCCTAAAAATAGTTTTATATGCGACAACTGCGGGTTGACTTTCAATAAGAAGAGAGACTTGGCTGTGCATTTGAGGAATTATCATAAAGACGGTGGGCACACTTGCGAGGAATGTTCCGATGTATTCCCAACCCGAATTCTACTAAGCAATCACCAAAACAGCCACCATTTCCGAAGATGCAAGCTATGCGATGCAAGGTTCCCCTCTTACACTTTACTGCAGAAGCATATTTTAGCTGACCATCCAAACGATGGCAGTGAAAAACTCTGTCCCTACTGCTCGAAACAATGCAAAACCGCCCCAAGCTTAAAGCATCACTTGAGAAAATGCAAATTGAAAAACCTCAAGGTCATAGAAGCCTTCCCAGAAGAAACCCTACAGCCTAAAAAAAAGAGAGATATAACTCAAATCAGAAAGAATATACAGTGTGTATTGAATATGTCAACCGCTATACCGTTCAGGTTCTTTTCCAGATTCTCCTGCTTTCACTGTTCGAAAAACTTTGTCGAATTCGACGATTTAAAAACCCATGTCGTATCCGAACATCCGGTTTGCGATCTGAAAGATAAAAGCATGAAGAAATGCAAAGGGGAAAGAATCACTGTCAAAATAGACGTAGCAAATTTATCTTGCAAAGTGTGTTACGAAAGTATAGACAATTTGGAGGATCTAATAGATCATTTGATTGCAAAACATAACGCGTTATACGACAAATCGATAACGGGGTGCTTCGATCCGTTTAAAATAGTCAAAGACAATATCCCTTGCAACATATGCCAGAGTGTTTTCCGATATTTCGGGACGCTGTTGCGCCACATAAATTCCGAGCACAGTAACAACAATAAGATATGTGATTACTGTGGGCGGAGTTTCAAAAATGTTGCGAATTTAAACGTTCATATAACTTACGCTCATACGGGCGCATGCGCTTGTGAAGTTTGCGGTGCCAAATACAAGAACCAGTGGTGTTTAGGGCGCCACAAGGCGAAGTGCCACAACGTGAAGGACTTTCAATGCTCGAAATGCCCCGAAAAGTTCCAGTCTCAGTACCACAAACAAAAGCACATGATTAAGGAGCACGAGATTGGCCACAAATGTACTCACTGCGGTAAAATGTTCACCAGGAACTCTTTCATGAAAGACCACATCCGTCGCACACATTTAAAGGAGAAAAACGTCCCTTGTTCGGTGTGCAATGAGAAGTTTTTTGATAACTACCTTCTAAGGCTGCATATGGTTAAGCATAAAGGGGAGAGGAACTTCAGTTGCGAGGTTTGCGGGAAGGCTTTCCTGAGGCGAAGTAATTTGAATTCGCACAAGGAGATGCATAGAAAGTATGGCCATGTTTAAAATTATCATTTCAGAAATTATTTTTTTTACAAGGTGAAAAATTTGTGGTTTTTGATGTTAAGCTGGGTGAACCATTATCAGCAGTACTATCGAATTACCTACATTGTTTCGGAAAAGTAAGCATTTTTATTTTTATTGCAAGAAAACAATCGAGATAAACTCGAAAATGTGATAACCAATAATAGTGACTACGCGGTACGTGGCGTGTAGAGTAG
Organism: Coenonympha glycerion; assembly: GCA_963855885.1. NCBI lineage: Eukaryota > Metazoa > Arthropoda > Insecta > Lepidoptera > Nymphalidae > Coenonympha > Coenonympha glycerion. Next base: position 7,110,025 of record OY979651.1, on the reverse strand, counting down.
CAGGTACCGCACCTACTACTACTGGTTTGCGAATTTTTGAAAACAATTTCTCGACAAAAAAAAATTTATTTTACTACTGGGGTCAAAATAAATTGCAAAAATTTAAAGTACTGCGAATAGCGATTCACCTCGCCTCACATCTTAAAACCATTTATTTTTCACCGTGTATAATATCTTGTCATAACCTAATGATGAATTTTAACACAGTATTCTAATGATGACCCTTATTCACGTCATAGATTGTCTTATCTAAAAATGAACGCCCCCAAGTGTTTAGGCTTACACTTCGAAAGAAAAATGTAGTCCCTACAATTCTTATGAATTTATCATTCTTATGAATTTATCACAATAATATTTTCATAATAAAAAAAAAATAATACATATTTAATTTTGAATGGCAGGCGTTATTTTGCGGAAATCCATAATTAATTGATTTTGGTATAATCCGCTACTTGAAAAGAATCTGTATGGGAATATATTGTATTCAATATGCAGGAACACCGCCTACATGAAACACCACACAAATTTTTCCAACACACTTCGACGCACGTTTCGTCCCGACACCGGGACATCTCCAGGAGATGTTGACTTCACAATGCAAAATCGTAAAGTAGAATTGTGTGTGGTGTTTCTTGTGGATGGTGTTGCTGAATATTGGACCGTATCGATTATAGCAAAACAAATTAATGTGTCCTGATACTAATTTTTTCTTCCCTAATAGCATCGATAGACTTAAATTAACTCATTTTATTACCCTTCTATGTGTCTATATATAACAAAAGTTTATATTTATTTGATTTTACAAGATGTATGCATAATCATTGTACTGTGCGCTGCGCCAGACGCTATAACTATGTTAATTTATTTGTATAATTTCAAGCATTAAAGAATTTAGAAAATAAAAAAAATAAAGTAAGTAATTATTACTTATATCATGCTTTACATTCTAAATTTATAATGCATTTACAATGAAGCTCCGTTAGTCAGCATTATTTTTGTAAATAAATATTAAGTTATGTTAACTTGCCAGTTTTTTTTTAATATTTTGTACTTATTAGTGATTGTAAGTAATGGCTGTATGTAGGTATGATAAAATAAGTAATCGCCGCGTATTTCTTGTAATCCTTAAACTAAGGTTCAATAAAAGACATTAAAATATTGTAAATAGTTTTAATTTCTATATTACCTATCAATTAATAAAACATTATTGTTATTTAGTTGTCTCTTCTTTAGAGAAAGCGAAATAGAGTTTAGTTTGTCACATTAGTGCAATTTAAATTGAACTCGAGTCGATGAAGGGTACTACTGCACTTTTAAACTAAACTTTAAGAAAAAGCTTATATCTACTTAAAGTAATACTTGAAATAAAGTCGACAAAAGTTAGGCTCATGACGTTTTAGGCGTTCGGCCCCAGTAGACCGTGAAATTCAAATTTTGTTTAGTTTTTCCCGAAAGATTATACTGCAGTTTCCCAGATTTGGAGCTATCAGGAACCGATATGGGGTAAATTAATATTTTTGAGCAAAGTTTTTATAAAAAACATACAGATGCATAAGCGTTATGCTCGCAAAACTCATCTACGATGTACAATTTGTCCACTATTAGCGAAAAACTAAATAAAATTTGAATTTGCCCAGATGTTACCATGCACCTTAAATAAAGAACTTTGAATCTTTAAGTAAAGATGATCCCTACTTTTCTAATGTTTGATCTCCACAGTCGGTATGGAAGAAAATAAAAGGCCGAAGTATACACCCATTAAGGCCCAGTTTCTACCAAAAACGGAGCTGTTTTAGTAACTAATCAGATTTCGTCATTTTGACATTTTCGAAACTGAAGGGAGAGGTGATGTTGAAATGACGAAATCTGATTGGTTATTCAAACACAACGCCGCTCCGCTCCGCTTTGGTGGCAACCGGGCTTTAGTGTCAGAGGTAACTTGACCGATATAATAAACTAGCTGTTGCCCGCGGCTCCGCCCGCGTGATTTTCGTTTTTTCGATAATCCCGTGGAAATGATGGATTTTCCCGGGATAAAAAGTAGCCTATGTGTGAATACGGGCTATAAGCTATCTATGTTCCAAATTCCAGCCAAATCGGTATCACTAGTTGCGGCGTGAAAGAGTACTAACAAAGATCCATCCATATTTACAAACTTTCGCGTTTATACTCGTAAGTAGGACTATGCCACATCTCCGGAGGTTCTTGTTCTGGCCCTCTGGGATTAAGTATATGTATATATCTCATTTACACAAGTCATCTATACTTTCTAGGAAGGAAGATGATATTTGTTATAAGATATATATGCTCATAAATACCATAAGAACCCAAAGAAATTAGAAGAGAGAAGACTATACAGTTGATAAAAGAAGTTAGTAGTTGCAGGTGAATAAATATGGAATTGCATCACATTCATAAAATCAGCCTATTAAAGTCCTTGTACTGAGTATGAGAGAGCCAGAGAGTGGGTCAAAAAATTCCATTACTGAACTTAAACAAGAAAAATCAACTCGAAACAATATTATTTGTGGAGGAAATAAAAGAAAGCATTGAAACAGATTTAGTAAAAGCCGAATTTCTTTGCAGGTGCGATGAGCACGTCGGAGGACAGAAATAAGAAAGCCGAGATGATGCGCAAACTTTTAGCCAAACGGCGTAACGTGGAGTACGTACTCGAGTACAGCAACGTTACCCCGTTCATGTGGTACAAGGGGAAGTACCGATGCTTCTATTGCACCGAACCTATGAAAGACCCGGTGGCTTTGAGAGAGCACACTGCTTTAATGCACCAGTATGTCAATCTAGAACTGGTTGTCTTTGACAGAACAAAGAACAACAGAAACAAAGACGCGGCAGTCAAAATCGATGTGACGGATATATCCTGCAAACTTTGCACGCAACCTCTAGACAGTTTGGAGCAACTTATAAATCATTTAATAATAGCCCACGACGCGGAATACGATGTGAGCGTCCCCAACTGTCTTCTTCCCTTCAAACTGAACAAGGAACAGCCTTCCTGTCCCATCTGCGACATCAAATTCATTTTCTTTGAATACCTGCTCCGGCATGCCAACAAACACCATTTATCTCACGACTACATCTGCGATGTATGCGGCACGAGCTTCCAAGGCGAAAACCATTTGAAAATGCACAACAGATACTACCACAGGGAAGGCGGCTACACTTGTGAACACTGCGGGATCAGTTTGGCTACGTTGTCCAAAAAGACGCTGCACGAAAAAAACGTGCACATGATCAATCTGTCCACGTGCCCACACTGTCCCGAAACTTTCAAGAGTCCGTATTTCAAGAAGCTACATTTGGCCAACGTCCACGGCGTTGAGGAGTTGAAGATAAAATGCCCGTATTGCCCCAAAGTTTACCCACAAGAGAGCATCATGTCCCGACATATGAGACGGGTGCATTTGAGAGAGAAGAACGTGGAGTGTCAAGTTTGCGGGGACAAATTCTTCGGGCCGTACGACGTTAAACTGCACATGCTAAAACACAATGGGGATAAAAACTTCGTTTGTACAATTTGCGGCAAGAAATTCTCTAAGAAAAGCAATTTAAATTCCCACTTCTTAACTCATACCGGGCAGAAGAAGTACATTTGCACGGTTTGTGGGAAGGAGTTCGCGCATCGTCCGAATTTGAGGATACATTTTAGGACGCGTCATCCGCAGTATGTCAGTGAGCAAGGCATGAGTGTCGCTGATGAGTTGGATGATGGAGAACTGGTAGAGATCACCAGGTTGGAACTTGAGAGGGAGTTTGAGGCGGTGGAAGAAACTGTTTAAATTGATCGGTAGAAGCATCGATATGAACCTGAGGATAAACCCATAGGAACATTTTACGTCAGCCTTGTTTATATTAGGTATAAGTAATAAGTAGCGCCATTTGTCACCGCGAATATGCCGCAACATGGCGGAAATCGTCCCTGTGGAAACTCGCGTGCTACTAATAACAAGTGAACTGAGGCGTGGACGGCGGTCCATAGACAATACTGCGGTCGGCTTACAACTCACGCTGTTTGTGTCAAAACACATTTTATTAATCGATTATACTTAAATTGTAAAATAACCAATTTAGAGTCTGTTCTGCAGTCAACATATTGAAATACGCAATAATGTTTGTTTATGTACAATCGTTCATTCAGATTGTATTTAATTTATTATATTGAAATATATGAACTCATACAAATTATATTTAATGATATTATTTCATGTCTTATGAATAGAAGATAAATATCTATAAATAGTCTTTTATTTATTCGAGTAATTATATTTCCACAAAAGTACATTTATCACTCATTAAATGGTTGGCCCAAGTTGGTTTCTAAAATCTAATTGAAAACCGACCAAGTGTGAGATGAATAGTTATCCTTCATACGGCAATAGTTGTAAAATTTGATATATTAGTCCCTTTCATAATAACCCTACTAGTTTTTCAGAAAAGACGAACAAGAAAGGTTCCATGTTTCCCTCATGAGGTACGGAACATGAAAACTTTTAAACACAATCGTAAACGTTGCAATAATCTCGTTCCAGGAATTACATTCAAGACGGATAATCAAGACTCGTACTTGCAACGCCTTGCGATCGTGCGCCGGAACATAATGATGGTGCTGCATTACGGGAACGTCCTACCGTTTAACTGGAACACACGCGGGTTCAGATGCTTCTATTGCGGCAAGGAAATCAAAGACTGCGATTCCCTCAAAGAGCACACGGCTATAAGCCATAAAGCGGTAGACTTAGAGGCGTTTATACCTCAAAGGATCATTTCCAAGCATGTCCCCGTCAAAATTGACGTGACGCATTTAGCTTGTAGACTCTGCGATATATCCTTATCCAGCGTAGACGACTTGATAACGCATATAATCGCTATTCACGACGAAGAATACGATAGCTCAGTCGGCGTATGCGTTTTCCCGTTCAGACTGCACAAGGACGTGCTGAAATGTGTTTTGTGTGACGAGAAATACGATAACTTCACTTCTCTAATGGGGCACATGTATAAACAACACATGGAGCATACGTACGTTTGCCAGATATGCGGAGCGAGTTACATAGACGAGATTCGTTTGAAGCGACACATCAAAAACGCGCATGTCGGCCATAAGTGTAAAATTTGCGGGAAAATCTTCGACGCGGCCCACCAAGTCGTCAAACATAAAGAAAGGATTCACGGCATCCAGAAATCCGTTGAATGCAATTTGTGCACCGCGACTTTCAAGAGCCAGTATCAGTTAAAAGTGCATATGGGGAAGGTCCATAACGTGGAAAAGTATAGGCTGAAATGTGAACTCTGCCCTAAAGTCTGTACAACGAAAGGGGCGATGGTGTTACATGTACAATCTGTTCACGCGGATGCGAGATTCGAATGCGACATTTGCGAATACAAAACCGGCGTTAAATGGATGCTGAAGCTTCATAAACGGAAGCATTTCGGCGAGAAGAATTATACGTGTAGCATTTGTGACGGGAAGTTTGGGAGGTCCAGCAATTTGCGGGCCCATATTAAAGTGCATACGGGTAACTCTGGGCGGGTCTGCCGTTGGTGCAGACACGGGTTCATAGATTCGGAGTCTTTGGACAAACATGAGAAAGAAGTACATTATTACGAACAGTATAGCTAAAGAAGTCGAGGAGTCTGCGCTAGTATAATATAGATATTTCAATCCATGACGCGCCCCTCTCTGTCAAACTCCATACGAATCAAATGAAACATAAGCGATTTTGACAGAGTGGGACGCGTCTTCGTGGATTGAATTGTCTATATTAGGTTTGAACTTTACGCTTATGTATTTTATGACTTGAGACTTGATCTCACTAATCTTCTTGTTTCAAAGATTTTCTTTACAAATAAGACACAAGAAGGTGTGTCAGCATAGTAATTATTTGATGATTTAAAAGCAATCAATGATTTTATATTTCCTAATTTATAAATTTTGATGTAGGTATATGAATTATGATGATTCTTGAAGCTAAGGTAATCAAATTCCAATCTTGACCTTTTTTACTTAACAAGTACAAATAAGAGGCGCATGAAAAGGTCATATTATAGTAGTGATTTTTAAATGATTTAAAAGCAGTCAATGATTTTTATTAATTATTTTTGATTTATATCAATTATGATGATTTTTGAGGCTTTAATAAAATTTAGAACTTGACAAGTTGATTGGACAAGTAATTTAAGAATCATTTATTGATAGATTTTCAAAAAGATCATAGTGACGTGGTATTTTGATCTTACGTTATCTAAATCGCTTTATTAAACAATTGTACAAATAAGACGCATATGAGAAGTCATATTACAAATAGTGATTTTTAATGATTTACAAACAATGAATGATAAATTAATTTAATTTAACATGATTTATGGATTATGAAATTTTCCTGTGTTGATTGGACCATTAATTTAAAACTGCTATAATTATTGATAGATTTTCAAAAAGATAAATAATTTAGTATGAACGACGTATTTGAATCTCACTTAATATTACTTAATTGTTCTGTATTTAAATAATGTTATTTATTGAGTATGATTTTTAATTATTTGTGTGAATAGATTAAAAGAAGCAATATACTAGTTATTTTGACTTCATGGTTTTTATTTATTATTATTTTCAGTTACTCACACAATACTCGCTTATAGATATTTAAACGATTGGGTTAAAAAAATATATCAATTAACATAAACTAGCTTCAAATAAAATTCCCAATAACCACACTATTTTTAGGATCCATAGCAAAGTGGTAAAAAACCATCTTGCTTTTTGCTATACTCTGCAACATTCAGATATATTTATTTCTCGTTATTTTGGATGTTTCTCAAAATATTTTGCAAAAAACGACTGAAAATACTTCAAAGTCTTAGCAAAAATAAAGTTTACCCTGCTTATAAATTTACTTTTAAGAAAATCGAAATAATATCGCTTGACTCATAACCTATAAAAGTAGAGAAGACGTAAATCTGACACCACCTGGCTGCCTCTAGTCATTGTAATAAAGGAACCACTAAAATGCAAGCGTGTTTTACTTGCAGGGGAAGCTAGAGGTGGCCAGAGAGCTGTCAAAGAAGTAGACTCTGACGATGAGCTGGTGCTGGCTTCGTTGGCGCCCAAACCTGCCCTCACGCCGAAGGATAAACGGAAAATCATGAGGAACAACGTCCTGCAAGTACTCCTGAAGTCCACCGTCATGCCTTTCCGCTGGCTGAAGAGCTCCTACCGGTGTTTCTACTGCTACGAGATTTTCCAAGAGCCATCGGACTTGAAAAACCATCAGCACGTCCACATCGGCGACGAAATCAAAGAGCAAGCCATGAACAACTACTGGGATTCCGTCGTGTACGTCGACATATCGAGTATATCGTGCAAGCTTTGCCCCGAAAACATCACAGACTTGTACGAGCTGATAGACCACTTGATATCTCAACACGGAGTAATCTACAACAAAGATGTCGACATTTGCATGGTGGCTTTTAAACTGGACAATTTCACGGTGTACTGCCTCGCTTGTGGAGCAAGCTTCTACACATTTGGACCCTTGCTTCATCACACGAATAAAGACCACAAAGGGACCTCTGCGATCCTGTGCGACATTTGCGGCCAACACTTTAAGGACGCGAATCTTTTGAGGTTACACGTCAAAACGGTTCACGAGAACTTGGGCTTGCTCTGCCCGGAGTGCGGCGAGAAATTCGAGACGCGTTCCAAGTTGAAGACCCACCAGAAACACCAGCATAACATGGGAAAGAAGTACAAATGCCTGGTGTGTCCCCTGACTTTTCAGAGCCATTACAAACGGTCCAGACACATGGCGACTGACCATAAGAATCGGGAGGAAATTAAATGCCTGCATTGCCCGAAGACTTTTGTGTTCCGAAGCATGATGATGACTCACTTAAGGGATACCCATTTGAAGGTTCGGAACCACATCTGCGGAGTCTGTGGCTTCAAGGCTTTCAACAGCAACCGGCTCAAGATGCACATGTACAAACACAGTGGCGAGAAGAACTTCAAGTGTACAGCCTGCGACAAAGCTTTTACTACTAAGAAGATAATGCGCGCTCACTTCGCTCGAATGCACAAAATGGTGCAGCAACCTGTGGTGTCTTACGAACACTCTTATGTGCAACACAATATTTAATCACACTAATGGTATAAAAATTGGTCAAGTACGAGTCGAGCTCGCGCACTGAGGGTTCCGTACTATCAAGACCCATTCTCAGTAGTATTAAAGTAAACTAAACACCCCTGCCCACCAAATATAAAACAAGCAAAAAATCACGTTTGTTGTATTGCAGACCCCCTTAATTTATTTTTTTATTTTAATTGAAATAACTACATAGTCCGTGAACATTTGTAGCGTCTAAAAAATAGAATAAATTGAATTAATATTTAAATCCGTTAAATTAAATAAATTAAATATATCTGGGTGACCGAGCTTCGCTCGGTAGTTTAACTACTGGCTAATAGATGGCAGCAGGAGAGCTTCGCTCGGTAGTTTAACTACTGGCTAATAGACGGCAGCAGAAGTCATATTTTTATTATTTTTTTGGTAAATTCGACATTTTCTAAAATGTAATGAATCTTAGCTAAATCGATTTATCGTCCCCAAAACCCATACAACAAACGTGATTTTTGCTCATTTTAGAATTCGGTGGGCAGGGGTGTTTAGTTTACTTTAATACTATTGGGTCTTGATAGTACTGAACCCTTTTTCGTAATTTGTAAGTTAATAAGACAATATTATAGGCTTATGGCAGTAAAATTGAGTAAATGCCAGTAACATCTCGTATTTATATAAAAAGCTTTGCTTGAAAGTGTCCAGCGAGATTTGCGAGATACTTCTTACTCGATACTCCTACAAATTTTTTGGAATGGACATTTTTAAGTATTTTGATAATCATGTAAAGATGATACTGTCACTATCTACAATAATCCTATTAAATCTAATTAGCGTAGGTAAACATTGCAAAAAACCACGAAATTTTTTTCGCGGGCAGACATAGTTAAGCTAACTAGAAAGCTGACTTTTGCCACATAATACCATTGCATACAGTATATGCACAGAGGTTCCTTTTATGATGCAGAGAAGGGATAAGATTTTTTTATTCCCACCTGATCGTACGCGTAGATTGATATAGGCTTTTAAACAGATCTTTTAATTATAAAATCATTATTTTTAGCTTAAATGTTTATAAGACATTAAAATCATTTTAATCCTAAGTATATTGTGTTATTTCTCGATATGCCTGATAAACATTCGTTTTACACTGCAAGTTAGTACCTACTTGTTTGCAGTATCATCTTATGGTTAGTGACGATTCAGCTGAAGATGCAAGAGTGAATATGACATTTTCTAAAAATGAATCCTAGCTAGATCTATTTATCGCCTCCAAAACCCCCTGTATACAAAATTTCATGAAAATCGTTCGAGCCGTTTCCGAGATTCAGATTATATAGAAATATTTACAAGAATAGGTATGGGATAGGTATAAATACTAAATAGGTTAGTAAAACGACCTCCGTGGCGCAAGGGATGCACGCTCGGATTCGAGTGGGAGGTCGCGGGTTTGATTCCCGCCACGGGCCACTTTGGAATTTTATAATTTCTAAATTGGCTCAGGTCTGGTCTGGTGGGAGGCTTTGGCCGTGGCTAGTCACCACCCTACCAGCAAAGACGTACCGCCAAGCGATTTAGCGTTCCGGTACGATGCTGTGTAGAAACCGATGTGGTGACTTAACTTACCCCTTCCAAGTTAGTTCGCTAACATCTTCGGCTGCATCATCACTTACAATCAGGTGAGATCGCAGTCAAGTACTAACTTGTATAGCGTAAAAAAACAGAGCAATTCACTACCATTCCCAAGGGTTTGTGTCGCTTATTATAAAATGGCTTATTAATATAGTTGGTATAAATAATTATACTTAGGTACTTATTTAATGGTGATAACTATTTTACAACTTTAAACTAAGTTTATACAAGGATTTCGACTCAGCTGAGAAGAAGTCCATAACAAACTCAGCCGTTTTTTTGTTTTCACTAAATATTCAAACGATCTTGTAAATATGCTACTTTTTAACGATAATGCAAATTCGACTCTTGAATAGGTGTTTGTTTCATGGATCCAGCGAAACAAAGCTATTATATCTCCCTTGCCCGTTTATCGGCGAAGAATTCTAAGGAACTATTGTAAAACTTATTACGAAGCTAAGAAGAGATTTTGGTTGCAGGCCGAATACTCAAGAAAAGAGAGACAGTTCCCGGAAAAAAGAGCAGCCTGGCCAAAGTGCACAAGAGAGAATTGGAAGACAAAACCTCCAGAAGTTTACACGTAATGCGCAAAAACATAATTAAAGTCGTGCAGAACTCCACCGTGGTACCGTTTCGATGGTTAAGCAGTTGCTTCAGATGCTTCTACTGTTACGCGATGTTTGAAAAACCCCAGGATTTGAAAGCGCACCAGCAAACCCACAAACCCGATGACCTAGAGAGGTCAATGAGGAATTACTGCGAGGAAACTCTTTACGTGGACGCATCGGATATAACTTGTAAACTGTGTTACGGGAATATGGACGACGTATTCCAATTGATAGACCATTTGATAGTTTTACACGAAATACCGTTCGATAGAGAAGTCGGTTTGAAGTTGATGCCACTTAAACTAGACGAGGGTCCCAAATGCTTCTTCTGTTCCATGGTCTTGAAAACCTTTGCGCTGCTTTTGCAGCATATGAACAAGTTCCATAAAAACTACTTCAGGTCGTCGTGTACGATATGCGGGAGGCAATTCAAGAGTTACCAAGACTTCTGTCAGCACACTAAGAACCAAATATTGGATGGACATCAAGAAAAATGTTTGGAATGTGGTGTCTTTTTTAGCTACGGCGTTCTAAGAGCTCATATGAAGGAGGTTCACGGAAGGAGATACAAATGCTTGAGCTGCTTCGAGTTTTTTACGACGCATTACAAAAGATCGAATCATATGGCAGACGTCCATAATAGAAGGGACAGAATCAAATGTCCGTACTGCAGCAAGACTTTTATTTTCAAAAGCATCATGCAAAGGCATGTTAGAGAGAACCATTTGAAGGAAAAGAACGCGGTTTGCGAAGTGTGCGGCTGGAAGACTTTTGGGAGACACGAGTTGGAGAACCACATGGCGCGACATACGAACGTGAAGTCGATAAAATGCCCCGGTTGTGACAAATCGTTCAAAACTATTAGATACATGAAGAAACATTATGCTAAGACTCATGAGCAGTGATTTTGATTTAGTTTCTAATAATTTATAGGTAATCTCAAAAGTGAGACATATTTTTATCTGGTTCCAAACTTATTTTGATGCAATGGCTTGGCAAAAACGCCTTGAAACGAAAAATTTTTTTTTATTTAATTTCCTTACACGAGTTCCATTAGATAAAACTGCTGTTTCTATTCTCCGTGTTGCGTCATGTAAATATTTTGGAAGTCGTAAATATTGTATATTATGGCACAACGATAAATTTTTTGAATTTAAATCACGTAATATAGACAGTGGCGCCCTCATTTTTTCAACTTTTTTTTGCCGATCACAAACTTCTAATATATTATATATTTTATTAGAGTTAAAAAATGAAATAATTCTTATTAAGTACAGCTACATATTATTATTTACCTATAATTATAAAATAAACTTTTTAAAGTATTATTATAATCCTTTTATTTAGAACCGTTATAAGCTTTACCAAATAAAAACGATATTTGGTGTTTCACATAGGCCTAACTTACAAGCAATTATACCTATGTATAAAAGTAGTACGGAAAGTATTTTTGCACTGAAATGAACAGCCAAGTAACTTGACACTTTTCCTTTTGCTTTTCCTAGAATATTTTTTTTGACTCGTGAGAAAACTTGATACTTGTGAAACTTTTATCTTATTTACTGTCACAATTAATAAACTGTTTTGTCAAGAGATGGCGCTGTATAACAGCTAAACCGAAAAAAATCACTTGCAATTTAATATTATAAAACCCACATTTCCTGATTTCCTGTTGGTCATTCTTATAATAATAATTTGTTTTTGTTTGTCAAATCCATTCAAATCAAATTGCTTTATTGCGAATTCGTTTATAGTGACATTATATTCGCGATATCGCTATATTCAGCGATATAGAATGCCAAAAATGTAAGGGATTAGGCTGTAGACAAAGTGGCATAGAATGCCACTTTGTCTACAATCGATGATCTATCGATGTTACGAATAGAAAAGTCCAAAATGTATGGGATTTACATTAGCTAACGCTGTGGGCTGTGGCATAGCGTAGCCATACATTTTTGGCATAGCTATATCGCTGAATATAGCGATATCGCGAATAGTGTCACTTTGTCTAGGCCAGAGATTCTACAACTTATTTCTTTACCGCCCCCTTTGAAAATCAAGTATTTTTCAGCGCCCCCAATTTTTATACACTCTTAAAAAACTTAAAACCACAATTTCATTACTTTAATTAAGTTATGGTGATTTAATTAATTTAGGTTAATCAATCAGTTGATTGGTACCCAATTGCACCAAATGCGTTATTTGACAAAAGCTTGTAGATTGTGTTGATCTATCCCACGAAAGCTATATTAAATTATTTTTAGATTTTATACCATCATACCTTAACTCATTACTTATTCGATATTTGAGTAATAGTACCTAGATAGGTTTTAATTTTTGTATATTTTCAAATATAAAGTAAGTATACTTACTATAGTATAGTATATCAATAGGTATCTATACCACTCCAATGCCCCCCATTTTTTTCTGGGCCCCTTAACGCCCCCTTCTAGGTGTCCAACGCCCACAAGGGGGCGTTATCGCCCACTTTGAGAAAGACTGGTTCTACTTGATCCTACCTTTCGGCATGCAATATTATTAACTTACAACTAATTAACTATTGTAATTTTATAAGTTAACATTTTTGCAGTCCAGTTTTTTTTAAATCATTCAGTAAGTACTCTTTAGTTTCAGATTTACAAATCGAGCAGAGCACCAGGCACAGAAAAAGCGATATATCCCGTCTCCTCACGACGATCATAGAGTGCTCCACAATCATGCCCTTCCGATGGTGTGCGAACAAATTCATGTGCTTCTACTGTGGATGCCCCTTCGTGGACAGCTCCAAACTTAAACACCACACCGTGGAAGAGCACAGCGACGCCAAGCTGAAGAACCTCCTCCGAAGCTATCGGAGCGATAGAATCAAGCTGGACATATCCGAAATCGCCTGCAAGTTATGCCCCAAACCTATAAACGATGTGGGAGAATTCCTCAACCATGTCTCAATAGCCCACGACACAAAAATCGACATGGGCCTACAAGATGCGTTATTCTCCTTCAAGCTGAACGACGAAATGATGCATTGTCTAGATTGCGGGCAGAGCTTCCGATTCTTTGGCCCTTTACTTGCGCATGTACACAAATTCCACGCGAAAGTTAAAACGTTTCTGTGCGACATTTGCGGTCAAGGCTTCGTCGCGAAAGTCAACCTGCTCAGTCATGTAAAAGGTGTCCACAACGATTGCAACGTTAACAAGCTGGATTTGGACGGTTTTAAAAGTAAAACTAAACGGCAGAAGTGTCCGAAATGCCCTGAAGTTTTTCGGAGCAGCTATCTAAAGAAACAGCATCTAGCGTTGGTCCACGACGTCAAGTCTTCCCAATTCAAATGTGAGGAGTGTCCTAGGATATTTACGGAGAAAAGTAGGCTGGTTGAGCACAAATTACGCACGCATTTGAAGGAAAAGACGTTTGCGTGCGAGATTTGCGGGTTCAAAGTGTTCAGCAAGGATCTGCTGAAACGGCATATGGTCAAGCATGATGATTCTAGGCCTTTTCAGTGTGATTTTTGCATGAAATCGTTTCAGAGGAAGAAAACCCTGGATATCCATAGACGGATACATACAAACGACAGGAGATATGTGTGTAAGGAGTGCGGGAAGGCGTTCGTGCAGTGCACGAGTTTGAAATTGCATATGCGAGTCCATCATAATGTAGGAAACACTTAAGCGGTACCACGCAATACACTAAATCAACGAGCGTGTGTTTTGAAATTTGTACGCTAATTAGACATGATAGGCTTATGGCAGTCAATTTGCGAGAATAGCAGTATCATCTCCACATGTTTATATCAAAATCCTTGCATAAAAATGTCTTTCCTAGGAAATTAGTCCGAGTATACAGTTTGAAGTGAGTTACTCGCAAATCTCGGACTAATTTCTTTAACTCGACACTTTCAAGCAGAGATTTTTATATAAACCCGTTAAGACGATACTGGAATTCTCGCAATTTGACTGCCATAAGCCTATTATGTGTTATTAGCTTAAAAATCGCGAAAAACGACAAAAAATTTGAATTTCGCGGGCACATCCGTGGCATGCCTCTTAACGGAAGGTTCACTGCGCAAGATGATTAAGGGCCGATTTTTCAATCGCCAGAGACTATCTGAGGGATAAAATTGAAACATATGGCATGCAAAATCTGTCAAAACGTCATATTTATTCCTTAGTTAACGTTTATCTGGCGATTGGAAAATCTGCCCTTAAAGAAATAGTGACCCTAGCGCTGATACAAAAAGTGCAATTCAGTTCGCAACAGCGCCTGGCTCCGCCTCCGCTACGCACCTAAAGTTGTGCTCTCTCTCTCTATAGCGTTACTTTATCTCTTTCGACGTACTAGGGCTGCCTCGTAATCAGGCGCACGCAGCGCATGAATTAGACCGTACAAGAACTAACGCGTGCAACCTAGCCGGCGCGCGGCAGTCGTCTGGAATCTAGTCTTGATCACGTGACAAGTGACCGTGGCCTGACTGTACCTATAAAGGCTAGCGGTTTTGTACAGTTGCCGGCAAATAATTCAAGATTCGTTAGATACGTAAAAGATGCTCTCTCCCTCTCTATAGACAGGATCCTTAAGCGCTGTATAGTGTATTGGTGGTTGTTGACTGTTTTCTCTCGCACTCGTTGCACGAAGAGCACAAATTCCCCCCCCCCCCCCATTTAAAAAAAAAGACTAGGTACCTAACTACACATTGTAGGTTTATGGCAATGAATTTGCATTTACATGTTTTTAATAGAAACATTTTAGGAAACAAAATATCACTGGCTTAACGGTGAAGGAAAACATCGTGAGGAAACCTGCACGCCTGAGAGTTCACAAAAATGTTCTCGATGGTGTGTGAAGCCCGCCAACGCGCACTTGGCCAGCGTGGTGGCCAAACCCCTCTCAGTCTGAGATCCGTGCCCAGCAGTGGGACATAAAAAGGGGTTGAGATGATGATGATGAATAGAAACTTTGCACGAAAATTCCCACCCGCCTCATATTGGTTCCCGAAAGATATTTTTTTGCAGTTTCCCAGATTTCAAGCTATCGGGAACCAATATGAAGTAAATGGGTATTGTTGAGCAGAGTTTTTATTAAAAACATGTAGATGCATAAATGTTGTGCCCGCAAAACTCATTGTCATAAGTCTACGATGTATAATTAGCCCATTATTAGCGAAAAACTAAATAAAATTTGAATTTTCGCAACCGGATGGTACCCATCCCTCTTAACGTGAAATCAACGGGTCTGCCCGCGAAATTCAAAATTTTCGTGGTTTTTTGCAATTTGTACGCTAATTAGACATGATAGGCTTGTGGCAATCAATTTGCGAGAATGGCAGTATCATCTTTACATGACTATATCAAAATATGTGCATAAAAATGTGTATCTTAGAAAATTAGTCCGAGTATCGAGTTTTATGTGAGTAACTCAGTTTTAGCTTGTGTAAAATCGATGTCAACAGTTTTAGCTTGTGTAAAATCGATGTCAACAAAAGTGAATTTAGTATACTTATTGGCTTAATCTATAAATATACAATTATGGCTAGTGAATGTTCTGCTTGTAAATCAATGGTTTTGGTGACGCAGAAGCGAATCAAGTGCACGAAATGCTCATTTATGTACCATCTTGAGTGCGTGTCCACTGATTCAAACCCGCCGCCTCGCGTGAACTGGGTTTGTCCTACATGTGTCGCGGCTACAAGGAAGGGAGGTGATAATTCAAATACTCCAGTTAGAATGCCTAGACCCACCCAGGAGTGCGAAATCGTTATGAGTAGCCCTGAGTTGCAAGCTAATAGTGTTCCTGCATCGTCATCCGGCAGCGGTTATATTGACAGTGCCATTCTGGCCGAGATTAAGAATCTTCGTGCTGAGATGATAAATCATTTTCAACTGCAAGATAAGAAACTCGACTCTTTTAATCAGATTCTGTCTACAGTGCGTGCGGAGGTCGATGGTGTTAAGGCAACGGTTGATATTTTGCAGTCCAATTGTAAACACTATGAAGCATGTTTAACTAGACAAAGAGAAAAAGTGACCGAGCTGGAGTCATCTATTAACGAATTAAAGTCTTCTTTAACTTTCATCTCAACTCAATATGACGATATGTCACTCGACTTCAAAAAGCACATGAATACCCTCTCCGAAATGCATACTTCTAATAACACTGAACAGTTGATGCAGTTGCGGGCAAAAGTAAATATTCTTGAGAGTATATCGAGGAGCCACAACATTGAAATTCAATGTGTTCCGGAAAGAAAGAATGAGAACATACTTGCCATAGTTAAAAATATGTTTACCAAGCTGTCATTACAATTCGCAGAAGATACCATTTCGTTTTGCAGTCGTGTACCCAAAATGAATGGCCAATCAGCGCGCCCGCGTAACATTATAGTCACATTACAGTCACCAAGGCACCGCGACCACGTCATATCAGCGGCGCACAGATACAACAAACTGCACTCCGGCGACAGACTCAACTCGCTCGACCTCGGAGTGAGCGGCGACAAAACATTCGTATACATTTCCGAACACCTTACGCCAGAGTGCAAGATGGTTTATGCGGCGGCGCGAAAGTTTAAAAATGATAAAAACTTTAAGTATGTATGGGTCAGAAATGGTAAAGTATTCTTGCGTAAGAGTGATAGCAGCCCTGCTTTGTATATAAGGAATTTAGATAGTCTTACTAAATTGTCTTAGCAGTTATACTACTTTTTGAATTTAATATTATGACTCGCATTTTAAATATTCTTGACATTTATTTAGCATGTTAGTATTTTATCAAAATGTAAATAGATTTCGTACTAAACTAAATGAATTTTATCTCAATGTTTTAAATAATGATTATGATGTTATTTGCTTAACCGAAACTAACTTGGACGGTTCTATTAGTAATTCCGAATTTGTGGACAATCGTTATACTGTTTTCCGGTGCGACAGGGACTTATCTAACAGTCACAAACTAACTGGTGGTGGTATCCTAGTTGCACTTAAGAAAAACATTTCAGCTCTTAGGCTTACTGACTTAGAAAGTGACTCCGAAAGTATCTGGTTGTCCCTTAACATTGGAAAACGTATTACTTTGTGCTTAGTATATTTGCCTCCGGATATGTCTGTTGACCGTCTGAATAGATTTTATGATAAGACAATTGATTTTATTTCAGGACATGATGGATCTGTTATTATTGTAGGTGACTTTAATACGCCGGCAGTCGACTGGGATGGCGATACGACGAAAGCAGTAAACCCGAATTGTACTTCATATGACCTGAAATCCCGCTTACTGTTGCAGCTTCTCTCTCTTGGCGGTTTGAGTCAGTTCAATTATTTAAAAAATAGGAATAAAAAAACTCTTGATCTTTTCTTAACCAACATGACGGAAATTACTCTTGTACCGGCTTTTCCATTATGCAGGGAGGACATGCATCACCCGCCTTTTGAAGTAAATGTGACTCAAACCATAAACAAAAATCTAATGCGGAACGTTTCGGCTAGAGTTTTTGATTATAGAAAATGTGACATGGACACGATCAAAAGGGAGTTGGTTGAAGTTGACTGGTGTACATTACTGTCTACTGGAACTGTTGACGAATTATTGAGAACTTTTTACGATAAATTATTTGAGTTAATTAAAAAGAGCACGCCATACAAAAAACAACATAATGACAAACAACCTGCGTGGTTTAGCAAGCCACTTATCAATTGCCTTAAAGAAAAACAAAAAGCGCACGCTAAATTTAAAAAATATAATAATCCCAGAGATTACGACACATTTTCCCTTCTCAGATCTAGGGCTCAAAAATTGATGGAGAACTGTTATAATACCTATATAAGTAATGTTGAAACGTCTCTTATAGCTCATAATACTAAATTATTTTGGAATTTTACTAAATGTAAACGCAAATGTAATACATTGCCTCAAACCATGTGTTATGATAGGCGGGTTGCGACGTCAGGTTTCGAAATATGTCAACTCTTTTCGGATTATTTCTCATCAGTTTATGTACAAGACAACCTCGACACGAGACGTTTTACCGATAGGGCTCAAATCAACACGTTAAGTAAGATTGTTATAGCCAAAAAGGAAGTCCTGAAAAAGATAAGGGGTTTGGAATGGAATAAAGGTCCAGGGCCAGACGGAATTCCTTCCTTTTTTATTAAGGCCTGTGGTAAAGAACTCGCGTTACCCCTGATGATAATTTATAATAAGTCTCTGGCTACAGGATGCTTTCCCGAATTATGGAAAGTTGCACATGTGATTCCTATTTTTAAAGCAGGGTCTAGAACGGATTGTAGTAACTATCGTCCTATATGTATTCTAAACTGCGTTGCCAAAATTTTTGAAAGTATTGTTTATGATTATATTTACTACTTATTTAAACCTCTAATAGCCCCACAACAACATGGTTTTGTTAAAAGTAAATCCACCGTAACCAATCTCGTCGAATATTCAAAATTCTTGTCTACTTGTATAGACAAAAAGGTTCAAGTGGACGCAATATACACAGATTTCCAAAAAGCATTCGATAAAGTAAACCATAGGCTACTTTTCCGTAAGCTCGAAGAATATGGTGTGCATGGTGATTTATTGAGATGGATTATATCCTATGTAACTAATCGGTCGCAGATAGTGGCAGTTAATGGCTTCTTTTCTAATCCAATTACGGTTCCTTCAGGTGTTCCTCAGGGATCGCACCTGGGTCCGTTACTTTTTGTAATATTTATAAATGATATCACATCGGTTATTAAAAATAAATGTCTCCTCTATGCAGATGACTTAAAGATTTTCAGCGCTATATGTAGTCAACATGATTGCCAAACTCTGCAAGAGGACTTGGACTCGGTGAAAATATGGTGTGAAGCGAATGGCATGAATTTAAACGTTAATAAGTGTTTTGTCCTTAATTTCACTAAAAAGCGTAACAAAATTAAATATGACTACTGTATAGATAACAGTAAACTCTTAATAAAGTCTAGTGCCAAGGATCTTGGGGTAACTTTTGACGAATCTTTGACTTTTAAGTTACATGTTAATAATATAACGTCACGGGCTAACCAATTGATGGGATTTATCTGTCGGATTACCAAAGGATTCAAGAACCCCTTAAGTATGTTGTATCTATATAAAAGTTTGATCCGCAGCATACTCGAGTATGGATCCCCGGTCTGGTCTCCTTACCAGAAGACTTATTCTGACGCTATTGAGTCCATCCAGAGGCGTTTTTAAGAATTCTTTCATACAAATTTAATGCAAAGCTCGTTAATTCATCTTATAGCGAAAAATTAAATTACTTTAAACTTGATCCTTTACATATGCGTCGTACTTTTTTAGATATTATGTTACTATTTAAAATATTGAATAACGTTACGGACACCTCTCTGAATGACATATATATTAATTGCTCGATCCCTAATCGCTCGTCTCGCACCTGGAATGTGTTCAGAACCTCTTTCTGTCGCACCAATGTCGCGTACCACTCTTGCATTAACCGAATATGTCGCCATTATAATGCTCTCCACCATAGAAATGGTCAGCTCAATATTTTCAACCCTAGGGAATACTGCTTTCGTCGTGACGTCATGGACTCCCTACGTAGGGGAGTCAGATAGTTTATTGTTTTTCCCCCTTTTTTTTCTCTATTGTATTAATTAAGTTAAGTAATTTTGCATATGTATTTCGTGTAATTTAATGTTTTGTATTTTGTACTCTATCTAAATATCCTAAACTGTTTTCTTCTGATTTATAATGCTTCTGTTTCTGCCAGTTATTGATGCTCGGGCTATATATATATATGTGTTGTAATAAATCAATTTATCTTGTTATATTGTAATGCTCAAGTGTTGTTGGCGGAACCAATAAAATAAAAAAAAAAAAAATAAAAATAAAACTCGCAAATCTCGGACTAATTTCTTTAACTCGACACTTTCGAGCAGAGATTTTTATATAAACACGTGAAGAAGATATTGGGATTATCGCAATTTGACTGCCATAAGCCTATTATGTCTTATTATCTTAAAAATCGCGAATCATCACGAAAAATTTGAATTTCTCGGGCACACCCGTGGTGTGCTCCTTAAGTTAATAACGACGTAGGTACAAGGCGCTGTTGCAAACTGAATTGCACTTTATTGTGTCAGTACTAGAGTCGTTTTTTATTTAAATATTTTTCCTGAGTGATTCTGAAATCTGTAGTGAAATTAATGACTGATAAAAAGTATTTTTAATACATAATAAGCTTGTTATTATAATAGTTTTATCTCTACTTATAAGTCGTTGTATTAAGTTTTAAGGCTATTATAATTATTATTTTAATAATTAATTAAAATAAGAATTATATCAAAATTTTATTATTATGATAAATTATTATTTGTTTTATTCCACTCTGATTTATTTACACTTTTCTAGCAATTCACTGCTATCTCGCCTGATGGTAAGTGATGATGCAACCGAAGATATTATCGTACTAACTTGGAATTGTAATCTTGTGACTCGCCCCTAAGGGTTATACGTAGCATCGCGCCGTAACGCTAAATCGCTTGGCGTTGCTTCTTTGCTGGTAAGTAGCCACAGCCGAAGCTTTTCACCAGAACAAAATTCCTTGCTACACAAAATCGCGCCTAGCTAGACCAGATTTCAGCCAAATTAAATAAAACCGGCCAAGTGCGAGTCGGACTCGCGCACTGATGGTTCCGTACTACTAATTTATAATTATTGTGAAATAGTGATAACAAAAAAAAACAATACCTTGCTGAGTTTGTTGTGGGCTTCTTCTCAGTTCAGGGCGCGTTGGAACCCTCGTAAACTTAGTTTTAACGTCGTTAAATATATCTACTTATTTTAACTGACATTTCATAAGTGCTAACAAGTAATAGCCTATATAATGCAATAAATGATTTGAAACTTTGAACTAGAAAAAGTAAAACTATTTTTATGGTTTTACTTTTACTACAGAACCCTAAAAATATAGAAACTCTAACTGGAACTGCTGAAGAGAGGTCGTTAAACAAGTTTAAAGTTCCACGTAGAAGATTCCAAGGTAGTAAAGAAAAATATAGAAATTGTGAAAAACGAGTTCTTTATTTACACCTTAAATTATTAATCAAATAAATAATCAACTTTACAATATGTAAGTATACAGTATACTTATTATATGAGTATATTACTATCGATATATTTTACTATCGATATCACCCGAAAAACTGGTGTATTTACTTAAAGTACAATACAATTTTAATGGAACCTATACAGATGTAGGCAAATCAATTTCAAAATTTATTTGGTTTCTAACAATTTGTAAGATTACCAATGCTAAGAAGAGAATATCAACTTAATACAGGGTTATTTAAAAAATACCAATTAAGTATTAATTCATACAAAAAAATGTTATTTCTGTAAAGTGACTGTTGCGGTTTCGCGCCGCGAGTTCGCGCATTTTCACACATTTCCGGTTAGAGTTACCGGAAATGTGTGAAAACCAGGAATTGTATACAATTACTAGGAAATGTATAGAATTTCTAGCTTAGGAAAGTGTGTTTATGTAGAATAGTATACAATTCCTAGTAAATGTGTAAAATACAATTTGTTTTTGGCCGATTTTAGGATTTCTATAGATTACCTAGGAATTGTATAGAATTTATTATTTCATACATTTCCTGTGACACATACAAATAATGTTTGGCTTTGGTCCATAGTTATTGTTCTTTAGTAGCTTAAAAATTGAAACTAAAGCCAATTGACAAAATCTGTTATCTAGGATCCTGAACTTAGTGATAACCGAGTGACAAACGAACATACAAGCTAGAAGGCCTTCTTGCAGCGCTGTGGCAGTATGGACTCCTTCGCATAGCTGAAGAAGGAAAGCAGGCTGTACTTCTTGGCCTTGCGAGAGAGATAGTCGCTCACTACGTTGCCGTCGTCTGAAAGGGAGAGAAATAGCAATTAAAATCCATCGATTTAACATTTTTTTTTACACTATACAAGTTAGTACTTGACTGAAATCTCACCTGATGGTAAGTGATGATGCAGCCGAAGATGTTAACGTATTAACTTGGAAGGGGTAAGTGTAAGTAAAGTCACCCCAACGGTGTCTACACAGCATCGCACCGGAACGCTGTATTGCTTGGTGGTGCCTCTTTGCTGGTCAAATCGAGTGTGACGGACGGACGGACGGAGAAAGTCTCACCATAAGGGTTCCATTTTTATCATTTTGGTATGGAACCCTAAAAACCCGTCTGTTTTATGGGAGCCCCCCTTAGATATTTCATTCTATTTTTTCGTATTTGTTGTTATAGCGGCAACAGAAATACATAAACTGAAAATTTCAAGTCGGTTCCAGAGATACATCCTAGTGACAGACAGCAAAGTCTCAGTAATAGGGTTCCTCTTTTACTGTTTGGGAACCCTAAAAATACCAAATCGCTCATTAAAACTATCAACTTTTGTTCTACGGCTTTTTTTTACTCGATATTTTGAGAGATATCAAATATTCAATATCTTACAGAGATACTCTACTTGTTCCTACTCTGTAATGTAACATCGGCAAGTGGCAACGGCGCGGCGCGAACCCGCAACAGTGTAATGTCACTTTACAGAAATAACATTTTTTTGTATGAAATACTGAATTTTGAAAAGTCGTAGAACAAAAGTTGTTAGTGTTAATGTAAACAACTACAGGACAAGAGCGATTTGGTATTTTTTATATGACCATGTATATTAAGAATGCACTGACCTACGTTTTCTCCATTCATTCAAAATACGAAATCATTTGTAAATATGTGCATATTTCGATCATGTTGTGGTGTTATTCGGATCTATATAGTAATTAATTTATGCTCCTGGCCATATTTGGTTCCAAAATACTTCTTTAAAACGAAATAATAATCAATTTTGATCAAAATTTTTATAACTTTGGTCGAGTTCCGTAATACCAAAAATTATGAATGAAAACTTGTAACTTTCTTCATTTACTGGTGTTTTTCTTTATCTGGACAATAAAAGCTATGCTCCTGAACTAATGCGACGTGAGATAGTGTTGTTTTTATTACAAAACAAATAAGCAGAAAACATGTTCTCTTTGACATAAAAATAAGCAAAACTAAATTCGTTTACAATTTCGTTTTACAACAGTATTTCGGAACCAGATATGGCCAGGAGCATAGATTATTACTATACGAACCAGAATAACAAAACAACAGGATCGAAATATACACGAATTACAAATGATTTTGGTATTACAAATGTATGGGAGACATCGTGGTTTAGTGGACTCTTAAGAGATAGATATAGATCTATATTGGGTCAAAAATTTTGGATATCCAACATACGAGAGGCAAATCTAAAGACTGCTGACTGATGCGTTTCTGTGTGATTTTGAAGGTGTTATTGAAATGCTGCATCAAACGAATTTACCCAAAAGATGCTGCCTCTCGCCGGTGGTGGGCAGCACGTAGTCGTTCGCCGACAGCGACACGAACAGCGCGAACGGCACCACCCACAGGCACAGCGTGAAGTACGCCAGCACCTGCGGTTTTATTAATACATTCACTCAGAAAGTAAACTTTTCCATGCTTGTTTAGCGTGCGGAAAGTTATATTTTTCGCACTGGTGCTTTTATTTTCCTTCTGCAAATGACATCACCACCGGGAACTGCCACAGCAGCAGCGCGTGCAGGCCCTGCTGCAGCAGCCCCGCGTGGAGAGGCTGATAAGAGCGGAACTCTGTCAACAATACCTCAGAGAAGTTGTGGTAGACATATCCGAAGTAGCGGAACGCGCAGTAGTGGCTCAGCGCCAGGTTGCCGACCGCCGCACAGAACACCGCGCTGCCGGGCCGCACCACCGGGAACTGCCCCAGCAGCAGCGCGTGCAGGCCCTGCTGCAGCAGCCCCGCGTGGAGAGGCTGATAAGAGCGGAACTCTGTCAACAATACCTCAGAGAAGTTGTGGTAGACATATCCGAAGTAGCGGAACGCGCAGTAGTGGCTCAGCGCCAGGTTGCCGACCGCCGCACAGAACACCGCGCTGCCGGGCCGCACCACCGGGAACTGCCGCAGCAGCAGCGCGTGCAGGCCCTGCTGCAGCAGCCCCAGCGCGTGCAGGTGCAGCGGCAGGTCCTCCAGCAGCAGCAACCCCACGTGGATTGCTGCTGTTATCTGAAAGATGAATTTTCAAAGACTTGAGTACAGTAGACCCTCAATTAACTAGACATTATTATTGTCGTTAGTCATTCGGATAATGAAATGTATAAAGAAAAGTGGGTTCTGTGCATAATATAGTGCCACGACGACCTCCGTGGTTGAGTGGTTAGCGTGCCGGTTTTCAAGGCGAGTTTTCAAGTTTTTTTATCTCTGAGGTTCCGGGTTCGATCCCCGGTCGGGGCAATCTAGAAAATATGTTTTCTACATTGTCTCGGGTCTGGGTGTTGTGGTACCTTCGATGTTTCTGATTTTATAACACAAGTGCTGAGTGCATAAACTACTTACTATGGGGTTGGAGCAATGTATGTGATGTTGTCCACTATTTATTTATTTATTTATTATAATATAATACATTATGTTGTGTTTATTAAAAACAACAAATACATTAAATCAAGAAAAGACCAGATATCATAGAACACAGGACCAGATATTTGTTGCCAGTTGATGGTTTAGACTACGAGCAGATGTGCTGCATGAGATTGGCAGTACAACAAGATGACTTTCCCATCAAGAAAATCCTCCTTGTGCCACTTTCAGCTATCTAATATATGCTGTCTTTTCAGTCTTTGTATTATTTCTGGTATTGTAAGCTGACAGCGAGGTGGTTAAAGGTAAAGGATGGCTGGTAAAGGTAAGCGTCCACTTGTCGGTATCGTACGCATCGGACGGATCGCGTCAAACGGATAAATTTTTCACAGTGCGTCCACTATTTCGGCAGCGTAAGGATTACTGACGGTGAGTACCAGCATACGGATTGACGATGCCAGCTCATTTGGATTTTCGTAGTGAGGTCACGTGTGGATAGTGTGAGAATGGAGCAAACGCTAATGCAAATATCCGACGATGCTGAGCGAGCGCGCGGGGTGTGTCCACTAGTCGGCATTCCGTATGACGTTATCAGCACGCATCGAAAAAGTTGCCTCTCGGAGCACCTGTGTCGGCATTACTGATGTGCGATGCGTACGGTGCGGACAGGTGGATGCACTTATATGAGTTTCTATACAAAGAATACTACGATCCGTTGCGTGCAATCCGTCCGATGCGTACGATACCGACAAGTGGATGCTTACCTTTAGCCTACATTTGTAGTTGGAAATGTAGCTAAACAGCTACATTTCCTCCCTGACAGTTTTAATGTTGAGCTGCTCATGGATCTCACATAATATATGGGGTTAAGTTGTATAGTTGGTTGCGGTGGTAACCTTATAATTGCGTATAGTGTACTCACAATGACAAGCCATGTGATTACATATTTGGCTGTGACTGTGTACTCTTCTACCAGCTCGGCCAGGTAGTACAGCCCCGCCGCTGAAAAATGCATTCAGTTCTATGATAATAACATCAAGATAATTAAGTCCCTTCCGAACATTTTACGTAAACCTTCTTCATACAAGAAAATGTAGAGCCATGTGTCGAAACTCCTGCGAAATACTGCGTAGGCTTACAGCTTACTACTGATGCCAGGGGGGGGGGGGGGTTTGCTCCCATAAACTGGCGACATTCTTTCGCGCGGTCCGCCGGGTCTATAGTATAGGTGTCTTTGATTCAGTTACATCTATCAACAAGAATTGTGAAGTCAACACCTAGTATTGACGTTGACTTCACAATGTGAAATCGTAAAGAATTGTGAAGTCAACATCTCTTGAGAATGTCCCAGTATTGGGACAAAATGTGTGTTGAGAAGAAATTGTTGGAAGAATTGTGTGTGGTGTTTCATGTGGACGGTGTTACTGCATATTAGACTATAATACAGATTATTTTCAAGTAGCAGATTATAGCAAAACAGTTTTATCTGTCCTCATTGACATATTATACTCTAGATGGGGCGGACCGCGCGAAATAATGTCGCCAGTTCATGGGAGCAAAAATGTCTATTGTGACCCCCTCCGGCGTCAGTAATAAACTGTAAGCCTATGCAGTATTTCGCAGGAGTTTCGACACATGGCGCTACATTTTCTTGTATGAAAAAGGTTTACGTAAAATGTTCGGATGGAATGGCCTATCTTGACTATTATTTTCAATGTCTGTCCTGCAAATTATGGATTTCAATCATGCAAAAAAATAAATAAAATTTGAATTTGGCGGTCTAACTTTAAAACCTTACCTTTTGTTATTCGTTTGATGTTTTGGGAGCAGAAAATGCAAATTAAGTATATTTATAGCAATGCTATTTTTGTCAAGCTGCCAATCAGGGATTTTCTTATTAAATACACTAAATTTCCCCAAGGTAAAAGTAAACGGTAAGGTTTTTCAGCACAGTAAAATTTAAATTTATGAATGAATAACCAAATTATTTACCTATAGATATCGTGACAAACGCTGCTTGAACCACTAGGGATATTATACTTAATATATAAAGGAATAACATATTCAAAATCGACTAAAAACACTAATGTTTTGATTATTTTTGTTTTTCTTTCGATAAAAAGTAAGGTTATCTTGTTGTATAAGTCATTGCCAATGTCAATGTCAAAGTCAAGCAAGTTACGTTCCGATTACCAATTGGAAGAATATACAAAAAAAAAAGAAAAATATTTAATTAAAAGAATAATTATTTAGCAACGTATAAAGGAATTTTAAATGTTAACATAATTTAAATAATTTTCTCCTAAAAAAGTCTTAATTAATTCACATACGCTCAACGAGCGCTCTTGTAAAAATCTCTGCTACAATTTCATTTTAAATGCATATCGGAACGCAATCCTCAGTGGGTTTCCATTACAAAAATATAATTTTACCTACATTTAGTAAACGGTAAGACAGAACATGTTTTCCTTTTTCTTATGATTTGAGTACTTTGCGCTTGTGGTGAAGGATAAATTATAATTTTAATATTCAAGTAAGCTCCACAGTGTTTTCTTTGACCAGCCCCGGTTAAAAGTTATACATGTTATTATGAACCACTTTATTATTTATTAAAAAAAGTCATATCTTCTGTTCTACCTATGTTACTTTTCTTAAATACTTAATTCGCTTTCTTTATTTCACACATAACTATTTTTTACTATACAAGTTAGTACTTGACTGCAATCTCACCTGATGGTAAGTGATGATGCACCTGAAGATGTTATCGTACTAACTTGCAAGGGGTAAGTCACCCAACGGTTTCTACACAGCATCACACCGGAACGCTAAATCGCTTGTCTTTGCTGGTTGGGAGGTAACTAGCCACATCAATATAGTTTTAGGGTTAAAGTAATACTCATATCTGGTTACATTATTAACGCTAGTTTATTACAAAAATGTATCACAAAAATCTCAGAATACCCTCAATTTCACTGCACGTAGACCAAAGTCTCAGCGTACAGATCGCCATGCTCATTCTGGGCTCGACAGCCGTAGTAACCAGTATCTGCTTTCTCCACATTTTTGATGACAATATCAGATACAGCTACATTCCCTTGAGATGACGATTGAGGTTGGACTTTCGCGGGGAGGTCTTTGGTGTTGTAAGTCCAGGATAACTTGGCGTCTGGGATAGCTCGCACTTGGCAGGGGATGGTGACGTCTTGGCCGGGTTTGACGATCAGCTTCTCTTCAGGTTGCTTCACGAATTGGGGAGCGCCTGTGGAAAAAAATAATACAACTTAAAGTAGACACAATAGCATATTACTTATGGTGAGGCGAACGGTGATCGTTTTGCTACGATAAAAATAATACTTGCAAGCCACGAAGGCCTAGAAAGAATTACAATTATAGCTTTTATTGCGATTTTTAAGGATTATGGGCATGTCTCTTTTAGATTTGATGCACTGTTTATATTAGACAGCAGGTAATCAAAACAGAAAACAAAAAAAAAATTCGAAGTTCTTGGGAAGGAGTGGGCAACGTCTTCGTGAAATGAATCGCTCTGCAACACAAAGCGCGTGACCTATTCACGCGCTTGTTCTGGCTGCTGTCGATGTCCTGGAAGGAGTATCTCTGCACCTTCCCGACCTCGTTGTTGACCACGCAGGTGTACGTGCCCTCGTCCTCCGGCCGCACCTCCTTGATGATGAGCCGCTTGCCCACGCTGCGGTTGTAGCGGGTCACGCGGTCCTTCTGGCTGTTGTCGATGTCTATATAGAGAACACTACGATACTCACTGACAACTTTGACCTGGAAGGAGTGCCTCTGCACCTTCCCGACCTCGTTGTTGACCACGCAGGTGTACGTGCCCTCGTCCTCCGGCCGCACCTCCTTGATGATGAGCCGCTTGCCCACGCTGCGGTTGTAGCGGGTCACGCGGTCCTTCTGGCTGTTGTTGATGTCCTTGCCGTCTTTGAACCAATCGGGGTGGGCTAAGGGACTGAAAGAAATCAATGTCATCATCAGGCACTATTATATACGCATAGATAAAAGCCTCAAAGAGGTACTACCCATATATATAGCCTCCCATATATATAGCCATATATATAGCCTCAAAGAGGTACTACCCATATATATAAATACACAGGGAATTCAGCTACAGAAACCCAGAGCACTATCATCGAATTCAGCTACAGAAACCCAGAGCACTATCATCGAATTCAGCTACAGAAACCCAGAGCACTATCATCGAATTCAGCTACAGAAACCCAGAGCACTATCATCGAATTCAGCTACAGAAACCCAGAGCACTATCATCGAATTCAGCTACAGAAACCCAGAGCACTATTATCGAATTCAGCTACAGAAACCCAGAGCACTATCATCGAATTCAGCTACAGAAACCCAGAGCACTATCATCGAATTCAGCTACAGAAACCCAGAGCACTATCATGGAATTCATCTACAGAAACCACAGGCAACTTAGAGGCATTTATGGAAAGTGAAGAATCTACCGCCACGTTATGAAAGCAGTCGTAAATCGAGAGCAACTCTTTTTGCAAGTGTGGCAAAATAGGGGGGGGGGGGGAGGGCACGTGAGTAGATTTTGGGGAGCCAAAGTGCTGCAATAGCGACCCCGGACCGGAAACCACAATGTTGACAGACCTCCGACCAAATGGACTGACGTCATTAACGTGAAATCAACGGGTCTGCCCGCGAAATTCAAAATTTTCGTGGTTTTTTGCAATTTGTACGCTAATTAGACATGATAGGCTCATGGCAATCAATTTGCGAGGATGGCAGTATCATCTTTCTATCGAGTAACTCGCAAATCTCGGACTAATTTCTTTAACTCGACACTTTCGAGCAGAGATTTTTATATAAACACGTGAAGAAGATATTGGGATTATCGCAATTTGACGGCCATAAGCCTATTATGTCTTATTATTCTATCTATTATACCTTTCCTTAAGAGATTCTCGGGAAGTAGGCTAAGGGAATGGCGCAGGACCGAGTAAGTATCATTACCAGTATCAAACGCCTGCTGTCTTTGCCCTTTAATCGGTAGAAACGAACGAAGGAAGATAGCAAAACTCACTTTCCTCCATAAATGCAGTACAGATAGACGCTCTCTCCGGCTCTTAGGGTCACATCCCGGGTCACGTATTGCTGCACCACTTCGTTGTCGCTGTCCTTGGCGGGGACCACATCCTCCAGTACGTGCTCAGCTAGTACCACCTCGGAGTCCAGCGCTGGAGTCTTTGCGACGCAGACGTACTTCTTGTAGCCAGTGTCTTCCTTTGTTACGTTGGACATGTATAGGTCGCCTTCATCGGAGATGGTGAACCTGAAAAAATTAAACAGTAGGTATATTACCTTAGTAATATTTTTAGAAACAAGCTTTTATACGCCAATAAATAATTGATCAGTGTTTTTGTCAGCAAACCCTTTCATTTAATGATACCTACCCATCGTAGAAGTGCATTGAAAATAACTAGTACGCCATATTGGGTGCTGTGCCATGTTGGATTTAAAATGACGTCACACAGTTAACCATGCATTGTCATTCAAACTAATCATATACAAAAAAATTCAGCTCAATCAGTTGAAGATATACCGACCGATTACTGCTTCAAAATTAAGACGCAAGAATCCACGAACATACATAGCAAGTTAATTATAAGCTTGTAATATAAATACTACGTCGACCACCGTGGCGCAGGGGACGCACGCTCGAATTCGAGTGGGAGGTCGCGGGTTCGATTCCCGCCACGGGCCACTTTGGAATTTTATAATTTCTAAATTGGCTTAGGTCTGGTCTGGTGGGAGGCTTTGGCCGTGGCTAGTTACCACCCTACCAGCAAAGACGTACCGCCAAGCGATTTAGCGTTCCGGTACGATGCTGTGTAGAAACCGTTGGGGTGACATAACTTACTCCTTCCAAGTTAGTACACTAACATCTTCGGCTGCATCATCACTTACCATCAGGTGAGATCGCAGTCAAGTACTAACTTGTATAGCGTAAAAAAAAAACTAACCTTTGTCCTTGTACAACATCCTTGCCCGTCTCAGTCTGCCAATACCAAACGACTTCAGGTTTTGGGTACGCCTTGGGTATCTTGCAGTCCAGTTTGTACGTCTTTCCCTCAACTGGAGTGTGTTTCTCTTGGTTCACTTTAGGAGTGTCGATGTACGCCCGTCTGACGTGAACTAGTCTTGAGCTGGCGACACCTAGCGGTGATTCCACGAGGCATTGGTACACGCCTTCTTCGACTTTGCTGGGGTCTTTGAAGACGAGGGTGCCGTCGTTCCTGGCTTCTTTACTATGGGAGAGGGGTTGGCCGTCTTTGAGCCATGTGTACCTGTGAATTAGTAAAATCATTTTAAACCTTTTTGGTTTGTCGTTACGATGCGAAGCCGTGTAGCGACCATCAGATCAGGGGGTTAGTAACCGCGTCCATGTAAGTATTATGATATCTTTGGCTGCTTTGTCACTTAGCATCAGGTAAGATTGCAGTCAATTGAAAAGATGGAAGGTTATAAAAGGCCCCTCACCCTTAAAATACGGGTTGATTTTTTAAATTAATCCGGTAAATGATTTTTAATAATCCGGTTCACGTAAAATAGATTTTATAATCTTATTATTTTATAATATATTTATTTATTTATATATCATTAGTATTATTTATATACATTACATTTCGTACAATAGATATTACAATTCACAAAATTTCATGGTAAATGCTCAACCTATTATAGGCCATCACAACTTGCGCTTTAGTTTTCATAATTGTTGTCACATCACAACTGCTTGTTGAACTCAACATATTATAAATTAATTGCAAGTCTAATAGGTACAGGTTATGGGTTTCAGAAAAAGAACAGTTCGGCTCTAGGTAGACTAAAACATCTGCTAAATGTAGGCTTCACACACCTTCTAAGTATACATTTGATGATTGAACAATGAACTTTTCCTCGCGATGTTTTTACTCTTTCACTAAGTACATTCTGCTTCATATTAAATAAGTGATAGGTACCAAAATAATATCATAAAGGTGAAAGCATGTGTAAACTGTTTGCTAAGTACTGAACTGGTTTGGGTGATATTTTTAACGGAGATAGATTACTCCCTAGATTAACACTATTTGATTCCGCGGCATATGACAAAAACAGAATTTCACCAGAGCGGCAGATCAGAAGCTATTTATACAAAAAGCGGTACTTACTTAAGGCCCTCCTCTTTCCCCTCAGTGGCGCACTCTACCACCAGCTCCCGGTCGTCCCTAAACACCACTTCAGCGGGGAGCTGCTTCAGTACTGGCAACTTTTCCACCGGCTGCGACGCGCCTAGAATTATTATTTTTAATTACTTATATCAATTTTAAAAAAAACATTGTTAAAAGATTTATAAAAATTAATTAAATACCTTAGAATACATAATATTACATGATTTAACTTACATAATAATGCACATAGAGCCAAAACTGCGTAACTTGTGATTGGAGACATTTTGATCCTGAGAAAAGATTTTAAAATAAAAATAAAAAACTGTTTATTACCATAATATACCAATGACACCTACGCTAATATACCAACACGGTTTGAAATTAATTCTGCGAGCATGAGCATTTATTTGCCTACTAGAGAAATACAAAATTAATATTTCAGAATCATAGAAAACATAAATGCCATAAAAAAAGATAAAAAAAAAATCCACAATAATAAATTCTATCTCTCAATTTACCTAGAGTCTAATCACTTAATAATAAGTAAAAAATAGTTTCGCAGAGCCAAAACTTTTGCGTTAAAATAAGTTTTTAAAAAGTTACCCAAAAACAAAAGTAAAAAAACTTTTTTTTTGAAACTGACTACCTAGGTACCTACTCAAAAAAAAGTTAACTATAAACAAAAAAAAATTTTTTAAAAAGCTATAGACTACGCACCCACTCTGGTCGCTAATGTGGCGGGAATGTGCCCTGCTGGCCAGGCAGCCATGATTTTATAGGGTTCCCGCTTTGTTGGCGCGAGCTTGGAGACTCATCGGTGTAGGTACCTCTACTACCTAGGTATGTGTTTACAACTTTACATGCGGTAGGCAGGCACATGTGTGTACCTATATGCTATATGCTATAGGACAGAGCATCTCATCATGAATCTTTACTACTATAAAATAGTTTGCAGTTTGTCCGTATATGTATTTTTATTTTTTTCATACCTAAGTTCTGGTTTGGCCATGATAATATTTTGGTGAATTCTGAGAGAGCAGGTTTTTGCATCACATTTTCGACAAACAACGTTTGATTAACCCAACCCCAGAGGTTCAGAGGATTTCCAGAAGGAGAGGGAGGACATATGAGGAGGAAGAGGGGGGAGAGAGGTAAGGAGAGGGAGGAGAGAGGAAGAGAAGAGGAGAGGTGGATTGGGGTGTAAGTAGGAGGAGAGGAAAGGTAGAGAAGAGGAGGAATAAAGGAACCAATGGCTATCACTTTTTATGAACAGAGTACATTATTACATAGGGTACAATTAATGTCCCTGGTGTCAACATTTATCACTAATTAACAAATAATTATAGGTAAGAGGATTTATATTGGTTATTCCCATACTCAATAAAGGTACCTATTTCCTAATGCAAATGCTAGGTATCTACACAGTCTAAATTCACCGAGAAATTAACCATAATTAAGTTAAGGCCCTAAACTGAATTTGTTTTTGTCCGCCTCACGCTTAGGTACAAATTGGTGGATGCGAGAGGCAGCATTGCGTAAAAATAGAAAAACAAAAAAAAAATGTAAAAACAGATAAACGCTTTTTACTTTTGCGCGTTTTGGAAAATCATTACTACCGACAGGCATGAAAGTAAATTAAAAACAAAACATTAAAATTTTAGTTTTTATGAAATTAAAAAATTACTTAAGTTTGTTGATTTTGGAGTAACTTTTGGGAAAACTTTTTATCGAGATTTTTTCTTTAATCGTGTTTCTGGTTCAAAACTAATTTAGATTAAAGACTCAAAATACGTGACGTTTTTATTTGAAAAGTAGTAATTATCGTATTTATAGTTTAGATGCAGGTCACTAAAATCACTTAACCGTTTTTGCCCCTTAAACTTCGCATCTGCGGATTGGTAGGAATTAGGGTAGTAACTTAGATGGTTCTTACACGCAGGTAGAACGTACCTAAACTAAAATGTTTAAAATATAGATATAGTAAATTTTTTTTTTAATAATTAGTGTTTTTGACGACCTCCGTGGCGCAGGCCACTTTGGAATTTTATAATTTCTAAATTGGCTCAGGTCTGGTCTGGTGGGAGGCTTTGGCCGTGGCTAGTTACCACCCTACCAGCAAAGACGTACCGCCAAGCGATTTAGCGTTCCGGTACGATGCTGTGTAGAAACCGTTGGGGTGACATAACATACCCCTTCCAAGTTAGTACGCTAACATCTTTGGCTGCATCATCACTTACCATCAGGTGAGATCGCAGTCAAGTACTAACTTGTATAGCGTAAAAAAAATTCAATTAAAAGGCGAACGTTGTCAGGCGTCCACATAAAGCTACGCGGTAAATACCCCGCGTGCGATAGTCGTTTTTTCTTTCGCACCTGAGAACAGGAAAAGTCGTTTTACATGAATAAATATTATGCAGGACACGATAATGTAAAGCATAGTATTTTGAGGATAATATTTTTGACCTTCCCAGCATAATGGCGCAAGCTCGGATTCGAGTCAGAGGTCGCGGGTTCGATTCCTGCTACGCCCCTTGATTGCGTAAGAAAAACGTATTCATCGTTATCGTAAACGCTAGCGAATTCTGCGCCGCGATTGGCTGACGCAAATCAGGAACCCAATCAGCGGGCAGAATTCACTAGCTTACGATAACGATGAATACGTACGCAATCAGGGGGCAGGGCCATTTTAGAATTTTATATTTAGGATCGTTTTAATTTATATTAAAAATATTTCTTAAGTAGACACCCAAATAAACGTGAAGAATAATGTCATATTAGCATCGAATCGATAATTTAGCAACTGAATTTTTGTTATTAAAGTGCAAATAATTTCACTGGAAATAATTTCCTAGCCCTACATAATCTAATTTGCAATCGTAATAAAAATAAATGAGAGTGATACTAATCATGTGTCTATTTAAGTACTAGGTATATCATTCGACAGTGAGATAACAGTAGAGTACCTATAATATTATCATTTTAATCATTTTCTATACACATGTCCCATAGCTGGGCGTGGATCTTCTCTCAGAAAGAGAGGGGTTTGGCCATAATCAACCAAGCTGGTCTAGTGCGGGTTGGCGGACTTCACACACCTTTGAGAACAATAGTCATTAGGTATGGTGAACTCTTAGGCACGCAGGTTGCCTATAGAAATGTTTCCGTTCCCTTTAGTTTCCTAAAACAAATAACGTCGAAAAGTGAGATGATCGTGCTCGAGATTCGAACCCCCGACCCTGGTGAGAGGTAAATGGCTGAACTGCGGAGTTATAACCCCCTGGTGAAGATGACTGAACCAAGGGGTTATCATTGTTTTAACTTTGTTTACATAATTAATTTTATAGTTTATGGATACTCGATACCATGATGTAGGTATTAAGTGTCAATTTCAAGGTGAATTCACTGCGTTCATAGCGCTCAGGAGAGGGAATTGATCAATTTACCACTAGCGACGATGTACTTAGTCATAGTCTTTACAAAACTGCCAAAGAACTGAGTATAATGTAAATACGCATGGTTAATACATTCTTCAATATTCAATCATAAGGATTTTGGTATACCTATTTAGTAAAATGTAACAAAGCTTTGTTACATTTTACTATATCATTATGTAAATAAGACTTGCGCACTTTAGAATGTTATTTATCGACAAACCAAAATACTTATTTTGTTTGCGTAAATTTATAAGTATACCAGTTAGCGAGTTCGTTTTATTTCTACATTAATATCCATTACTCCCTATTGAACATCATTATTAAAGATTTTTCGATCGGTGAACTTCGGAAATAATAACGTTAAGAGGAGGGTTGTTTCCACGGGCAGCGAGTGCATGGTAAAGTTGGTTATACAAGTCGATACTTTAAAAAATATGGATAAAAAAAACTTGATAAAATCCTCTGATAGTTGAGGAATTTTGGAAAATAGTCAGTTAATTGGTTTTTGCAGTAAATTCTCGATAGTTTCCAGGCTGTTTTCCACTCTTTTTGCCTGAATACTTAACGATTGCATACGAGGGATCCATTATTAAAATAAAGCTAATCAGGTAACCGTCTCATGTCACCAAGAATACACCGCATCGATCAAGGAAAATCACCGATCCGACCGCAGGCAGGTATTAGGGCGTATCCACGTACAAAGCAGGTTGACTGCGCTGAACTTTTGACGACCTCCGTGGCGCAGGGGACGCACGCTCGGATTCGAGTGGGAGGTCGCGGGTTCGATTCCCGCCACGGGCCACTTTGGAATTTTATTATTTCTAAATTGGCTCAGGTCTGGTCTGGTGGGAGGCTTTGGCCGTGGCTAGTTACTACCCTACCAGCAAAGACGTACCGCCAAGCGATTTAGCGTTCCGGTACGATGCTGTGTAGAAACCGTTGGGGTGACATAACTTACCCCTTCCAAGTTAGTACGCTAACATCTTCGACTGCATCATCACTTACCATCAGGTGAGATCGCAGTCAAGTACTAACTTGTATAGCGTAAAAAAAAACTACCAGGTAGTCTCCATACTTGTGTCAAGTCAGTGCCGATATGTTCCGACCAGCGAGTCCACTAACCCACGATGTCTCCCATACAAACGTAATACCAAAATCATTTGTAATTCGTGCAAATTTCGATTATGTTGTGGTGTTATTCGGGTTCATATTACAGTAATAATCTATGCTCCTGGCCATATCTGGTTCCGAAATACTTTTGTTAAACGAAATTGTAAACGAATTTAGTTTTGCTTATTTTTATGTCAAAGAGGACATGTTTTCTGCTTATTTGTTTTGTAATAAAAACAACACTATCTCACGTCGCATTAGTTCAGGAGCACAGTTTTTACTGTCCAGCTAAAGAAAAACACCAGTTAATAAAGAAAGTTACAAGTTTTCATTCATAAATTTTGGTATTACGGAACTCGTAATAACATAACACAAAATTAAAAATTTTGATCAAAATTAATTATTATTTCGTTTTAAAGAAGTATTTCCGAACCAAATATGGCCAGGAGCATAGATTATTACTATATGAATCCGAATAACACCACGACATGATCGAAATATGCACGAATTACAAATGATTTGGTATTTTGAATGTATGGAGAAAACGTAGGTCTAAGGTCAGTGCATTCTTAAGCGTTGACGTCTGTAGAAAAACCACGTGACAACCAGTAAAAACAAATTAAAGCAGAATGTACTCTATACGTAGCGTTGTTCACTGGCTACTGCTGCTGTCGCTTGTCACTCGAAGTACGCTAAAGTTATCTACAAGTCTGCGAGAACGCCAGGAGCGTTAAAATGGGTTGCTCCTATTTCTCCCGGCGCGTTTGCCCGGTAGGTACCGGGCAGGATGGCACAAAAAATTCCCATCCTGCCCGTTGCGCACCGTGCAATCATTTGCCGGGCAGGATGGGAATCTTTTCTGATTTTTTTTTCCCATCTTATGAAAAAGAAGTCATTAAATGAACCCTTGGCAGACGCACCGGGCGAAATGGGAGCAACCCGTTCAAAGGGTTTGTCGTACTCGATTTTCAAAAACAGCGTGTTTTCCTCTATTCGGTCACGTGGTTTTTCTGCATTCACGTGGTTTGTAGGTACATACTTACATTTTTATCTACTGTCGTGAACGCTTTGGTCTAGCCCCGCTGCTACTTATACACAAGTACCTGGAGGCTGCGCTGGTAGATTGGCGTAGGCAACCTGGGGTCTGATTGAGTCATCTCAACCCCTTTTTTAAATCCCACTGCTGGGCACGGGCCTTCTCTCAGACTCAGAGGGGTTTGGCCATAGCCCACCACGCTGGTCAAGTGCGGCTTGGCGCGCTTCACACACCTTCGAGAACATTTTTGTGAATTCCCAGGCATGCGGTTTCCTCACGATGTTTTCCTTCACCGTTAAGCAAGTGATATTGAGTTTCCTAAAAATGCACATAACTCGGAAAAGTCGTGGTGCGTGCCCAGGATTCGAACCCGCGACCTTATGAGAGGCAGAGGTCAGAACCACTGAGCTATCACTGCTTTTGCCTGATTGCGTAAGAAACACATATTCATCGCTATCGCAATCGTTCGTAAATTCTGCCTCCCGATTGGCTGATGGAAATCAGGGGGCAGAATTTATAAACGATTGCGATAACGATGAATACGTTTTTCATTGGCCCCTGCTTTTTACGTGCATACGCCCTTAGGCAGTAGGGATACCTAATACCTATCTAGTTATTCATTTTATTAGATCAATTTATAATTACCCTTCCATCTTTCCTTATGTCTTACGAGTGGGAATTTCTAGGAGTTGGTCATACAAATTATGAGATCATTTTTTCATTGACTACAATGACATTAGCAATTTCGTAGTTGTACCTAGTCATACCTTGGTAATTTTTATATACATATAAGAGTATTAACTCTATCTTAGGTTGCAGCCACAAAAACATTATATCGTGTGGTATGCATAATCCCTATTGTTTGCTACACAGCATCACACCGGAATCACAGAATACATAATACCTACTAACTTCATAGAATACCTACGGGAACACTCAATCGCTTGGTGGTAAATCTTTGCCGATAGGGCGGTCACTAACAGCGGCCGAAGCCTCCCACCAGATCAGGGGTCGTACAACCATTTCTTAAAGGAGTGTTATTGTAATAGGTATATCATATTTAATAACTTTTGCATATTTTTTACAGCATCAATTACTCTAAGTATGTTGAGCGCCAAAAAAATGTAAATATATCTTAATAACGTAGCTTTCTATTAGTGAAAGAATTTTGAAAATCGGTTCAGTAGATCCAGAGATTACCACTTACAACGTCACAAACGAATTAAAAAAAAAATTAAAACAATTCGGTAATATTGTTTTCAATTTTTCTTATTATATATTATTTTTAATTAAATAATTTGAGAATATTTTAAGCGTCTATACTGCGACTTTTAATTCGATTCGTTAAATGACGTTTCTAAATGTCATTTAGTTACTTAAATAAGCTAAATAAAATATACTTATAATCCCAGTATATTTACATAAAATAACTTTGTTTAGAAAGCCTCGTGTCTTATTTTACAACATTTAAAACTGTTAAAGTGAAATATAGCGATTTATTGGAGTTTAGAAAATCGGTCCACGCGTCTCCGAGTAATCGGTGAACATACATAGATAAAAAAAAAAAAAAAAAAGATTCCGACGAATTGAGAACCTCCTCCTTTTTTTGAAGTCGGTTAAAAAATAGGAAACGTCATTTTAGGAATCGAATTAAAATTCGGAGCATAACTGTTGTCATTATAATATCTTACTACCAACCAATACCAAATCTTAAAAAATCTTATTACCAACAAATAGACTAACGTATTACTAATGATTCGAACCCAACTACGTACGTACGAATTACTAAAGTAATCACGGTTAGCGATACAGCCTGGTGACAGACGGACGGACGAACGGACGGCGAAGTCAGTCCTGGGTCCCTTTGGATACGAACCCTAAAAATTACCTACCCTACAAATTATTTACAAAACGTCTGTGGCTGAACTCCTGTCATTCTCAGAGGAGAGGAACCTTTCTCTCTCCTCTCCTCTCCTCCTCTCTCTCCTCTCCTGAAGAAGGTGGATAGAGGAGAGGAGATTAACCTCTCTCTCTCCTCTCCTCTCCTCCTCTCTCCTCTCCTGAAGAAGGTGGCTAGAGGAGAGGAGATTAACCTCTCTCTCTCCTCTCCTCT
This sequence comes from Coenonympha glycerion, assembly GCA_963855885.1. Classification (NCBI taxonomy): domain Eukaryota; kingdom Metazoa; phylum Arthropoda; class Insecta; order Lepidoptera; family Nymphalidae; genus Coenonympha; species Coenonympha glycerion. The sequence goes on along the minus strand of OY979651.1, from coordinate 7,070,262 downwards.
CCTCCTCTCTCCTCTCCTGAAGAAGGTGGATATAGGGGAGGAGATTAATCTCTCTCTCCTCTCCTCTCCTCCTCTCTCCACTCCTGAATAAGGTGGATAGAGGAGAGGAGAGGAGACTCGTGCCCAGCTATGAGACTTAAAAAGGGGTAGCAACGAAATCCCAAACTCTAGACAGAAGGACAACATGCCCATAATATTTTAATGAGTTCAAACCAAAGTCAAATCCCTGATCGTTCTTGATTAGAAGACTACTAATGTTTAATTAATGGCCGTTGGCACTTGGCTACCAATGTTTATCTAAGTATTCATATATTTAATTGCTAAAACTAGCATGTGCTCCCGATTGTAGCTGCGTGTATTATGAGTATTTTATTTTGATGTAATGTCACGTATACCTATGTATACATATTATAAAAGTATCCGTAAAAAATATAAAGACTTCAACATTATTTCATGTGCCTGAATTTTTATACAAAAAGAAAATTAAAATTACTAGCTGACCTGGCAAACATTGTTTTGCCCTTGGGGATTTAAAAAATGGTTGAATTGAGATTTAAACTATCCTATCTCTCAAGTTGGATCGAATTGCACATGGTGTGCGAATTTTATTATAATCGGTTAAGTGGTTTAGGAGTCCATTGAGGACAAACATTGTGACACGAGATTTATATATATTAAGAAGATTGGTTGCTTAATTTTTTTTAATTAATTATTGATAGGTGGGTTTAATGACAGTCATGCTAACCTTCCTGCTTCTCATGCTTCTTTGGTCATGGGGGATGCCAAATGACGAAATACGCTACGCTAAGAGGACGGGAGAGATGTGACGTATATTGAAGCCAAAAATTTCTCAAATATGGCGTCGCGCGTCGTACATTTCGATACCGCTGACAGCACATACCGCTGTAGATCGCATACATTAGCGCCATTTTTCAATTTTGACAAATTAAAAACCCGGCTTCAGGGCGGAGTCTATGCCTAATGGAAAGCAATGATTAGGTCTAAGATGGAGCGCGCTTGCTTAGAAAATGCCTATTCACTCTGGCAGAGACAATCTGGATGCCTTCAAGAGCAGATTCACTCTGCTCTTGAAGGCATCCAGATTGTACTTAGCTGGGAACACGTAGGCTGGAAGGGTGACATTTAAAATTACTACAGTTAGAAAATCATAATTTTACAGCAACTTCGAAAGTTTTAAATATAGCGCGTACAAAGTACAGACGGACAGGTAACCAACAATTTTATATTTATGTGTTTGGGTCATTTTTATCGTTCAAATAAATTCGATTTAATTTATTTGTATACCTACATTTGTTCTATGGCAGACCGTATTTTACTTTTCAGGGTTCCTTATAGATAAATTATAATAAGAACAAAAATAAAATGCGGCTTTTAATATTCCTGAACAAATATTATTTCTGATGCTATGTTATTTAGCAAAAAAGATGAACCCTTTCGATCGGTATGATAAAAATTAATAGGTACATGTTTTATTTCCCTATATAGCGATACCGTGTCCCTGTTTTGCAAGTATCAGGCAATTTATATTTAAAAATCCATGAATAAGTCATTATTTAAGTTGTTTTTGCAATTAAAATGAAGTATTCTTTCAGCAAATGCTCTATTATTTAAGGTAAGTACTTTCCCTCAATGTGGCACGAACGTGGGACGCTCTGTCATATTTTGCTTATCAAAATCCTCTCGTGTATTTCTTAAGCCTTCTATAAATCTACAACTTGTTATACTTTAGTTTTTTTAGAGCACGGAAGTAACCGTAAAATACTGGTGAAAAGTTACACCTACTCTATTTTGTCCATTTCTATCATCAGATTTTAAAATTCGAAGGACAAAGACAAAATGCTTACGCCTGGTAGACCACTCCCTTTCATCGTCCATCTCTTATTATTCCACGTTCATTTTTAAAAGGATGGCTAAACTATAGACTATATAGAATTCCATGTCTATTCCACGTTTATTTTTAAAAGAATGAATAAACTATAGAGTTACCAATAGGTACCTAGGTACGGATCCCTTCAGAATGCATCTCTAAAACACTCTTGGCCGTGTTTTCGCGGCGCCCAAAGTGCAGCTAACGACCTGGCTAGCTAATAAACCAATAACCAGTTTTCCAAGTTATGTTGTCTTTGGTTGAACCGAACGTTGTACCTTGCTGCCACCCGTAGAGACGGCCCAAGGTCGCTTGGCCATAGCCCATAGTAGCCCGCGAAAAATAGACATATGCATAGTCCGACAAGGCTGTCTTGGCACTTGAATGACATTGACAGGAGGGCGTTGTTATAGAACAAAGGCAGCCAGAAAATAAAATCTCCTCAATTTTACTTCAGTTTTAATTTTATTTTAGTTAAAATTGAGCAAAAACAACACAACATACAATAGCGATATACCGACAGAGCGAACCATCAATCAGTATCACAAGATAGCGGCGTTAGTTCAAACTTTGGGCACGCGCCAAAATAGACTTGTCGCACTGTAGGTAAGTACAGTTCGACAAGGCTGTCTTGGCACTTGAATGACATTGACAGGAGGGCGTTGTTATAGAACAAAGGCAGCCAGAAAATAAAATCTCCTCAATTTTACTTCATTTTTAGTTTAAAATAGTTAAAAGTAAGCAAAAACAATATAACATACAATAGTGATATACCGACAGAGCGAACTATCAAACAGTAGCACAAGATAGCGGCGTTAGTTCAAACTTTGGGCACGCGCCAAAATAGCCTTGTCGCACTGTAGGTAAGTACAGTTCGACAAGGCTGTCTTGGCACTTGAATGACATTGACAGGAGGGCGTTGTTATAGAACAAAGGCAGCCAGAAAATAAAATCTCCTCAATTTTACTTCAATTTCAGATTTATTTTAGTTAATATTGAGCAAAAACAACACAGCATCCAATAGCGATATACCGACAGAGCGAACTATCAAACAGTATCACAAGATAGCGGCGTTAGTTCCGATTTTGGCCGCGCGCCAAAATAGCCATGTCGCATGTATGTATGGCGTGAAAAAATGTCGCCAGTTTATCGGTGCCAATAATACCAACAGTAAAGCCACGCTGTAGTTCGCTCAGAATTTTGACAGATGGCGCTACTGTTTGCTTGTACGTAAGAGGTTTACGTAAATTGTTCGGTCGGCCATATTATCCTGAATTTTCTTTTTTCAAAAATTTTCAACATTTCCGCTATGACGGCTATCGTACTAACTTGGAAGGGGTAAGTAAACTCACCACAACGGTTTCTACACAGCATCGCGCGGGAACGCTAAATCGCTTGGCGGTGCGTCTTTCCTGGTAGGGTGGTAACTAGCCACGGCCAAAGCCTCCCACCAGACCAGACCTGACTCAATTTAGAAATTATAAAATTCCAAAGTCGGCCTCGTGGCGGGAATCGAACCCGCAACCTCCCATTCGAATTCGACCGCGAGTCCCCTGCGCCAGGGAGGTCGCCAATACATATAGCAAGTAGATAGTGTAATAATTTATAGGTACACAATATTTCATGATAAATATTGTGAAAACTGTATAAGGAAAATAGCATATATATATAATTATTATAACGTAAAATAGCTAGCGCGTAAAATATTCAACATGGGAGAATGTTATCAGCTTTTTGTTTACCGCTTTCATAGATTATGCGGAATACTAGAATCTAGACTTTAGGTTAGGTATCTGTTGAGCTACAGTGCGACAAGGCTATCGTGGCGCGTGGTCAAAATCGGAACTAACGCTGCTATCTTGTAATACTGTTGGATAGTTCGCTCTGTCGGTAAATCGCTATTGGATGTTATGTTGCTTTTGCTTAATATTAACGAAAATAAAACTAAAATTGGAGTAAAATTGAGGAAATTTTATTTTCTGGCTGTCTTTGGTTTGGTTTTGTACTATAACAACGCCCTCCTGACAATGTCATTCAAGTGCCAAGAGAGCCTTGCCGGACTTTTAACTTGGTTTGCATTAAGTATGCTATAGGTTATCGCATACAATGTGGTACAGTTTCGCTCGTAATTTGATTAATATCAAGGTGACTGGGTTTTTTAGGTAAATTCGCCATTTTCTAAATATGAATCATCAGGGCGGAGCCTAGCTAGATCGATTTATCGCCCCCAAAACCCCCTGTATACTAAATTTCATAAAAATCGTTCTTGCCGTTTCCGAGATTCAGAGTATACAGAATTATATATACAAGAATTGCTCTATTAAGGGAATGGGATACTTGAGCTATAATCCAAATTTCATTTACATATATCCATTTAATATTTGGTACACTTATCCTAAAATATATACTAGTCACTAATAAGAAACCTCAAGATATGGCAAGCAAACAGTAGCGCCATCTTTCAAATTCTTTAAGTGGCTGCTGAGTGAACTACAGCGTAGCCTTACTGTTGGTGCCAAAACAAGCATTCTTGGCACCGATAAACAGGCGACATTTTTACACGACTGCCCAAAAAAAGGAGTGTAATGTTTTTAGGGTTCATGTATGTATGTATGTATATATGTATGTATGTGATGTTTCTTTATTCCTCCATAATTTAGGTTCATGTATGTATGTGATGTTTCTTTATTCCACCATAACTTCTGAACGGCTGAACAGATTTGGACATAATATTATGGGGTATCGTTAGAATCCTTAGATCCTTCCGAGTAACATAGGCTATATTTTTTTGGAAAAATTCGTTATACCACAGGGCAGTCGTGTTTTTTAATTTTTAATTTATTTACCTACTTGTTTCCCGCATACATACATTCATGAACGGTGAACCCTAAAAGCATTACACTCCTTTTTTTGGGCAGTCGTGTAAAAACATGTAGGTGCATAAATGTTGCATCACGTTTGTTGTATGGGAGCCTTCGATGTATAATTAGCCCACTATTAGCGAAAAACTAAATAAAATTTGAATTTTCGTTTTGCGCGCGTCTGTACCTTCCGGGACCCGGTAAGTACTTTACCAGATCGGAAAATGCATTGATTACCTATAGAAATACCTATAGCGCCATCGCGTGACTTGTCTATACTTTCCTCTATTTTTACATGACTGCCCAAAAAAGGAGTGTACCTAATGTTTTTAGGGTTCATATGTATATAATATGTATGTATGTATGATACGCTACGCCAAGAGGACGGGAACTATGTGACGCATGTTGAAACCAAAAATTTCTCAAATATGGCGTCGCGCATCATACATTTCGGTACCGCTGACAACACATATCGCTGTTGGTCGCATTAGCGCCATTTTACAGATTTGACAACTTAAAAATCCGGCTTCAGGGCGGAGCCTAAAAATATATGCGTGACGTCACTAAGGGTTCATCTTATGTTACATCCATGAATTAGCATCATTTTGTAGCCAGATATATTAACTATTGCTGTGCAGAAACAAAACTTTCGGAAAACATAACAGTAGTGAGTAGTCAAGTCTTGAATAAAATTTGTTAGGTACTTCTGCCTCCGGGCTATACCCTAACAGAAATAAGGGTTCAACTTCTACCATTTTGGTATGGAACCCTAAAACGTTTAAATTTGAAAAAAACATATCTTTATAGTTTTCAACTTCCAGGGCACTAAAAATAAATAAATTAGGTATAAATATTAAATAACCCTTTTGTGCTGGTAATGTAATTTCCCATCGGTTGTGTTCATGTTGTGTTTAGCATTGCTTTAGTTCCAGTTTTGGCCACTGGACAAGAAAAGTTTGTGGCACTATACAAACGCACAATCTATTTTTTAATTTTATAGTTTTTCATGTATGTACTAAGTGCATATTTCATAGTAAAACACGTAAATGGTTAGGTACTTTACTTTTAATGCACAAAGCTATTTATTAATTGTCATTAGGAGATGACATACATTTCTCCCATTATATAAACCAGAAAAGATCTCTTCGGTTTAGTTCACAAGCGAATATTAGCGAATTAAATCGGTGCGTTATATTATAATCTTTATAATACGAAAAAAAAATCTCTATGTGTATCTCAATTTATTCAATTTTTAGGTTGTTAAACAATAAATAAATCGTTTTACAATTTTAATAGTAATTAGAATGAGGTAGTGATAAATTTTATTGTAACATTTAAAAAAAACGGGGAGGAATAAAAAAAAAGTTAAACATACAAATTAAAAAGTGATCAATTTTTTTTTTACTCTTTATTTCATTACTTTCTTCCAGTGCAACCATGTTGGGATTAAGTTTTCTTTTGTTGGTTGTTTGCGGGATATGTAAGTATTTTTTTTACGGTAGGAGTTGATTTGTTTAAAACCTAGAAGAATAACTCCTATTTAGTTAATTAAAATCAAAGTAAGTTCAAAAGTTAACAGAAAAATACTTAAATTAAAAATTACAAACTAGCAATAAAATTAAACTAAACTCGCCGGCATATTTAGCGGAACATAAAAAAAAGGTTTGATATCAGTATCATATAAAATTGCTGGCTGGTTTATATACGTTATTTAATTTAAAAAGAAATATTTTCAAATTAAGAAAACAACTGAACATCACATTTTATGCAATTGTTTTAATTTTATTCAAATACACCTTATCTGGAGCGAACTTCGAGTATTTCTTCCTTCTGAGTTTGATTTAAAATTTCATTGAAATTCTGTTTTTTGTTAGTTTTTTTTAATCGCGTATCTTTCTGGAGTTGATGACTGAATTATGCCTGACTTAGCCCCAACGGAGATTGCCAGGGCACTCGAAATGCGAAGAAATGGTCAAACCTACAGAGTGATATCCAGAGATCTTCGTCGACCAGTTTCAACGATACATCGCAGTATCCAACGGTTCAGGGAGACCGGTACTTATGTGAGAAGAGCAGGACAAGGCAGAAAAAGACGCACTTCGAGTAGGGATGATCGTTTCATTCGGCTTCGTGTACGTAGGAACCCCCGTTTGACGGCCGTCCAAGCCCGACATGAGTTAGAAGCAGTGCGGGGTGTAACCGTAAGTGAGCGTACGGTATGAAGGAGGCTCGAAGAAGCTGGTTTGGGTTCATTTGTGCCCGCCAAGGCTCCAAGGCTCGAGGTAAATCATCGTAGAAACAGGTTAACTTTTGCTCAGGAACATCGAGTTTGGAACGCGGACCAATGGAGTAAGGTATTGTTTAGTGATGAGTGCAGAATTCTCTTAAATCAAATTGACGGCAGGCAAAGAATATACAGACGCAAAGGAGAACGATACATTCAGACAAATTTTGAAACTACAGTTGCATACGGTGGTGGATCAATAATGGTTTGGGCGGGCATTTGTTTGGGAGCTCGCACAGACTTGGTAGTGATTGACAGAGGGAGTCTGACTGCAGACCGCTATATCAGAGAAGTTTTAGAAGAAAATGTCGTACCGTTTGCCCCATATATCGGTGACGATTTTGTTTTTATGCAGGATAATGCTCTGCCGCATACCGCTCGGGTAACTCAAGCTTATCTTAATGATATGAATATCACTGTTATGGAGTGGCCGGCGAGATCACCGGATATGAACCCAATAGAGCACGTTTGGGACTTGCTGAAAAGAAAAGTTAAGTCCAGAATTCCAGCTCCTGCCAACGTGGGAGAACTGCGAATCGCCGTAGTTGAGGAATGGCGGAGACTATCCCAGGAGACCATCGATAACATCTTTCTCAGTATGCCTAGACGGGTAAAAACTTTAATAAGAGCACGTGGAGGAAATACGCGATATTAATAACCATTTTTCTAATTTAATTAATTGTAATTTTAATATTAAATTTCACTTTTCCAGGTTACATGAAAAGTTCAAAAATGTACCATTTTTCACAAATACCCTTTACTCGCAAAATCTGTTCTTAATGTGATCTCATTTTAAGTAAAAACAAATGAAACTTTAAATAACAAAAGAAGTGTAGTAAGTATATTTTAAAATAAAACAATATTTTTTTAATTATGGACCTTTTTTTTATGGTCCGCTAAATATGCCGGCGAGTTTATATCTAAAGTAAAATCTACATAGAAATTTATAGATATTAATTATAATATTAAGATTATTAGAAGATTAGAAGATTTACTTTCCTCAGAATTAAAGTCAAATCATTGTTACATACGGTCTTAATTTTTTTTTGATGATTTTAGAGATTCGTAGGGCTGTCACAAATTATTTCTAGTGACTGATGTTCTAATAGAAGTTTTTTTTTTTAATTTTTAAATTTTAAATTTTTTGGCATTTCATTTTGTCATAATGTAAGTAAAAATAACAATGTAGCGAGTTTAATGGCTTTTTCCAGTCTCAAAAATGCCCAACGTGCCAAAAGTTTTCACTTTTAAAAAATGAAAAAAAAAAACAAAAAAGTATACAGAGGTATCGGCTTTGGTAACCGGACTAACAGGGTAGGTATTTAGTAACAGTGGCCGGATTTAAATGGTTTTTCCCACTTCAAAAACGCCCAACGTGTCTGGTTTCTATTAGTACAAAATACATCTAGCATTTTACAATTTAATTTTTTGTTATAGTGCTTCACACACTAGCCTGTATTATTATAAATTAAAAGTGTATCAAAATTAACGCTGCCAACGGGATTCGAACCCGTGACCACCACCTGTCGCGAGTGGACGCTCTTCCAACTAGCTATGGAAGCGAATACCGCTGACACGATAATTTTGATACACATTGTTTTCCAGTCATAGGCCGACCGCGGAGACATCTTTTGGGAAACTACGGTTTCACTTCACTCCACTCCACTCCACTCTACTGCGTCCACTCGCGACAGGTGGTGGTCACGGGTTCGAATCCCGTTGGCAGCGTTAATTTTGATACACTTTTAATTTATAATCTAGTATTTTTTGTATATTTTAGGCTCCTCGCAGCCAGTGGACAATCTGCCTGTCCTTAGACAGCTGCCATCGGAAATACTTTTCAGAGAAAAACAGGAGTTTGTGGTGGAATGCGTCATTGAGAGCAAAGAGGGGGCTGTGGGGTGCGTATAAAAATCTTTCATCCCTTAGTTTACCACCTGGGTAAACTTAAAATTCATTTTTAGGGATCCGTACCTCAAAAAACGGAATCCTTATATGATCATTTTTTTTGTCTGTCTGTCTGTGTGTCACGACCCTTTATTTCAGTAAACATTAAAGATATCGACATTATATTTGACATAGTTGTACATGATGATGGCCTGCGATCAGTGCAATCGTTAAAAATTGAAAATCGTTTTTATTTTTATTTAAAAAAGAAGAGGAAATGGGGTCGTCAAAATTTCAAAATGAGATTACAATATTGAGTGGGGTATCATATGAAAGGGCGTTACTTGTATATTCAAAAAAATTTTTTTATTTATTTTTACGACCGATAGTTTTTGATTTATTGAGCAAACTGTTGAAAAAAATAGCGTTATCTCCGAAGTTTACCAATCGAAAATTCTGAAAAAAATTATTATTAATAGAAATTAATGTATATTTTACGGGAAAAATAAAATAAACTCTGTATCTGTAATACTTTCGTCTTTCCACAATATTTCACGCACACTAGCATCCGCAAGTGTGCGTGAAATTGCGCGTGCGCCACCATACAAATTTAAAATTGACACACTGTCACTACAAATAAAAGTTGCCGCACTGACGGAGCTTTAGGACTTTATCTAATCGGAGCGCGAGCGACGAGACCAATTATTAATTATAAATCTATGTTTGATGTTCTCAGCTACAAATGGCTCAAGAACGGGCGCCCCTTCACTCCAAACGCCGAAGTCGTCCAACGGGACGGCGAGGGAACCCTGATTTTCAAGAACCCAACCAAAAACGACGAAGGGTTGTACCAATGTCTCGCCGAAACCAAACACGGCATTACCACGACACACGCTAATTTAAAACTCATGTTCATTGACAACCCTAAGTACGAATTAAAAAAACATAAACCCGAGGAGGGGAGAATGTACAAGTTGGATTGCAAAGTGCCGAAATCGTATCCGAAACCGGAAATAGTTTGGTTGTACACATCTTTGAGTGATCCCAGTGTGTTTAGGAATATTCTGGATAGACGCATAACTGTGTCTCCGGATGGCGACTTGTATTTTACGAACGTCACAAAGGAGGTATTAATGTTATTGGACTATAAAACACCTTTACTGAGTACTCCGTATATAGGCTTGTTTTCACAGGTCCAGTATTTCGATCCAGGCCAGCAATTCAGTAGTCAGCGCTGGAGTAAGGCTGATTTTCACAGGTCCAGTATTTCGATCCAGGCCAGCAATTCAGTGGACTGGATCGATATTTGACCAATGTAAACACTTTGCAATCCAGTCCAGAATCCAGTAGCCAGCGCTGGAGTAAGGCTGATTTTCACAGGTCCAGTATTTCGATCCAGGCCAGCAATTCAGTGGACTGGATCGATATTTGACCAATGTAAACACTTTGCAATCCAGTCCAGAATCCAGTAATCAGCGCTGGATTAAGGCTGATTTTCACAGGTCCAGTATTTCGATCCAGGCCAGCAATTCAGTGGACTGGATCGATATTTGACTAATGTAAACACTTTGCAATCCAGTCCAGAATCCAGTAATCAGCTCTGGATTAGAATAGAGCGGAAGCTAGTTTTTGATTCCAGTGACCGCCTCCCGCACCCCGCGCCTTTCGTGCCTGTGCCGCTGGGCCTGTTTAAACGTGTCGATACAGTCGATGTCGTGTAACGTGTTATCGTGAGGTGACCATGTGCACGAAAAATGAAGATTCGTCTATCATAAACGTCAATGGAAGTGTTGATCAATAACAACAATTCGTCAAAAATATTTGTAGCAACATAACGCTGATTTATACTCCTTTGGGTCTTGTGACTTTAGTTGGTTCATAAGAAATCAGTAAATTTTCGAGAAATCAGTAAATCGAGTTCAGAAAAATCTCGGTAATCTATCTAATTCACGTTTGCTTTTACTTGTATAGTTCTTCCTTTATACACAATGGTTAGAGTTGCCTTCTCTTATCACCCTAACAATTTGAAAATAACTACTGGACTAATCTAAACGCATGGACCCAGTACCTTGGCCGATCCAGGCCACTGAATTGCTGGGCTGGATTCAAAATACTGTGTAACATATTTTATGAATATCTTATTTCTGAACGAATGTCGTAGACAATAAATGTCAATTATGACAGACGTCAAAAAAAGAATTGGAATTTCAAAAAAAGATCTTTGACCTCAACGGCTAAGAGGTGAAGAAAAAAATTTAAATCTCGTTATAAAAAGTTTCTAGTGCCTTAACATATCCTCAATTTATCATATCCATTACTATTATGATTCTTTAAACTCACTACATAAACTTGAAAGATTAATTATTATAATTTACGTGATTGTGATATACTAATACCATCCCATACCAGGAACTCCCTTGGGAGTCATAAAGAGAGTCTTCAGCTCCGAGATTAGTTCCCCTCTGCGCTGTGTGCCGGGACGCTGTCCAATACCGGAGAGTGTGGAGAGCCTAAGGAGAGTGTGGTACTTTTTTTTACTTGCCTGCGAGCCTAAAGCCTTGGACCAACCTCGACCCTGAGTCCTTTTTCTAAATTTAGCTTACTTATTTTGATGTTTTAGGTTTTAATTAATAAATCACTTTTTGACACTTATCTTTGTTTGTTTTATTATAAATACAAAAAAAGATAACGTGACAACTGGACCTGTGAAAATCAGCCTTAAGGCTTATTTCACAGGTCCAGTATTTTGAATTTAGTCTTCATTTTTCGTGCACATGGTCACCTCACGATAACACGACATCGACTGGATCGACACGTTTAAACAGGCCCAGCGGCACAGGCACGAAAGGCGCGGGGTGCGGGAGGCGGTCACTGGACTCAACAACTAGCTTCCGCTCTATTCTAATCCAGCGCTGAGTACTGGATTCTGGACTGGATTGTAAAGTGTTTACATTGGTCAAATATCGATCCAGTCCACTGAATTGCTGGCCTGGATAGAAATACTGGACCTGTGAAAATCAGCCTTTAACTCTTACTCCTTTACTACTACATTCCATAGTACCGTTAGGCTAGGTCCACTTATTACGTGATCTTCTTATTCTTTCTTTTAATTCTTGATTATTTTAAGGACACGAGCGAAAGTTTCAAGTACGTGTGCGTGGCGAGGACGCCGGCTGCGGACGGTGACGTGGCGCTGGCGGAGCACGTGCTAGAGGACGCGGCGCCCAGCGCTGGGCGAGTGGACAACGAGCTGCACCCGCTGTACGTGTCGCCCGACCTCACCGCGCGCGCCGGCTCCGTCACCATGATCTACTGCATCTATGGCGGCACGTGAGTATCCTCCGAGGACGCCGGCTGCGGACGGTGACGTGGCGCTGGCGGAGCACGTGCTGGAGCACGCGGCGCGCGCTGGGCGCGTGGACAACGAGCTGCACCCGCTGTACGTGTCGCCCGACCTCACCGCGCGCGCCGGCTCCGTCAGCATGATCTACTGCATCTATGGCGGCACGTGAGTATCCTCCGAGGACGCCGGCTGCGGACGGTGACGTGGCGCTGGCGGAGCACGTGCTGGAGCACGCGGCGCGCGCTGGGCGCGTGGACAACGAGCTGCACCCGCTGTACGTGTCGCCCGACCTCACCGCGCGCGCCGGCTCCGTCACCATGATCTACTGCATCTATGGCGGCACGTGAGTATCCTCCGAGGACGCCGGCTGCGGACGGTGACGTGGCGCTGGCGGAGCACGTGCTGGAGCACGCGGCGCGCGCTGGGCGTGTGGACAACGAGCTGCACCCGCTGTACGTGTCGCCCGACCTCACCGCGCGCGCCGGCTCCGTCACCATGATCTACTGCATCTATGGCGGCACGTGAGTATCCTCCGAGGACGCCGGCTGCGGACGGTGACGTGGCGCTGGCGGAGCACGTGCTGGAGCACGCGGCGCGCGCTGGGCGCGTGGACAACGAGCTGCACCCGCTGTACGTGTCGCCCGACCTCACCGCGCGCGTCGGCTCCGTCACCATGATCTACTGCATCTATGGCGGCACGTGAGTATCCCCCTCTCGTGATGAGACTCTCATGAGCCCTTATTCTGTCTCTCAGTGACGGTTTGCCACAAAACATAATTTTCGTTTCACTTAATAAAGCAACATTTACAATGAACCATAGGCAACAGTGATTATCCGTAAATGTTACAGAATACGGCCAAGGTTGGTGAAGAAAAGGGCTCGGCCATAGTGCACCACGATAGGCAAGTAGAGCAGGCAGGTTCCGCAAACCTTTGTGATTATGTGGTGAACTCGCATGTATGTGAGTTTGCTATTGACGTTTTCTTTAACATTTATGGAGGTGGGCTTTAATGTCCTAAACTGCTCTAAGAAAAGGAGCATACCAGAGATTTGAACCCCTAACCTTGACATTGCTTATTACAGTCCCCTAGCATACCCAGACTGGTACAAGGACGGCAAGAACGTGAACAACTCTCCCGCCGACCGCGTCACCCGCTACAACAGGACCTCGGGCAAGCGGCTGCTCATCAAGCAGACGCGGCTGTCGGACCAGGGCGAGTACACCTGCCTCGTCGACAACCACGTCGGCGCGCCCCAGCAGCACACCGTGCGCCTCACCGTCGTCAGTGAGTGACGTAACAACTGCCCTCCGACCGCGTCACCCGCTACAACAGCACCTCGGGCAAGCGGCTGCTCATCAAGCAGACGCGGCTGTCGGACCAGGGCGAGTACACCTGCCTCGTCGACAACCACGTCGGCGCGCCCCAGCAGCACACCGTGCGCCTCACCGTCGTCAGTGAGTGACGTAACAACTGCCCTCCGACCGCGTCACCCGCTACAACAGCACCTCGGGCAAGCGGCTGCTCATCAAGCAGACGCGGCTGTCGGACCAGGGCGAGTACACCTGCCTCGTCGACAACCACGTCGGCGCGCCCCAGCAGCACACCGTGCGCCTCACCGTCGTCAGTGAGTGACGTAACAACTGCCCTCCGACCGCGTCACCCGCTACAACAGCACCTCGGGCAAGCGGCTGCTCATCAAGCAGACGCGGCTGTCGGACCAGGGCGAGTACACCTGCCTCGTCGACAACCACGTCGGCGCGCCCCAGCAGCACACCGTGCGCCTCACCGACGTCAGTGAGTGACCACAGACTTTATGTAGTCTACTGTCTAGTCTGAGTGAGTGACATACGAGTAACAACTGCCCTCTGACTGACTGACGATCTATTAACACAGTGTAGTCTGTACCCAAACCACTTGACGTTTTGGGCTGAAATTTGGCATACAGATTTTGGTCAAATGATAAATAGAGACCATTGATCTACAACTGTTTCCTTATAGATAAAGCCCTACCTAACAACGACAGCTCCGTGAGTGCGGCAACTTTTTCTTCTATTTTGAGTCTGTCAATTAGAAATTTGTATGGTGCGCAAAGATTTAAATCGTTGAGTGTGCGAGAAAAATTGTGTAGCGACGGCTCGGGTTTGCCAACTTAGGCAGAGCATTTTTTGCCGCACTTTTGAAGTCGAGGGCGGCCTCTTGGATCTCTATGTTATCTAATGCAATGTAATTTTTTTAGTGTAGGTTCACTTGTTTAGTCACATTCCCGTTACTTGCTCCAGGTGCCCCAGAATTTACCAAGCAACCACCACAGAAACTGACGGTTCAGCCAGGCAGTGACATTACGCTCCACTGTCAAATCGCAGGTGTCCCAGCTCCAAAGCTGTCATGGACGCACAACGCGGGCGAGCTGTCAAATGATGACAGATTTGACATCCAAGTGACAGCTCAAGGCAACGTGACAGTCGCCGACTTGACTGTCAAGAATGCGCGGGAAAGCGACAGCGGTTATTACGGGTGCAAAGGAGAGAACTTCAACGGAGAAGTTTACGGAGAATCTTTGGTTCTTGTGGAATAATAAATAATTGTATGTTGTTTTTACGTATTCAAAACACAAAAGTAGTCTATTCAGACCACTATACAATTCTGAAACTGATATTAATTAAAACTACGTGCGTTTCCATTTACCTTTGTTTACATAGCTACCCACATTGACTATACATATTATATATATATATATATATATATTTATAAATTATAGAAAGCACATTGCATAAAATTATATATAAGGTGGGTTATTTTCTAAATTATACCATAATTTTAATACCATAAATAAATAAATATATATCATATTATCATCATCATAAATCATTTATCCATTTGCTTCAAACGTGGTTATAAAATTTATATCATAATAATTAATCATAGATTCTCGACATGTTTTACCCCAACATGGGCGTGCAAATATTAAAGGAAATCTAATTAATAGAGGTCAGTTAAAATTTGTCATTTAAAAACTCCCCATTATGAAATCAGGAAATAAAAATGCCGCTTTAAAATAAGAAAATATGTGTAATGTCTTCTTACAAATAATCTAAAACAAATTAAATTCTAATTAACTTAATTACCTCAGTATTAATCATACATATCATAGAACCGTAGAATTGGAGAGCTAAAATTATTGTAAGTATATAAACTACTATCTTTGTTCACAAGATCGATCTAGCTCTTAATTCATAAGGTATAAAATAAATGAACAAAATTAAAAAAAATGTAGGTTGAGGCCAGCCCTAACGTATGCGTCATTACCACAACTTTTTTGCCCTATTCTGTTCCTTTACCCTCCGGTTTTTTTACTCCCTCCGATCCTTTCCCGTCGCATTTTAACTCGTTTCTATATCATAAATCATTATTTATTATACCCCTTTCAGTTTCTTTACCCTATTCCGTTTCATTACCCCCTCCGGTTCTTTACCCCTCTCCAATTTTTCCCCCGTTACATTTCCCTCTGTTTTTTATCCCCTTCCGTTGCTTTACCCTCTCTGATCCTTTCTTTCCCCTTCCGTTTCCCCTAATCAAGGGTTCCTAATGGCCGCCACCCTCAGGCACTATGAGAAGCGGCTTAGCCTGCGGGTCGTCGTACTTGCTGTTACCAGCCACGTTATACAGCGACACGACTCCATACGTCATGATGGCCAGGCACAGGGTCGTCACCATCAGACCCGCGAGGATCTGCGCATTGAAGTACGGCCCGCAGTTGACAGCCGGCCCGAAAGTGTGCGTCTTGCTCGCGTTTCCCCCCGTTTCTTTACCCCCTTCCGTTTTATTACCCCACTCAGATTCCATCCCCCCTTCCATTCCTTCCCCTCCCTCCGGTTCATCACGACGGCTCAATATCTTGTCCATTTTGAAAGGCTGGATCTGAAAATTTAAAAAAAGCATCTTAGTGTATCTGTCAGCGCAACTGCAGCGCAGCGCAGTGTTGAGCGTCGCACTCACTTGGTAGTGTGATATGGTGACAGCGCTGCCGTCCCGCATGTTGACCAGCACGAGCGGCTCGAGGCACACAAACGAGTAGTTCCACGGGGCGCCCACGCGCACGTCCGTGCGGCCGACTCGTTCGTGTGTCTGTCAGCGCAACTGCAGCGCAGCGCAGTGTTGAGCGTCGCACTCACTTGGTAGTGTGATATGGTGACAGCGCTGCCGTCCCGCATGTTGACCAGCACGAGCGGCTCGCTGCACACAAACGAGTAGTTCCACGGGGCGCCCACGCGCACGTTCGTGCGGCCGACTCGTTCGTGTGTCTGTCAGCGCAACTGCAGCGCAGCGCAGTGTGGAGCGTCGCACTCACTTGGTAGTGTGATATGGTGACAGCGCTGCCGTCCCGCATGTTGACCAGCACGAGCGGCTCGAGGCACACAAACGAGTAGTTCCACGGGGCGCTCACGCGCACGTCCGTGCTGTCGACTCGTTCGTGTGTCTGTCAGCGCAACTGCAGCGCAGCGCAGTGTTGAGCGTCGCACTCACTTGGTAGTGTGATATGGTGACAGCGCTGCCGTCCCGCATGTTGACCAGCACGAGCGGCTCGCTGCACACAAACGAGTAGTTCCACGGGGCGCCCACGCGCACGTTCGTGCGGCCGACTCGTTCGAGTGTCTGTCAGCGCAACTGCAGCGCAGCGCAGTGTGGAGCGTCGCACTCACTTGGTAGTGTGATATGGTGACAGCGCTGCCGTCCCGCATGTTGACCAGCACGAGCGGCTCGCTGCACACAAACGAGTAGTTCCACGGGGCGCCCACGCGCATTTTCGTGCGGCCCACTTCTTCGCCCCACTCCAACAGGGCCACGTTCTCTGAAAGTCAGCGAAATTGCTTCCTATATAGCTTTATATCGCGACGCGGCATTCGTAATAATATACACAGTGACTGCGGAACCAAATTTGCGTTCTTGTATCTACTGGCTTCTCCGACCTACCGATACATTCGGTAGGTCGCCGTTCGGTATTGCCGTAAGTCGTAACTCGTAAGCTATTTTTCATACTCCTATTGTGGTAAATAGACCATAGATAATTGCGTCGGCTAGTACAATTTATATATAGAGTCAATGTGGTTAAATGTAAACAGAGGTTAATGGAAACACACGTAGTTTTTATTTATATCACTTTCAGAATGTAACAAAACGCATCTTTAGTCAAGTCAGACAATTTTAGACCATAGATGCGTTTCATTAGGTACACTCTAAAACTGATATTAATTAAAACTACGAAATTATCAAATGCATTTCCATTTACCTCTGTTTACATTTACCCACATATTGACTTATAGTCAATATTATTGCGTGTATATGTGTCTTATGCTCGTTTTCACTAACATTTTAAGAGACACCTACGCCCTTAGGTGACAGTTGTTGTAAGTGAAAACTGTCACCTATCGGTTTAGGCGTTTCTTAAAGTGTTGATGAAAACGAGCATAAGTGTGTTAAACGACAAGAAAAATGGGTATTTTGTGACTGAAGAAAATTATTGAAGAACCGCCATTTTTAATTTAATTTCTTTATTGGTGTGAGTTCACAGACTATTAATCAAGTCACAGATGAAATATATAGTGCCATAAACTTTCTTGTCGCTGTTGCACAGCCCAAGTATTTCCGCCACGATGTTAGTTCCAGTTTTGGCCACTGGCACTACGCCTTTTGAAACACAGTGGGGGGTCGCTGTTGCACAGCCCAAGTATTTCCGCGATGTTAGTTCTAGTTTTGGCAACTGGACAAGAATATGAGGCACTATGCCTTTTAAAACAGTAACTACCAATAGTCCACCGGTCTTCCTTGAACCCGAAGAAGAACTCCAACTCAAAGTCGGTGTAAGCCACGCGGGTGGTGAGTCCATGCTCTTCCCACGACTCGCTGGCTATCAGCGGGGTCTGGCTGAACGTAGAGCGCCGGGTGCCCGCTTGCGCGTAAACACCTGAAAAAAAACGTCGACTTGGAGTTATCGCTCTAAAAATGTGACAAATATCATGTTGTTGAATATCAATGTGACAAATATTGGAGCAAATAGCAATGTATGTGATGTTGTCCACTAAATATTTATTTATTTTTTAAACACACACACATACACACGTCACTCCAGCCCGAGAGCTTGGCTTGTCAAGCTTGACGGGGCGGAAGGTGAGTGGCGTGACCACGATCGGGTTGACTTTGCCCCAGACAAACAGTAAAAACTCTTAATAGGTACAAACGGAGCCCTAAAACTTACCGATGAATCTGAAAAGTGCCCCGTCGCTAAATATCGTCACTCCAGGCCGAGAGCTTGGCTTGTCAAGCTTGACGGGGCGGAAGGTGAGTGGCGTGACCGCGATCGGGTTGACTTTGCCCCAGACGAACAGTAAAAACTCTTAATAGGTACAAACGGAGCCCTAAAACTTACCGATGAATCTGAAAAGTGCCCCGTCGCTAAATATCGTCACTCCAGGTCGAGAGCTTGGCTTGTCAAGCTTGACGGGGCGGAAGGTGAGTGGCGTGACCGCGACCGGGTTGACCTTGCCCGTGTAGAACGCCACCACCGGCCCCGACGCCACTTGCCGCACCACGAAGTACACCTGGCGACAAAAAGCCTAGAATGATAGTCACTCACTATTTCAATAAAAATAAAACCGCCAAGTGCGAGTCGGACTCGCGCACCGAGGGTTCCATACTATAAAAGAAGTAAAACATTAAAAGAATCACTTTTGTTCATAAATTTACGAGTGTAATTTACATGTACCTAGGTACTTTTGTTGGTGAACCGCAAATCTAACTTTGTTTTTGGTGGTTTATTGGTATTATCAAAAAAAGTATAAAAGTTAGGGAGTTTATTTTATTTTTTCTGTAAATTAAACAGTAATGTCTATTGATCATAATTATTTCAGATTTTTAGATTTATAAACTTCGGAGATAAGGGGGGGGGGAACGGTATTTTTTTCGACAGTTTGCTCAATAAATCAAAAACTATTGGGCATAAAAATAAATAAAAATTGATTTTAGACTACACAAGTAACGCCCTTTCATATAATACCCCATCCAATATTGTTATCTCATTTTGAAAATTCAAAGCCCCAGTTTTCCCCCCTTTTTAAATAAAAGTAAAAACAATTTTCAATGTTTTATGATTGCAATGGCGTTGGGTCACTATTACCTAAAACTATTTCAAATTTCAAGTCGAAAGCTTTGATAGTTACTGAAATAATCGAGTGTGACAGACGGACGAACGGACGGAGAAAGTCTCACCATAAGGGTTCCATTTTTACCAAATTGGTATGGAACCCTAATTACTTACTCTGTCGTATTTACTCTTTACATAATTTTCCAATTTTTGTAGTACCTACTTATGTGACATAAGTACTAAAATATAATCAATAACGATATCGATCGATACGATGAGTACGCTGTGCGCGTCACCGAAGCTCTATAACTAGGGTTCTGAAATTATTGCACTGCAGGCAGCGGGAGAGAGTTTATAGCTTAACAACCTCGTGCGGGACTCTCCTGCGGAGTGCGGAGTGACAGACGGTGGGGGAGATAAGGAACTCAGATGTCAGCGGTTAGTGGGCGATGTAGCGGGGAAGGGGACACTTCTCTGCAAGTATGCGTTACCGCGTCCTCCAGCCGTCTGTCACTCCGCAGGAGGGTCCCACACGAAGTTGCCAAGCTATAATGAATATGTGTATACCTCTTTGATCAACAGATCGTGCCGCCTCAACGCTGACACTCTGGTCTCATCCGCCCTGTCGTTGAAATAAATATAAAAATGCCGCAACTTCTTATCATAAATCCCCATTTTCGAACTGGAGTCGCTCAAATAAAACACATAGCTCGCCAACGGCTGCAAATGACTCTTCAGAGTTTTAAAAGCCTGCGACACTGATGGAAAATACTTGACTTTTTTCTCCCTCAACGCTTGCCCCAAATGGTAAAATGGTGTACCCCGAGAGTCTTTACTGCTTATATCTTCAGAGCAGAACGATTCCTCTACGAATAAAATAACCACTTTGGTTCTCTTTATCGCTTGTTCAATGATAACGGAGAAATCAGACGAGTTCAGCTTCATGAAAGCGCTCGCTTCGCTCGGCAGTTCCGTGAGGACTCTGTCGAAGTCGAGCACAAATACCGGAGTCATGTCGCGCTCGGCGAGAGAAGACTGGACCGATAATAATAATATTGAGAAAGAAATCCACATTTTATTCATCCTATTCGCTAAAATCCAGTCAGAAAAGAATCTTCTTTCATACTACTGAAGTTTAAAGTTTTCTATCTTATTTTTTTTCTTTTATTCGTAAGATTTTGTTTTGTTGTTGGCCAAAGGTTTTTTTTTAATATTACGGAATCTTATTTTACAATACCTCTTTCTAAGTTTTTTGTTGTGTGCATAGAGATCATTGATCTTTAATAGATATAATCAAAGAGTATATTATAATCACTACGTTTTAGAGATAATTATTATAACAAGAGAGCGAACCACACATTTAATCCCAATATCATCTTCACGTGTTTATATAAAAATCTTTGCTTGAAAGTGTCCAGTTAAAGAAATTAGTCCGAGATTTGCGAGTTACTCGATACTCGGACTAATTTCCTAGGATACAAATTTTTATGCAAAGATTTTGATCTAAAGATGATAGGTACTGCCATTTCCGCAAATTGACTGCCTCCATAGTCCAAGCAAATTGAAACCTCTGATGTGTAATTAGCGCACAAAAATTTGAATTTAAATTTTAATTTTAATTTCGATTTCGATTTCCATTTTCCATTTCCCATTTCCCATTTTCCATTTTTATTTTTCATTGAAATAAATGTTGTCGTCATAGGAATTTGTCCTGTGTCACCTTAAATTAGAAAGGGGCGCAGTACCTACAGAGCCCTCTCGCTCGGACTAGTTTCCATTTTCCAATTTTACATTTCCCATTTTCCATTTTCCATTTCCCATTTCCCATTTTCCATTTTCCATTTTCCATTTTCCATTTTCCATTTTCCATTTTCCATTTCCTATTTTCCATTTTCCATTTTCCATTTCCCATTTCCCATTTTCCATTTTCCACAAGGGACGCAGTACTTACAAAGCCCTCGCTCAGAGCGGGTTCCATTTTCCAGTTTCCATTTCCCATTTTCAATTTTCCATTTTCCATTTTCCAATTTCCATTTTCCACAAGGGACGCAGTACTTGTAGAGCCCTCTCGCTCGGAGCGGTTTCCATTTTCCATTTTCATTTTCCATTTCCCGTTTCCCATTTTCCATTTTCCATTTTCCATTTTCCATTTTCCATTTCCCATTTCCCATTTTCCATTTTCCACAAGGGACGCAGTACTTACAGAGCCCTCGCTCAGAGCGGGTTCCATTTTCCAGTTTCCATTTCCCATTTTCAATTTTCCATTTTCCATTTTCCAATTTCCATTTTCCCACAAGGGACGCAGTACTTGCAGAGCCCTCTCGCTCGGAGCGGTTTCCATTTTCCATTTTCATTTTCCATTTCCCGTTTCCCATTTTCCATTTTCCATTTTCCATTTTCCATTTTCCAATTTTCCAATTTTCCACAAGGGACGCAGTACTTGCAGAGCCCTCTCGCTCGGAGTGGTTTCCATTTTCCATTTCACATTTTCCATTTTCCATTTTCCATTTTCCATTTCCCATTTCCCATTTTCCATTTTCCACAAGGGACGCAGTACTTGCAGAGCCCTCTCGCTCGGAGTGGTTTCCATTTTCAATTTCACATTTTCCATTTTCCATTTCCCATTTTCAATTTTCCATTTTCCATTTTCCATTTTCCACAAGGGACGCAGTACTTGCAGAGCCCTCTCGCTCGGAGTGGTTTCCATTTTCCATTTCCCATTTCCCATTTTCCATTTTCCATTTTCCATTTTCCATTTTCCATTTTCCAATTTTCCAATTTTCCAATTTCCCACAAGGGACGCAGTACTTGCAGAGCCCTATCGCTCGGAGTGGTTTCCATTTTCCATTTTCCATTTTCCATTTTCCATTTCCCATTTTCCATTTCCCATTTTCCAATTTTCCATTTTCCATTTTCCATTTTCCATTTTCCATTTTCCATTTTCCAATTTTCCAATTTTCCAATTTCCCACAAGGGACGCAGTGCAGCAGTTGCAGAGCCCTCTCACTCGGAGTGGTTTCCATTTTCCATTTTCCATTTTCCATTTTCCAATTTTCCAATTTTCCAATTTCCCACAAGGGACGCAGTGCAGCAGTTGCAGAGCCCTCTCACTCGGAGTGGTTTCCATTTTCCAATTTTCCAATTTTCCATTTCCCATTTTCCATTTTCCATTTTCCAATTTTCCATTTTCCATTTTCCATTTTCCAATTTTCCAATTTTCCATTTCCCATTTCCCATTTCCCATTTTCCATTTTCCATTTTCCATTTTCCATTTTCCATTTTCCAATTTTCCATTTTCCATTTTCCATTTTCCAATTTTCCAATTTTCCATTTCCCATTTTCCATTTCCCATTTTCCATTTCCCATTTTCCATTTCCCATTTTCCATTTTCCATTTTCCATTTCCCATTATCCATTTTACAATTCCCATTTTCCATTTTCCACAAGGGATGCAGTACTTGCAGAGCCCTCTCTCTCGGAGCGGTTTCCATTTTCATTTTCCATTTCCCATTTTACAATTTTCCAATGTTCTATTTCCCATTTTCCAATTTTCCAATTTTCCGTTTCCCATTTTCCAATTTTCCAATTTTCC